>JAUAME010000003.1:42565962-43911796 GCA_030820535.1 Quercus parvula
TTCGTTTGGGAGCCCATAAAGGAATAGAATGGAACAAGTAAATCGTAAAGGAACACTAGCCTCTGAGCACGCGCTCATGTGCATGCTCAGAGGCTCTTCTTCTTTTTTTTGAGTAAATGTTAATAATTTTCATCCATTATAATTTCAGATTAGTACATTTTCTAATCACAAAAAAAGACCTAGGGGTGTAATCAGTATTATGCGTTCGTAGGTAAAATAATTTTTTCATCACATCCCTAAGATTTTTTTTTTTTTGTGATTGGAAAATGTAGTAATCTCAAATTATAATGGATGAAAATTATTAGTATTTACCCAAACAAATATAATATATAGATGATATGATATGATTTTTTGAAACTGCAATACTTATTAATTTAATGATATGTAACATATATAAACATATTTTTTGCTTTGAATTTTCAACTAAAGGGTACAACTACAAATACAATACAAACCAAAAACTAAAGGGGTGTTTGGTACATGTGTTTGAAAATATGTGTGGAAATACGCGTGAGTAAAAAAATATAAGGAAATGCGTGTAATGTTATTTAAAAATTGAAAATATGTGTTTAAGTGGGTGTACAAACACCCCCTAAAGCCTTAGCTCCGATCTCTCTTTGCGACGCCTCTCAAAGTGACATGCAGAGAGAAAGAGAGAGAGAGAGAGATTTTTTGCTTGAACTTTTGTGTGTAACTGTGTATATCTTTGACATTTGAGTCTAGAGGTTTATTGCAAATTTTAGTTGGTAACGAAAACCCAACCCTTCCCCCTCCTCCCCCCCCCCCCCCCCCCTTTTCTCTCTCTCTTGTTCTCTCTATTCGTAGTCTCTGCCACCTCAATTCTCTCCCTCTAAAGCTTGGTACTTTTTCTTTTTTATTTTTTTATCTGGGTTTTTGTAATTCTTTTGTCCAATATGCATGTTTAATTTTTTTTTCTTGATTAGTGATACCATGCACTATAAATTTGGTTTGCAATCGTGGATTACTTTGTGAGTTTTGTTTTTTATAGGGAGATTTAACAAAGCAATGTACTATATTGCTTTGCTATATTAATTCTTGGGTATGATACTATGGTCTTCCTCATTGTTGTGCCATTAGCTGATAAGATAATTTACTTTCTTGGTGTTATTTATCTGTTCTTTAAAGTGCACTCCACATGCTTGATGAAATGTCTGAGTTGAATTTAATGGGTAATTTAAATAGGTTGGATAAAGTTCTTGCATTAGGTTCAACTTCTATCTGCAGATAGCCATTTGAATGATGGGAATATGAGGTGTTTCTCTTTAGAAAGCCCATTTAGTAGATGAGGAGGAAGTTTGCCTAGGAAGGACTATTGTAACAATAGATGATTAACAGGTTGTGGGATGTAATGATAGTGTTGGGCTATTGGGGAAACACCACTTTTGGAACTTAAAAAGCTTTAAGAAATGTTTTTTTTTTTTTTTAGCCCAAACAAGCTAGGATTCATGGACACGAACACGAACATGGGTAAGGGTACGATATGACGACACGAGCAATTTTTAAAAAACTATAACATGATATGGCAGATAGGACACGGGTACGACACCCCAAACTAAGTATCCGTGCATCCTAGAAATAGTGGTTATTATATCATCTTCCCTATATATAGGATTAAGCTTTAACTTGGGTTGGTGATTTATGTGAATAGTGCAGACATAGTAGCATATTCCTCTTCCATTTATCTCATGTTCACTTTGTTTTTTCCTTTACCTTTTTTAAACTTACAATTTTCTATCTTAAATGGGGTACAGGTTTTCTTCTCTGGAATCAAACTAGCAGTGTTGGGTAAGAAATAAAAGTTTTGAGAATTAGGTCCAACTAATTCAAGAACCTAAAATATGGTTTGCTCTAAATTTCTTATGCAATTTTCAAATTAAATATGACCTCTTATTTGAAGATGAGAGTTGAAACTTTCAACCTATAAATTAGTTTCCCGGGTTCCACCACATTCATTTTTCATTCACCAATTATCGTAATCTAGTTTGCTTATTGCAATATGAGGACATAATGATGGGCCTATATCATAATCTAGTTGGGCCTATATTCATTAACTAATTTGAAGAAGTTTTTTGTCCATCTTCCATATCATTACCAGTTTACCATTGTATCCTTGCACTTAATGATGATGATTTGAATCTTTTTCACTAATCTCATATAAAAAGGATTGTTCAAAGTGCCTACATGTAAGAACTTTTGGAGTCAAAATCGCTTAGGCCTAATTTTAAGAAGTCACTATATTAAGAGCAGTTATATGTTTATATTGTCTTGTAATTCTTTTGTCTTCTATAATTATTATTATTTATCAAGGCAAATGTAAGAGCACTTTTATGGTAATGGATTTAACTATATATGAATTGCATTCATTTAGCCTAAGTTTTTTGTTATCATTTTCAAGTCATAGTACCTTCAAGTAAACTGGATAGTTTTAATATTTATTTAAATATATCATGCATTGCATAGGTTAGCAACTAGTACATATATATAATCGTTCCCGGTGTTTGAAAATTCAGGGAATATAATTGTTCATAAATTATCCTCAGCAAGAGAACAAATTAGAGATATTATACATTATCCATGCAAGGTTCATCCTTTTTAAGCTTTATTTTATTTTATTTCAATATAAAGCATTTTCATTAAGAGTCATGCAAAACATTTTCATGAAAAAATGGATTTGTAAATGAGTTCAAGCCTATCTTTACGGTTTGATTTCGAAATAGGACAAGGTTAAACATAATAACGTATGTATAAAGAAGCTCTTAAATATGAAGGTGATTGAAGTATATATAATATAATATAATATTGGGCAAAAATACCTTTTAAGTAACTTTTTTTTTTTTTTTGGTTGGGGGGGGGGGGTTCTTTTATGTTTTTAATGCATTCAATATGGTACTAATGAAAAGGTCCATTTGAGAATTTTTTTATTAAAATTCTAAAATAAATAAAATAAATCGCCATCTTTTCCTGCACTTTCTTGGCAGCGAGCCGGCAACCAAAACACAAGATTAAAGAGAAAAGTGTAGCCCTATTAGAAATTGTTAGTGGTCATTGATACAAAGGAACAAAAGCAAAAGGTCTCATCTCCTCTCTTCTCCTCTGTTCTTGGGAACACCCTTTTCAAATAACAATAAATATAAAAAAAATTTAGTTAGTTGTCACGTTTCAAAACAATACTGAAAACTAACATCTCGAGTGTCTAAAACTCGAGTTCTAAGATAAAACTCGAGTTTTTAAGTCTCGATTTGTAAGAGGATGGGTTTGATGTGGAAAAAATCCATGTAAAAATCGAGTTTTAAAGACTCGATTTTCATAAATTGCAGAAAAACGTCGTTATAGGAATTTAAAACGTCACTATAGGGCTTAAAAACGCCACTATAGGGCTCCCTAAACTTGGTACTTAAAAATTTTTTTGCAGAAAAGCGTCGCTATAGGGCTTTAAAACGTCACTGTAAGGCTTAAAAACGCCACTATAGGTGAAATTTTTTTTGCATGAAACTCGAGATGCTACTTTCCTTTATTATTTCAAACATTGCTTAACTAACTATATACAACCCCTTTACACAGCTATTCTGCACATTCCCCCCTGTTCTTGGCATTGCAAGGTAAGCCCTATTAGAAATTGTATTGTATAATAGTCTTTGTATTTTTTTTTTTTGTACATCTTATTCTAGACCATTACCATATTCTCCATCTTCAACCAACAGTCTCTAAATTCGATATAGAGCTTGGAGGAGTTCTTCAATTGTTGAACTGATTGTGGAAGATTTATGGTCTGTGAGTTTTCTGACAACTCGAAGAACAGGTTTTGTTTCGTCTTCAACCCCTTCCCTCTTATTTTTCTTAAACCTTGCTGACCTATATACACGTTCAAGATATCATTTTTTTGTGAGCATCTCTTCAATCTGCTTCTTGGCTACATTGTTAAGCATCATATTTTGGGTGCAAACAGAGGATTTCATTTTCCTTTATGGAACTTAGGATTTTACTCCACACAAAAAAGCCTTTTCTTTTCAATCTGGGTTCTCCAAATTTGATCTGATTCTTTACCCAAAATCCTGGTTTTTGATTCTTACTTTATTTCATTTATAATTCTCTTTGATATCCACTTCCTTCCTTGTGGGTTCTGTTAATTCTTGTGAAATTCAGCTGGAGCTGAATTTTAGCCATTTTGAGATCACCCTTTTGATTAATTGCCAAAGAGAATGCTTGGTGCTGTTTCGCCAAGATATGGTTGGAATGGGGGGTGAGATTAATCTCGACACCTATTTCTTCACTCAGCAAACTATGACTAGTACATATGTGATTTTGGGCCAGCATGTTCTTGATGCTTGAAGGTCCTAGTGTGGAGATAAGCACGTGGGTTTGTTTTTCTTGAGATTTGAAGCATGACCGTTCGGTTTTTAACTCATTTCTATAACAGTTCTTGATCACAACATGGTTCTGAGCTTCAATTCTTTTGGCTTGGCTCTTGTGGTCAGTTTTATGAGATTGTGACATCAAGCTGTCCTCCACATTGGTGTGGTGATTTGGAAAGAGATTCTCATCTTTTCGCTGTGCATTTTCCTGCACTTACTGCATCTGTTGTGAGGCTCACAGGGGCTGGTGATTGCTTGGTTGGTGGGACGCTTGCTTCTCTTTCTGCAACTGTGGATGTTGCACCTTGTTTTTGCTATGGTGGATTACTCAGTTTGCAGCTGGGTTTCATTGGTTTCTGTTGCCATTGATATTGGCATCTCTTCTAAGAATTTGTTGCTAGATTTTAGACTTATGGGTTACTACCTCACTGCATTTGAAAGGTTCTGTCAATCCATGTATAGTACTCTAGGCACTCTACTCTGTCTTGGAGCTATGGTGCTCGTCTATTTTAGAGCCGTGGTGTACATCATATTTTTGGAGCTGTGGGGCTTGCCTTTACACAGCAAGTTCTGCATTGTTTCTGGTTTCTGCAGCAAGTTCTGTGTTGCTTCTGGCTTTGTTTCCGGTTTTGTTGTTCTCCATTGATGTGTTGGTTTTTGCCGGCAATACTTTGTCGGGTCTATTGTTCTCCAGCCATTGTTGGTGTTTTTGCGGCCATCATTCTAGTTTTCGTCATTGCCCTTTTTCGGCATCTTTTGTCTGTGATCAGTGACGCCTCTCACCATCACCTTCGCGTTGCACTTGATCATGGCATCTTGGAGCTCACATTGAGCCTTTTACTTCTGCTATGCAGAATTTCTTCTTCTTCATCAAGGTTCATATGTGTGTACACTCCATCTTGATTCTTGAGGGGGCCTATTAGAAATTATATCGTAGATTAGTCTTTGTATTTTGTACATTGTATTTTAGTCTACACATTTTCCATGTGATTTTTTTAATTAGTTAGGAATTGCTACCTATTAAAAAAAATTAGTTAGGAATTACCAAATTAGTTAGTTTGTTAGTGATATATAAGAGTGCTTTGATGTAATTTACACACATTGATAATACAAGAAATTATTTATTTTACTCTCTATATTTTGACAAGTCCTAAGCCCAAGTTTTAGCTACACCAAATTAAAGCATGTATTAATTATTATGGTTGATGATCAGGCATACAAGGTTCTAATTATGTCTAATTGCAATTTTTTTCTTTTTCTTTTTTGTGTAAAACTGAAAAACCCTAATAAAAACTGTCTTTTTTTTTCTTTTTTAATTTTTTGTTGTCTATTCTTTGTATGTCTGTGTTTTTCTATTTAGAATTTAAAAATGGATGAGACTATGAAGCAATTCCAGGAGGGCTTAATTGAGCTTGAAACTGAAGCGGAGCATCTTCTTTTAGCTCACCATCAGGTAATTTTCTCAAACTCACTGTTTTTTTTTTTTTTTTTTTTTTTTTGTTAACATTCTGTTATCTTGCTAAGAAAGTGTGGGAAAAGTAGAAAGACAATTGACATTTGAAGCTTGAGGACAATATCTATTCACTATTTTGAAACGAATTTGTAAATTTAGAACTCAAAATTGAAATATTAATGCTTAAGAACGCAAAATTATAAATTTTTGCTGTTATTAGGGAATTGAGAAACAAAATTGCAAAGTTCAACTAAGTCCAATACAAGGCTTGGTTGAGTTAACACTATTTTTTATTTACTTGAGGAAAAAATTATAATTTCTTCTTGTTGTTGTTTGGTTGTTTTTTCCCTCTTTGATTAAAATTATGTTTACCTACAGAAAGGGGAAGGGAAAGGAGAGGAATTAGAGAAGAAAATAATTCAAAATTCTTCCTTGGAAGTAAACAAAAAATTTCTCTTCAAAATAGGTGAGATTTGGAGAGAAAAATTGGTTGCAAGGTGGGCTATGACTTGTGGAGTTTTGTTTTCCGACCTTTTGGGATGAATAGGGCTTAGTAGAGAAGGTGATTGATTTATTGCTTGGTTGTAGAACATGGGTGGTAAACATTCATCAGACATATGGAAAATGGTTCCTTTGAGATTGATGTGGACCATATGGAGAGAACGCAATAGACATACATTCGAAGATGAGAAACACACAGGAAATCAGTTGCTTGTGATTTTTTTTTTTTTAGTTCCTCATTTGGTTGGTCTCAAGGCATGGGGTTTTACAAATAGGGATTCTATTGTTTTGTTTTTAGATACGTTGCTTTTTTGTAGATAATTTTTTCATTTCTTGTAATTCTTTAGGCTCTCCATGCTCATTTTACATGAAGTAGCCTCTTTTTAATTAATTATTATTACCTATTGTTAAAGACGAGAATAAAATAATATAAAGAAGTGATAGCAGAACAGAGAGAAAAACACAAGGGATTACATGGATTGGCCAACGGCCTACATCCACATGATAAAGCCCGGCTACATCTTTACTGTATTCTCAAGTGTTGATTACAATGAACCCTATTAGGGTATATATAGGAGGTAGGGTTAGCCCTACATGGGCTTACAATATATTGGTCCTTTTGGCCATTTTACATTGACATAATCTCAATATCTCCAACACCTATAAAGAAAAATTATTTCTTCTATTTACTTTAAAGGATGTAATATAGCTTTTTATTCTTTTCTTTCTTCTTTTGTGTGCATGTGTATGTGTGATGGATAAATCTTGCTTTCTTTGTGAGGACATGAAAGGTTACTGATTCCTTTAATGAAAATGTAGTTGGTTGAAAATGATAGAGTGAGGAATGGGAATAGGGAGGCGCTTACTGCATTGAGGAAGAGGGCTCGGACAACAAAAACTAGTGTTGCATCTCCTTTTGAGTCAATAATGAGAGATATTGGGGGTCCCGAATGCAGGCCCTTGGTGAAGGAGGTATGTACCACCTGTGGCAACCATGACTCTAATGAGCAGACATGGATGATGTTCCCTGGGACTGATCTCATTGGCAGGATTCCATTTCATGCTGCTCATACCATCTTGGAGACAGGTTTTTCTCAAACTTTTCTTATTTTATTGCAATTATGTGTTTAAGTTGCTTTTTAATACGATAATTATAAATACGCACAAAAATCATCACATACCAAATGAGGTGATTTATTAAGGAGCTCCTAGGTTTACTAAGTTTTTGAGTATGTTGAGTTGTTGAAGAAATATAAAATTAACATTCATCAGAAATGAAACTTTTGTTCTTTCTACAATTTGTGCTCTTTTTTCATGAGGGTGATTTTATAATATATATATATATATATATATATATATATATATATATATATATATATGCATATGTGGATAAAATGTAAATATATTTTGTGTATGTCCATATGAAAATTGTCTCTGTTTTTACTCAAATATTACTGGAATACTACTGTAAGTAAGCCTCCTTCTATAAATATGAACTCAAGTCAAACAATAGCTCTATTCCAACTCTCCTGGCAATCTACCCAAATTAAATTTGAATTCCTCCATCTAGGACAAATAAATTAAAGTTTTAAAATTGAATTTCTCTGCATTGCTTGTTCCCCTAGTAAACAATAACATTTTGGATTCATTTGAGAAATGCAATAGAGAAGGCTTAAAATTTTAATTTGTTAGAGATACTTGTAAATATATAGAATTAGACCAATTAAGAAGCAATGACAGGCCTGATACTGATAGATATTAGATTGATTGTTTTTGTTTCTTGAACCCATATCTTGGAACTCGGAACCCTGTTTTGCTAATCCACATGGTCAACTCAATTTGTCTAATGATAAGTTGATATCTAAAGTTAGTTACAAAAAATATATATATATATATATATATTGGTGCACGTGTAGCTTACCAATAAAAAACTGGTTACAAATAAAGGAATAGCTATGTTTTATATGTTCCAAGTATCAAACATTCCATGATAATGTCATTGTATTATTGGCCTGATATATTGGTTTTTATCCCTGATTTCAATCATGGGGATTGTTGTCAATTACATATCCAAAAAAAATGGTGATGTTGTCAAGGCTATTGTTTTGTTGGCCTTATAGCAGTTCTTAACAACTTACAATGCTCGATTTGCAATTTGTGCTAGAAAAAACATTGTGGCTCTCCCTATATGCATGCCATATGATCTTGGATGCAAGGTCAGATTGAGTTTATAACAGTTGGATCACAAAATCAAGATTTTGTTCTGTCCTATTACAAACCAATATCTAGATGAATCTCCTTCTTTTGTCGTAACATCTAATATTTATGACGTGGTGATGGGAGATTAATTTGTTGCTGCTTCGCAATTTTTTTATTCGAGATTTATTTTATTTTCACAGGAAAAATGTGTGAAGTTCTTTAGAATAGTGGTTAAGTGATTTAATTCACCTCTTTCCTATTAGTTTAAGTTTTGGGGACTGGTGATAGTTTATCATTTATTGAGGCTCTACCTCCCCTTTAAAAATTAAAAATTCCATGTGTACTCACTTATTGATGGAGAAATTGGGTCTGCACATTAGGGATTGTATTAGAGTAATGATTACGTGACTAAATTCACTTATTTCTTATTTGGTTCAACTTTTGGGACTAGCAGTAGTTTATTGAAGTCCGATTAAAGCAAGATTCGTACAATTTTAAAGATATAGTTATAAGAATTCTAGGCTTATAACGATTTTTAACTTGGGTTTCTATTTTGCAAGTTATGGTTAGTTTTATAAGGAAAAATTTTTCTTTCAAATTACTATTTGGCATTTTTTAAAATAAGCCACTTGCCATTGGGTCTTATGAGAATCACATGATTTTTTTTATTTGATAGGCTAGAGTCACTTGATTTTTTGAATACTTAACAATGATTTCCTGTTAAGCCTATCATATATATATATATATATATATATATATATATTTTCCTTCTCTCTCTCCAATCTCACTCTTCCTAAGTTGTAACTAATCTTTATCATTGTCAATCCCCATTTGCTAAGAATTCATCTAGTTAAAAGTGCTGCACCTTTTCCAAACACGATCACCGGTCTCTTCACATTTCTAAGCAATGACATTGTTTTCTTGACTTTAGAAACCAAAGGGGTTGGATTTGAATTGTAAATGTGTATGAAATTTTGACAATGGATAAGGCAGTTCGGGTAATGAGGATTTGGGGATGGGCTTGGGCCATAGAATAGGGAATTCAAGAGACTTGTGTGACTTGGATTGAGAAGTTGGAGAAGGGCTTGATGGATTCAATGTGACTGAGCTATCACTATGATAACGGCTACTTAATTAAGGCCAACAAGCTCTGTATTTTGTGCACATAGGTGAGAGATTTCCTAGTGAGGGAAGTGCATGTGGGTGGGCTTGCAGGGAATTTTGGGTGCAATAAGACCATTGAGGAGCTAGAGCACAATTCTACTAGCCAAGCTTAAGTGAGATGTCACCAAGATAATTGCCAGTGTTGCTAATGTCAATTGGCCAAACACCGTAAGCAAAATGTTGGCCTTTACGCCCCTTTATTGGTGCTAGATCGCCCTAGGTAGGATGTAGGCATGGATTTTGTGCTAGGTCTCTCTTGCACCCTTAGGAAGCATGACTTTTCTCTTGTGATTATGGATAGGTTATCCAAAATGGCCCAATCATTCCCTATTCTGAGACCTCTAATGCCTGCAAAGCTGCCAAACTTTATTTCGACGAAATTGTCAAATTATATGGCCTCCCCAAAAACAGTGTCTGATAGAGACATTAGGTTAATGAGTTATTTTTAGAAAACTGTTTGGCCCATAGAAAGAAAAAAGTTGAAAGTCTCTACGGCTTACCATCTTGCAACATATGGCCAGACTGAGGTTGTTAATAAGAACCTTGGGAACATTTCAAGGTGTCTCGTAGGTGAACATGCTAGGAACTTGTACTCTGTTCTCCCTACGGCTTGATTGCATGCAATTCTCTATCAATAGGATCATAGGCATGAGTTCGTTTGAGGTTGTGCATGGTTAGAAGGCTAGGAAACCTTTAGGTCTCCTCCCCATGTCCCCTCATGTTTGAGTGTCTGAGTCAACCAAAGCTTTTGGATTGCATGCCCATGACTTGCATCATGACATCAACAAATGTATTCAACTGAGTAAGAAACAATATAAAATTTAGGTTGATTCTCATCATCGACATTTAGAATTTCACATATCAGATTATGTCATGGTTCATATTAGGCCTGAGCAGTTTCCTTTAGGAATAGTTAGGAAATTGCAGTGCTGGACGGCCTGGACCATTTAAGGTGCTAAAGCTAATTGGACCAAATGTGTATGTCAGTGATATTAACACAACTCTTAACATTATTATTATTTTTTTTTTGATAAGTAACAAAAGTTCATCAATCAAAAAAGAGAATACCCAGGGACACTAGAGGTGTTCTTGAGTAGCAGTACATCAAAGTCACAAATTACAAAAATTAAATCAAATAAATTAGAATAGGGAGGAGAAATTTAAGCAGTACTCCAATCCAACAAAGAATGAAGGAGGAGGGATTTAATCTTAAGTATAGATCATTCACTTCCCTCAAAGCATCTCACATTCTGTTCTTGCCAAAGGCGGCACATAACAGTGCGGCACAACCCTCCAGAAGATGATATTTCTATGTGGGGAAAGAGAGGTGAGAAAAGAAAGCAAGAGCGAGAGTAACCGCTTGAATTATTTCAAGTAGAGGAATAACATTTTTTGCCAAATTACAAAACCGCCTTTTTTTTCTCTGTTGAATTTTCGTGAGGCTCTCACCTCAAGCACCTTATAGCCTTATTTAAGGTGCTCAACTAGGCTCTAAAGGCACCTTGCAGACTTCAATGGCGCTTTAGTAGCACCTCACCTCGCCTGATCGTCTAGGCAAGTGCATAGCTCGCGTGTGACTGCACTGCTTTGAGGTTCAAAATTTGTTGATACATGTATGCAAGTATCTGGGGAGCATCAAATATGACTTATTTCTTCAAAATTATTTTCCTGCCCAAATATTTGATATTTTTATGAATTA
The DNA here is from genome assembly GCA_030820535.1 of Quercus parvula. Lineage (NCBI taxonomy): Eukaryota > Viridiplantae > Streptophyta > Magnoliopsida > Fagales > Fagaceae > Quercus > Quercus parvula. Next base: position 42,577,352 of record JAUAME010000003.1, read on the forward strand.
TTGGATGGGTTTCATGGGTAACCAAATAGTATCAGTATCTTGGATATGCTGCTAATATAGCTCTGTCATAGGAAAAGAATTCCACCTGAAAGGAGTGGATTCAAGGTAGTGGAACAATGTTGTGAAGTTGCATTGGAAAGGATTCTTAGGATTCTTTAATAACATTTAGCTGCATTTGTTTACAAACTAGGCAGCTAAAAACTGTTCTCAGTTTGGCGGTAAATCAGTCATTCAGGTGGCTGGACCATGAGAAGGGATAAAGGACAGACTCTTCAAGAATCAAGAGTTATTGAGATAATTAATTCTCCTTATTCTCAAATGGTATCTCCTTCCTTGTACTTCAAGAATCAAGAGTTGTTGAGATAATTAATTCTCCTTATTCTCAGATGGAACCTACTTCCTTGTAAGAGCAAGGCTAAGGATGAGGTCATGGGTACAAGACCCAACTTTCTAATTAAAAAAATTATAAATTATCCACATACCTTTTTTTTCTTCATTTGTAATCTTACAAGTGGTTCCTTCGTAGAAAATGAAATTAGTTTTTCTGTCTAATAGTTTATGTTATTGCTTTGGTTACTCAATGCTACTGAAAGTGTTTTGATCTTGATAGTCATTATTGTCAAGAAAAATTTTTCTTCACTTTATGTATATATAAGATAATTGATATTGTGGATAATCTGGGCCTTGTCCTTGTAATGTAGATCAAGCACAACTTGACTTTGATGCAAAAAGACTACAGAGCTATATGAAAGAGAAGTCCCTTTTGATTTCAGAAAGAGGTGCCATTGCTGACAGGATCAGTCCAGGTGTACTCAAATCTCTCATAACCCTATCAGACAAACCAAAGTAAGTGGTGATTTTGGAAATATAGTCTAGCTCATGGCAATAACCTCGCCTCTAGTCCCCCTGTGGAAATTACACTCTCATTTCTTCTCCATCTCACAATTGTAACATTCACATTTACCTAGTATGAAATTATGTATAGACTAGTTTTTGAATGTTTTCTCCTAATGCTGCTCATGAGGGTTGCCAAATTGAAGCATTTGACTCCATGTTAGTAATGGTAGAAAATTTTAGTAGTTAATGTTCGTTTGATCTACCTTAATCTTCATGGTTACACCTCTTTTTTAGGTCCTACTTTGCAGTTACACTTTTGTTTAGAACACTTATGCTTGTCAGTGATCAGCATATCATAAACACCTGGTCACAGAATTTTTATGACACTTGAATGTACCAGCCTTGTTTCTGAAATGCGCAGAAAAAGACAGTGTATCATTACCTATTGTAGATGATACAAGTCAAGTTATACAAAATAATATGATGGTCCAAATGTGGCCATCAAAGATAAGATCTCCATTTCCTTTACATGTGTGCACACCATGATGAATGCTTCTTCACTGTTCTATGGCATAATAGATGGAACCATGTTCCCATGTTTATAGTTAAGACTAGCTAGTATTTAATAATACATGACGAGTCTAAGACCTCTAACTTTTGTCTTGTTTCCTTTTTGTTTTGTTCTCTATGGCTTTCTTCCTCCCTACTCAAATGAAGTGTTAAAAAGAATAGTTTGGTGTCAGGTTTAGGGACCTTGTAGTTTTATACTTTTTCCTAGAAGCGTGGAGGTTTCGTGGGGACTGAACAAAAGGTATGCACATATTGCCCTTGTGTTCTTGCTCTGTGGTCCCTTAACAAAAGGTTTCTACAGGGTCTGATTAGCTAGCTGATGGGAAACTTCCCCTTCTGTTTCTCCTTTTCTTACCACCTTGTTTTACCCTCTTTCACTGTTAGTTTTTATTGTTGTTAATAATTGATGTGCCTATAGATAGTGTTGAGGGCCATTTGTGGAAAGCCCAATGGAAAAAAAAGCCCAAAGATGAGGGCCACAGCAAATTGACTATGAATAGTTAAAAAAAGATCATTAGGCCCAAGCGGCAGGAATAATGAGTCACTGGCCCAACAATGTATACTTGGGCCTTGAAAAGGTAAACGGGCTCAAAGAAGCCAGGAAAGAAAGAAATAGCATCCCATGGGCAGAATATGAGTTAGAAAAGTGAGAAAGGGTCGCTGCAGGCCCAAGGTAATGTAAACTAAGAAAATAAGGGATTTATGGCAGGCCCATAAAACCCAAAGATAAGGATAAGGTTATTGGGCCGGGGAAGCCCAATGAAGTTAGTAACAAAGCCCATGGGAGTGTGGAATTAGCAAACAGGCCGAGGAAGCCCAAGAGAATTAGCAAATGGGCCGTGGATGCCCAAAAGAAGAAAACAAAGGGACATAAGAGCCCATGAACAAAAGGAAACAAAACAGTGCCTATGGTAGGCCACTGAGAAAAGGAATAAAACGGCCGGCCCAAAAAGGGGCCCAGCAGGATTGAGTCATTACAGCAGGAACTATAAGCCAACACGGCAGGCAGCAAAGAAAAACAAAAGGTAGGCACAAGAAATATAAAGCCCATCATCATACGAAGCCCAGTTTCTAATTGAAGCAAAGGACCAAAAGAAAGCCCACATAAAAGGCCAGAAAACGCAGAAGGAAAGTCTCCAGGTCACGGCAGACACATGAGCAGCAGGCAGCCTCTTGGACAAATTTAAGAGGGAAGCATGCGCAAGGCCCAGGCGCCACCAGCCTGTACCCAGCCAATACAGGACATGGTGGGGCCATGGGCCAGAGGTAAGAGGTAAAGGGGGTGTGGTTTGGTGGTGGGGAGAGGGGAAAGGATCTATTTTCGGCCCCTGCTCAAGCCTCTTTTGGGAGGTACGTCCTGCTGGGATGATAGACCACCCAAAAGAGGCAATTTGAGAGGGAACCGTTGAGTGCATGCTCTGAGTGTGAGGAGAGAGGAAATTAACATCGTGGCAGGAAAGGCCGCGGCACGCAGAAGGACAAAATGAGTCCGCGGTGCACAGAATGGACAAAATGGATCCGCCTCTGTCTGGCAGGGGTTTTGTACGATTGGCAGGCATACCCAGACCAGACAAAGACGGTTAAGGGGCAAAACAGTAAAACACTGGTCACGGCAGGCACTATAAAGAGGCCCTTGCCGTGCCCTGTATAGGGGGTCGAAAAACAGGGCATATTTTACAACGTTAAAAGAAAAAACAGAGTAAGAAGAGAAGAAAAAAGATTAGAACGAAAATAGAGAGAAAAGGAAAGAAAACTAAGAAAGAAATGAGAGAGTTAGTTCGAAAGAGCATGCACCAATAGATCGGCTTCCCTCTCTCCCCCTTCAAAATCTCACCTTTCCTCCAAAGAATGCAAACGAGAGCTTTTCCCAGTGGGACTATAACCATTCAGGGCCGACTCCCTCAAAGCCATTAATTCCCATAGCAGGATTCTTCCTGGGGGATTATTTGCATTGAGAAGAGGCGTTCTCCCCTCTTTGGACTTGCTGCGGCAGATAGAATTTTATAACTTAATATTTTGCCTATTCAAAATTAATCAGTGTTACTCTCTTTATCTTCCCTAACGATTGGTATCATTGTGACGATAATCCTATTTTACTAACTGGAAATACCTAGTTTGTTTAGATAAAAAGAATACTCTGTTTTTTTTTAGTCATTATTATCTGCCTGCCATAACTTGTCTGCAACAGTCTAGTCTGCTATAACTTGTCTGCAACAGTCTAGCCTACCATAACTTCTGCAACAGTCTAGCCTGCCATAACTTCTGCAACAGTCTAGCCTGTCGTAGCTTGTCTGCTACGATTCTGCTTGCCAACAAACTTGCTCCTAGCAGGCGTGGTATAAGTTTGTGCACAAACCGGCCCAAGTTGAGTTGTAATTGGATCGGCCCCAGCTCTTTTACTCAGAAACACCAGGGCCTATCACCGCAGGAGGCAGCCCAGCCCGTTACCGCAGGAGGCAGCCCAATCCTATCAGAAAAGGCCCCCACATTAAATTGGCGACTTCACTGGGGAGTTGGGAAACAGACAGGGGTGAAAAAAAAAAAACAGCACCCCTCGCGAACAATGCCACCCAAGTCTAGGACGACACGAAATATGAGTGTCGTGCCCTCACAAGCAGAATCTAGGCCAACAACGCCTCATCAAGAACAACTTAACCAGACAGAAGGTGCCAACAGAACGGGGGCTGACCCTCAGCCTCAAACAAGAGTCCCCGCAGATAATGTCAACACCTTCGTCGAAGTGTTGCAATCGTTGCAGCACTCACAGCAACAAATGATGGAAGAAATCTGCCAACTGAAGGCGGACAAAACAAAAGAAAAAGGCAGCCAGCATGACCCAGATCATGCGGCAGACGGAGTAGAGACGTTGGCAGGAGGTGCCCCACGGAGCACAGGACAGCGTTTCATTACCATGGCTGAGGTAGCGGCTCTCTTGGAGCAAGAGATAGCCAAAACACCAAAGGAGAGGTTTTACTCAAGGAGACCTCCCTATCCTCTAAAAGTGCTCAACAAGCCATACCCCGAGAGGTATGAACCAAGGGCCTTTGCCCAGTACGATGGCAGGAAGGGAAGTGCAGTAGAGCACGTGAGCAAATTCATTGACACCCTTGGCCCTTATGCGGCAGATGAAGACTTATGCCTTCGAGAGTTTTCAAAATCACTATGCGACCGAGTGTACACCTGGTACATTGGTTTAAAGCCAGGATCAATCCCAACTTGGGATGACATGGTGGACGTATTTTGCACTAAATACTTTCACGGAGAAGAAACAGTGACGCTTGCAACTCTGCAGGCAACAAAGCAAAGAAGCGGAGAAGATCTAATGGAATACATCAAACGGTTCAGGGACATAGCACTTGATTGCTATGATCACTGCGAGGAGAGGACATTGGTAGAAATGTGCATGACCAATATGATTCGGGAATTCAGAGCTGTCCTGGAAAATCTGGAGATTTCCCAGTTCGCGCAGCTATTACAGAAAGCAAGAAAGACGGCTCAGTCCGTAAAACCCAGTTCAGACAAGCGGAACGCACCGCAGGCCATGGCCGTGTCTACTGGAAACCAGAGAAGGAAAACAGAGGGGAGGGAGTATGATACACCTCCACCCCTGCCATGCACTCCTAAGGAGCTGGAGGTGCTACTTGACAAGTGGATAGCAGATGGGATCTTTAAGCCCAACCAGGTTTCTAGAGAGCCAACGGAAGAAGAAAGGAGAGATCCTCGCTTCTGCCGCTTGCACAATTATGTGCAACACCCCACCGCAGAATGTTGGGCGCTCTGCAGGCTAGTGCACCGCAGGATCAAAGAAGGCACATTAGAGCTGACCCAGCAGGAAGTTCAAAGAAATCCACTCTCAAACCACAAGGGAAAGGGTGTGGCAGCCGTAGTAATATGTGCGGACCCAGGAGAAGATGAGGAAGAGAACTTGGCCCTGCCTGCCGCGGCCATTACTACCCTTCAGCAGAGTGCCAAGTTCAAAAATCTATTTGATCAGTTGGGGCTTACGGCAAAAGAGAGATAGATAGCCACAGAGGCCTTGGTGAGCATCGCCTCCGGCGCAGGGGTGGAATGCCTGTCAGCGGAGATATCAGAAGACAGGGCCCTCCTGTAGGAATCAACAGAGATCACATTTAGTAGTGAAGATATGGAAGTAGGGCACCCAGATCATCGAAGGCCTCTCTACTTAGCAGCATCTATAAATCAAATCCCCATCAAGAGGGCCCTGGTGGATACAGGCGCTTCCGTAAATCTCATCCCATTAAGCACCTTGCAAGCCGCAGGAATTTCAAAAAGAAAGATCCAAGGATGCCCGATGGAAGTAACAGGATTCGGTGGGAGAGGTGAATACACCGCAGGCCACATTCAGTTATGGTTGAAAGTAGGTCCTATAGCCTCTCTAGCTCGCTTCCACGTGGTCAGAACAGAAGTATCTTACCATGTACTTTTGGGGAGGCCTTGGTTACACAAACATCAACTAGTCCCATCCACCTACCACCAATGTGTGAAGGGAAGACTGAATGGCAAGATGATACGCATAGCGGCAAACCCTTCGCCATTCGAGCAGGCAGAAGCCCACTTGGTAGAAACCATGTTTTATGATCAATGGGCCCCATCTGGAGAAAACGTGGTTGCAAAAACACAAGGCACCTTTGTGCCTAGGTGGAAAGATGTTCAAGATGACCCAGAACCTGACTTAAGAGAGTTGCTAGCACGAAAGAAGAAAAGAAAAGAAGCGCCTGCCGCAGAGCCAGATGAAGTACCTCGGTGTGTCAAGATCCGAGGTCTTGATGGCAGGATTATCTACAAATTATGAAGGTGCGCGGGACCCACGGGTAAATTGCAAGTGGGTCCCGCCCAAAAGGGGCAACATAAGAGTTCGGCATGTTGCGTTGTTGAAAGAAGTTTGGAAAAAGAAGAAGGGAAGGATGAGGCAGTTACGACGGAAAGGGACATCCAGGTTATGGCAGAGGAAGAGCTGGAAGAGGTTGACTTGGGGTCTGATTCGCAAGAACCAAGGCCCATCTTAATCAGTGCAAGCCTAACGGAAACGGAGAAGTCAGAACTCATATTACTGCTGAAAGAATTCAAAGACGTTTTTGCTTTGGATTACAATGAAATGCCAGAGCTCGATCCCAGGCTTGTCGCGCATACATTGAATGTGGACCCAGAGGCCAGGCCGGTGGCCCAGCCTGCCAGGATATTCCACACAGAAATAGAAGGGCAAATAGTCAAAGAAGTACAGAAGTTACTAGCCGCAGGATTCATCAAGCCTATCCAGCATCCCCGCTGGCTATCCAACATAGTACCGGTGAAAAAGAAGAATGGGCAGATAAGATGCTGCGTGGATTTCAGGAATCTTAACAAAGCTTGTCCCAAGGACGAATTTCCATTGCCAAACATGGATTTGCTGATAGATTCTGCGGCAGGAAACGCCATGTTCTCATTCATGGATGGTTTCAGTGGATATAATCAGATCAAGATGGCGCCAAAAGATGCAGAGAAAACTGCCTTCAGGACACCCATGGGCAACTTCTATTATACTGTGATGCCCTTCGGGCTAAAAAACGCAGGTGCAACCTACCAGCGGGCAATGACGGCCATATTCCATGATATGATGCACAAGGAGCTGGAGGACTATGTGGATGACATAGTGGTCAAGTCAAGAAAGAGGGAAGAACACTTTCGGGTGTTAAAAAGAGTATTCGAAAGATGCAGAGCTTTTAAGCTAAGAATGAATCCCCTCAAGTGCGCATTCGGAGTGTCCTCTGGGAAATTTTTGGGTTTCCTGGTTCACAGCAGAGGCGTGGATGTGGATCCAGCCAAGGCCACAGCCATAGCAACCATGAGACCTCCTGCCACAGTAAAAGAGCTGAAAAGCTTCTTGGGAAAAGTTTCATATATTCGAAGGTTCATCCCTGGTTTGGCATCAATTACCTCTACTTTCACCAAGTTGCTCAAGAAAGGGCAAAGTTTTGAATGGGGGGCAGTGCAGCAGACGGCCTTCAAAAGGCTGCAGCAGATAATGATGAACCTTCCCACGGTGCAGGCTCCTATTCACAAAAGACCACTGTTACTCTATCTGGCCACCAACTCATACGCCATTGGCGCGCTAATCGCTCAGGAAGACAGAGGTGGTACTGAGCAGCCAATATACTACATCAGTCGTGCCTTAAAAGACGCTGAAACTCGTTACCCAAGGGCAGAGAGAGCGTGCCTAGCCATTGTTTATGCTTCACAGAGGTTGCGTCACTATTTCTTGGCATACGAAGTATGGCTGATGACTAAGTCACATGCCATTAAAGCTCTGTTACAACAGCCGATTCTCTTCGGCAGGATATCCCAGTGGTTGCTGCAATTGTCACAATACGACTTGAGAATGGGGATGCCTAAGGCAGTGAAAAGTCAGGCTATAGCGGATTTGTTAGCGCAGTTCCAGGAGAGGAAGAATTCCCGCTAGACGATGAAGTTCCAGGAGAAGTCGCTATAGCAGAGGAGGTCAGGGAACAGTGGGTAATGAAATTCGATGGGTCTTCTACTGCCCATTCCGGAGGGGTAGGAGTAGTTCTGTATCATGAAGAAGACAAGGCAGTAGCACTATCCTTTAAATTAGAATTCCCCTGTTTAAACAACACGGCGGAATACGAAGCCTACCTTACTGGGCTTGCCACAGCGCTCGAAATGGGAGTCAAACATTTGAAAGTGCTGGGAGATTCAAACTTGGTCATCTGCCAGGCCAAGGGAAGTTTTTCCTTAAAAGAACCCAGCCTAGCTCCATACAGAGCGATGGCCCAGAGGATGGAAGAGAAATTCTCAACCTTCGAGATAGAACATGCTCCGAGAAATGAAAATCGGTTTGCAGACGCGTTAGCCGCACTGGGTTCACAGATAATCTTTGAAGGGGATAGCACCAACGTAGAAGTTAGTAAGAGGAAGGAATCGATCATCGAAGTATTGAAGGAAAAGTTCCAGGAAGAACAGGACGAAGGGGATTGGCGAATCCCCATAAAGGAGACCTTGGTAAAGGGGGACGACGCAGCAGAATTGAAGGTGTTAAAAGATTATGCTTTGGTAAAAGAAGAGCTGTACCGTAGGATGCCAGGTGGGGTTTTATCCCGATGCGTGGGCTTGGAGGAAGCCCAGAGAAAATTGAAGGAAATACATGACAAGACCTGTGGGTCCTGTGAGGAAGTCAGTCTTTACCGCAGACTCCAGAGAGTAGGCTTCTATTGGCCAAACATGAGTAAGGACGCAGATCAAGTACAAACCCAGTGTGGGACCTGCCAGCTTGCGGCAGACAAGAAGGAGAGTTATGCTGTGTTCGTCAGCGAGGACTGGAGGACCCCCTTTATGCAGTACCTGGTGGAAGGTGTCCTGCCACAAAGACACAGCGAGAGGTACAAACTTAAGAGGTTGGCAACACGTTACTTCTTGCACAACACAGTCCTTTTTAAAAGAGGATATGATGGAGACCCTCTGAGGTGTTTGGGTCCTAAAGAGGCTAAAGAAATGATAAAAGAAGTACATTATGGGGAATGTGGTGAACACCAGGGGAAGAAAAAGCTTTACAGATGCCTACTGCAGATGGGCTACTACTGGCCAACCATGAAGAAAGACGCGGCAGAATTTGTAAAGAAGTGTCATAGTTGTCAGGTACAAGCCAATTTAATCCATACCCATCCACAAGGCTTGCACAGCATGGTCACTCCATGGCCCTTTCACACCTAGGGGCTAGATTTGGTGGGGCCAGTCAACCCGCCATCGCGTGGGTACATTTGGATATTAGTAGCTACAGAATATTTTACCAAGTGGGCGGAGGCGATACCACTCCGCAAGGCCACAGGCGGAGCAGTGGCAAACTTCATCAAAGAAAATATAATTGTGAGGTTTGGAGTGCCCCACAGGATCATCAGCGACAACGGCACACCGTTTGTCAACAGCGATGTAAGAAGAATGCTTGAGTTCTACCAAGTCAAGCACCACAGATCATCACCCTACTATCCTCAAGGGAACGGGCAGGCGGAGGCGACAAACAAAATTCTTATAAAAATCATCAGCAAAATGAGCCAAGAGTGTGCGGGAGGATGGGCAATGCACCTGCCAGATGCTCTTTGGGCATACCGAAAGTCACCAAAGTCAGCCACGAACTTTTCACCTTTCTCCTTAGTCTACGGAACTGAAGTAGTGAGTCCAGCAGAAATAATGACACCATCCTTAAGGGTCATGCAGATGCAGGAAAAGGAAAAAGAGGAAGGGGTCTTCGCAGCAGAAAGGCTTGAGAACTTGGAAGAACTTGATGAAAAGAGGGAAGAAGCCCAGGAGCGCAGCCGTAGATACAGGCAGAAGATGACTGAAGCCTACGGCAGGAAGACCAAGGAGCGAGTGTTTGCGGAAGGACAGCTAGTGCTAAAAGTGGCAGATTATGTCAGGCGAAGTCTGGCAGGACCATCTAAGTTTGCACCAAAATAGGAAGGACCCCTTGTGATAAGATAAGCGCATCAAAGCGGATATTATCGCCTGACTCAAATAGATGGCAGGGACTTGATGGACCCCATCAATGGAAAATGGCTGAAGCGTTATTTTGCTTAGAAAGGGAAATTTTTTGGCTGACCACCTTTTCTCAACTATCTGTTTATGTCTTCCTTTTTTCTTTTTGATTTTTTTCCTTTTATTCCTCCAAGTGATTATGTCACAAGAAAAGTTGTAACGTGCTTTCATGAGTGTGCAATGAAAAGGTACGAAATATTAAGCATCATGTTATAGCAGCAGTAAAAAAAAAAAAAAGGGAAAAGAAGAAATAGCAAAGTGTAGCATCATTACAAACTCAAAGTGTGGCAAACACAAGCCAAGCAACTACGGCTGGAAATATAAAAGTGTTCTGTATGACATAAGCAGAGAAACAAAGAAAAGGAAAAGGAGCGGTGCTATCATCAGTAAAGTCCAGAAATGAGACTCTGATCCCCAAGGCGACTAGGTCCACTAATGCCGGAAAGAAGCTGCTCGTGGCGACCCTCCAAATCAGCCACCTCCTTCTTCAAAAGCTCGATGCGGACATCTATGGCCTCAATGGCTGGACGGACTTTCCTCATAAAGAGGGCTCGGGCAATCTCACGAAGATGCTCAAGAATAAACTCCACAGCAAAACCCACGCTGATAAGCTCCTGCACCGCAGCCCTCCACTGCAGAATTCTCTCGGCAGAAACAGTGTCGATGAAGTTATGTTCAATATCGTTCAGCACACATCCCAACATTTTTAAGAAATGTTCCCTGGCAGAACGGCCCAGACGAAAGCCCTGCATAAAGTTGCCATGACTGCTGTAGATCATCACTAAGTGGGAAACACAGTCCTGAGGGACTCGAAAGCCATTAAAATCCACATAGGGAGGACCGGAAGCCCAAAACTCTGTCGGACCAAGGTCATTAACTTCCGGCTGATCAAAACGAACGAAGAAAGATGCAGCATCATTTGGAATGGCGACATGACTACTACTACCTGCCTCAAACTGAGAAGGAACAGTAGGAAGCGGACCTGCAATAAAAGGGGAGTGGAACACAAGGGAACATATATAAAAAAAAAAAAAAAAAAAAAAATGAAGAAGAAAAAGGGGATGAAGTAAAAAAAAAATTTACCAGGAATGGGGGCTACGGGTGTAGCAGGAAGGGGTATCACAGGCACAAAAGGAACAGGGGCAGCAGGTATGGCTGAAACAGGTACTGAAAGTGCTGCAGGAGCAGGCGCTACAGGGGAGGTAGGAGCAATCATCCCCTCACCTGCTGCAATCTCTGGTCCTTTAGAAGTTTCTGCAAGCGGAGAGATGAGTATGCAAACGAAGCGCAAATACAAAAAAAAAGAGGGAGGATGAAGAGGAAGGAAGATACATACCCATCAAGTCAGGTCCAGACGAAGCACTACCCTCTTCATCAGAGTCAGAAATAGTCCTCTTCAACACAGGTACATCATCAGGATCCTCAAAAATGTCAGCAGATCCTTCTGAAGATAAGTCCAGGTCAGGGCCACGGGTGGCAGAACCAGGGATGGAAGAAGGAGTAACAACAAGCGAAGCACTACCCTTTGCAGCCTGGGAAATATCTGCAAAAGGGTCGCTGGACGAGATCACTAGCGGCAGAATGGGAGGAGTAATCTCGGTCTGAGCAACGGCGGAAGGAGTGGTGCCTTCTGAAGAAGCAAATCTCTCAGCAGGCAAGGGTGTAGTCTCACCAACCCCTTCAACATGAGTACCCTCTCTAGGTACCGGCTCGGCAAAAGGGGTGGGAGTTTTGGCAGGAGCCTTGTGTGCAGCAGGAGGGGCAGGCGTCGATAATACCGCCTCGGCCCCATCAAAGAAGCCTTCCATAGGCACACCCATGGAAGCAGAAATCTCCTCGGTGGTAGGATGATATACGGATAAAGGTTCAGGTTCCTCCTAAAAGAGAAACTTTTTGTTAAGTAAAAGAAAAAAAAAAAATGATGTGTGTGAAGGAAAGGGGCAGAGGGCCCATGGCAGATGCGTGCAAAAAGAAAAAGGGGAAAGAGAAGTAAAGAAAAGAGACTCACCTCAGGCTCAGGATCATCAAGAAAAATGGGGCGAGTGGCTGATGAATCTTCCTTGTACTTGGACTAAAAAAAAAAAAGAAAAAAAAAGGGTTGGCGAGTTTGCCGCAAGATAATTAAGAAATCTTATTAGAAAAGAAAATAAAAGGAGGAAAAAGGGGACTTACTCTTCGTTCAGTGGCAGATACGGGGTGAGGAGTGGTTTTCCTTTTGCCACCACGAGTCCTGACAGCCGGCGGAGCACCTGCAGGAGGCAGTGGTGTGGCTGACTTGGTTTTGCTGGCAGACTTGAACTTGGCAGCAGACCTGGGTTTGGCAGGCACCTTTTTACTCGGAGCAGGAAGGTTAATCACTTTAACCTTTTTCTCCCAACCAGGGGGATAGTCACCAGTATGCAAAAACCATCCTCTTTTCTCTGCATCCCACTCAAAGATGGCTGACCGGCTTTGCTTCCTAGCATACGCCAGAACAGACCTGGAAGGAAGCAGCAGGCGGGGGTTAGCCGACGCAACTGCACTTAACCCCTCAGGAGGAATGAGAGAAAAGCCACGGCTCCCAGATAACTCGGCGACAAACGAATCCATCACCGCACGCCAATAGTCGTGCATGGGAGAGGTACAAACACCCTCCCTCAATGAACTAGGAACGGTGACGGCATCGAAGCGCTTCCTCCAAAAATCAAAGGCAGTAGGCCGCAGGAAAGGGTGAACCGAAGTGGGAGCCCTCATTAAGGAAGAAAGGTCTTCAAGAATATCTTGGTCCAACCCAAATTGCCTCCTCACCCGGTTGGCAGGATAATGGACAAACCTAATACCTTCATCCGCTAAGTATGGCAACCAGCCGGCGTTGGTGGCAGCGAGATAAGTAATTCCAGTCTCATCAAAACCTACCAACGGAGTGGTAATCCCAACAGCATCAACAAACGGACCCATGGCAGAATCCGCACAAGTATAACCAACGCCCAAATTTCTATATGCCCGCCAAGAAAAACCCGTGCCTTCATCAAAAGAGTTAACTACAGAATAGCCTATCGGCTTCAGACCACACCAACGAAAAGCAAGTGGAAAGTCGGATTCAAACCTGCCGCAGAAGTCGGTGATCTCCCTTGGGCAACTCTGGTATTTCTCCTTGGCAAACCTGGCAGGCCTACACTTTGCCAAATACTGAGCACAACGCTTAAACACCCATTGCTGAAGTATGGTAGAGTGAACAGAAGAGGTGACAATATGGCAGGACCCAGCCTGCTGCTCATCGTTATAGAGAATGTCCAGCTGGACGTATAAATGCCCCAGAAACATGGGGGCTAGCGGCAGGCTCACCCCCGCAGATATTTTAATGGCCAAACAAAAATATAAAGGTTTTATGGCGTAATGAGGATGGGCCCCAAAAACAAACTTACTAAGCCAAAAAGCAACAAAAGCCGCGCGGCGGGCGGTAGCAGAAAATTTGGAAGAAGAACTCACCCAGTAGGATAGCTTGGCATTTCCGGCCATTCTTCTCCTTAGTTCAGCTTCGATGGCCTCCTCCTCAGAAGAAAGCTCCAAAGCGGCAGGATCAGTATCGCCGAGAATGGGCAAGAGCAACTGGTTGGCCACATCCTCAAGGGTTACAGTAAGTTCACCGCAGGAAAAGAAAAAAGTATGAGTAGTAGTACACCACCGGCGGACCAAGTGGCGGAGATTATAGAGGTCACGAAAGTTTGACAAACAACGAGAAGAGACCACGGCCTTCAGAACGCCGGCCCGTTGCAATAAACCCATAAATCCGGTGTCGGAAAGTTCGCTATCGACCCACTCCTTCCAACCCAGGGACGCGCCGGACCCAAATTCAAAGTGGAGGGGTACAGGAAGTGAAATACCTTGACGGATGGACAAATCGGGGATTGAAGAAGCCAACGGAGCCCAAGAGACGTCGGGGTCTCGCCGGACGAGGGTGATCAGTACACGGCCTGGCGGCGGCGGTACATATTCACCGGGAGCCTTTGGGAAGTAAGGGCTGGTTTCGTACCATGGGTCGATTAGAGGGGCGCACTCGCCGTTAGGGTCGCGCTCCGCCTCTTCCTCGATGGACCGCTCTGAGTCGGAACGATCCACCTCCTCGGAGACGACAGGGGGGTCGAAGGCTACCGCCTTCCCCTTGCGACGAGAAGAACCAGGACTTTTTGCCGGAGACATGATGGGAAAGTTTAACCGGAGAGAATGGGTACGGTCGGCTTGAAGGAAGAAGAAGATGTGAAGAGCGTGCGTTTTGGAGAGAAAGGGATTTGTGTCCAAAATACAGAGGGATTTCCTTTTTAAATACCCACATTAATGTCCGCATGAAAAGAGGTGAAGAGTCAGCCATCAGAAGGGAATGAAGTTAATGAAACTGCGGCTCTGTTTTGAAAATAACTGCCAAAATGGGAAATTCGAAGAGACAACTCTGTTCGCAGCAGGAAGGAGGGTATATGTATGAAAAGGGGTCCACAGCTTAAAAAAAAAAACCGCGAAAAAGGAGAAGAAGGAAGAATATGAGAAAGGGGCAGAAGCGTCCTTTCATTCACATATGAATCGCAGAAGCGTTTCACATGTTCAGGGGGCTAAATGTTGAGGGCCATTTGTGGAAAGCCCAATGGAAAGAAAAGCCCAAAGATGAGGGCCACAGCAAATTGACTATGAATAGTTAAAAAAAGACCATTAGGCCCAAGCGGCAGGAATAATGAGTCACTGGCCCAACAATGTATACTTGGGCCTTGAAAAGGTAAACGGGCTCAAAGAAGCCAGGAAAGAAAGAAATAGCATCCCATGGGCAGAATATGAGTTAGAAAAGTGAGAAAGGGTCGTTGCAGGCCCAAGGTAATGTAAACTAAGAAAGTAAGGGATTTATGGCAGGCCCATAAAACCCAAAGATAAGGATAAGGTTATTGGGCCGGGGAAGCCCAATGAAGTTAGTAACAAAGCCCATGGGAGTGTGGAATTAGCAAACAGGCCGAGGAAGCCCAAGAGAATTAGCAAATGGGCCGTGGATGCCCAAAAGAAGAAAACAAAGGGACATAGGAGCCCATGAACAAAAGGAAACAAAACAGTGCCTATGGTAGGCCACTGAGAAAAGGAATAAAACGGCCGGCCCAAAAAGGGGCCCAGCAGGATTGAGTCATTACAGCAGGAACTATAAGCCAACACGGCAGGCAGCAAAGAAAAACAAAAGGTAGGCACAAGAAATATAAAGCCCATCATCATACGAAGCCCAGTTTCTAATTGAAGCAAAGGACCAAAAGAAAGCCCACATAAAAGGCCAGAAAACGCAGAAGGAAAGTCTCCAGGTCACGGCAGACACATGAGCAGCAGGCAGCCTCTTGGACAAATTTAAGAGGGAAGCACGCGCAAGGCCCAGGCGCCACCAGCCTGTACCCAGCCAATACAGGACATGGTGGGGCCATGGGCCAGAGGTAAGAGGTAAAGGGGGTGTGGTTTGGTGGTGGGGAGAGGGGAAAGGATCTATTTTCGGCCCCTGCTCAAGCCTCTTTTGGGAGGTACGTCCTGCTGGGATGATAGACCACCCAAAAGAGGCAATTTGAGAGGGAACCGTTGAGTGCATGCTCTGAGTGTGAGGAGAGAGGAAATTAACATCGTGGCAGGAAAGGCCGCGGCACACAGAAGGACAAAATGAGTCCGCGGCGCACATAATGGACAAAATGGATCCGCCTCTATCTGGCAGGGGTTTTGTACGATTGGCAGGCATACCCAGACCAGACAAAGGCGGTTAAGGGCAAAACAGTAAAACACTGGTCACGGCAGGCACTATAAAGAGGCCCTTGCCGTGCCCTGTATAGGGGGTCGAAAAACAGGGCATATTTTACAACGTTAAAAGAAAAAACAGAGTAAGAAGAGAAGAAAAAAGATTAGAACGAAAATAGAGAGAAAAGGAAAGAAAACTAAGAAAGAAAGGAGAGAGTTAGTTCGAAAGAGCATGCACCAATAGATCGGCTTCCCTCTCTCCCCCTTCAAAATCTCACCTTTCCTCCAAAGAATGCAAACGAGAGCTTTTTCCAGTGGGACTATAACCATTCAGGGCCGACTCCCTCAAAGCCATTAATTCCCATAGCAGGATTCTTCCTGGGGGATTATTTGCATTGAGAAGAGGCGTTCTCCCCTCTTTGGACTTGCTGCGGCAGATAGAATTTTATAACTTAATATTTTGCCTATTCAAAATTAATCAGTGTTACTCTCTTTATCTTCCCTAACGATTGGTATCATTGTGACGATAATCCTATTTTACTAACTGGAAATACCTAGTTTGTTTAGATAAAAAGAATACTCTGTTTTTTTTTAGTCATTATTATCTGCCTGCCATAACTTGTCTGCAACAGTCTAGCCTGCTATAACTTGTCTGCAACAGTCTAGCCTGCCATAACTTCTGCAACAGTCTAGCCTGCCATAACTTCTACAACAGTCTAGCCTGTCGTAGCTTGTCTGCTACGATTCTGCTTGCCAACAAACTTGCTCCTAGCAGGCGTGGTATAAGTTTGTGCACAAACCAGCCCAAGTTGAGTTGCAATTAGACCGGCCCCAGCTCTCTTACTCAGAAACACCAGGGTCTATCACCGCAGGAGGCAGCCCAGCCCGTTACCGTAGGAGGCAGCCCAATCCTATCAGAAAAGGCCCCCACAGATAGCAAGAAAAGTAATTTTAGGGTCTATTTAGTTAGGCGTTTTCGTAGCCTAAAAGAGAGTTTTGAAAACTCAAAATTTCGTTTCGCAACAACAATCTCTCATAGTTTTTTCACAAACGCCATTTTAAACCCAAAACACTATTTTGCAACAACTTATACAAATACACCCTTAATACAAGATTTGTAGATGGCCCATGTCAATCTGCATTTTGCACAATAAGCTTGTTATTATTCTTAGTTACAATAATTAGGTGTTGTTCCTTATGTTCCGCATTTAAAATTCAGTCATGTAGCAGCATTTAACTAAAAATACACTTCCATTCCATAAGAAAAAAATCACATGCCTAAATCTTAAAAGAGGAATTCTAAGGAATGGTACTTAAGTGCTGTACATAAGTTTTGTCCTATGCATCATCTATGGAATCAAGGCATATTATATAAGTAATGTTACAACCACAAATTATTTTACAGTATTTTTATAAATTGTTGATATAGTCAGTTCTTATTGGTTCTCATTTGAGCCCATCATTAACGTTATTTATTCTTATAAATCAATGTGGGATTTAGTTTGCATCCAAGATTTTTGTGCAAAAGACAGTAACACAGGCACAACACGTGTCTTACAATAGCCAAGATGTCGGCCTCATATTCTGTTAGTGCAAGTGACCCACTGGACTGAAGCTTACCCCTCAATGTGTAGAGATTCCCATAACATTAAAGGAACGTAGATAGACAAATTGATACCAATGAGGGAAACATACCATCCCCTAATGGTGTGATTCCAGTTAGTAAGATAGTAACCCTAAGGGAACTTGTGTTGTAAGTGGGTGGCAGGCTATTCTTGGTGTTAGTTGTGGTCAAAGATTGGCCCAAATATAAAATGCTAAAGTTCGAGTGTTTAGATTTTACGTCTTTAAAGTTCTAAGTTTGAGGGTCTTTAAATTTTAAATCTTGAAATTTCAAAACTTAGATTTTATCTTATGTAGTTATATTTCATTTGCATTAGTAGTCCTATCAATATATTTTTTCGTTAAGTCATGCATGTTAATTAGTTTGTCAAATAAAATGATGCCACATAATTTTTGTGAAAAAAAAATTAAAAAAAAAAACTTAAAATAATTAATATAAAAATGACGTCACATCACTTTATTGGACGAACTATATACAAGTGGTAAGATTATGTGACACTTAATAGAAAATATAGACGAGGAGATACAAATATAAATGAAATATAATTTGAAGGGGTAAAATTTAAAATATAAAACTTCATAGTGTAAAATTTAAAGACCCCCAAACTGTAGAGATGTAGGATGTAGTTTGAGGTTTAGCCAACATAAAAAAAACATTAAAAAAGAAATATTAGGACAAAGGAAAGAAACATAATTCCCTTCCTTAGGTAGTTTCATAAGGATGGCAACTTTTTATTGATGCTGGAAGTTTGCTTGTGCAATAGACTAATTAAAAGTCATATGTAAAATAAACAAAATATTATAAATATCATCGAAATTGAATGATAAAATATAAAATATTATTTAAGTTATAAATATGGTAGGACCGTAGGATAATAAAATAGCTAAATAAATAATGAAATTTAATTTCTTTTTAAAAAAATATTAACTTATAAAAATAGAATATAATCAAAATAGTGATTTGAATTTCTTGTAACTTTGGCAATATAATTTCATATAGAGTAGAAATAACTTCATTAATTTTTTATTTCTGATTTTTTTAAAAAAAATTTAGAGGCTCTTCTATTTTTTGGGTAAAAATTAAAAATTTTTACATCCATTATAATTTAAGATTATTACATTTTCCAATCTCAAAAATTCTTGGGTGTGCGATGAAAAAATTATTTCACCAACAAAAATGCATAACACTCATCACACCCACAAACGTGCTTTTGTGGGTGAAATAATTTTTTCATGACATGCCTAGGTATTTTTTGTGATTGGAAAATATAGTAATCTTAAATTATAATGAATGTAAACTTTTAATCCTTAACGGGCACCTTACGTTGCCTGTTAACACAACCCAATCAAAAATTTTGGAGACTCTAACACACAGAAGGCATATAGACAAGTTTACCCCCACCAACAAAAAAAAAATTTATGCACGTCTCAGTGTATGATTGATTTGAGTATTAGTTTTTACGTCATTCTGAGAGGGTATTATAGTAAAAAAAATGCAATCTGCTTTTTTTTTTAATTTTTTTTATTTATTTATGGGAAAACGTACGGTGCTATAAAGGAGAACATGTATTTCCAAACGGCACTATCAGCCTTACCCTAGTGAGTATCTTCATTCTCGGGAAAAAAAAAAATCTAGATTGTGTCGCATTCCATCTCATGTTTCGGTTTGACTTATCTCCAATACTTTTTTAACTAAAATATTCTTTTATTTTAATGAGAAACTGTCACATCACTCACTAACTAAATAAAATATGGATATTAAAATTCACTTTCATTTACCATTGTGTATTTAAAACAAAATTAGACCTCCAATTAAAAAAGTATTAGAAGTAAGCCAAACTCCTCCTTTTTGTCTTCTTCTCCAAACCAGGATGAGACGCAAGTGTATACTGCTGGCTGTATATCTGGCATACAAGAAATCGTTACCGAGGCTCAGTAGGCTGGTAGTGCCAGTGGAGGAAAATTTCCCCTTCATGCTCCCTATCACTATTCGCTGCAACTCCTGCTCCGAGTATGTAGTTCACCAGGGGTCCAGGGCACCGAACTCTTTGTCCACAAGATGAGGTACCGTATTTCTTTCTCTTTCTCTCTCCCTCTCGATCTTTTTGTTTCCTAGATATGCCTTCCTTTGAGATAGGATATACATGATGCTGAGGCGTTCTGCTGTATACCTCCTGCCCTATTTTCTTTGACTTTCTTCTCTTCTTGATAGAATACTATAAAACAAAATGTTTCTACCTAGTGTAGTGTGGTGTGCCTTTGTTATATGGATCAGACGTGCGCTTGCGCTTTGCACCTAGGATTTAGGAGGCACTTTGAACTTAAGTGCGTTGAGCGCTTATAACAATGCTGAAAGTAACATAGGGAGTTCCGACCTCTTCTGTAAATGTGGAACAAGTAAAATGAACCCTCTTTCTTAATTGAAAACTCAAAAGTTTTGGATTCAACAAAGAAAAACGCAGATCCTTCCATTGAGGTTAGAAGAATAGCAGGAAGCAAAACAAAAACTATCAAAAAACTCAATATCTATGGCTGATTTGAGGTAGCCAAGCCTCATTTATGACTAATCTGAGGTAGCCAGGCCTCTCTTACGCGAACATTCACAATTTATTTATTTTAAAAGACAAAAAAAAAGAGACTGCCAGACTTTGTAAATAAGCTGTCTTATTCTTTAAAATGAACAAGTGGCACCTTATATTAAGATTTTTTTTTTTTTTTGGGTTATTGTTTCCTAGTTTCCCCCATGTTCTATCCCACTACTCTTTTCTTCGTGCAATATTTGAATATCCTATGTTTAGTGAATTGAATTTTTAGTGGATGGTTTCTCATTGCAGAAGTATCCAGACTTTGAAATCTACCTGATATGATTCAATTGTACAAATTGCTCTGCTGAGCTTTGGATTAGGACAGACCCAGAAAACAAAGACTGTGTTGTTGACTTTGGCGCTACCAAAAAGCGTGTTGAAGAAGATGATGGTCAGTTAAAAGTTTAGATTCCCTCCCTAATCTTGATATCACAATGGATTCTGATTTCGTCAGTAAATTAAAATTATTTCTTTTACCAGGTTTTCTCTTTGATGATGATTGATCCTGACCAGGACAAGCAAGATCGGAGGTAATGATCATCTCAATCTCTTCCATTTCATTGGTTTTGGCGCTTTTAGTAGTTAGGGTTTTAATTGTTTGAAGTGGTTTTGGATGATGGGTTTTGTATTTGGAACTCGGAAGTGGGCTGGAAATATATTTTTAATTACATTGTACTTTTTATCTTTTGAAATATTGCTTAATGAATTGCACTGTTGAAACTGCTAGCAAGTTTAGAATGTTATTTTTTGGGAAAAATGTATCTTATACAGTTTGAAAATACAAATTGAATGTTTTTGTTTAGCCTGTGTTTTTTCTTTAAAGTTAATGTAAATAGTTGGAGTGAGGAATATAATTTTTTCGATTTGGATTCTAGAGAGGGGATATATGGTAAATTTGTTCAATCTTTCTCTGCCATAAGGCTTTAAGTTGAGGAGCTAATGAATTCTCATTATGCAAGAGCATTGTTTTGAAAGTCAGACCGTTCAAAGAACCATAAAAGTGAGAGGTTCAACCAAGGTCAAATCTTGACAAAATAAAATATATTAGTTCAATTATATATAATAGTTTGTAACATAAAGACCCAAGAAGCTGACTTGCTTTAATGGTTTGCATGTCAAACACAAGTTCTTGCATGGGGGGGCTTGGGTTTGAGTCCCTGCATGTGCCTCTAATTTAAATTTTTCCAAAAACACAACTTCCTTGAACTTCTTGCCAAAAAACCAGCTGGTCTGGTCCGGTCCAGTCTGGTTATGAAAACTGTGCAAGAGGCTATTTGGGTGGTTTTAGCCGTACGTACCTTGATACTAGGACTTTTGTTTGAACTGTCAGATTATAGGAACTTGTTGACTCCCCAATGTGAAAGTCTATAAGACAAGTTTGACAATTTTTTGTTCTCCAATCCTATTTTATCTATTTGTTCATATGAGTCCTAGTGCTGAAATGACCATGCTGATTGTTTTGGGTGAAAGACCTGATGCTCACACTGTAGTTCTACATTCTCAATTTGAGTTTAAAATGCTATTATATTTCCAAGTATATGCTTCTATATAGCATTATTAAATAATGTGCAGAAAATATATGTTCCTATCTAGCATTATATGTCCAAGGTTTGCATCAAGATACAATAACTTCAGTTTATGTTTCCAGATATGCATTGTACTCTAGTTTATCAGTTTGTGTTCTATTATATCCTATGAAGCACGGGTGCGTTTCGGGACTCGGGTGTGGGTGCGGGTGCGGGATTCGGCAATTTTTGAAAAAAGGTGGGTGCGAGTGCAGCGAGACTCGGCGATTAAAAAATTATTAAAAATATTTTTATTTATATTTTTAATATATTGCTAAGCATAATTTTTCACATTATACAAACATATCAAAGATTGAAAACTAAGATATTAACTAAATAGTTAATATATTAACTAAATATTAGTATATTAATTAACTAAAACTAAGATATTAACTAAATACTTTTTCACATTATAGTTAATATAGAAAATTTCGTGTGTTTGTGTGAAGTAAGCTGAAGGAGGGTTTAAGATTTAGTTCAAACAGTGCGTTTTGCACCCTTTTTTTTTTTTTTTAAATTTTGGCCTGAATTGATGGTTTCGGCCGATTCAGGCCCGAGTTGGCCTGATTCAGCGCGAATCGGCTTGAGTTGGAGCCGCGTCGGCGCGAGTCGGCTATATAAAAAAAAAAATAATAAAAAAAAAGGCCACGTGGCATGACGTGGTGGGAGGCGCGGGCAGCGGCGTCCCTCGCGCATCGCCGCGTCAGTCGCGGGTGTGGCACCTCTGGTGCCGCGTCCGTGCTTCACAAGTTATATCTCACCTGTAGATTATTTATTGGGTGTTACATCGTAATACATTCTTTATATTTTGGGGGAAGGAGTTTGGGGTGTTAGGTTGGTGCTGTTTTCTTATTCTAGGTTTGTTCAAGAAATTTGAGGTCGAGATTAATGATGTGTTGTTTTTTCAAATTCCATATGGATTTCATGATAGAAATTTTTTTGCTTAGTATGGGCTTAGGTTGTTGATGATGGTCATTCATGTGGGTTGCTAACACAATGATTAAAAAAAAAAAAATTTGTGTTTTTAAAAATATATGACGGGAGATAAGTTGTTGGGTACTTCGTGTATTGTCATTTCGGAATTTAGTGTTGTGAATTCATGCAAATGTTGTTTCAGGCACATGAGTATGTAGTATTACCTCATATACTCCATTATGTTGATTTTGTTATGTAGACGGATAACAAAAAAATTCTAGCAATTCCCTCTGAAGTTGTATCTGTTCTTGCTGTGGGGTTGCGTAGAAAGCTTTGGTTGGAAAGTTTTTTCAACAGAGATGGTCACTAGATAAGGTTTATGTAATCTTTTTTTCTTTTTTTGCTTTTTCTTTTTTTTTCATTCTTTATTTATTTATTGTAGTTGTATTACTAAATTAAAAAAAAAAAAAAGTATTATGGATATGTATTATGGAATGATGTAGTTTTCTAGATGTTTTTGTATTAAAACCTGGAAGGTAGTAGTATTATGGTTGTGTTATGGAACAAGTATTTTGAATGGTTAGGAGTTATGTGTTACAAATGCTTATGTTTAATCATGATAATGTAATACGTGGAAGTATATGAGTGTTTTTCTTTGTTTGGTTATGAATGCTAATGTAAACATACTTTGAGATTATTTTTTGGGTTTTGTTTTATTGATTCGAGTATTTTTCAAACTAGTAACTAACCCGTAAAATAAAAATTACATATATTTATCTAATTGATAGTGAAAATTCGGACTTAAATGTTTCAATGCTCAAACCATTAGTTCTATAGTTCCTCATAATTCCAAAACAGCCAAAGAAAAGAAAAAGCAAGCATTCATCACAAAATAACAAATAGACAACTCAAATTTAGGTTAAATTATGCCAACCCTTTTACATATTACAAAATTACTCTCTCAGACGTTTTAAGAAATGACACTTCTTGTAAGATTTGAATAAATGTAACCATTCATTTTTTACAAATGGAATATTTTATTAAAAAAAATTCTTATTAATTTTTACATACCTATGGGGGAATATCATTCATTCATGAATCTAAAGGGAGGAGAGTATCATTTATAGCAAGGTAAGTTTTTGTTTTTATTTTAAAAGGAATATGCTTTTAATGAAATAAAAGTTTGAGAGGATTTATGTCAAGAGGGTATAGACTTTTTTCTTCTTATCTTTTTTTTTTGTGAGGGGAAAGAGGGTATAGACTTAAACATTACATTTATGCAAACCGCAAAGGGGAGTGTAACTTCATGAAACATCTACAGGGAGTAATTTCGTAAAATCCCGAGACGGTGTAATTTACCCAAAAATTTAACATAATTACGTATCTGACTAACAGTTTTGTAGGATAAATTATCAAGCCCACCATTATATGGCATTCCGATTGCATAACAACCTAGAGAAGCAACCCAACATCACAATAAGGAGCCCCCCAAATTTTATTTTTAATATAGGTACTAATTTTAGCAATTTTGTTCTATAAAATTACATTTTGCCACTCTTAACAATATCATTGATTCTTTTAATAGTAATGCTACAACCACAAATTTGCATACAACAGTTTTACAAACTGTTGAAGTAGAATATATATATATATTTCTAATTCTGTTTGTTCTTATCGATTTATTTGGATAAAGTAACAATAAGTATTGTTTCAATTTTGTTATAAAGTAACAATTTTACTTTTAGCTTAATTTAAACTTTGTGTGTGTGTGTGTGTGTGTGTGTGTGTGTGTGTGTGTGGATAAAGTATTAAATGATAGCTAATATGTATTAACATTAATGTAAACTTAATTAAAAAAAAATCTAATTTAGATAAGATCAACACAAAAAAAAAAAAAAAAAAAAAGGATAAAGTAACCCAAATTTTTTTTTTTTTAATAATGACAAATTTTGCAAAAAAATAAATGACAAATTCAAATCCATGCAAGTTTGAAGAAAAGCATACAAATTTTGTTTCATGATATTGACAAAAAATAATATACAAAAAAAAAAAAAAAAGAATAAATCATCTTATGAATTCTGAAAACAAACATATTTATTGCACTCTTTTAATAAGTTATTACTCTATATATGTATATATATATATATATATATATATATGCATTTCATAATACATCAATTTCACACAATATGAATTTATTATATAACTTAAAAGTAAAATATTTGTTTATTTTTATTATCTATTCTATTATCTAATTTTAAGTAAATTAATAAGAAAAAAACTATTTACATATGAATTTTGATTAAGCCGTGCATCGCACGGGCATAATGCTAGTATGTGTGTGTATATATATGTATGTATGTATGTATGTATGTATATCCCACATTTTTACACATCAACATTATTAAAAAACTAGCTTCATCACACGCACTTCGTGTGTGAGATAAGGTTTTTATTTTAGTGTCATAATTTTTTATTCATTCCAATTTAAGGTTTAGACGTTTTCTCATTAATATTACGCATTTAAAACTACTAATACAACCAAGAGTGTCATGAGTCTTTTTTTTTTTTTTTTTTTTTGAGAAAAAAACACACACACACAGAGACAAGGGAGAGGGAAAGGAGTTCTAACACAAATGCGCACCACAACTCCACTCAAAAGCCATGGTGAATGACATGAGTCTTAGTGGTCCTATTTTGTAGCAAAAAAAAAAATTTGTTTTTATTTTTATATATAATTTTTATTTTGAAATTTTAATTTATAAGTGGATAAAGTAATTTGAAAATTAACAAGAAAGTGACCCTATTTTTTAGGTCATGTTTTAGTGGAAGTTAAAGTTCTATTTTTATTAGATTGTCCTTTAGTTTTATCTCTACTTAAATATAAGGGTGTAGGAACATTTTTGAACCAAAAAAATAAGGAATCCAAACCCCTTAAATAATAGTACAAAAAATAATTATTTTTAACCCAAAAATTTCTACTAAAAAAAATACTCTTTTTCTCTCCCAAAAACACCCGATGTCTTTCAAAGAAAATTGGCATATAACACCAATTTTCAAACATATTTGTTAGTTAGCACATTTCCAAACTTATTAGCAAACTAACATCTCAAGGCTCTTAAACTCAAGTTTACTGTAGCAACTCAAGTCTTGGAAACTCGATTTCCATGTGTTGGCAAGTGGAAATCGAGTAGTAAAAACTTGAGTTCCTCAAAACAAAACTAAAAGAACAAAATTCACAAACAATTTCAACTCCTCACGCATGAGCTTTGGGTCTCACTCTCACCTTTAATATCTCACAGGACTGTATAGCATCCTTCTAGGTCTCACCTTCAAATCCTTCATAAGTCTTCACCAACAAGACCAAACCCAAACCCAACAAATGCACTGATCGGAACCTGCAAAACCGAACCTAACAAACACGCCAATCAGAACCTGGAAAACCAAACCCATTAAATGCACCACCACCTCATCCTGATCCCGGTCATTGCCTGGGTTTGCCGTTTGGAACCTGGGTTTATTGCTTTGTGTTACTATTTTGATCTCACTGGGTTTGTTGCTTCATGATTCTGTTTTTGATCTCTTTAGGTGTTGTGGTTTCTATTTTGATCTTCGTGTTTTTGTTTTTATTATAGGGAAATCGAGTGTTAAAGAGTCGAGTTCACATGAAACTCAAGTTTGTGAAACTCAAGTTGCTACAGTGAAATCAAGTCTAAGAAACTCGAGATGTTAATTTGCTAATTAGTTTGAAAACGATACTAACTAACGAATATGTTTGAAAATGGGTGTTATATGCCAATTTTCTCCTGGAGGATATGGAGGAGAGAGAACCATGTGGGTATGGAAAGAGGGCCACCTGGCAGTTTGGAGAAAGCCAATTGGTGTTTCATATCTAATGAGTGACACGTCTTAAAAAAGCCAACTCAACTTTCTCCACTAAACCAAACCAAAAGACAATTTCTCTATATAAAAAGCAAGAATGCCCTTTTTGGTTTGTTCAATTGGCACTGTACTATAGTTTTTTTTTCCCCCTTCTCTTCAGTCATTGGTTTGTGTTTTTTTTTTTCCTTTTAAATATTTATATATGTTGGCATATATATTTTTATACTGACACAACAAATTTCACAATATTGTGAAAGCGCAAATGCACAGTAGCTACAGTGTCCTTTTGGTTTGTTCAATTGGCATTATAGCTATAGTGCCTACAGTTTTTTTTTTCCCCTTTCTCTTTAGTCATCGGTTTGTGCTTTTTTTTTTTTTCCCTCTTAAATATTTATATGAGCTGGCATATATATTGTCATACTGACATAACAAATTTCACAATATTTTGACAATTATTGAGATGTCAATTTTTTATAAGTCGAAATAAAATAATAAAGTATTAGACTTTGACCAATCACAACTGAAAATAAATGTTTTGTGAATATGTTGTAACACTTGTTGTTGTCACAATATTTTCACAATTGTTGAGATCTTAGTTTCTTATAGATTAAATAAAAAAAATACTAAGTCCGTGACATTTTCACATTAATTTCACAACAAATCATAGGTAAGCTACTATCGATGTATAAAAAAGTTATATCATTTGTGGGTCCATTTTAAAATCAGTAACAACTTGCCATCTAGAATTTGTTATGAAAATATTACGAAGTTAGCATTTCTATAAAATAAACCATAATATATTAGACCAAAACTTACCCCGACTAAAAATAAAGGTATTGTGAAAATATTGTGACATTCTGTTGTGTTCCTAGACTTCTTTTTTGGTTTAGTCAAATTTGGTGAGCAAAAATTCACTATTTCACGCACAATTTTTTTCTATTGGTTTATTGTTTATTGTTTTTTTTAATGCATAGTTTAAAGTGGTTGTCTCAATTAAAAATCAATAAAATTGACCACCTAAAATTTGTTGTGAAAATATTGTGAATGTAGCATTACTCTAAAAGAAAATTATAAAATATCGTACCATGACCCACCATAGCTAAAATAAAGGTATTGAGAAAATATCGTGACATTTATTGTGTTCCTGACTTTTTTTTTTAGCCAATTTATTGAGCTAAAATTCATAGTTTTACAGATAGTTTTCTTGGTTTGAATTTTTTTTAACACTTTTTTTAAACCAAAATACACACAATTTTACCAATAAAAAAGAATTATGGAAAAAGGTAATTTCCCCCTTTATGTTTGGGGTAGTTTCATCCTCCCAACTTTAAAGTTGAATAATTTCCACCTTTATATTTTTTAGACAAGTATATAGTCCATGTTGTTACTCTCTTAGTTAAGCCCTAACAAAATCTTATGATTCCTAAAATGCCTAACTAAATATATTTGTTACCTAGAAAACACTAATTTATTAGTGATTTAAATCTTTTAAATTTATAATTTTATCTAATAGAGACTTCAATGACATATGTCTTTCTTGATTTTGTTTTTTTTAATTGTTTTCTTTCTTAAAAATGTGTTCATTAAAAATTAAGTAAGTTAAGTATCAAATTTAGGCTCATAAAATAAAATGATAAAGAATGAAGTGAGTTGGTTATTTTTTGCTGACGTATCTCATACTTATTGGATTTTGATACTGCTGACGTGGTATTATTTGATACCAAATACCTTCTCCTAAGAAATTATCATACTAAATAGATAGTCATATGTTAAATAACTATTCTAAATTTAAATAGATGGTTTGATACTACTTCAGAAAACAAATCTATCTTAAATTTTCTCGCAGCACGTGCAACCCTTACTAGTATATATAAAAAGAACAAATAGGTTTTCAACAATAACATTTTGGTTTGTTCAATCATTAAGGCAAAACTGCAAAATTTACCGTTTGACACTTTTGTTTTGTTTTGGCTTTTTTTTCTTTGGTCTTTTTAAATGCCCAATTTTGACACTTTTGCTCTGGCTTCTTATTATTTTTTTGTCTTTTTAAATTTCCAGGTTTGGTTTGAAACTTTGACTTTGCCTTTTACTTATCATGGTTTTTTTTTTAAAAAAAATTTAAATAATAAAATATTGACATAATAAATTGTCACAATATTTTCTCAATTTTTTAGGTGTAAGTTCCTTATAGGTCAAAATAAAATAATAAAAATATCATATTGGAATCAACTACCGGAAAAAATAAAAGGTCTTGTGAAAATGTTGTGGCATTTTTTTTTTTGTATTTCTAGATTTGTTTTTTCAATTTTAATGAGCTAAAATTCACTATTTCACACACAATTTTCTTGGGTTAACTTTTCATATTTTTGCTTCTTCTTTTTTTAATATGCCGTTTTAAGTAATAAAAAACAAAGTTTTTTTACACACACAAAAAAAAAAAACAAAAAAACAAAAAACAAAAACAAACAAACAAACAAACTTTAGGGAAAAAACACTTTCAATATTTTATGTTTGGGATAGTTCACAATTTCCACCCCCACCCCCCTACACTTTAAAATCAAGCAATTTTCCCCTTAATGTTTTGGAAACAAGCAAATACCTCATACTTTGCTCTCTCAGTCAAACCCTATTGAAAATTTATGATACATAAAATATTCCATTGTATAATGTCTAAAATACAACCATGATAAATTTTAATATCCCGAAAAATTTCTTCAAGTATTTTGAGTTTAAGGTGATAATAATGCTTGGAAAATTAGAATTGTGATATAGCTAGGATGTTTTATTTGTTACCTAAAGAATATTGATTTGTTAGATTTAAATCTTCTAGACATGATTTTCTCTAATGGAAAATTTGATGACATTGCCTTTGTTTCATATATATATATATATATATATATATATATATATATCTTTTATTGCTTAAAATGGGTGTTCATTAAAAACTAAGTAAGCTAAACATCACACCAATGCTCATAAAATGTAAAGATATATATATATATATATATATATATATCTCTTTTATTGCTTAAAATGGGTGTTCATTAAAAACTAAGTAAGCTAAACATCACACCAATGCTCATAAAATGTAAAGATAAACAAGGGAGTATGAATATAACAAAAATTTTATTGTGGATGATTGCAGGTATTGGATAAAGGGCTTCAATTGTAGCATATAACATCATTCATTGCAAAAAATTAAATATTGTGACAATATTTAAACAAAACTCAACTGATTATTATTTGAAGATAATGATATTCGTCATCATTTTTAAAAGTTTTTAGTAAGTGGATATTGCCTTTAGAAATTAGGTATGAAGAAACTTTTATAGCAAAATAGATATTCATATGTGAAATAACTATTCTAACTTTATGAAATCAAAATTCTTATACAAATGAGATTAACATTATGACATACATATTTTATTTATGGATATTGCCTTTACTTGGTTTCATACTTCTTCAAATAAAACTCTATCTTAATTTTCTCACTTAAGAGGCACGTGCCTTACACGTGTCCCCCATGCTAGTTGTCATGAAAATTTTCGAACGACGCCCCTCTTGCCTTCCTCCCCTTCCAAATCTTATTTTTGCTTCTTACAAAAAACCCTTGCTAAACCTTTTCTTCTATCTTCCTTCCTTCCATTAACTTCTATTTCCGCTGCCGCACCTCTGTCCTCCCATTTCCGGCTCCGACCACCGCAAAACAGTGCCCCACCTCTCCCTTCCTCCGATTTTGACCAACTCTAGGTATTTTCTCTTTGGGTAATTTTCTTTCCCCAAAATAAACCTACTCTCCTCTCTCACCCACACAAGTTCCGATCACCTCTAATGTTCTAATAGAATTTTCAAGGACAAAATTGTATTTTGGCTTAGCTTAAGCTAACTTTTTTCGGGGAGGTGTGGCTTAAGAGTTCACAGATCTGAAGAACTTGTTTGGGTTCAACGAAAGTCTTCGAGTAAGGGGTTACCTCATTGAACCCAAACACATTCTTGAGATCTATGAACTCTTGAAACATCTAGTGACTTTCTTTTCGTTGTGTTTTTGTTTATGGTTTCTTGTGTTTGACAAAGGCAAGCAAAAAGCAATAACTCTTTTGCCAAATTGGTTAAGACAGGATCTTTGTTGGGTTCTTGGTTATGTTATTTTCTTGAGTTACTGCTACTTGTTTGGTTTAGTTACTCGTGTTATTGTTCTTGGGTTTCTGGATTTTGTTGGTTTTTTATGTGGCTTAATGGGTTTTCTAGGAGGATAAGCTATGAAACATGGGTGCGAATTCGAGTTTGGGTGCGGGTGCGGATGCAGGTATGGGACTCAGCAATTTTTGAAAAAATAGGGTGCGGGTGCGGCGGGATATATTTACTAATAAATTATTAAATATATTTTTATTTACAAATTATTAAATATATTTTCATATAATGGTAAAAATATACCAATTTAGGAGCAATAATAACTACAAATAATTCAGTAATTTCAATTTAAGTTGTTTAACGTACAAATAATTTGACAAATATATAATAAGTTAATAACTAAATAAGAAATCAACTTAAATTTTTATTTTATTTTATTTTTTTAACATGTATTTTAGCTAGTTTCTCAGCCAATTTTGATCGTACTCGGCGCAACTCGGCCTGAATCGAGTTGAACTAGTGCGAATTGGGAAATGAAAAAAAAAAAAAAAAAGCGCGAATCAGCGCGTCTAATGTGAATTAGCGCGTCTAGTGCAAATCAGCGTGTTGCCGAGTGTCTAGTGTGGGTGCAACGACCCTGGAGCCGCACCCATGCTTTCTAGCTCATAAATAAGAAATAGATTGCGGTGGCCTTCAAAAAATCCAATCAGTAAGACCAAGTTTGGGTGGTGAAGCATTCCCACATACAATTTTTCAGCCTAACATTAAAAGCAAAACAAAGCAAGCAAAAAAACATAAATGAGAAACTTGTTGAAAATAAAGAAAATGAAAGCCGACCCAAAATGGTAAAAAGTAGCTCTTTTTTGCTACCTTATATAGCTGGACATCCTGAGTGTTCTTAAAGTGTGACCTCTTCACAGCCACATTCTGCACAGGCAGATATTATGAGGGTTGTTCTCTGGAATCATTCCACGAATAGTGCTTCCAAACCCGCCTCTCTGACCAAGTTGATTTGCAAAGTCATTAATGTATTGGGTGAGTTCTTCAACACTGAAATGGACGAGCTCTGCATTTTGATTCATTGTGGTGTTATGTGATTGTGATTTTTGGATAGGACGGTAGAAAAAGAAAGATAGAGTTTTCTTTGTTTTCTTTCTTCCTTGCTCTATAGACTATGGGAACATTGTAGGCCTTACTTGGCAAAATTTTGCCATCTGTGGTCCGATCCTCTGTAGGATCCTACCAATTCATATCATGCAACCACAGAATAGTATTAGTTCTATGTTTGTTACTTGGTCAAAATAGTCATTTTACACCTTACTTGATACAATCACGTGTATAGAACTCATAGTACACACTCCTTTATCTTTAGACCTATTCACATACTATCATTTGGCTTAATTAAAAAAAATTTCTTTAGAAAAGCCTTAATTTAATTAATCTTTTTTTTTTAATTTTTTTTATACAAGATAGAATTTCTACTTTAGCCTAATCTCAGTAATTTCAATTTAAGTTGTTTAACATACAAATAATTTGACAAATATATAATAAGTTAATAATTAAATAAGAAATCGACTCAAGTTTTTATTTTATTTTATTTTATTTAACATGTATTTCGGCCAGTTTCTCGGTCAATTTCGGTCGTACTCGCAGTGACTCGGCCTAAATCAACGTTGAATTGGCACGACTTAGCCTGAATCGGCGCAAATCAGCCTGAACATGCGTGACTCAGCCTGAATTGGCCCGAATTGACGCAAATCAAGAAACAAAAAAAAAAAAAAACGTGAATCGATGCGTCTAGTGCGAATCGACATGTTGCCAAGTGTTTGGTGTAGGTGCGGCGACCCTGGAGTCGCACCCATGCTTTCTAGAGGATAAGTTGGTGGCATTGGAAGAAACTGTTCAATCAAAAATGGTTGAGCCATTGGAGATGATTTGGCCTACATTGGTTGAGCCATTGGAGAGGATTTTGTACTGCTTGAATGTGGTTTGGGGTATTGTAGAGCATCTAAAGTCAATAAAGGAAACGCCTGACCTCTGGTCTGTGTTTGAAGAAGTTCAGGTACCATATGTTTCTCTAAGTATATGGCATTTTATGTTGGGTGCAAGTTCTTAATTATATGGCTAGGAGTAGAATTAAGTGTTTTGCTTTTGTAGAGATGTCACTGTTATGCTAGATATGAAGAAAAAACAGAGTATTGTAGCACAACTATTTCATTGTAGAGATGTCACTGTTAGGATGACTACAAGCTTCAAGAATACTACAGAAGTTTGCTTCATTTCTCTTTAATTGACACTTGTCCATGAGGTGTCCATTTGCATGCTTGTTCAATTTTGCTATCGCTAGATTCTTCATTTGTTGACACCTAGATTTCAATTGCTTCTTTCTTTGACACTTAGGGAGCCACTTGTCAATTACAAATTACATTTTAACACCCCCGCTTAATTTGTAATTCCCACATTTATCTTAAACTCTTCCAATTTTTCTGAAGTATCAACTTTTTTAAAAACATTTGCTAGTTGTTCATTTGTGTTGACAAACTTGAGTTGTATTTCTTCTTCTTGCACCTATTTTCTAATGAAGTGATGGTGGAGTTCAATGTGCTTTGTTCTACTGTGAAACACTGGATTTTTGGTCATAGCAATAGCTAATATGTTGTCACAGTGGATGATGGTTGGCATCTCTTCACTCTGTTGCATGTCTGAAAGAATTCTTCTTAGCCATACTGCTTCACATGCTACATCTATTGTTGCTATGTATTCGGCTTCGGCTGATGATAATGCAACGGTTTTTTGCTTCTTTGAGGACCAAGAAATTGGTTTTGTACCTAAGCAGAATAAGTAACCAGACGTGCTCTTGTGGTCATCAATTGAACCTGCCCAGTCGCTATCTGTATATCCCACTAACTTGCTATCTTTTTCTTTCACATATTTGATGCCAAGTTTTTTGTACCTTTTAGGTAGCATAGAATTCTTATTGCTGCTGTGAGGTGGATTTTGCTTGGTTCATTCATGAATCTGGAAATAAGACTGATTGTTTGCACAATATCTGGCCTTGTGTTTGTTAAATAAATTAAGCTTCCTACCAAACTTTGATAATTTCTTGCATCAACTTTTTTTGCGCCATCGTTTGAGTGCACTTTCTCATTGAATGCCATTGGGGTGGATACTAGTTTGCAGTTGTTCATTTGGAACCTTATGAGTAGATCTTCAAAATATTTTTCTTGAGAAATAAATATTTCTCCTTTGCATTGACATACTTGGATCCCTAGAAAATATTTCATGGGACCTAAGTTTGTCATTTCATATTCTTTCATAATTGCTTCTTTAAATTTAGCAACCATCTCTGGGTTTTTACCTACATAAATAAGATCATCAACATATAAACAACTAAAAGAAAATCTTTTATACCTTTTTTCTTGACATATAGTAATGGTTCACTTGGACTTCTCTGGAATCCATTTTGCTGAAAATATGAGTCAAGTTTGCTAGTCTATGCTTGCGGCGCTTGCTTTAGTTCATAGGAGGCCTTCTTGAGATGATAGACCTTGTCTTCTTTTCCTTTATGCACATAGCTTGGTGGTTGTTTAACATATACCTCTTCTTCGAGTTCTCCACTTAAGAATGTTGCTTTTACATCAAGTTGAAAAACTTGTAACTCCATTTGGGCTGCTACGGCTAAGACAGTTCTGATAGTTTCCATGTGAGCAACTGGTGCAAAAGTTTCATTGAAATCCACACCTGGTTGTTGTGAGTAACCTTTTGCCACTAATTTGGGCTGATCAACAAGTTCCCATGTGTTGTTCTTTTCAATAGTTGCAATTTCATCATCAATTGCATGTGTTGTTCTTTTCAATAGTTGCAATTTCATAATCCATTGCTTTTATCCAGACTTCTTCTTTAGCTACTTCTTCAAAATTTTGAGGCTCACATGCAAAAAATGCTACATTAAATGATTCATAAATTTCATTGAGAGAACGTACTCTTCATGGTAGAGTTTCAAACTTTGAAGATGTTCCAATTGATGGACTTGACAAGTTCCCATGTGTTGTTCTTTTCTATAGTTGCAATTTCATCATCAATTGCATGTGTTGTTCTTTTCAATAGTTGCAATTTCATAATCCATTGCTTTTATCCAGACTTCTTCTTTAGCTACTTCTTCAAAATTTTGAGGCTCATATGCAAAAAATGCTACATTAAATGATTCATAAATTTCATTGAGAGAACGTACTCTTCCTAGTAGAGTTTCAAACTTTGAAGATATTCCAATTGATGGACTTGCTCTTGCTGATGGGCTGTGGCTTGGACTTGCACTTGGAGTTGATTGAGAACTTGAACCTTCTTGATTTGTCACTGGTTCAATAATCTCTAACCTAAGTTGCATCGACACAAACACGAGTACGGATACGACACGGGTACAGATACGGGGGTACGACAATTTTTGAAAAATAAGAATACGACATGATGTGGGTATGACAATTAAATAATTAATTAAAATTTATATTCAGGCATATTTTTTAAATATTTTTAGACATAAAATACGTTTATGTCTAGAATTTAAATTATGTAAGAACTACAAATAAGTAAACTAACACTCAAAGTAGTACAATAGTACACATAAAATGTTTAGAGTACAAACCAAAAGTTTAAATAGGATTCTTCTTAAGAGATGTTACATCTACAATATTTTTATAACATTTTTACAACAAATTACAGGTGGTTAGTTGTTATTAGTTCAAATTTGAACTTAACACTAAGATTACATTTTTGCCCTAATAATAACAACTAGTAACAACCTATC
Source organism: Quercus parvula (assembly GCA_030820535.1). Lineage (NCBI taxonomy): Eukaryota > Viridiplantae > Streptophyta > Magnoliopsida > Fagales > Fagaceae > Quercus > Quercus parvula. The sequence continues at coordinate 42,612,526 of JAUAME010000003.1, forward strand.
ACTTAGGATTTGTTGTAAAAATATTATAAAAATGTTATGGATATATCATTTTTAAAAATGATATCCCTAACCCTTCGGTCCAAGCAAACAAAAAATACAGGGCCATTAACATTTTGCTTTTGGGCCCATTTTCTCACCTCATGGGCGGCCCCATTGGCCTCTCTATTCATCTTTAGACTTTAGGCACCCAATTTGAAGGGACCAATTTAAAAAAGGTTTGGCATTGTTACTAACAGACATAGGCCCACAGTCCATCAAATAAAAATTAAAAAAAAATGATAGCCTCAAAATTTTGAAACTCAGCAAAGACAGTTAGATTAGATGAGTGCAGTACAGCTGTACAGCACGCAGCAGTACAAACGAAGAATAAAAAGCTAGAGAGTAAGGGCGGTTTAATAATATTGTTTACTATTGTTTTGTATTTTTTAAAAATATGTATTAGTAAAAAAATATGTAAAAATACATGTAATATTGTTTAAAAATTGAAACATGTGTTTAAACACATGTAGCTAAGATGGTGTTTGGACACCCCAAAATCCATTACTCATATCTTAGTTCTCTTAAGTCATATCTCAAAAATGGTAGGCCTCACGCATCACAACCCTGTTTGGCTCAATTTCCTACACTTAGTTTCTTAACTCGCTTCTCAGTATTTTGAGTTCATATAATCCGGAAATTGGGGGTGTTTGATAGGAAAGTTTGAGTAATATTATTTGAGTAATTTTGATATACGTGTAGGTAAACAAATATGTAAAAATATATATAATATTATTTAAAATGCTCAAAAGTGTGTTCAAACACACTTGCCAAACAGGGTCTGAGTTAAGCCCAAATGTTGTTTTCAAAACACCAAAACTGAGTTTCAGTGGCAAGCTCGTAAATACTCACAAACCCATGGGGCCCACGGCAGAGTCTTGTCCCATCAGATTGACCATTCTCACATGCTCTCCAACGGTCACATGCCTCTCTCATCACTCTCATCAGATCACCTCTCAAAGAACATTTCATACTCTCTTCTCCTCTCCCAAACCCACGGCGCGTCCTCACGGCTGACCAAGCTCCGACTTCTTCCCGACCTTTGAAGCTCCAGCGCCGGCCTCTGAACTTGACCAGCTCCGCCGCTCCAAGCTCCGCCGCGCCAGGACCTCAAGCAAGACCCTTTTCTCCTCTAGAGCTTTGAAAGCTTTTGCATTGATCATGCTTGTTCCTTTTCACTGAATAATTAATTAGTTAGTCAATTTTTAGCACAAGCCCTTTTAGTATAAGGGAAACAGGTTAATGAACTAGAAATATATTCCATATCTTATAAAGGTAAACGTAATTTTCCTTTCTAAGTGTTTTTTTTTTTTTTTTTTGGGTAAAGTAGTGAAGAATTATATGGATCATGAATCCCAATCCATGGAGTGATGAAACCTAGTACATGACCTAAAGTGGTTGAAATTAACGAAAGGTTCATGCATGTAAAGAGATTGCACAAATCAATCCTGTTTTTTGAGAATTAAGCTTGAACAATACTTTGCAAGACTATCAATCCCATTTTCACAACATCCTTTTTACTTACTCGATTCTTTTAGGAAATATACAAGTAAGGTGATCATATTACTACTTAGAAAATAATCAAAAAGTTTTATCTCATTCCTATGAATTTTGGGTCTCAATCAGAAAGTATGAAAGAGAAATTTACCAGCATAACAATTGGTACACAATTCCTTCCAGACTAAATTTATGAGTTGAACTTGATTTTCCTTTTTCTTTAGGGTCGAAAACCGTTTTATGTTCAAATTAAATAGTTGCATATACCCCTTCAAACATACATAAACAATCTTGCAAAGGTCAATTCCGTAATAAATGTATTCAACACCACGGCAGATTTTGGGAAAATTATAACATATATTTCAAGAAATTGCAAATGAAATGGGGGAAAAATTGACATATAGGGGCGGAGGTGTGGCGGAGGACGGCGTTGTAGCTTCGTCTAAGAGGTGATCGCAAGATGCTGGGTTGGCTGTTTGGGACAACGAGGGGGGAAGCTGACGGACGTGGGTCCCATGGCGGCGGTGCAAAGAAAAGAGGATGGAGGAGTTCTGAACAGCAGTGGTCGGCGGGTTTGGGAGTTGAGAGCACCGGTGTGAAAGGGAATGAGGTGCCCTGAGTTATGTAGTTGGGACTTGAGGGAGGAAAGTGCAAAGCAAATAGAAATAGGGTTCCATACGCGGGTAACCTAACTATGTGCACTGCACAGTGGTCAGTACCTGGGTCCCACAAAAAGGTGAGTTTTTAGGCAGAAAACTGAAGTGGGTTTGGTTGCCAAACAAGGGTGGGAGTGTTTTGGGAATTTTTGAGTTATGAGAAATGAGTGATAAGGTGATGAGTGATGAGTTAACACCCACTCAGCAACCAAACAAGGCCTAAAGGGTGTTTGGATTTCATGTTTTCCATCACCCATCACTGAGCGTGCTATGCCCGACTTCAAGCTTCTTTTTATCCGAACCTTACTTGACTGGTTCTTTGTGTGGAGAAACCTTCCTTTTTCTATTTTGGATTTACTTGACTTTTGTAATTTTCGTTCTTGACTTGTTTTCCCCTGTATACTCCCTGTGTGCTTGGGTCTCTCTTTTTTAAAATTCAATGAATTCTTATTACTTATCAAAAAAAATGTTTTCTATCACCCATCACTCTGTTTTCATCACTCATAATTCAAAATTGGTGGGTCCCACGGCAGAAGGGTGTGTTTGGATTTATTTTCGATTTTTGTTTCCATTATTCAATTCTCTGACTTTTGAGTGATAAGTTAACAAAACTGAAAACACATTTTGGGTATTTTCAAGTTATGGAAACTGGGGGCCGTTTGATATGGCATTTTAAGAAATAGTTTTCAGTTATTAAATAACATTACACGTATTTTCACACACCCTTTCACCCACATGTATTTCCAAAAAATACAAATAACGTTACTAGAACAACGTTACCAAACAAACCTGAGTTTTCATGGCATTTTGGTAAATAAACACACATTGTTGAGACCCACGGTCAAAGAGAAGTCACACCAAGTGCAACCTTTGATGGCAGAAGCAACGGCTCTCTTCATCAGGTTTCAGCAAGATCACTCCAACTTCATACCATCACAGCTCCAAACACAAAGAACCCTCTGCCCTGCCCTGCCCTCACCTCCTCACGCACGCACTCACCGAGCCCACCTTAGCCAACCCGCGCCACCCCGACCTCAGAGTGTTCTTCACGGCGCTGCTGCACCATGATTCCCCACTGTCGATCTCTTTATCAGTTTTTTCACCAACCCGAAGGTATTTTATACATTTGATTTGTTGGTAATAGGGTGGTATTTTGCATCTCTTAGATCTATTTCAACCCGTGGTGATTGATGGTTGGGTGTTTGCTTCTCTCTTTTTTTTTTTTGATGTTAGGGTTTTCTTTTCTTCGGGTTGAGGGTTTTGAGAAGTTCTTGAGGGCTTCGTGATTGCTGGTGTTTGTGAATGGATTGGTGTTTTTCTTCTCCATCCTTCCTGACTCCACCGTCGGCACCATCATCTCAGTCTCAGACCCATTAATCTCCAAAATCAAGAAACAAACTTTTCAAACAGAACAATACCCACAAAAAATCTTTACAAATTTCACCGATAAAACTTAAGGGATCTATGAAAAATCAAGCCTTGGGGTTTTTGAGTAAAGAAATAAGAAAGACATTAACTTAGACAATATACTCACATGGGCTTCATTGTAGTTGACCACATTAGCTAAACACAGCAGCAATATGAGAGAGAGAGCGACCCCATAAGCAGACATGATGGTTCTTGAAATGGGTCTCGTTGGGTTTGTGTTTTGATTAAAACAGTATATGAGAATTGCAGGAAGAGTGTGAGTGTGATTGTGTGAGAGATCGGTCTTGCTATTTTTCTAGACAGGTTTTTATTTTTTTATTTTTATTTTTTTGATTTGGTGGTGTATCATAAATAAGTATGAATGGAGTTTTGAATTTGGGTTGATGAGCTGCTTTAGGTGGTGTTAAATTGTGGGGTTTTCAAATGGGTTTTCCACTATTGCTGCTGCATATTTTGAGGGTTGGAAAATGGCTTTCTGGCTTGTTGGAATTTTTATTGATGAGAGTTTTTGTTGTTTGTACTTCTTTGGTTGCACTTTGGCACTGTGACTGTGGTGGTGGTGAAGAGTCTTAACTTAAACTTGAGGGGATGTAGGACCTTCTAATCAGTTTGTGTGACTGTCACATTATGTGAAGCCACTATGGATTGTAAGGGCAAGGCTACTGTTCACAGCCTCTTGCAGTGTCAGCTTAAGGTGCGTTGATAGAGAGGGTTTTTGTGGTTCTACAATAGGGTTGTCCACACTTAGTCTCCACCAAAGTCTCACATTTGGGTCGGGTATGTGTACATGGGTTAAATTTCTGACCTTATGATATGGAGGCCCAGCCCCATAATGTTTTTATTCATTCATTTGTTATCTGATCCTCATATATATCTTTGAAATTTTAAAAAACTTTGCTACTTGAAAAAAAAAAAAAAAAAAATTAAAAAACTTTGCTCTTACTCTTACATGATAAAACAGCTTTGAATCAAGGACCTATTTTATTACATATTTACATTAACAAAAAGTCTTTAGTTTGATTATTCATTGATAACCAACTTTGAATGGATTGGTGTTTTTCTTCTTGATAATTTTCCTGATCATACATGGAGTAGCCTTTTTAGTTTGATTGTTCATTGATAACCTTGATTCCTTAAAAAACTGAAGAGGATTTGCTAGCTGCGGTGGTTGCTAGCTTGGATTGGAGCCGGAGTTGGAGCCTAGAATGGAGCGGACAACCATGAACTCACAGTGATGGTCACGTTACATAACACTACTTCGATCAAAAACCCCTACTGTCCAAGCACCATCCACTTTTTGGGGTGATCGAGCATATGGATCCATAGAGAAGTATGTCATTCACAATCACACAACAACCCCTTAGAGGAAGGGCTAAGCAAGGAGGACAGCGGGTAGGAGAAATGGAGGTTTGGGCTCTAGAAGGGTTTGGTGTTGCTCATATTTTACAAGAGATGCTTACTTATAAATCTGATCATATTAGAGCTCGCCAAGAAATACTTGGTACTACAATCATTGGAAGAACAATACCTAAACCTGAGGATGCGCCAGAATCTTTTCGATTACTCGTTCGAGAACTACGATCTTTGGCTTTGGAACTTAATCATTTCCTTGTATCTGAGAAGAACTTCCAGATGAATAGGAAGGAAGCTTAATCGGAATGAATCAGAATTTTTCTTCTATGATCGATCGGTATAAACATCAACAACTCCGAATTGGATCAGTTTCTCCTCAACAAATAAGTGCTTGGGCCAATAAAATCCTACCTAATGGGGAGATAGTTGGAGAGGTGACAAAACCGTATACTTTTCATTACAAAACCAATAAACCTGAAAAAGATGGATTGTTTTGTGAAAGAATTTTTGGTCCGATAAAAAGTGGGATTTGCGCTTGTGGAAATTATCGAGTAATCGGGGATGAAAAAGAAGACCCTAATTTTTGTGAACAATGCGGAGTCGAATTCGTGGATTCTCGGATACGAAGATACCAAATGGGCTATATCAAACTGGCATGCCCAGTAACCCATGTGTGGTATTTGAAGCGTCTTCCTAGTTATATCGCGAATCTTTTAGATAAACCTCTTAAAGAATTAGAAGGACTGGTATACTGCGATGTGTGATTTGATCAAAACTCTGATTTTACAGATTCAGAATGAGAAACTGTCATACCATTCAAGTGAATTGGTATGCCCTGGATCTGACATGTCTCTTGGTAGGAAGAACATGAAGCTCAGAATTATGGGTGTATTCAATACTCCCAAATAAAAGGGGGAATTGGTCTATGGGCTCTTCAGTAACAAATAAATAGGAATTTCTAGTTCTACCTCGTGAAAAAAAAAAAAAAAAATACTTCTTTTGTGGAATTAACCACTCCCTTTCTTTTACTTTATAAAGAAATGAAATTATGTTTATTAAAATAAGCAAATTCTGTCATGTCATGGTTGCAGGAGCCTATCCATCGCATAGAGGCTTTAAGGACATCGTGGCATAACCGTCGAGGCAAAGTAGGGACCTAAAAGATCGAATGTAATGATACATAGACAAGTAAATCCCTTATGAATTCCAAGGTACTTCTTTACTTTAATTGAATGAAATTAAGAATTAGGTAAGGGTATCTCTCATTCGAAGGGACGTAGACTACTCAAGAATTTTACATTTCATTGATTTTACGTCGTAATTTCTAATTGAATAAAAAATTCATAAAATAAAATCGAAATCTACAAAAAGAAAAAAAAAAAAAATGAATTAATGAAATGTTGCTTGGTCTAAATTGGAAACTTGAGTAAAGAGTAGATCTTTTCTTTTTTTTGGGGGGGGGGGGGGGGGGGGGAGGGTTCCGTTTTATAGATAAAGAAAATAAAGTGGAAACTCCTTTCTTTATCTTTAGTTGGTGTAACTACTTGAGCCGGATGAAAGGAAACTTTCACGTCCGATTTTAAAGGGGGATATCCTATAGGATCCTACCCAAATTTTTCTTTTGCTAGGCCCATAGCTAAAAAACCTACTTTCTTACGATTACGAGGTTCATTCGAATATGAAATCCAATCCTGGAAATACAGCATCCCACTTTTCTTTACTACCCAAGGCTTCGATGCATTTCGAAATCGAGAAATGTCTACTGGAGCAGGTGCTATACGAGAACAATTAGCCGATCTGGATTTGCGAATTATTATAGATTATTCGTTGGTAGAATGGAAAGAATTAGGGGAAGAAGGGCCCCCGGGTAATGAGTGGGAAAGTAGAAAGGTTGGAAGAAGAAAGGATTTTTTGGTTAGACGCATCGAAATAGCTAAGCATTTTATTCGAACAAATATAGAACCAGAATGGATGGTTTTATGTCTATTACCAGTTCTTCCTCCCGAGTTGAGACCGATCATTCAGATAGACGGGGGTAAACTAATGAGCTCGGATATTAATGAACTTTATAGAAGAGTTATTTATCGGAACAATACTCTTATCGATTTATTAGCAACAAGTAGATCGACACCGGGGGAATTAGTAATGTGTCAGGAGAAATTGGTACAAGAAGCTGTGGATACACTTCTTGATAATGGAATCCGCGGACAACCAATGAGGGACGGTCATAATAAGGTTTACAAGTCGTTTTCGGATGTAATTGAAGGCAAAGAGGGAAGATTTCGTGAGACTCTGCTTGGCAAACGGGTGGATTATTCGGGTCGTTCTGTCATTGTCGTGGGTCCCTCCCTTTCATTACATCAATGTGGATTGCCCCGCGAAATAGCAATAGAACTTTTCCAGCCATTTGTAATTCGTGGTCTAATTAGACAACATCGTGCTTCGAACATGGGAGTTGCTAAGAGTAAAATTCGGGAAAAAGAGTCAATTGTATGGGAAATACTTCAGGAAGTTATGCAGGGGCACCCCATATTGCTGAATAGAGCACCTACTCTGCATAGATTAGGCATACAGGCATTCCACCCCATTTTAGTGGAAGGGCGCGCTATTTGTTTACATCCATTAGTTTGTAAGGGATTCAATGCAGATTTTGATGGGGATCAAATGGCGGTTCATGTACCTTTATCTTTGGAGGCTCAAGCGGAGGCTCGTTTACTTATGTTTTCTCATATGAATCTATTGTCTCCATCTATTGGGAATCCAATTTCCCTACCAACCCAAGATATGCTTATTGGGCTCTATGTATTAACGAGCGGGAATCGCCGAGGTATTTGTGCAAATAGGTATAATCCATGTAATCGCATAAATTATCAAAATGAAAAAATGGATGATAAGTATACGAAAGAAAAAGAACCCTTTTTTTGTAATTCCTATGATGCAATTGGAGCTTATCGTCAGAAAAGAATCAATTTAGATAGTACTTTATGGCTCCGGTGGCAACTAGACCAACGCGTTATTGCTTCAAGAGAAGCTCCTATCGAAGTTCACTATGAATCTTTGGGTACTTATCATGAGATTTATGAGCACTACTTAATAGTAAGAAGTATAAAAAAAGAAATTCTTTGTACATACATTCGAACCACTGTTGGTCCTATTTCTCTTTATCGAGAAATCGAAGAAGCTATCCAAGGGTTGTGCCGGACCTGCTCATATGGTACCTAACCTAATAGTATGGTATTTATGCTAAGTAATTCTATGACACTGATGTGAATTAGTGTCTCTCTGGTTCAATTAGGACCATAGTTCCTGAATTTTTACGCGAATTTAAATCGAGAAAAGGACGTTTTCCAATCATTGACTCAAACCCATTGTCGAACCCCACTCAGCGGAATATGGAGGTACTTATGGCAGAACGGGCCAATACGGTCTTTCACAATAAAGTGATAGATGGAACTGCCATTAAACGACTTATTAGCAGATTAATAGATCACTTCGGAATGGCATATACATCACACATTCTGGATCAAGTAAAGACCCTCGGGTTCCAGCAAGCCACTGCTACATCCATTTCATTAGGAATTGATGATCTTTTAACAATACCTTCTAAGGGATGGTTAGTCCAAGATGCGGAACAACAAAGTTTGGTTTTGGAAAAACACCATTATTATGGAAATGTACACGCAGTAGAAAAATTACGACAATCCATTGAGATATGGTATGCTACAAGTGAATATTTGCGACAAGAAATGAATCCTAATTTTAGGATGACTGATCCTTTTAATGATTGTGAATGAGTTTTAGTTTAAATGGCACCTTGCTTGTGTAATTAGAGGTATTTCTAGCTTAAAAGGTGCCATTTAAACTAAAACTCATTCACAATCATTAAAAATACAATACATTGGACTACCTTCAATTGCAACTTCATGGTAAGTATGGAAAAGTTCTTACATAAGTTGATCTGCTTCTCCAAGAGTAGCCATTTTGTCTTCCATGCTTACCTGAAAGTATAATAATAAGTAACTCTTGCATAAAAAAGTAATCTTAAAAATAATAGGAAAAAAAATAGAAACATACCTCAGCATAATTTTTGTATCCGAGAAGTTTAGCCTTATCAAACCTAAGCTTTAAAATTTGGTCAATTATTGGAATATTATTATGATCTCTATCAGAGGCAAGACTTAAAACGAGCACGAGTCAATTCATTACGCAAATTTCGGTTTTCAGAATTGTTGATAACATCATCAAAAATTGAAGCATCCAATGTTATTATCTAAGGCGCATTATCAACAGTAGCGTTTATATAACCCTAGTGAAATAGATTAGAAACACATAAAATAAGATAAAAGTAAGTTGCCCCAAACTTGAAGACCAAAACAATTATTAAAAATAACCAAAAGTTTCAGCACAGATTACCTTAGACTTTGCTATTTGTGCAGCCCTTTGAACTATAGAACACAATCCTTTTGTTTCTTTCTTCTTGAAGGGTGTAAATGTAAAATATATTTTTTCCTATCCATTTTTTCTTTTATAAACCTGAAAGCACACGCTAGAGAAAGTTCACTATTTTATTCTTTCTTTTCCATTCTTTTATTATATATCCACTCCATTTCATTATGTTCTTTTAAAAACTCCAGCATGGTATTATATGTTTCTTGATTTTGTATTCTACAGGAATAGGCATTTGAATATTTCTCCTGGCCAAATGTTCGGAAGGGTCTTTTCAACCTTTCAAAGACATTGTTTGGAATAGATATTAAGCTAGCTAAGGATGTCCTTCGGTATTTTATTTTAGTAACCTCATACTTAAAAAATGGTTGTTGCATTGTGTTGTGCTCTATTTACTATCATATCCCATTAATATATGGCTGTTATTTTTAGGTTTGGCACACTCAAGTTGAATTCTACAGTGTCTTCATGTAATCTTATTGCATACTTCTATGTGGATCCATATACTTGACCACCCCAAAAAGAGGATAGTGCTTGGATAGTAGGGGTTTTTGATCGAAGTAGTGTTATGTCACATGATGGATGCTTTGCTAGGTTGCGAATTGCCCACATGGTGTACAATCTAATACCACCAATGGGGGATATACCATCCCTACTTACATTTGAGGAGGTTGGTAACCCAATTACATTAGCTTTTAGTTGTGGTACAATAATTTATAATTTCTAAGATTGTAAAAATAATGGAAATTTTTGGATTGTTGGTGTTTTGAAGTTTTAAATATTATTTGTTGTCAGATTCATTAATGAATTTTTGGCAGGTTGTGAGTGTTCCATGAATTCAGTCATGCACTTCAACGTATGCTAACCAAGCAAGATGAGGGTTTAGTTTCTGGTGTACAGGGGATAGAGTGGGACGCTGTTGAATTATCTTCTCTGTTCATGGAAAAATGCTGTTATCACAAGTAAATTTGTCTTCATAGATTCTTAGCTTTAGGGAGTTAAATTTCCATGAGCTTTTCATTTACACACTGTATATAATAGGAACTTTGATTCATAATGAGAAAAGGATTTTCCTATATAATGCTTAACTAAGCTATCATGTTGCATACTAGCTTTTCATTGTCTAATTTTTTCTAATGGATTCTTTAGAGATACTCTCATGAGCTTTGGAAAGCATTATAATACCAAGAAGATCATCCCTGAATCACTTTGTACGGATTTGCTTAAAAATGTGGATCTCTTCAGAGGCTTAGTCGGTCTTCACCAAGTGAGTGTATTTGGTTGGTGTTATTTTTTTCTTGTTTTTTTTTGCCATGTATTTGGTTTGGTACTTCTGATGTGATTTTAATTTTGGGTTTTCATTTCAACTCATGATCCATGTTAAGTGGCATATGATGTTCCAGTTCCCATTTTGCATATCCAAACAATATACACTTTTGGTAGGGGGAGATTGTATTGTCTTAACTGAGTGTAATTTGCATCTAAGTTTTATAGAGTATAATTTGTGAGCTTGGCATTTTTATACAAGCATGATGTCTATCAGCTTGACTATAGCGCAAGGAAGTTTTCCTTTATTACTTTGATTAATGCGTCTTTTTAATTTTTTGGATTGGGGAATACTTGAAAATAGAAGCTTAACAATAAGATTGCTAGAGGGTGGATATTAACATTGATTCTATATTAGCGTATTTCATGAAAGACAGGGGAAGCCAAATAATTATTATTTTTTATGGGTCTGGTGGTGTTTCAAGGTGCTCTATTGTTGTGATCACCTCCTTTTCTGTCTTTGATTTTAAGATTTCTTTTTTTGATAAGTAAGAATGATATATATACGAAAGGCTACTCTATGCATGAAGAACATAGAGCAAACCTAGAAAATACAAGAAGAAGAAAACAAAAACAAAAACAAAAAAGAAAACCAAACTATAAAAAAATTACAGAAGAGAAAGGGAGCTAAGAAAAGAAGGGAGAGAGTCATTAGTCGTGAGTCCACATACCCTAGACCAATCAAAAAGAGTCCCACTAAAAGAAGCAAGCAACTAATCACTGGTGCTATCCAAGTCCTCAAAAGTCCGCCGATTCCGCTCCTTCCAAACGCACCATAGGATGCCCAATGGATCTAAATTCCAAATTTGAGACGAGTGCTTCTCCAACCAATTCCACCAACCAAAAAGCAAATCTGGTATCGATTTAGGAATAACCCAAGACAAGCCAAAAGTTATAAAGACAAAGCTCTATAACCGATAAGCCATCTCACAATGAAGAAGTAAGTAGTCTACCGTCTATTCACAGTGACGGCACATAATGCACCAGTCCACAAAATCCAATCTCCTCAATTTCAAGTTATCACCCATTAGGATCTTATTCCAAGCTGCACACCAAACAAAGAAAGAAACGCGCCTAGGGGCCTTTGCTCTCCATATAGCTTTCCAAGGAAAGACAATTAAGGGAGAATCCCTTAATTTATTATAAAACGACCGGATGTCAAATTACCCATTAGGCTTCAACTTCCATCTCATCCGGTCTCCAACATCCATTGGAGGAGTATTAGCTCCCAATAAATGAAGGAAATGCAGCCCTTCATCCATCTCCCAATCATAAAATTCTCTAATAAAACGAACATCCCAAATTTTTCTCTCCTTCGCCCCCTACTTGGACAAAGAAGCTTCTACAGAAACCTCCTTATCAATGGCAATACCATACAACCTTGGGAAAGCCAATTGAAAAGGTTGATTCCCATACCACCCATCTTGCCAAAACCTCACTCTATTCCCCAACCCAACAACAAACTGACAATTTTTGCTGAAATCCTCCCACCCCATGTGAATACTCTCCACAAACCACACCCATGAACTCCCCTACCCAGCTTTGAGGTCCATCTCCCCCCCCCCCCCTCCCCCCCCCCCCCAAAAAAAAAAAAACTTCCCCAAATTTTGAAGCTACCACCCTCCTCCATAACCGATCCTCCTCCTTTCCACTACAACCATTTCCCCAGTAAGGCCTTATTGAAAGTAGTAAGTTTCCTTATCCCCAAGCCGCCATTGGCTATAGGCACACAAACTTTATCCCAACCTACCAGATGAGTCTTGCTATCACCCCATAGAAAGTCCCTTTGCAACTTTTCAATTTTATTAGCCACATGAGTAGGAATGGTGAATAACGATAGAAAATAAGTAGGAAGACTAGATAGCATACTCTTGAGTAACATCAATTGACCCCCTTTAGACAAGTACAACTTCTTCCACCCGGCTAATTTCTGCTCAATTTTTCCCAAAATTGGATTCCAAATTGAAGGGGAATTATGTGAAGCCCCCAATGGCATGCCAAGATAAGACATAGGCAAAGATCCAACTCTGCAGCCTAAAATTTCAGCCAGTACATGCACATCAACAACCTCCCCTATTGGTTTTCACTCTTGTGCACATTGACCTTCAAACCTGTTACCGCCTGAAAACGATACAAGTGAACCTTTTTTAAGTAGGATACAAATGAACCTAGTGAGGTTTGAATCCATGATCTGACCCTCTCTATCTCATTCTTATAGGAAAAGTATGATTTGAGCTAGAGCTCATTGCCAATGTCATAGGACTAATTGGGAAATTGCTTATTTGTGCTTTTGGTAGGCTTAGGGATAGGTGGATTTGTGTTTATATCCGTAGGTTGATTATACCCACAAAGGTGGGTACAATTTGTCTGAGTGGAAATATTTAAAGTTGGACTCCATCCCTTATTTTGATTATTGTCATATATCTTTTCTTTCCTGACATTTTCTTTCCCAAAATTTTCTACTTTGAACAAGACTGAGATTATTGTTTGTCTTGATTTTAATGTTGCATTTTTGTGATGGTCACAATTATAAACCTGTGTTACTCGATTATGGGATTATGATAACAATAAATTGAAATTTCTATGATGCTCGTATGTATGACTGACTTTGTAAATTTCTTTGCATTTATTATAATTTTACAGGTAAGGTTGGGGATTTTAGATTTGCAGTTGCATTCAATGTACATTCCTGATGGGCCAAAAACTGCCCTTGATTTTAGTAAGAGTGTTTATGAAATCACGTCCGTGTACCCTGTGCTACAAGAAGATAGGTATCTTTGTAACATCTCTCGTATATTTACAGTTTTGTTTTCCCTCTCAAATTGACTTCTTTCTAAAATCATTTTTATTTCTTTAACTCCAGCCTAACCTATTGATAGTTTCCTTTTCATGAATATTAGATGAATATGCAGCTGGATATTATGGCTACCAGTTTTTTTTTTATTTTTTTATTCCTGTATTATTCATAATTGTCTGTTGCATTCTATATGATTCTTTCGTGAATTGTGGGCAAGTTATCTATTGTTGTTTGTATGCCCTTTGTATTTTATTCCTCTTAAATTTACTTTGAAACCATAATTCTGCATTTGGCAGTGGTCTGAGATGATGGCAGTAGACGTATTCTCTGCATTTGAGGCTGCTGGACTGAATCACAAGGAGGTAAGTCCAAACGAGCTGTCTAGAAAGATGCCATAGTCTTGCCACTAACCTTGATTTTTTCTATTATAGTTTCATTTACGCATATAGAATATGGTTTCTAAATAGAGCACATTATCTCCATATTGCACCTGATTGATCTTTATATTTGTAGTGTCTTGTTTAAAAGATGACGCATTGGGGAACCTCATTGAAGATTTAGTCACAATGTCCGTTGCATTGCATTTTTGGATGCATAAATTTGTCACCTACTGCAGTTCATCTCCATTTTTAGCTTAGTTATATAATAAAGAGATATTAAGTTATGATAAATAGCAAAAAATCATTGCAATAGCCTTGTAACTCAACTGGTTTGCATCTTGTTGTTTTCAATGGAAACATTCAAGGATTCAAATCTCCCTATCCCAACTATCGAATTATCCAAAAAAAATAACAAAGATTTATGGATTGTAGACCATGGCGATAGGGAGGCTGTCTATCTATGGAACATGGGTTATCCACTAAGGACTTGTAGTAAAAAATTTATTAAAAAAAAAGGACTTGAGATTTAAGACAAACATCCCAAATTGAAGTGTCATTTTAGGGTCATCAACATTTTGCATACAAATGTTCTTAAACTTCAGTTTTGGTGTTATATATGTTGACGTAAATCTAGAGACTAAAAACTGCCCCCAAAGGTTTTTGAAGGCTTGTTATTTGGTGCATCTTTCATGGGTTTTCTTTTAACTATTAGTTGTCAAAGCTCCATAACATTTTGAAAAGTCTGCTTATCTCTTGCTACATTTTATATATATGTATTGATGAGAAGTTACTACATTTTATATTGGGAGTGATTTTTATGCCTTGCAACATGATGAGATTGTGAAACAGGTTATGAAAGAAATGGGGCACAATTTCTGAGAGACGATCCTTGCTCTTGGAGGTGGCAATGCGGTTTTGCTTGGTGACTCTTGTGGAATCCTTTTTTTTTTTTTCTTCCTAGATTTCTCTAATTTGATGTTCATAATGACATATGTTGCATCCAGGTATTTAAAAAATTCAAGGGAAAAGAACATTCATCGAAGGAACTGTTGAAGCAAATTAGAAAATCTTTACCAGAGGAACTGCTCAAGCTGTCCTCCTTAGAGTCTTCACGGGAACAGAAACGGAGGAAGAAGTTGTAATTAGCTTTTTGAAAACTTTTGATTTTAAAGATGAAAGCCCCTCTTTTTTGTTTTCTTGTTTCTCATTTAACTTTTTTTCCCGTATTTAAGGTAGCAGTTGACATATGGAAAGTAAAACTATCCCAATTTTTTAAGGATATGGGATTTCCTAAGATTAGGGTCTTGTAATTTATTGTACCCAATTAGTTTAGACTTTCTGACACAACATCAAAACATTTTATATATTGAGTATAGTCATGCATGCTTTTTACCAAGTGGGACATGAAGTGGTTGAATTTGTGTGGAATTCCTAAGGTTTACGTGCCACAGGATGTAGTTGTTACTTGTTATGGTTTGTCCAGGTAAAAATCCCGTCCACCATGGATGGGTAGACATATATTTGAATTGAAAGTTTGGTATGATAATCTTTGAGTTGATAATTTGATTGAGTTGCATGGTGTACAGCCCCTCGCAAGGAAGGCCCTCACCCTTGGGTTTAAAGGGTTAACCCCACTCATGGTGGGTAGCCAATCTTTGATAACCTCTATATATATAACCACGTCACTTCAAAAACATATAAGGAGCAACATAAGTAATGAAGCACACTTGCAGCGCATGCCTCAATTCCAGTATGGCAACAAACAGAAGCCAAATTCTCAGCCTCAATGCTTAAATCAAGGAGCTAATTTACCACAGATAGAGCATGACAAATTGCCTCCTAATATCACGCCCGACTTTGTTCTTTGCAATTACCTTAGGAATATATTATGCATTTACTTTATAACTTTTCCTTGAACAAATTACTTTCTATACATGATGTAAATAGAATTTCTCATAAACATAACTCAAGCCTAAATCACTGTCCACGATTCCAATAGTATTAAAAGCATGTAAAATTTTCAAATTGGTCATACCCTTTCTGGCAGAAACAATGGTGTTTTGGTATTGCATGAACATGCCAGTGATCACTTGGACTTCTTCTTTCTAGAGCTGCTAGGTACTAATTCATCAGATGGAGCCGATGATGCCAAAGCTGATTCTTCATATCAGCACAGTTGATTCCTGTTGCAAAAAGCATTGAATGTTTCTTCAAAGTTTAGCAAAATGAATTAAATGTCTCTTCAAAGTTTTAAGTAAAATTTTTTTGAAAATTGAAAGTGAATAAAAAAAACCTAAACAGTGAGAGATGTGGATAAGGGATTCACCATCATTGTCCACTTTACGGTTTTAATGGTGACCTAACCAAATCATGTTTGAGAGTGTACCCAATCATTATATCTGATAATGTTCATCATTGCCGTATCTTCATCATCAACCTGAGCCCTTGCATCACTACAACACATGGCATTAATTCAAAAGTAGAAAAAAAAAGAAAAAAAGGAAAAAAAAAAAAAAGGCAAAAGAATTTGGAATGGCAGAAAATAATATATGGCCGATCATCTAAAGATCTATAGCCTAAGAAGCACGGACACTCCAAAATCCCTATACTTAAAATAAAGATAAAATACACCTAAATATATTAATTGATTTAATTACCATATTCTCACCGTATCATATTGTAATTTCCTTGAAGAATCGACATATCACCGTGTGGTCCATGTCCATATTTCTTAGTCTATAGTTGACCCCAAAATTTTGGGACTAATGCTTGGTTGATGTTGTTGTTTTAGTAAGAACAAACGATTAGTGTGCACTTGGTGTGTCCATAATTACATCGAAGTAACAGTTTTTGCTTTGCATGTAACATAAAAATACCAACACATAAATGAAAAAATCAATGTAGAATTTGATAATTAATATGAAACAAAAATTCACTTCAAAGTTAAAACTTAAATAAGGCCAAGATTAGATAAAAGTGGACATATATGTATATACCTTGCATTTCTAGGGGAATGATTTTTTCCTACAGTTAATATCCATAAAGGAACAACTCTCTACCCAAAATCAAAATTCAATTAGCATTTAATTAAACTCAAAATTTGAAGGAAAAATAAAAAATAGATTTTATTTACCACAAATTTTTTTTTGAGAAGGTTAGTTACCACAAATTGGCCCTTGTATTTGCATTGTTTAGCTCTTGAAATATGAGAGAGTATAGTAAAGAAGTGGTAATTATTAGTAAGATAAGAAACGGAAGAAAATGTAAGAACCTGGAAGAGGAGCAATCAGATTGGCATAGATTG
This sequence comes from Quercus parvula, assembly GCA_030820535.1. Classification (NCBI taxonomy): domain Eukaryota; kingdom Viridiplantae; phylum Streptophyta; class Magnoliopsida; order Fagales; family Fagaceae; genus Quercus; species Quercus parvula. The sequence continues at coordinate 42,629,749 of JAUAME010000003.1, forward strand.
AGATAACCATCCGGCCTTCTTTTTGCTTTTTCCTAAAAGTAGGAGGGGGAGGATGGAGAAGCAAAATTGAGTGTGCGTTTGGCTTGAAATTAAAAAATCAGCTTATTTTACTATTCAACTTCTTTTTACTACTATTCATGGACCCCACTGTACTTTTTGGTACTATTCATGAGTTCTACTATATTATTTCAATTAATTTTTACATTTATCTATTGTACTTTCAACAAAAAAAAAAAAAAAATTCAATTTCAGCAAAATAAGTGGATCCTAAACAGACCCTAATAAATCTGGTTTTTTTTGCTACAACAAACGTGGGGTTAATGGATGGTTAAAGGTTTGGGATTTTATTTTACATTTTTATCCTCATTAGTTTAAAACCTATTAGTGAGTAGAATGTGGATATTTTGGGTATAAAAAAATAAGAATCCAAATAGAAAAGCCCTTTAAATAATAGTGTATATATAAACATTTTTGTCTATGCGTATAGACACTAAAAGCAATAGTTGCGTTATAAATTTTTCTCCACAAGTCATAGCCCACCTTGCAACCAATTTTTCTCTCCAAATCTCATCTATTGTGAAGAGAAAATTTTTGTTTACTTCCAAGGAAGAATTTTGAATTATTTTCTTCTCTAATTCCTTTCCTTTCCTTTCCCCTTTCTTTAGGTAAACATAATTTTAATCAAAGGGGGAAAAAACAACCAACCAACAACAACAACAAATTAAATTTTTTTCTTCAAGTAAATAAAAAATAGGGTTACTAACTCAACTGAGCCAAACAACTTGTATTGGACTTAGTTGAGCTTTGCAATTTTGTTTCTCAGTTCCCCAATAACAGCAAAAATTTATCATTTTGTGTTCTTAAGCATTAATGTTTCAATTTTGAGTCCTAAATTAACAGACTTGTCTTAAAATAGTGAATAGAAATTGTCCTCAAGCTTCAAATGTCAAATGTCTTTGTATTTTCCCACACTTTCTTAGCAACATAACAAAATGTTCCGAAACAAAGCAGTGAGTTTTAGAAAAATACCTGATGGTGAGCTAAAAGAAGATGCTCAGCTTCAGTTTCAAGCTCAATTAAGCCCTTGTGGAATTGCTTCATAGTCTCATCCATTTTTAAATTCTAAAAAGAGAAACACACATATACAGAGAATAGACAACAAAAAATTAAAAAAGAAAAAGAAAAAAGAGAAACAAAAAGACATAATTTTTATTAGGGTTTTTCAGTTTTACACAAAAAAGAAAAAGAAAAAAAAAATTGCAATTAGATGTAATTAGAACCTTGAATCCCTGATCATCAATCATAATAATTAATACATGCTTTGGTTTGGTGAAGCTAAAACTTGAGCTTAGGGCTTGTCAAAATATAGAGAGTAAAATAAATAACTTCTTGTATTCTATGTTGCACAGACACGCCTATTTTGGCCAAGTACTCATGTCCGACACGATACTGGTAAGACACTTTCCAAATTCGTACTCAACGTGAACCAGATTTTATTTTATTTATTTATTTATTTTTTAAATTTTAAATCTGGGTATAGCTTGGACACGGTCGCAATACAAGGTTGTGACACAGCAGATCTTAGAAAAAAAAGGCAATATTTTGACAACCGGACAAACCACTCACCATTGATCCTGGTTTGAACATAAATATCAACTAAAAGCCCTAAAAGACATTTGCCTCTCAGATCTTCCTTCTCTTGCATCGAAGCCCTTCAGTGCCTCTCTTTGTCTTGTTCTTGCCTTGTCGATGTTGAGTGAGTCACTCCACCGTAGATCAGCGACAAAAGAACCCTCACTAGTGACCCTAAAGCTCCCTCTCTCCCCTTTCTTCATAGAATGAAGTTTCTCTCTCCTTCAGGTTTCGAGAGGTAATTTGCAAGCTAGCATAATTTTAGGAGAGAATATCGTTAGTTAGCAATGTTTTGAAACTATTTAGGAAACTAGCATCTCGAGTCTGTGAAGCTCGAGTTCAGTGACAAAATCAAGACTCAAGAACTCAAGTTCTAGTGCTGAGGTGGAGTAATTTATCCACGTGGAACTCGAGTTTATTAGACTCGAGTTATATAGAAGTATCTGAAGAACGAAGATGATCTAAAGAATCGATCTGGAAAACGCATGAAGATCCGAAGATGATCTGAAGAACCGATTTAGAAAAAGCACAAAGATGAAGACGTTTTGAAGAACTGAAAAACCAAATCTGAAGGAAGAAGAAGAACGATCTAAAGACGATCTGAAGAACCGATTTGGAAAACACATGAAGATCCGAAGATGATCTGAAGAACCAATCTGGAAAACGCATGAAGATGAAGACAATCTGAAGAACCGAAGAACCAGATCCGAAGGAAGAAGAAGAATGATCTGGAAAACTCGAGTCTTAAAAACTCGAGATGCTATTTTTCCATATTGTTTTGCAAACATCACCACTAACGAAATTGTTAAAAATTTAAGGCCAAATGGAAAAAAAAATTCTAGGTTTCAGTTTCTCTCTCTCTTTTGGTCTTTCTTTCTCAGTTCTTTTCTCTTCTTTTTATGGTTTGGTTTTATCATTTTTACAATTTTGCCTCAAACTTTTTTTTTTTGGACAAGTGATAAGTTTTATTGATATCAAAAAGGGTCACCCTAGTATGTAGGGAGTGTATAAGGGGTCAACAAATCAATTACAATGCCTTACATGTTTTCTTTTATTGGTTTTACTACTTTAGCCTTCTACGTTTTCTATTATAGGTTTAGTAATTTAACTATTTGTTTTGTTGACATTGTTTTTAGTAATTGACTATTTCTAATTTATGGGTTTTTCTATATGGGTTTAGTAAATGACTAATTGTTTTGTTGTTTAGTATTTGCTATTTTATGAGTGATATTGTACTTCTTTGTTGTTCTTAGTTAATTTAAATTCTAAAATAAATATAAATTACATCTAAAAAAAATTTAAAAAATGCCTAAATATAAATATTAATTAATTAAGTAATCGTCGTACCCTTGTTTTTAAAAAATCTGTGTTGGTGCCCGTGCAACCTAGCTTGTATTATCAATGTGTGTAAATGACCTCAAACCACTCTTATAGCCTAAGAAAATATCACTAACAAACTAACTAATTCGGTAATTCCAAACTAATTAAAAAAATCACACGTGGAAAATATGGAAAATGTGTAGACTAAAATAAAATGTACAAAATACAAAGACAAATCCACAATACAATTTCTAATAGGCCCCCTCAAGAGTCAAGATCGAGTGTACACACATGAACCTAGATGAAGAAGAAGAAATCCTGCATAGCAGAGTAAAAGGCTCAATGTGAGCTCCAAGATGCCATGATCAAGTGCAACGTGAAGGTGCCAGTGAGGCGCCACTGACTGCAGACAATGATGGAAACCGGAATGACAGCTGCAAAGACACCAACACTGGCTGGAGAACAATAGACCCACTGCTCCAAAACCAGAAATGATGCAGAACTTTCTGCGTAAAGGTGAGCCCCACTGCTCCAAAAATATGATGAGCAACAGGGCTCTAAAATAGACAAGCACCATAGCTCCAAAACAGAGTTGAGTGCCTAGAGTACTAGACATGGATTGACAGAACCTTTCAAATGCAGTGAGGTAGCAAACCATAAGTCTAAAATCTGGCATTAAATTCTTAGAAGACATGCCAATACCAATGGCAACAGAAACCAATGAAACCCAGCTGCAAACTGAGTAAACCACCATAGCAAAAACAAAGTGCAACATCCACAGTTGCTGAAAGAGAAGTAAGCGTCCCAACAACCAAGCAACCACCGGCGCCTGTGAACCTCACAACAGATGCAGGAAGTGCAGGAAAATGCACAGCGAAAAGATGAGAATCTCTTTCCAATTCTGTAGCACCATACTTGATGTCATAATCCCGTAAAACTGACCACAAGAGCCAAGCCAAAAGAATTGAAGCTCAGAACCATGTTGTGATCAAGACCCGTTGTAGAAATGAGTTAAAAACCAAAGGGGCGTGCTTCAAATCTCAAGAAAAACAAACTCACATGCTTATCTCCACACTAGGACTTTCAAGCATCAATAACATGCTGGCCCAAAATCACATATGTTCAGGTCATAGTTTGCTGAGTGGAGAAACAGCACCAAGCATTCTCTTTGGCAATTTATCAAAAGAATGATCTTCAAAATGGCTAACATCCAGTCTCCAAGGAAGGTTTAAGAAAAATAAGAGGAAGACGAAGCAAAGCCTGTTCTTTGAATAGTCAGAAATCTCACAGACCATAAATCTTCCACAATCAGTCCAACGATTGAAGAAGTCCTCCAAGCCCTAGATCGAATATCAACAATTGGTTGAAGATGGAGAATATGATAACGGTCTAGTAGAGACTCGAATGAAGGAGATTCCACAATAAATGTACAACAAAATACAAAGACTATTATACAATACAATTTCTAATAGGGCCTTACCTTGCAATGCCGAGAACAGAGGAGACGAGACCTTTTGCTTTTGTTCCTTCATATCAATGAGCAAGGTAAAGTTTTCTCTCTAATCTTGTGTTTGGTTGCCGCCAAGAAAAGATGGCGATTTCTTTTATTCATTTTTTTTCCTATTAAATTCATTATTTTGGATTTTTTTTTCTAAAAATTAAAATGGACCTTTTCATTAGTAAGATCAAAATGAAATTTTTTGAAAAACAAGTACCAAATTGAAGGCATTAAAAACGTAAACACCAGATTAAAAAATAACCCCCCTCCGCACCCACAAAATATAGGAACTTAAAAGGTATTTCTGCCTAATATTATATTATATATAATTCAATCAGCCTTCATATTTAAGAGCTTTTTTATAAATATGTTATTATGTTTAAGCTTGGCCTGTTTCTAAATCAAACCTAAAGATAGGCTTGAACTTGTTTACAAATCCATTTTTTAATGAAACTGTATAATATCTCTAATTTGTTCTATTGCTAAGGTTAATTAATGAACAATTATATTCCCTAAAATTTCAATCACCGGTAACAATTGTATATAATTTACTAGTAGCTAACATGTGCAATACATGGTATATTTAAATAAATATTAAAACTATCTAGTTTATATGAAGGTACTATGACTTGAAAATGATAACAAAAAACTTAGGCTACATAAACGCAATTCATAGTTAAATCCATTACTATTAAAGTGTCTTACATTTGCTTTGATAATTACCAATAATTTTAGAATACAAAAGAATTACTATGCAATATCTATATTACTATTTAAGAGGCTTCCCCTGTTTGGATTCCTCATTTTTTAGTTCAAAAATGCCTCTACACCCCTATGTTTAAGTATAGACAAAATTAAATGACAATTCGATAAAAATGCAACTCTAACTCTCACAAAAACATTGCATAAAAAATAGGACAACTCTTCTGTTAATTTTCAAATTGCTTTATGTTGGAAAATTTGGTTTTGTATCTCATACAAAACACATAGCGGAAGCAATAAACATGAATCTATTTCATTCATGATTGATAATATGCATTATGTAAGTTTTAGAATTTAAGAGCAAGATAACGTACCTTAGTGCGGTGAAATTCAAAATAAAAGATTAGAAGTACTTGGGAACACTTTTAATCTTCACTCCAATTCCACTTTACGCCCAAGAAGTATGGTCTCTCAATCAGTTTCTAAGGGAGAATAATTGAGTGGCTTCATTCACACATACACACCATTTCACAATGATGTCTCTCTTAAAATAAAATTCTATATGTTTCTCCCTTTTATAACTAACTGATTATCTAATTGGGCTGGCCTATTGGGCCTTTCCAATTGGGCTTTAGTGTGTGGCTTGGAGTGGGACCAAAAGGAACCAATAAGACACTAGCTCCAATGGACTTTGGGCTTTTCTGTCAATTCTTGACAAGTCCAAAGTTACCATTAATTATATTTAATACCATTATATAAAATATAATTGCTCTCTAAGCCTTATTAATAAATTATATCCCAAGACTTTATTATACATGCAACCCCTTCATAAAATATTCGTAGTAATTCAAAGTCATGAATGTAGACTGCCACTTTGAAGATTACATCTTAATCCTTGAGTACCCGGTTTAATCCTTTAAGTTATTCATCATATATTTATAAAATCCAATTTCATAAATATATACTTTAGTAATTTCTTACTAAAGTGATTAGGCCTAATACTCTGAATAACTGAACCCATTAAATTTATCTCAAGGGAATATTTTATATCTCCGTTAAGAGACTATGAATTCCATATTGAGAATATATATTCCATCAACACTAAATGTGGATGCCCAACATACTGAGTTTTTTTATCGTAACTTTAGATCTCACTCCTGATATATTAAAGCAACCCACACCTCATGATTAGGTCCATTATTCTCTCAGGATTAAGAGTTCATGCAAATAAAAGTTGTGAAATTTATTATTCATTTGACAATCATTAAGAGAATAATAAATCTCATAGCGGTCCAGTTTAATATGTCTTAACTCTTAAAACATATCAACATATCAACTAGAAGTCTCCACTTCCATGATTAAGACAAATCATCTTAGTTGATATGTTATAGTCTTTGCAGATGAAATGCCCAATTTCATCACCGACTACGAACTAAAATTCTGAGTTTACAAAGAACCTGTGATCTATATCTTCTGTGACTAAATCACATAAATCACATACTATGCATCTCATGGACTATATGATAATGTCCGAATATTCATGTTATCATTATTTTAGATAATAATAAAGAAACTTTATTAATCACAACATTAAGTCATATATAATGTCATACATAATAACATACATAACATCTTACAATAGGATTTAAGGGCACTAATCCTAACACTTTATCCACTTATAAATTAGATTGTCAAGATAAAAATTATATATATAAAATAAAAACACAAAGTTTTTCTTTTTGCTAAAAAAAAAGAAGCCTCGTCGCACGTACGAAGCGTGTGTGATGAGGCTAGTAAACATATAACTGCTCTTAATATAGTGTCTTCTTAAAATTAAGCCTATGACATCTACAAAAGTAATTGTGACTCCAAAAGTTGTTATATGTAGGCACTTTGAACAATCATTTTTATATGAGATTAGTGAAAAAGGTTAAAATCATCATTATGTGCAAGGATACAGTAGTAATGATACGGAAGATAGATGGAAAATTATTCAAAATAGTTAATGAATGTGGGCCCAATAGTGTAAATCTAGAAGAAATTATGTCCTCATACTGCAATAAGCAACTAAGATTATGATAATTGGTGAACGGCAAATGAATGTGGTGAAATTCGGGAAACTAATTTATAGGTTGAAAGTTTCAACTCTCACCTTCAAATAATAAGATGCCATATTTAATTTGAAAATTGCATAAGAAATTTTAGAGCAAACCTTATTTTGGGTTCTTGAATCTATTGGACTTTATTCTCAAAACTTTTATTTCTTACCCAACACTGCTAGTTTGATTCCAAAGATGAAAACATGTACCCCATTTAAGATAGAAAATTGTAAGTTTAAAAAAGGTAAATGGAAAAACAAGGTGAACATGAGATAAATGAAAGAAGAACATGTTATTACGTCTACACTTTCATATAAATCACCAATCCAAGTTGAAGCTTAATCCTTTTTTTTTTTTTGATAGGTAATAAAAACTTTATTGATAAGAAAAGTAAAATGAGTTTATGATAGTAAACTCACTGCAAAAAAAGCAGATACAAACAGATCAAAGGGAAAAGCTAACAGAATTAATGAACTCAAGCAAAGAAGTACAATACATAAAACCCCAAATACGAGGCCACTTAAACAAAGTCCTAGTCAGTAAAGACTTCAAAAGGTCCACAGCTCTTTCAGTGTCCTCAAACGTTCGGGCATTGTGTTCCTTCCAAGTTAACCAATAAGACACACTAGTACCATATTCCAAACATTGGAAGAATGAATGCCCAGCCAATTCCATCATGTAGAAAGTAGAGAGACTAATGTCTTTGGCATCACCCACTGAACCCCAAACAAGTAGAAGACTTCACTCCACAAGGTATTGACAAACTTGCAATATAGTAATAAATGATCTACAGTTTCCTCCTCACACCAACATAGGCAACACCAATTAACAAAAGGCAAGTTCTTCTTAACAAGGTTATCTATTATGAGAATCCCACCCCTAGCAGCTGTTCATAAAAAAAAATACACCCTTCTAGGAACCTTAACACTCCAAATGCATTGCCAAGGGAAAAAAAAACCGACAAAGCTTTCAATAATGATTTATGAAAAGAAAGCACATCAAAGACACCACTACGATTCAATTGCCAAACCATGGTATCATCACCCCCCATAGGTATTTTGGGTGAGATATAAAGAAAGCATAAAACCTTGCCGTCTCCCAATCCTGAAACTCACGGTGGAAGAGTAAGTTCTAGCTTCAATCACCCCCCATCAAGTGCAATGTCAACCATATTAGAAATCCTAGCTTCTTTATCCACAACACAAGCAAACAATTCTAGATATAATTCTTTTAAAAGAGTAGGACTACTCCAAAGATAATGCCAAAACCGAATATGAAAACCCTTTTCCCGCTGCAGACAACACATGACCAAAGAAACTCTTCTCCGCCTTCCTAATGTTCTTCCACATCCCACAGCCATGCGTTTGTCTAACAGCTCTAGTGCACCAGCTACCACTACCTTCCCCATATTTAGAGGCTATGACCTGATGCCATAAGTGTGTGTGGCCTCCTTCCCAAAACACCAAAGACACTTCCCTTGTAAAGCTCGGTTAAACAACCCAATCCTTTGGATCCCCAAACCACTTCCCTAGTAAAGCTTGGTTAAACAACCCAATCCTCTGGATCCCCAAACCACTTGCCTCCACCGGCCACACAACCTTTTCCCAAGCAACAAGTGAATATTTAAATACATCAGTAGATCTCCCCCATAGGAAATTCCTTTATTATTATTATTATTATTATTATTATTGGATTGAATGGATACTTTGATAATTTTAGGTGAGATATAAATTAATAATTATATATGTGTGTGTGTGAGACTACTTTGGATTGAATGGATACTTTGATAATCTAGAAACAGTAAATTGATATTAACTTAAATATTTCGTTTCAATTCCTGACCAAACCAAAATGGTTACTCCCTAGAGCTCGATTAGTTGACACTTCTTGGTTTCTAAAAGAGTCATTCAAGGTTCGAATCCTCTATCTCCCAGTGTAATATTGAATTATAAAAGTAAGTGACATGTTAACCAGTGCCCTAAGAGCATATGTTAAAGATTAATAAATGTTTAGTTATAATTTTTAATACACACTTTTCAAAAAAAAAAAAAACTCATCTATAATCTATATATATATATATATATATATATATATATATATATATATTAATGGCCAAAATTGAGAGAAAACCAATTAGATTCTAAATTGGAGTATAATTTTGTTCCACATGTCTCATTTAATTTTTAAATTTGTGTGTCAAGTGAATTATTAGGTGCAAAAATCAAAGAGTCTAAATTCAATTAGATTCTAAATTGAATTTTAATTGGAATTCAATTTTGCATCATGTGACCCATCTAATTTTTTAATTTTTGTCGCAAGTGAATTACTGGGTGCAAAAACTGAAGAGTCTAGATTCAATTATATTCTAAATAATAATAATAATAACCATTACATATTTTAGAAATTTAAGGCTTAAAAAATGTGTAAGTTGTAATTCTTACACCAAGTTTAATTTGAATTCACATATATATGTAATTGTGATTGTTTTTAAATATACATTTGCATATGCATGGGGTTACATACTAGTTGTAGGGACTGTGTTTGAGCATTGTTCCTAAGAGATGAGTGAATTCAAGTCCAACAAGCCCAATACAATAAATTTGTAGAGAGTGGGTAGAAGAACTGGGCTTTAATAAGTGTAACAACAGTTGAAGATGATTTAGAGAATGAATAAGTAAAATAAATATTGACTTGAGCAAGAAATGCAATCCTCGGCACTAATCCGAGGAGCTTCAACTTATTATTTCTTGAGTGAGAGTAACAATGGTTACAAAGTTAGCTCAAATTGCTGCAGTGTTTTCTCTAGTAAAACCTCCGATCCCATTTTCTTAGAGCTCCTTCTTCCTTATGTACTGCTTTCCTCCTTCATCTCCACCATACACGTGCAGGCCAGATTTGCTGTTGTTGGTCTTTATCACATCAACCTCCTCCCAAAACTCTTAGGTAGTAGCTGTGAGTCTGAAAAGCCACTGCTCAGGTATCATTTCCACATTAATGCGGTCAGAGTGTTAGTTGTGGAGCATTTAATGGAAAGACAACAGCTTTTCCTGGAATTGCTCTATCGCCATGCTCCAGTGTGCTTACCTGCTGTACTTATCTTTTTCTTCGGGAGACTTTGGAAGATTATTCTTGCTGGTAAATCACTTTTCTTTTACCTCGGCCTCGGCTAGCCGAGGATAAAGTTATCCTCGACACGTTTTCCTAGGTTGCCATGATCACCACTGTTTTCTTCACATGTGATTATGGGCCTTGGCATGGGCCTCAGGTCCAATACAAAAGGTGGATGTATATCACTGGCTCTATGACCCCATAATAGCCCCTCAAAATCTTGCTTTTCGACTCCTCGAGAGGAAAGAAGGATTTTGATATCCTCAGCCCACCTTGTTTATAGTTAACCCCCTCTATCCGAACTCTCAAATGCCTTTTTACCTTCTCAAGGACGCTACTGACGCTTCGGCGTCCAGAGCGCGCCCTCATTAAATTCTGACGGTATTTTTGTCCCCCATGTTCAACGGCACGATGCAAATCTAACGATGGAGGATTTCTTGGGGTTATGAGTGGGGATTTTCCCGCTTGTAACTTCTATGCCACTATAAATAGCTTTTCAAATCAACTCATTTCCCTACTTTCAACAATCATACAGTTCTAGAGTTCAATACACTGAACCTATCACTCTCTCACACTTCCTTGTGCGTCTACAAATACCAAAAATTTGTCTGAGGACCTTATTTTCAAACCAGTAAGTTTCCTCGAACCTTCTTAGTATTGTTTCTTTCCATATATTCTCTTTTCATCACACTTTTTTCTTCTTGGCTCTATTTTTCGTTTCAAACTCGTTAATTTCTCTTCAAAACTTCTTAGGAAAATAGGTAGGTTCAAGTGTTTAGTTGAATCTGAGGAGGATAGAGAGAGATTTAGGACTAAGTATAGGATCCCACCAACGTTGGGCATGAGATACGCTGCCCAAGGGGAATGGGTAGACGATAGGAAAGAGGGAGAGGTAGTCATTCCAATGATCGCCTTTATAGAGGGAGGGATGACCATCCCCATGGGTAATATCACAAGTAACTACCTTAGATTCTTTAGACTATCCCCCACATAATGCGCCCTAAACATGTTCAGAGTATTAGGGAGTATAGAAGCCCTAAATGAGAGAATGCACCTGGAATTGACACACCATGATGTCAACTGGGTATACAACCTACATCATTTGAAAGGGCAGGGGTACTATCTTAAGTCAAGACATCTCGAGGTAAAGCTAATCCAATGCCTCCCTACGTCAAACAAGGGGTTAAAGGAATATTTTTTAATCTTTTCCGGGGGATGGCATGATGGGCTACCTTGACTGACTAGGGAGGGAACACCAGGTGGGGGTCTAGTTGTAAATTTATGCACCTTGGCTCACGTTTCCCTTTTGTTTCACACTATCTTTGCTTCTGACAAATTCTCTTTCCGTTTTAATGATTTTCCAGACAGACGTTCTACCCTACCTCAGTTCAACTTAGTCAACAGACAGAGTCTAGAAAAAATTCTACGGTCCGAGGTGTTTGTAAACGAAGTCGACGGTCAATTACAAGTAGCTTATGTAATCCTTGGGTACAAACCTATTTCCCTTGGATTCCGAGCTCCCAAGTGTGTAATAAAAGCTAATGATCCTCGTCTTCACCGTAGTAGTGTGGCCTTCGAAGGATTCGTCGTTCCTGAGGGCGTTCCAATTCCTGAGGGTACACCCTTTACTTAGCCACTCTTTGTAGGCATCCCTTCAGTAGGAGCATCCCTATCCCAACCCATTGTTAAGGAAGAAGAGGAAGAAAAAGAAAAAGAGCCAGAGGAGATTGTGGATTTGTCAGACTCCCAGGACGAATTTGAGGTATTCAACCGACCTTTGTCCCCTGAGAATATATCGGTTGACCTTGACCATCAACAAGAAGTCGGAATCATCACTTTGGACGAGATGGGTATCCAAAGGAAATCCAAAAGAAGCTTGCTGGACTTAATAGAGTCCCAGTCTAGAAAGGATGCACCTGGGAAATTGGCTCAGCCCCAACTTCCCCCTCCTCCTCCCAAACTTCCTCTCCCTCCTCCTCAGCCATCTTTGCCATTCAAACTTGAACCTGTTGACTTGAAGAGGAAGAGAGAGCAGAAGGGCAAGGATGTATTGTAGGCTGGGAGACCTCGCCCTATGCTTGAAGAAGAGACCCAACGGGCTACAAAGCAGCAAAAGACTAGACAAGCAGAGCAGAGAGGCTCAGAGAGGAGAGAAAATTAGACATCTGAGCCTCAAGCTTGGCTTCCAACTCCAATGCTCAATGGTGAGCCCTTGAGGGATAACGCATCCATTAGGGATTTCCATGGAGGCGATGGATGCCACGTGGCCTTGGCTTTGGAGGAGGCTTTACTACTCCCTAATGACATGGCCGAGCTGCGGTCTATCAGGAGGCATGAGGTTTTCCTTAACCTTAAAAGATATCTGGGCATGATATGCACCCATCCCCCCCCCCTTTTTGTTTTTTGTTTTTGTTTTTGTTTTTTTTTTGTTTTTTTTGTTTTTTTTTTTTTTACATCTTTATGGTTATTTGTAAGGTTACTAACCCTTTTCTTTCAGGCTGTCCAAGCTGTTTTTAAGGTCGAGGAGATAACCAATTATGGCTATTGACAGCTAGACGATGAGAGGACTAGGCGTGTGGCAGCTGTGGAGTCATTTAACATTGCTGATCAGTCCAACAAGGACCTGAGGAAAAAAGTAAAGGAGGAGGAACAGGCAAGAAGGAGCACTGATTCGGCTCTGGAGGGCGCTTAGAAGTAAGCTAAGGATCAGAGGTTGCTTTTGTGTGACGCTAAGGAACAGTTGGCTTCCTCTAAAGAGCAAATAGCGTCCCTTCAGAAGAAGTTGGAAGAAGTCCAGAAGTTGAAGGATCAAGCCGAGAAGTCTAGAGATGAGGCCGAGAGAGCTAAAACGGAGGTCGAGAAGGCTCGGGATGAGGCTGAGCTGCATGGTTATGACGTCGGAGTAGCAGAGATTGAGGAAACCCTTAGGGTAAAGGTCCTAGCCTTGTGTCGAACCTATTGCGCTCAGACCTGGGATGAAGCCCTCGACCGAGCTGGGGTTAGGCTTCTTCTGAGCTAAGAAAACTAGAAAATATCTTCTACCCACCAGCCATACGAGCTTCGGACGTTCCTTTCACTCAAGGTGAAATGCCCTCTACAGTTGCATCCATTAACTGGTCTATCCGAGGCATGGGGAACGGGTCTTTCGGACACGCCTTGTTTAAGTCTGTGAAGTCCACATAAACTCGCCACTTCCCACTCTTCTTCTTTACAACCACAGTGTTAGCCAACCACTCAGGGTAGAACACCTCCTTGTTAGTTCCTGCTTGCTTGAGCTTTCTCACCTCGTCCCTGATAGCATTGGCGTGCTCCTTGGATGGGCGTTGAGATGGTTATTTTTTGGGAGTGGCTGATGGATTTACATTTAAGTGGTGACATATGAAGTTCGAATCAATTCCTGGGGCATCATAAGTGTCCTATGCGAACACATCAACATTTTTTCTAAGGAACCCTATCAATCCCTCCTTTTCCCGATGGGGCAATTGAGATCCCGCCTGGAAGAACCTTTTCGGGTCATCGCCAATGATCACCTTTTCTAAATCCTCACATTTTGATTCCTCGGCTGGTGTATTAATAGGCGGTGTCGGGGTTTTTGATTGCTATGAGCTTTCTCCAACACGGGCCGAGGACTCTACTCTGGGCCAATGTGAGATGGCGGCCACCAGGCACTAACTTGCCGTAGCCTAGCAACCTCAAATTTCCAGGACCCGGCCCTTGAAAGGGAACTTCACCTTCTAATGCAGGGTGGAAGCAATGACTCCTGAGGTATGAAGCCAAGGTCTGACCACGGTGGCAGTGTAAGGGGAGTAAGTATCCACCACAATGAAGTCAACCTCCACTATCTCTGGGCCGATTTGCACAAGTAGTCTAATCTGGCCCTTTGGCATGACAATCTTCCCATCAAAACTCATCAAGGGGGAGCTGTAGGGCGTCAAATCTTCTGGTCTTAGCTTCAGCCCCTTATAGAGGTCGAGATACATGATTTCAACTCCACTACCATCATCTACCATTACCCTTTTTCACGTCTTAACCCCAAATTCGAAGAGTGATTACCAACACATCTTCGTGGGGTTGGATGAGGATACACTTTGGGTCTTTTCAGCTCTGGGCTAGAGTCATCAACGGGTAGTCAAGCTATAGACATCACCCTAGAAGGGCATGAGCTCGTCCTTCCCGAAGTGGCAAAGATTACGTTTATCATTCCTATAGGTGGTCTTAAGAAGTATCTCTTTAGGGCTCTTGGTTTGCCTGGCCTTGATGACCACTAGAAGGATGCAAAAGGTGCCTCAGTTTCCCTTATCAGACCAGTTGGTCCAGGTGGTTCCAAAGGTTCCTACAATCTTCTGTACTATGTCTATGATCCTGGTGGTACTGACAATACAGGCTCTGATTGCGCTTCATGGAGTCTCTAGCCATCTTATTTGGCCACTTGAAGAATGACTTATTCTTGATTTTCTCCAAAACCTGATGTACCAGTTCTCTAAATACAGCGTTAACCTTCGGCATATTGGTTGATTCGTATTGCCCTACGAAATCTCTCCTCGGACTTTTATTGTTGTATCGGTTCAACCTAAAATCCCCCCCCTCTTTTGAGGGATAACCTTCTCCTTTCATTCCCCTTGCAGCTGGTCCTCTTCCACTATTTTGTATTTGTCAATCCGGTCCATAAGCTGACATACACTGGTGACAGGCTTGCCAATAAAGGATTTCCTCAAGCCGTGCTCAGTTGGGAGACCACTTTTAAAAGTGCTGATGGCGACGTCATCAAAGTTTCCGTCCATCTCATTATACATTTCCCAATATCTGTTTGAGTATGCTTTTAGGGTTTCTCCCTCACGCATGGATAATGACAACAACGAACTCAGAGGCCAAGGAACCCTGCTGTTTATAATGAAGCGAGAGCCAAAAGCTTGGGTGAGCTGCTTATAGGAATCTATGGAGTTCGTCTTCAAGCCATTGAACCACCTCATCGCTATAGGTCCTAGGCTGGACGAGAAAACCTTGCACATCAAAACTTCGTTCTTGGAGTGGATGGTCATTCTTTGATTAAACTGGCTCACAATCTACGGGGTCCGTCCGACCATTATAAAGGGTGAACGTAAGCTGATGGAATCGTCAAGGTAGCCTAGCCCCTTCTATCTTGCGTGTGAAGGGTGACTTAGAGATTTGATCCAGAGCCTTACTCATGGCATCATTACCCAGGCCTCTACTAGATAGGCCATCGTGTTTTCATCTATGACGGTGCTCGTCTTCATAAGAGAAGGTCTCGCTTAGAGGAGTCCTTGATCTTTGCTTGTAATTTCCATCCTCTTCATCATTAGAGGATATGTTAGAACTGGAAGGAGATTGCCTCCTCTGTGCATGGCGCAGTTTCTTTTTCAGGTCATCTATCTCCTGCTACATAGCTTGGTTGTTGTTTTGTCTCTAGGATATACGACTGCCCACTTGGGAGTGGCTTTTTCTCGTCTGGGTGGTATTCTCACTCCCCTCTCGATTCCTTTCATTCCCCTGATTTTGTTCATGTTTAGGGCCAGAAGAATTACCCTGTCGCTAGGACCCTACAGGTTCTGTCCGTTGGGGACCTGCTTGGCGTGGGTTTTCTTGGTGTGGACCTAATCCTACCATGTCTAACTGTTGCACTCACTAACACATAAGTTCTTCTCACAGACGGCGCTAATTGTAGGAACTGGGTTTGAGCACTGTTCCTAAGAGATCCAACAAGCCCAATACAATAAATTTGTAGAGAGTGAGTAGAAGAACTGGGCTTTAATGAGTGTAACAACAGTTGAAGATGATTTAGAAAATGAATAAGTAAAATAAATATTGACTTGAGTAAGAAATGCAATCCTCGGCACTAGTCCGAGGAGTTTCAACTTATTATTTCTTGAGTGACAGTGACAATGGTTACAAAGTTAGCTCAAATTGCTGCAGTGTTTTCTCTGGTAAAACCTCCGATCCCCTTTTCTCAGAGCTCCTTCTTCCTTATGTACTGCTTTCCTCCTTCATCTCCACCATACACGTGCAAGCCAGATCTGCTATTGTTGGTCTTTGTCACATCAACCTCCTCCCAAAGCTCTTAGGTAGTAGCTGTGAGTCTAAAAAGCCACTGCTTAGGTATCATTTCCACATTAATGTGGTCAGAGTGTTAGTTGTGGAGCATTTAATGGAGAGGCAACAGCTTTTCCTGAAATTGCTTTACCGCCATACTCTAGTGTGCTTACTTGCTGTACTTATCTTTTTCTTCAAGAGACTTTGGAAGATTATCCTTGCTGGTAAATCACTTTTCTTCTACCTTGGCCTCGGCTAGCCAAGGATAGAGTTGTCCTCGGCACAGTTTCCTGGGTTGCCATGATCACCACTATCTTCTTCACATGTGATTCTGGGCCTTGGCATGGGCCTCAAGCCCAATACAAAAGGTGGATTTATATCACTAGCTCTATGACCCCACACTAGTATATTATAAAAGTTGAATCCTCAAACTAGAAGATGTGCACAATAGTGACACGTATACTTTTGACAATGCATAAAATAATGACACATACAAAGTTCGAGAGATAATGCCACGTGGTAGACAATTATTGGTACATGTCAACTTTTTTTGCTATGTGTCAACTTATTATTATTATTATTATGAAAAAATAACATGAAAAATAGTATTGAAATTATATGTTGGTCTAGACGTGTTCTTTAAAAAAAAAAAAAAAAAAAAAAAAAAACTAGGCTCCTCATACTTGGCTACAATATAGATTAATAGAATTGACACTAAACAAAATGGGGAAAAAAACCTTTGAGCTTAATGCCCGGAAAAACACCCCTAATTAAGGGGAATTCAATTAATGCCCTCTCCGGTAGTGGCAGTGGCAGTGATAATTGTTATATTTAGAGTTTTCAGACATGGCAATAGGTAGTGGCCACCTTTGTATTACCACTACTCGGATCCTCTCCATTTCTCTTTGAAATGGAGAGTGTCCATTTTATGAACAGGATTGTTTTGAAATAAATCAAAGGTGAGTATGCCACCTCATTTAAACTTAACCCAACAACTTAACTCTAGCAACTTGAACGGTGAAAAGTAAACGAACATCTAAAATTAGAAAAGAAAAAAACAAACTTGGGTTAGTATAAGTGTTGGAGCCTTGGAGATGATGACTAATGAGTACCTGCTCGTTCACCATAAATTTAAACAAAAAATAGATTCCCATTTATTGTATTTTTAATGAAACCGTTGAGGGTGATTTTTTAAGAGGAAGTTCATCGGAAGCCATTTTAGAGTTTGAGTCATTTATGTAATTGAAGCTCTACTTGATAGGAAAATCAAGGATTTGATTCTACTATTGCTTTGGGCAATGCGTGTTGAAAGTTGTCACAATGAATAACAATAAATTGGGAAAAGGGCCTTGAATTATTTTGTTAGTTCTACTACTATTAGGACAAAATGGGCTTTTGCCCTTTTTAGGCAAATTAATTAGCGTTTTGCCCTTCTTCTCAAACTAAATAGGGAAATGCCCCTCTTTTGAAAATCGAGTTTTTCAAAATCGAGTTAAGCCCTATAGTGACGTTTTCAATGACCTATAGTGACGTTTTAAGGACCTATAGTGACATTTTGTAACTTGATATCCATGAAATCGAGTTATAGGCAATTTTATTGCCTATAACTCGATTTCATGGATATCAAGTTACAAAACGTCACTATAGGTCCTTAAAAATGTCACTATAGGTCATTGAAAACGTCACTATAGGTCCTTGAAATTTTTTTTTTTTTTAAACTCGATTTTGAGAAACTCGATTTTCAAAAGAGGGGCATTTCTCTATTTAGTTTGGGAAGAAGGGCGAAATGCTAATTAATTTTCCTAAAAAGGGCAAAAGCCCATTTTGTCCACTACTATTAGATATCAACAATGATTCAAAGATTCGTTCTTTTCCTATAATGAATGGGAATTCTTTAATGGGTTTTCAATTCTGAGAACAATCGTAAAGCCCCTAAGAATTCTAAAAACAGTAATTTACCAAATTACCGCTTCGCATCACATAGTGGTTTATTAGAACTAGAAAATAGTTCTTTGTTTCTTGTAATTTCACTCAATTTTCTTAGCAATAACATATATTATGAATGAATGAGTTAGATAAAGTGAAAGAGTTTTCTTGGTTTGTTGAATTACCAATTGGTGAGCCCAAATGGGGGCATATGGAAGAGTCCACAGGCATCTACTAGCCGCGGAGCTAATGGGTTTTGAAGGTAGATGATGATAATGATGGAATAAGAGCATCTCCAATAGAATAGGTAAAACCAAAATATAGAGAATGAAACCATAAAAAAGAGGAAAAACGAGCTCCAACAGCTTCTTTAAAACTTAAAAAGTTTTTTGTTAATGAATAGCCATTCTCCAAACCTTATGTGCTACTGTTCATTAACAAAAGAATAAAACAAAATAAAAAATTAGCAAAGAAAGGAGTGGGAATGGGAGTATGGGAATACATGTGTTAAAAAATGAATAAATAATGAATGAAGAAATAATATTTAAATGAGATAGAAAAATGATAGAGAATCTGTTGGAAGATGTATTTAAAAAAGTAGGTTGGTAAAAAGTAAATGTCACTGTTCACTGTCCAAATAATACAAAAATATAGAAAAGTTGCTGGAGATGCTCTAAGGAGGAGTAGTGTGAGACAATAGTGCGAGTGAGAACAGTAATGGACAAGCAAGAAGATGGGGCAAGAAATTTCCCTTCTCTATTTCCAGGTACTAATCTCCCTCTCAACCAATTTCTTAAACATTTTCTAGGTACCTAGGATTTCTATTTCTTTTTTTCTTTTTTTGGGTATACAATAAGAAAAAAAATTTTGAATTATTTTATTTTCTATTTGAAGTTTTTATTTTAATTATTTCAAAAAAAATTATTTTTGTTATTAAAAGTTTTTTAAATATATTTGTTTCATGTAGAACAATTAAATCCACTTATCAAAAATTGATTAGAGCAATTAGCATACATCATAAATTTATTTCATGTGTTTTGCAATTTTTTTTTTTTTTAAATAGCTGAATAGCCATACAAAGTTGTGATGCATAGCTTTTGGATGAGTATGAATAATTATGAGTTAATGATCTAGGCCACAGCCATTCGTACCAATTGTGAATCTGTTATACATAGCTGTTGGATCATTAATTCACAACTATTCATACTGACTCTAGCAGCGATGAACCATAATTGGTACCAATGGTTGTGGCCTACATCATTAACTCAAATTGGGTGGTTGTTTTTTTTTTTTTTTTTTTGATAAACCAAAAATTTTATTAAGCAAGGAACAAAACTACACAGACAAAGAAAGAGCCTCAGCTCTAATAACAGAAACAAAGCAAGGAGGCCCCAACTCCACATCAAAAGAGCCAAAGTAGTTGTTTGACAAAGACCACTTGGCTAAAACATGAGCAGCAACATTTGCTTCACTAACCACCCAACTGAAACTACAATTAGAGAAATTCAATTTTAAGGCTAAAACATCAGAGCAGATGGTTTTTATTCTCCAAGGAACATCCCGGTTAGGACATCTCAGCGCATCAATGCAAGACTTTGAGTCACTCTCGATGGAAATGGAGTCAACATCCAAGTTTGCTGCCAAGTTGAGGGTGGTCAAGGCCCAGGGAGAAGAAGATCTGACATTTAAAAGATATGAGGAGACTTTAATGTACAAAATAACATACAAAATAATAAAGAAATTACATTTTACCAGTTTAAAATTTTAAAATGCATGTTTATTTTCTTAAACTATAACTCATATTTAACTTTGTACACTGTTGTCAATTGGGCTTTTTTTTTTTTTTTTTTTTTTTTTTTTTTTTTTGAGTAAACAGGAAATTTCGTTTGACTAAAAACCAGCAACATTTGAGCAGTAACGCTCATACATAGTCCCAGTGGCATCCAAGTTAGCCAAAAGCAATACATCTGGGGGGAAAAGAAAAAATAACAAAATCATTGGTGAGAAGAGCACCCAGACTAGCAAGTGCATCTACATACTTGTTAGCAGGATTTTGACTCTAGGGATTTGCTTGAGTCTTTCTTTACAGTCTGTAACCAGTACATCATTGCCATTCAACCGACTTCTCTTTTCCCAGAAGATCCACAACAAGCTTTGCATCCAGCTCCACTTCCACAGCAGGCAGATTTAAGTTAATGCAGATGTTCAATCCGTCTCTTAAGGCCCACAGCTCCGCCGCTACACTGGTAGTACAGTAAGTACACCCAATGGCTCTAGCATAACCTACGACCCATTCCCCATTGGAATTTCTTATGATACCTCCAACTCCAGCGCGTCCAGGATTGCCCAGTGAAGATCCATCAGAATTTAATTTATACCAATTGGCTGGGGATCGATTCCACTTGACGTTAATAAAATTGTCCTAGTTCTTCTCAATTTTCTACTGGACCAAGGAAGACAAACTCTGTTGCTTTAGCGAGAGTATCAGAAGCTGAGTCTGATATTATTGTGTTGTCAAACTCTATTAACAGCTCAATTTATGTCATTATTGTGTTGTCACATCATTGCACTAATTTTATTTGTAATAAAACACTAACTCGGTATCTCCTATTTGTTATTCAAAAAAAAAAGAAAAAAAAAAAACCTTTAGTTAATTATTTATTGTTTTTTTTAAAGAGATTTATTTTATTTGTTTGGGATGTACTAATTATCAAATTAATTATATAATGAGTGTTTTTTCCCTTCTTTTTGTAGGTTGAGACTATTAGGTGATCTTATTGTTAGGTAAATTTTCAATGGTGTCTTTTTATAAATCAAGTTTTATCATTCTACACTTTTATATTATTTTATTCTAGTTATATTATAATTTTATAGTATAGATAGTGTTTCTTTTATTTGTAATTTTTTCATACAAATATTTGCTGTAAAATATGTATCTTAATATGAAAAAATTTAAAAGAAAAAAATAAAATTAGAATAATTAGTTGAAAATCAAAAAGGATCTCTTGATAAAAGTGTTACTAACAATAAACAAAATATAATAGAAAATTTAGGTGAAAACCTCACAATGGTAAAATATATATATATATATATATAATAATAATAATAATAATAGATAAGAATTGGAAGATAACAATATAAATAATTATAAAGTTAAAATTCAAAAAATCTTATCTAAGATCAACTATGTCACAAGAAAAATTAAGTGGGCTAGCTAAATTATCATTTGAAAAAGAGACATTAGGAGAACTTGAATATAAAAAATTTAATTAATAATTTTGCACCTCAAAAACAAGAAAAATAAATTTAAAATAAAATATTATATATAAAGTTAATAATATTTAATAGAGATATAAATAATAGAAAATACCACTTTTAATAGTGTCACCTTAAGCCTCAAAATACCTTGAGTCAATGCTTTCAATCATATTACCTAGTTCTAAAATGGAAGAAAGCTTGAGGTTCCTTATTTATAGTAAGAAAAAAAAAAAAAAAAAAGGTGTTGGATATATTTCAACAATTTACTTTTGTGATTAAGCAAACTAAAACAACATACAAGTCTAATTATAAGCAATAGTACAATAAGATGTGATAGACAAAAATAAATAAATAGATATTGTATATATAAGATAAAATCTGTAAGATAATTAAAAACTCATAGACTAAATGCATAAAGAATGAATAATACAGATTAAGTTTTGTGTTTGACACAATCTCCTTAAAGTAGATTTTGTCCCTCGCACAATCTGTGGTGCTTAAAGACTCATAGACGTTTGGTTCCTAGGATAAAATGATCTACAACATGGAGTAGAAGTAATACAAGATCTGTGCTTTGCGAATTGAACTGTCTCTTTCTCTCTTTTTGACTCAAATGTGTATGCACAAAATATTCTCTCTGGGAGAGTTTCTCCAAAAATTTAATTTTATGAATAAGAGACTATGAATATATACGTTAGTGAATAGATACATTATCCAAGAATAAACAAAAAAAGAGTAAATGTTACTGACTCAAAAAAAAAAAAAAAAAAAAAATTTGGACAAGAGAGCCCAGTCCACACATGCCAAAACCCAACCTAATATCCAACCCATAAGCATGTAAACTCATATATTATCTCTTTCATTTCTTATGTGAGACTCAAAGATTTTTATCACTTCAATACAATATTTAAGTAGATATATTGAGAGTTCATTTCTTATTCACTCCATACTATATTTCTAGCAAAAGGTACAATTGCATTACAAGTAAATAAGTTCTCCTTATAGGCATAGATCCTAACCCTCCCCAAAAGACTCAAAATCTCTTTAATTAGCAAAAAAGTCTCCCCCAATGGGCTTGCCCTCATATTACTAAGGGTAGAGTTTAATGTTAGTTTTGTGAGTACCTAAAGTACTTTGAGACAGAGAGAGAAATTCTATATGATACATACCTCGCCTTTTTGTTACAATGTCTCTACTGGGATTCTATTGGTTTTGTCTCATCTTGTGGAGTTGTCTACAAATAAAGCCTTAGGGGTTGTTTGGATTCAAAAATTTCATCACTCAATTTTTGTCACTCAATTTCCATCACTCATCACTCATCACTCATAACTCATCATTTATCACTCATCACTCATCACTTAATTTTTCACACTTGTTTGGCACCACCACTCACTTCCCATCACTTAATATTTTTCACACTATTTGTGGGCCCCATTTCTGTCACTTGGTCAGATTTTTTCTCTCCAGTTTTCTTTCTTCTTTCTATGTTCTTTAGTTCGTTCTTTTTTCATTTTTCATTTTTCTCCCTTTTCACCTTTCTCATCTCAGATTTCTCATCCAGAACAAAATTAAGCATGCATAAATATATTCCAGAACAAACCCAGATTTCTCAATCATAAAAAAAAAAAAAGAAAAAAAAAAAAGCAAACTCAAATCTGCCCAGGCCATTGATGTTGATGTTGCTGTTGCTGCTATTGTGGCTGTGGTGGGTTTTAGAGTTTTTAAGGAGCAGAACATCGAAAACGATCGGTTGCTGCTGTTGGAACTTGGGCACGTCGGAAACGGGCCAGCCATGGCCGCCGCTAAGTCAAAACGATTGGACCCATAGCTGCCACTACTACTTCACGATTTCACAAACCTAGATCACTGAACCAATGAAAGAAGAAAGGGAAAAAAAAAAAAAAGTTCAGATCACCCGAACCCAGTGAAAGAAGAAAGGAAAAAAAAAAAAAAAAAAAAAAACCTAGATCACCGAACCTAGTGAAAGAAGAAGAAGAAAAAAAAAAGGAAGAACATCGGGGAGATCGAACCCAGGAGAAGGAAAAAAAAAAAAAAAAAAAAAGGAAGAACGGGGGAGATCGAACCTAGGAGAAGAAAGGAAAAAAGAAAAAGAAAAAAAAAGGAAGAACACTGGGGAGACCGAACCCATGAGACGAAAGGAAAAAAAAAAGAATGGAAGAACAGGGGAGACCGAACCTAGGAGAAGAAAGGAAAAAAAAAAGGGAAGAACAGGGGAGACTGAACCCAGGAAAAGAAAGGGAAGAAAAAAAAAAGAAAAAAAAAGGAAAGGTGTGGCTGGTACTGTTTGTGGGTCCCTCATGTGTGTATAATTACAAAAATGTCATTGAGTTATGAGTTATGAAAATTGAAAACAGCCAAAATGTGTTTTCAGTTTCCATAACTCATAACTCAAAAATCAGAGAATTGAGTGATGGAAACAGAGTTATGGAAACAGAATTATCGTTTGCCAAACAACCTTTTTGCTATGGGTCCCACCATTTTTGAGTTATGAGTTATGAAAACTGAGAATTGAGTTACGGAATTTGCCAATCCAAACAGCCCCTTAGCTATCATGTTTAGTTACATGTGTTTGTAGTTCAAGTGTTGGTGTCTTTTAATTTACTATTTGTAGTCCTGGTGGTGTTGTTTTCTAAGTCTATTTTTGTAAGTTAGTGCTGTCTCGGTGAACAATCAACAATGTAAACTTTGTTGTGTTTATCTCTTTTAGTTCAATAAAGCTTTTGTTTAGGCAACAAATATATATATATATATATATATATATATATATATATATATATATATATATATATATATATATATATATATATATATATATATATATTGCTTTTTGTGTGGGTTTGAGACTCACATTTTTTCTAATTTGCTCTCAAAAAAGAAAAAGAAAAAGAAAAAAAAGAAGACTTTCACATATAAAACTTTCATTTAATCTACTCTTCTTCTATTTTACAATCATTAAATTTTGAGAAATGCTAAAAAGGTAATAAATTATTATAAAATTAAAAATGACATCATTGACAAACACCAAATTTTAAGTCATTGTAGAAAAAGTTTTTAAAATTTATTAGTGTTAACGTTATGGTGCCAATTAAGAAACAACTTTATGCCACATCATTTTATTTTACTCCGTATGTCAAAATTTTGACCAATTTTATAGGATGTATTGTCAATAAAGTTAACTTTTTGAGTTTCACTTGTCACTTCAGTAATATTTTCAATCACCTCATAAATTTATACAATTTTTTATTAAATGGACCTTACAATAAATTGTCTTAATTGGCACCATAACATTTCCTTAGAGTTTTATTTTTTAGTCTTACTTTTACCCTTTTACCTCGTTTTATCCATCCATGTCATTGTGAATCTCTATGCAAATTTGAAATGTTTGATGGGATCGTGAGGGAGTGCAATAAACATGTCATTATATTCTCTCTTCAACCACACATTTGGGGAAAATTCTTAAATATTCTTAGAGTATGAAAAAATAGTGCTCTCTCTTCTTATATATATGGTGGATCCCACCATGAAATTTAATGAATAAACTTACCATAAATGTGAGAGGAGAAAGTATCATTCTCCATACTTTAAGAGTACTTAAGAATTACACCTAGTCATGTGATCCATGTGTTGTACTTTTATTTTTATTTTCTTTATCTAGGTACAAATGTACAATAGTACACTTTTATCTTTGACTAAAAAAACAAAACAAAACAATATATATATATATATAGTGGTAATCTCAAAACGGTACACTGGTATGAATCGATAACGAAACATTTCGTTTTTTTACTAAACTGAAATGGCCATCAGTATGATATTGACTCCCTTGGTCACGATTGAAAGGTGTCTTAGGCGCCAACACCATGCGTCTTTTTTTTTTTTTTCTTCTTCTTGTAATAAATTATGTTTGTCAACATCAATCCATAAATAAAAGGTCTTGTTTCTTCTCAAAAACGATAGAAAGGTGTCCTAAGCGCCAACACCATGCTTGGCTGAATTTTTTTTTCTTTTAATAAATTACGTTTGTCAACTTCAATCCATAAATAAAAGGTATTGTTTCTTCTCAAAAATAAAATATAAAAGGTCTTGTTAATGAGTGTCTTAAGGGTATAGTTTAAATATTGATAGATGATTATTTGTGAGATGTAATGTACACTTTTCAAAAAATAAAAATACAAATGATTATTTACAAACAAAAATTTATTGTGGTTTTGTGCTTTTTTTTTTAGATTTTTGAGTACAAATTGATTTTATTTTTTGAAAACATATAAAAATTATAAGGTTGGGTTAATGGATTTCCATAAGACATTTATTATTGGAAAATTTTATAACCTATTTTATTTGGGAAATATAAAAAACTAAGGGTGTGCAAATAACCCGCGAGCCGGCCAAAACCAACCAAATCCAACCCAACCCATTGGGTTGGGTTGGGTTTTAGGAATTAGTGGGTTGGGTTGGGTTGTGAATTTTTTTTTTAATAATGGGTCAAGTTAGATTTGTTCATAAGATTTACAAATCCACCTAACTCAATCTGATCCACATATATTTAATATATATTTAAATTTTAAAAAATAGATTTAATATATATTTAAAAATATATTATACAATTTTGTGATTTACTTTTTTTCCCCACTTCCTAAATAAATTACAAACCCTAAATTTTCTTCATTTCAATTTCCTTCTTATCTCACGTTACTCTCTTTGTGCCACTCCTACTCCTATTATGAGCCCTAAATAAAATTCAAACCCTAAAATCTCCTTATATAATTTGAGTTGGTTTGGTGTTATGTGTAGGATTATTTGGTTATAAATTTGCTTTTATTTGTAGTGATGTTGTTCTAATGCTCAATTTAATATGAAAAATAATAATAAAAGTAATATAAATTTGCTTTTATTTGTGGTGATGTTGTAATGGCTATGTAACTACGTTCTTCTAATTACAAAAGAACACAAATTGATGTCAATTCTATGAATTTGAATGTGCCCCTTTTCTACATGCGTGTGCCACCCCGTGCGAGAGAGAGAGAGAGAGAGAGAGAGAGAGAGAGAGAGAGAGAGAGAGAGAGAGAGAGAGAGAGAGAGAGAGAGAGAGAGATGATGGAATAAGATGAATCTTGGTACAAATTTCGTGTATAAAGTAGCATAAATCCTTGTTTCATTCCCGCTATATCTACTCAAGGTCATGTTAATAAGCGTCCTTAGAGTAATTGTTAATAAACCATATTAGGAAAGTTTTGACACTACTTTCATGAGAAACACTATATAAAAAGTTGTCAAAAAAATTAATTGCTTTATCATTTTTCTATCAAATGTTTCTAAAAACAATTCTTAAATTGATGCCCTTAGGACATCCGTTAACATTTCTCATATATTTAATATCTAAAAGCTGAAGAGTAATTGTAGAAAGGGAAAATTCCCGACCTATTACAAGCTGACACGTCACACTACCAAGTTCACAAGATACAACCAAATACAAAGTGTCATGTATTGCTACTAGGTTTTGCTATCACTACTCAAAAACTAACATAAATTTACCAAGTGTCATGCAAAAAAAACAATCA
Organism: Quercus parvula; assembly: GCA_030820535.1. NCBI lineage: Eukaryota > Viridiplantae > Streptophyta > Magnoliopsida > Fagales > Fagaceae > Quercus > Quercus parvula. The sequence continues at coordinate 42,656,919 of JAUAME010000003.1, forward strand.
CACATCAGCGCGTGTAAGTGATGACACAAGCAGTCCAGCGCGTGTAAGCAATGACACAAGCAGTCCAGCGCGTGTAAGCGACGACATAGGCGGACCAATCAGGCTGTGACATATGTCACCAATCAGACTCCGCCACGTGTCGCTCACCCACCCCCAAACTCTTATAAATAGAAGCATTCCTAAGGCATTTAAAAGGGGACCAGGATTCAGAAGTACAAAAGCTCTACAAGAATCGAGCCTCAAAGCCTTCAAGAACTTCAACCTTGAAATCAAAGAACACTCGAAGCAGAATCATCCAAACTATCTGCTTAGATCCTAAAGTTTATGGGAATCAAGCTCAAAGGTTCGAAAAACATCAACAAACCACAAATCGGTGAAGCTCTACGGATTCAAGCCTCTAAAGCCCCGAAGAACTTCCACCATAAACCTTCAAAGACGAAGAACACACGAAGAACATGAAGAACGCGAAGAACAAAGGATTTCTAACAAGCTCATAGCCAAAGATTCATTGCAATTCCGTTTCAGCAATCTTCGATCCATCCCTCAACCAAATTGAAGGATATTTTGTGTTCAAGTCAAAATCACATTACCACAAATCCAATCAATAAATCTTGCAAGGAGATTGAATTAGAGGATCACTCTTTCGTAATTTCAGAGAATTGTACCACACAATCATCAATACAAATTCGCATTTGTGAAACTATTTTACTTGTTTGATTTATTTCGAACTAGGAATTTAGTCGCTCTGCAGTAATATTTATTATTGCTATACTCCTGTTGAACTATATTAGCGTAGCATTTCAATTCATTTAGGTCTATTTGGTCCATTTAAATTGTAGATCTATTAGTTAATACGTAAATTAGTTAATTTAATTATTTTGTCCAAATCTATTGGTACATAAAGTAATTTAAACATTTTTTAAATTAATATTAACCAAACAAGATCTTTAAATAATGCATCTTATGAATGTTTTCATTTAAAATTTTAATTGTAAAAAGAAAATTTAAACGATATCATTTACTAACTAAAAAACTTACAAAGTGACATAATTGGTTAGCTTCACATCAACAATATAATAAAAAATTCATAATTATTTTATAGTAATACTGTAGTTAGTATATATTTTACTACATACAAGTCTTACAAATCTATATAATATCTAAAAATTAAAGCGTAGTATTTATTATTACTATGCCCTTTTTGAACCACATCAGCTAGCATTTTGGTCTACTTTGGTCCATTTCATTCCACTTTAGTCTATTTGATCCAATTCTATTCATTTGTTCCACTTCAATCCATTCGATCCATTTCGGTCTATTTTGGACTAATTGAGCCTTAAGTATTATTTTTGTAGGTTGCATTTTCAATTTTGGGTTCAAATTTTTTTTTTTTTTTGGGTTGAAAAGTATGAAATTTTATTCTATTTGGGCCACAATTTTTAGTTTTGGACTAAAACATATAAATAAAATAGGCATTAAAAATTAGAGATATGGGCCATAAAAAAAAACAATAAAAATGATAAACATTCAAAAATTGCCTTAAAATTTAGATTTCAATAATATTGACATTATACTTATATTTGGAAAATAATAATCTACAATCTAAACTTATATAATAATTTTAAATTTAATGTAACATGTTATATGTATTCTATGGAATGAATATGTACATTTTTGTTTTACATATTTTTGGATATGTTCAAACTTGTAAACCAATTATGGTATATTTATAAGTAATCATTTTAATAACGAAAAATTATTAGGTACTCTCGGAATACCATAAATGCATACTCTCTACTTTCACATAAACGATGGGTCCTACCATGAATTTAATTAGTGAGACCCATCATTCATGTGAGATGAGGGAATACACATTTATGGTACTCTGGGAGTACACAATAATTTCCCTTTAATAACATATTCTCCATTTATATAAAACAATATTATAATTATGTAATTTAAATCTTTTTATTAAATTATGTTTTTCATATATATATATATATATCAGGTGTACATGGTTTGAGTTTTGATTTGTTTGATTTCAAGTTAAATTTTAATATCCAACCATACTAAAATATTATATTTCATTAAAGTAGAACATTTTCAAGAGTTTTAACTTATGGCATCTGCTCTTGATGATAGTTTTTTATCATCAAACTAAGACACAAATCAGTTTTTGGTGTAGGCAGGGATTGAATATCAAATCTCTTATACAACCATCAGAGACTTTACCAATTAACCTAACTGGAATCTACCAACATTTTCACCACTTAAATCCAAAGAATAAAGCTATTGAACACAAAATTTTTATAAAAATTTCACAATAAAGTTTAAATAGCTAGTTGTTAGTGGTTGAAAAAAAAATGTCCATAGTAGGCTTAGATCCAAAGAATAAAGCTATTGAGCACAAAATTTTTATAAAAATTTCACAATAAAGTTTAAATAGTTAGTTGTTAATGGTTGGAAAAAAAAAAAAAAAATCATAGTAGGTTTAGATAAGAAAAGGTAACAATTTTTCAATTCAATTTTGTTGTTTAAATTGGTTGGGAAATTGTTGCGTTGATGACTCAGTAGTCGGTATCACTGTCGAAACGTCCACGAAAATTGCATTTATTACTTTGCACTCAACTTGTTTTATTGTACAGAGTATAGTACACTGTGATCATCATGATAACTGTAAGGACCTGGGGTCGGTAACCAAGGCTGGCCCAGCATTGTTGGGGTAGGCCCTGCAACTTAAAATGTATGACTGTTATCAACTTTGTACAATGATGATCAATTAATTTGCTTCAAAGTCGGCAATGTGATTTCCTAGGAAAAAGAAGTTGTTCGAAGACAGAAGGTGAGGGCATTAAATGGGGACCCTTTTTTAGTGGCCAGGCCAAGACTGAACGTGGCTTCATGCAAGCCTGACTTCTAAGAAGATTATCTCTTCGAATGTGAGTAACGAGTATCGTGGATCTCACACGTTGCAAGAATGATTTATTGTAGGGTTTATTTAATAAAAATTTGTTATAAATTTAGGTAGTGACTAAAAAATATTATTAAAGTAACAAATGAAACTCAAAAAATTAGTTTTATTGGCTATATAACATATAAAATTGGTCAAAAATTTAACATAAAATAAAATAAGGTGGCATAAATTGTTTCTTAACGGGCATTGTAATTGATAACACTACCCTAAAATAAATTAAAATTTTTTTTATAATGATTTAAGTTGATAGGTTATAGTTATTATAAAATTAAAAATGACATCATTGGCAAACACCAAATTTTAAAAATTATGTTATAACTTATATCAATAATAATTTATCATCTCAATAAGTTATGGAAGTGAAATTTATATAACCTTATGAACATTTCTCAAAATTTAATGATTTTAAAACAAAAGAAGAATAGTAGATTAAATGAAGGGTAGATTACAACTTACCTACTTATGGTTTGAATAAAATTTAAATTGTCTACCTATTATTTAAAATTTGACACTTTACTTACTTAAGATTTAGTTGAAATTTAAGTATAGTATGTACACTGATCATCAGGATAACTATATGCACTATCTTCAATGTTAAATTGCAGCAGCCAGCACGATGTTGTTATTGTCATCTTTATTCCCAGCACACCACCTCCGTCTCAAGAATCAAGATCATGGCTGGCCCAAGCATTTTGAAGCCTAAGGCGAAATCTTTAAATGTGGTCTTTATGTTATCACTTAAGTAATATTTAACTAGTATTTTATATAATAATTTTTTTAAAATCTATTATTTTTACTTTTTAATATGATTTTTTTTTGAGAAAATGCTAAAATTATAACAAATTTTACTATAAACTTTTGTTGTAATGAATGTGATCAATGGCATGTGGCTTACAAAAATACTAGAAATATTATAAAATTTACAACATGAGAAATACAAAAATATATCACCAATCACAAATATTCATTCAAAAATGCATTCAATAGTTTGTTGAAATCCATCTATCATATTCATTATCACATTAAATTATAAAAGTTATAGAGACCACCACGCACCCTTGGTGCAGTGATCACTCCACAAGAGAGTTTGTAGTAATGGCCAAGATTTAAGTTTTTATAAGAGAATTTCGCACACATATACACTTAGATTATATTAAAGTAGAATTTTTATCTTGTATAAAAATAATTAAATAAATAAAAGTTATGTAGTAAAATTTATAGTATTTTTAAAATTTTCCTATTTGAATTATTTGTGATTAGTAACTCGTCTATTTGTAAGACCTATTTATTTAAATTTGTCTTATCTCTATCTCTAGCATTACATAATTCTTTGAACCTTCTTAATAGTGGAAAAAGATGTAAACTAAAATGTTTTAATATCTCTCAAAATATTTATATATAAAAAATAAATAAAAAATAAAAAATTTGCCCCCAAATTTGGGGCCTTCTCAACTAAGGGGGCCCTAGGCAATGGCCTAATTGGCCTAAGCCTAGGGTCGGCCCTGATCAAGATCACTTATTTAGTTATTTATGATCCATGTTATCATCATCAACTACCATTTTGAATAACCCATTAACACCACCAGCTATGCTTTTGTTATATATAGCACACAAAATTAAAATTTAAAGTTTAGGAGATCCTCAATGTAGCCAATTGATGAGTAATGTAAAATGGTCGTCTATAAAGTGACCGTCATTACTAAGAATGACCATCATTACTAAAGATGATCGTCATTACTAAGGACGATCGCAAGCACACATTAATGCTCAAATATAAATTCCTCACTTAAATGGTGCAAGTGTAACAGACGTACAACCTTCCCAGCCACAAGCTCAAACCTGTTACAACTACCTTAAGCTGATTATTACACAAATGTTATAGAACATTAAATGGGGAAGTTAAATGGCTATTAAATGAGCATTTAAGCCTCCAGCTCAACCATTACTAATGGATAGCGACAAAACGCTCGTCCATATTGCAAACTGTTCATGTTAATGACGAATAAAAGTATGGACAAGCGTAAACGCATGAGTTCCAAACAGTATTTAATGTCCAAATGATAAATGAGCACACAGCTGTTACTGCCATCCAATTATGCACATTTAATAGTCATTACAGATTGTTGGAAATAAAGGAGAGATAATACCTGAATTTTCCTTGGAAATTACACAATTTGATTTTACCAAAAAGAGGTGGCAATGATGAGGCGTAGACTAAGTCACTGTCTTGAGACAAATCGTGCCGTCTACGGTATATCAGATATAGTTAGACAAATACTTTTTGCACATTGTCTCCAAGATACAACAATCTAGCCACCTTTGCTGATTATCCTTGCGAGCCTACACTGCTCGTAAGATATAAGCTCTCTATAGTACTTTCTTTTCCCAATTTTTTTTGTAAAAGATCGAATATTTTGTGAGTAGTAAGAAACAATAGATGGTAAGTGTTTAAGACAAAAAATCGTTTTGAAAAGTCTGCAGCTTTCTAATTCAAAAATAAAAATGTGTATTTGAAACCTTTATTTCTTTCCATATATATAGAGCCAGACATGTTGCTTGTCTTTAGCCAAAAAATAAAACGTTTGATATCAATTAAATAGTCATAAAGTTATTGAAAATAATATATATAATCAAAAGCTTTATATATATATATATATATATATATATATATATATATATATATATATAAAGAGTATTAAAATAAATATAATATTTTTTATAAAAATATCCAACACATACATTAAAGAACTGAGGATAAATGGTCATTATTAGGCCATAAATCCTCTAGTTGTGGTACAACGTTAGAAAGGCCAATAAATTGAGCATTTACTCATATAAAGGCTATATAAAGCCAGGAGAGACAAGTAAGTGAGGCATGTTGAACACACACACAAATTACTCTACAGATTACAGATTTCTAAAGAGTATAAGCTAATTTAAGTATCGGAGGGTCCTTGGCAAGCCTCAAACCGGTGTCATTATCTGCTTAGTGCTTACATATATGATTTCTAGGTCGTCCATAGTACTGATGAGGAACATACTAACGAACACCAGGTCATCCATCGTACTGACGAGGTACATACTGACGAGCTCCAAGTCGTCCATCATACTAACAAGGTGAAATTCTCCTTCATCATCAATAATATGAGTTGGGTAAGGGCTTTTACCATTGTTCATCTCTCTCTCTTTGGAATTAATTTTGAGAAGAAAAAAAAATCAATCTTATTAATTTCTTCTTATGACTTCAAAATGCTATATCTGTATTTTTGGTTATTGAAATAATAAATAGAATGGAGAATATATTATGCTTTAAAAGTCATCATCATCATATTCTTCTTCTTCTTCTTTTATGTGTGTATATATATATATATATATTTTTTGTATGTATGAATTTTTGTTAGTATAACTTAATGCTGAATATTTCTAGTAGTCAAATTAAATGTGCTTTTTCTATGTTGCATCTTCTTAAATTTAGATTTTATTTATTTATTATTATAGTCATACTCATCAATTTATCATTTGTTAATGATTATCAAAGTTGATTTCTGTTTTTGGTTCTCAAAACTATTTTTCTTATATTTATATTTATATATTTTTGGTTTGGAATAGGCGTAAGATAGGATATGAACAACTTAATACTATTTTTATAAGAAAATTTAGGGTAGCATGGCTTTAGAGTTAAGGAAATTGTGAGTACTAGAATTTTGATGGCCCAAGCCCATTGAAAATAGTGAGGCCCATTCCTTCAAATTAAGCCCAAAACAATAGAATTTGTATAGAGAGTGGGAAAACGATTTTGGTGTAAGTTAAATTAAGTTTAGGATTGAGGCCGAAGATCCAAGTATGAATAGAGAAGAATGATTCAAAGAGTAATTAAGATTAATGCTATCTTCGGGCAAGTCCGAGGATGAGTTCTAATACAAGAATTTATACAAGTTTTATTCTAGGTCCTTTAACACTGTTCTAGTTCTTATCTTCTTAATTATGCTTCCCTCAAATATAATTAGCATCCTCTTAATTGGGAAGTTCCCCTCCCTTATATACTCCTTTTCCTTGCATCCTAACCCTCCACTTGTATATTTCAAGGCTTTTCTTAGGACACTTGTCCCATCAAAATTCTGCTGAAGGTGGTAGAAGGGGCTGCTTAACTATGAATCTACTGTTTAGGTGTCATTTCCTCATTAATACAGCTTATAAGGTTGTTGCTATGCATTCATTACGGAGGTGTGGTAGGTAATTTTTTATAGGAAACTTCTTCCCATTGCCTTGGCCCTCTCCTAGAAGGCTATTTCTCCTACTCAAGCGCTCTTGAGACATTGTGCACCTTTCCCATCCTCTTCTCAAGTAAACCAACTTCTCAGGTCAAAGGCGCTTTACAAATAAATTGGTGAAGGACATACCACTCCTTATCCTCCTCAGTCCTCAGACTCCCCACATAAATTATTACAAAATTTAGTACTCCTTTATAGATGGTTTAACTTCAAATGTAATAAGAGATAATTATTGTATCTTTTTTTATATTTATTATTTACATTTTGTTAACATTGAGTACAAATACATTTTATTTTTATGTATTAATTTAATTCTCTTTATTAAACGATGAGATTTTTTTTTTGTTCATACTTTGCTTTCCACCCCGCAAAAGGAAATATCCTAGTTTTGTCCTCGGTGAGATCCACACATCTTCTTTGAGGCAGGTGCAAGTTAGGAAGTGTTCTTCTTTGTGAGGAGATTATTGTCATCTAGTCTCTTGCCCAAAACCTGTAAGGAATGAAAGAGAAATTGACTCCTTATGTTTCAACTTGAACATGGTTTAAAATTGTGAAATTTGGGCCTTCTATCATACACGTGTGTCTGCATTGTGTCTTACAAGCTAGACATCCATAATACTCAAAGCACCATTGAGAAAATAGTGTAGAGGTGAAATTTATGTTATAGCATAGTGTCAAACACTATTCTCTTGATCAATTTGGAGAATAATTTTACATTTATTTTAGTCTATAAGTTTTAGTAATTTATTTGTGTTATTTATTCACTCATTGAACTGTTTACATTTTATTATTGGTGTTTATACAATCTAATCAAAGAATAAATTATTTTGTACATTAAAGCTCCCTCACATATTTTACATCTTAGATTTTTGTTGAATAAGAGTATACGAAATCAAGCAACATAGGCGCTTGAATGTTCTGGGAATTTAAAAATTGGCAAATACCATTTTGGTTATTATATTTTTGAATTATTGTTAATTTAGTTCCTATATTTTGATAACAGTTAATTTGATTTCTGTCATTTTCAAATTGCGGTCAATTTTCGTTAGTGAATTTACAGTGGGGACTAAATTGATTACGAGTTGAAATAATATAAATTAAATTGATTGTTACCAAAATGTAGGATCCAAAATTATACTTTATTATTTTTGCCTTTAAAATTTTTAAGTTCTACGTATAGCTTGTGTATGGTCTAAAAAGCAGCTAGCTAGACAATATATATGGTCCGTTTGGATTTAGGGAAAGGGAGAGTGAGTAAAGTAGAGTAGAGTAAATTTGACCTAAAATTAATCTATTTTCAACCAACTCTACTATACTCCATTCCTCTCTCTCTTCATTTAAAAGGGCCATACTTTGCCACTCAATTTGAGTTAATGATCCTAGGGCCGACTATTCATTAGGCCCAAGGACAAAATTAATTTGCTTCAAAGTCAGCAATGTGATTTCCTAGAAAACAGAAGTTGTTTGAAGACTGAAGGTGAGGGCATTAATTCCCTGGAATAAATGGGGGCCCTTTATCAGTGGCCAGGCCAAGACTGAACGTGGCTTCATGCAAGCCTGACTTCTAAGAAGATTATCTCTTCGAATGTGTGAGAAATGAGTATCATGCATCTCACATGGTATAACAATCTCGTGTCCGTGTCTTCATATTGCCGTATAAGAGCATTTACAGCAGTGTAGCTAAATAACTATATAGCTATTTTAGTTACACCAAAACACAAAAATCCACGCTACAGCAGTGGAGCTAAAGGTAAAATTTTTACCTTCATTACTATAGTGCACATCTATATATGGAAGTGCACTGTAGCTGAAAGCTATATATATATATATATATATATATATTTTTTTTTTTTTAAATTTTGCGTTTACACTACTTTTTTTTTTTTAAATTTTATTCTTTCTTGCTTTCATTCTCCTTTAATCGTGTCTCTCTCCTCACTGCCTCTCCATCTCTTCTTTCTTCCTCCACAGACCCTTCTTTCTTCCTCATAGACCTATCACCGATCTGCATGAGCCCAGCCGCCATAGGCCCATCGCCACCAACCCACACTCGGTCACCGACCTGACCCATTTCGGCCTCTCTTCTCTATTTTCGGCATTTTGGCTTTATGTTTCGGGCTATTCTTGTGTTTCGGGTTGTGCTTGTGTTTCAGCTTTGTGTTTCAGGCTATGCTTATGTTTCGGGTTTGTGTTTCAGGCATGGGTTTCGGTTTTTGTTTCGGGTTGGTTTTGTGTTTCGAACTGTGATTTTTCTGCTTTCTTTTTTTGTTCTTCTTCACTGGTTTTGATGGGCACGGTAGGGTTGTGGTTGTGCAGTGATTTTTATGGGTTTGATGGTGGTTGTGGTGGTGCACGGTAGGGTGTCAAAATTACAGGAGCACCCTTGACAAATTTTCACCTATATGAGTGTGGGGGTGGGGCTGCTCCCTATGAGATTTGGACTTAATCTCAAATACACTCATGAAACCGGGATCAGCACATGGCCGTAAAGTGCTAGCTATAAAAGCTTATGTCAACACCTGGGTTGTTATGTGTAAGCAGTGATGCTTAATTTCCCTAAAGCAGTCCTAGTTCAAGTTGGAGACCACTATGACTCTGGAGTTGAGATCGTTGTTTTACTAAGTGAAGGTTCAATGCAAAGCACACCTTCATGATGCATAGTGACCCGTCTTTGTTTGGTAATCTCTCTTTAACTAAAAAATTTAATTTTAAAATGAGTGGGGGATTGTTGGAGCATTTTAATATTAAATAATTAAAATGAATAATTGTTACAACATAAATGTAAAGACGTGGGAGTGAATATGGAAGATGAGGAGTTGTGAAAAATGTTTAATCCCACATTGAAAAGGAGAGAGATTATTTTATTCTTTTTTAATTGTGGTGATTAATGGGCTAACATGAATTGTCTCAGATATTGGGCTAGATACGTGCGCAGGGTGGAGGTATCAAAATTGGAAATGAATTAGCCTCTTGGATCCTCCTACTTGACAGCCCATTCAGAGAAATTACCATATCCGTTGGTGAGTAAATGGCCCGAATTAATACTCAATTTTTATTATGGACAATGAAGAGTCATTAACCCACTTAATGGACTATTCGTTTGGGCCTTTTCATTCTTCAAAAACTCCTTATCTCATCATTAATTATGTAATTCTAGCCCATCAGATTAATATCCAACAATTAATCTTGTAACACCCACTACATCAAAATAATGGACCTAATTAAATCAAAATAAATTGGATAGTAATTTCGTGAAGCCCATTGAGCCTATAAATAGACTCATTCAAACCCAATTCAAGTTACTGCAACATACAATACACACACAAAAAATAGAGAGGTTATTGGCAAGGAAGGGTGTTCTTTCTGGTGGAGTTTTGGGTTTGAACACTTTGTGCAAAGGTTGTTCTAGCCATATGACACTTGTTGGGCTGTTGTATCCTGGGGGAGACAAGTCAGAGACGGTCTGCACCGGTTACAAAGTTTAGCCAACCAAGGGCTTGAATCTCCTTAAAGAGAGCGAGTGCTGCGCCTCAGTCCAAATAGTGTTGTGTATTTCCTTTCTTTACATCAATAATATTCAGAAGTATTATTCAGTTTCTCTTTGTGTTATTTCCAGTATTATTGTGTTTGCACCAACACTTATCTTCTTAATTATGATTCCCTCAAATATAATTAGCAACGTCTTAATTGGGAAGTTCCCCTCCCTTATATAATCTTTTTCCTTGCATCCTAACCCTCCACTTGTATACTTCAAGGCTTTTCTTAGGACACTTGTCCCATCAAAATTTTGCTGATGGTGGGTAGAAGGGGCTGCTTAACTATGAATCTACTGTTTAGGTGTCATTTCCTCATTAATACAGCTGATAAGGTTGTTGCTATGCATTCAATGCGGAGGTGTGGTAGGTAACTTTTTATAGGAAACTTCTTCCCATTTCCTTGGCCCTCTCCTAGAAGGCTATTTCTCCTACTCAAGCGCTCTTGAGACACTGTGCACCTTTCCCATCCTCTTCTCAGGTAAACCAACTTCTCGGGTCAAAGGCGCTTTACAAATAAATTGGTGAAGGACATACCACTCCTTATCCTCCTCAGTCCTCAGACTCCCCATAGAAATTATTACAAAATTTAGTACTCCTTGATAGATGGTTAACTTGAAATGTAATAAGAGATAATTATTGTATCTTTTATTTTTTATTTTTTATTATTTACATTTTATTAACATTGAGTACAAATACATTTTATTTTTTTGTATTAATTTAATTCTCTTTATTAAACGATGAGATTTTTTTTTGTTCATACTTTGCCTTCCACCCCGCAAAAGGAAATATCCTAGTTTTGTCCTCGGTGAGATCCACACATCTTCTTTGAGGCAGGTGCAAGTTAGGAAGTGTTCTTCTTTGTGAGGAGATTATTATCATCTAGTCACTTGCCCAAAACCTGTGAGGAATGAAAGAGAAATTGACTCCTTTGTTTCAACTTGAACATGGTTTAAAATTGTGAAATTTGGGCCTTCTATCATACACGTGTGTCTGCATTGTGTCTTACAAGCTAGATATCCATAATACTCAAAGTACCATTGAGAAAATAGTGTAGAGGTGAAATTTATGTTATAGCATAGTGTCAAACACTATTCTCTTGATCAATTTGGAGAATAATTTTACATTTATTTTAGTCTATAAGTTTTAATTTATTTGTGTTATTTATTCACTCATTGAACTGTTTACATTTTATTATTGGTGTTTATACAATCTAATCAAAGAATAAATTATTTTGTACATTAAAGCTCCCTCACATATTTTACATCTTAGATTTTCGTTGAATAAGAGTATACGAAATCAAGCAACATAGGCGCATGAATGTTCTGGGAATTTAAAAATTGGCAAATACCATTTTGGTTATTATATTTTTGAATTATTGTTAATTTAGTTCCTATATTTTGATAACAGTTAATTTGATCTCTGTCATTTTCAAATTGCGGTCAATTTTCGTTAGTGAATTTACAGTAGGGACTAAATTGATTACGAGTTAAAATAATATAAATTAAATTGATTGTTACCAAAATGTAAGATACAAAATTATATTTTATTATTTTTGCCTTTAAAATTTTTAAGTTCTACGTATAGCTTGTGTGTGGTCTAAAAAGCAGCCAGCTAGACAACATATATAGTCCGTTTGGATTTAGGAGAAGGGAGAGTGAGTAAAGTAGAGTAGAGTAAATTTGACCTAAAATTAATCTATTTTCAACCAACTCTATTGTACTCCATTATTCTCTCTCTTCATTTAAAACGGCCATACTTCGCCACCCAATTTGAGTTAATGATCCTAGGGCCGACTATTCATTAGGCCCAAGGACAAAATTAATTTGCTTCAAAGTCAGCAATGTGATTTCCTAGAAAAAAGAAGTTGTTCGAAGACTGAAGGTGAGGGCATTGATTCCCTGGAATAAATGGGGACCCTTTATCAGTGGCCAGGCCAAGACTGAACGTGGCTTCATGCAAGCCTGACTTCTAAGAAGATTATCTCTTCGAATGTGTGAGAAATACTTCATGCATCTCACATGGTATAACAACCTCGTGTCGGTGTCTTCAGATTGCCATATAAGAGCATTTACAGCAGTGTAACTAAATAACTATATAGCTATTTTAGCTACACCTAAACACTAAAATCCACACTACAGCAGTGGAGCTAAAGGTAAAATTTTTTACCTTTATTGCTATAGGGCACATCTATATATGGAAGTGCACTGTAGTTGAAAGTGTTTTTTTTTTTTTTTTCATTCTCCTTTAATCGTGTCTCTCTCCTCACTGCCTCTCCATCTCTTCTTTCTTCATCCACAAACCCTTCTTTCTTCCTCACAAGCCTATCGCCGATCTGCATGAGCCCAGTCGCCACAGACCCATCACCGCCAACCCACGCTTGGCCGCCGACTTGACCCATTTCGACCTCTCTTCTCTATTTTCGGCATTTCGGCTTTATATTTCGGGCTATGCTTGTGTTTTGGCTTTGTGTTTCGGGTTGTGCTTGTGTTTCAGCTTTATGTTTCAGGCTGGGTTTTTGTTTCAGGCATGGGTTTTTGTTTCGAGTTGGATTTGTGTTTCGAACTATGATTTTTCTGCTTTCTTTTTTTGTTCTTTTTCACTGGCTTTGATGGGCACGACAGGGTTGTGGTTGTGCAGTGATTTTTATGGGTTTGATGGTGGTTGTGGTTGTGTTGGTGGTTGAATGAAATATTATTTTATTATAGTGTTTATATTATTTTATTGTGTTAAAAGCTAAAATAGCTCCACTGCTGTAGGATGTGAGAAGCAAGAAGCGCAGCATATTGACGATATGGTGGTTATTGGAGGTGTATATTGACAATATGGTGGTTAAGAGCAAACGATAAGTGCAGCATATTGACGATCTTAGAGAGGTGTTCGGCAACACAAGCTGCGCTTGAATGCCGACAAGTGTGCTTTCGAGGTGAGGGCTGGCAAGTTCCTAGGGTGCATGATCACTAGCCGGGGAATAGAGGTCAACCTGATTAGATTGTAGCTGTAGAGTGCCTCAGGTCATCGAGTAATCCAAAAGAAGTCCAAGTACTGACCGGTATGTTGGCTGCGCTTAAGTGGTTTATTTCTAAGTTTGTTGACCACTGCTACCCATTCTACCAGCTCTTAAAGAAGTGGAAGAGATTCCAATGGAATGAGGAGTGTAAAAAGGCTTTTTGGGATTTGAAGGAGTATTTCGCATGGGCATTAATGTAGACTACCCCAGAACTCGAGGAGGATTTGTTCATGTATCTCTCGGTGTCCAACCATGCTGTAAGTGTTGTGCTTCTCAGGGATCAGGGGGTGTAGTAGTCGGTATATTATGTTAGCAAGACCCTGGTCGATGCTGAGACGAGGTACTTGCCTCTGGAGAAGTTGGTGTTGGCACTAGTGCATGCCACAAGGAAGCTGTCTCATTATTTTCAAGCTCACACCATCTATGTACTAACCGAATACCCCTTGTAGTCGTTGTTGAAGAGATCCGACTTTACAGGCAGAATAGCTAAGTGGGGAACTCGGCTAGGCTCTTTTGACATTAGGTACAGGCCAAGAACTTTAGTGAAGGGCCAGGTTCTGGCCGACTTTGTTGTGGAGTTCTCCCTGAGGAAGGAAATGGGAGTTGTTTGTCACGTGGAGATTCACCCATGGAAGGTGTTTGTGGATGGTGCATTTAGCGCCTTGGGTGTTGGGGCCGGAATTGTCATCATTACTCCAAAAGGGATGAAATTGGAGCATTCTTTGAGATTGGGTTTTAGGGCCCTCAACAACGAAGCCGAGTACGAAGCCCTGCTTACCGGATTGAAGGTTGCTCAGGACATGGGAGCTCGAGAAGTTGAGGTTTATTCAGATTCTCGGTTCGTGGTTAATTAAGTGCAAGGCAATTTTGAGGCTGGGGATCCCTAAATGCTAGAATACTTGTGAGTAGTAAGGCAAGTTTTGAATCAGTTTTCAAAGGCAAAAGTGATTCAAGTGTCCAGAGGACCGAATCGGCATGCAGACTCACTAGCCACTTTAGCGTCATCACTGTCCGAGGAGGTTCCTTGGTTAATCAAAGTGGAGCTGGTGGCGGAACCAAGTGTAAGCGCAGGGGTTGATGTTGTGGTGGTGGGAATATTTGAACTGTGCTAGATGGACCTGATCATTGACTTCTTGGCCGAGGATCGGGTATCAGACGAGGAAATAAAAGCTAATCGGGTGCGCATGGTAGCTCCTCGGTACTAGTTGTCGACAGATCATAAGCTGTACCGGAGGTCTTTTGGAGGGCTGTACCTTCTATGCTTGCATCCCTACAAAGTCAATGAGCTCTTAACCGAACTCCATGAGGGGGTGTGCAGAAGTCATGTTAAAGGATGCTCATTGGCACACCAAGCAATGACCCAGGGATTCTGGTGGCCACAAATGGACCCGATCATTGACTTCTTGGCCGAGGATTGGGTATCAGACGACGAAAAAGAAGTTAATCGGGTGCGCAGGGTAGCTCCTCGGTACTAGTTGTCGACAGATCATAAGTTGTACCGGAGCTCTTTTGGGGGGCTGTACCTTCTATGCTTGCATCCTTACAAAGTCAATGAGCTCTTGACCGAACTCCATGAGGGGGTGTGCAGAAGTCATGTTGGAGGATGCTCATTGGCATATCGAGCAATGACCCAGGGATTCTGGTGGCCACAAATGCAAAAGGATGCTGCCAAATACGTGCGGAAATGTGAACAATGTCAAAAGCATGCCCTGTTGATCCATCAACCAGTGGGAAGTCTGAACCCTGTCAGTAGCCCATGGCCCTTTGAACAGTGGGGGCTAGACATTGTTGGTCCATTCCCCCGAGCTACGGGTAATCGCTGATTTGTTTTAGTGGCCATGGACTACTTCACCAAGTGGGCATAGGCTGAGGCACTGGCTAATATCCGTGACGTAGATATTAAGAAGTTCGTGTGGAGAAACATAGTGACAAGATTTGGGGTACCAAAATCCCTGGTATCTGACAACGGGTTGCAGTTTGATAGCAAGGCCTTTCGCAAGTTTTACAGTGATCTCGGTATCAAGATTATGTATTCCACCCCAGCGTATCCGTACAGTAACGGTTAAGCTGAGGCCACTAACAAAGCAATCGTGGGCGGGTTAAAGAAAAGATTGGAGGGTGCTAAAGGTAGGTGGGCTGAGGAGCTACCTAGCTTTTTGTGGGCATACTGAACAACTCCAAGAAGATCCATGGGAGAAACTCCATTCTCCCTTATGTACAAAGCTGAAGCAGTCATACTAGCCGAGGTGAATTTGTGTGGCGTTCGGGTTGTAGGATTTGTCCTTGCCAAGAACAACGAATTAATGGTAAAGCATCTGGACTAGTTAGAAGAGTGCTGGGAAATAGATACCATACGACTAGCAGAGTACCAACAGAAGCTTGCCCGGAGGTACAACATGGATGTGAAAAGGAAAGAATTCAGCGCGGGAGAATTGGTACTTTGAAGGGTGATAGGAAACACACGGGACGTCAATGTAGGAAAGCTAGCCCCGACCTGGGAGGGGCCTTATAGAGTTACCGCCATTGCTGGCACGGGTGCGTACAATCTGGAAGACTTAGATGAAAGACCACTTCCCCGGCCATAGAATGTTTACAACTTAAAGTAGTTTTATCACTAATCATCAGTATATAATGAGTATGAGTGGAGTATAATGTCATATGTATACAATATTGAGCAATATGATATAATGAGTATGAGTGGAGTATAATGTCATATGTATACAATATTGAGCAATATGAAAGCCATGTTTGTCCCTGCAGGTGTATTCATACATTTGGCTCCATTATTATTAATTTTCATACCTTGGTAAACAAACACAAATGACATTAAATTCCATGCTATTCTAAGGGCTAAAGCCTGCTATCGGTTCAATCCTAATCACCGAGCAGGCAACCTTATATCAAACTATTCTAAAGGTTGAAGCCTACTCTCGGTTTGATCCTAATCACTGAGCAAGTGGAAACCTTATATCAAATCGTTCTAAGGGTTAAAGCCTGCCCTCAATTCGATCCTAATCACTGAGCAGGTGGAAACCTTATATCAAATTATCCTCAGGTTAAAAACCTGTTCCTCGGACAAATGGACACCTTATAGTAAGTTTACCTGGCAACAAAAATTTTGTTCTTGGCCTAGCCCAGTAACTTAGTGGGCAGGAACCCAACATCTAATTTCCAAAGGACAAAAGCCGAGCATTCATTTTTAACACATGCTTGCATTAAATTCAACCTTTAGTGTTGGGTGGGTGTGAGCTTAGTGTTGATTCTTTTTCCTAGATATAGCAAACCTCTTTTAATTCAGCACCGGTCAATGTATAGAAAAAGGTACAGGCTATCTATCCGAAGACAACAGGGGTGGTCTTTATCACCAGTCAAAGGTAAGCCTTAGTTACGCAACCAGGTCAAAAAAAAAAAAATAATGAAGAAGAGAACAATAATAACAATGATAAGGCGCAGCATGGAAAAGTAACTTAGTAACAATGTAATGATCATTTATAAATGGCTAAAGTAAATGTTCGGTCAATCGTCAAATAAAGCAAACTAGAATAAAAGTTAAACCATTGTTCTATCACCACAACCTAATGACTATGGGCAAACCAAAAAAAAATAAAAATAAATTAAAATTAAAAATTTAAACACAAGGAACAAAGTTAGGTTAAAATTTAAATGTCGGCGGGTGAGAACTGTACTGCATCATCGGCTGGCCGGTCGGGTGCATCCTCGGTTGGTGGATTGGTGGGAAAATTCTGGACTTGTGCATTCTCGGTGGCATTGAGGTTGCTAGTGACCTCAAGATCGACCATCTCCACATGGGTGTTAATCGCGTGCATCAGCTCCTTCATGCTAGGGGTGTCTTCTTCATTAGCGGCAACAGCTTGACTTTGGACCAAGGGGGGAGGAGCCGAGTATGGAATCTGCTCGGGGTTCCTCAGCGGGGAATCTTCTGCTACTCCCATTGCTTGCAAGGCCGCCAGCCACCCCTCTCTGAACCCATGATGCCGGGCTTAATGGACAATGGGCTCCGTAGAATTTTCAGTATCTGCGAAACCTTCATTGTACCACTTTTCCTCGCAGGCATCGAGGGTCATTTTTTGGTCAGCAATCTCATCAGCTTGGGCCAAGTTCAGGCTTTTTGCCTCTGCCAATTTAAGCTTTGCGCTCCGCAGCTTGACCTCCACCTCGGTCAGCTTCTTCTCCGCCACCAATTGGGCTTTCTCAGCAGACTGCGCCCTCTTCTCGGCAGCCTCAACAGCTTTGCCCTTCTCCTTCGCTGTGGTAGCCGCAACGTCTTTGAAGGCCTTCTCTCGTTCGGCGTCCTCGTCAAGCTCCTTCAGCCTCTCGTCAAGGACATGGGTCAGCTGTTCGGCTTGACCACGCGACAATGATAAGTATGAGGGAAAATGCACGCCTCAAAACAAATGAAAAGAGAGGGATAGAGAGTTACCGCTATAGTGTGCCATTGCAACCGCCTAGCCAATGATTCCTCAGTCTCGTCCAAGAAAAATTGAACATCCTCGGGCAACAGTAAGCCCTGCATTAGGCTATGGGCAACCCGCCCCCCTTCGTCCTGGGCCTATGTCCTTACGTTGGCGGACACAAGCAGAGGCTTGTTGTCGAGCTAGAAAGCAGTCTGCCACCTCACCTTGGGTTGAGAGGAGGATGCCATGTTCGCCCCGAACTGGGTAGTTAGCTGGGAATCACCGGCCAGCTCCCGGATCCTGATCCCGCCAGATACCCATAGAGGGGTCCTCGAGGGAGCATCACTCGAAACCTTGGGTGGTTGATCAACAACATGTTGCTTCTTTTTGGCGTGGCCAGCAGGAGGAGGAGAAGGAGTCCGATCCTTGCCTTGGGGGTGTTGAGGCTAAGCCGTAGGACGAATTCCGGGCAACAATCGGTCAATGGTCATTGTTCACCTTTTTACCATCTCTTCACCTTGAGTGGCCTCTACGTCCGAAGAGTTGACTAACTCGACTGGTACTAGCTCGGCTACTTGAACGGGGGCTTCGGGTTCTTTAACGAGCATGTGGGCTCTACGGCTTTGAGATACTAGGTCAGCTAAGGCGTCCTGTACTGGTGCAAGATCATTCGCGGTAGTGTACCGAGGGCTGATATCTCTGGCTTCACCTATCGTTAGAGAGGGGGGGAGCAAGTTAGCATGCCGTACGTCTATGTACGACAATAGGGGCTGTCCACCAATAAGGCCTGGCTGAAGTTCTGCCAGGTAGTGTACACTGAATCGACGCCGAGAATCAGGTGAGACGCCCAAAGTTGCCCGTCTGAGTGCACAAATATCTCCGATCTGAGCACAAAATTAAGGTCTCTTACATGCACAACTCTAAGGTCGGGTTTGAATCTTCTGCTGTCTGCACCAAAGCAACATGAAAGGTGGTTGTATAAGTAAAATAAGTAAAGCAGAAGTGTTAGATCTAAAGCAAATAAAAGCGCTCGGTATCGACCAACATCCTGTGGCGAAAATGGGCAGGGGAGCTCATCGGCAAGCCAATTGCCGCTCACCTGAACGAATTCTCTTGTTGAATTTTTGTTGGAGTCAGGAAGGCACGATATGAGCCATACCTATACATCCCTGGCTTTTAAATAATAATCGGACATAATGTTACCACATGAATTATACATGAAGTTTATGTCGTGGTGGTTTAGTTGTAGCCCATATAGTTGGTTCAACCTACTTACACAACTTACAATTTGGAAAAAATTGGGGGGAAGTTGGTCGGGGCACAAGCCATAAAACCTAAGGGTGCCAAGTACGAGAGGGTCAACGGGAAATCTAACCCCACCCTTTAAAATGGCCATTAAAGGAAAAAAAATAGTACGTTTGGTTTAGAGCCCCTCTAGAGAGCAATATTTCCCTCGTGACAGTAGGCGATATCAACATCCCTAGGGACACCATAGGTTGCTCTAAAGTTAGCCTAGGCAGCCTCAAACGCAAGAAGATGAGAGTATCCCATTCCTAGACTTTAGAGTGAAGACAAATTGAAAGAAGAGGAAAGAGTAAAGAAAACTTACTTTGTGCTCTAGGAAATGATGATCTGGAGTGGAGTATTTACACATATGAGGAGAATGCTAGACAGAGAGGAAGTTGAAGGAGAAAGGATGTAAAGAGTAAAATGAAAAATCTGGAGGAGCTATTTATAAGGCCAAAGCATTAAATGAATGAGAAGGCGGGAAAGCCTTTTTGGCTTCTTTTTGTAACCCTGCACACGCGTGAGTGCGAATCACGAATTGTTGGGTTTTGGAATCGGTGGGATGTGACAGCTTGGCAAAACGCCCCTTTTGAGAAAGCATTGATGGCTATCTCGTCTGTCTAATAACTAGCGGTTGGGATCCCTGAGTGGTCACTAGCACCAACCAAATTTGTCCTTGGTTTGTCCCCGGTAGCTAGGCACGAACTAATGTGGGGCTATTGTACAGGGTGCGGGCTCGGGCCCATCGAACTTCCGACCCCGGCCCTATGACACACGCATGATCTCACAATATTGGACCTTTAAGCTTGGTCCATACACACATTTGGGCCCAATTAGGTCCCAAATACCAGAATAGGCCTCTCTATAAGCGTGTCAAAGATGAGCACATGCCGACCAAGTTACACCTAAACCAGGAAGTACACATGCTAAGAACATCGTGCGTTCTCGGCTTCTCGGTATTACCTTCGGGAACATCATTGTCGAACAGTCTTTTGAATGTGGGAACCAGTTCCAATGCCATTACCATTGTTTCCAACGGTGCATCCACTTAGAGACAATGAAATTAGACCCCCATACGCACTAGTAAGGTCTGGAAGTAATCATAACCCCTCCACTTATCTCATGCTATAAATAGGAGAATAAAGGGAGAAATGGGGGGTTGGCAATTCTGAAGGAAAAAAGAGTGAAGGATAATATTATCAGGAGGAAAGAGGGCAACTCAGAGAGAAAGAAGAGTGAAGTTTGTGATGGCTAGAGCATGCATTTGGGTCTCCCATAGTAGGAACTATCCATTGTAGGAAACCTAAAGCCTACCACACAAATAAATTGTGAGCCCAAGTATAGGTTGAGCCCGTTAACTATATTTTTGGTGCACACAACTTGTTCAATAAATTGCGTCAAGTTATGTGGGAACTAACAAACCGTTTGATAAATGCATTTATACTTTCGGATCTTCCGATTATTGTTATTCCCCCCAAAAAATAAGCCACAAAGGTAACATGGTACCCAAAAATGCTTGATTTGATAGAAACCACTTACATGCTTGTTAGTAAGCATATCATATTTTGCCATAACTTGAGACCATTGATGCTCAAATTCTTCACATGAGTCTAACTTATATAACTTGTAGGAATCTGTGCACCAATTTAAATATCGACTACGAAGAATTGTCGTAAACCAACTACTAAATTTAGCAGTAATGTGCCATATTCAAAAAGTATGTTTTGTGGATGAAAATTCTTTTGATATTGCCTCTGTAATCCATACATCTTGGTCTGTTAAAATTGCCTTAGGTGACTTCTTCAATAAATTTGCAAAGGTCTATTAATCAAATACAAAGTTATTAGCACATGAAAAAATATAGTAGGATATATACTATTAAACTACTAATTAATCAAATAAAATCAAAAAATAATTGCACAACCTTACAAGATAATTAAATAATTTACATACCTTCATTAACCATTGAAATGCACTAGTTGTTTCATTTCGAAGAAGTGCACAACCAATGAGAATTGTCTTTCCATGATTATTGATACCAATAAAAATACCAAAAGACATGTCATATGCATTTACTTTGTAAGTAGTATAAAAAACAACCACATCTCCATTTTTTTGGTACTAATCAAAACACGGAGTAGGCGCCCAAAAAATATGCTCCAACCTACTCTCTTCATCAGTTGTATATGCATATTGAAATTTAGAATTCTTTTCCTTAGCAACTTTGCACAATTGTAAGAGACTCATAGCATCATTCATTGCATGCATCCTTCTCATTTTCACATAAAGGTTGGGGATATCTCTTTTAAAAAATAAAATATTTCCATGCTTTACACCTTTCTCAAGCTCCATAACACGTATTATTTGCCTAACCGAAAGTCCACCCTTTTTCAATAAGAGAATGCGATCTTTATCTTCTTTAGTGATAACTCAATTGGCCGGAAGAAATCTCACTTCCAAAGGGGACAACAATTCATGATTGTGATCTATAACAAACTTAGTGACATGCCATTCTCGTGGAAAAATGTCAAATGACTTTTGCAATGTGATTCTTAGATGAGCTTTGCATCCATATCTTGTAGATATCCTATTTCATGCTCCTTAGATGAATCCACTCTTTTTAATTGTTGTCTACTTTCTTGGTGACAAAAGAAATCATGTCTTACATTTTCTCCATTTTTTGTGACAAAACGACCTTTTTCGAATTGTAAAATCATATCGATTTGCTTAATTTTTTTATAGAAAATGAAAGTCTCTTCTTCACTAAGAAAACATTGACCAACAAAAGGTTCAAACTCATTTTCTATTGATTTAATATCTTCATTTTCTTCAATAACTCCTATTTCTTTCATTGAATATTCATTCTAAACCATTAATTCCTCCCCACAAATGTCATTATTTTCTCCATCATTTGGAAGCTCATTTAAGTCAACACAATTCCTTGAAATACTTTGATAAATCTCACTTGCAATTACAATATCATTCATTTGTTCTATGTTGTAACAAGGATTAAAAAAAAAAAAAAAATCAACATCATATTCAATTATAAATGAAATATAAACTATAAATAAAATAAAATAGAATAAAATAATATACCTTTTTGAGATAATTCATTTAAGTCAAATAAATATTAACATCATATTTCAATATATTTGAAAAATAAATTAAGAACAAAAGAAATATATGTACCTTATTTATAATTTCTTGAACACTATATTCTTGTAGACATTTTTTGATCATTCATTGAACTCTTCTTTTCTTTCTTGTCTTTTTGTTGAACATTGAATTCTTCTTTTAGTTTTTTCTATGTTTCTATGATATTGGTAGAGTAGAGGAGAAGAAAGAGTAAGTATTGATAAAAGATGAAATAAGAAATGGAGCAAAATTGCAAAAAGAACATTTTTGCCTTGTTAAAAAAAATGGAGGACAACATTATCATTTTGTTTTGTTAAATCCGGTCATATCAAAATATTGTTGGCAAGATCAAAAAAGCACTCCTTGTTCAGCTTATTTCAAGCTCCAAATTCCAATGCAAAGGGCCACCGCTATTACTGCACACGGTAACAAATGGGAAAAGGAAAATGCCAGCTACTAGAGATTTCCATGATTGCAATTATTTGTGGCTGAAGTGATTCTCAATTACCTCCACACACACACACACACACACACACACATATACCTTACTTATTTTCAGGGTAAGTCTTCCCTTCCCAACTTCAAAGACCAGAGATATACATGTTTGCTGTGGTCTTATTGATGGGATTGCTAGCGATAGGATGGGCTTATCGAGCCATCCGCCCACCACCTCCCAAAATTTGTGGCTCACCTGGCGGACCACCCATCACAGCACCTAGAATAAAGCTTAGGGATGGAAGGAATTTGGCTTACAAGGAGCATGGTGTGCCTGCACAAGTGGCCAAATATAAGATTATCTTTGTTCATGGCTTAAGTGCTTGTAGACATAGTCCTGTGATTTTGAAAAGCCTACCTCAAGTACTTTACTGTGTTCTTTATTTACATTGAATTTCTAAATTATTATGTTCTATTTTGAAAAACCTCCCTCAAGTACTGTACTGTCTTCATTCAGCAAAAAAAAAAAAAAAATACTGTATTGTTTTCTTTTATTTACATTGAGTTTCTAAATTATTCTGTTCTAAAGGAAATACTTTTCAGGAATTTATTGAAGAACTTGGACTACACATTTTGTCTTTTGACAAACCCGGTTATGGAGAAAGTGATCCACATCCAAAACAAACATTGAAAAGTTTGGCTTTAGATATCGAAGAGCTTGTGGATCAGTTGGAACTCGGTTCCAAATTTTATGTAATTGGTTATTCTATTGGGAGCCATCTGGTTTGGGGCTGCCTCAAATACATTCCTCATAGGTATGAACTAGCTTTTATATATATATATATATATATCAAACATTTTTTTTTTTTTCCCTTTAACAATAAATCTGTTCTTATATGAGCACATTTTGGTAGTGTACTATTGCTAACCTTGATTCTTTTGAAGAAAAGGAAAAAACTGGAAAAGAAAAAAAGGCCTGAAAAGGAAAAAAATAAAAAACTGCAGTATTATGTCAACTTTTCTATTCTAAAATATATTTCATTTAAATATATTTTTTTCATTCATTTTATTATTATTATTATTTTCTCCACTTTTCAAAACATTTATAATTTATCACTCAAATCGAATGTCATCACTTCTCACTCATCGTCCCATCACTTATAACCCAGTAATGGTTTTCAATTACAAAATCCCCAAAACGTGGCCCACTGTCCGATTGTGAAAGTAATGTGTGTGATAACTGTGGTAGGTGTTTTGTTTTGTTTAATTGGGTCATTAGAGCCATTGGTAGCAATGTTGGCATATGGAGTCTGAAAACTGTGGTGACAATGTCTGACCATGGGTCCCAATACTTGCTAAAAATTACACAAAATGCCATCATTACTCATGTCTATATTTTCAGAAACTCCAAAAACTTGTTTCTGAATTTGCTCCCTCATCAACCGAAGTCTAGAGAATTGAGTGATGGGCATATCACTGAGTGGGGTCCACTGATTTTCTAAACAATCACACTCACTTTTCAAAAAAACGTAAAATAAAATAATTGTATGTAAAATCTTATTTTAGATAACAGGTGGGGAAGAATGTGAATGTTATTCTTGAGTTCATTACTCATATTAGGCTCTCGTTTTATTTTAAGGAGACCATTGTGAATATTCTAAATAGCCACATTTCAAATACTAGTACTAGAGTAGTATCCTTTTTTTTTTTTTTTTTTCTTTTTCTAAATAGTACTAGAGTAGTATCTTGCTATGCCTATGTAACTATTGTGAATATATTTTGGATGTGCATATAATCTCATAATGGTGAAGTCTATGGAATTCTTTTTTTTTCTTTCTATAACATACCTACTTAATCTTAAACATTAACATATGATATTACCTTATTTAATATATATTTTATGATAATAGATAAATGATTAAGACCACATAGGTATAATGCATACAAAAAAAGTGTGTACCACTAAGAGCCTTGTAATTTTAATTGACATTTCATAATGTTTCCAACTAAGGTATTCACATTCAAAATTGCTCTCCTCCGCTATCATATATATATAAAGTGTGTACTATTTTCAATAAAATATTGGAGAGAGAGAGAGAGAGAGAGAGAGAGAGAGAGAAATAATGATAACTTTTATTCAATTGTGTGTATAAAGTAAGTGAATAATAATAACATTTATTCAATTGTGTGTATGAAGTAAAAATTGGTATTAAAACACTAATTGGAATGACCCTTGGTTTTGTCAAACTTGATATGAAAATTAATGATAATATTTATTCTTTTTTTTTTGAGAAAGTGATAATATTTATTCAATTGTGTGTATATAGTAAAATTGGTATGACCCTTTGGTTTTGGGAAACTTGATATGAAATTGATTAATTCAATGAATAAGATTGGTGAAAATACTATTCCATTTTTCTCTAGAACATTAAAACATAGTAACATTGTTATGTGAAGAAAAAAATGGTCATTTAAAAAAAATTAATTAAATAAAGGTTTCTAAAGAACCATATTTTATATTAAATTACGTACATCTCAATTAGAAGTAGTTATGATGTACTATTGTTTCAATTTGAGAAAGTTGTCCTGTTATTCTGAACTCTACAGTAAACTTTATCTAAAAAAAAAAGTCTATAGTAAACAAATTTAAATACAGATTTGTGTAATCTGATTTTGTCATACGTCTACAGGTTAGCAGGAGTAGCACTACTTGCACCAATTATCAACTATTGGTGGCAAGGTCTGCCCCCTAATTTGTCTACAGAGGCTTACTACAAACAACTACCTCAGGATCAGTGGACAGTTCGAGTTGTTCATTACATACCATGGCTAACCTATTTATGGAACACACAAAAGTTGTTTCCTGCATTAAGTGCTGTACCCGGAAACCCTGATATTTTCTCTCGACAAGATTTAGAAATAATGTCTAAAAAGATTGGGACACAAATCAACAAGGTACGTACGTAGTTGAACGTTCTCTTTTATTTGTTAAGAGTAAATATTTTCAGCCCAAAAAATTGCTTTAGGAAACTTCTATGAGTAACAACGTTGTTAACTAGGTAGTTAACACCTAGTTTTCTACAAATATTTCTATTGTGATCTTGCAGTTGACACTCTCAACTTGAAGAGGAAACCGTTGTGATTTCGTAGATAAAATAAAAAATTAAGTATTATGTTTTAAATTTCAACTTATAATGTCTGCTTATTCATCTAAAAGTTGGTTGTGAAATCTCTTAACAGTACTTCCATAGTTGTACAACTTTTAACCATAAAAGGGTAATGAATAAAAAGTATTCATGTTTTATAAACAAAATGAGGCTATCAATAATATTAATGTTGGTTGTAACTTGTAGTGTAGTGGTAATGTGGCATGCATTTAGTGAGCCATGTGTCTTTATTAGATAGCAATGAGATTACAAATGTGAGTTGTTGGACATTGGTGACCCTAACAAAAGAGACTGTAGTTAATAGTAGGCCATATAGGGATGGTCAACCGTGATGAAATTAATTAGAAAATAATTTTATTCAGCTATTAATTTAAATATGAGTTGTCATGAGTACACTTCAAAAAACGATCTCCTAAGAAACAAATACACATGATGATATGTAGGATCATTCATGAATAAGAATATATTGGAAGTAGCTATGGAAAGATTGGCTGGGAGAGGAAGGTTATACATGTGGAAAGGCAAATAATGGAATGACATCTTTATATTTAAGAGCACTCACAGTAGTTGTGCTATATTGCTATATTTTAGATTCTCAAATACCAAAATAATGCTCCAATAGTAGAGCTAAATCTATTTTTTTTTAGCTCCATTGCTATAGTGTACATCTATAGATAGATGTGCACTGTTCATGAGAGCTAAAAAAAAAAATTTATTTTATTCTATCGGTGATTAAAATAATTCCACTTGCACATTTTTTTTTTTCATTCTTTTATCTGTGCCTCTCTCTCTCATTCACTCTCATCTCATCTCAGAATCTGAAGCTCATCTCTCTCAATTCACTCTCTTAACTCTGGTGATTAAACTGTGGTCTCTCAATTCACTCTCTCAACTCTGATCTCTCAATTCACTCTCTCAACTCCCACCGAATCTCGACGTCACTGACCCACCAGCCGTCCCAAGCCATCGATCAGCCTCAGACCCACACTACCATCCACCTCAGACCCATGCCGTCGATCGCCTCAGACCCACTTCTCTTTCATTTTTTTTTTCTCTCTCTCTCCGTTTTTAGCTCCAATCGGGTCCCACATTACCCGACTCACCTCAAATCGGAGCATTCCGTTTCACTTTGAACTCAGCATCATTGTTTATGATCATTGATCGATGATTGGCATAGGTCTCGTCAGTCGGTACTGAATCGGACAGAGTATCAGGCATGGGTTTCGGTTTGGCTATGTTGATTTTTTTGGGTTTTTGTTTTGTTCTTCTTCACTGGTTTTGATGGGCACAATGGGGTTGTGGTTGTGTAGTGATTTTTATGGGTTTGATGGTGGTTGCGGTGGTGTGTTGGTGGTTGAATGAAATATTATTTTATTGTAATGTTTATATTATTTTATTGTGTTAAAAGGTAAAATAGCTTCACTGCTATAGGGTGTGAGAAGGTAAAATAGATAAAATAACTTTTTGTGTAGCTAAAAAGTTAAAAATTTAGATCCACTACTGTGGATGCTCTAGCATCTATGTATCGTGCTTGTTAGTGAGAGTCAGTTATTTCATAAGTGTACGTCTTCTTTCCATGAGAAGTTAATGAGTAGTGAAAGGTCCTACCGTTTTTGGATTAAGATAAGTTCCAATGCAATATCTCCCTGAGAGATATAAGAGCATCCAGACCGGTGGTTCTAAAATATAAAAAATGACAAAATTTACATAATTTTTCTTCAAAATTACCTACATCAGTGAGTGTAAAAATGTGCATATTTGCACATTTGCTAAAATAACCATTAGTGGTTGTTGTAGTTGTGTATAATAATTCTCTATTATTTTTTTATCTCTATTCTGTTAGACTACTTCTTCCCCAACATTCACAACAACCCAATGGAACATAAGAAGAAGAAGGAAGAAGCAGAGGATAACCACCCAATCACCAATCTAGCAGCACTACCACCACTGCAACCTACCACCACCCAACCAACACCAACACAAACTATTTGAACAGTTGATAATCCACCACAAAGTTGACCCAAAATCCATGGAAAATTAAACCAAAATCAACACAAGCAATTAGAAAACCCAACTCAAAATCAAGCCAAACCAAACTCACCAAGAAACCAAACTCAAAAACAGTCCAAACCCATCGGGAAACCCAACTCAAAATCAATTCAAACCCACCGAAAAACCATCCCAAACCAAAGCCAACAGAAAACCCACATGAAAAACCAAACGGAGCAGTTGCTGCTGCCAATTTGTTGCCGCTCTACCGCCAGATCTACCGTCGTGTGTGAGTGTTTTAGAGAGGAAGATAGTTGAGGGAGGACCGAGAGAGAGACTTTTGGAATTGATATTTGAGAGATACGATTCAGATGAAAGAGAGAAAGATATATAAATGAAATAGAGATGATGATGCTAAAAATCGTCAGTTAGTCACATTGTCCTTATGTACTCGAGACAACACCTGCACAATACAAAACAAGAAGACCTTAAGAGAGTACCGGTGTGGTACCGGCTAAAGATCCTCTGAAGGTTAAGTTAGAAAACTTTCACAACTCTAGAGTGCTAGAGCTAAGGGAAATTATGCGTACCTTGGTTTGTGAGTGCTTTGAGGTTTTTATAGTAGTGTAGAACCGACTTTCCTCTTCCTTGGGGAACTGGAACTTTTTCTTATAAGGAAGATCCTCATAAAAACACGTATTTTACGGGATCCTTTCCATATAATGATTTTGTTGATTATAGTTAATCATGAGACGCAAGATATTTCCTTTTGAAGTTTCTTGAGGACTACTTAAACCATGTGGATGTCACGTGACCTTGCCACCGTCCACTTTCTCATCAGTCCTCCATGGAGAGTCCATCCTCTTGTGTACATGCCCCCCATCTTCTTCCATCATCTTGATCACAAGCTAAAGGTATCGTCGCTCATGACTGATTCAGTAGAATGAGACCGTCTACATCCATTTCACCCTCTTCAACAGATATTAATAAATACTAATAAAAAAAGAATAAATAATATTATTTAAATAGAGTAGATGGTAAAATAGATAAACTGATGTGTGTATTTTGAAAATGTTGTAGTGTAAAATAGAAAAAAAGTAGGTTCTTAGTTTAAAATAGACGGAAAAATTTAACTAGATTGATGCAAATGCTCTAAAAGTTGATAGGTAAAAAAGTTTAAAAGGTTAAAAAAAATTTACGTAAGGGAAATGTTAACCAATGCCTTAAGAATATTAGTTTATGAGCTATTTTTAGAAACATTTTATTGAGAGAATGATAAAAAAAAAAAAAAAAAAATATTGTTGACAGTTTTTTATATTTCTCATGAAAGTAGTGTTAAAACTTTTCTATTATGGTTTATTAACAATTGCCCTAAGGGCATCCGTTAACATGACCCTTTATGCAATCAATTTTTACATCTCACATGGTGTGGTAATTATATGGTACATATCTAAATCTACAATTTTTAGAGCATTCTTATTTGGGAGCCAAAATGTAAAATACAACCTTTTATAGTAAGAACTATATTTAGATCTTACTATATAGTATGTTTAATTTCTTTTTAATTTTTTTTTTAATAATGTGTCGGGTATTGTGCTTTGTTTAGGGTGAGTTGAGCGTGGCCTTATTATAAAATTAGAATTTTTTAAAATTATTTTAATATGATGTGTCATAAAATAGAGTTTGGGATGTAGGTTGTATTATTAAAATGAGAATGCAAACTAGATAAATTAACTTTGAGTATGCAAAATGTTTTTTTTTTTTTTTTGCATTACCGGATGGGAATGCTCGTATATTACTTTGAAATTTGGAGTAGCTTTTTGGTTATGCTAGCTAGATCACATTTGGAGAGAGAGAGAGAGAGAGAGAGAGAGAGAGAGAGAGAGAGAGAGAGAGAGAGAGAGAGAGAGAGAGAGAGAGAGTATTCCAATGGGTTGTTGTGTATCTTAAGACCAAAAAAAATTTCTTACCCTGCGACAATGAATTTCTCAAAATGAGAACAATTTTTCATGTTAGAATTATGGTTAAATTAATGATTAAATTTAGAATTTTCTAACAACTAAACTTTTGAGATGATTGGTAATTTAATAAAGGAAATGTTAAAGAATTCCCTTAGGGCATTTATTAGTGAACCATTTTAGAAAAAAATTTATGGGGAAAAAAAAAAGTAATGTTTTAACAACTTTTTCTATTTTCTATAAAAATGGAGTCAAAACTTTCCTGAAATAGTTTATTAACAATTGCCCTAAGGGCACTCGTTAACATAACCCATTTAACAATTCTAATTTTTTTTTGACAAAATTTAGTTACAAAATTGGTTATAGCTTAAGGCAACAACCTTACTTAATATTTTTTTATTGGAAGTGAATTTTGATAAATGCATCATTGGATTGTATTTTCTCCTTATATCCTTCATGCTTGCAAAATTTCTAGAAAATTAAAGATCAATAGCTATTTCATCAATAAATTGTTTAAATTGCTAGTTTTTATAGTTTAAAATTATGCATAAAATATAAGCTTGTAGATTATATAGTAAACTAGTCACTAACCCGTGCGATGCACAGAGTAGTTGAAATATTTTTTTAAAATTTCAATTTGCTTAAAGTTACCCAAAAAAAAATTACAATTTAATAGGAATATAAAATACTAACACCAATATTGTTAAGTCTAGCACCAATAATGTAAGGCTATGTCTATTTTCAATGACATAGCATGCAACATTACATATTAGAAAGAAAAACATAAAATTAAGTTACAAGCTGAACCATATTAGGCCAACAAAAGTGAGTTGGCACATCAATAGCCAACTTAGCTAAATTCCAGACATTGTCTAGGACAACCTTAGGAACAAAAATCAGCTTAAACACTAAACCCGTTTGTTGCATGTGACTAAGATCTGCCATTATTATTCTTTCCCTACAATCTGGCTTTGCAAACCCATTAAAGAGTAGAACTAATTTCCTGCAGTTGCTGAGTACCAAAACTTGCTGAAAACCAAGGGTCCTCACTTGGATAGAGGCTTCCACCAAAGCTTCAGGTACTGCCCCAGCAGTAGAGCTTGCAACATAGCTTCTGATACCCCAAAACACCACTTCACCTTGTCTGTTCCTAGCCTCATAAGAATAAGCACTACCAGTAAATCCCCTCCTTTTTGCACCTGCTAGTTTAAGTACAACTTGCCATTAACCTCCAGCAGGATTAGGATCAGTGGAATGCTCGTGCTCCTGGAATTGTTGAGAATCTTCCTCGTTGAAAGCTTCTTGGTACCTACAAGACAGATTTTGAGCCATAACAATACACCAAGGGGGTCTGTTGAATATTAGAATATACATAATAGCCCATTTTGTGATTCCGTTCCTTCTAGTTAGCACAAGCTGGCTACTCCCTTAAACAAATATAAATCCATCTTACAATTATCTGTGCATAAGACAAATCTCTATATATACAAATCAAAAAGTGATGCTCTTCTCAGCTATATCTAGAGCACACATCAAGGAATTTAGGATTTTGAACAATATTGAGTCAAGATCTGTAACAATACATAGAATAGTCCATCAGATTTGTGTAGACAAATCATCAAATTTAAATGGAATTAATTCTAAAACTATTAACATCAAATGGAGGAGAAAAGAGAACTTCATGAGAATGAAGATAAACTCACTCTTCTATGTTTTGCGCATTCTGAAAATGATGCACACATCTGTAACTCTCATTGCACCTTTGCTGTTAGACATAGAAAAATAGAAGGAAAATTTTTAAATTAAACACTTCAACAAACCAAAATAAATATATAGAATAAATTAAAAACCATTTTTCTATGGGAGGTAAGGTTAATTTAAAAACACAAACTGGTCAAGTTTTAGATTCTTCTTAACAACAACAGTTCCTTAAATCTCAACCATTTCAAATATAAAATTTTCTCACACTTTGCGTAAACATGAAGAATTCATACCAAAGTCAACAAAATGTTTAATTGGACATGTAAGAACTCTAAAAGAAAATTGAAAGAAGCACACTTAACAAATTTTTTTTTTTCAATTTCTCCTCCCAAATGAAATCTTAGGGTAGCTTTGATATGGTAAAATCTGACCACCCAATTACTATAAGGCAAATCTATGTCCAACACCTCAAGTAGCCTATCACCACATATTGACTTCAATACATAAAGGCAAAGGCAAACAGTCTGTAGAGGCTATAGGAAGGCATGGCCTAGTTCATGTACTCAAAAAATTTTATTATGAGAGGGATTTGACTCTAAATTAAGTACCTGTTCTCTCATCCATACAAAAAAAATATAATTTGGGTATCCCCAAATTCATCAAAAACACGAAGTTTAAACCACTATTTGCCTATTAGATTCAATAATCAATATATCAGCTTGTATACAATGAAGTCTCTCAAAATTTGCTTCAAAAATAGATATGGAAGAAAAAAATAAAACAACTCTACCTTTTCAATTTGCTATTGTTGGAATTTGTAGACAGCTTCTAAACTTTATAGGTTCAATCCTTCGCTGTGCATGGCAGAAAGCAGAAAATAAAAGTCAGCAGTAGGAATGAATCTTAGCTTCCATGGTTATACCAAAATTTAAAATACAAACCTTACTATAACTAACAAATAAAAGTTGTAGATAAATAGCGAAGCCAAGGTTGTAGAAGGAGGACAGTAGAAAAGAAGCTAGGGTTTGCAACCAAACAAAGAATCAAACAAAACCCCTCAAAAATCTAGATGCTGCCCTTAAAGAAGATTCTTATCAAATTTATTTTAAAAAAAATAGCATGATTCTTTGATGAAGTACAAATCCTACATACCCATAAAAATTAGATAAAGAAATAATAAAAACAATGGTAAACTTGAGATGAAATAATAATTAAACTAAACATAAAACATGCACGGGGTAAACAATTAGTTTTTATTTCTTTGAAATTGAACCAAAAAATAGAACCGCACATATGTGAGGACAGTGAAAATGATGTCGAATATTATCATGATGAAGAAATTGGAAATTCACAACTACCTTAAATTTAAAGAACAAAGATATTTATTTCACAGCATTATATTGAATGATTAAAACCCTTAAAAATGAGTGAGGAAGACAAAAAGTTGTGTAGACCAAGAACTGAGAGTAATTTGGTAGAATTGTAGAGTAACGCCTTCTTTTGTATGCAAACATATCTCCAAAGTACAAAGCATCTAATGGAACCATAGAACATGAAAATATATGTTCTTCTCACATACAAATAGCTTAATTAAATTTATGACTAATCAACAATAGCATGGTGTGGAAATTGTTTACCAAAAAAAAAAAAAAAAGGAATATCTAACGATCAAACATTTGTATCTAATAATTCTAACCATAAAGCAAATACAACATGAGAATCTAGTTCAAAGTATTTAAACAATAACTAAATTTACAAAATGCCCTTTATATATATTTATAGTGATGGTGTGATGCCCCACCAACAGTTATAGGGCCTCACCTATTCCACTTATGCTCACTGCCCATGGAGGTCTTCCTAGAATTCCTGTTTTGCACTTCACTAAGCATCTTATTTGCATCTCTCTTCCTTAAAAAGAAAACATAATGATTAGCATGAATAACATTCTCCAATGAGGGTTTCAATTACAAAAACTCATCAAGATTTACAAAAAAATAGAAAAGAAAAGACAAAACCAAACATTTAAAAAAAAAATTCAAAGCATGAAATAAAGTACCAAATACTAATTATTATTCAACATCATGAAAGCTATGATGAATTGATAACAGATTTTAAAACTCCTAGTAATGAAGAATGGCAACCCCCCAACACAACAACATTTTTGCAAAAAAATGCATATTGCACATCAAATAGTGTATTATAACTATGACATTGAAATCTGCTGTCAATTTATTCCTGTAAAAAGAAAAAAGGTCAACTCTCCAAACTATTAATTTTTTTAATTTCAAAAACCTCCAAATATAAGAAAGACATTTAATGAAATTAATCATTCACAATGGGAACAATGCATAACCCACATATAAATTTAGGGCAGGACAAACATTAAAGTGTTTTTGAGCTAACCATAACATCACTCTCAAAATAAACTTAAAGTCTTTTGCTAATGTCTGTATCATAGTAAAATAGAAAACCTTCAAAATCCAAAACCACTGTCAATAACTAAATTAATATACTTGCATTTGTATATAAACCCAGAAACTTAAATTAAATCGAAAAGCAAACAAATGACTCAAAAACATCAAGGGCATACTGCTCCAATAACTAAATTAATATACTTGCATTTGTATATAAACCCAGAAACTTAAATTAAATCCAAACACAAACAAATGACTCACAAAAACATCAAGGGCATGCCAAGGATGCTCGTCTAATAAAAGGATAGAAGATATCATTAAACAAAACATAACAAAATTATTAACAATGAAACAGAATAACAACTCTAAAATCCCAGATGGATTTTCTTGCTGCCAATAATTGAAATTAATAAAACCCACAACGTGCTCCAAACCCATCAATCTAAACTAATCATTCAAAAGAAACACTTACAAACGAAACCCTAAATCATATTTAACAACCACAATTATAGAAAAAAATAAAAAAACTTACCAGTAATCTTTGCGGAGAGAATCTCGATAGAGTATTAAGGATGAAACCCAGATTGTGCGAAGGGTTTGGTTGAGTTGAATCCACCATCAAAAACTTATGAGAGTAATGAATTAGTGAGAGGTTAAAGGGGAAGGTCTGAGTTTAGATGAGAACAAAGAGAGAGAGGAGGAATTGTCGAATGGTTAGGAAGGAAGAGAAGTTGTGAGAAGAGAGATTTTTATTTTTATTTTTTTAAATGTTGTTTTAGTTGTAGAAGAAGTACTATCGGGTTTTGTTTCAAGTGGGAGAGAATTTTTTTCCCGGTTTTATAGTAAAATTAGAATTTTTGTTTTTTTTTTTATTTAAGTAATTCTGACTTGGAAAATTGTGAAAAATTGTGGGAGTTTCAAAAGTTTTGGTTATATATATATATATATATATATATATATATATATAGAATATATAGATAATATCTAATTGTCACATAATTTGACATGTGTATTAAGAACATAAAGAACATGCAATCCAACGGTTATATTTTCAAAATATGTTATAATGCTAATTTTTTTTAAAGAAAATTGTAATCTTAAACTACAACGAATTTTATAACTAAATTTTATCTTTATTTTTTTACCCTCCAGTAGGTATGCATCAAAATAAATATTTATAGAACAAGCATTTATTAAGCACTCTTAAATGGGTCTTTGCAGGCACATGTATTTCAGCAAGGAGAATTTGAATCAGTACATCGTACCATGCTGGTTGGATTTGGGAATTGGGAATTCAGTCCTATCGATCTTGAGAATCCCATCCCTAACAATGAAGTCTCAGTTCATTTGTGGCAAGGTGATGAAGATAAGCTTGTAGATGTTGAATTGCAGCGCTTTATTGCCAAAAAACTTCCATGGATTCAATACCATGAGTTACCAGGTGCTGGACACTTTTTTCCTTATGCTGTTGGAATGAGCCAGGTTATCATGAAGACACTTTTATTTGGCAAGAAGCAACAAAATGTTGATCTTATATGATGTCCAAAAATTCTGTTGTCATTTTATTTTTTAAAGAGAACATTTTGCTTTATTAAGAATTAGAGTTATACCCATGCGGTGCACGGCTTAATTAAAAATAATGTGTTGACTAATGAACTTTTTTATTAATTTAATTAAAATTAAATAATAAAAATAAAGTAATCTTTTATGTTGGGTTATATAATGAATGCATATTGTGTATAACTAAGGATTTTATATAATAATAATAAAAATATCAAATATAAGTCTAGTGATAGAAGATGATAGATAACTATATAACTCTTTTTCTTTTCTTTTCTTAATGAATGCATATTGTGTAAGACTAAGGTTTTTATATAATATTAAAAAAAAATCAAATATAAGTCTAGTTATGGAAGATGATAAAAAACTTCCACTTATATATATTTTTTCTTAAAATTTAAAAATCTTAGAAATTTTTTGCAATTTGGCGCCGCCACTTGGCACAACCATGGTATCTAAGCCTAACTTTTATTATATATAATATGATTTAAGAGTGTCCTAATTTATTCACCGAATTTAAGAGTGCATTTTGAGGTGAGTGGATCTGAGTTTGCCCTTTGGTTCTAATTTGGCCATGAGATGTCAAATCTTGGCCATTAAATGGCTGATCTAGGCTGAGGGTAGCCTATCTTAGTTTCAGGGCCTTGGATCATGCAATTAGAAAAGGTTTAAAAATAAATAAATAAATTCTAGTCCGATTTGCTTAGTTAGTGGGGTTTTTTCTTTTTCTTTTCATTTTTATGACTATTGGTGCATGCTGTTTTGTTTATTTTAGTAAACTCAAGGCATAACTACCTTTTTCTTTTTTCTTTTTTAATCTCTATATTTTGGGATACTTTCAATTAAAGGCAGTTTGAGATCCACTTATTTTGTTGAATTTGAAAACTTTTTACTGAAAATACTATAGATAAAGGTAAAAGTTAGCTGAAATAGTACAGTGAGGACCATAAATAGTACCAAAAAGTGCAATGGAGCTCATGAATAGTAGTAAAAATAAGCCTTCGTTTGGATAGTACTGAAAAGCACTGCGTCTGCATTTCACTTTTTTTTTTTTTTTTTTTTTTTTTTTGAGAAGAGTGTTTCACGTGCATTATGGGTCCCGTGTAGGAAGAGAAATCAAAATTATGCTTTTCTAATGGGTCCCGTGCATTGTTCACGGGACGCACAAGTACTTTATTCAGAAAAAAAAAAAAAAAAAAAAAAACTTTAAAACTGGGTTCCACAATACTATTCACACATTTAAAAATTATTTTGCTACAGTGTTTTTAGTTTTCAGTTTTCGGCAAAATAAGCGGTATCCAAACAGACCCTAAGCTGAGTAGTAAAATAAGGTGCCTTTTTAAGCTAGAGCCAAACGCAAGTTCTTATAAGTGAAAATTTATAAGTTCTTATAAGTTCATTTTTTGTCCTTAAATTTTTAATTTTCTATTAACTTAATCCTTAAATGAGGATATGATATAAACCAAAATGACAATAAATTTATAAATACTAATCGCAGACCCATGCGATGCATGAGAATATATAATTATTTTGAGATGCAGTATAATGTATAATTTACTCTCTAAATTTTATAGTAAATAATTTGTTTACCCTAAAAATTAAACAATTTTAAAAATGCATGTACACTTGGAGCACAAGCGAAACTTCTAAAATGCAAGCAAAAAGGGCAAGTCCAAAAAGAGAAATGAGATAGATTAGGAGGCTTAGCCTCTCTCACTCATTCTCTCTTAGCCTTTTCTTTTAGAACCATGTCTATAGCTTTCTAGATTAGGGCTTTATTTTTCTATACGTTCCTTGGGCCACATTCTTAGGATATGGCAATGTCTGATCTTTTCTTTTCATGTACCTTGCTTACGCCATACCCCTTTCTATGTTGGCAATGTTTGATTTATTTTTCTGCACCTTGCTTAGGCCACATTCATTAGGTATGGCAATGTCTAATCTTTTCTTTTCCTGAACCTTGCTTAGGTCATACCCTTAGGATGTTGGCAATGTCTGGTTTATATTTTCTCTCTGCATGTTTGCATTGTGCATGTATGTGTGTGTATATATATATATATATATATATATATATATATATATATATATATATTATTTGCTTGTTTAAAGATGGTCATGCACTTTGTATGATGGACTCACATGGTTACAAGGGTACCCCCCTTGTGATCATCGGTACTCTTAACCTTGGAGTGTGGGTATGCATCCAAGGCTAATGTTATAGATGCATACTCATACTACATTTTGTACATGATTATCGTGGTGTGATTGTCTTTGATCCATGTTAGCTAGTGACATTAATTTCCCCGTGTATGTGACACGAGTCAATGTGTTTAATGCTTTGGTGAGCTTCGACTTGCCTTAGTATGAACATACAAACGCATGCCATATACACAAGCATGAAACCCTGCCGGTGCACCATAGCACACCAAACACGAAACTCTGCCAGATTTTTGCCATGAAAATGGGGCATCCTTTTGCTATATTCTCATAGGAAAAACTTGGTGAGAATAGTGTTTTATTTGTTATAACACAACTGACCAAAACTGCTACCAGATTTCCGCCATGAAAATAAGGTGGAATGCTACCGGATTTTCTTTGTGATGAGTGCCCTCAAAGCCTAATTCTTTAAAGCCCCGAAAGCTAATGCCACTAGCTACTTTTTAACTGCCAATGACCAAAAATTAATATTTTACCAAAACGAAGGACTGTCTTCAAACAGGCATTGTGGGGTACCTAACACTTTCTCTACATGTAACCAAACTTCTAAACTGAAGAATCAAGATTTTTACCATCCGTATTAGATTTGGAAAAATGACAATTTTTCTTAGCCTAGGACAGATAATAAAATCAAATAGAGTCAGGTGACCAATCACACCTTAGAAAGAACTAAATAATTTGTGGTGACTTCACTACCTTTGGTAATAATAGATTAAAATTGACTCAATTCAGTCACACACCAGAGGTTACTCTTTCTTTTCACCCTCTTTCACAACACTCAAACCCGTGCCTCCAGCATCAGAGGGCATGAGCATTGTCACAATGGGTGATTGACCGCTGCGAGGTATCAACAACTTGCAAGGACAAGCTGGATAAAACTATAGTGCTTTGTTGTTATGGTGTTATAGCAACAACAGAAAAGGAGATATTCATTGTAGCTCTTAGAGAAGCTCTTGGGGCAGTTTGTACTTTATTGAAGGAGTATATAATGTTATTGTCGTGTTGGGTAATTACTATCTTTTGTTAGAGCTTCTTAATGATAGATGTAGTAAGTAGAAGTTGTTACCTTTTGTATAAAAATATTAAAATGTGGAGTAGAGCTTTTGTCAATGTCTGGTATAAATGTGTTAATAAGGAGGCTATTGGATGGAGTTTATGGGTTCCTCGGAAATAAATAACTACAAACATATAAATGTATTTTAAAATGATTCTCTTTTTTGGTTTAAATTAAAATGATTCTCACTAAACTTATTTTGTATCTATGCTTTATTATTATTATTATTATTATTATTTTTCAAAAAGACAATAAAGGAAAGGCTAGATATCGTAGTTCTTCACCATGGTCTTATTCGTGGGTAAACCTTGAAGTCATGAGATTTATACAAGTGAATTGTCTTATGTTGCTATTGCATTAATCTGTTAGGAGTTTTTTATTTGGTGTGCAGTTGAGTCATTTCATTTGTCAGAATTTGGTCAAGCTCTTGCAATATAATGGGTTGGGAAGGTTGTACATGACTAGCATAAATAGAAATATATTGAATATATGTATTCGCAAAAGTATATTACTTTGTATTTTCTTTGAAAGTATGAAATAGATTGAAACACATTTAAGCTAGCATTGGGTGTAATTATATTAAATCGATTTGTGTGTGTGTGTGTGTGAACAATTTATCAATATTTCCTTAAACATTGTGTTGACTGGTTTAACTAATATAGCATATCGCAAGTTGTTAGGATATGTTAGTAATTGTAATTAACAAAATGGTTTTAGAAATTTGGAGTATAATAATTTTTAATAAAAACTTTGATAACATGTGCTTTAAAAAAATAGATTTCATTAAAAATTAAGCTAAATGAGTATGTCAAACTAACAAGTTACAAGGTAGAGGCATTAAAAGAAAATCATAATTTATAACAAAATTTTCATTGTGCATGATTGTAAGTGTTTAACGAAGAAATTTCAACCAAAGCATAGTACAATATTTTTTTGTGAATTTAATTATTGTTTTTTTAATTCAGAAAAGAGTCAGATTATGGTTTTTGTTATAACTTTTTGAAGTTTTTGGAGAGTGATTAAGTTTACCTTTACATTGTACAGCTCTAAAAAGGTAACTTAATTATATGGATATTTCCATATCTTACGTAGTTATTCTAACCATGTAAAGAAATTTGTTAAGATTAGGAAATTAGCATTGTTTCTCAAAAAAAAAAAAAAAATAGTATTACTTATGCATACAATTTTTTAGTACAAAACTTTATGGTTTTGTGTTATCTAATGAAAAATATAATATTTTTTGGACATGGATTTCCTTCAAATATGTTTGCAGCAGCTGCTACAAACATGGACAGATGTCAATCAAATAAGAAGACACTTAAGCAAGGGTCATGTGCATTTTAAGAGGACTGTTGTTAACCCTAACGTCAACAGCATTAGCTTCCTCCTCAAACACACTTACACACCTCTGCATCCTCTCACCCACAGCAACAGCCTCACACCTCTCTCTCATCTCCTCCACCTCTGTTTTCTCGGCCAAAATGGCCCAATACCATTTATTTTTGAAATTTTTAGCAACAGAACACTGTTTCGGAAATTATTGGAGATCTACCACTTTTTCTGGTACTCGAGCTTGGTGAGCTCGAGTACCATATTTTTTAATCCACCGTGGCACGATGACATGGAAAGCTGGAATTAAAATATTCTGCTTGGTACTCGAGCATCTGAAGCTCGAGTACTGTTGAACAGTACTCGAGTCCTACAAGCTCGAGTACCGTCTGTTCATTTATTGCACACCACTTAAATGAACAGACGGTTGCTTAGCTGGAAATCATTAGGTTGTTGCTTTAGGTTGCTTTAGGTTTTTTATTATTTAATTTTTGGTTTGAATTAGATTGTTGCTTAGCTGGAAACCATTAAGTGATGTTGTGTTGTGCAATGAAGTGTCATTGGTGGTGGTGTCTTGCCTTTTCAAACTTAAAGTACAAATATTTATTGAATTGTAGACTTGTAGACTTGTAGTGTGTTAAGTCCAAAAAAGTGAAAAAAACCACTTTATTTTAGAGATGCAGACAACAGAACACAGATGGACCCATTTAGGTTCATGTAATGTCAGTTTCCCATTTAGGTTCATGCAACCGTCTGTTCATTTAAGTGGTGTGTAATAAATGAGCAGATGGTACTCGAGCTTGTAGGACTCGAGTACTGTTCAACAGTACTCGAGCTTCAGGTGTTCGAGTACCAAGTAGAATATTTTAATTCCAGCTTTTTATGTCATCATGCCACGGTGGATTAAAAAATATGGTACTCGAGCTCACCAAACTCGAGTACTAGAAAAAGTGGTAGATCCCCAATAATTTCCGAAACAGTGTTCTGTTGCTAAAAATTTCAAAAATAGATGGTATTGGACCATTTTGGCCTGTTTTCTCAGCAAACTTAGACCGGCAAGAGCTTGGGTGAACAGAAGGAATGGACGGCGGCCACGCACTGCACATGGCTAGCCGTCCATTCCGTCTGTGCACACACATACCCCCCACTTTCTCTCTTTTTTCTGGAGCTATCATTTCTTGTTATAAAATTTGCAAATTCTTGAAAAATCCATCAAAACTCTTTTTTTTTTTTCTTTTTTTTTTTTTGCTGTGGCATCTGATTTTGGTACCTGTCTTGATATCATTTTCACAACCCGGTTCGTGCTTCTTGATTTTCTTGTTGTTCTGTTGTATATCTTGTGAATTCCATTTTCATTGATTTCGAATTTCCAGCTTGGATTTGTCAGTTTATGCGTTTTTTGGAGTTTGGGATCCGTTTCTTGAGTGAAATTCTTTAGTTTTTTTGTGGGATTTTTAGTTTTTATTTATTTTTGGTCTTTTGGCTGTCAAGAAATCTGAGGAGGAATAAAAAATTTTGAATTCTCCACTGTTAAAAGCTGTATGTTTGTTTGTTCCAGCGGTCAGGTAGGTAAATCACATCTTTTTTTGGGGGGTTCTGATTCTATATTTTCTAAGAAACCAAACAGAAAACTAGTGGGGTTTGAGTTTGACATTCAGTTATATATATATATATATATATATATTTTTTTTTTCTGAATTTTGAGAGTCTAATGGATCTGAGTGGTTAAAATAGTAGTTGGGTGTGAATTAAAAATGGGCCATTGAATGTATGTGACAAAGAGAGAGGCTGGCCATGTGCAGTG
The DNA here is from genome assembly GCA_030820535.1 of Quercus parvula. Lineage (NCBI taxonomy): Eukaryota > Viridiplantae > Streptophyta > Magnoliopsida > Fagales > Fagaceae > Quercus > Quercus parvula. Next base: position 42,699,172 of record JAUAME010000003.1, read on the forward strand.
GGTGGCCGCCGTCCATTCTGCTTGTTCACCCAAGCTCTTGCCGGTCTGAGTTTGTTGAGAAAACAAATGTGGAGGAGATGAGAGAGAGGCGTGGGGCTGTTGCGGTGAGTGAGAGGTAGCAGAGTTGTGTTTGAGGAGGAAGACTATTTGGTTAACGCTGTTAACGTCAGGGTTAACAGCAGTCCTCTTAAAATGGGTCATGTGCGTTGCACATGATCCTTGCTTAAGTGTCTTCTTATTTGATTGACACCTGTCCATGTTTACAGCAATGACTGCAAACATGTTTGGAGGAAATCCGTGTCCATATTTTTTTTAGTAAAACAAATGAGCAACACATGTCGCCCTGACTAATATATATATATATATATATATATATATATATCCTATGACTTCGTTGGGTGTAGAGTCAATATCGATACATTTGATGAAGACTTTGGAAGTCATTGTGTATGATGATTCATTGATACTAAAAGTGACTAGGGTAGTTGCTAGGTGTTGAGGACCAAATGTGACAAGAAAGCCCATTCCATGAAAAGTAAGGAAAGATCATGGGTCTTAACAAAAAAGACTCAGTTCATGATGTTAAGAAGGACCATGAGGGCCCAAAAAGAAGGAAAGTGAAAGAAAAAGTAAAAAAGAAGAGGACTCAAACTTGGGCTAGGAAGCAAGTCCTCCATCTTCTTTGAAGCAGATCCTTTGAGAGAAAGCTTGAAGATCCTTAGAAGAACATGGATAGCCTAGAAGATCCTGAGAAAGACATAGTAGCCTAGAAGATCTTGGAAAGGACATGAGCAACCTAGAAGATAGTTTGGGAACAAGTCACTAACATGTATCCTTGAAAGAAGGAAAAAAAGGAAAGATTCGTTAAATATCATGTCAAAATCAAGAGGTAGAGAGAAGTGAAAAGGACAAGTGGTGTCCTTCGTTTCAAAACCTAGTGAAGGAATCGAGGGACCTCGGTCAGGGCAGAGGACATGCAGCAAAGGGGAGGATAGTCATAGGCTATCCAAACTCACTCATTTCAAGGAGGAATCTATGCCATTTCTAGGAAATTTCCAAACCAAGAAGAGTCAACATCAAAGCCCTTGGACCTTGATATGTCCTTTTAAAGCCTTGAGAAGAGGACCTTGGCTAACACATGGGAAAACCAAGGTGTATGTTTAGATTCCTAGCAAAAGTTATTAAATATCCAACAAACAAGGTATCACATTTGTAACCCATGGTCCAAGCCTATGGGATCTCGAATTGGTAGTAAGGGAAAAGTGGTTTGGTTGGTAAGGGAGTGATTTCTAGTGAATGGAGGAACCTAAAATTTTCCCTTGGTTAATGTATTTGCTTGGAATGCATGAATCAATGGAAAACTCAGTTTCTCTATGTGTATGGTATCCCTCCACAACTTCCTCTCAGTTGCTCTTATCAATCAAAGCTGTCATTCATTGCATTGAATATCCCACCTACTACTTTGACTTTCTAGAAAGGCATCTTTCATTTGTAGCTAAAGCCAAATACTCTTTTGAGTTATAATTGCCAAATTAAGCTAAACCTTTGCCCAATGAACTCTTTTAGGTTCCTGTCAGAGGACATGGTTTTACCTAGCAAACCAATGAAATCCTTGCCTGGGGGTCCCAGACCATGTCCACTATAAAATGAACACCAAAGCATAGCAGAAAAGGGGGTTCAAGGGGGGAGAGTTCTAGGGGTTTAGAGGGAAGTTCTGAAATTCTAATACTTTAGCAAGGGAGAGGGGAGAAAGAAAGAATAAAACAAGAGAGCCAAGGAGGAGGACTTCGTCCCATATCCTTGAGATCCTTCAAAATATCACTTAGCCTCCAAAGAAATATATACAAAAATATGAACACATCAGATATCACTCTCTCCCACAAAATCCTCCTCACTTGATTGCCTTGGATGGAAATGTCCAAGCAAAGCTACTTGGACTACAGTTCCAAATCCTACAAAACACTAAGTCTGTGAGAATTGGGGCCAAGGACCTTATGGCTAACCCATTTTATGAAGTTCATTCATATATATATATGGGTGTGTGTGTGTTTTAGAATGTATATCTTAACCTGAGGAACTAACAATTACTTGAGAATATTTGTATTGTATACTTATGTAGAACCTACAAAGGTAAAGGGAAATGACATAATCCAGTAAGCATGGAGGAAGACCCTGTGGCTAAGGAACCAGCATTTCGGTTTTCTAGATTAAAAGCCTCATGGTTCAAGGAACCAGCGTTTTGGGTTCCATGGATTAAAAACCTAGTACCCTTGGGAACCATAACATCATGCTCGAGGAACCACAAACCCACGTCCTGGGAATCACTAGTGGAGGAACCATTGCAACATCTTTCCCAATGAACCATCGTTGGGGAACCAAGTGAAGGAACCCTTTTAAATGTTCACACAATAAAAAATAAGCCTTAAATATTCTATTTTAATCTCCTTCTCGTTGTGAACATTATAAATAATTCTTTTACTCATTTTGTAAGAGTAAAATGTCATTTTACAACATTAAAACACTTATAATGGTATTTTATTACTTGGGAGAAAATCACATTTTTTTTCTTGTGGAGCTCTATGTGACTTGCGCATAAACCGGTTCATATAACGACCCCAATAGGCCATGGAGAACCGAACCCAATTCACCCAACTTCTACTTTAGCCCTTTCTTAGTGACCCCAATATCCCACATTAGCATTGGGCCTAGGAACTGTTAAAAAAGAGGGACTCACACTAGGTTATTCATCAATTAATATGATGTTGAGATTCGAATATGTTAAAAATAATTTTTAACCTTAAAACTTTTAGGGTAAAATATAGTCAACGTCTTTTTAGTTTGGGCTAATGCCAGTCAGGTCCAAGACATTTTAAAACAACTAACTAATTTGGACCCTAATCACCGTGAGGGAGGAGTAACAATTTAGCTATCAAGTTGGATTTAGAGACCAATTTGGTATTTTTTTTTCTTTTTTTTATATATACAAAATAGAAATTTTACTCTAACTTGATCTAAAGTGTATATGTGTGTGAAGCTCCCTCCTGGAGACTTCAACCCTAGCCCTTGCCTCCCACACCCTACAAGCATTTATACTTGTTGAGTAATCATCGCACTAAGGATGTGTGGTGAAATTATATTTACTTTTTGAGATTTATTTGTTGCATCTCTAGTTTATTGTGAACTTAAGTTTGCCATAAACTTGAAAGTTATAATATCTATTTGCATAGTGAAATTTTTTGGAGTTGCCTTGTGGTTTTTTCCTTTAAATTAGAGGATTTTCCACATAAGATTTAATATTCTTGTATGGTTGTATTTCTATTGTACTTATTGAAATTTTTGCTTCTATAAATTTTTTCTATTGCTTAGTAGTTATTAATTTGAATTCACATAAAGACATTAAGAGGATTTAGGTTATTTCACTGACAGAATTGTTATACATAAAATAAACCTTAGAGGTGAGATTTAACAATGCAAAATTGCGTTGAAATTCAGCATGTTATACGCGAGATAAAATATCATTTTCAACCAATGTATTGACGAAGAAAAATCAGTGGAAGTGTCCAATTGTACTAGTATTGGACACTTTCACTTACTGGTTAGAATTGGACTTTTTTGTAGGATTTATATTGTACTGGTATCTAAATTAAAAGCGTACTTTTCACGTGTTTGTTGAAATTATACAAACTTGTTTTTTTTATTTTTTTTTTATTTTTTTTTATTTTTTTTTTAATAACTATAAAAACCAAACAATTTTGTTAGTTAGAAACATTTTTAAACTATTTAGGAAACTAGCAACTCAAGTCTTTTAGATTCGATTTTCTGTAGCAAATTGAGTTTAAGAAACTCGATTTCTGTGTGCTGACAAAGCTGAGGTGGACTAAAAGATCCATGTGGAACTCGAGTCTTTAAGACTCGATTTCCTATTCACCATCTTCTTCCTTCGTTTGTTTGTTTGTTTTTTTTGTTTTTTTTTTTTTTACATCTGCCGTCTCACTCCCTTCTTCCAAGCCCCCTAAAACCCAAGACAGTTCTTCCTTCTTCATCTAAATCCATTTCTCAAAATCCAAACCCATTTCTCAAAATCCCAAACCCAAATCACGATCTCAATCTCAATAAGAGCAAAAACTGGGTTCATGGTTGTGAGGTTCTAGAAGGAAGACTCAAGTTCCACGTGGATTTTCTTAATCCAGCTTAGCCACGCACGTCATGAAAATTGAGTATTAGAGACTCGATTTGCTACAGTGAAATCGTGTCTAACAGACTCGAGTTGTTACTTTTCTAAATAGTTTGGAAACGTTGCTAATTAACAAAATTATTTGGCTTTTATAGTTATTTAAAAAATAAAAAATAAAAAAAGAAAAAAGAAAAAAAGAAAAACCTACGAACTTTGATAGAACTAGTTGAGATGCATGTTCCGTTTTTTATGTGTACATATCATAGAGTGTCCAAGGAAATTGGCTATTAGACACAAATTTAACGGGGAAAATGGGCAAATGCCCATTTTGGACAAAATAAGTAGTGTTTTGCCCTCTCTCTCAAACTAATTAGGAAAATGCCCCTCTTTTGTAACTCGATATTCCTAAAATTGAGTTATACGAAGAACTCGATTATCGTATAGTCGAGTTAGGTGCAACATTGTGCCACGCTGGACAGCCAGCGTGACATTTGGTTTTTGTAATCCCTAAATAACTTGATTATACGGAAAATGAGTTATGCAACCGACTATAAAAGTCTCGAGTTCTACTCTTGTTAAAAGCTGTTTTCACACTGTGTTGGTGTCAGGTGTAAGGGTATATGTCTTTTAAAATAACTCGATATTAAAATAATCGAGTTATAAAGTGTACTCGAACTCCGTAAAATCGAGTTATTCTCGTATATTTCTTGCACTTCTCCTCCCATTCACAAGGTTTTGCTTTTTGTCTGAACTAAATTCCACTCTGCCCCACAGATCCACAGCTGCTTCCAGACTAAAATTTGCATCACCTCAGGTAAAAAACTCACACCTGAATTTTATGGCAATGGTATTTTCATTTGATATTGTACTGAATTTTTATTTTTCTGGTTGAATGAGTGTGAAGTAAGTACATTGGTGTGATTTTGGTTGTTTGTTGTAGTAAACGTTGGTCAGAAGAGAATGAAATCTTTACTATAGCAACATTTTGTATCGCACATAATCATCATTGGTCATAATCATATAGGGGCGTGTACATAATTATCATTGGTCAAACATTAACAACAACATCTAATGTATATGGTCAAATGTTAATGTTAGTATTTCATTTTTAGTATGTAATAGTATAGAAATTTATGAATGTCTTTGTCGTATACAATTTTATGCAGCATTACATTATTTACCAACAATTGATACACACTGTTAACTTGATCAGTTGCTGTTATTGTATTTAGCGTCAATGTTTAGTTCTGGCAACTCACAATTCTACAGGCCTCACGATGTGTTCATTGCTATGGGTCGTTGCTGGGTATTGGAAGATAAGTTCAGCTATCCAATCAATCCGAATTTGTGAAATAGTACTTACGTTCACAATACCATGAGACAGGAGTGGGCTTGGTTATTTCGTGAACAACAATTGTTTTATGATAAGTTGGTTGGTTTTAAGTTGCCAGTGCCTCGACAATTCGCATCGCAGATGCCCAGAGATATGATCAACGAACTTCATAAAGCATTGAACCGCATAAGAGAAGAAAACAACCGAATAAAGATACATCTTAATCGATATTGGACCCAAGTTGAGATTCGAGAGTCAGTGGATGGAGGGTGGTACGAGCACGCACAATTCATGCAATCACTTCTTGCTGATCCCATTTATCAGTCAGACGTGGAGATATTAGATGAAGAGTAATTGTGTCGTGGTGTAATTAGAATTTGTTGTTGAACTATTTTGCTTAACTATGTTTTACATGTATGTGTGTCATTGTCGTTGAATTTGTACTATGTAAACCTTATTATTGATTGTGAGGAGCTTGCATGTTATTCGTAATCTAGTTTATTCCCACATAACGCTTAAAAGTTAAATATTCATTTTTTAATAAGCACCTACAACAAAAGATAGAAAACTATCTTTTAACTTACATGATATCACCAATATGCATGCATTGCATATTGAACAGTAACGCTACTAACATTATTAACTTAACCCTAGACAACACATACCATATAGGCATTCACTCTGACAGGTAGTCCTCGTAGTTGAGGACATTGATACGTTCCACCGGAGTGAGTTGCCTGTTCGTTGCGACGGCCAGCTCTTCCACCAGTTGTAGCATGTGATACTTGGACCTACGGAGTATCATCAGATTGTTCTCTTTTTTTATTTTTGTCACTGCACGCTCATATTGGTGCATGTTTTTCCGTGACAGTGTGAGCGAGACACGATCGACAAGAGGCGCTTCGAGTTGCACAAGATCATTGTGCAGAGCGTTGGACTCGTTCACGCGAAAGTCCCACTCCTGCCGCAGTCCGGCATAGTATTCCCTCTCGTCGGAATCTCTCTTTGTCCTATACTTATCTGGAAAATGAGGTAGCATCCAATTGCGCATTGACATTGGAAAATGTGACTTCTAAACAGTATGTGTAGATGTTTTGCAAGGGTAGATGTAAATGGGACTTCTGTATGTGTAGATGTTTTGCAAGGGTAGATGTAAATGAGACTTTATATAGGAGTTTTGTAAGGGCAAGTATTCACATGGATGTAACTATATGTAAGGGTAAGTATTTACGTGAGTAAATACACAATGACTCGAGAGTATATTGTTCAGTGCAGTGTTAAGGAGCACATGCAAAACTACGAACATGACTTGGGTATACAGTGGCACTTGTTGGTGCATGTGGTTCGCTGAGACAACTATTTGATATGGCTATAGCTTGTGCTACAGCAACGGGTTGGTGATGTGTATTGCAAAGGAGATTGTGTATTTATTCACGTGAAGACTATTCAGCATTCTTATGCTCAGGGGTGTAGTTAGGATTTTTAACTTGGGGGTCCAAGTTATAGTATTCATACAATAATCATAATTCATAAATATATTGAAAACAAAGTTATCAATTCTAATATATCCATAAATTGTCTAATTCACCATAGACATACATAATATTGAAAAAAAATTAAATAAATTTTTGCATGACGATAATCTTTCATAGAATAAAATTAATCTATTATCATCAAATTATGAATTCTAAATGTTGCTACAGGCATCTTAAATTCAGCCACCATTATCAAATCATTAAAGAAGAAAATTTTGCATTTTATATATATATATATATATATATATATATATATATATATATTTATATATATATATATATATATATATATATATATATAAACATTTGTTGCTACAAGTGTCCTAAATTTTAAATTACTAACATCTTAAATATGACTCAAGAATTAACCTAAAAAGAACCTTAATTTTGTTTCTCAATTATATAGATGTTACTCACATTAAAGAAAAACAAATTTCACTATTATTTTAAGCAACATCCGCTTTATCATTCATATTATTTATTTTTAAAATATTGTAATGAATTATCCCTCAACACAAACCCACATCCTCACACACTTCCGAGTTCACTACTCTACTATAGCAGCAATGAGATGGAAAAAAAAAGGGATAGATTTGTTTTTACTAGTTGTGAGGGTTTTCAGTTTTGTGTGATTGTGTTGAGATGAGTTTTGTTTTGTTAATATTAACTAAACAATGAGGCTGGCAGCAATATTGAGGAGATAAAGGCAAAAGGCATGTAGCTTGAGAATGAGAATGAAGAGGAAAATGTAAAAGCTTTGTTTTGAAATGGGCTAACATCTATTCTATTTGTAGAGAGTAGTTCATTGTCCACTAGATTAATTACAAGTCTTTGGATAATTGGGAGCTCAACTATTCTTTTATTTGAGGAGAAGTTTTACCTATTAGACAAAGTTTAAGTCTTCTGAACAAATGAGGGGGCCGGTTATAATTTTTTTAGGGGGCCTATATATTTTTGCTATATATGCTGTTGAGAAAATTTAAAATTTTAGGGGGGGGGGGGGGGGGGCATGGCCCCCCCAAGGAGCAACATGGATCCGCCCCTGCTTATGCTTCATTTGACATGATTTGAGGAGACAGTGCCGAGCTCCGTTAAATGTATTATAAACTTTTCAGGGATGCTTTGCATCCTTGGAAACGGTGCATTACAAAAGGATGCATATCTATGTATTGACGTGCATATAGGTGATATGACTAGACAGGGTTCACGTGAAGACTATTCAGTATTCCTGTGATTCATCTAACATGACTTGATGAGACAGTGCCGAGTTGTATTAAATGTATCATACACTTCGTAAAGATGTGCTTTGCATCCTTGAAAGCGGTGCATTGCAAAATGATGCATATTGTGTATTGACGTGCGTGTAGGTGATATGACTGTAGCACTGCGAACATTAGCCTAGCAATGGTGGATAACTCACTCCCAAAATTGATGCATAAACTTTTCAAGGATGCTCTGTGTGTTCACGTGAGGAGCTATTGAGCAGCACATGTAGCACTGCGAACATCAGTGTAGCAATGGTCGATAGATCACCCCCAAAATTTTGCTTACACTTTTAAGGGATCCTCCACATCGTTGAAAACAATGCATTGCACAAGGTTTCATATCTGTGTATTCATGCGAGCATGGATGATATGACTGAACAGGGTTCAACAGTGCAGAGCTGTTGAGCAGCACATGCAGAACTGCGAACATGACTTGGTTGAACAGTGTCAAGCTGTGTCAGCCTTCTCCAACCTCACTTGCCCATTGTAGTTAGTGTTACGAGCAATGACTGTAGCAACATTGGAGAGTTTTATCCCCATATTCCCTTACAAACATTTTAGCGAGTGTTTGCGGGTACAAGATGTAGTTACATTTTATCAACATCAATGTAAAATTACATGAGTTCAACTATGCTTCCAATGTTTACATCAATGGCTTCTGATCATCACAATTGCAACATTATGGAGCTGTGGAGCAATGCTACAACAAACCAATAAGTTGAATGAAACATTTTAGAGGCTAATCAGGCTTTTAGGCATTTGCCCGATTTCTAAGTAAGCCAAATATCCAAGTAATGATGACCTTGTGTTCAGTATGGATTTTCAGTGAGTGAGTGGTTAGTCTAGTTTGGATGAGTCTATATGTAATGTATCTATATAAAGTAGTACACTAGCATAACTAAGATACACGGATACGTGCATATGATACAGTGTCTCAAACAACTCATATAAATGAATTATTCGTATTATTGAATCATATGTGTGGTTGGTCTGTGTGGTTTGGACGAGTCTGTATGTATTGAATCTATTAAATTTTCCTACAAGTAATGTGCAATAAGTCTAATTTGGGTGATGAGTGTTATGTGTGTAACATTTCAAGTTACACAGACAGAATATTGGAAACATCAACATATCTAAATGGAGGCATTTCACTTCCTAAGGTTTTTTCTACATTAGAAAGGCAATGACATTGTCCAACCAAAGCACAAGAATCATACGTAGCAACAAAGAACAACAGGGAAAACTAAAGGAACTGATTTCATATAAACTTAGCCAAAACTAATGAACAGTTAATATTTAGAGTTGCAAAATTTGAACATACATAATTATCATTTGTCAAACATTAACAACAACTTTCTGTATTGCACAAAATGTGGAGACATTAACAACAACATCTAATGTTCGTAGGTAGAAATTTTTGAAAATCATCATTGCTTGAATCTGAGAAGTCTGAAATATCTCTTTCATCATCTAACACAGTAATTTCATTAATAGACTTGATGGCTCGCTCTTGTGCCTTCCCCTTTAAATGCTTCCTAGCTTTTTGGATTGCGTTTAAACGGTCTAGTCGCCTTTGTATTTGATTGTTCTCTTGTTCAAGACGAGCAAGTATGTTGGCAGGTTCATCTCTAGGTAACTTGGCTGAGCGTGCCTTAGGAACTCGAAACTCGTGCCATCGACAATACACCTTTAACTCACACCTCTTCTCGTATAGGGTTGACCATGGTGGTTCTGCTACGGTGAACTCTATTGTGGTGGTATCTATACTTAGTTTTGTAGGTTTGCTGACCTTGATGTGCCTGATGCTTCCAAGACTCTCATACGTGTATATTGGCATATTAACGAAATCTCTCTTCTTTCCAACCCATTTCCCTCCATAATGGTCTGTGTATGTCTGTAGTTGTTGATCTGTTGGAACTTGTGATGATTCATTTGTTGAAGTAGATCCAAACTTGTTTCGCATTGTACGGTTTGATGTTGAGGCGTTGCGACTCATAGCTTAATCAATCTATGAAGTTAGTGGGGTAGAAAGAAGATCATTATTGTGGTGCATTTATAACATAATTTCATGGTCTAAACATTACAATTTAAGTTATTAGGGCTTGTCATGTCAAAACAGGCTGGAAAAACAGTACATCAACAGACTCATCCAAAATGTTCCCAATGTCACATCAAAGGTGGGTAGTAGTTGTAACATTAAATGTATACGGGATAATAAAAACAGTTGCCTGAAGTCAAGATATAGCTTAAGCCATTGTGCTTTCAATTTGTATTAATAATTACTATAATCTAATAACACGTGAGCGCCTTAGATTCTTGTGAAATAAATGTTATTTACATTTTTGGATTTACTTGATATTTTATAGAATCACATAATAACATAAAAAATTCTTACAGTTAGAACCATTTCAATAATACTAATAATACACGTCGATGGGCATGAAACTAACCATCATATTAATATATCAAATTATTTCCCACAGATACCATGTTCTTCAAACTGCCACTAAAATAACAAAATACATAACTGGCTATAAGCCACTTCATAGAACTGTCATACAATTCTCCAAATATGCTACAGCAACTACTAAAAATTCGTCCCCCCCCCCCCCCCCGGGTACAATGGCCAATATCAATCATCAAGAGTCAGATGGTGGAGAAGGTGGAACAACACGTCTATAGTCAGCTAAGTCCGCTCGCAGAGCTGCAACCTCGGCAAAAAAACCATATAGAAGCTGCCCATGGGCTGCTTGAGTCGTCATAATGGTCTCCATCATAGCACAAAGAGAAGGAGGAGGAGGGCCTGTATGTGTTGTAGCAGCAGTGTCAACATTTACCTCATCATCACCATCCTCGGCAGTAGTAGCTGTGGGATCCTCATGCATGTCCTCATGAGGAACATCTCCAGTAGTAGACTGTACTCGTGTTCTCTTGGATGAACCAACACTGGGGTCAACAAACTTCTTTTGGGCACTTCGCTGTTTCAGAAATTTGGCTCCTATGGGGGCTTGGATGTGAACCAATTCTTGGGAAGGAAAGTTCTTTAATCCTAAATATTTGAGGACTCTATGGATGAGAACTGGAAAAAACAACCCATGTCTGTTATACTTGCTCCTACACACCTCCACAACGGTTTCAATGAAAAGGGATGGAAAACAAATGGAACTATTGGTGACGAGGGCGTAAAGAAAGAAACACCTATCCATAGGGATTGTATGGATATGAGAGATAGGGAAAATGTTGTGACAAGCTATCCTGAAGAAGATATAATTAAGCTCAGTCAACTCACTTGAGCTAATACTTCGGTCAGAACCCCGAGTGACAGATCATCCACAAAGGACATCCATAACATCATCAATACGAGGAGACCTAGAGTATGGATAAGTAGGTGTACGAATTATAGGTATATCGAGAGCTTTAGATACGCACTCCCTAGTTAACCTAAAGGGTACACCACGTATGCACGATGCCATTGTGTGACCACGGAGATCCTCATGCACCGAGAGATTCGAATAGAATTCTCTAATTAAGTCAGCTGGAGGGGGTTGTAGGTTTGTACACAGGGACAGCCAATGCCTAGACTGTAGATTCTCACAGATAGAAGGATGCAGTTTATGTAGATTGATTTGCCTTTCTCCCCAAATACGCCTACGCTTAATCAAGGTTTCAAAGGTTTGCTCATTTTCAGGCGTGAGGAACCTTAATTGATCAAACACCACTTCAGGTTCAGATGCAGCTTTGGATTTTCCCCTCTTAGCCCTCTTCAGAGCCATAACTAATTGATGGTTAGCAGTGGAAACATGATCAGGGATAAAAACAATAAAACCAAAAACCACATTACAAAGAGATGAACAAAAAATTCATACTACCTAACCCATTCATATTTTCATTGCCAAACAGATCATTTCATCATAATCTACATAGACAATGAAGTTTGAAGGAGAGAACAACAATTGGAGAGTTTACAACAATACAATGAAAAAACAATATTCTTATTCATAGGTTGTTTAGTTGGTGAAATATTTGTAATGCATTTTGGTCCGAGTCAATAATTTGAAGATAGTGACCTAGAATATAGAAACTTTAGTTGAACTCAAAGAGCCAACATGCAATTTCTGAACATATTGAATTTTGTCAAAATGATCAATATTGTCAAACACCGATAGCAAGCATTTTAACAGCAATAATATTATATAGGAAACATGCTTAGCACTAGGATGTAGGACCTCACATGTTTTCAAAATTCCTAGCTACATGTAGTAAGTTTCACCACCTTGTACAAAAAAACCTTAAATTGCACAATGTACAGTTCAGACCAACAAACAGCATAAGGACTACCACACAGTTACATCATGGAGCCACTGGCAAGTTCACCCCCAAGGAAGCATACTAGTCGAAGACAACCTACGAGATAAGCAAGTAACCTTACAAACAACAAAGCATTTGACTAGCCAAACACCCAATTTCATCACAATCTACATAGACAATGAAGTTTGAAGCATCATCCAAAAATGAATAGAGAATACCCAACCACCAATCAGTAATTTTAAAGACAATAATAGTTAAAAGAGTCTTACTATGTAAAATCTTTGAAGAATTTGCATGGGAAATGCTCATTCTTGCCGGATGCAGCTGAGAGCAATCGAAGAAAAATATTCGGACTATTGCAAATTCTGCATAACTGGGGGAGAGTTTATAATGGTGGGTAATCACGTATCTCAATTTCTTAATAATTGAGTTATATAGATACTCGATAATAACAAAATCGAGTTATGTTCAGCGTGGTCCCAGCCCCAGCCTAGATATTTGGACTGATCCAGATGCAGTCCAAAAGTAATCCAAGTGCCCAGAAGGGTATTCCACATAACCCGATAATTAATAAATCGAGTTATGTGCAGTGTAACACAAACAAGTCCCTTACATCTACTTTGGTCATTTACTCTTCTTGGGCCATTTTGGTCCACTTTAGTCCCTTCGGTCTACTTTAGTCCATTTGGTCCATTCAGTCCACTTTGGTCAATCGCTCTTTCTCTGGTCCATTTTGGTCCACTACTCCACTTCCGTCCTTTAGGTACAATTTAGTCCATCCGGTCCTTTTGCTCCACTTTGGTCTCGTAGGTCCAGTCCATTCAGTGCTTTTGGTCCACTTTAGTCTATTAGCTCCACTATGTTGAATCCGGTCCACTTCAGTCCAATTCAAACCATTTGCTAGAGAACTCGGTCCTTTTGGTCTAGTTTAGTCCATTTTGTCCACTTCAGTCTATTGTTTCCAAATAGACACTTAGCTGTTTTAAGCATGCATGAGTTAAGTTGAGTCTAGAACAATTTTATTGAATTAGTAAATGAACTGAATTTTGTTTTGTTTCATCCTTATTAATAATAATAAAAAAAGGTGCATAACATATCCAATTTCATCCGTAAATATTGAAGCAACTTGCTAGTAAAAGTCATGTTCAAACTATTACTAAAATCTTAAAATTGTAGTTAATGATAACTCAACTAAATTAAAATAAAGGATGTTAGATTCTTTATTAATTGTTAAAAATAATTCTGACACTTCAGATAAAAATTATCTAGAAATATATAGAAAGTTAGAATGTGTAATGTTTTGAATAAATTCCAAACAAATTATATTTGACAAAGTAAATTAGTGGGTGTTAATTGAGTAAAATTTAAACAAAATTTTAAATTTTTTATTAACAAATATAGAAGGAGGGGGGATATTTTTTAAAAGGCCAAAGGGCCCTTTTTCTCTGCCATTTTATATATGAAAATATATGTATCTTTTTTTCTTAATGTTTTTCCCCTTTTTTGATAGAGTTTTAATAAAAAGATAAACGTATTGAAATGCAGAAGAGTCTGGGCATAGCATGGTGAAAGCTAGGAAACAAAGTGCGAAGGTGTAATTAAAAATACGCGTAGTGAAACTGTGTATGTGGGACTGAATACAAATTTACCTTGCCATCAATCTATGTTTTACTTTATACTGTATCAATTGTGGTATGTCATGTGTTTAATTTTTTTTTTTTAAATTTTAAAAGTCAATTATTTTATAAGGGATGTAAAAACAATACATGACCAGCTCGTTGTATTTACCTCTTATTGCGTTCATGGGCTTGCTGGCTGTCATTCCTGCCATGTTGGCCCGTTGAATTTATTATCTTGCTTTTACAGTTTTACCAATTATGCTCCTTTTTCATCCCATTTTTCGTATTGTTGGGCTTCTTCTACCATTTGGACTTTCGTAAAAAATGGGCATCAATAGTGGGTAATATGAGCTTTTATAGTGTGGGTAAAGGAATGAATAAAGCACAGTAAAATAGGCTAGTAGTGCATCTCACGGGTTGGCCAAGTCGTGAGATACCTTCTGGCACTTGACTCTTCAACATCTGATATATGCTTCTCATGTGGCTTTTTGTGGGTTGTCCACTCGTGAGCCAATCGTGAATTGTTTTTTGTTCACAGTTTTTCACCAATTTCTCACATTCAATCCTTACATTGAATCTTACAAACATACTGCAAAATGATTGAAAAAATACAATAAAATTTGACACAGAATAGAAACCAAGAAAACATCGTCTGAAAATTACAATCTTACAGAAGTGATTTTGATTGGCTTTCCTTCCTAGTAATGGCGATCCCCGTTGGAAAAGCAAAAACATTATTTCAAATATTAGGGCCCTCTCCCCTATTTTGTAAACTGGGAAGCCATATATTCTTCTGAAGTCCCTTAATTTACTTGCTCATCTAGCTGCTTAGTTGGTCTTGGACTTATCTTTCAAGCCTTAATCTATCTCCTTTATCCTTGGTTGGGTATTCTCATTACAAGGTGGAGATAGATTGGGCCAGAAAAGCCTTTTGTAGTTCTTGTTTCTCAATAAATTGTATTATTATTCAAAAAAAATAGTTTGTAAATTATAAACTATATTTTATTTCGAACATAACTATGAACTATCTTATAAATCATATTTGTCACTATTAATAATATTTTTTTAAACATTCTTGATCATGATATTTTATTCAATAAATTAGAGATTACATAGTATTGTATACTTATAGTTTGCATAAATTAATTCAACATATAAAAATTTAATGAATTTTTTCTTTTATAGTTAATCAATTTTATAATTCTCATAAAAGTGGTATCAAAATTTTCTTAAGATGACCTATTAACAAATGCCCTGAGGACAAGAAAGCATATGAAGCAGAGGACAAGAAAGCATAAAGAAAACAAACAACTTTGCTAAGATCCTCCACCCCAAACCCTTTGCAAACCAGACTCAAATTTAATTGTAAACAAACAAAGGAATACCGAAGACCCCATTTACAACCAACACTAACTGCCTGGATTATACTTTCCTCTGTTTGATCTGGCCAGCATGCATTCTTTCCCAAGTCTACACAGAACTACTTGGAAGCTTTTATCATTAGGGTCCATTTGGTAGGGGAGAAGAGAAAATGGTGGGGGTGTGTATGTGGGGGGTTGTTGTTGTTGGGGGGGAAGTTTGGAACCCAAACTTCAATACATTCTTTAATTACCAAGCATGTGCTTAGAGATACATATCTGTGAATTAGTCCATCACATGGTGAAATTTATGCTGATGATCCAACTAATATTGAATATAGATATTGGTAAATACTAATGATTGAAACTAATGACTGAAAAAAAAAAAACTAAGGACCCCACGGTGTTATTTGAATTTGTTTTTCTTTCCAAATTCTAGCTAATTTATGACTAGAATCGAGCAAAGACATATTTGAGGGACAAAAGACGGAACTTTCCTTTTATTTATTCATGAATAAATGGGAATAGTCACAACTCTCAACTCTAAAAGGCGGTAGGACAAAGAGATAGATTCTAATTTTTGACTAACTTGTGTATCACGATGCTGAGATGATTCAATAATAAAATCACAAAGTTCTTCTTTTATGATTTTTGAAAATTCTCTTAGAATTTCAAAGGGACATGGAGGAAAATAAATAATTTGAGAAACTAAAATAACAGAATTGGGCTCAAACATCAAACCCATATATGTCTAAACTTTTGAAAGTGTTATCTCTTAAATGGCATTTCTATACATGTATGAGTAGAAGTCCAACGTACATATAGGAAAATTAAAGAATTTGAAGATATTCTTCTTTTGAGAGTCAAAATGATAGGTCAATAACGATTTTTCTTTCTTTCTTTCTTCCTTTCCTTTTTTTTTTTGGTTGAGAAAAAATCTGTATGCAATGTATTAAATCAAAAACTAGGGAGGTACATCAGCATAGACTAAATAAAAAATGTTTGGTGTAACGTAATTCATCCAAACAGAGAGAGGGTAAGACGTTCTAGCTCTCCTGGTTAATGTATGAGCAACATTATCCTGCTGCCTAGTATGAGAGAAAGAATAGGTTTGTAAGAAACCCATAATAGACTTACAGTCTTTGGCAATAAATTTAAAGAATTAATATAACATTATTGATCCAAAACCAATAAAATTTAATTTTTTACTTAAGAGGTAATATTTATGCATTAAGTAGAGTATTCCCTAACATTTCCCATATATTCTTCTTTCCTACCTTCATGATTTTCGATAATCTTTCTCCTTCTTCCTCTTCTTTTTTTTTTTTTTTTTTTGGGTGTGAGAATCATGAATTTTTGTAATCTAATCGCATTATTCACTAACCAATTTGGCTGTAAAAAAATTATTTTTTATGCCAACCTGAATGTTGTCTGAAATTCCTTATCATGCTGATTTCATAGTTTGCTGGAGCTACTGGCTTTGTAAAGGTCTTAAACTTGAGATTAGCATATATACAATAAAGCACGCAGCCGAAGTGCTCGCTGGCTACCCCAAATCAGGAGCTAAAAATAGAAAAGGAAAACTAGGGGCCTGTTTGGTCATGAAGTTCAAAAATTGTTATTTAAAACTAAGGACTGAAAAAATTAAGTTAATATACACCATAACTGAAAAATACCAACACACAAATAACAGCAACATTGTCTATACATAAATATTGGTAAATAATAACAAGGACCCCATGGTCAAATCTTCACAAAATAGATCTAAATGATCGAACATAGAATTTGCAAAATAATAAGCTCCCATAACAGTACATATCCAACATTTCATTCAACATACAATGGAAAGTTAGTAACCACTTAATCAACAAATCTGAAAATGTGGACTTTGAACACAACATTGTCCGTCATAGTCAGCTCAAATATGCAAACATCTCCTACTCGCAAACTGTTTTCCCTAGCAAATGTAGACCAACCAGCAGATACGACACATGATCTATATTTTCCGGAATATATGTATAACTTCACAGGCCATAATCGGTCCACAACTTGGAGCTTTACAGTGAGCATACTTCCTTTGGTGTGGTCCTTGGTAAAGCCTTTTCTCGGTAAGTAGTTGATAATGGCATGGGGTAAGGTTTGTACAACAAATAATAAGACATATTTAAAAAACTCTTGAACCTAGTTGAATGAAAATCAGTTTTAAGGCAATACTATTGTTTGTTATGCTGATGGTTGGATGCCAATTTGATGAATGCATGTTGTTCTTTTAGTTGGACTTTACATTCTTATGTGATTTCCTTCTACTACCTAAGATGATACTATTTGAACTAACAACAGAATGAAGCAAATCATTACCAAGTTATGTACAGCCCACTGCTCTCTGCTACATGCTTTCTAATTGATCTATGGAAAATCAAAGTTAATGGGAGTTGTGTTTCTAAAACCCAACAACAATATTAGAAAATTGAAAGCTTACCGCACGATCCTTGCCATTAACGTATGATGGATGAATGACAACCTTGAAAAGGGGATTTTCTGATTTCAGAGCATTGGCTCTCACCACATTTTCAGCTACACCACCATGTGAGAAAGACATATCATCTTCTTCAAAATCAGATTCAGCTTTAACTAACAGGCTGCTTCTGCATCCTACTCAATTTCCTCTAGGCCCATAACCTGATCCTGAAATGACATGAAAATATGAAGTCATGCACATGAAATTAATAGTAAACAGGCTTACAAAATCAACCATCAGCAATGAAAAAGTGTAAGATTCAAACCTGAACCCTCTCCCCTAGTAAAAGTACCAAACACCGGCCTGCATTTCTCTAACATTGACCCTTTAGATTTCAGTCTTTCATGTCTAAAACCTGTATCCCCTGCTTGCAAATCAGAAGTTCTTGGCTTGGTTTTTGCCCTCTTATGAGGCAGAGTGCATGGTAATGGTGGTTTCTCCCCTGTTTTTCGGCTTGGCATAAAGGCAGCCATGATTTCAATGGAGTTATCATCACTCTCATTGTCTTCCATCCTATGAACTTGGGGTTGGTCATGTAAAGGGTACTCTATTTCTGTTGCAGTGGCATCAAATATCAGTACAGAAAACCCTGAATTTCCTTCATATTTGAAAACTAGCAAGGACCCCACGGTTAGAGCATTGCTGTTTGCAAATTCGCACCAACCATTTTGAAACCAAACCTCCCCATCACGTTTTGTCAACTTCACTGTCCATTTTGTACCAGTTGGAATCGTAAGAAAGACCATGGAACCCAACTCAACTCCATATTTGTTAATAAACTTCTTTGGAATCCGCTGTAAAAAAGATAAACTTTAACAAAAACTAAGCTCTGTAAATAAACACACGCAATCAATCAACCTCTATACATGTTGAGAAGAATGTACCTATTAAAGGGCAATCTTATTTTGTCTTTATTTATAATAATACTTGTTCACTCTCAAAGGGATGAAGAAAACCCAGGCAAACACCATATAACAATGTGAAGTTCGTTGCAATTCAGAGAATCAAATAAAAACTGTAACAATATGTGCAGTGTGGTAACCTATGCATTACAAAATGACTACATGTAACATGGAACGAAGTTCACAGATTTAGATTAATAGGTCATCAACAAATGTAAATTTTTGAAGAATCACAAATACAAAAGTACAAGTGGACGACAGTCAATGTTAAACATATGATTTTAGAGACAAAAAAAATAAAAAATACAGTATACTTACAAGCTTTCCTTCTTCAAGAGTTCCAGGCATGATAATCTTGAAGAAGTGCGTGGCCTTTGTGGTCAGTGAAGCAGGACCATCGCCGTTGTCTCTCCGCTGGTTTGCCATACTTCTGCTTCTCCAAACTAATACCCAGAGCAATCGTAACTATTTCTGGTGTAGGGTCTGAGTACTAAAGGCAATTGGACACAATAATGGTTGGTCTTCCACATAACCCGATTATACGTAAATCGAGTTATGTGTAATGTAACTGTAACCAATCCATGTTGTGTGTACTATAATTGATAGGAATCCATGATGGGTTAGGTCGGCTCGCACGTAACTCGATTCTAAAGATATCGAGTTACTCGTAAACTTACTCGATAATAAATTAATCGAGTTATGTGCACTGGGCTTCAGCACCCAACCCAATACAGTTGGATTGGTCCAGATGCAATCCAAGATGAATCCAAGTGCCCAGCTTCTCTTTTACAGAACTCGATTATTTTGTTCTTGAGTTATGTGTAGTATAACTCCAATCAATGTTATAAGAGGTTGCATGTAACTCGATAGTACATATATCGGGTTATTTGCAAATTGGTTCTCGATAATATGTTAATCGAGTTATGTGCACTGGGCTTCAACACCCAGCCCATACAGTTGGACTGATCCAGATGCAATCCAAGATGAATCCAAGTGCTTGTACTCTGTATTCGAGTACCCTTAATTTTAGAAGGGCTTGCACGTAACTCGATACTACAGATATCGGGTTATTTGCAAAATAACTCGACAATGTATTGATCGAGTTATGTGCACTGGGCTTCACCGGCCCGCCCTTCTTGTTGGACTAATCCAAATGTAGTCCAAGAGGAATCCAAGTGCCCAGCTTGAGTTCTACATAACCCGATAATAAAGGTATCGAGTTATTTGGGAATACCACTCCTACATCAATTAAGAAGTGATGCAGCACTGTTCACAAGAATTTGGCCTGTTTAATCATCATGAAAGTGGACTTGTTCACAACCAATTCCATCAATCTATACATCCATATAGTGTCCAACTATATCCATAATCAAATCATCCATACAATTCCAACCACATCCATAACCAAATCAATTCATTAAACAACCATGTGAATAAGAACAACAATTTATTAAACAACAATTTATTCTGGTTTCTCATATTTACAAGAAGATATTCTTTTTTCAACTAGCGCCACACCAATTGCCTCTTTGCCACGAAGCCCATATCTGCACAAGTACAACGATAAATAATTAATCATAACCGCATCTTTTACTCATCTTTTAAAACCATATTTTACTATCATAGTTACAATCGACACATTAGTACAAGACTTGTAAGATGTCAATTATGACTTGGGGCAATATTTTACAAACAGTAAATAAGAATTAACTTATGATATATCCCCATTTGTTACTGGGACTTGTAATTGTTACCTGTTATGTACCACCACAGCTTGTTGATTCCACATTTCGAGTCGGACATCTACGACGGTTATGACCCTCTTGGTGACACAACCCACACTTCGACTTTGGTCCATTCTCAATCCACAATGAGGTTGGCAACTCCCTATCGTTGTCATCCATCTCATTGCGGATTCTTGTGGACTTAGGCCGACCTTTCTCACGGATCAACCTTGGGTTTGGCATCACTATTCTCCTTTCTTGTGGCTCCAACCATTCTAACCTATCTTTAAGTGGTTGGAATATCGACTCGTAGTTGTGATACCATTCTTCCACGCCGTAGAAACGATCCATAAACTTCGTGGCATCGTGGTTGTACTTGGCACAAACTGCTATCAAGTGTGAACAAGGGATCTTGTTTACTTCCCATTTTCCGCACGTGCATGTCTTGTCCACGAGGGAAACCCTATGGGTGTGTGCTCCCCCGCCAGTGTCCAACAATGAAGACTGTGTCTCCACTGTATATAAGCACTGTTGCGCGCTCATCCTTCTAACCAATGGAACTTCGCCTTCTCTTGATTTGCCTCAAACTTGTCATAGGCATATTTGCACCACTCTTGCCCCTCTTCCAACTGCTCTAGTGTTTTGTTTCGACGATCATCAAAGTACGAGTTCACCTTGTAAAATATGTACTGAACCATTGCAGTTATGGGCAAGCTACGTGCGCCTTTAAGTACCCCATTGAAGCACTCCAACAAGTTGGTTGTCATTGCCCCATATCGGTGCCCATGGTCATGTACAAGTGTCCACTTTTGGTCGGCTACCTCCTGAAGATAGTCATACGCATCCTGGTTGACATTCTTGATGCAATCCATGGTGTTTTCAAACTTCCTAACTTGATTCACAGTTGCTGCCTTCCATACCAAGTTTTTCAATGCCACACTATTGAAGTTAGTGTTAACATTGCTTACTAAATGACGGAGGCAATACTGGTGATGGACTAAGGGCGGTTGCAAGTAGCCCCTATTTTCAATGTCATCGAAGCATGATTGTATCCCACGATGCCTATCGGAGATTATACACAAATTGGTCCGATCTATAACATAGGTCAGCAAGCATGCCAAGAACCATCCCCAAGACTCCGTGCTCTCACTTTCAACAACGGCAAACGCAAGTGGATAAATCTCGTTGTTACCATCTGTTGCCATTGCTATCAACAACTTTCCTTTGTACTTGCCATAGAGGTGCGTTGCATCTATGCTTATCACCGGCCTGCAATGCCTGAACCCTCTAATACACGGACCGAAAGCCCAAAATGCGAAGTTGAATATACAAGTCCCCGGGACACCTAGGTCGCATTTTAATGTGGTTGCAGTAGGTTTAATCCAAGGCAGACTAAAAACAATTGAACTATTGTATTAGGTCCAAGGATGGGGTGATATCAACATACAGAACAACCTACCTATCCACCTAAGGTAATGCTTTGTAAACCATATTAACAAAAGCATATGATTTTAATAAGAGTTAATAAGAGTTTTCATTATTTTACAAAAAAAAAGAGAGTATAAATGACAACTTTCACTCAAATGTGCATAATAAAACAATTAGGCCTAGTAGTAAAAAGTTTGTTATGCTTTTATAC
Organism: Quercus parvula; assembly: GCA_030820535.1. Lineage (NCBI taxonomy): Eukaryota > Viridiplantae > Streptophyta > Magnoliopsida > Fagales > Fagaceae > Quercus > Quercus parvula. The sequence continues at coordinate 42,721,547 of JAUAME010000003.1, forward strand.
CAAAACAACATAAAAAAGAACATTTAAAACTATATTTATTTTCGACAAATTCTACAGCACCAAAAAATTATGAAAATACCAAAACAAAAACCTCCAAACCATGCATGTGGGACTTTACAGTGTTTCTTGATCAATTTAGTCCTTAAATTGAGAACAACCATAATATAGTAATGCACTATGCAAGTAATATCTATCATAAAATATGTAATTAGGTTTCAATCCTGCCGGTGAGGCTATCTACTTGACTATAAACTATTATGAAATGTCTAATTATCACTACTAAAAACAAAAAAAAAACAAAAAAAAAAAAAAACAATAAAACCCAACCTACCCTTTTAAAAATTTGAGTGTAATTATATGGACAAAGGTGTGGTCGTTATTGTCATTGCCAATTAACCATTCTTCACACAAACAAATCTCCCTCAAAGACAAATTCACTTATTTATGAAGAACTTAAATCACAATATGTTTTGACTTTAAAATATAACTAGTCGCTAACCCGTGCATATTGTTTCATCGTTCAAAATTCATAACCTTTCATATTAGATATACCGGAATGTGTCTATTGGAAGGTCATAACTCTTTATATTGGATATATATTAAAGGTGTCTATTGAATGAAAATGTACCTATTGACCGTAAAATTGCCTATTGAACGAAAATATGCATATTGAATGAAAATGTGTCTATTGAATAAAAATGTGTCTATTGACTGAAAATATTCATACTGAATGAAAATGTGCATATTGAAGAGTCATAAACATTTCGGTATGAATAATGGTTCATATTCATTTGGTAATTTTTTCTCAACTTCTTCTTTTTCATCTTTCTTAGAAACACAAGAAACTTGTGGATTTTCTTTAAAATTGCTATTTGTAGAACCCAATAAACTTGGTTGTGTCATGTGGAGAATTTTGTGCCCACACACTATTGCACATAAAAAGCCAAAAAATATAATTGGACTAAGAACCAGTTATATATAAACTATGAATTTATATGGTGTGAAAATCTAATTCAAACTCAAAATCAATTTCAACTAAAACATAAAAATATTTTTATTACAATATTCAACGATGAAACAATAAGAAGAATAAATTGTGAAGTGCAAATATGCCAAACACACATTAAATGCCACATGTTTGATTTTAAATGTCATTATACTTTGATTTTACCACCAAAGTCTGGCCATTCCAAGCATGGTAATACAATCTTATACAAATTACAACACAAGTAATAAAACTGCCAACAACATAAAATAGTTAATAGGGTATATATTAATATTGAAGACAATGTTTCAACCAATAACAATACACAATGTCATTCTTAGAGGAAAATATCATAAAGCAAATGCGCAGGATTCAATTTTTTACAAAGGCCAACAATTAAAGTATCAGTATAAAGAGGTATCTACTTCTTGATTATAGTGTCGAAGTCATGGCCATTTCATAAATTATAATACAATCTTGCTCTATATGACCATAAGAAAATATTAAAACAACCTGCAATACTGCTTTAAACCAATTCTCCATTGCAACTACCCAATTCAAACCCAAATGTTAAAATTCGAATGGAGATGAGGAAATACAAAACAATAACTCCAATAACCAAATATGCTTAAATAAATAATCAAAGCCATTAAGCCAAAAAATTGCTAATTTAAACTCATTTTACAAAGTCAAACGGTGCACAAATAACAATATGTTGTGTAACTTTGGCACACAAAGTAAGGCAAAAAGTATGTAACTGAATAGAATAACACCATCTTCTCAGGGAAAAAAAAATAGTACTGTATAACACTATGATCAATACTTAGAGCAATTTCTCAATCACAGTTGACCGAATTATTTTCTAATCTTTTCATCAAGGGAATATAGTTATTATATAGATGAAAGATAAACTCATAGAGATGTAACGACAACAATTATTGTGGAGTTTTGCATGCATGATAAACCTACAGAAGATATTTTATCGAACAATGGTGTCAACAGAGGGGAAGGAATTGTTGGCTCACCGTGAGTTCCCAGTACGCAGACTCTACTATTATGTACCGCCTTGTGCTGCACCACTTCATGTACTCAACGAGGTACGTATCATCACCGTCCAGGGGAGGGGCAACGCGAACTTCATGCTCTCGGTTGGCCCATTGCTGAATATAGACATCATGTTTTGCCTCCCAGTCCTTCTCCCATTTACCTTGGAGGGATATTTTGTGAAGGTCAGTCGATTTATTCACCACAAGTGGAACTGGTTGCTTCATCCCAAATTGACGAAAGACCCGCTCGGGATGATGCCCCTCCACTATCCAAAAGTAGATCAATGGCACCTCGGCCCTCCAAATATGCTGCCCAGCAGTGCAATACGCAGGCAGGGAGCCCAACGTATGCGTGTACGGCTCCCATACAATCTACACAAGTGGATTATGTTTGTGATAGTGAGACATCATACTAATTGAAGATTATGTTTGTGATATGTAATATGGAAAGCATGGAATTTCTTGCTTCTATTCGTAGACAAAATCTTCAAGGATTATTGGGCAGAAAGTAAAATAACAGCAAGAATAAATGAACGTAATAAGTGAATAAGTGAAAATAAAAAATAAAAATAAGTGATATGTAATAGGTGAATTTCTTGCAGTTTCTCATTCCTACAAGAATCCAAGAATTCAAACAAAAGTAAAAATAAAAAACGTGGTCATGCAATTGAGGGAAACGAAAATAAAAAACTCAAATTGAGGATGTAAATTAACCGGATACTTGCTCTGCCCGTAATGCAGCCAGCGACGTCCGGTACGCAGCAAGGACATGTGTGGCATGCTTTGCGGTGATCTTTGGCCCGCTCTACCTAGCAAACATGGGGTTTCAACAAATGCTCGTTACTGAACTTTACATTTAACAAACTTTGCTTTACCTTCGACAAATGCTCGTTCTTTTGTTTGTTAGTTTGAGATATTTTTAATTATATTAAAGATACAAATAATATTTAATATACTATTACACATAAATAAGGATATTTCTATGAGACACTTAGCTTGAATAACAAGAACTCAATGAACATACCTGATGGCAAAGGGCCCTAAGTACACTGGCGGTAGAGGCGGCCTTGTAATAGGGCATATTTGTGGGAACCTTGAATAGGCCCATAGCTGCACCAACAAGAGTGCTCCTCCAATCTGCATCGCATCCTTCTTCGATGCACTACAAAGTTGCCTATAGAGCCAGGCCAATGCTGCACTACCCCAACTGTACTATCTCGCATTGCTGATTGGGTTGAAGAGCGGTAGAGTCAATAGTGAGACCTAGTCCGCTGACTTGTCCATGAACAACAGGGCCCCCATCAGTACAAGTAGGTGGTAGTGGACATTTTGCTACACGACTTCGTCATCAGCGTCCGCAGCTAGGGGAGTAGCAAACTGTGCATCAAGCCACTTGTATTTTATCCTCGCCCCAGTAAGAGCAGACTTGTTTGAGTTCGGTATCGCGGGCGGAGGTTCATGGCCCAACAATTCTCGGCACACCTCATTCCATTTTAGGTCTGTCATCCCAGTGACTGGCAACCCATCCATCGGAATCCCCAGCAGCACCTCTATATCTTGTAAGGTGATACCCATTTCTCCATGGGGTAAGTGGAACGTGTGCGTCTCCGAACGCCACCGCTCGACCAAGGCCGTGATCAAGGCATGGTCGACCTCCATATTAGGAACCTTGAATAACCCAGTCAAACTAGTTGCCTCTATGTATTGCATGATACGTGGGTTTAGCCCACGTTGCGGCAATACACATTTACGGCGTTGAGCCTTTATGATGCCAGGCACCTCTTACACACGGACAAGCATTGTGTTAGGTAGTGCACATAAGGTAATTAAAAAACGGACATGTATTAATAATACAACTACATACCTGGTTGGCAGCGGGTCTCCAAAGTGCAGTTGACCGATGATCCGGCTGCCGGGTCAACTAGGTCTGATCGTCGGGTCCAGGACTCACTCTATCTAGTGCCTACATATCTGATGTGGCAGCAAATAGATTGTTAGTAATTATTTGACAAGTAAACCACAATTAATATAAAATAAAAGCACGGACACAGTAAGACATATTATGATCCCAACAAGATTGTCAACATCAGTTCTTGCCCTCACTTAACATGCAACCCAAAAGCAATCAAATTAAAGCTTAAATAAATAAAATAAGACCTTGCCATAATTTTACATAAAAACACTTTTTATTTTTCTATTATCTGTAATTGAACTATAAAAACAAACAAATGCCTAATTAATGTGCTAGAAACTTGATTGACACCTAGATGTTCAACATCTAAGCAATATTTAATTGTGATAGTTCTTTTTGGTTTATGATGTCTTTAAGAGTGATTTTAACAGGGAAAATATCAATTACAATTATTAGGAGTTGCATATTAGGTTTCGAATTAAATTTAACCATGCAACACACAATATGTGATCTTCCCCCCAAGAACATTTAAATTCAACTCTATGGCTTATGACCAATGCAGTGACATAGTAAATATAAACTGCAACAACTCAATGTTTAGGTATTTTGTTCTCAAAACTATTCAATCAACCTTGGTCTTTTCAACAAAGTAACACTCTCTATAAGGTCATCCTTGACAGCTCCCCATTTTATGTCCTATGCAATTGCCGTTTACAATGGACCACTAAGATCCCTACAGCTATAGGTCATTTGGTATCAAGTTCTCAACTTAATATCTAGAAACCTATACTGTAGATTCTCACGTTTCTACTCACTAGATATGTAACAAGCAGCCAACTTCCCCGCTTGTTAGGTCTATTTTCAACATTTTAGGAGTTAATTGTACTCAATTTCCTGCTTGGTGGGTTGTTTTCAACTTTTAGGAGTTAGTTCTAGATCCATTTATACGAGTATAACTCTATCAGACTCGAAACTATACCCAAGTCCAGTATTACTTATAAGCAATAGTCAAAATTCTACATTAGACCATAAGGCTTAAATTTCATCAAATAAAAACCAAGTACAACAAAATCCAATGATGGCCTAAGTTTCTAGTAGAAACTATAAATAGCAAATACTATGGGAACAGAAAGCTTTGGAGGTCTAGGCGCATTCAATAACATCCAATAATACAACAACCCAACCCTATTAATTGAAATTTAAGACCCTACATGGACAATTCTTGGCATTCAAAATATCCTTCTATTCCTCTCTCTCTCTCTCTCTCCATAAAAGGAACATAAAACAAGATGGTACAGAATTCGAAAACACTTACGAAAGCGTGAAAATTGTTTGGTTTTAGCAATAAAGAAAGCATACTTGAAAGATTAAAGCGCACACTGATGAATTAATCCAAAAACAATTCAATTAACATTAACAGAAACTAACAAAAAGGTACCAAACAAAAGGGTACCAAACAAAAGTGAAGTCATTGAGACAACTTATCACCAAATTGTCTTACTATTTTAAAATAGATTTTCTCATTTGGTTCAACCTTAAAATGAGTGATACAAGATTTGAGAACCAGCCTTTAACAAAAAGATAAAAAAGTATATGATTCACAATCAACATAAAACAAATGAAAAAACAAAAAATAGATTGAAGTAACAGTCAACATATTATAAGTCACACATTCTTAGAGAGAATGAAACACAAAGATAGACTAATCCCCCTCTGATAATCATAAAACAAATGAAAAACATTGAATATTAATATAAACAATTGAAGATTAATAATCATAAAACAAAAGTTACAAACTTTGATGTGCATTTAGACTCTATTTTCAATGTCAGTGCATAGAGATTAATATAAGAAACTTCACAAAATGGAAATCATCAAATTCATGTCATGGCTTGAACTCTAATGAAAGCAGCAATATAGTCTCTATTTTTCAATGTCAGTGCATACACTCATACTGTTTGCAGCAAATACAAATTCTACAATAAATGAAATCAGGAAACTGATATCAACATGAAGTTCAATGTCCACACCTATCACAAAAATGGAAAATATTTATATAAACTATACTTTCATATATTAATAAACAAATTTTATTAATAGAACATGTCAACTTCATGTTCATTTGTCTTATGATAAATAATGATAATTTATTAATAAAACAGGTTACTTCATGTTCATGATGATAAGCACACCATAACCTAAAAGAATTATCTACAAAGCTAAGTGATTATGTGAAATCCAGAAGGGGATTGCTATTTCTAAGCACCCTAGACACGAGACCAATCAACCATATGTATCTAATCAACAATGATTCCAACCGAGTCTTTAATCAGTTTGTATCTTCAAAAATACAGCTATTTATTAATTCCTTCCATAGTAGCCATTTGTTTTGGCAATATCAAACAGAACTTTTTCAACAACACATTTTCAAATAGTAAAAAATGTAACTAGCACTTATTATCATATTTTCTTCCCTACACAAAAGCTGCGTCATACCCATAAATCAAATGGAAAAAAATTGAATATTTTGGTAATGCGAGATCCCCCTCTGATAATCATCCATTTCCCACAAAACAAATGCAACACAAAACAATAAAATGGCAGAGCAATGTACCTGTAATCAATGGCGGCGGGTACGGTGAGGGTTCGAAAAGGGTACGGCAGAGACCAGAGTATTGGCAACGGCGTCTGATCGAAACGGGTGAGAGAGAATGATGGAAAAGGGTGGGGGAGACTGAGGCAGCGTGATCACAGAGAGCGATGGAGGGTATAGCGGGAGAGTGATGGCAGAGAGCGAGGGAAAGTGAATAGCGAAGAGTGAACAGGCGTTGTGAGTCGTTGGGTTTGAAAAATGTAAAGCAAACTTGATTTCCCAATTACCGAGTTATGCGATTATTAACGACCATTTTTTAATTTGAAAAGTCCACGTCTGCTACGCCAGCGTGGCAAAAGGCTGAATATAACTCGACAAACCAATAATCGAGTTTTTCATAAATCTCAACTTCCGTATTATCGAGTTACAAAAGAAGGGCATTTCCCTAATTAGTTTGGGAAAGAGGGCAGGATGCTGGTTTTTTTGCCCAAAAAGGGCATTTGCCAATTTTTTTTCAAATTTAACCCTTCTTTTTATACAGACAAAACCAAAGCCCCTTATCTAAACTCCTTTTATACGGATAAAAACAAATCTTTTACCCAGTTTATATGGACAAAATACATAGTAATGTAATAAAATTGGTAGTATCTTTAACATTTTTTTTTTCCTATTAGCTAATAAAAAAATGTGGGGGCATTCTTCCATTCAGGGCCTTCTAGACTATTGCCTAACTCGGATAATAGAAAGGGTGGCCTTGTGCATGTCCTTACTATTCACGAAATTGCTGTCCACCAATAATTGATAATAGGTGCGAGTAATGCTGCAACTGCTAGCCTATAGTATATATAGACATATGTATGACAAAATCATATAAGTTTAAAAGAAAAAACCTGTTTAATACAAACTAGAAATGATAATGTTGCAAGCAAGCAAACAAATTGCGCAATGCGTAGTCCCAAATTATTCCCAAAATTTAAATATGTACACTAGCTGCCACGCAGGATATAATCATATTTAAAGTTCTTTCTTCCAATCACATATTCATTCTTGAAATCTTTTAGCGGCTATGCGCAACATATATTCTGAATTCATGGTTTATTGTAATGGCAAAAAACCCATAGATGATGAAGTTAATATAACAAATGAAAATATGATATTATTATGAAAAGTCTCGTCGAACGAGAGAGTGTGGCATATGCTTTTCGCAGTTGAAGCTAATGATCGCTATCTAGATAAGAGAAAAAATAATAATAATAATAAAATAAAATAACCTAGAGAGAGAGAGAGAGAGAACAAAAACAAAAATACTTTAAATGAATTTTCCTAGCTGCCTCAGTTAGGAAAGCATTGGTGAGTCCTGTGTTCTTTTTACTCCATAGCAAACATGTAGAGATATAGAGAGATGAGATCTCCTTGCCTCAATTCCTTCCTTGAGATTAGACCACCATTACTTTCAAAAAATGGTAGAAATTACATGCACAAATAAACTCATATGATAAAAAAAAAAAAAAAAATGTAACAAAGTGAAAATAGACGCATGAAAAGAAATGTAAGAATTGCGTTCCCTAATCTATATATATTAACAATCAAGTTTAGAAAAAATCCAATTAGATTTTACAATCGAAGTCCAATTTTGCGTCACGTCCTAAATTATTTATTTTTAAAGAGATTTTTATTTCTTAATTTTGGAGTCAAACGTTGGACCAGATCATAAACATCCATCTAATTAGTAAGTTGTTGCGTATAAAAACTAAAAAGTCTAGAATTAATAAACATAAAAAAATAATAATAATAACAATAATAATAATTTTTTTAAAAAAAAGTATAATTTACATTTTCTACCTAATAATATTCTTACAAAACTTTTTAAAGAGTTAAAAAATATGTATAAGAATAACTATCAAGTGCAATTTCTTACACGTTTTCTTTTATTGGTTTTACTGCTTTAACCTTCTACATTTTCTATTATAGGTTTAGTAATTTAACTATTTGTTTTGTTGACATTGTTGTTTAGTAATTGACTAATTCTAATTTTATGGGTTTAGTAAATGACTAATTGTTTTGTTGTTTAGTATTTGCTATTTTATGAGTGATATTGTACTTCTTTGATGTTCTTAATTAATTTAAATTCTAAAATAAATATAAATAACATCTAAATTTTTTTTTAAAAATCCTAAATATAAATATTAATTAATTAAGTAATCGTCGTACCCTAGACGTGTCGTACCATTGTTTTTAAAAAGTGGCAGTACACAGTATCCGTGTCAGTGTTCGTGCAACCTAGCTTGTACTATCAATGTGTGTAATTTACATAGCCCTCTTATATAGCCTAAGAAAATATCAGTAACAAACTAACTAATTCGGTAATTCCTAACTAGTTAAAAAAATCACGTGGAAAATATGGCAAATGTGTAGACTTAAATAAAATGTACAAAATACAAAGACAAATCCACAATACAATTTCTAATAGGCCCCCTCAAGAGTCAAGATCGAGTGTACACACATGGACCTAGATGAAGAAGAAGAAATCCTGCATAGCAGAGTAAAAGGCTCAATGTGAGCTCCAAGATGCCATAATCAAGTGCAACGTGAAGGTGCCAGTGAGGCGCCACTAATCGCAGACAAAAGATGCCAAAAAAGGGCAATGATGGAAACCGGAATGACAGCTGCAAAGACACCAAGACTGGCTGGAGAACAATAGACACCAACACATCAATGGAGAACAACAAAACCGGAAACAAATCCGGAAGCAACGCAGAACTTTCTACTAAAACCAGAAATGATGCAGAACTTTCTGCGTAAAGGTGAGCCCCACTGCTCCAAAAATATGATGAGCAACAGGGCTCTAAAATGGACAAGCACCATAGCTCCAAAACAGAGTAGAGTGCCTAGAGTACTAGACATGGATTGACAGAACCTTTCAAATGAAGCGAGGTAGCAAACCATAAGTCTAAAATCTGGCATCAAATTCTTAGAAGACATGCCAATACCAATGGCAACAGAAACCAATGAAACCCAGCTGCAAACTGAGTAAAACACCATAGCAAAAACAAAGTGCAACATCCACAGTTGCAGAAAGAGAAGTAAGCGTCCCAACAACCAAGCAACCACCGGCCCCTGTGAACCTCTCAACAGATGCAGTAAGTGCAGGAAAATGCACAGCGAAAAGATGAGAATCTCTTTCCAAATCTGTAGCACCATACCAATGTGGAGGACAGCTTGATGTCACAATCTCATAAAACTGACCACAAGAGCCAAGCCAAAAGAATTGAAGCTCAGAACGATGTTGTGATCAAGACCCGTTGTAGAAATGAGTTAAAAACCAAAGGGGCATGCTTCAAATCTCAAGAAAAACAAACTCACATGCTTATCTCCACACTAGGAACTTCAAGCATCAATAACATGCTGGCCCAAAATCACATATGTTCATGTAGAGAATTAACCCGAAATTCCCAACCTATGAGAAATAAAAAATAGAGAAAACACACGCCAAAGTAAACAATCACACACACAAGACAATATTTATGTGGTTCGGTAATTTTTTGTTTCTCACTGGTTGGGAATTTCGAGTTAATTCCCTACAACTAGTATCAGAGCCTAGGGTTAGGTTTGAGTGGGAGCAATGGCAGAGGAAGCAGGAAAGGTGTCTGGAATAGAAAAGTTTGATGGCATAGACTTCACGTATTGGAAGATGCAAATTGAAGATTATCTTTATGGGAGGAAATTGCATCTACCTTTTTTGGGGACAAAACCCGAGGCTATGAAGGCTAAGGAATGGGCTCTTCTTGACAGACAGGTACTGGAAGTTATCAAGTTAACTCTATCTAGGTTTGTTGCACACAATGTTGTAAAGGAGAAAACCACAAAAAATCTGATGAAGGCTTTGTTTGTTATGTATGAAAAGCCGTCAGTAAACAGTAAGGTGCATTTGATGAAGAAACTGTTTAATTTGAAGATGGTAGAGAATGCATCAGTAGCACAACATTTAAACGAATTTAACACTATCACAAATCAATTGTCGTCTGTAGAAATTGATTTTGATGATGAGATCCATGCACTAATCGTTTTGGCTTCATTGCCAAACAGTTGGGGGGCAATGAGGATGACAGTAAGCAATTTTACAAGAAAGGAAAAATTGAAGTACAATGACATACGAGATTTAATTCTGGCTGAGGAGATTCACAAAAGAGATTCATGTAAAACCTTAGGATCTAGTTTTGCCCTAAACCTTGAGACAAGAGGCAAAGGTAATGACAGAAATTCAAATCGAGACAGATTAAAATCGAGAAATTCTAATCGGAACGGAAGTAAATCTAGATCAGGCCAACAAGTACAATGCTGGAACTGTCGAAAAACATGTCACTTTAGGAGGCAATGCAAAAGTCCTAAGAAGAAGAATGAAGATAATTCTGCTAATGCTGTAACAGAGGAGGTACAAGATGCATTACTTCTTGCAGTAGACAGTCCACTTGATGATTGAGTTTTGGACTTAAGAGATTCGTTTCATACTACTCCATACCAAGAAATCATACAGAATTATGTTGCAGGTGATTTTGGTAAGGTGTATTTGGCTGATGGTTCAGTCTTGGATGTTGTAGGTATGGGAGACGTCTAGATATTATTGCCCAATGGATCTGTTTGGTTACTGGAGAAGGTTCGACATATTCCTGACCTGAAAAGGAATTTGATTTCTATTAGATAACTTGATGATGAAGGGCATGCAATACTATTTGTTGGTGGTACTTGGAAGGTTACAAAGGGAGCTAGAGTATTAGCTCGTGGAAAGAAGACCTATACTCTATATATGACCTCAAGTCCAAGAGACACAATTGCAGTTTAAGAAGTGGAAGGCCATGGTTGAGACAGAAATAGGTTTAAAAGTAAATGTTTGAGGTCAGATAATGGAGGAGAGTACATAGATGGAGGGTTCAGTGAGTATTGTGCTACACAGGGAATTAGGATGGAGAAGACCATTCCTAGGACACCACATCAAAATGGTGTGGCTAAGCGCATGAATAGAACTCTCAATGAGCGTGCTAGAAGTATGAGGTTGCATGCTAGACTACCAAAAACTTTCTAGGCTGATGCTGTTAGCACTGCAGCTTACCTAATAAACCAAGGACCATCAGCTCCCATGAAGTTCAGATTTCCTAAGGAGATTTGGAGCAGTAAAGAGGTAAAGTTTTCATATTTAAAAGTTTTTGGTTGTGTTTCTTATGTTCATATTGATTTTGATACTCGTAGTAAACTTGATGCAAAGTCTAAAATATGTTTTTTCATTGGCTATGGTGATGAGAAATTTGGCTATAGGTTTTGGGATGAACAAAACAGGAAAATCATCAGAAGTAGAAATGTGATATTTAATGAACATGTTATGTACAAGAACAGGTCAACTGTAGTGTCAGATGTTATAGAGATAGATCAAAAGAAATCTGAATTTGTCAACTTAGATGAATTAACTGAAAGTACTATTCAGAGAAAGGGTGAAAAAGATAAGGAGAATATAAATTCACAGGTAAATTAGAGTACACCTGTAGCTGAAGTCCGCAGATCTTCCAGGAACATTAGACATCCACAGCGTTATTCACCTACTCTAAATTATCTCATGTTGACTGATGGTGGTTAGCCAAAGTGTTATGATGAAGCCTTGCAAGATGAGAATTCAAGCAAGTGGGAGTTAGCCATGAAGGATGAGATGGATTTCTTGTTGGGGAATCAAACATGGGAACTGACTGAATTGCCAGTAGGAAAGAAGGTTTTGCACAACAAGTGGGTATACAAAATAAAAAATAAGCATGATGGTAGCAAACGTTACAAGGCCAGATTAGTTGTTAAAGGATTCCAGCAGAAGGAGGGCATTGACTACACAGAGATATTTTCTCCAACTATGAAAATGTCAACAATTAGACTGGTACTAGGAATGGTGGCTATAGAAAATTTACATCTTAAGCAGTTAGATGTGAAGACGGCATTCCTTCATGATGACTTAGAAGAAGACCTATACATGATTCAACCAGAAGGGTTCATTGTTCAAGGACAAGAGAATCTAGTTTGCAAACTGAGAAATAACTTGTATAACCTAAAACAAGCTCCTAGACAGTGGTACAAGAAATTTGACAATTTTATGCATAAAATTGGGTTCAAGAGATGTGAAGCTGATCACTGTTGCTATGTTAAGTCTCTTGACAATTCTTACATCATATTATTGTTGTATATGGATGATATGCTTATTGCAGGGTCTAGCATTGAAGAGATTAATAATCTGAAGAAGCAATTGTCCAAATAGTTTGCAATGAAGGATTTGGGAGCTATAAAGCAAATCCTTGGTATGAGAATCATTAGAGACAAGGCTAATAATACATTGAAGCTTTCACAGTCAGGGTATGTGAAGAAAGTTCTCAGAAGATTCAACATGAATGAAGTTAAAACAGTGAGCACACCCTTGGGTAGTCATTTCAAACTAAGCAAAGACAGTCACCGAAGATAGAAGAAGAAATGGACCATATGAGTAAGGCCAGACATTGCACATGCAGTGGGAGTTGTGAGCAAATTCATGAGTAGGCCTAGAAAGCAGCATTAGGAGGCAGTCAAGTGGATTATGAGATATTTGAAGGGTTCATCAGAGACATGTCTTTGCTTCACAGGTGCAAGTTTGAAACTGCAGGGTTATGTAGATGCTGATTTTGCTGGTGATATTGATAGTAGAAAGAGTACTACTGGGTTTGTATTTACTCTGGATGGTATAGCTATATCATAGGCTTCAAATCTACAAAATATTATTACTTTATCTACTACAGAAGCTAAGTATGTTATAGCAACTGAGGCTAGAAAGGAGATGATTTGACTACATGGCTTCTTAGATGAATTGGGTAAGAAGCAAAAGATGGGCATTCTACACAATGACAGTTATAATGCAATCTTTCTTGCCAAAAATTTGGCTTTTCATTCAAAGTCGAAGCATATACAGCAAAATACCACTTTATTCGTTACCTTGTTAAAGATAAGCTAGTAATACTTGAGAAGATTTGTGGATCTAAGAACCCGGCAGATATGTTGACTAAGGGTGTCACTATTGAGAAGTTGAAGTTGTGCACAACTTTAGTTGGTCTTCTAGCTTGAGGACAGGAGGATGAGTTGCAGGGATGAGGGATTGTTTTTTGGTGGATAGCAGCTGATGTTGGTGATTGAACTAGTCTCCAAGTGGGAGATTTGTTGGGCTTTGTGGAGCCTAGTTTGTGTTTGATCTGATCGACGACTCGACCCGACTCGGATAATATTGCGTGGTTTTTAATGGGAGATTTACTGAGGCTTAGTGTAAATCTAGAAGCCCATTATGAATCTTGTGCGTAAGATGTAAAAAAACTGGTTTTGGTGATTAGGGTTTTGTCGTTGTTGTTGTCGTTGTTGTTTTTGAGAGACTGAAACACTGCAGCCGTACTTTGTATCTTCCTTGATAATAATAAAATCCCTGCAACTTTGTAGACGTAGGCAAATTGCCGAACCACATAAATATTGTCTTGTGCGTGTGATTGTTTTCTTTGGCATGTGTTTTCTCTATTTTTTGTTTCTCACAAGTTGGGAATTTTGGGTTAATTCCCTACAATTCAGGTTATAGTTTACTAACTGGAGAAATAGCACTAAGCATTCTCTTTGGCAATTTATCAAAAGAATGATCTTCAAAATGGCTAACATCCAATCTCCAAGGAAGGTTTAAGAAAAATAAGAGGAAGACGAAGCAAAACCTGTTCTTTGAATGGTCAGAAAACTCACAGACCATAAATCTTCCACAATCAGTCCAACGATTGAAGAACTCCTCCAAGCCCTAGATCGAATATCAACCATTGGTTGAAGATGAAGAATATGATAACGGTCTTGTAGAGACTCAAACGAAGGAGATTCCACAATAAATGTACAAAAAATACAAAGACTATTATACAATACAATTTCTAATAAGGCCTTACCTTGCAATGCTGAGAACAAAGGAGACGAGACCTTTTGCTTTTGTTCCTTCATATCAATGAGCAAGGTAAAGTTTTCTCTCTAATCTTGTGTTGGTTACCGCCAAGAAAGTGCAAGAAAAGATGGCGATTTCTTTTATTCATTTTTTTTCCTTTTAGATTCATTATTTTGGATTTTTTTTTTAATTTTTATTCTAAAATGGACCTTTTCGTTGGAAAGATCAAAATGAAATTTTTTGAAAAACAAGTACCAAATTGAATGCATTAAAAACATAAAGACCAGATTGAAAAATAAACCCCCCCCCCCTCCCCACAAAATATAGGAACTTAAAAGGGAAAAATGTCCATACACCCCTTAAACTTTCAACTACTGGCCAAAAGACCCCCTTAACTTTTTTATTGGCCAATTTAATCCTTAAACTATTCACAACTGCCAAATTAATACTTCAGTTAGTCACACGTTAAAACACTAATAGAATAAACACATGTCACTCATGTGACTTTTAAATACAAATTGAAAAAAACCCAAACATCCAAAACCCAACGGAAGAGGAGAAGAGAACCAGGTCCAGGTCCGGCAGAGAGAGAGAGAAAGACTCCACGCCATTCATAGCCACTGCCGAGCTTCTCTCCACTGTCTCGCCGCCCTTGTCTTGGCGGCACCTAGGTGGTTCCGCCGCACTGTTCAATCTGGGTATGTCTTTTTCTTTTTCTTTTTTCTTCTTCTTACGTCTTGTTATTTAAATCTTCTAAGAACTTTTATTTTTTTTTAATCTCCATGTGCGAATTTTTATAGTAGAAATTATTGTTTTGGTTTAATTTCTGGGTTGGGTCTCTATGAAATTCTTGGTTTTTTACTATCTCCATGTGCCTTTCACCAACTGTTGCATTTGAGTATGCCATAGAGCTGTTTGATTAAATGCCTGAGAGAGATATGGCTACTGCTAAGGGGGTTTGGTTGCTTGGTTATCCAATTTTCCAAATATGCTGGCTTTCCAAGTTTCCCTTGCAACCCATTTGCTACAAAAACATATCAAACACAATAATTGGTTTTGTAATGATCCAGAACCAATTATTGTATTTGGAATCAAGCACCTCCTTACTTGAGTTAACCTTGAGTCTATACTTCCACATAAACGTTGTCACAGATGTTTAATATCTTATTTCAGCTTAGGTTACTTAGGCCATTAAGTTCTGTATAATTGGACAGGCATAAGCAAAGAATGTAAATTTATATGTTCTTGAAAGATGTTTCATATAGACTCATCCGGTGTTTTGGTAGCAATTTTATGCACATCATTTTATTTAAGGCTAGGCCTCCTTTATTAGATCATCTTTTGGTCAATAAGCTAATTGATTCTTGTTGAAAGTCTTGTACTTGGTTTCCTTTGTGCGTGCATGTATGTGTTACATGTTTTCATTAAGAATGTAGCAAATGATGGCTATAATTATGGATTTGTCTGCTATTACTTAAGCAAATCATGTTGATAATGGTGCTAGACATTTTAACCTTTTAATCTATAACCTTTTAATCAATTATGTTCAGTATATTGCCAATATAATGGTGCTAGACATTTGTCCCATGTGTGATAATAGTTTACCAATTTGATGATTCTGCTAACTTAATTGGAATTGAGGCCTCGTTACTAACCTAATTGGAATCAAGACTACTAAAAGCTTGTCTGTTTATATAGCACTTCAATTATTATTTCTTAGTTTTCTTCTTCTTCATGTAGAAATCAACCCTAAATATTTCCCTTATTTGTTTAAGCAAATCAGAGAATGTAATTTACAAGGTCAAAGAGATGGGAAAGATTGAGGAGAAAGATATATTGCTGATCTGTGAGCACTTCAGTAAGCTTGATCGCAACAACTTTGGGAAGATAACACTACCAGAACTTTAGGAACCTTGTGACTACAAGAAATATGAAATTTGTTTCTATTATTTAGATGGAAGAAATGTATAGTTACATTTTTTTTCTTCTTCCATTGATACTTGTAAAGGTTTCAAGTCATATAGGAGCAATGAAAAATAGAAGCCAATGGGATATGTCCCCCTTCTGTTATAGGTTCTCTTACAGCCATTAAATTGAGAGGGTGCTGTGGAGGGTTTGAGTTGTATGATGTAGATTTGACACTGTAATAATTCAAGTAGTCAATAAGGAAAGTAAACAATCTTGGGATGATCTTACTTCTTCTCTTTATTTTGATTCAAGTTGTATGAGTGATTTGGTTGATACGTACTTCTTCTCTTTATGCAATAACCACCAAAAATGAATGTTTCCCAATCTTCCATGAATTGAAATTTATGCAATAACTCTAAGAAAATAAATCAATAATTACACTTTTCCAGCAATATTGAAAAACAAAAGTATACTGGCTCCATCAGTATTCTTAAAAGGATCTCAATATGCCATGAATTGAAACATCAAATAAGTGTTTACAAATGGTATATTGTTTGCCAAAAAAATAACACTCAATGAATCAATATTTACACTTTTCCAGCAATATTGAAAAACAAAAGTATACTGGCTCCATCGGTATTTTTAAAAGAATCTCAATATGCCATGAATTGAAACATCAAATAAGTGTTTACAAATGGTATATTGTTTGCCAAAAAAATAACACTCAATGAATCAATAATTACACTTTTCCAGCAATATTGAAAAACAAAAGTATACTGGCTCCATCAGTATTTTTAGAAGGCTGTGTATCACTAAACAAAATATTTATCTTCTTGCTGCCACTAGACCTTAGCCTTTCCCTTAACCTTCTTGCTTCCACTAGTGTTGTCCTTTGTACGACTTTGACTTGATTGTTGAGTACCTATATTTGATTGCTGAGTACCCTTTAAAAAGCCAAAAAGGCTGGAAAAGTTCAACAAAGTAGTACTTGAAATTTACCGATAATTTTTTATTCCCTTTAGCTCCAGATGTAGATGATTGTCCTAATTGCCCTTTCATTTTCTTTTTATAAGCCTTCTTGTTGGGGTTATCAGGAGCTTTACAAGTTCTTTGATTATGGCCCCATTGGAAACAATTCACACATTTCATGGCAGTTCCTTTCTTGCTCACCCTAAATGCATTAATAGGTTCTCCTGCCTTCCTCTTTCTTACTTTCTTACGCTTGCCTACTTTCTTTGTAAATTTTGGGGGCTTGATTGGGTCATAGGGTGTTTTTGGCCACTGTTCATGACTTGGAAGTGGGCTTACCATCCATTGGTAACAACTTAGGAATGTCTCCTTAGTGTAAGCAATGTCTACATAAGTCTCAAGTTGCTCTCCATGCTCAGTTATTACAGCAGCAGCATGAAAACATGGGATTCCACTCAATCCCCATCTCCCACAACCACAAGTCCTCTCATTCAAGTCCACCACATATCTTCCACCATAAATATACTCCACCTCATATTTGGATTCCCCATTCCAACAAGAAATGCAACGTTCAACCTCGCTTTTTATCCTCTCGAGCTTCTTATAGATTCTTGGACAAACCCTCCCTTCATACCTTCTCATATGATCTCTTTTGGTTTGCAACCTTTGCATCAACATCACTCTTACGATCTCCATCATTGTCAACACTGGTTTATCCC
Source organism: Quercus parvula (assembly GCA_030820535.1). NCBI lineage: Eukaryota > Viridiplantae > Streptophyta > Magnoliopsida > Fagales > Fagaceae > Quercus > Quercus parvula. The sequence goes on from JAUAME010000003.1 coordinate 42,739,633, forward strand.
TAGCCTCCAAAATCCAAGCATTGAAAGACTCTGCTATATTGTTTACTAGAGTGTCACTCTTGCTTCTTGGATTAAAAGCATGTTTGCTCCATGTTCTCACATCTAACTTCACAAGCCACTCATATGCCTTCTCATCTAGCTTCTTCAACTCATCCATGTGGAAGTCAAAAGAATTCTTTGTTGCTGCCCTAGCAGCACTCCACATTGCATCTTTAAGTACCTTCCCAAGAAAATCCTTCTTGAAATTTGCATGTAAATGCCTAAAAAAAAATTTGTGCTCTGCATTAGGCATCAAATCCTTAAAGGTCTCTACTAATCCCTGCCATAAAAAATACACAAATATACATTAGTAATTCAAATTCAGGTTATAGATCATGATATTTTTAAAAAATAAATAAATAATTCACATGCACATTAATTGTTTCTTGCCTTCTATCAGTCTGAGATAAAGACCCATCCATTCTCATCCACATGTACGATGTCATCCAACAGACATTGTAGAAACCAAGTCCAAGAGCTTTTATTCTCAATTTCAACGATAGCATAAGCGATTGGGAAGATATTATCATTCCCATCCTTTCCAACAGCAACCAGCAACTGTCCCCCTGTTGTCCCCTTCAAATGACAACCATCTATCCCAATAAGTGGCCTACAACCTGCTAAGAATCCCCTTTTGCAAGCATCAAGACAAACATACATTCTCTCAAACACATCATTCGTAGTTTGTATCTTCACTGTGCTACCCACATTCCACTTCCAAATAGTAGTTGCATAGTCCCAAAGTCTCTCATACTGCTTCTCCTCAGCACCATGTATCATCTTGAAGGCCATTCTCTTAGCCTTATAACATTAGTCCAAAGTCACATCAACTTCATGGTCCCTAAACACTGCACCCTTCAATGCATTTACTGTCCAAATCAGTTGAGTTACAAAGATATTCGGCAATCAAATTCCCTCTATCGCAACTAATGAATTATCATAAAAAATAAACTTATTTGGATCAAACTAGGTAAAATCTTTAGTGACTTAATGCAAATTTTGAAACTATGTTTATGATTTTTCAGCATCAACTGCTTGGTCATTGCAAATGTTGCATAAGATGGTTGTTAAGACATTAATACAATAAGGCTTACTTACAAAGTGACCTTGCCTGAACATATGGAAAAACTACATTATCTTCTCATAATAAAAAAGAAAAGTGCTACACTAATTCTATAGTGTAATTAGACATGGCAGGTTTGGACCAAATTGGAACACACTAAAAATACCAAAGGATTCATAAACAGGATTTTGGATGTTCATGATCAATCCTTATGTTGCTCTACATTATTTCTTGGATGGATCCAAGGCATATTTGCAAGTGACATAATTAATGAAATTTCTCTAATTGAAGATTTAGTTATTGGATTCTGGATCATTACAGAACCAATTATTATGTTTGATATGTTTTTGTAGCAAATGGGTTGTAAGGGAAAATTGGAAGGCCAGCATATTTGGAAAATTGGATAACCAAGCAACCAAACCCCCTTAGCAGTAGTAATATCTCTCTCAAGCATTTAATCAAACAGCTCTATGGCATACTCAAATGCAACAGTTGGTGAAAGGCACATGGAGATGGTAAAAAACCACGAATTTCATAGAGACCCAACCCAGAAATTAAACCAAAACAAGAATTTCTACTATAAAAATTCGCACATGGAGATTAAATAAAATAAAAGTTCTTAGAAGATTTAAATAGCAAGACATAAGAAGAAAAAAAAAAAAAAAAAAAAAAAAAGACATACCCAAATTGAACAATGCAGCGAAACCACCAAGGCGCCTCCGGGACAAGGGCGGCAAGACGGCGGAGAGAAGCTCGACAGTGGCTATGAATGGCGTGGAGTCTCTCTCTCTCTCTTTCTGCCAGACCTGGACCTGGCTCTCTTCTCCTCTTCCTTTGGGTTTTGGATGTTTGGGTTTTTTTCAGTTTGTATTTAAAAGTCACATGAGTGACATGCGTTTATTCCGTTAGTGTTTTAACATGTGAATAACTGAAGTATTAATTTGGCAGTTGTGAATAGTTTAAGGAGTAAATTGGTCAATAAAAAAGTTAAGGGGGTCTTTTGGCCAGTAGTTGAAAGTTTAAGGGGTGTATGGGCATTTTTCCCAACTTAAAAGAAATTTCTACCTAATATTATATTATATATACTTCAATCAACCTTCATATTTAAGAGCTTGTTTATAAATACGTTATTATGTTTAAACTTGGCTTGTTTCTAAATCAAACCTAAAGATAGGCTTGAACTTGTTTACAAATCCATTTTTTAATGAAAATGTTTTATATTGAAATAAACAAAGCTTAAAAAGGATGAAACTTGTATGGATAAATGTATAATATCTCTAAATTATTCTCTTGCTAAGGATAATTTATGAACAATTATATTCCCTAAAATTTCAGTCACGGGTAACAATTATATATAATGTACTAGTTGCTAACATGTGCAATGCATAGTATATTTAAATAAATATTAAAACTATCTAGTTTATATGAAGGTCCTATGACTTGAAAATGATAACAAAAAACTTAGGTTACATGAACGCAATTCATAGTCAAATCCATTACTATAAAAATGTCTTACATTTGCTTTGATAATTACTAATAATTTTAGGATACAAAATAATTACTATGCAATATCTATACTACTTTTTTGAGAGGCTTCCCCTATTTGGATTCCTCATTTTTTTAGTTCAAAAATGTCTCTACACCCGTATGTTTAAGTAGAGACAAAATTAAAGGACAATCTGGTAAAAATGCAACTATAACTCTCACTTAAACATTGCCTAAAAAATAGGACAACTCTCCTATTAATTTTCAAATTTCTTTATCCACTTATAAATTAGATTGTCAAAATAAAAATTATATATATAAAATAAAAACACAAAGTTTTTTTTTTTTTTTTTTTTGCTATAAAAAAAAATAAAAAAAAAAACCCTCATCGCACGTATGAAACGCGTGTGATGAGGCTAGTTAACATATAATTGCTCTTAATATAGTGTCTTCTTAAAATTAAGCCTATGACATCTACCTAAGTAATTGTGACTCCTAAAGTTCTTATATGTAGGCACTTTGAACAATCCTTTTTATATGAGATTAATGAAAAAGGTTAAAATCATCATTATGTGCAAGGATACAGTGGTAATGATACGGACGATAGATGGAAAATTCTTCAAAATAGTTAATGAATGTAGGCCCAATAGTGTAAATCTAGAATACATTATGTCCTCATACTGCAATAAGCAAACTAAGATTATGATGGTTGGTGAATGGCAAATGAATGTGGTGGAATTCGGAAAACTAATTTATAGGTTGAAAGTTTCAACTCTCATCTTCAAATAAGAGGCCATATTTAATTTGAAAATTGCATAAGAAATTTTAGAGCAAACCTTATTTTGGGTTCTTGAATATGTTGGAACTTATTCTCAAAACTTTTATTTCTTACCCAACACCGCCAGTTTGATTCCAGAGAAGAAAACCTGTACCCCATTTAAGATAGAAAATTGTAAGTTTAAAAAAGGTAAATGGAAAAACAAGGTGAACATGAGATAAATGGAAGAGGAACATGTTATTACGTCTACACTTTCATATAAATCACCAATCCAAGTTGAAGCTTAATCCTTTTTTCTTTTTCTTTTTTGATAAGTAATAAAAACTTTATTGATAAGAAAAGTAAAATGAGTTTACGATACAAACATATCAAAGGGAAAAGCTAACAAAATTAATGAACTTAAGCAAAGAAGTACAATGCGTAAAACCCCAAATATGAGGCCACTCAAACAAAGTCCTAGTCTGTAAAGACTTCAAAAGGTCCACAGTTCTTTTAGTGTCCTCAAATGTTTGGGCATTGTGTTCCTTCCAAGTTAACCACATAAGACACGTCGGTACCATATTCCAAACATTGGAAGAATGAATGCCCGACCAATTCCACCATGTAGAAAGTAAAGAGACTACTGTCTTTGGCATCACCCACTGAACTCCAAACAAGTAGAAGACTTCACTCCACAATGTATTGACAAACTTGCAATGTAGTAATAAATGATCTACGGTTTCCTCCTCACACCGACATGGGCAACACCAATTAACAAGAGGCAAGTTCTTCTTAACAAGGTTATCTATTGTGAGAATCCCACCCCTAGTAGTTGTCCATAAGAAAAAAGACACCCTTCTAGGAACCTTAACGCTCAAAATGCATTGCCAAGGGAAAAAAACCGAAAGAGCTTTCAATAATGATTTATAAAAAGAACGCACATCAAAGACACCACTACGATTCAATTGCCAAACCATGGTATCATCACCCCTCATAGGTATTTTGGGTGAGATATAAAGTAAGCATAAAACCTTGCCATCTCCCAATCCTGAAACTCACAGTGGAAGAGTAATTTCTAGCTTCTATCACCCCCATTAGGTGCAATGTCAATCATATCAAAAATCCTAGCTTCTTTATCCACAGCACAAGCAAACAATTCCGATTCCGGATATAATTCTTTCAAATGAGTAGGACTACTCTAAGGATCATGCTAGAACCAAATACAAAAACCCTTTCTCACCGCATACAACACATGACCAAAGAAACTCTTCGCCCCATTCCTAATGTTCTTCCACATCCCACAACCATGTGTTCCTCTAATAGCTTTAGTGCACCAGCCACCATCACCTTCCCCATATTTGGAGGCTATGACTTGATGCCATAAGTGTGTGTGACCTCCTTCCCAAAGCACCAAAGCCATTTCCCTAGTAAATCTTGGTTAAACAACCCAATCCTCCGGATGCCCAAACCATTTGCCTCTACCCGCCACACAACCTTTTCCCAAGCAACAAGTGAATATTTAAATACATCAGTAGATCTCCCCCATAGAAAATTCCTTTATTATTATTATTATTGTTATTATTATTGGATTGAATGGATACTTTGATAATATTAGGTGAGATATAAATTAATAATTATGTGTGTGTGTGTGTGTGTGTGTGTGATTACTTTGGATTGAATGGTTACTCCCTAGAGCTCGATTGGTTGACACTTCTTGGTTCCTAAAAGAGTCATTCAATGTTCAAATTCTCTGTCTCCCAGTGTAATATCGAATTATAAAAGTAAGTGACATGTTAACCAGTGTCCTAAGATCATATATTAAAGATTAATAAATGTTTAATTATAAGTTTTAATACACACTTTTCAAAAAAATAAAACACTCATTAATGGCCAAAATTGAGAGAAAACCAATTAAATTCTAAATTTCAGTATAATTTTGCGCCATATGTTTCATTTAATTTTTAAATTTGTGTGTCAAGTGAATCATTAGGTACAAAAATCAAAGAGTCTAAATTCAATTAGATTCTAAATTGAATTTTAATTGGAATTCAATTTTGCATCATGTGACCCATCTAATTTTTAAAATTTTGTCATAAGTGAATTACTAGGTGCAAAAACTAAAGAGTCTAGATTCAATTAGATTCTAAATAATAATAATAATAATAATAACCATTACATATTTTAGAAATTTATGGCTTAAAAAATGTGTAAGTTGTAATTCTTACACCAAGTTTAATTTGAATTCACACATATATGTAATTGTGATTGTTTTTAAATATACATTTGCATATGCACAAGATTACATACTAGTATATTATAAAAGTTGGATCCTCAAACTAGAGAATGCGCACAATAGTGACACGTGTACTTTTGACAATGTGTAAAATAATGACACATACAAAGTTGGAGAGATAACGCCACATGGGAGACAATTATTGCTACATGTCAACTTTTTTTGCTGTGTCAACTTCTTCTTCTAGATGAAAATATATGTTGGTCTAGATGTGTTCTTTTTTTTGTAACTAGCCTCCTCATATTTGGCTACATTATAGATGAATAGAATTGACACTAAACAAAATGGGGAAAAAACCTTCAAGCTTAATGCCCGGAAAAACACCCCTAGTTAAGCGGAATTCAATTAATGCCTTCTCTGGTAATGGCAGTGGCAGTGGCAGTGGCAGTGACAATTATTATATTCAAAGTTTTCAGACTAAGCAATAGGTAATGGCCAACTTTGTACCATCACTACTCGGATCCTCTCCATTTCTCTTTGAAATGGAGATTTTCCATTTTATGAACATGATTGTTTTGAAATAAATCAAAGGTGAGTATGCCACCTCATTCAAACTTAACCCAACAACTTAGCTCTAGCAACTTGAACGGTGAAAAGTAAACTAACGTTTAAAATTAGAAAAGAAAAAAACAAACTTGTGTTATTTTAAGTGTTGGAGCCTTGGAGATGATGACTAATGAGTTCCTGCTCGTTCAACATAAATTTAAACAAAAAATAGATTCCCATTTATTGTATTTTTAATGAAACCGATGAGGGTGACTTTTAAGAGCAAGTTCGTCGGAAGCTATTTTAGAGTTTGAGTTATTTATGTAACTGAAGCTCTCCTTGATAGGAAAATCAAGGATTTGATTTTAATATTGCTTTGGGCAATGTGTGTTGAAAGTTGTCACTATAAATAACAATAAATTGGGAAAAGGGCCTTGAATTATTTTGTTAGTGCTACTACTATTAGATATCAACAATGATCCAAAGATTCGTTCTTTTCCTATAATGAATGGGAATTCTTTAATGGGTTTTCAGTTCTGAGAGCAACCGTAAAACCCCTAAGAATTAAACAAAAATTTACAAATTACCACTTCGCATCACATAGTGATTTATTAGAACTAGAAAGTAGTTCTTTGTTTCTTGTAATTTCACTCAATTTTCTCAGCAATAACATATATTATGAATGAATGAGTTAGATAAAGCGAAAGAACTCTTTCTTGGTTTGTTGAATTACCTATTGGTGAGCCCAAATGGGGGGCATATGGAAGAGTCCACGGGCATCTACTAGCCGCGGAGCTAGTGGGTTTTGAAGGTAGATGATGATAATGATGGAATAAAGATGAGTAGTGTGAGACAATAGTGCGAGTGAGAACGTACAATAACGGACAAGCAAGAAGATGGGGCAAGAATTTTTCCCTTCTCTATTTACAGGTACTAATCTCCCTCTCAACCAATTTTCTTAAACATTTTCTAGGTAGCCAGAATTTCTATTTCTTTTTTTCTTTTGTTGGGTACACAATAAGGAAAAAAAATTTGAATTATTTTATTTTTTGTTTGAAGTTTTTATTTTAATTATTTCAAAAAAAATTATTTTAGTTATTAAAAGTTTTTTTAATATACTTATTTCATGTAGAACAATTAAATCCACTTATCAAAAATTGATCAGAGCAATTAGCATACATCATAAATTTATTTCATGTGTTTTGCAATTTTTTTTTTTTTTTTAAAAAAATAGCTGAATAGCCATACAAAGTTGTGATACATAGCTCTTGGATGAGTATGAATAATTATGAGTTAAAGATGTTGGCTGCCATTCGTACCAATTGTGAATCTGTTATACATAGCTGTTGGATCATTAATTCACAACTATTCATACTGACTCCAGCAGCGATGTATCACAATCGGTACCAATGGTTGTGGCCTAGATCATTAATTCAAATTGGGTGGTCAAGGCCCAGGGAGAAGAAGATCTGACATTTAAAAGATATGAGGAGACTTCAATGTACAAAATAACATACAAAATAAGCTTTCCATCAAAAAACATACAAAATAAGATATCCGTACCAATTATGAATCTGTTATACATAGCTGTTGGATCATTAATTCACAACTATTCATACTGACTCCAGCAGCGATGTTTCACAATTGGTACCAATGGTTGTGGCCTAGATCATTAACTCAAATTGGGTGGTCAAGGCCCAGGGAGAAGAAGACCTGCACCTGACATTTAAAAGATACGAGGAGACTTTAATGTACAAAATAACATACAAAATAGGCGAAACTACAATGTTAATCCCTCAAGTTTACTCCGTGTGCGTAATTAGTCCCTCAAGTTTGAAGCGAGCATAATTAGTACCCAAGTTTTAAAAATGAGTTGTATTAGTCTTTTTACTAACTGCCGTTAATGGTGTTACTTACGTGGCTAACAGAACAATGACTTGACATTTATTTTAATGATGTTACTTAAGTGATTAATACAACTCAATTTTAAAACTTGAGAGACTAATTGTACTGTGAGTTTGATATTATTGTGTTGTCAAACTCTATTAACAGCTCAATTTATGTCATTATTGTGTTGTCACATCATTGCACTAATTTTAGGCGTAAATGCACTTTTAGTCCCTACATTTTAAGGTCATTTCTATTTTAGTCCCTACAATTTCATTTTACCACTTTTATCCCTAAACCAATTAATGCGTGACATTTAAGTCCTTACCATCACCCAACTAACAGAAAAAACTGACGTGGTTGATGGCACAATAAAATAATAATTAAAAAATATATTTTGGCATTAAAAAATGGCACATCAGCATTTAAACCCAACAATGACATGAAACCCAGAATAAAAGAACATGAACATCAAACCTATAGAAAAAAATTTATAAAAAATAAATAAATAAATAAAAAATGAAAAAAAATGAACTTCACCAAATCGAAGAGCATAAACAAGAGCAAAAGCTCAAGGACAACATCGAAGCTCGCCTCAAATACCCTAACTAGCCCGACCGATTTGCCGACTCCGAAATCGACCTCCACAAGCTCAGCATCCTCGCCGGAGTTCCTAAGCTATATCCGGATCTCGTCAATCTCAATGCGATTCCTTCAATTTTGAACCTCCTTGCTCACAAAAACACCGATATTGCGGTCGATGTGGTTCAGTTGCTTCAAGATTTGATAGATCCTGATGTGTTTGAGGACGATGAGGAGAGTGATGAGCCGGCTAGGGTTTTGGTTGATACGCTGGTGGAGAACAATGTGCTCGAGCTGCTTGTTCAGAATCTGCAGCGGTTGAACGATTCCGATCCCGATGAGATGAATATAGTGTATAGTATGCTCACAACGGTGGAGAATCTGGTGGAGGTGAAGCCTGCGGTGGCGGAGATGGTCTGCGAGAGGACGAAGTTGTTGAAGTGGTTGCCAGGGTAGATAAAGGTGAGGGAGTTTGATAGTAATAAGCAGTACGTGTCGAAGATTCTAGCGATTTAGTTGCAGAATAGTGCAACGAATTAAAGGAGGGTAGGGTAGATGAACGGCGTGGATGTGGTGCTTCAGGCCGTTGTGGTGATGTTCATGCTGCATCCGGGGCATTGTCTACTGTTTAAGAAGTGTGGTGGTCGTGTTCTGAGTTTCAATGTGAGTTTGGTGATTGAAGAAGTGTGGGTTGTGGCTTCTAGGATTTTATGATTTTTTGGTTTTGAACTTTCTAGGCTTATTGCTTGGGGATTTGATGATTTTGCTGGGATTGAAAATGAGGGCTTTGAGATTTATGATTTCGTTCTTGAGCTGAATTTTTTGGGTTTTTTTGTGTGTTTGTTTCTCAAGAAAATTTCTTAGGATGAACCCAAGGAACATGAACATGTTCATCAGAAAAAAATAATGAAAGAAATAAATTTTTTTAATTTAATTATCTTATTTTATTTTAAAATAATTTAGAAAAAAAACATGAAAATGTCTTTTTTATTATTATTTTATGCTGACTTGGCATTTATTAAATAATAAATAAATTTATTATTATTATTTTATTTGTCACGTCAGCATTTACAATGTCAACAGTGCACCCCGTTTGCTAAGTCAGTTTTTTCTATTAGTTGGGTGACGGTAAGGACTTAAATGACACGCGTTAATTGGTTTAGGGACTGAAAGTAGTAAAATGAAAATGTAGGGACCAAAATAGAAATGACCCCAAAATGTAAGAACTAAAAGTGCATTACGCCCTAATTTTATTTGTAATAAAACACTAACTTGGTCACTCCTATTTGTTATTCACAAAAAATAAAAAAATAAAAAAATAAATAAATAATGTTAATTTTTTTTAAGAGATTTATTTTATTTGTTTCGGTAGTACTAATTATCAAATTAATTATATAATGAGTTTTTTCCCCCCTTCTTTTTGTACGTTGAGACTATTAGGTGATCTTATTATTAGGTAAACTTTCAATGGTGTCTTTTTATAAATCAAGTTTTCTTATTCTACACTTTAATATTATTTTATTCTAGTTATATTATAATTTTATAGTATAGATAGTGTTTCTTTTATTTGTAATTTTTTCATACAAATATTTTCTATAAAATATGTATCTTAATATGAAAAAATTTAAAAGAAAAAAAATAAAATTAGAATAATTAGTTGAAAATCAAAAAGGATCTCTTGATAAAAGTGTTACTAGCAATAAACAAAATATAATAGAAAATTTAGGTGACAACCTCACAATGGTAAAAAAAAAAAATTAATAATAATAATAAAATAAAATAAATTAATAATAATAATAATAATAAAATAAATAAATTAATTAATTAATAGATAAGAATTGAAAGATAACAATGGAAATAATTATAAAGTTAAAATTCAAAAAATCTTATCTAAGATCGACTATGTCACAAGAAAAATTAAGTGGGCAAACTAAATTATCATTTGAGAAAGAGAAGTTAGGAGAACTTGAATATAAAAAATTAATTAATAATTTTGCACCTCAAAAACAAGAAAAATAAATTTAAAATAAAATATTATATATAAATTTAATAATATTTAATAGAGATATAAATAATAGAAAATACCATTTTTAATAGTGTCGCCTTAAGCCCCAAAATACCTTGAGTCAGTGCTTTCAATCATATTACCTAGTTCTAAAATGGAAGAAAACTTGAGGTTCCTTATTTATATTAAGAAAAAAAACAGAAAACAAAAAACAAAAATTGGTGTTGGATATATTTCAACAATTTACTTTTGTGATTAAGCAAACTAAAACAACATACAAATCTAATTATAAGCAATAACACAATAAGATGTGATAGACAAAAATAATAAATAAATACTGTATATATATAAGAGGAAATCTGTAAGATAATTGAAAACTCACAGACCAAATGCATAAAGAATGAATAATATATATCAAGTCTTGTGTTTGACACAATCTCCTTAAAGTAGATCCTGTCTCTCGCACAATTTGTGGTACTTAAAGACTCATGGACACTTGCCTCATAGGATAAAATGATCTACAGCATGGAGAAGAAGCAATACAAGATCTGTGCTCTGTGAATTGAACTATGTCTCTTTCTCTCTCTTTGACTCAAATGCGTATGCACAAAATATTTTTTCTCTGGGAAAGTTTCTCCAAAAAGTTATTTTTATGAATCGAAGACTATGAATATATACGTTAGTGAACAGATACACTGTTCAAGAATAAACAAAAAAAGAGTAAATGTTGTGCACAGACTTACTAACTCAATATATATATATATATATATATATATATATATATATATATATATATATATATATATTATTTGGACAAGAGGGTCCTATTCACATATGCCAAAACCCAACCCAATATCCAGCCTATGAGCATATAAACTTATATATTATTTCTTTCATTTCCTATGTGGGACTCAAGGATTTTTATCACTTTAATACAATATTTTAGTGGATACATTGAGAGTCAATTTTTTATTCGCTCCATACTATATTTCTAGAAAAAGGTCCAACTGCATTACAAGTAAATGAGTTCTCCTCATAGGTGTAGATCCTAACCCTCCCCAAAAGACTCAAAATCTCCTTAATTAGCCAAAAAAGTCTCCTCTAATGGGCTTGCCCTCATACTACTAAGGTTAGAGTTTAATGTTAGTTTTGTGAGTACCTAAAGTACTTTGAGACAGACAGGGGCGGCCCAACATAATTTGGGGCCTAAGGCGAAAAATTTATGCGGGGCCTTTAATATGTAAATATTAATTAAACAAAATCATTTAATACTAATCAAATTAAGGTTAATTTGATACATTAAATACATAAATAATACCAACTAGACTAATGTTAATTTCATATAGAGAATTGAATATCATAGTTGAATTATAAATATTAATAAAAAGAAATAAAAATATATTGCGATTGAAAAAGATACTTTATTTTGGATATAAGACGATGCATAGTTAAATAAAGCTGTAATCTAATTTTTAATTTTATATTTTGACTTTAAGAGAGAGAGAGATAGATATTATTTGGTGTATGGTTTTGTAGGATATTAGTTTACAAAAATCAAAGTCTCAAACTATTAGGGGAAATTAAATTATAATTGACGATTTAACACATTTGCAACATCTTTTTGAAATATTTTAGGGTTTCAATTGAGTTAAGGTTCTATTGGTCTTATACTTTGAGAGTCTTAATAGAAATGAAAAAGAAAAATGCGCTAATTAAAAACACTATAAAATGTTCAAAATATAATGTGATATTGTCTCTCATTGATGAACTTCATCAATTTAACTAATGAATGTTTATATCACGTTTTTTGTTATTAATAACATGGCAATTTGTAAACCAATAGTAAAATTTGTACATCACTAATAAAAAAAAATGTACAACCTTTAGAAAATATATATAATTTTATAAAAATTTAGGCCTTTAACTAAGAAAGTGGGGCCTTTTTTCCCAAGGAAAAAATTTTTTTTTTTGGTGGGGCCTTAGGCCTAGGCCTAACTTGCCTAGGCCTTGGGCCGGCCCTGGAGACAGAGAGAGAAATGCTATATGATGCATACCCTGCCTTTTTGTTACAATGCCTCTACTGGGATTCTATTGGTTTTGACTCATCTCGTGGAGTTGTCTGCAAATAAAGCCTTAGCTACCATGTTTAGTTATGTGTGTTTGTAGTTCAAGTGTTGGTGGCTTTTAATTTACTATTTTTAGTCTAGGTGGTGTTTTTTTGTAAGTCTATTTTTGTAAGTTACTGCTGTCTCGGTGAACAATGTCAACTCTGTTGTGTTTGTCTCTTTTAGTTCAATAAAGCCTTCGTTTATGCAACAATATATATATATATATATATATATATAATTTATTTTTTTGCTTTTTGTGTGGGTTTGAGACTCTCACATATTTTCTAATTTTCTCGAAGAAAAAAAAAAAAAAAAAAAGACTTTCATTTAATCCACTCTTCTTCTTCGGTTTTACAATCATTAAATTTTGAGAAATGCTAAAAAGGTAATAAATTTAACAATATTTTTTTTCCATAACTTATTGAGATGATTAATTATTATAAAATTAAAAATGACGTCATTGGCACACACCAAATTTTAAATCATTGTAGAAAAAGTTTTAAAATTTATTTTACGGTAGTGTTAGTAGTTATAGTGCCAGTTAAGAAATAATTTTATGTCAAAATTTTGACCAATTTAATAAAGTGTATGGTCAATAAAGTAAACTTTTTAAATTTCACTTATCACTTAAGTAATATTTTCAATCACCTCATTAATTTATACTAATTTTTATTAAATAGACCTTAAAATAAATCGCCTTAACTGGCACCATAACATTTCCCTTGAATTTTACTTTTTAGTCTTACTTTTACCCGTTTATCTCATTTTATCCACCCATGTCAATGTGAATCTCTATGCAAATTTGAAATGTTTGATGGGATGGTAGGGAGTGAAATGGACATGTCATCATATTCTCTCTTCAAAAACACACTTGATCATATGGCCCATGTGTTATACTTTTATTTTTATTTTCTTTATCTAGGTACAAATGTACAATAGTACACTTTTATCTTTGATTTAAAAAAAAAAACTATATATATATATATATATATATATATAAAATTAGTGATAATCTCGAAACAATACATCGGTATGAACCAATACCAAAACATTTCCTTTCTTTGACTAAACTGAAAGGGCCACGAATATGGTATTGACTTCCTTGGTCACGATTGAAAGGTGTCCTAGGCACCAACACCATGCTTTGATGATTTTTTTTTCTTGTAGTAAATTATGTTTATCAACATCAATCCATAAATAAAAGGTTTTGTTTCTTCTCAAAAATAAAATATAAAAGGTCTTGTTAATGAGTATCTTAAGGGTATAGTTTAAATATTAATAAATGATTAATTGTGAGATGTAATGTACACTTTAAAAAAAAAATATATATATATATATATATATATATACACACATGTTCATGATTATTTACACACAAATTTATTGTGGTTGTGTGCTTTTTTTAGATTTATGTGTACAAATTGATTTCATTTTTGAAAATGTATAAAAAAGAAAAAAAGAAGGGGTTGGGTTAATGGATTCCCTTAGGAAATTTATTAATGGAAAATTTTAGGAATATTTTAAAACCTCTTTTATGTGGGAAATATAAAAAACTAGGGGTATGCAAACAACTCGCTAACCAGCCAAAACCAACCACATTCAACCCAACCCATTGGTTTGGGTCGATTTTTAGGGATTAGTGGGTTGGGTTGGGTTATGAATTTTTTTTTTTAATAGTGGGTCAGGTTGGGTTCCAGCATAAGATTCACAAATCCACCTAACTTGACCTGATCTACATATATTTAATATATATTTAAAATTTTAAAAAATAAATTTAGTATATATTTAAAAATATATTATACAATTTTGTTATTTATTTTTTCCCCACTTCCTAAATAAAACCCAAATCCTAAATTCTCTTCATTTCAATTTCCTTCTTATCTCACGTTACTCTCTTTGTGCCACTCCTACTCCTATTCTGATCTCTATATAAAATCCAAACCCTAAATTCTTCTTATATAATTTGACTTAGTTGGGTGTTATACGTAAGATTATTTGGTTATAAATTTGCTCTTATTTGTGGTGGTGTTGTTTTAATGCTCAATTTAATATAATAATAATAATAATAGAAGAAAAAAGGGTCTAACCCAATCCATATGGGTGGGTTGGGTTGAAAAAACCCCCCTCAACCATTCACACCCCTATTAAAAAAATATATCAAAAACAGTTTTTTAGTTTTCTAGACCAATAATCCATTAACTTTTTCCAAACATATAATCACTTGCCATATTAACTGTTTCTAAATTGTGTGTAACTTTAACATTTTTCAATCTATAAATAAATAGGAAAAGGAAAATGCTAGCTACTAGAGATTTCCATGATTGCAATTATTTGTGGCTGAAGCGATTCTCGATTACCTCTCCACATATATATACACACACACACACCTTATAACTTATTTTCAGGGTAAGTCTTCCCTTCCCAACTCCAAAGACCAGAGATATCCATGTTTGCTGTGGTCTTATTGATGGGATTGCTAGCAATAGGATGGGCTTATCGAGCCATCCGCCCACCACCTCCCAAAATTTGTGGCTCACCTGGCGGACCACCCATCACAGCACCTAGAATAAAGCTTAGGGATGGAAGGAATTTGGCTTACGAGGAGCATGGTGTGCCGTCGCAAGTGGCCAAATATAAGATTATCTTTGTTCATGGCTTAAGTGCTTGTAGACATAGTCCTGTGATTTTGAAAAGCCTCCCTCAAGTACTTTACTGTGTTCTTTATTTACATTGAATTTCTAAATTATTATGTTCTATTTTGAAAAGCCTCCCTCAAGTACTGTACTGTGTTTCATTCAGCCAAAAAAAAAAAAAATACTGTACTGTTTTCTTTTATTTACTTTGAGTTTCTAAATTATTCTGTTCTAAAGGAAATACTTTTCAGGAATTTATTGAAGAACTTGGACTACACATTTTGTCTTTTGACAAACCCGGTTATGGAGAAAGTGATCCACATCCAAAACAAACATTGAAAAGTTTGGCTTTAGATATCGAAGAGCTTGTGGATCAGTTGGAACTCGGTTCCAAATTTTATGTAATTGGTTATTCTATTGGGTGCCATCTGGTTTGGGGCTGCCTCAAGTACATTCCTCATAGGTATGAACTAGCTTTTATATATATATCAAAGATTTTTTCTTTTTTTCCCCCTTTAACAATAAATCTGTTCTTATATGAGCACATTTTGGTAGTGTACTATTGCTAACCTTGATCCTTTTGAAGAAAAGGAAAAAACTAGAAAAGAAAAAGAGGCCTGAAAAAAAAAAAAAAAAACCAGCAGTATTATGTCAAATTTTCTATTATAAACTATATTTCATTTAAATATCATTTTTTATTATTATTTTCTCCACTGTTCAAAACATTTACCTTTCCTAAACTTTTCTAAACACTCACACTGTCACAGTCACACTCACTTTTCAAAAAAACATAAAATAAAATAATTGTTAGAGGAAACTAAAGTGTTCCCTAAATGTGGGAAGCAGTGTAGCAAGATCTTATTTTAGATAATCGGTGAGAAAGAATGGGTGTTATTCTTGAGTTCATTACCCATATTGGGCTCTTGTTTTATTTTAAGGAGACCATTGTGAATACTCTAAATAGCCACATTTCAAATATTAGTACTAGAGTAGTATCTTGGTATGCCTATGTAATTATTGTGAATATATTTCGGATGTGCATATAATTTTATAATGGTGAAATCTATGGTAAATTGCTCCTTTTATTATTATTATTATTATTATTATTATTGTGAAGCACTTTTTTTTACGATTCATTTATTCTAAATTCTTTGGTTTTTGTACTTAATAACTCACTTGGATGAATATTTTTGATGTAATTCTACATTTGATTCTAAAATTAAGAAATAAAATTTTTTAAGAATAAATAATTTAAGACACATGACATAAAATTAGAATTCTAATTTGAAATTCTAATTTGAGTTTCTCTCAACTTTACCTATTATTATATATATAGATTATATCTCAATTAGAAGTAGTTAAAATCTACTATTGTTTCAATTTGAGAAAGCTGTCCTATTATTCTGAACTCTACAGAAAACAAATTTAAATGCATTGTCATACGTGTATAGGTTAGCAGGAGTAGCACTACTTGCACCAATTATCAACTACTGGTGGCAAGGTCTGCCTCCCAATTTGTCTACGGAGGCTTACTACAAACAATTACCTCAGGACCAGTGGACAGTTGGAATCGTTCATTATATCAAGGTTTTGAAACCCGGACCGGACCGTACGGTCCGACCGGAAAAACCTCGAACCGTTTATTTTTGCGGTTCTTTTAGCATCAAGAACCGTCCTAGAGGAAAAAAATAGGGACCCGTGCGAACCGCGGTCAGACCTCACGGTTCTGAAAACCGTGAACGGTTCTAGCGGTTCTCACGGTTCCTTTTTTTTCAGCATATACCGGCTGAAATTAAAGATTTGGCCGACATGCACTTTGGACTTTTTTTAGATCTGGAACCAGAAGATTTGTGAGGGAAAAAAAAAACAAATTGAGAAGAAGAAGATGTGAGAAAATAGGGCTGTGCGAAGTTGAAGCAGCAAGCTAGCAACCCAGCACAGATCAGCAGTCACGGCCTTCATCTTCGTCTTCTGCTCCTATTTCTTTTTCTTTCTTCTTTTTCTCCTTCTTCTCTTTCTTCTTTCTGTCTCCACAGCTGTGGTTTCTGAGTTTCTCACCTTCTGTTTTTTTGTGCTGAACATTTCTCACCTACTGTTAGTGCTTGTTTTGAATTCTTTTTTATGGTTCCAAGGCCCTTCACGTGACTTGCATTGGGAAAGAAGGAGACTTTTGATTTTTGAATTAAAAATGGAAAAATGTTTTAGCCGTTAGATCTTTGAGCTTGTGATGTGGCACTAATTGTGCACTGTACAGTAATGTTTCAGCATTTTTTTTTTTTTTTTTTTTTTTTTTTTTTTTTTTTTCTGGTGCTGCAGGTCTAGTACACTGTAGACATTAATGCACAGTGCACAATTGTCATAATCCATCCATCTCGTGACATAGTACAGTGTCATAATTAACCCATTTGAAGAACCTGAGTTTTGACCTTTCAAACATTGCTATGTCTTGTTATGTCCTAATTGTAAAATATTTTGTAATATTAGATTTTCTTGTTTAAAAAAAATTATAAATATTAATTAAAAGTACTTATAATATTTTATTTGTTATATTTTTTGTGTGTGTTTTAATAAGTATTATTATTTACTCAAAAACAAAAATTTGAGTAGTAGAGAAAAAATAATGAGTCAACATATATTATACAATAATTATTTTAATTTAAAATTACTAAGTATCCTTCTAATTTCTATATTATTATAATATTACTATCACGAGTTTAACAAATCAACATATAAATAAATAAAGAAATATTATATCTATGTATACTTAGGATATGATATTTCTTATATGTCCTGTGAAAGTTATGATATGAAAAAATACATTTGAAAGATAGATTTTTATATTTAATTGGATCATTTAATTTAATTTTTCTATTTATACTAATTTTTAATATATTTATTTATATTTAAATAATTATTAAATTAATTATGACGTCATCACGGTTCGACCTCGGTTCAACCTCGGTTCGACCTTAAAAACCTTGAACCTCTCCTTTTTACGGTTCAATGAACGGTCCGGGTCTGAAAACCTTGCATTATATACCATGGCTAACCTATTTATGGAATACACAAAAGTGGTTTCCTGCATTAAGTGCTGTACCCGGAAACCGTGATATTTTCTCTCCACAAGATTTAGAAATAATGTCTAAAAAGATAGGGACACAAATCAACAAGGTACGTACGTAGTTGAACGTTTTCTCTTTTATTTGTTAAGAGTAAATAGTTTCAGCCCCAAAAAAATTGCTTTAGGAAACTTCAATGAGTAACATAAAAGAAATCAACACCTAGTTTTCTACAAATATTTATGTTGTTATCTTGCAGTTGGCACTCTCAACTTAACGAGGAAACCGTTGTGATTTCGTACAATAGTTTTAAAAACCTAAAGTTAGTTGTGCAATCATTTAATGATATTAATGTTTTTTTTTTTTTCGAGGTAAATGTGGAGGATAGAACCCCCAAGCTAAAGGTATACAACGACACTGGGTGCCACTAGGCTACAAGTTCCAGTGACATTTAATGATATTAATATTGTTAAATTACTACCAACATTAATTTAATGATATTAATGTTGATAGAAACTTGTAACGGGGCATGCATTTAGTGAGCCATGTGTCTTTAGATAGCAATGAGATTACAAATGTGAGATGTTGGACATTGGTGACCCTAACAAAAGGAACTATAGTTGGCCATATAGGGATGGCCAACCGTGATGAAATTAATTAAAAAATATTTTTATTTAGCTATTAATTTATATATGAGTTGTCATGGGTCCACTTCAAAAAACATTCTCCTAAGAAACAAATACGTACACATGATGCTATGTAGGATCATTAATGAAAAAGAATATATTGAAGTAGCTATGGAAAGATAGGTTGGGAAAGGAAGTTTATACATGTGGAAAGGCAAAAAATAGAAGGACATCTTCATATTTAATGCAGTAGATAGATTTTCTAAAAGAAGCCGTACGTTCAATGCGTTCCTCTAGCATCCACGCCGGTGCTTCTAAAATATAAAAAATGACAAAATTTACATAATTTACCTTCAAAACTACTTACACCAATAGGTATAAAAATATATATATCTACACATTTGTTAGAGTAACTGTTTATATTTGCATAGTTATTGTAGCTGTGTATAATAATTTTTTATTATTAATTTTTTTTTTCTCCTCTGTTAGACTACTTCTCTAACATTCACAACAGCTCAGTGGAACATAAGAAGAATAAAGAAGAAGCAAAGGATAACCACCCAACCACCAATTTAGCACCACCACCACCACCACCACCGCAACCTACCAACACCAACACAAACTATTTGAATAGTTGAGAATCCACCACAAAATTGACCCAAAATCCATGGAAAATTAAACCAAAATCAGCGCAAGCAATTAGAAAACCCAACTCAAAATCAAGCCAAACTCACCTAGAAACCCAACTCAAAAACAGTCCAAACCCACTGGGAAACCCAACTCAAAATCAATTCAAACCCACCGAAAAACCATCCCAAACCAAAATCAAAACCAAACCTAACAAAAAACCCACATGAAAAACCCAGCGGAGCTGCTGCTGCCACCAATCTGCTACCACTAATATGTTGCCGCTTTGCTGCCAAATCTACCGTCATGTGTGAGTGTTTGAGAGAGGAAGATAGTTGAGGGAGGACTGAGAGAGAGACTTTTGGAATTGATATTTGAGAGATATGGTTCGGATGAAGGAGAGAAAGATTTATAAACGAAAAAGAGATATTAATAAATACTAATAAAAAAGAATAAATAATATTATTTAAATAGAGTAGATGGTAAAATAGATAAACTGTTGTGTGTGTTTTGAAAAAGTGGTAATGTAAAATAGAAAAAGTAGGTTCTTAGTGTAAAATAAACAAAAAGATTTAACCGGATTAATGCAAATGCTTTAAAAGTTGATAGGTATAAAAGTTTAAAAGGTTAAAAACAATTTACGTAAGGGAAATGTTAACCAATGCCATAAGAATATTGGTTTATAAGCTATTTTTAGAAACATTTTACTAGGAGAATGAAAAAAAAAAATTTTGTTGACAGTTTTATTATTATTATTATTATTATTATTTCTCATGAAACTAGTGTCAAAACTTTTCTATTATAGTTTATTAACAATTGCCCTAAGAGCATCCGTTAACGTGACCCTTTATGCAATCAATTTTTACATCTCACATGATGTGGTAATTGTATGGTACATATCTAAATCTACAATTTTTAAAGCATTCTTATTTAGGAGCCAAAATGTAAAATAGAACCTTTTAATAGTAAGAACTATATTTAGATCTTACTATATAGTATGTTTAATTTATTTTTAAATTTTTTTTTAATAATGTGTAGGGTATTGTGCTTTTTGTTTTGGGTGAGTTGAGCGTGGCCTTATTATAAAATTAGAATTTTTTAAAATTATATTAATATGATGTGTTGTAAAATAGAGTTTGGAATGTAGGTTGTATTATTAAAATGAGAATGCAAACTAGATAAATTAACTTTGAGTATGCAAAATGCTTTCCTTTTTTTTTTTTTTTTGGCATTACCGAATGGGAATGCTCATATGTTACTTTGAAATTTGGAATAGCTTTTTGGTTCTGCTAGCTAGATCACATTTGGAGAGAGAGAGAGAGAGAGAGAGAGAGAGAGAGAGAGAGATTTTTGGTTCTGCTAGCTAGATCACATTTGGAGAGAGAGAGAGAGAGAGAGAGAGAGAGAGAGAGAGAGAGAGAGAGTATTCCAATGGGTTGTTGTGTATCTTAAGACCAAAAACAATTTATTACCCTGCGACAATGAATTTCACAAAATGAGAACAATTTTTCATGTTAATATTATGGTTAAATTAATGATTAAATTTAGAATTTTCTAACAACAAAACTTTTGAGATAATCAGTAATTTAACAAGAGAAATATTAAAGAATTCCCTTAGGGCATTTATTAGTGAACCATTTTAGGAAAATATTTATAGAAAAAAATAATAATATTTTAACAGCTTTTTCTATTTCCTATAAAGTGGAGTCAAAACTTTCCTGAAATAGTTTATTAACAATTACCCTAAGAGCACTCATTAACATAACCCATTTAACAATTCTAATTATCTTTTGGACAAAATATAGTAACAAAATTAGTTGTAACTTAAAGTAACAACCTTACTCAATATTTTTTTATTCGAAGTGAATTTTGATAAATCCACCATTAGATTGTATTTTCTTCTTATATCCTCCATACTTGCAAAATTTCTAGAAAATTAAAGATCAATGGCTATGTCATCAATAAATTGTTTAAATTGCTAGTTTTTTTAGTTTAAAATTATGCGTAAAATATAAGCTTGTAGATTATATAGTAAATAATGTCCGATTAACACAAAATTTGACATGTGTATTAAGAGCATAAAGAACATGCAATCCAACTGTTAGATTTTCAAAATATGTTGTAATGTTAATTTTTTTAAAGAAAATTGTAATCTTAAATTACAACTAATTTTGTAATTAAATTGTATCCTTACATTTTTACCCTCCAATAGGTATGCGTCAAAATAAACATTTATAGGACAAGTATTTATTATGCACTCTTAAATGGGTCTTTGCAGGCACATGTATTTCAGCAAGGAGAATTTGAATCAGTACATCGTACCTTGCTGGTTGGATTTGGGAATTGGGAATTCAGTCCTATCGATCTTGAGAATCCCTTCCCTAACAATGAAGTCTCAGTTCATTTGTGGCAAGGTGATGAAGATAAGCTTGTAGATGTCGAATTGCAGCGCTTTATTGCCAAAAAACTTCCATGGATTCAATACCGTGAGTTACCAGGTGCTGGACACTTTTTTCCTTATTCTGTTGGAATGAGCCAAGTTATCATAAAGACACTTTTATTTGGTGAGAAGCAACAAAATTTTGATGCAGAATTAACAGAATGTTGATCTTATATGATGTCCAAAAATTCTGTTGCCATTTTTATTTTTAAAGAGAACCTTTTGCTTTATTAAGAACTAGTAAGTTGCCCGTGCGATGCACGGATAATGTTGTAATGTTTTATGTAAAATAGTTATGAAGAATTTTTTACATATATTATAGCATAATTGTTAAATAAGTTTGTTAGTATTGATTTCATCATAGAAAGCAATAATTATAAATTGCATACACAGTAATCATAATTATTTAGTTTAAGTAATGAACAATAAAAACCCAACTTTGGAGGAATATTGTAAAATAAAAGTTAATATAGAATGTGTCTTTCTCTTTCTCCTTAATTCTAAAACAAAATACACTTATAGATTTCCCACATCAAAATCCCAAATACCCATAGTCAATCACGGCTTTTAAAAAACCCTCAAGTCCACAACGTTTGACCTTAAGATCAAAATCATAATTGCAATTGTCACTCAATATAAAATGCAAACCCCTTCCTTGGTTGTAGCCAACTCATACGGGTTAATATTAGATAGGACAACAATGTTGAAGCTAGGTAGATGTCATTGAAAGATTGAAAGTAAATAACATCGTTTTAGTCTATGTGTATTTGACATGGGTTGACATGAAGGGCTATGTATAGATATATATAAAGGAGTTTGGTAGGAATATTTTCAAGAAAATTTTCAGAGGTGCTACTTTCTATGTAAATATTTGGGTAAATGAATGCTTGGAATTCATATCTTATATAAATTTTACGGGTTTCTTGTTATTCTAAATGAAAAATATAGGGGAATGTAAAAGCAAATATAGATTTAAAGCCTAATAATTTTCAATTGTTAAAATTATATGTCCAATTTGATTGATCAATTCCCTAAAGAACAAACAATAGAAAAAGGTAAAAAGCTTCAATTTTTATACCTCAAACTTCCTCATCAGCCAAGCAAAGGATTTTTTTTTTTTTTTTTTTTTTTTTCTAATAGTGAAATCATAATTTCCATCACAATTGAAGGTACTGAAAAACATACTTTAACCTTACGATCAAATGATAAAATTACAAAAAAAATATGTATATACATCTAAAAGATCAAAGAATTTAAATATATGAATAACAAAAATTAGCTAGCAATGTAAAAACAAAACTTCAAACAAATATATATATATATATATATGTGTGTGTGTGTGTGTGTGTGTGTGTGTGTGTGTCTAGAAAATCAAAGAATTTGAATTATATGAACAAAAAAAGATAACCTAGCGTGAATGATTTTGACGCTGGTTTTCATCTCCTATTCCACTAAGCCATAGACACCCTTTTTTTTTTCTCAAGTTACTAAGAAAGTAGTTGAAGGAAAAAATTGGGGCTTCTAATCTGTAAAAGAGTTTGTCCTCATGTCAAACATTTGAAATTAGTGATTTTTTTTTTTTTTTTTGGTTTTTTATTAGACATCCAAAAAAATATAAGAAGCAAAAATGAACCCTTTAGTCTAGAGACAATAAGAATTGAGAGACGGGCACTATTGCACAAATGAAACCAAAGACATACACTTCAACAACAATAATATAATATTTATGTAATTCTAGATTCCATCTATGCTTTTCACAATTTGGCATACAATCAGATTAAATACATTAAAATTAAAGCGAAAATAGGCACAATTGAAGCACTTAAAGCATCCAAAGAAAGAAGAAATTATCGAAACGAGACCAAAAGGGTTGACACATATTTAGCATGGTAGGAATGATCCATAGCATTGTACTTGTACTTGTGAAGAGCCACTATTAAAGCTAAACATGAACAATGGATTTCGGATTAATTGATGTACTTAGTAGGAGCATTTGGATGAGGATGATACCAAATATGATAAAGCTGTAACCGGTATAGCACTAACATTAAATAAACGGTCAATATCAAAACACTTAAAATCTACGGTTAAGATCTAAGGTGGGTACCGTACCCACTAAAAAAACTGAGGGTAGCGTAGAATGAACCTTCGAAAAAGTACGGTGCTACATAAACGAGAAGATGTATTGCAAAATGAGATGAAATCTTTAGAGAAGCTGCAGTGTCCAAAAAACGGAAAAGGGAAGCTGAAGAGGGTGGAGATGCACTGAAATCTTTAGAGAACACAACCTTGGGTTCTAAAATAGAGATTGCTGCGCTGGATGAGATGAAATCCATGGAGGTACTTGCTTTAGTAATTTTATTTTATTTTGATTATTTGGGTACAGATGGCATCTTAAGGGCTCAAACAGCCTCAAAGAGAAATTGACTCCTTATATTTCAACTTGAACATGGTTTAAAATTGTGAAATTTGGGCCTTCTTCCATACACGTGTGTTTGCATTGTGTCTTACAAGCTAGACATCCATAATACTCAAAGCACCATTGAGAAAATAGTGTAGAGGTGAAATTTATGTTATAGCATAGTGTCAATTACTATTCTTGATCAATTTGGAGAATAATTTTACATTTATTTTAGTTTATAAGTTTTAATTTATTTGTGTTATTTATTCACTCATTGAACTGTTTACATTTTATTATTGGTGTTTATAGAATCTAATCAAAGAATAAATTATTTTGTACATTAAAGCTTTTACGGTTCGAGGTCCCCAAGCTTGTGGGCGTTGGGCCCCAACCTTATAGCATGGCCTATAACCTCCAACCCCTTGTACAAGACAGGGCCCTAGGCCCACTAGGCCATGGACCCTAGCCTCATGCTACGATGCCAGTGCCTCGGGCTACGGGAACCGAAGGTTTGTCCTAGTGGTTGTTGATTATTTCACCAAGTGGGCGAAGGCAGAGGCACTGGCAAACATCCACGATGTGGATGTTAAGAAGTTTGTATGGAGAAACATACCGATAAGGTTCAAGGTACCAGAGTCCCTAGTGTAAGACAACAGGCTACAGTTTGACAGCAGAGCTTTCCACGAGTTTTGTAGCAGTCTCGACATCACAAACTGGTATTCTACCCTGACATATCCACAGAGAAACGGTTAAGTCGAGGCTACCAACAAAGCCATCGTGAGCGGGTTGAAGAAGAGATTAGAAGATGCTAAGGGCAAGTGGGCAAAGGAGTTGCCTAATGTTTTGTGGGCATACCGGACAACTCCAAGGAGGTCCACAGGAGAAACTCCATTCTCTTTAACCTACGGAGAAGAAACAATCATACCGGCAGAAATAAACTTGTGCAGTGCCTAAGTTTCAGGATTTAACCCTGCTAAGAATTCAGAATTAATGCAAAAATAGTTGAACTTATTGGAGGAATGCTGGGAATCGGTAACTATATGGTTGGCAGAATATCAGCAAAAACTTGTCTGAAGGTACAACAGGGATGTAAAGAGAAGAGAGTTTGGAGCGGGAGATTTGGTACTTCGGAAGGTAGTGGGAAATACACAAGATGTCAATGCAGGGAAACTAGCACTGACTTGGGAAGGACCTTATAGAGTCACCTCCATCACAGGTGCATGGGTGTACTATTTGGAAGATTTGGACAAAAGACCACTTCCTCGACCATGGAATGCCCACAATTTGAAATTTTTTTACCACTAATTATAAGTACATAGGGGTATGGATTAAGTGTAATGTTATATGTGCATAATATTAATTAATATGAAGGTGATGTTTATCCATGCAGGTGTATTTGTACTTATAATTTCATTGTTGTTAATTTATTTGCCCCAGTCAACAAACGCGAGGAAACCTCATGTCAAAAAACCTGCTTCTCGGTTCAATCTTAATCACCGGGCAGGTGGAAACCTTATATCAAATTACTCTAAGGATATAAATCTGCTTCTTAGTTCGATCTCAATCACCGGGCAAGTGGAAACCTTATATCAAATTACTCTAAGGATAGAAACCTGCTTCTCAATTCCATCTCAATCACCGAGCAAGTGAAAACCGTATATCAAACCTTATCTAAGGATAGAAACATGTTCTCGATTCGATCATCATCACCGGACAGGTGGAAACCTGGTCTTAAATCTTGACTAAGGGTAGAAACCTGTCCTCGGTTTGATCCTCATCACCGAAAAGGTGGAAACTTGATCTCAAATTTTGACTAAGGGTAGAAACCTGTCTCTGATTCGATCCTCATCACCGGATAGGTGGAAATCAAGTCTCAAATTTTATCTAAGGATAGGAACCTGTTCCTGATCCGATCTTAATCATTGGATGGGAGGAAACCTTACACTAACTTATTCCAAGAATACAAACCCGCTTCTCGGCTCTATCCTAATCACCGAACACATGGCGCTTAAGTCGAATTATTCATGGGACTAAAACTGATCTCTCAGATTCAATCTGGATCACACGATAGGTAATTTCCTTGCACTAAATTTTCCTAGATAAGTCAACAAATGTCAAATTTAGTTCTTATTGCCGAGTAGCCAATTCTTTCTAGATACCGGTAATCTCTTCCAGACCAGTCTCGATCACTATACACACATAGATATAATCTATCCTTTTGAAGACAAATGAGAAAACAGTATTAGTCACCATTCAGGAGCAAACCATGATTAGACTACCCAGTCATGAGGAATTAAAAAAAAAAAAAAAGGGAAGAGAAAGAAAAACAAGCATGTAGAGCATGACAGAAAGAATAACTTAGTAACAGCTAGATAATTATTCATAAATATAATTAAACCAGATGTTTGTTCACCAAAGAAAAGCGAACAGAGATAAATCATTGTTCTGTCACCACAACTCGGTGACTGTAGGCAAACCAAACAAATAAAAGTAAAAATTAAACATGAGTGGAAAATAAAAGCAAACTAAAAACATAAGTATCAAACTAAAGGATCGGTGGGCGGGAGATGGATTGCATCATCGACTTGCCAATCTGGGACATCCTCAGCTGGTGGTTGCTAGACTTGTGCGTCTCCAGCCGCATTAAGGTTGCTGGTGACCTTGAGATCAACAGTCTCTATATGGGTGTCAATCGCTTGCACCAGCTCCCTCATGCTAAGGGTATCTTCTTCATCAGCAGCACCAGCTTGACTCTAAACGGGGGGAGGAGGAGTCAGGCATGGGATTTGTTCTGGGTTCCTTAGTAGGGAATCTTCAGGCATTCCCATTGCTTGAAGGGCTGCCAACCACCCTTCTCCGAACCCATGAAACCGACCTTGGTGGACAATAGGCTCCACGGAGTTCTCAGTATCCGCGAAACTCTCGGTGTACCACTTATTCTCGCAGGCTTCAAGGGTCGCCTTCAAGTCAGCTATCTCGTCAACTTGGGCCAGGTTTAGGCTTTCTGCGTTTGCCAATATAAACTCTATGCCCCCTAGCTTAGCTTCCATCTCAGCTAGTTTCTTTCCGCCACCAACCGAGCTTTCTCCAAAGACTGAGCCTTCTTTTCAACTGCCTTATTAGCCTAGCCCTTCTCCTTTAACGAGGCGTTTGTGATATCCTTAAAAGCTTTCTCCCGTTTAACATCCTTGGCAAGCTTCTTCAACCTATCGCCGAGTATATGGGTTAGCTGCGCAGCCCGCCTTCCTTTGCCCTGAGCCCACATCCTCACGCTGGTAAACACTAGCAAAGGCTCGTTGCCAAGTCTGAAAGCAATCTGCTAGCCCTCTTCATGCCAAGAAGAGGATGCAACGTTTGTCCCGACCTGGGCGGTTGGTTGAGAAGTGCCAGCCGGTTCCTAGATCGTGATCCTGCCAGACATTCGAAGAGGGGTCTTAGCGGGAGCGTCGCTCGGAACCTTGGGAGGTTGATTGACGATGTGTTGTTTCTTTTTTGTACGACCGGCAGGGGGAGGAGGAGGAGTCCGATCTTTGCCTTGAGGTTGTTGAGGCTGAGCCGTAGGACATGTGCTAGGCAAGAATCGGTCAATGGTCATCATTTGCCTAGTCACCATTTCTTCCCCTTGGTCAACTCTGCTTTCAAGGAGTTGATTGGATTGGTTGTTACTGACTTGGCTACCTAAATCGGAGCATCAGGTTCCTTGACAGGCATGTGTACTCTACGATTTTGAGATGCTTGTTTAGCCGAGGCATCTCTCATCAGTGTAAGATCCTTGGCAGTTGTGTATTGAGGGCCGAGATCCCTGGCTTCACCAACAGTTAGATTGGGAGGAAGAAAATGTGGATGCCACACATCAATGTACGACAATAGGGGGTTGTCCACTAACAAGGCTTGTGAAAAGGCTGTCACGATGTATATACTGAGTTACAACTGAGAATGAGATGAGAGGCATGGAGCTAACCATTCGTGTGCACGAAAATCTTTGACCGGAGCACGAAGTTTAGGTCTTTCACGTGCACGACCCAAATGTCTGGCTTAAATCTCTTACCCTCTACATAGAACGAAACAAAAAATCATTAGACAATGACAAAGTAGGCAAAATGCAAGTACAAGTAATTAGTTGCTCGATACCGACCAACGTCCTGGGGCGAGGTTGGACAGTTGAGCTCATTGGCATGCCAATTACTACTCACCCAAACATATTCTCCTGCTGAATTTCTGGTAGAATTAGGTAGGCATGATATCAGCCGTACCCGTACATCTCTAACCTTCAAATAATAATCTGTTCTAATATTACCGCAAAGGTTGTACATGAAGTTGATGTCATGGTGATCTAATTGCAACACGTACAACTGGTTTAACCGACTTACACAACTCACTACCTAGTAAAAGTTGGGTGGGAGTTGGTTGGGACTTAACCTAGAGAACCTAAGTGTCCTAAGTATTAGGGGATCCATTGGGAACCTAACACCGCCTTCTAGGATGGCCATTAGGGGGAAAAAGACCACCTAAGGGCGTCACTCAAGGGTGATGTTACCCTCATGACAGTAGGACACTTCTACATCTTCAGGGACATTATAGGTTGCTTTAAAATTGACTAAAAATGCCTCAGTATTTAAAAGGTGAGAATACCCCATTTCTAAATTTAGAGTTAGAGAAGGAATAAAAACAAAGACTGTAAAAGAGAAGAGGAATGGGAGTAGGAGCTTATGGTTGGCTCTACGAGTTGGAAATCTTGATTGAGAATGTATGCTCAGGGAGAATATGCTTGGTAGAGGATAGATTACAAGAAGTAGGGGTGTAAAAAGTAACGAGATGGATCAGAAAGCATTATTTATAGGAGGAAGGCATTTAATGAAAAGAAGTGGGAAAAATCTTTTTGGCTCTTCTTTGTAACCCTTACACGCGCAGCCTCAATTCACGAACCATCAAGCAATGATGACTGTTGAGCCTGACAGTCTGGCATAACACCCCTTTTAAGAGCACATTAATGGTCATCCTATCCATTTGGCTACTAATGGTTGGGTTTCTCGAGAGGTTTCTGGCGCTTTTTTTCCTTGATTCGTTCTCGGTAGCTGAACACGAATTAAGGGGGGGCTAATGTATGGTTCGAGGTCCCCAAGCCCGTG
The DNA here is from genome assembly GCA_030820535.1 of Quercus parvula. Lineage (NCBI taxonomy): Eukaryota > Viridiplantae > Streptophyta > Magnoliopsida > Fagales > Fagaceae > Quercus > Quercus parvula. The sequence goes on from JAUAME010000003.1 coordinate 42,769,253, forward strand.
GGCCTTGGGCCCCGGCCCTATAGCATGACCCATAACCCCCGACCCTTTTTACGAGACAGGGCCCTAAGCCCACTAGGCCACGGACCCTAGCCTCATGCCACGATGCCTGACCCAATGCCCATTGGAACAGTAATCTTGACCTGGACGCACTTTGAGGCCCAACTCGGGCCTCTCCTAATCAACTGCAGCTTGGACGGCAGTATGGTTGCTCGGTGGTACCATGTCTCGACTGCCTGGTATTGCCTTGGGGAATATCGTTGTCAAACAGTCTTTTTGAGATGGGAACCAGTTCCAATGCCACTACTACCACTCCCAACGGAACATCCACTTAAAGATGATGGAATTGGACCCCCATCCGCACTAGTAAGGGGGAGTAATCCTAACACCTCTACTTATCTAAGGCTATAAATGAGAGGATTAAGGGAAAAGTGGGGGTTGGCAATTTTGGAGAGAAAATTAAGAGAAAGACGAGACCCAACTAAGAGAAAAAAAGGGAGTAGCGTTGTGAGATAAAGAGAGGGGTGTGTAGAATCAGGAGAGTGTACTTGGGTCTCTGAGCATAGGATCACCCATAGTAGGAAACTCTAAGCCCACTATACAAATTAGTTGTGAGCCCAAATCTAGGTCCACCCCATTAAAGCCAAGTTGGGCGCGCACAAAGCTCCCTCACATATTTTACATCTTAGATTTTCATTGAATAAGAGTAAACGAAATCAAGCAACATAGGCGCTTGAATGTTCTAGGAATTTAAAAATTGGCAAAAATACCATTTTGGTTATTATATTTTTGAATTATTTTTAATTTAGTTCCTATATTTTGATAACAGTTAATTTGACCTCTGTCATTTTCAAATTGTAGTCAATTTTTGTTAGTGAATTTGCAGTAGGGACTAAATTGATTGCGAGTTGAAAACAATATAAATCAAATTGACTGTTACCAAAATATGGAATCTAAAATTATACTTTTGCCTTTAAAATTTTTATGTTCTACGTATAGCTTGTGTATGGTCTAAAAAGCAGCCAACCAAACAACATATATGATTTGTTTGGATTTAGGGGAAGTGAAAAGTAAAGTAGAATAGAGTAAATTTGACATAAAATTATTCTATTTTCAAACCACTCTACCATACTCCTTCCCACTTACCTTCCATTTAAACGGGCCCTACTTCGCCACCCAATTTTGAGTTAATGATCGTAGGGCCCACTATTCATTCTTCCTCCAATGGTAAAATACCACAACTTAATTTAATTTACTGTTATTGAGGCACAAGGAGAAAATGTCAATAATGTACAATGTACAATGATGGTCAAGTAATTTGCTTCAAAGTCAGCAATGTGATTTCGTTGGAAAAAGAAGTAGTTCGCAGACTGAAGGTGAGGGCATTATAATTCCCTGGAATAAATGGGGACCCTTTATCAGTGGCCAGGCCAAGACCGAACGTGACTTCATGCGAGCCTGACTTCTAAGAAGATTATCTCTTCGAATGTGTGAGAAATGAATGTACAATGTACAATGATGATCATGTAATTTGCTTCAAAGTCAGCAATGTGATTTCCTTGGAAAAAGTAGTTCGAAGACTGAAGGTGAGGGCATTAATTCCCTGGAATAAATGGGACCCTTTATCAGTGGCCAGGCCAAGACCGAACGTGAGGGCATTAATTCCCTGGAATAAATGGGGACCCTTTATTAGTGGCCCGAACAAGACTGAACGTGGCTTCATGCAAGCCTGACTTCTAAGAAGATTATCTCTTCGAATGTGTGAGAAATGAGTATCATGCATCTCACATGGTATAACAACCTCGTGTCGGTGTCTTCAGATTGCCATATAAGATATCTTCTCAACTTCCAAGATATAACTCACCAATAAATTTATCTATAAGATAAAGGGAAATGTTATGTTGCAAGAATAATTTATTGTAGGGTTTATTTAATAAAAAATTGTTATAAATTGATGAAGTGACTAAAAATATTATTGAAGTGACAAGTGAAATTCAAAAAATTAGTTTTGTTAGTCATATAACCTATAAAATTGGTAAAAAATCTAACATAAAATAAAATGACATGGCATAAATTGTTTCTTAACAGACACCGTAACTGATAACATTACCCTAAAATAAATTTTAAAACTTTTTCTACAATGATTTAAGTTGATAGGTTATAATTATTAAAAAATTAAAAATGACATCATTGGCAAACACCAAATTTTAAAAATTATGTTATAACTTATACCAATAATAATTTATCATCTCAATAAGTTATGGAAGTGAAATTTATTAACTTTTTAGCATTTCTCAAAATTTAATGATTCTAAAACAAAAGAAGAGGAGTAGATTAAATGAAGGGTAAATTACAACTTATCCACCTATAGTTTGGTTGAAATTTAAATTGCATACTTGTGGTTTAAAATTTTACACTTTACTAACCTGAGATTTGACTAAAATTTAAGTTGCCTACCTGTAGTTTGAAATCTCATGATGTAAGTGTTTTGTTTGATTCTTTTTTATCCGATTTGATCTTGTATATTTATTATTTTTTGTGTTTTTGGAGGAGAGAAATATAAAAGTGAAGCAAAATCACACATTTAACCATGTTTTTAATAGATGTGGGTTAAGGAAATCTAATTGAACTAACCTCAGGTGGTAAAAGTGCCAAAATTCAAACCACATGTAAGCAACTTAAATTTTAGTCTAATCACTGGTGGGTAAGTTATAACTTGCCCTTAAATCTCCCCTTAGTGTAATTGCTCAAGAAATCAACAGAATTAATGGTGGCTTGGTAATTAAACCAAAACTCTTATGTGTTGAAATCGGAAACAACACACACATGAAAACATCCACAACACATTTAGAAATCCACTATTGTTATCACTATTATGGTCTTGTGCTCATCTCGGTTTAGTGAACATTTACAAAAAAAGGTGTTGGATATATTTCAACAATTTACTTTTGTGATTAAGCAAACTAAAACAACATACAAATCTAATTATAAATGTACAGGCCAAGAATACCCCGACCCTATTGGGCCCAAGGCCCAAACATGATAGCATCATCACAAGAACCAGGCCCCATGCCTCTTCTGGGCCCATTTGGACAAAGTGATCCCAAATAGCTCACATCCTCCCCCCCCCCCCCTCTATTCTAACCCAGACTCAGTCAACCGTTCCCCGAGAAATAGTAACCATGCTCAGCATTACAGTTTCTCGGCAGCTTGGCAAATCCTTAGGAGTATCGATGCTGAGCACATCTGCTAAAGTAGGAACCATTACCAAAGCCACCCTCACCTATTCCAAAGCCACCCTCACCTAAAAATCCACTTACCATTAACAACATTGGACCTCTCATTGCACTAATTGAAAAAGTAATCATAGTCATCCCACTACTAATTGGCTATAAATATGAGAGAAAATGGAGAAAAAAAGGGGGGAAAAAGGAGAGAGAAAAGTGATCACATTGAGTCTCTGCCAAGAACTGCCCAGAGTAGGAAACTCAAGCCCATCATACAAGTAAGTTGTGAGCCCAAGTTAGGTTTAGCCCAAGGATCCTACTTAGGGGACGCATAATTGGCACCGTCTATGGGGATTTCCTACAAAGTCGTGGTTCAACAGGGACTCACGCACCGGAAAAATGTCTGAAGGATGTTCGGGAGAACACGCCAAAAACGGATCCGTCGGGTCTTCTTGGGGATCCACATGGCAGGAATGAAGGCAAAAAAGACGCAAAGACAGGGAGCAACAAGAGGAACAATTTGGTCTCGGAAAAGGGTCATATCAGACACTCTAAACAGTATCAGGCACCACAGGGCATGGACAATTCGAGGAGAGAGACCAGTAGGTGGAGTGGTTGCGTAGATTGATGAGAGATTTGGAGTTGGAGGCAAGAGATAGGCGCCAGAGAAGGGACCAAAATAACCGAGAAAGGAGGGATGATAATGTGGGGGACCGTTATGGAGGGGAATCCAGTCAATCTGGCTTGCGTCAATGCCGAGATCATTCCCAAGAGTCCCGCCAACGCAAGAGTCGTTCTTATTCTCGAGGATCACGTCGACGTAGGAATCGTTCTCATTCTTGAGAATCACGTAGACAAAGTCGCTCTCACTCCCGACGATCACGCCGACGACGAGACCATTCACGTTCGCACAAATATACTGACTGGGGTTCAGATTCCCCAGAAGAGCATCGTCCCCACAACGCAGCTATGGACGCCATGAGCCGAGCCTTACGGAGAGCAGCTCAGTCGTCATTTTTGAGCGAAATTGAACGGGCACAAATGCCGAGTAGATTTACATGGCCACCGTTTAATTCCTACGATAAGAAGGAAGACCTCATGGAGCACGTTAGTCATTACATCCATATGATGTCTCTTCATACCCACAACGACGCGCTGATGTGTAAGGTGTTTCCCTCAAGCCTCGGGTAGAAGCATTGAGGTGGTTTAATGGACTGAGAAAAGGTTCCATCCACAGTTTTTCTGAGCTGATCCAGGAATTCGGTGCTCAGTTCATAACATGTAACCGAGTGCCACAACCGGTTGATGCGCTACTTTCCATGAAAATGAGGATCGGCGAAACCTTACGCAATTATGCTAGTCGGTACTGGGAGTTCTACAATGAGATTGGTGGCGGCAACGAGAAGATCGCAACCAGTACCTTTAGAATGGGGCTTTTCGAGGATACAATATTGCAAGAATCGTTGACGAAAAGGCCTCCCGAGGATATGAGACAACTTATGAGGCGCATTAAGGAGTACAAATGCCTCAAAGATGATCAGTTACAGAGTAAGGGCAAGGCCCCGTTGTTAAATCGTTCTCGGCAGAGCATTTTTCCCTCAAGGCCACGAAAGGACTGAAAGATACATGAGTTGGGAGCACAAATGGAGGAAGTGAATGTGGCATTCAAGGAGTCAGTGCACAAGATCGTGGACCAGATCAAGAACGAGCCGTACTTCAGATGGCCGAATAAGATAGGGTGCAATCCTTCTCGAAGGAACCAAAGTTTGTATTGCACATATCACAGAGATAAGGGGCATACCATCGAAAAATGCTGGGTATTAAAAGATCATTTCGGGCAGTTGGTCAAAGCCGAATATTTAAAAGAGTTTGTCGTAGATTCTGGACACCAGGTTGCCGAACAAGGCGCTGCGCGTAGAGGGAATCCTCTCCCACCACCATTAGGAGTGATCGAAGTCATTCATGCGGTCCCGAAGGGTTCAACAATGACCAGAAGAGGAGTGTTGACCGTAGCCCCGGTAGGGGGTTGCACGATAAAACAGCCACCCGAGAAGAAAGTGAGAACCGATCGAGAGCTAATCGCTTTTGGTGACGAGGATCTAAAGGGAACGATCCAACCACACGATGACACATTGGTAGTCACTGCATGGATAAGTGGTTTCTTGGTGAAAAGAGTGATGATAAACTAAGGAAGCGTGGCCGACGTGATGTATCGGGACTTATTCAAGGGACTTGGGTTGAAGAATCAGGATTTGATAAATTATGGTACCCCATTAGTCTCATTTGATGGAAGGGTTGTGGTTCCCGAGGGTCAAATTCCCTCCCAGTCAATATGGAAGGGAAGGAAGTGACAATAACCTTCATCGTGGTCAGTTCGTTTTCCCCGTACACAGCAATCTTGGGAAGGCCATCGATTCACGCCATGGGGGCTATACCGACCACATTACATGTAAAGGTCAAGTTTCATACCGAGCAAGGTGTGGCAGTAGTTCGAGGAAGTCAGAAAGTTGCTAGGCAGTGCCTGGTCGCTACGGTCAGCTGGAAGGATAAGTAGGTTGAACGAAAACCAACTTCAGAGGAGGCATCGTTATAGCAATTACAGGAGCCCCATAGGGGAATGGGGGCTAGTTGCGCCGAGGAGCTGATCGAGGTCAAAATACTACCTGACACTGGTAGGCACTTTCAGATAGAAGCGAACATGGGAGACGAGGATAAGGTGGAGATGTTACTGCTGCTTATACAGAACGTGGACGTGTTGGCATGGTCTCCGTATGAAGTGCCCGAGGTTGACCCCGAGTTCATTGTCCACAAGCTCAACGTAGACCCATCATTTCCTCCTAAGACACAGAAATCGAGAAGATCGGCCAGGGAGCACATCGAAGTGGTAAGGTCGGAGGTTCAAAAGCTGAATGAGGCCAGGGCAATAAAGGAAATCTATTTCCCGGAATGGTTGGCGAATACCGTGGTGGTGAAGAAGAAGAACGGCAAATAGATGGTATGTGTAGATTTCACAGATTTGAACCAAGCATGTCCAAAAGACTCATTCCTTATGCCGAAAATTGACCAGTTAGTGGATTCCACGAACGGGCACCGTAGGATGAGCTTCTTGGATGCCTTTCAAGGGTACCATCAGATTGCCCTAGCACCCGAAGACCATGAAAAGACCGCATTCATTTCTCCTGATGCCAACTACCACTACACCGTGATGCCATTTGGGCTGAAGAATGCTGGGGCCACCTACCAACGGATGATGACGAGAATGTTTCGAGATAAGATAGGGCGCACAGTCGAGGTGTACATTGATGACATGGTAGTAAAAAGTACGCAGGAAGTTTGGCATACTGAGGATCTCTAGGGAGCGTTCGATGTGCTCCGACACCGTAAGTTACGTCTTAATGCCGAAAAATGTGCTTTCGGGGTAAGGGCCGGCAAGTTTTTAGGATATTTAATCACCGGCCGAGGAATAGAAGTCAACCTCGACCAGATTGAAGCCATGAAGCGTCTAAAACCTCCAAGCAATCCCAAGGAAGTGCAAGTGTTGACCGGTATGTTAGTCGCCCTTAACCGGTTTATTTCGAGGTTTGCCAATCGCTGCCAGCCATTTTACCAACTCTTGAGGAAGTGGAAGGGGTTTCAATGGGATGACAAATGTGAAAAAGCTTTCCAGGACTTGAAAGAGTATCTGACATAAGCACTCATGCTAATGGCCTCGGACCTCGGGGAGGACCTATTTATGTACCTATTAGTTTCCGATCATGCTGTAAGCGCTGTGCTCTTGAGAGATCAAGGAGTGCAACATCCTGTATATTATATCAGCAAAACCCTGGTCGACCCCGAGACAAGATACCTGCCTCTGGAGAAGTTGGTATTGGCTTTAGTTCACGCCACCAGAAAGTTTCCCCATTACTTCCAGGCTCATACCGTATATGTATTGACTAGGTATCCTTTACCGTTGTTGTTGAAGAGGTCTGACTTCACGGGGAGGATAGCTAAATGGGGGACTCGACTCGAGGCCTTCGACATAAGGTATAAGCCGAGGAATTCGGTGAAGGGACAAGTGTTAGCAGATTTTGTTGCTGAATTCTCTCTTAGGGGTGAAGGAGAGTTGGTTTGTCACGTGGAAAGCCGTCCATGGAGGGTGTTTGTGGACAGTGCCTCAAGTGTCATGGGATTTGGTGCTAAGATTGTAATCATTACTCCAGAAGGAATACGGTTGGAGCATTCATTTAGATTGGGGTTCAGGGCCTCCAACAACAAGGCCGAGTATGAAGCCTTGCTTGTCGGATTAAAGACGGTCTTAGGCATAGGTGCTCGGGACATTAAAGCCTACTCGGATTTACGGCTGGTGGTTAATCAGGTGTAGGGCAGTTTTGAGGCCCGTGATTCACGAATGAAAGAGTATCTGCAAGTGGTAAAGAGGGTCATGGGCAAGTTCCCTACGGCGAAGGTGATCCAGGTATCTCGAGGTCAGAACAGACATGATGATTCTTTGGCTACATTAGCTTCAGCGATGACTGAAGATGTCCCCTATATGATCAAGGTGGATCTTATAACCGAGCCAAGCATTAATACCATAACTAATGTTGGCATCGTCGGAATCAGTGTCACGGCAGTTTCAACGGGCGAGCTGTGTTGGATGGACTCCATTGTCGACTTCTTAGCCGAAGATCGTATCCCGGATGACAAGAAAGAGGCTAGCAAAGTTCATCGGGTAGCTTCTCGTTATTGGTTATCGGCGAATAAGAAGCTATATTGGAGGTCCTTCGGAGGGCTATACCTTTTATGCCTACATCCAAGGAAGGTAAATGAAGTTCTGACCGAATTACATAAGGGGGTGTGCGGTAGTCATGTGGGAGGTCGTTCCCTGGCTCACCGGGCGATGACTCAGGGATTTTGGTAGCCGTGGATGCGAAGGGACGCCGCTGAATATGTACGCAAATGAGAGCAATGTTAGAAACATGCCCCCCTGACTTATCGACTGGCAAGACATTTGAATCCAGTCAGCAACCCTTCGCCATTCGCACAATGGGGGCTGGATATTCTCGGTCCATTTCCTCAAGTAACGGGCAATAGACGATTTGTTCTAGTGGCTGTGGATTACTTCACCAAATAGGCGAAAACGGAAGCGTTAGCAAATATTTAGGACGTGGATGTCAAAAAGTTCATATGGAAGAATTTAATTACTAGATTCGGAGTGCCGGACTCTCTTATATGCGACAATGGGTTATAGATCGATAGTAGGGCCTTCTGCGAATTTTGTAGTAATCTGGACATCAAGAACATGTACTCTACTCCGGCATATCCTCAAAGCAATGGACAAGCTGAAGCAGTTAACAAAACTATTTTGAATGGCTTAAAGAAAAGATTGGACGACGCGAAATGTAGGTGGGCTGAGGAGCTGCCCAATGTGTTATGGGCTTACCGAACAACCCCATGACGATCCACAGGGGAAACTCCATTTCCCTGAAGTATGGGGCAGAAGCTGTGATACCAGCCGAGATAATCTGTGTAGTGCACGGGTGGATGGGTTTGATTCCGCCCAAAACAACTTAATGATGACAGAACGTTTGGATTACTAGATGAATGCCAAGAGGCAACGACCATTCGGTTAGCCGAATATCAGCAAAACCTTGCCCAATGTTACAACTGAGATGTGAAGACAAGAGAATTCAGTGTCGGGGACTTAGTGCTGAGGAGAGCAGTAGGCAACATGCGAGACGCAAATGCAGGAAAGCTGGCCCTTACTTGGGGAAGGACCTTATAGGGTAACTACTATCGCGGGCGTGGGGGCATATTACCTAGAATGCATGGACAAGCAACCATTGCCTCGACATTGTAACGTTCACAACTTGAAAATTTTTTATCATTGATCAGTTGTACGCAAGGGTGTGGAACAAATGTAATCTAGAAATGTTCTTTAACTACTGTGATAATTACCCAATTTGGCGTATTTGATTTTATTAACTTTAACCTACTATGCTCAGCCGACGAAATCACAAAAATATCCTAAGGACAGAAACCTAGCTCTCGGTTCGATCACCATCACCGAGCAGGTGGAAACTTTAACAAAAATATCCTAAGGACAAAATCCTAGCTCTTAGTTTGATCACCATCATGGAGCAGGTGGAAATGTTAACGAAAATATCCTAAGGACAGAAACCTAGCTCTCAGTTTGATCACCATCACCGAGTAGGTCGAAACCTTAACAAAAATATCCTAAGGGCAGAAACCTGGCTCTCGGTTCAATTACCATCACCAAGCGGCTGGAAACCTTAAAGAAAGTATCTTAAGGACAAACACATAACTCTTGGCTCGATCATTTTCACTGAGCAGGAAGAAAGCCCGATACCTGGATATTTTAGGAAAAACAGAAGCCTCGGTTGTCACCCTGCAAATGGGCTTTGGCCATTAAACTAGCTCGGGAGTAGTTCCCCCATAGAAACCATTAGAAAAATACATATGCATGGAGAAAAGAACACGACATAGAAAACCACATAATAAACATTAAAGAGCATGATTAAATAAATTATTTAGTAACTAATCCCCATTCAAACAAAGAAAATGTAATTGAAATCAATGTTTCGTCGCCAAAACCCGGCAACTTCAGGAAATCTAAGGGAAACTAAAACATTTGTTCGGTCACCACAAGAGATAAAAGTAAAGGGTAAAAATTGAATCCAAGAATTAAGGGGAAGGGTCCACAAACTGAATCTAGGCAGCATCCACAAGAGCGTGCTGGGTCTCAAGGGGTGGCTGAACATTCCCACAGTGTTAATCTTCAGCATTTGGGTTACTGGTAGCCTCCAAGTCAATTAGCTCGGCATGAGCATCAATCTGCTCTACCAACTCCCTCAAACTAGTTATCTTTTCCTCATCAGCAACAACGAGGGTTCTTTTGGGCAGCAATAAGGAGGCTAAGGAGTGGGATTTGGTTTAGATCCTTTAAGGGGGAGTCCTCGGGGACCCCTACTACTTCTAATGCCACAAACCACCCCTCCTTAAAAGCTAGATTCTGAGCTTCGTTGATGACGGGCTCCATCGAATTCTCTGCATTGGCGAAGCCTTCATTATACCATATTCTCTCACAACCCTCGAGAGCCGCTCTCAGGTCAGCCAACTCCTCTGCCTGCGCAGTATTCAGACTTTCCGCCTTAGCTAGTTTAAGCTCAGTCTCCCCCAATTTAGCCTCTAAATCCGCAAGCCTCTTTTCGGCCGATATTTTGGCCTTCTCGGATGCGGCGGCCTTTTTCTTTCCTTGCTCGTAGCCTTCGCTGCATCCTTCAGGGCCCTCTCCCGCTTGGCGTCCTCGGCAAGCTCCCTCACTCGCCCTTTGAGGATGTTGGTCAATTGGGCAGCCTGACAAACCAGTAACAATAAGTACAAGTGCAAAGATAATACATTTATAACAAATAATAAAATGTACATATATACACGAATAGAATAAAATAAATTAATATAAAATCGGGGAAAGAATAAGGAGTTCTGAGTTACCACAATAGTATACCACTGTAGCCATCTACCCAACGACTCGTCCATTCCATCCTCGAATGTATGAACGTCCTCGAGCAAAAGTAGGCCGTGCACTAAACTTTGTGCAACATGACCCCCTTCACCCTTCTCCCATACTCGTACACTCGCGGTAGAAGGGAGAGGTTTACCATCCAGCATGAATAAGGGCTGCCATGCCGGGGTGATCCGAGAATAGGACACCACATTCAGGGCAGCAGAAGGAGTTGGTTCCCGGATTGTAATGCCCCTAGACTGCCGAGGAAGGGTTCTCGTCGATGCATCACCCGAGCCAGGTTGAGTTTGTTCTACCGTGCATGGCCTTTTTCAGGTGCGACTTGAAGGAGGAGGAGGAGGGGGAGTTTAAGCTTGAGTTGGGAGGGGGGGGGGGGGTTGCTGTTGTTCAGACGTCTAGGCGCCGGGCACAAAATGGCTTATTAACATTACCCTCCTAATCACCATCTCGGATTCGGTCCCAAAGAATGGACCGATTCAATGGCTGCCTCTTCTTCCTGAGCAAGAGCCTCAGGTTCTGTTGGGGGAGGGTTTTCTTGCTCAACTTGCCAATGCGCTAGTTCTCAACGATGACGAGACACACGTTCGGCAGATTCGTCCCTGATGGGTGCAAGTTTGTCCGAACATGTATAACGTGGACCGAGATCGCGCGCTTCACCTACTATCAACTTCTGAGGAAGGAAATTCGCGTGCTGAACACCGATATATGAAAGGTGGGGGTTGTCGACTAACAGGGCTTGGCCAAACGCTTGCCAAGTGGAGTACATGGGTTCGAGCCCAAGGATTAAGTGGGACGCTTGAAGCTGTCCGTCCCAATGCACAACAATTTCCAACCTTAGCACAAAATTCAGGTCCCGAACGTGAATTACTCTAAGATCTTTCTTGAATCTTTTTGTATCTGCGTAGAAATCATGCAAAAAAAGTGGTTAGAAGTTACCGAACAAGTTGAGATTTACAAATTAGTAAAATGGAAGTGAAAAGGTACACGGAACCGACCAACATCGCATGGTTTAAACGCGCAGGGGAGCTCCCCGACAAGCCAGTTGCCACTCACCCGTATGAACTCTCCAGTCGAGTTTCTATTAGAATCGGGCAGGCATGAAATGAGCCGTACCCTATTATCTCGAGTTTTTTAGTAATAGTCTGATTCAATGTTACCACACAGACTGTACATGAAGTTAATATCATGGTGGTCCAATTGTAGGCCGAACAACTGGTTCAACCTACTGACATAACTCACCACTTAGAAAAAGTTGGGGGGGAGTTGGTTGGGGCAAAGACCATAAAACCTAAGTGTACCTATGACTAAGGGATCAACCGGGAATCTAATCCCACCTTCAAGAATTGCCATGAGAGGGAAGAAAACCGTATTGGTTCCACAGCGTCTTTGGATTTCAATATCGCCCTGGTGACAGTAGGCAATATCTACATCCTCGGGGATACCATACGCAGCCCTAAATGTGGCCAGAGAGGCTTCTGAGGATAAAAGATGAGAGTAGCCCATTTTCTAAAAAAATGATCCCTAAAACTATGATTGCAACGATATGGAAAGAAAACAAAGCAAGAAGAAGAAGGAGGAAGGAAGAACTTACTAGGGGCTCTAAGGAGGAAGGACGATCTGAGACCAGGAGATGAGAACGCTCTAAAAATATGTGCTCGGCAGAGTGAAAATTTGAAGAACAAATGAAGCAAAAGTGAGGAAAAGACTCAGTGAGGACTATTTATAGGGAGAAGTATGTAACACTCCACAATGAAGAGGTGGGAAACCCAACGAACCCTCATTCAATGCCACACGCGTGCCGCTTCGGTTCACGAACCGTTAGACAATGATGACAGCTGAGTGAACCGCCAATAGCGGCACGTCTTTTGAAGGCGCATTAATGAGCACCTCAACCACCCAGTTTTACCTGTTGGACTTCTCGACTAAACATTCAGCCTCTTGAGTTCCTTGATTCGTCCCCGAGAACCGAGCACGAATCAAGGGGGGGCTAATGTACGGGCCAAGAATACCCCGACCCTATTGGGCCCAAGGCCCAAACATGATAGCATCATCACAAGGACCAGGCCTCATGCCTCCTCTGGGCCCATTTGGACAAAGTGATCCCAAATAGCTCACATCCCCTCCCCTTCGTTCCAACCCATACCCAGTCAACAACTCCCCGAGAAGTAGTAACCATGCTCGGCATTATAGTTTCTTGGCAGCTTGGCAAATCCTTAGGAGTATCGATGCCAAGCACATCTGCTGAAGTGGGAACCATTTCCAAAGCCACTCTCACCTAAAAATCCACTTACCATTAACAACATTGGACCTCTCATTGCACTAATTGAAAAAGTAATTATAGTCATCCCACTACTAATTGGCAATAAATATGAGAGAAAGGGGAGAAAAAAAGGGGGGGGGGGAAAGGAGAGAGAAAAGTGATCTCATTGAGTCTCTCCCGAGAACTACCCAGAGTAGGAAACTCAAGCCCACCATACAAGTAAGTTGTGAGCCCAAGTTAGGCTTGGCCCAAGGATCCTACTTAGGGGGTGCACAATAAACAATAACACAATAAGATGTGATAGACAAAAACAATAAATAAATATTGTATATATAAGATAAAATATGTAAGATAATTAAAAACTCATAGACCAAATGCATGTAGAATGAATAATACAAATCAAGTTTTGTGTTTGACACAATCTCCTTAAAGAAGATTTTGTCCCTCACACAATCTATAATGCTTAGAGGCTCATAGATATTTGCCTCTCAGGATAAAATGATCTATAGCACGAAGAAGAAGTAGTACAAGATCCGTGTTCTGCAAATTGAACAATGTCTCTCTCTCTCTCTCTCTCTCTCTCTCTCTCTCTCTCTCTCTCTCTCTCTCTCTCTCTCTCTCTCTCTCTCTCTCTCTCTCTCTCTGACTCAAATGCGTATGCACAAAATATTTTCTCTCTATGAAAGTTTCTCCAAAAAGTTATTTTTATGAATAAGAGACTACTAATATATATGTTAGTCAACAAATACACTATTCAAGAATAAACCAAAAAAAAGAGTAAATGTTATGCACAAATTTACTAACTCAAAAAAAAAAATTTAATTAAATATTATTATTTGGACCAGAGGGCCCAATCCACACATGCCAAAGTCCAACTCAATACCTAGCCCGTGAGCATATAAACTCATATATTATCTCTTTCATTTCTTATGTAGGACTTAATGATTTTTTTTCACTTTAATACAATGTTTAAGTGGATACATTGAGAGTCAATTTCTTATTCACTCCATACTATATTTCTAGCAAAAGGTCCAACTACATTTAGTTCTCCTCATAGGTGTAGATCCTAACCCTCCCAAAAAGACTCAAAATCTCCTTAATTAGCCAAAAATGTCTTCCCTAATGGGTTGTCCTCATATTACTAAGGTAGAGTTTAATGTTAGTTTTGTGAGTACCTAAAGTACTTTGAGACAAAGAGAGAAATTCTATGAAACATTCTCCGCCTTTTTGTTACAATGCCTCTACTGGGATTCTATTGGTTTTATCTCATCTCGTGGAGTTGTCTGCAAATAAAGCCTTGGCTACCATGTTTAGTTATGTGTGTTTGTAGTTCAAGTGTTGATGTCTTTTAATTTACTATTTGTAGTCCAGGTGGTGTTGTTTTGTAAGTCTATTTTTGTAAGTTATTGCTGTCTCGGTGAACAGTGTCAACTCTGCTGTGTTTGTCTCTTTTAGTTCAATAAAGCCTTCCTTTATGCAACAATATATATATATATATATATATATATAATTTACTTTTTTGCTTTTTGCGTGGGTTTGAGACTCTTACATATTTTCTAATTTTCTCTTAGAAAAAAAAAAAAAAAAAGACTTTCACATATAAGACTTTCATTTAATCAACTCTTCTTCTTCTTCTATTTTACAATCATTAAATTTTGAAAAATGCTAAAATGGTAATAGATTTAACAAGTTTTTTTCCATAACTTATTGAGATGATAAATTATTATAAAATTAAAAATTACGCCATTGGCACACACCAAATTTAAAATCATTGTAGAAAAAGTTTTAAAATTTATTTTACGGTAGTGTTAGCATTTATGGTGCCAGTTAAGAAACAGTTTTATGCCACGTCATTTTATTTTATGTCAAAATTTTGACCAATTTAATAGGGTGTATGGTCAATAAAGTAAACTTTTTGAGTTTCACTTGTCACTTCACTAATATTTTCAATCACCTCATCAATTTATACTAATTTTTATTAAATAGACCTTAACTAGCGCCATAACATTTCCCTTGAATTTTACTTTTTAATGTTCGATGGGACTGTGGGGAGTGAAATGGACATGTCATTATAATCTCTCTTCAGCCACACATTTGATCATATGGCCCATGTGTTATACTTTTATTTTTATTTTCTTTATCTAGGTACAAATGTACCATAGTACACTTTTATCTTTGACTAAAAAAAACAAAACTAACCAAAGGCCTTGTAGTTGAATTGACAACTCCCCATGCATAAAGTGTTTCGGAGTTTAGGGGAGAAAGGCTTCGAGCTACGGGATTAGCAGTATGTTGTAATTATTTCTCAAAAAAAAAATCAAAACTATATATATATATATATATATATATATATATATATATAATTAGTGGTAATCTCGAAATGGTACATCCGTATGAACCGATACTAAAACATTTCGTTTCTTTGACTAAATCGAAATGGCCACCGGTACGGTATTGACTCCCTTGATCACGATTGAAACGTGTCCTAGGCGCCAACACCATGCTTGGATGATTTGTTTTTCTTGTAAAAAATTATTTTTGTCAACATCAATCCATAAATAAAAGCTTTTGTTTCTTCTCAAAAATAAAATATAAAAGGTCTTATCAATGAGTATCTTAAGGGTATAGTTTAAATATTAATAAATGATTAATTGTGAGATGTAATGTACACTTTTCAAAAAAATAAAATGATTATTTACACACACAAATTTATTGTGGTTGTGTGTTTTTTTTTAGATTTATGTGTACAAATTGATTTTATTTTTTGAAAATTTATAATAAAAAATAGGGTTGGGTTAATGGATTCCCTTAGGACATTTATTAATGGAAAATTTAGGAATATTTTAAAACCTCTTTTATGTGGGAAATATAAAAAACTAGGGCTATGCAAACAACTCGCCAACCGGCCAAAACCGACCATAATATACAATTTTGTTATTTACATTTTTCCCCACTTCCTAAATAAAACCCAAATCCTAAATTCTCTTCATTTCAATTTCCTTCTTATCTCACGTTACTCTCTCTGTGCCACTCCTACTCCTATTCTGATTCCTAAATAAAATCCAAACCCTAAGTTCTCCTTATATAATTTGAGTTGGTTTGGTGTTATGCATAGAATTATTTGGTTATAAATTTGCTCTTATTTGTGGGGGTGTTGTTCCAATGCTCAATTTAATATAATAATAAAAATTAATAACAATAATAATAATAATAACAATAATAGAACGATTCAACCCATGAGCCCTACCCAATCCACATGAATGGGTTGGGTTGAAAAAAATCCCCTCAACCCCGCACACCCCTATTAAAAAAATATGTCAAAAATAGTTTTCTAGACCAATAATCCATTAACTTTTTCCAAACATATCCTGTTTGGTACATGTGTTTAAACACATGTTTTCAGTTTTTAAACAACATTACGCAAATTTCCACGCACTTTTTCACTCACACTTATTTCCAAAAAATACAAACAACGTTACTAGAACAACATTACCAAACAGGCCTTAATTACTGGTCATATCAATTGTTTCTAAATTGTTTGTAACTTTAATATTTTTCAATCTATAAAATAAAGGGTCTGGTTAATGTGTGCCCTAAGGCACACATTAACCGTACATATAAGGGAATAGTTTATTAATTTTGTTTTGCTTTAACACAAGTTACACAACTCAAACAAGTTAACCAAAAACAACACTCTACCAACAAACAACCTCTTACAAAAATTCTCATTAAAATAAAAAATCATCTTATAAAAATTACAACTCATACAAATTTCAGATGTTACTAGAACAAAACTAGAACATATAATCAATAAAAAAAAAATTATGACTTAAATATTTTTAAAAAAGAAATCGATATGGGTTTTAAATAGATGTGAATCTCGGCGCTAGAACTGTTTAAAGCTGAACAACTATTTGTTGCCAACGACAGGAGGGGCCTTGAAATGGGTGCGTCAACCAGGCGTGGTTCATGATTGGGTGTTCCTTGAAGCCATCCCCATTTTGTGTTGGAGTTCTCTTTGATTTCAGTGGTCTCTGTCTGTTGAGGGAATGAAAGAAAGAAAGAAAGAAAGAATATAGAGAAAGAGATGGGATCTGAGAGAAAATGAAGGAAAGAAAGAAAAAAAAATGTAGTGAAATTAAAAGAGAAGAAACACTACCATTGAAGACCAATACTTTCCTCCCTTATAGCAGAGTAGCAGTTGAAAGGAAGACAATTTCTGAAATAAAGTTCTACCTATTGTCCTCATGTAGATACATGGTAAAAAAGAGCCACACAACAATTTTTATTTTTTATTTTTTTGTAAAGGCCTACACAGTGAATAACTTTTTGACTATGGATCCTTGGCTCCTTGCTACAAACAATTATCAAAGTTTAATGATTAAATAATGCTACCAATACAATTTTTTATAAGTATTTGTGAAATTATTTAAGTATTTATATCACAATTAAGGGTCTGTTTGCTACATCAACTTAAATACATGTTTTCAGTTTTTAAACAACATTACACGTATTTTTACACACTTCTTTACCCACACGTATTTCCAAAAAAAATTGAAAATTGTTATTTAAACACACGTATCAAACGGGCCATAATTATTTTGACTATAATGAAATTTATTGTGAAATTTATTATAAGTATGAATTGTGTCTATTATTCACGTCATTTTTATTCTATCGTGTGACATTATTTTATTGGACAAACTAAACACGTGTAACATTATTTTGTGACACTTTGTGGAAAAGTATAAATGAAGAGGCCACTAATGTAAACAATATACATCTTCAAGAGGTAAAATCAAAATTTTAAAACTCTAGGAAAAATAAAGACTACATCAATAAAATCTTTAAATTTCAAGTTTTTATTGAGTGTGAATTTTGACAAATACACATTCACACTATATTTTCTTCTTATAACCTTTATGCCTGTAACATTTCAAGATGATATGAGGTCAATAAGTATCGTGACAATAAAATCTTGTTTCTTGCAACAATGACCAATTCCTTTTGAGTCATTTCTATTTGTATATGTGATGACATGAGCTTGAGTCATTCCTTTTTTTTTTTTGGTCTTGTACCACTAGCCTTATCGGAGTAAGTATGTGAGAGGCCCCACCCTCAATCCACCAACTTTTTGTGGGGACAAACCCTGCATGAATTGGTAGGGTTGTGTTGGTGCCCCGCTATATTTCCCCATAGATTTAGGGTTTTACATGGAATTGACATTATGTTATTTAAATAGTAAAAATAATAAAATCCAAAATGAAAGAAATAAAAATATTTTATTGATTACTAGTGGGTTAGAGGTGTTAGAGATTTAGTGTCCTAAGACAATAAAACATAAATAGTAATTTTTAAAATTATTTTAAGTTTAAAAATAGTACCTCGCTATTTTGTGTTTCAAATGTCGTGAGAAGACCGGTTTGCTTTGGATTGAAAAAGTGTCATAATACATGATATGATATGAGACATTAGATTTCAATTTTAGTGAAACACTATTATTTCTATGGCAAAATTTTCTATTTTTTCAAGAATGCGTGATATTCATTGGCATAATATTGTCAAAATGATTATATAACACTGACGAAAATAAAAAGTTGACAAACATCATATTGGTGATTTTTTAAGCCAAAGCCCTAACATTTCAAATAAAATATTGGGTTCAATCCCATATTTACTGAAGTACAATTTTTCATTTTCTTTGCACCATTTGAGGAAGTCGAGTTTTCCTTCTCCTTCTCTGGACATGTAGAGATGTTATAACCAACATGCTTACAAAATCCACAAGTTCTTTTTTTCTTTCCTAATTCTTTTCCACCTTTCATTCTTTTTTGCTTTGGGCGACCACAAACAAAACAATCTCCATCAATAGCATCATTAGCATTAGCACCAACCATATTTTGATTGTCCACTAAATTTTCATCACTCAACACTATCAATTCTTTTCCACCTAATGATGTTTCGCGACACCAACATGGTGGAAGATACAAAGATGGAATTCGGTAACAATCTTTGTGAATGAATACACTAAGTGTGTGACAACAAAGTATACCCCAAAATTCAAAATTCTTGCAACTACAAGTAGTCATCTCACCATCCCATAAGACCAAGTGCTTTTGACTAGTTTTTTCTTCATAATATTGCAACACAAAATACCGTTTTCTTGAAGAACCGAATATTGTGTGGCTGTTACAAACTCCTCTTGAAAATTTTTGAAAGCAAAGGGTGTCAACACACTATGTGCTTGTTCTTCTATCAGTGGCAATGTTCTTAAAGAAGAACCTCTATATTTCTCCAATATTGTATCATGTGGTTGTGTTTGCTCAATATCTTCAATGGCAAGGTCAACCTAAAATTACAAATAGTAAATAATTTAAAGACACATAAAGACTACAAATATTAACAAATAAAAAAATAAATCAAATTCTACAATGAAAGAAAGCAACGATAAATAATGACTTACTTGTTCAATAAATTGCGTCAAGTTTATGTGGGAAGTAACAAACCGTTTGATAAATGCATTTATACTTTTGGATCTTCCGGTTATTGTCATTCCCCCAAAAAAAATAGCTACGAAGGTAACATGGTACCAAAAAATGCTTGATTTGATATAAACCACTTACATGCTTGTTAGTAGGCATGTCATATTTTGCCATAACTTGAGACCATTGATGCTCAAATTCTTCACATGAGTCTAACTTATATAGTTATAGAAATCCGTGCACCGATTTGAATATTGACTATGAAGAATGGTCGTAAACCAACCACTAAATTTAGCGGTAATGTGCCATATACAAAAAGCATGTTTTGTGGATGGCAATTCTTTTGATATTGCCTCTATAATCCATGGATCTTGGTCTGTTAAAATTGCCATAGGTGACTTCTTCATTAAATTTGCAAAAGTCTATTAATCAAATACAAAGTTATTAGCACTTGAAAAAATATAGTACAATATATATACTATTAAACTACTAATTAATCAAATAAAATCAAAAAATAATTGCACAACCTTACAAGATAATTAAATAATTTACGTACCTTCATTAACCATTGAAATGCACTAGTTGTTTCATTTCGAAGAAGTGCACAACCAAAGAGAATTGCCTTTTCATGATTATTGATACCAACAAAAATACCTAAAGGCATGTCATATGCATTTACTTTGTAAGTAGTATCAAAAACAACCAAATCTCCATATTTTTGGTACCAATTAAAACAAGGAGTAAGCGCCCAAAAAATATGCTCCAACCTACTCTCTTCATCAGTTGTATATGCATTTTAAAATTTAGAATTCTTTTCCTTAGCAACTTTGCACAATTGTAAGAGATCCATAGCATCATTCATTGCATGCATCCTTCTCATTTTCACATAAAGGTTATGGATATCTCTTTTAAAAAATGGAAGATCTCTATGCTTCACACCTTTCTCAAGCTCCATAATATGTATTATTTGCCTAACCGAAAGTCCACCCTTTTTCAATAAAAGAATGCGATCTTTATCTTCTATAGTGATAACTCGATTGGCCGGAAGAAATCTCACTTTCGAAGGGGACAACAATTCATGATTCTGATCTATAACAAACTTAGTGACATGCCATTCACGTGGAAAAATGTCAAATGACTTTCTCAATGTGATTCTTAGATGAGCTTTGCATCCACATCTCGTAGATATCCTATTTTGTTGCTCCTTCAATGAATCCACTCTTTTTAATTGTTATCTGTTAGGGATATTTGTGAGATATTTTGTGATATGAATGTAATGGGATAATTGTGGGATATTTGGGGGTATGACTGTATTAGCTTAATACTGTGTAGTGCTGGGTTGTAATTGCTGGGTTGAGATCAATTAGTTACAAGTCAGTTAGGATATTGGTTAGTTAAAATAAGAGATAGTTGGATTAGCACCAGACACGGGTCAAGGGGTATAAAAGGAAGTCTTTACAGAAAAGAGGAATAGGATGAATGTTCCCAATTTTGCTTTCTCTATATTGTTTTCTTTCTCTGTTCTTTTCTTCTTTCCATTGGAGGACTAGCTGACCTCAAATCCAACTAGAGAAATCAAATCCATTCTTTCCACTTCTAACATTTGGTATCAGAGCCTTGTTCTTGCTTCACCATGACCGAAACTCGTGCCGCTGCCATGAACGTGGTGAACGAAGCTCTTGCTTCTTTGCACACCACTTCGGACCATCACAATAGAGAAATCCAAGAAATCCAAAAGATTCAAGGAATCCATACCAGGACCTTGAATGAAATGAATCAAAACCTCAATGTCATTCTATAGAAGTTGAGTTCCTAAGATAGCCATTAACATTCTCCTCAAAGAACGGGTCTAGTGAATCAAAATTCTTCAGCTCTGTCATTTGCAAGATCCGTGAAATTGGACTTCCCACGCTTCTTAGGTGATGATCCTACCAATTGGGTTTACAAAGCCAATCAATATTTTGGCTATTACCAAACCCCAATTACAGAAAAGTTGTTAATTTCTTCGTTTCACATGGAATTAGAGGCTTTGATTTGGTTCCAAGAAGTTGAGGAGACAGGTGTGTTCACGAATTGGGATTCATTGGTGCAGGCTCTACACGTGAGGTTTGGGTCAACGGCTTATGATGATCCTATGGAAGTGTTAACAAGGCTGAGACAGTCTTCAACAGTGGCATTGTACAAGGCAGAGTTTGAAGTTATGTCTAATAGGATTAAGGGTCTATCTCCTTTACACAAGCTTAGCTGCTTCCTAAGTGGCTTGAAGGATGAAATCCGACTTCTAATAAGAATGTTGAATCCAAGCACTTTGAATGAAGCATTTGGGTTGGCCAAGATTTAGGAGGAATATGTGTTTAGTTGTAGAAAGAGTTCCAGATTTCAACAAGAAACAGGTAAAGGTTCTATTTTAAGCTTACCAAAGAATAATGTAGTACTAGAAGCTAAATCTAAGATACCAATTAAGAGATTGACCCCTGCTCAGATGGATGAAAGAAGAAAAAGGGGGTTTTGCTATAATTGTGATGAGAAATGGGCGGTTGGGCACAAATGTAAGAATGCTAAACTGTTTTTATTAGAGGGAATTGAATTAGCTTGTGGGGGGCAGTCTGGGGTACAGATCACAGAATTAGAGGAAGAGCTAGGAAGTGAGGTTGCTACTAAGGCTGTTAGTCAGGACAAAGAGGTGGAAATTATCCTGTATGCACTCACAGGAACTCCTACACCTGGTTCTATAAGGGTGAGGGGTATGGTTAATGGGAATGGGTTGGTAATACTAATAGACACTAGCAATACCTATAATTTTGTAGATGCTTCTTTGATTTATGGGTTGCAGTTAAGGATAGATGTTTCTAAGGTTTTGGAGGTTAAGGTAGCTAATGGCAGTGTGGTTAAAACTCTAGGTTTTTGCAGTAATGTGCCAGTATGCATTCAGGGAGTGAAGTTTTGCATTCAATTCCATGTTTTAGCATTGGGGGGTTATGATGTAGTGTTAGGCACCCAATGGTTAAGCACTTTAGGTGAGATTCAATGGAATTTTAGATTCTTGACTATGGGTTTCTGCTATGAGGATCATAAGGTACTGCTTCAAAGGTTAACTCCTTCCTGGGATTCTTCTATTGTGGATTGTAAGCATTTTTTCAAGGCATCTGTGAAGAGAGGACTGTTGTTACAGATTGCTAGTGTGGAAGCTATTGTATCAGAGAATAGGTTACCTACTGAAGTGGACTAGCTGTTACAAGAGTTTGATCATGTTTTTGAGACTCCTACAGGGTTACCTCCTCTTAGGGGTCATGAGCAACCCATTGTCCTTAAAGAAGGAGCTCAACCTGTGTGCCAAAGACCCTATAGGTATCCATTCTACCAAAAAAATGAGATTGAGAAGATTGTGAAAGAATTGTTATCTGCGGGATCAATTAGGAACAGCAGCAGCCCCTTTGCCTCTTCTGTTTTGTTAGTGAGGAAAGCTGATCGATCATGGAGGACGTGCATTGATTATAGAGCACTTAACAATATAACTGTCAAGGATAAATTTCCAATCCCAGTTATTGATGAGTTGTTGGATGAATTGAGTAGAGCTGTCATTTTCTCTAAGTTGGACTTGAGGTTTGGATATCATCAAATCAGAATGAGGGAGAAGGACATACCCAAAACAGCTTTTAGAACACATAAGGGCCACTATGAGTTTTTGGTAATGCCATTTGGTCTAACCAATGCTCCCTCAACCTTCCAATCATTGATGAACCAGGTATTTAAACCTTTCCTTAGACAATTTGTATTAGTGTTCTTTGATGACATATTAGTCTATAGCAAGTCCTTGACTCAGCATGTTATTCACCTAAGGAAGGTTTTGGAGATTTTAGCTACTAACAAGTTGTATGCTAAAAAGTCAAAGTGCATGTTTGCTTGTAAGGAGGTAGAATATTTGGGGCATGTTATTACTACTGAGGGGGTTCATACAGATCCTAAGAAAGTTGCTGCCATGTATCAATGGCCTATTCCTAAGGATATTAAGTCCTTGAGAGGGTTTTTGGGGCTCACTGGGTATTATAGGAAGTTTTTCAAGGGTTATGGCCAAATTGCAGCCCCCTTGACAACCCTATTAAAAAAAGATTCTTTTTGTTGGTCTAAGGAGGCTAAGTTAGCTTTTCAACAACTTAAGGATGCTACGGTTAAACCTCCAGTGTTATCCTTTCCAAACTTTGATCATCCCTTTGTAGTTGAGTGTGATGCTTGTGGAAGAGGGATTGGTGCGGTACTAATGCAACATGGCAGGCCAATAGCCTACCACAGTCAGGCCCTTAAAGGTAAGAACTTGGCCTTGTCAACATATGAGAAAGAGTTGCTAGCCATAGTTACTGCTGTCAAAAGGTGGAGAGCCTATCTGGTGGACAGACCTTTTACTATTAAAATTGACCAATAAAGTTTGAAGTACTTGTTGGAGCAGAAAATTGGCACACCGACCCAGCAGAAATGGTTTGCTAAGTTGCTAGGCTATGTCTTTGTTGTGGAGTACAAGAAAGGAAAAGACAATTTAGTGGCTGATGCATTGTCTAGGAAGGTTGATTTTGATGATTGTACTGCTTTGGACCTTCCAGAAGCTCATAAGGGAGTCTTGTGCAAGGTGTCATTTCCCTCTCCAACTTGGTTGACTGATCTTTAGGCCAGTTATGCTTCTGACCAGTTGGTACAAGATATTTTCCAAGCTTTTCAGTTGGGAAAGGAGGTTCCAAAAGGGTATACTGTGCAGAATGGGTTGTTGTTGTATAAAGGTAAGGTTTTTCTTGACTCATGTGATGCTTTGAAGGCTGTTGTACTGCAGCAAGTCCATAATTGTCCTTTAGGAGGGCATTCAGGGTTTCTCAAGACTTTACATAGGGTGCAGAGGGACTTTTATTGGTCGGGTTTGAGATTTGATGTGAAGAAGCATGTTAAGGAATGTGATGTATGCCAAAGACTTAAGTATGAAACCTGTCATGTGGCTGGACTGTTACAACCCCTACCTATACCTGACAAACCTTGGCTTGATGTAAGCATGGATTTTGTTGAAGGCCTTCCTAAGTCTCAATCCAAAGATGTGGTTCTAGTGGTAGTGGATAGGCTTACCAAGTTTGTCCATTTTGTTCCCTTATCTCACCCTTATACAGTTGCCAAGGTGGCTAATCTCTACCTGCAACATGTGTTTAAATTGCATGGTATGCCAGCTACAATTGTAAGTGATAGGAATCCTATGTTCACCTCTCATTTTTGGCAAGAGTTGATGAGGTTGCAAGGGGTGCAGCTGGCTATGTCCTCAGCTTATCACCCTCAGACAGATGGACAAACTGAAGTCGTTAACAAGAGTCAAGAACATTATTTGAGAGCATTTGCAACTGATAGGCCTTAGACTTGGGTGGAATGGCTACCATTGGCTGAATTTTGGTTCAATACCAATTTTCATACCTCTACCAAGTTAACCCCTTTTGAGGCTTTATTTGGTTACCCTCCTCCTAAACTGTTGGATTATATTCCAGGTACCACTAAAGTTGACAGTGTTGATGTGAAAATGAGGCCTAGACAGCAACTTTTGGCTTTGTTGAAACAGAATTTGGTAGCAGCTCAGGAAAGGATGAAGGTGAATGCTGATAAACACAAGATTGAAAGGGAATTTGCTGTGGGTGATTGGGTATACCTCAGGTTGCTGCCTTACAAGCAAAAATCAATGAAGGAGAAGCATTTGGGTAAGTTGGCACCTAGATAGTATAGTCCTTTTCAAGTTTTGCATAGGGTGGGCAAGGTATCCTACAGGTTGGATCTACCACCAAATTCTAGAATCCACCCCACTTTCCATGTTTCCTGTCTTAAGGAGAAGCTGGGCAAGCATGTGGCTGTTGTTCCTTCATTACCTTCTATGGATGCAACTGGCAATTTGAGTCCTGAACCAGTGGCTATCTTGAAGAATAGAACCCATAATTTGAGAAGCAGAACAATTACTCAAGACCTGGTGTAATGGCAAGGGGAAAGTGTGGATGATGCCACTTGGGAAGATCTATACTTGCTGCAACGACAGTATCCTCACCTTGTGGGCAAGGTGTTTTAAGGAGAGGGTATTGTTAGGGATATTTGTGAGATATTTTGTGATATGAATGTAATGGGATAATTGTGGGATATTTGGGGGTATGACTGTATTAGCTTAATACTGTGTAGTGCTGGGTTGTAATTGCTAGGTTGAGATCAATTAGTTACAAGTTAGTTAGGATATTGGTTAGTTAGAATAAGGGATAGTTGGATTAGCACCAGACACGGGTCAAGGGGTATAAAATTAAGGAAGTCTGTACAGAAAAGAGGAATAAGATGAATGTTCCCAATTTTGCTTTCTCTTTCTTTGTTTTCTTTCTCTGTTCTTTTCTTCTTTCCATTGGAGGACCAGCTGACCTCGAATCTAGCTAGAGAAATCAAATCCATTCATTCCACTTCTAACATTGTCTACCTTCTCGGTGACAAAAGAAATCATATCTTACATTTTCTCCATTTTTTGTGATAAAACGACCTTTTCGAATTGTAAAACCATATCGATTTGCATAATTTTTATAAAAAATGAAAGCCTCTTTTTCACTAAGAAAACATTGACCAACAAAAGGTTCAAACTCATTTTCTATTGAATTAATATCTTCATTTTCTTCAATAGCTCCTATTTCTTCCATTGGATATTCATTCCAAACCACTAATTCCTCCCCACAAATGTCATTATTTTCTCCATCATTTGGAAGCTCATTTAAGTCAACACAATTCCTTGAAACACTTCAATAAATCTCACTTGTAAAAAAATAAATAAATAAAAATAAAATAAAATAAAATCAACATCATATTCAATTATAAATGAAATATAAACTGTAAATAAAATAAAATAGAATAAAATAGTATACCTTCTTGAGATAATTCATTTAAGTCAAATAAATATTAACATCATATTTCAATATATTTGAAAAATAAATTAAGAACAATATAAATATATGTACCTTATTTATAATTTCTTGAACACTATATTCTTGTAGACATTCTTTGATCATTCATTGAACTCTTCTTTCTTTCTTGTCTTTTTGTTGAACATTGAACTCTTCTTTTAGTTTTTTCTATGATATTGGTAGAGTGAAAGAGAAGAAAAAGTAAATATTTGTAAAGTAAGTAAGATTTTACTAATGTGTGTCTTAAGGACATACACAGTAGTAAACTAATTTTGAAAAAAGTTTATAGAAATTGAAAAAGTTCTGAAAACTTTTTCAATTCCCAATAAAAATTTTCCAAAAATAAATTTGTTAACCAGACCCAAGTAAGTATTGGTGAGAGATGAAATAGAAAAATGAGGGAAATTGCAAAAAGGGCATTTTTGTCTTGTTAAAAAAATTGGAGGACAACATTGTCATTTTGTTTTCTTAGATCCGACCATATCAAAATATTGCCGGCAAGATGTACTTGTATGCAAAGGGCCACCACTATTAGGGCACACGGTAACAAATAGGAAAAGGAAAATGCCAGCTACTAGAGATTTCCATGATTGCAATTATTTGTGGCTGAAGTGATTCTCAATTACCTCTCCACACACACACACTCATATATATATATATATACACCTTACTTATTTTCAGGGTAAGTCTTCCCTTCCCAACTTCAAAGAACAGAGATATCCATGTTTGCTGTGGTCTTATTGATGGGGTTGCTAGCAATAGGATGGGCTTATCGAGCCATCCGCCCACCACCTCCTAAAATTTGTGGCTCACCTGGCGGACCACCCATCACAGCACCTAGAATAAAGCTTAGGGATGTAAGGAATTTGGCTTACAAGGAGCATGGTCTGCCTGCACAAGTGGCCAAATATAAGATTGTCTTTGTTCATGGCTTAAGTGCTTGTAGACATAGTGCTGTGATTTTGAAAAGCCTCCCTCAAGTACTTTACTGTGTTCTTTATTTGCATTGAATTTCTAAATTATTATGTTCTATTTTGAAAAGCCTCCCTCAAGTACTGTACCGTGTTCATTCAGCAAAAAAATAAAAAAAAAATACTGTACTGTGTTCTTTTATTTACATTGAGTTTCTAAATTATTCTGTTAAAGGAAATACTTTTCTGGAATTTATTGAAGAACATGGAGTACACATTTTGTCTTTTGACAGACCCGGTTATGGAGAAAGTGATCCACATCCAAAACAAACAGTGAAAAGTTTGGCTTTAGATATCGAAGAGCTTGTGGATCAGTTGGAACTCGGTTCCAAATTTTATGTAATTGGTTCTTCTATTGGGAGCCATCTGGTTTGGGGCTGCCTCAAGTACTTTCCTCATAGGTATGAACTAGCTTATATATATATATATATATCAAAGATTTTTTTTTTTTCCCCTTTAACAATAAATCTGTTCTTATATGAGCACATTTTGGCAGTGTGCTATTGCTAACCTTGATCCTTTTGAAGAAAAGGAAAAAACTAGAAAAGAAAAAGAGGCCTGAAAAAAAAAAACAAAAACAACAATATTATGTCAAATTTTCTATTCTAAAATATATTTCATTTAAATATCATTTTTTTTCATTCATTTTTTATTATTATTTTCTCCACCTTTCAAAACATTTACAACTCCTCACTCGTCACTCAAATATTATCACTCCTCATTCATCACCCCAATCACTCATTTTTCATTACTTAAAATATCCCAAAAATCACCTACCCTTATTTGGCACCTTTTCCTTGTCACGGTTTTCAATTACAAAATCCCCAAAACGCTAGCTCCACTGTCTGACTATGGAAGTGATGTGTGTGATAACTGTGGCAAGTGTTTTGTATGAGGTAATGATAACTGTGGAGAGAGAAATAATGATAACTTTTATTCAATTGTGTGTATGAGGTAAAAATTGGTATTAAAACACAAATTGGAATGACCCTTGGTTTTGGCAAGCTTGATATGAAAATTAATGATAATATTTATTCAATTGTGTGTATATAGTAAAATTGGTATTAAAAACCAATAATTAAAAGGGTCTGGTTAATGTGTGCCCTAAATTTTAGAACTATTTTCTATTTTTAGAAATATTTTCTCGGGAATTGAAAAAGCTGTCATTACTTTTTCAATTTTTGAGAAAATTTTTTTCAAAAATGGAAATTAATGTGTGTCCTTAGGGCACACATTAGTAAAATCCTTATTAAAATGACCCTTTGGTTTTGGGAAACTTGATATGAAATTGATTAATACAATGAATAAGATTGATGAAAATACTATTCCATTTTTCTCTAGAACATTAAAACATAGTAAAATTGTCATCTGAAGAAAAAAATGGTCATTTAAAAAAAATTAATTAAATAAAGGTTTCCAAAGAACCATATTTCATATTAAATTACATCTCAATTAGAAGTAGTTATGATGTACTATTGTTTCAATTTCAGAAAGTTGTCATGTTATTCTGAACTCTACAGAAAACAAATTTAAATACAAATTTGTGTAATCTGATTTTGTCATACGTCTACAGGTTAGCAGGAGTAGCACTACTTGCACCTATTATCAACTACTGGTGGCAAGGTCTGCCTCCCAAATTGTCTACAGAGGCTTACTACAAACAACTACCTCAAGACCAGTGGGCAGTTCGAGTTGTTCATTACATACCATGGCTAACCTATTTATGGAACACACAAAAGTGGTTTCCTGCATTAAGTGCTGTACCCGGAAACCCTGATATTTTCTCTCGACAAGATTTAGAAATAATGTCTAAAAAGATTGGGACACAAATCAACAAGGTACGTACGTAGTTGAACGTTCTCTTTTATTCGTTAGGAGTAAATATTTTCAGCCCAAAAAATCGCTTTAGAAAACTTCTATGAGTAACAACGTTGTTAACTACATAGTTTTCTACAAATATTTCTATTGTTATCTTGCAGTTGGCACTCTCAACTTGAAGAGGAAACCGTTGTGATTTCGTAGATAACATAAAAAATTAAGTATTACTATAGTATTATAGTTTTAAATTTCAACTTATAATGTCTGATCTAAAAGTTGCTTGTGAAATCATTTAATAGTACTTCCATAGTTGTACAACTTTTAACCATAAAAGAGTACGCCTTCTTTCCATGAGAAGTTAATGAGTAGTGAAAGGTCCCACCGTTTTTTGGATTGAGATAAGTTCCAATGCAATATCTCCCTGAGAGAAATAAGAGCATCCAGACCGGTGCTTCTAAAATATAAAAAATTTACAAAATTTACATAATTTTTCATCAAAACTACCTACATCAGTGAGTGTAAAAATGTGTATATTTACACATTTGTTATAGTAGCCGTTTATATTTGCATGGTTACTGTAGCTGTGTATAATAATTCTTTATTATTTTTTTTTTTTTATCTCTATTCTGTTAGACTACTTCTTCCCCAACATTCACAACAACCCAATGGAACGTAAGAAGAAGAAGGAAGAAGCAGAGGATAACCACCCAACCACCAATCCAACAGCACTACCACAACCACAACCTACCAACACCAACACAAACTATTTGAACAGTTGATAATCCACCACAAAGTTGACCCAAAATCCATGGAAAATTAAACCAAAATCAGCACAAGCAATTAGAAAACCCAACTCAAAATCAAGCCAAACTCACTTAGAAACCCAACTCAAAAACAGTCCAAACCCACCGGGAAACCCAACTCAAAATCAATTCAAACCCACTGAAAAACCATCCCAAACCAAAATCAAAACCAAAGCCAACAGAAAACCCACATGAAAAACCCAATGGAGCCGTTGCTGCCACCAAATCTACCATCGTGTGTGAGTGTTTGAGAAAGGAAGATAGTTGAGGGAGGATTGAGAGAGAGAAAGATATATAAATGAAATAGAGATGATGATGCCGAAAATCGTCAGTTAGTCACACAGTCCTTACGTACTAAAGACAACACCTGCACAACATAGAATAAGAAGACCTTAAGAGAGTACCGGTGCGGTACCGGCCAAAGACCCTCCGAAGGTTAAGTTAAAAACTTTCACAACTCTAGAGTACAAGAGCTGGAGGAAATTATGCGTACCTTGGTTTGTAAGTGCTTTGGAGTTTTTATAATAGTGTAGAACCGACTTTCCTCTTCCTTGGGAAAGGGGAACTTTTCCTTATAAGGAAGATCCTCATAAAAGCACGTATTTTTCGAGATCCTTTCCATATAATGATTTTGTTGATTAGGGTTAATTGTGAGATGCAAGATATTTCATTTTGAAGTTTCTTGAGGACTACTTAAACCATGTGGATGTCACGTGACCTTGCCACTGTCCACTTTGTATCCGTCCACTTTCTCATTAGTCCTCCATGGAGAGTCCGTCCTCTTGTGTACATGCCCCCCGTCTTCTTCCATCATCTTGATCACAAGCTAAAGGTACCATCGCTTGTGATTGATTTAGTAGAATAAGACCGTCTACATCCATTTCACCATTTTCAAGAGATATTAATAAATACTAATAAAAAAAGAGTAAATAATATTATTTAAATAGAGTAGATGGTAAAATAGATAAATTGATGTGTATTTTGAAAAAGTGGTAGTGTAAATAGAAAAAGTAGGTTCTTGGTTTAAAATAGACGGAAAAATTTAACCAGATTGATGCAAATGCTCTAAAAGTTGATAGGTGAAAAAGGTTCAATGGTTAAAAACAATTTACATAAGGGAAATGTTAACCAATGCCCTAAGAATATTAGTTTATGAGTTATTTTTAGAGACATTTTATTGAGAGAATGATAAAAAAATAATAATAATAATAATTGTTGTTGACATTTTTTTATATTTTTCATGAAAATAGTGTCAAAACTTTTCTATTATGATTTATTAACAATTGCCCTAAGGGCATCTGTTAACATGATCGTTTATGCAATCAATTTTTACATCTCACATGATGTGATAATTGTATGGTACATATCTAAATCTACAATTTTTAGAGCATTCTTATTTGGGAGCCAAAATGTAAAATAAAACCTTTTATAGTAAGAACTATATTTGGATCTTACTATATAGTATGTTTAATTTCTTTTTAAAAAAAATTTTAATAATGTGTCGGGTATTGTGCTTTTTGTTTTGGGTGACTTGAGCGTGGCCTTATTATAAAATTAGATTTTTTTTTAAAATTGTTTTAATATGATGTGTCATAAAATAGAGTTTGGGATGTAGGTTGTATTATTAAAATGAGAATGCAAACTAGATAAATTAACTTTGAGTATGCAAAATGTTTTTCTTTTTCTTTTTTTTTTTGCAATACCAGAGGGAATGCTCGTATGTTACCTTGAAATTTGGAATAGCTTTTTGGTTATGCTAGCTAGATCACATTTGTATATATATATATATATATATATATAGAGAGAGAGAGAGAGAGAGAGAGAGAGAGAGAGAGAGAGAGAGAGAGAGAGAGAGAGAGAGAGAGAGTATTCCAATGGGTTGTTGTGTATCTTAAGACCAAAAACAATTTCTTACCCTCGGACAATGAATTTCTCAAAATGAGAACAATTTTTCATGTTAGAATTATGGTTAAATTAATGATTAAATTTAGAATTTTATAACAACTAAACTTCTGAAATGATCGGTAATTTAATAAGGGAAATGTTAAAGAATTTCCTTAGGGCATTTATTAGTGAACCATTTTAGGAAAATTTTATGAGAAAAAAAAACAATTAATGTTTTAACAACTTTTTCTATTTTCTATAAAAGTAAAGTCAAAACTTTCCTGAAATAGTTTATTAACAATTGCCCTAAGGGCACTCATTAACATAACCCATTTAACAATTCTAATTATTTTTTGGACAAAATTTAGTTACAAAATTGGTTATACCTTAAGGCAACAACCTTACTCAATATTTTTTTATTGGAAGTGAATTTTAATAAATCTACCATTGGATTGTATTTTCTTCTTATATCCTCCACGCTTGCAAAATTTCTAAAAAATTAAAGATCAATAGCTATGTCATCAATAAATTGTTTAAATTGCTAGTTTTTGTAGTTTAAAACTATGCATAAAATATAAGCTTGTAAATTATATAGTAAATAATGTCTAATTGGCACAAAATTTAACATGTGTATTAAGAGCGTAAAGAACATGCAATCCAATGGTTATATTTTCAAAATATGTTATAATGTTAATTTTTTTTAAAGAAAATTGTAACCTTAAACTACAACAAATTTTGTAACTAAATTTTATCTTTATTTTTTTACCCTCTAATAGGTATGCATCAAAATAAACATTTATAGAACAAGCATTTATTATGCACTCTTAAATGGGTCTTTGCAGGCACATGTATTTCAGCAAGGGGAATTTGAATCAGTACATCGTACCATGCTGGTTGGATTTGGGAATTGGGAATTCAGTCCTATCGATCTTGAGAATCCCTTCCCTAACAATGAAGGCTCAGTTCATTTGTGGCAAGGTGATGAAGATAAGCTTGTAGATGTTGAATTGCAGTGCTTTATTGCCAAAAAACTTCCATGGATTCAATACCATGAGTTACCAGGTGCTGGACACTTTTTTCCTTATGCTGTTGGAATGAGCCAGGTTATCTTGAAGACACTTTTATTTGGCAAGAAGCAACAGAATGTTGATCTTATATGATGTCCAAAAATTCTTTTGTCATTTTTATTTTTAAAGAGAACCTTTTGCTTTATTAAGAACTAGAATTATGCCCATGCGGTGCATGGCTTAATTAAGAATAATGTGTAGACTGATGAACTTTTTTATTAATTTAATTAAAATTAAATAATAAAAATAAAGTAATCTTTTACGTTGGGTTATATAATGAATGCATATTGTGTATAATTAAGGATTTTATATAATAATAATAAAGATATGAAATATAAATCTAGTGGTGGAAGATGATAGATAACTATATAACTCTTTTTCTTTTCTTTTCTTAATGAATGCATATTGCATGTGTACGACTAAGGTTTTTATATAATATTTTTTTTTTTAAATCAAATATAAGTCTAGTAATGGAAGATGATAAATAACTATATAACTCTTTTTCTTTTCTTTTCTTTTTTTTTCTTTGCCTGAGGAAAAAACAAAGTGTTCAGGGAGTTTGCATAATATATATTAAGCTTTAAAGCTTAAGTTCTCACCATTGCATATATAAATGCAAAAACCTTGAATTCAATAATTATAATCAATTCAAAAATAATAATTGAAAGCATATTTAGGTGGTAACCTTAATTCAATAGTAAAAAATAATCCAAATTACTAAACTTTAAAAAACGAAAGTGGAGAAACTCACATGATAATTTAATTTTTGTCTTTGAAAGATGGGAGGAGACACCAAAACTTGGGTGAGTTTCACACTACAAAAGAAAAAAGAGGGTTTATATATACACAAAAACTTCAATATTTATTTTAATAAAAAAACTAAAAGTTAAAACCTTGGAAATAAGTTTGCATTGATAATTGAAAATAACTTTCAAGATATGATGAGAATTGAGAAGTAAATAACTTCATTAGCATTGAGATATGATGAGAATTGAGAAGTAAAAAATGTTATAATAATTAAACAAAAACCTATTTAATTTGACTAAAAAAAAAAAAATCATACTATACAAATACATACCTTTGTAGGTGCTATAGATAGAAGAATGGAAGACTAAACCAAGAAACCATACAATAGGTTGGCGAATGAAAAAAAACACCTAATAACTGTGTATATATATACACTCCACCTAAAAGGAAACCAAGTAAAAATCAAATACCCTAAACTTCTTGAAGTCTATGTTAATAGAGAGTTTTTAAGAAACCAAATTGCAAAAAAATTTAGATAACAACAAAAAATTAAATATTACGCTCAATATATATCACCATATGCTACATACCATTATGTGCGCTATTCAAATTCATTAATTAACGTGGTTTCAAAAAAAAAAAAAAAAAAAAAAAAAAACCTCATTAATTTATGTAGGACTAATTTTATCGTTTAAACTTTTTTTTTTTTTTAATGGGAAGTTTAAAATTTTTATAAGAAAAAGAAAAAAAAAACTGATTTTATATCATGTGTATCAAACTTTTCTTCTACATGTAAAAGAGGTAGAGTTTAAAGTTTATATATATTAAAAGAAAGCTGAAGTAGCCGTGTGTCTATCTAAATTGTTTTTTTTTTTCCCTTAAGAGAAGTGTATTTCTATCCAAAGAAGAGATTGATATATTATTATTAAATTATTGAGTTTTTGTGTTCATCGAAATCTTTCCTTCTTTTTAGCATTATGTGTCCAATACTGCTGGTTTACTTGAGTGTCCAATATCCGTTTAGAAATTATAGGAGAAGAGAAAATAGTTGCTTCTCTTGGTGTCGGTGGTTTAATATCCTACATATATAAGGACTCTCTTTTTTTTTTTTCTTTTTTCTTTTTTTTTTTTTGACTCTCTTTTTTTTTTTTCTTTTTTCTTTTTTTTTTTTTGAAAAAAAAAATAAGAAGTTGCTTCTAGAGATTTTTTTTTTTTTTAAGTATATTAAAAAACATAAATATAAATATAAACAATTATAAAAAAATTCAACATCTATACCCATAAAACACGAAAAGGAAAAGAAAAGGCTAGAAAAGGCTAGAAAAGCCTAAATATTAGCTCTATTTGCCAAGAAGAAGAGAAAACCCTAGAAAAGGAAAAACTAAAATATTGACTATATATTTTGTTGTTTTATTATGTTTGGACTCAAAAATTAATTTCTTAGTTAATTAGACATGAAAGCTCAATTTCTTAAATAATTTCTAAACAATCAAACTAACATTATAAAAAAAATCAATTGACAATCCGTAACAATTCTCTAAATTGGATTAAATTTAAGGAAATCAACTTAAACAAATACACAAAAAAATATATTCAATTTGATGGAAAAAAAAAAGTAGAGTCAACAAATACATACTTGTAAAGTTGTAGGTAAAAGAAGAGAATGAAAGAAATTGTAGGTAGAAGAAGAGAAGAATAGCACAAAAGAACCGTATAATGGGTATTAATTATGAATTATTTGATATATATATACACACACTCCACATTGAAGAATTTTATATGAACAAAAAGTCTAAAACTAATATTAATTGAAAAGAATTTTATAAAATAAAATTCTAAACACCACGTTGCTCTAACACCCACTCCTAAGCCAACACAATACCATGTGCTTGTCACAGTAATTTCTTATTCTAGAAAAATTGATAATATTGATGCCATGTGAAATTTGATTACATGATGGTACCATTCACATGATTAAGATTCGTCCAATTTGTTTTAAAATTCTAAATACTACATTGCAACCTTAGACAAAATAAACTAAAGAAAAGAACAAATTAAGCATGACTTTTAGCACCATGTGAAGCAATATTAATTGAATAGAACTTTATCATTCCTTCTTTTAATCAAATTAAGATTTTTATCCACTTAGAAATTATAGTTGAAGAAAGCTTTTTTTTTTTTTTTCTTAAAATTTAAAAATCTAAGAAATTTTTTGCAATTTGGTGCAACCACAGCGTCTAAGCCTAACTTTTATTATATATAATATGATTTAATAGTGTCCTAATTTATTCTCCAAATTTAAGAGTGCATTTTGAGGTGAGTGGATCTGAGTTTGCCCTTTGGTTCTAATATGGCCATGAGATGTCAAATCTTGGCCATTAAATGGCTGATCTAGACTGAGGGTAGCCTATCTTAGTTTTGGGGCCTTGGATCATGCAATAGAAAAGGTTTAAAAATAAATAAATAAATTCTACTCCGATTTGCTTACTTAGTGGGGTTTTTTCTTTTTCTTTTCATTTTTCTTTTCATTTTTGTGACTATTGGTGCATGCTGTTTTGTTTATTTTAGTAAACTCAAGGCATAACTACCTTTTTTTTTTTTTTAATTCCTATATTTTGGGATACTTTCAATTAAGCACCAGTTTGAAATCCACTTATTTTGTTGAATTTGAAAACTTTTTACTGAAAGTACTGTAAATAAGTACTGTAGATAAAGGTAAAAGTTAGCTGAAATAATACAATGGGACCCATGAATAGTACCAAAAAGTGCAGTGGAGCTCATGAATAGTAGTAAAAATAAGCCTTCATTTGGAGAGTGCTGAAAAGCACTACCTTTGCGTTTCACTTTTTTTTTTCTTTTTTTTTTTAGAAGAGCATTTCATGTGCATTGTGGGTCCCGTGCAAGAAGAGAAAGCAAATTTTTGCTTTTCTAATGGGTCTCGTGCACTGTTCACGGGACCCACAAGTACTTTATTCAAAAAAAAAACTTTAAAACTAGGTCCTACAGTACTATTCACACATTTAAAAATTATTTTGCTATAGTGTTTTCAGTTTTCAATTTTTAGCAATATAAGGGATATCCAAACAAACCCTAAGCTGAGTAGTAAAATAAGTTACCTTTTTAAGCTAGAGCCAAACGCACACTAAATCCTCAAGTTCTTATAAGTTCATTTTTTGTGCTTAAAATTTTAATTTTCTATCAACTTGATCCTCAAATGAGGATATGATATAAACCAAAATGATAGTAAATTTATAAATACTAATCACAAACTCACACGAAGCATGAGAATATATAATTATTTTGAGATGCAGTATAATGTATAATTCACTTTCTAAATTTTATTGTAAATAATTTGTTCACCCTAAAAATTAAACAATTTTAGAAATACATGTACACTTGGAGCACAAGCGTAACTGCTAAAATGCAAGCAAAAAGGGCAAGTCCAAAAAGAGAAATGAAATAGATTAGGAGGCTTAGCCTCTCTCTCTCTCTCTCTCTCTCTCTCTCTCTCTCTCAGCCTTTTCTTTTAGAACCATGTCTATAGCTTTCTAGATTAGGGCTTTATTTTTCTGTACCTTCCTTGGGCCACATTCTTAGGATATGGTAATGTCTGATCTTTTCTTTTCATGTACCTTGCTTACGCCATACCCCTTTGGATGTTGGCAATGTCTGATTTATTTCTTTTCACCTTGCTTAGGCCATGTTCATTATGTATGGCAATGTCTAATCTTTTCTTTTCCTGAACCTTGTTTAGGCCATACCCTTAGGATGTTGGCAATGTCTGGTTTATCTTTTCGCTCTGCGTGTTTGCATTGTGCATGTATGTGTGTATATATATATATTATTTGCTTGTTTAAAAATGGTCATGCACTTTGTATGATGGACTCACATGGTTACGAGGGTACCCCCCCCCCCCCCCCCTCTTCTAATCATGGGTACTCTTAACCTTGGAGTGTGGGTATGCATCCAAGGCTAATGTTATAGATGCATACTCATACTACATTTTGTACATGATTATCGTGGTGTGATTGTCTTCAATCCATGTCAGCTAGTGACATTAATTTCCTTGTGTATGCGACATGAGTCAATGTGTTTAATGCTTTGGTGAGCCCCGACTTGCCTCAGTATGAACATACTAACGCATGCCATATACACAGGCATGAAACCCTGCTAGTGCACCATAGCACACCAAACACGAAACTCTGCCAGATTTTTGCCATGAAAATGGGGCATCCTTTTGCTATATTCTTATAGGGAAAACTTGGTGAAAATAGTGTTTTATTTGTTATGACACAACTGACCAAAAATGCTACCAGATTTCCGCCATGAAAATAAGGTGGAATGCTGCTGGATTTTCTTTGTGATGAGTGCCCTCAAAGCCCAATTCTTTTAAAATCAAATAGAGTCAGGTGACCAATCACACTTTAGAAAAAACTAAATAATTGGTGGTGACTTCACTAGTTTTGGTAATAATAGATTAAAATTGACTCAATTCAGTCACACACCAGAGGTTACTTTTTCTTTTCACCCTCTTTCACAGCACTCAAACCCATGCCTCTGGCATCAGGGGGCATGAGCATTGTCGTGACGGGTGATTGACCGCCGTGAGGTATCAACAACTTGCAAGGACAAGCTGGATAAAATTATAGTGCTTTGTTGTTATGGTGTTACAGCAACAACAGAAAAGGAGATATTCATTGTAGCTCTTAGAGAAGCTCTTGGGGCAGTTTGTACTTTATTGAAGGAGTATATAATGTTATTGTCGTGTTGGGTAATTACTATCCTTTGTTAGAGCTTCTTAATGATAGATGTAGTAAGTAGAAGTTGTTACCTTTTGTATAAAAATATTAAAATGTGGAGTAGAGCTTTTGTCATTGTCTGGTATAAATGTGTTAATAAGGAGGCCATTGGATGGAGTTTTGGGGTTCCTGGGGAATAAACTACAAACATATAAATGTATTTTAAAATGATTCTCACTAAACTTATTTTGTATCTATGCTTTTTTCTTTTTTTTTTCTTTTTTTTAAAAAGGGACAATAAAGGAAAGGCTAGATATCGTAGTTCTTCACCATGGTCTTATTCGTGGGTAAACCTTGAAGTCATGAGATTTAAACAAGTGAATTGTCTTATGTTGCTATTGCATTAATCTGTTAGGAGTTTTTTATTTGGTGTGCAGTTGAGTCATTTCATTTGTCAGAATTTGGTCTAGCTCTTGCAATATAATGGGTTGGGAAGGTTGTACATGACTAGCATAAATAGAAATATATTGAATATATGTATTCGCAAAAGTATATTACTTTGTATTTTCTTTGAAAGTATGAAATAGATTGAAACACATTTAAGCTAGCATTGGGTGTAATTATATTAAATCGATTTTTGTGTGTGTGCGTGTGTGTGTGTGTGTGTGTGTGTGTGAACAATTTATCAATATTTCCTTAAACATTGTGTTGACTGGTTTAACTAATATAGCATATCGCAAGCTGTTAGGATATGTTAGTAATTGTAATTAACAAAATGGTTTTAGAAATTTGGAGTATAATAATTTTTAATAAAAACTTTGATAACATGTGCTTTAAAAAAATAGATTTCATTAAAAATTAAGCTAAATGAGTATGTCAAACTAACAAGTTACAAGGTAGAGGCATTATAAGAAAAAGAAAATCATAATTTATAACAAAATTTTCATTGTGCATGATTGTAAGTGTTTAACGAAGAAATTTCAACCAAAGCATAGTACAATATTTTTTGTGAATTTAATTATTGTTATTTTAATTCAGAAAAGAGTCAGATTATGGTTTTTGTTATAACTTTTTGAAGTAATACAACTCTAAAAAGGTAACTTAATTATATGTATATTTCCATATCTTACGTAGTTATTCTAACCATGTAAAGAAATTTGTTAAGATTAAGAAATTAGTATTACTTATGCATACAATTTTTTAGTACAAAACTTTGTGGTTTTGTGTTATCTAATGAAAAATATAATTTTTTTTAGTAAAACAAAGGAGCAACACGTGCCACCCTAACTAATATATATATATATATATATATATATATCCTATGACTTTGTTGGATGTAGAGTCAATATCGATACATTTGATGAAGACTTTGGAAGTCATTGTGTATGATGATTCATTGATACTAAAAGTGACTAGGGTAGTTGCTAGGTGTTGAGGACCAAAATGTGACAAGAAAGCCCATTCCATGAAAAGTAAGGAAAGACCACGAGTCTTAACAAAAAAAAAGCCCAGTTCATGATGTTAAGAAGGATCATGAGGGCCCAAAGGCCCAAAAAGAAGGAAGGTGAAAGAAAAAGTAAAAAAGAAGAGGACTCAAACTTGGGCCAAGAAGCAAGTCCTCCATCTTCTAGGAAGCAGATCCTTTGAGAGAAAGCTTGAAGATCCTCAGAAGAACATGGATAGCCTAGAAGATCTTGAAAAGGACATGGGCGACCTAGAAGATAGTTTGGGAAAAAGTCATTAACATGTATCCTTGAAAGAAGGAAAAAAAGGAAAGATTTGTTAAATATAATGTTAAAATCAAAAGGCAAAGAGAAGTGAAAGGGACAAGTGGTGTCCTCCGATTCAAAACCTAGCAAAGGAACCAAGGGACCTCAGTCAGGGCAGAGGACATGCAACAAAGGGGAGGATGGTCATAGGCTTTCCAAACTCACTCATTTCAAGGAGGAATCTATGCCATTTCTAGGAAAATTCCCAACCAAGAAGAGTCAACATCAAGGCCCTAGGACCTTGATGTGTCCTTTTAAAGCCTTGAGAAGAGGACTTGGCTAACACAAGGGAAAGCCAAGGTATATGTTCAGATTCCCAACAAAAGTCATTAAATATCCAACAAACAAGGTATCACATTTGTAACCGATGGTCCAAGCCCACGGGATCTCGAATTGGTAGTAAGGAAAAAGTGGTTTGGTTGGTAAGGGAGTGATTTCTAGTGAACGGAGGAACCTGAAATTTTCCCTTGGTTAATGTATTTGCTTGGAATGCATGAATCAATGGAAAACTCAGTTTCTTTATGTGCATGGCATCCCTCCACAACTTCCTCTCAGTTGCCCTTATCAATCAAAGCTATCATCCATTGCATTGAATATCCCACCTACTCCTTTGACTTTCTACAAAGGCATCTTCCATTTGTAGCTAAAGCCAAATACTCTTTTGAGTTATAATTGCCAAATTAAGCTAAACCTCTGCCCAATGAACTCTTTCAGGTTCCTGTCAGAGGACATGGTTTTACCTAGCAAACCAAGGACATCCTCGCCTGGGGGTCCCAAACCATGTCCACTATAAAATGAACACCAAAGCATAGCAAAAAGGGGGGTTCAAGGGGGGAGAGTTCTAGGGGTTTAAAGGGAAGTTCTGAAATTCAAATAGTTCAGCAAGGGAGAGGGGAGAAAGAAAGAATAAAACAAGAGAACCAAGGAGGAGGACTTCGTCCTATATCCTTGAGATCCTTCAAAATATCACTTAGCCTCCAAAGAAACATATACAAAAATATGAACACATCAAAAATCACTCTCTCCCACAAAATCCTCCTCACTTGATTGCCTTGGATGGAAATGTCCAAGCAAAGCTACTTAGACTAGAGTTCCAAATCCTACAAGTCT
This sequence comes from Quercus parvula, assembly GCA_030820535.1. Classification (NCBI taxonomy): domain Eukaryota; kingdom Viridiplantae; phylum Streptophyta; class Magnoliopsida; order Fagales; family Fagaceae; genus Quercus; species Quercus parvula. The sequence goes on from JAUAME010000003.1 coordinate 42,810,590, forward strand.
TATGCAAAAGCACTAAGTCTGTAAGAATTGGGGCCAAGGACCTTGTGGCTAACCCATTTTTATGAAGTTCATTCATATATATGTGTGTGTGTTTTAGAATGTATATCCTAACCTGAGGAACTAACAATTACTTGAGAATATTTGTATTGTATATTTATGTAGAACCTACAAAGGTAAAGGGAAAGGACATAATCTAGTAAGCATAGAGGAAGACCCTGTGGCTAAGGAACCAGCATTTCGGTTTCCTAGATTAAAGGCCTCATGGTTCAAGGAACCAACGTTTTGGGTTCCATGGATTAAAAACCTAGTACCCCTGGGAACCACAACATCATGCTCAGGGAACCACAAACCCATGTCCTGGGAATCACTAATGGAGGAACCATTGTAACATCTTTCCCAATGAACCATCATGGGGGAATCGAGTGAAGGAACTCTTTTAAATGTTCACACAATAAAAAATAAGCCTTAAATATTCTATTTTAATCTCTTTCTCATTGTGAATATTATAAATAATTCTTTTACTCATTTTTTAAGAGTAAAATGTCATTTTATGACATTAAAACACTTATAATGATATTTTATTACTTGGAAGAAAATCGCATTTTTTTTCTTGTGAAGCTCTATGTGACTCGCTCACAAACCAGTTCATATAATGACCCCAATAAGCCATGGAGAACCAAACCCAATTCACCCAATTTCTACTTTAGCCCCTTCTCAGTGACCCCGAGATCCCACATTAGCATTGGGCCTAGGAACTATCAAAAAAGAGGGACTCAAACTAGGTTATCCATCAATTAATATGATGTTGAGATTCGAATATGTTAAAAGTAATTTTTAATCTTAAAACTTTTAGGGTAAAATATAGTCAACGTCTTTTTAGTTTGGGCTAATGCCAGTCAGGCCCAAGACATTTTAAAACTAACTAATTTGGACCCTAATCACCGTGAGGGAGGAGTAACAATTTAGCGATCAAGTTGGGTTTAGAGACCAATTTGGTCTTTTTTTTTATATACAAAATAGAAATTTTACTCTAACTTGATCTAAGTGTATATATGTGTGAAACTCCCTCCTAGACACTTCAACCCCGGCCCTTACCCCCCACACCTTACAAACACTTTTACTTGTGGAGTAATCATCGCACCGAGGATGTGTGATGAAATTATATTTACTCTTTGAGATTTATTTATTGCATCTCTAGTTTATTGTGAACTTAAGTTTGCCATAAACTTGAAAGTTATAATATCTATTTGCATAGTGAATTTTTTCTAAGTTGCCCTGTGGTTTTTTCCTTTAAATTGAAGGATTTTCCACGTAAGATTAGGTATTCTTGTGCGATTGTATTTCTATTGTACATACTAAAATTTTTGCTTCCATAAATTTTTTCTATTGCTTAGCAGTTATTAATTTTAATTCACATAAAGACATTAAGAGGATTTAGGTTATTTCACTGGCAGAATTGTTATACATAAAATAAACCTTAGAGGTGAGATTTAACAATGCAAAACTGCGTTGAAATTCAACATGTTATACGCGAGATAAAATATCATTTTCAACCAATGTATTGACGAAGAAAAATAAGTGGAAGTGTTCAATTGTACTAGTATTGGACACTTTCACTTACTGGTTAGAATTGGACTTTTTTGTATGATTTATATTGTACTAGTATCTAAATTAAAAGCGAACTTTCACGTATTTGTTGAAATTATACAAACTTGGTTTTTTTTTAATTATTATTAATTTTTATAAATAACTATAAAAGCTAAACATTTTTGTTAATTAGCAACATTTTCAAACTATTTAGGAAACTAGCAACTCGAGTCTTTTAAATTCGATTTTCTGTAGCAAAGCTGAGATGGACTAAAAGATCAACATGGAACTCGAGTCTTTAAAACTTGATTTTTTGTTCACCATCTTCTTCCTTCGTTCTTTTTTTCTTTCCCTTTTTTTCTTTTTTTTTTTTCTTCTGTCGTCTCACTCCCTTCTTCCAAGCCCCCAAAAACCCAAGATAGTTCTTCCTTCTTCATCTAAATCTATTTCTCAAAATCCCAAATCCATTTCTCAAAATCCATAAATTTCACAAACAACAAATCCCGTAAAAATAAAAAACACCAAATAGGAAATAAAATCAACATTAGTCTATTTAGCAACATTTTTTATTTTTCTTCTAGCTTTTTGGCTTTTGCAACAAATAAGAATATAATCTTTTACCACCGGCATGTGTGGTATAACTGGTAGGTGACTGCTAAGGTTTCACCACATCCCAGGTTCGAGTTCTCACGAGGACTATAATTGCAATTTTTAGAAATCTCAGAAACCAATAAAGCTTGGGGTGCATGTGGGTTCAAAGTTTCCAAGCTCCAGTTCGAGCTGGTGGTACCCATAGACTTATCCAACTGTACCATGGGACGTGGGACAATAACTGTCACACGTAAATCCCTTTTTCTTTCTTTTTTTCTTGAGAAAAAAAAGAATATAATCTTTTAACAAAAAAAGCAACATTCAAATGCATATTAAGAGCCAAAGACACGAAATTGAAATACAAATGGACACATATTTGAGGAGCATTATGCAATAGTTTTTTTCACATTCAAAATCGAAAGGCACGCCAATATCTGATTGAGAGAGAGAGAAAATTGCAGTCATCCGAAATTGACTGCGATAATAGATTTACTGGATTCATCAAATCATGGTAAAAATTCATTTACCCTAACCATTTACTTGATCAAAAGATCCAACACACTTATTATTTCTTCTTCCTATTCGATTCTTCAATTCGTAAATCTAGAGAGAGAGAGAGAGAGAGAGAAAGAATATCTGAGAGGCGCGTGGGTTCGAGCTCTATTAAGACGACGGAAGCGGTTCGGGTCTTAGGCCGTTGTCGCCGAGCATGTCAGATTTTCTGTTGGGGTCCGGGTTCGATCGGCTTTTGGAGAGACTGTCGCAGAGCGAATTGAACGGCGTGGTCGCGAGGTACGAGAACCCGCCGGCTTCGAAGTCGGCGATCGAGTCGATGCCCACGATCGAAATCGACGAGACCCAGGTAGAGTCTCACTGCGCGGTTTGCAAAGAGCAATTCGAATTCGGATCCGAAGCTCGAGAAATGCCGTGTAAGCATATATACCACTCTGATTGTATACTCCCTTGGATTTTGATTCGGAATTTTTGCCCAGTTTGTCGCTACGAGCTTCCCACTGATACCGAAACCGTAGGGGCGGCTGCGCCGGTGGAGTCTACGACTGCGGCGGCGGCGGTTCAGAATGGGTCTGAGAATATTGGGTTGACTATTTGGAGGCTTCCCGGATCTCTTTCCAAATCTGTAGCACCATACCAATGTGGAGGACATCTTGATGTCACAATCTCATAAAACTGACCACAAGAGCCAATCCAAAAGAATTGAAGCTCAAAACCATGTTGTGATTAAGACCCGTCATAGAAATGAGTTAAAAACCAAAGGGGCGTGCTTCAAATCTCAAGAAAAACAAACTCACATGCTTATCTCCACACTAGGACCTTCAAGCATCAATAACATGCTGGCCCAAAATCACATATGTTCAGGTCATAGTTTGCTGAGTGCAGAAACAGCACCAAGCATTCTCTTTGGCATTTTATCTAAAGAATGATCTTCAAAATGGCTAACATCCAATCTTCATGGAAGGTTTAAGGAAAATAAGAGGAAGACGAAGCAAAACCTGTTCTTTGAATGGTCAGAAAACTCACAGACCATAAATCTTCCTCAATCAGTCCAACGATTGAAGAACTCCTCCAAGCCATAGATCGAATATCAACCATTGGTTGAAGATGGAGAATATGATAACGGTCTAGTAGAGACTCGAATGAAGGAGATTCCACAATAAATGTACAAAAAATACAGAGACTATTATACAATAGAATTTCTAATAGGGCCTTAACTTGCAATGCCGAGAACAGAGGAGACGAGACCTTTTGCTTTTGTTCCTTCATATCAATGAGCAAGGTAAAGTTTTCTCTCTAATCTTGTGTTTGGTTGCCGCCAAGAAAGTGCAAGAAAAGATGGCGATTTCTTTTATTCATTTTTTTCCTTTTAAATTCATTATTTTGGATTTTTTTTTTTTTAAATTATTCTAAAATGGACCTTTTCATTAGTAAGATCAAAATTAAATTTTTTGAAAAACTAGTACCAAATTGAATGCATTAAAAACATAAAGACCAGATTGAAAATACCCCCCGCCCCACAAAATATAGGAACTTAAAAGGTATTTCTGCCTAATATTATATGATATATACTTCAATCAACCTTCATATTTAAGAGCTTGTTTATAAATATATACGTTATTATGTTTAAGCTAGGCCTGTTTCTAAATCAAACATAAAAATAGGCTTGAACTTGTTTACAAATCCATTTTTTAATGAAAATGCTTTATATTGAAATAAACAAAGCTTAAAAAGGATGAAACTTGTATGGATAAATGTATAATATCTCTAAATTGTTCTCTTGCTAAGGATAATTTATGAACAATTATATTCCCTAAAATTTCAGTCATTGGTAACAATGGTATATAATATACTAGTTGCTAACATGTGAGATGCGTGGTAGATTTAAATAAATATTAAAACTACCTAGTTTATATGAAGGTACTATGACCTGAAAATGATAACAAAAAACTTAGGTTACATGAATGCAGGCTTGTTTATAGTTCCTAGTCAGGGTAAGGGTGGTGGTTTGGCTCTTTTATGGAAATCGGATATTACAGTATGGGTAGACAGCTTCTCAAGGTATCATATTGATGTAGTGGTGAATGGAACGACTTTGAAACCTTGGCGCTTTACCGGTTTCTACGAAGAACCTAACACTTATTACAGGGAGGAAGTATGGAGTATGTTAAGGATGTTGCGATCAAAACCGCATTTACTGTGGTGCTATATGGGAGACTTTAATGAAATACTACAGTCGGAAGAGAAGAGAGGAGGTAGAATCAGGCCGCACATTCAAATGCAAGCTTTTCGTGATGTGTTGGATGTTTGCGGTTTTGTGGATCTCGGCTTCACTAGACTAGAATTTACGTGGCACAGTAGGAGACACAGTCACCTGATTTGGGAACGTTTAGACAGGGGGATGGCCAACTATGACTGGCTAGCAAAATTTCCGGCAGCTTAAGTCCGCCATCTTCATTGCTTTTCATCAGATCATCGTCCCATTAAGGTGGTTTTTGATCCTAACAGTGAGTCATAACAGTGGTTTTGGCGACCCTTTCATTTCGAAGAGATGTGGTTAGCGGATAGGGGTTGTAGTGATACGGTTCTAAGAGCTTGGGAGATATCACAAGAAGGCACTCCCATGTTTAAAGTGTCCAAGAAACTCAGGAAGTGTAAAAAGATGCTTAAGTCTTGGAGCAAAGATCACTTCAGTAATGTAAAGGAACAGATTGCCACTAAGAAGGAGCTGCTATGGAAAGCTAAAGAGGAAGCAGCCAAGGGTGGGAGTTATGGGGTGGTTGTCCAACTGCGGAGGGAACTTAATGTCTTGCTGGATAAAGAGAGCAAAATGTGGAGACAGAGAGCTAGAACACAGTGGGTGGTGAAGGGAGACAAAAACACTAGATATTTTCATGGGGTGGCCACTCAAAGGAAGAGAAAAAATTTTATTAAGGGTATCAAAGATGGTGAAGGAGTTTGGCAGAGTGATGAGGAAGTGGTTTTGGCAACCTTTATGGAGTTCTATACCAGATTGTTTACTCAATCACATTCTCATGATCTTGATCGAGTCCTTGAAGGAGTTAAAAGGGTAGTCACAGCAGACATGAATGCCAAGTTGGTGAGACCGTACAGTATGGAGGAAGCTGATATAGCTATCAAGCAAATGGCCCCTTTGAAGGCACCAAGACCTGATGGAATGCCTCCCCTTTTTTATCAATCCTTTTGGCAACACATTGGCCTAGAAGTTACAGAAGCTATGCTATCTTGCCTAAATTCTAGTACTCTCCTCAAATCCATAAATCACACTTTCATTACTTTGATTCCAAAAGTTAGTAATCCTAAAAATGTTTTGGAGTTTAGACCCATCAGTTTATGCAACGTGATTTATAAAATTATTAGCAAAGTTATTGCTAATCATTTAAAACCCTTTCTGTATTCTATAGTTTCAGAAGCTCAAAGTGCTTTAATTGCTGATAGACTTATCATAGATAACATTTTGATTGCCTTTGAGTCCTTGCACTATATGAAAACTCAAAACTCAGGAAGGGAGGGTTTTATGGCTTTGAAACTTGATATGAGCAAGACCTAGGACAAAGTGGAGTGGAGTTTTCTAGAAAATATCATGTTAAAGATGGGGTTTCAAGATTCACTGGTGGCTATGATTATGCAATGTGTGTCCACAGTGACTTACTCCATACTTTTAAATGGTGAACCAAAAGGGTTTATTCAACCGTCCAAAGGGTTGAGCCAAGGTGATCTCCTTTCCCCCTTTCTCTTCTTGTTTTGTGCGGAAGGACTAAATGCACTTCTTAACAAAGCAGTAGATAATGGGGAGATTAGGGGTTTATCTCTATGTTGCCAAGGGCCAAAGATTATTCACCTCTTCTTTGCAGATGATTGCCTTCTGTTTTGCAAGGCCAACAAAAAAGAATGTCAAAAAATCCAGCAACTACTTCATTGGTATGAGGGTGTATCTGGCCAATTGGTGAACAAGAACAAAACAACCCTCTTCTTTAGCAAAAACACACCAGAGGAGGTCCAACAAGAAATCAAGGTCTTGCTAGGGGTGCTGGCTATCAAGCATTATGAAAAATATTTGGGCTTGCCATCATTTGTGGGAAGACAAAAAAAAGCTTGCTTCAATCAGATCAAGGAATGGATTTGGGCAAAAATGCAAGGGTAGAAGGAAAAGTTACTCTCTCAAGCAGGAAATGAAGTCATGATAAAGGTGGTTATTCAATCTATTCCCACTTATTCGATAAGTGTGTTTCGGTTACCAATTGGTTTAATTAAGGATATTGAGACGATGATCGTAAATTTTGGTGGGGAAACCAAGATAATACAAGAAGAATGCAGTGGGTGAAGTGGAGTACCTTATGCTCTCCAAAGTCTCTGAGGGTATAGGGTTTTGAGATCTCCGACAATTTAATGATGCACTCCTCGGCAAACAGGTATGAAGACTTCACCATGAGAAGGATACGTTACTGTATAAAGTGTTTAAACCGAAATATTTTCCATCAGGTAGCATTTTGGACGTTGAATTCAACCCGCGAAGTTCCTTTGCTTGGAAAAGTATTTTAAATGCTAGGGAGGTCATTTGCAAGGGAGCACGGTGGAGAATAGGAGATGGATCAAGGATCAACATATGGAAGCATCGATGGCTGGATTCTTCAGGGGGAGGTCAGATTGTATCTCCTCAACTTGACCCTTCACTGATCACAGTAAAGGATCTCTTCATTCCTGACACAAAAGTTTGGAATAAGGAGCTCATTGAACAGAATTTCTTACCGTGGGAAGCTGAGAGTATTCAAGGAATTCTGGTCAACCATTATCCGATGGAGGACTTGCATATTTGGCCACATACCACGGATGGAAGCTACTCGGTTAAAAGTGCTTATCAGTTGTTGGCCGCTGAAATCAGATCTGCCCTGCCCAGTTCGTCTGCTACAGAGGGTTGCAAGCCTTTTTGGAATAGGATTTGGAATTTGCAAGTTCCAAATAAAGTCAAGCACTTTATGTGGAGAGCTTCAAATGAGTCTCTACCCACCAAGCTTAATCTATTTACACGGCACATTCTCCCTGAGAATATTTGCAGTCTCTGTGAAGAACACACCGAAGATACTATCCATTGTCTTTGGCTGTGTGACTGGGTCAAATGTATTTGGCTCTCGGATTCAATATTTAGGCCACCAAAAAAAAAAAATTAGAAGTTTTGGCGATCTTGTTTCAGTAGTTTTGGCTGATGCAAGCCCAGCCACTGCTGCTCTGTTTTCGATGGTTGCCTAGAGCATTTGGATTAGACGTAATAAACTAAGGGAGAAGCAAAATGTTTGGGGAGTTGGGGAGACGGTGTAGCGAGCTCGTGAACTATTACAGGAATTTTGGGATGTCAAGGATTGCCCAACTCAGTCTTGTGTGATGCGCACAAGGCAGACATGGACGCCACTAGGTGCAGGTTATTACAAGATTAATTTCGATGGTACCATCTTTGAAAGTTCTAGAAGAGCAGGTCTGGGGGTGGTGGTAAAGGATATGGAAGGAATGGTCATTGCTACTCTTAGCCAAAATATCCAGCTCCCCAGCTCTGTAGATTCGATTGAAGCTTTGGCTACCCGGCGTGCTATCATTTTGGCTCAGGAGATAAGTCTTACACAAGTGGTAATGGAGGGTGACTCATTGAAGGTTATCGCAGCCATCAACAGTCTAAAACAGAGTAGGACTCAGTGGGGCCACGTTATAGAAGATATTAAAAAAGCAAGTCTTTGTTTGCAAGCTTGTAGCTTCTGTCATGTTAGTAGTAGGGGTAATAGTTTAGCCCACTCCTTGCAAGATAAGCAGTTAGTAGGGGTAATAGTTTAGCCCACTCTTTGCCAGAAAAGCAGTTTTAACTGCTAATACTGGTATGTGGTTAGAAAAACTGCCATTGGATTTGGATGATATTTTATTTGTCTTAATAAAATTGACTTACCTTTTTCTCTTAAAAAAAAAAAAAAAAAATACATTACTGTAAAAGTGTCTTACATTTGCTTTGATTATTACTAATAATTTTAGAACACAAAAGAATTACTATGCAATATCTATACTACTATTTTGAGAGGCTTCTCCTGTTTGGATTCATCATTTTTTAGTTCAAAAATGCCTCTATATCCCTATATTTAAGTAGAGACAAAATTAAATGACAATCTAGTAAAAATGCAACTCTAGCTCCTACTAAAACATTGCCTAAAAAATAGGACAACTCTCTTGTTAATTTTCAAATTGATTTATCCATTTACAAATTAGATTATCAAAATAAAAATTATATATATAAAATAAAAACACAGTTTTTTTTTTTGCTAAAAAAAACCTCATCACATATACGAAACGTGTGTAATGAGGCTAGTAAACATATAACTGCTCTTAATATAGTGTCTTCTTAAAATTAAGCCTATGACATCTACCTAAGTAATTGTGACTCCAGAAGTTCTTATATGTAGGCACTTTGAACAATCCTTTCTATATGAGATTAGTGAAAAAGGTTAAAATCATCATTATGTGCAAGGATACAGTGGTAATCATACGAAAGATAGATGGAGAATTCTTCAAAATAGTTAATGAATGTAGGCCCAATAGTGTAAATCTAGAAGACATTATGTCCTCATATTGCAATAAGCAAACTAAGATTATGATAGTTGGTGAATGGCAAATGAATGTGGTGGAATTCGGGAAACTAATTTATAGGTTGAAAGTTTCAACTCTCATCTTCAAATAAGAGGCCATATCTAATTTGAAAATTGCATAAGAAATTTTAGAGCAAACCTTATTTTGGGTTCTTGAATCTGTTGGACCTTATTCGCAAAACTTTTATTTCTTACCCAACACCGCTAGTTTGATTCCAGAGAAGAAAACCTGTACCCCATTTAAGATAGAAAATTGTAAGTTTAAAAAAGGTAAATGGAAAAACAAGGTGAACAAGAGATAGATGGAAGAGGAACATGTTATTACGTCTACACTTTCATATAAATCACCAATCCAAGTTGAAGCTTAATCCTTTTTTCTTTTTTTTTGATAGGTAATAAAAACTTTATTGATAAGAAAAGTAAAATGAGTTTACGATAGTAAACTCACTGCAAAAAAGTGGATACAAACAAATCAAAGGGAAAAGCTAACAGAATTAATGAACTCAAGCAAAGAAATACAATGTGTAAAACCCCAAATATGAGGCCACTCTAACAAAGTCCTAGTCAGTAAAGACTTCAAAAGGTCCACAGTTCTTTCAATGTCCTCAAACATTCGGGCATTGTGTTCCTTCCAAGTTAACCACAAAAAACATGCTGGTACCATATTCCAAACATTGAAAGAATGAATGCTCGACCAAGTCCACCATGTAGAAAGTAGAGAGACTACTGCCTTTGGCATCACCCACTGAACCCCAAACAAGTAGAAGACTTCACTCCACAAGGTATTGACAAACTTGCAATGTAGTAATAAATGATCTACGGTTTCCTCCTCACACCGACATAGGCAAAACCAATTAACAAGAGACAAGTTCTTCTTAACAAGGTTATCTATTGTGAGAATCCCACCCCTAGTAGTTGTCCATAAGAAAAAAGACACCATTCTAGGAACCTTAACACTCAAAATGCATTTCCAAGGGAAAAACCGATAGAGCTTTCAATAATGATTTATAAAAAGAACGCACATCAAAGACACCACTACGATTCAATTGCCAAATCATGGTATTATCACCCCTCATAGGTATTTTGGGTGAGATATAAAGAAAGCATAAAACCTTGCCGTCTCCCAATCCTGAAACTCACGGTGGAAGAGTAAGTTCTAGCTTCTATCACCCCCATTAGGTGCAATGTCAACCATATCAAAAATCCTAGCTTCTTTATCCACAGCACAAGCAAACAATTCCGGATATAATTCTTTCAAATGAGTAGGACTACTCCAAGGATCATGCCAAAACCAAATACGAAAACCCTTTCCCGCCGCATACAACACATGAACAAAGAAACTTCTCACCCCCTTCCTAATGTTCTTCCACATCCCACAACCATGTGTTCCTCTAACAGCTCTAGTGTACCAACCACCATTACCTTCCCCATATTTGGAGGCTATGACTTGATGCCATAAGTGTGTGTGACCTCCTTCCCAAAGCACCAAAGCCACTTCCCTAGTAAATCTTGGTTAAACAACTCAATCCTCCGGATCCCCAAACCACTTGCCTCCACAGGCCACACAACCTTTTCCCAAGTAACAAGTGAATATTTAAACACATCTATAGATCTCCCCCATAGGAAATTCCTTTTTATTATTATTGGATTGAATGGATACTTTGATAATATTAGGTGAGATATAAATTAATAATTGTGTGTGTGTGTGTGTGTGTGTGTGTGTGTGTGAGTGAGTGATTACTTTGGATTGAATGGATACTTTGATAATCTCGAAATAGTAAATTGATATTAACTGAAATATTTCGTTTCAATTCCTGACCAAACCAAAATGGTTACTCCCTAGAGCTCGATTGGTTGACACTTCTTGGTTTCTAAAAGAGTCATTCAAGGTTCAAATCCTCTGTCTCCTTATGTAATATCGAATTATAAAAGTAAGTGACATGTTAACCAGTGCTCTAAAAGCATATGTTAAAGATGAATAAATGTTTAATTATAAGTTTTAATACACACTTTTCAAAAAAGTAAAATACTCATCTATAATATATATATATATATATATATATATATATATAATGGCCAAAATTGAGAGAAAACCAATTAAATTCTAAATTGAAGTATAATTTTGCGTCATGTGTTTCATTTAATTTTTAAATTTGTGTGTCAAGTGAATCATTAGGTGCAAAAATCAAAGAGTCTAAATTCAATTAGATTCTAAATTGAATTTTAATTGGAATTCAATTTTGCATCATGTGACCCATCTAATTTTTTAATTTTTGTTGCAAGTGAATTATTGGGTGCAAAAATTAAAGAGTCTAGATTCAATTAGATTCTAAATAATAATAATAATAATAATAATGATAAAAACCATTATATATTTTAGAAATTTATGGCTTAAAAAATGTGTAAGTTGTAATTCTTACACCAAGTTTAATTTGTAGTCATATATATATGTAATTGTAATTGTTTTTAAATATACATTTGCATATGCATGAGATTACATACTATTATATTATAAAAGTTGGATCCTCAAACTAGAGGATGCGCACAATAGTGACAATTATTGGTACATGTCAACTTTTTTTGCTATGTGTCTTCTTCTTCTTCTTAAACTAGCCTCCTCACACTTGGCTACATTATAGATGAATAGAATTGACACTATACAAAATGGGAAAAAAAACCTTTAAGCTGAATGCCCCGAAAAACACCCCTAATTAAGGGGAATTCAATTAATGCCCTCTCTGGTAGTGGCAGTGGCAGTGACAATTTTTATATTCAGAGTTTTCATACTAGGTAATAGGTAATGGCCACCTTTGTACTATCACTACTTGGATCCTCTCCATTTCTCTTTGAAATGGAGAGTGTCCATTTTATGAACAGGATTGTTTTGAAATAAATCAAAGGTGAGTATGCCACCTCATTCAAACTTAACCCAACAACTTAACTCTAGCAACTTAAACGGTGAAAAGTAAACTAACGTCTAAAATTAGAAAAGAAAAAAACAAACTTGTGTTTGTTTAAGTGTTGGAGCCTTGGAGATGATGACTAATGAGTTCCTGCTCGTTCAACATAAATTTAAACAAAAAATAGATTCCCATTTATTGTATTTTTTATGAAACCGATGAGGTTGATTTTTTAAGAGCAAGTTCATCGGAAGCCATTTTAGAGTTTGAGTTATTTATGTAACTGAAGCTCTCTCCTTGATTGGAAAATCAAGGATTTGATTCTACTATTGCTTTGGGCAATGCGTGTTGAAAGTTGTCACTATAAATAACAATAAATTGGGAAAAGGTCCTTGAATTATTTTGTTAGTGCTACTACTATTAGATATCAACAATGATCCAAAGATTCGTTCTTTTCCTATAATGAATGGGAATTCTTTAATGGGTTCTCAATTCTGAGAGCAACCGTAAAACCCCTAAGAATTCTAAAAACAAAAATTTACAAATTACCACTTCGCATCACATAGTGATTTATTAGAACTAGAAAGTAGTTCTTTGTTTCTTGTAATTTCACTCAATTTTCTCAGCAATAACATATATTATGAATGAATGAGTTAGATAAAGCGAAAGAGTTTTCTTGGTTTGTTGAATTACCTATTGGTGAGCCCAAATGGGGGCATATGGAAGAGTCCACGGGCATCTACTAGCCACGGAGCTAGTGGGTTTTGAAGGTAGATGATGATAATGATGGAATAAGGATGAGTAGTGTGAGACAATAGTGCGAGTGAGAAAGTACAGTAAAGGGCAAGCAAGAAGATGGGGTGAGAATTTTTCCCTTCTCTATTTCCAGGTACTAATCTCCCTCTCAACCAATTTTCTTAAACATTTTCTAGGTACCCAGAATTTCTATTTCTTTTTTTCTTTTTTGGGGGTATACAATAAGGAAAAAAAATTTGAATTATTTTATTTTTTGTTTGAAGTTTTTATTTTAATTATTTCAAAAAAAATTATTTTAGTTATTAAATTTTTTTTAATATATTTATTTCATGTAGAACAATTAAATCCACTTATCAAAAATTGATCAGAGCAATTAGCATACATCATAAATTTATTTCATGTGTTTTGCAATTTTTTTTTTTAAAAAAAATAGCTGAATAGCCATACAAAGTTGTGATACATAGCTTTTGGATGAGTATGAATAGTTATGAGTTAATGATGTAGGCCGCCATTCGTACCAATTGTGAATCTGTTATACATAGCTGTTGGATCATTAATTCATAACTATTCATACTGACTCCAGCAGCTATGTATCACAATTGGTACCAATGGTTGTGGCCTGGACCATTAACTCAAATTGGGTGGTCAAGGCCCAAGGAGAAGAAGATCTGACATTTAAAAGATTTGAGGAGACTTTAATGTACAAAATAACATACAAAATAGACAAAATTACAATGTTGCTCTTCAAGTTTACTCTGTGTGCGTAATTGGTCCTTCAAGTTTGAAGCGAGCACAATTAATCCCCCAAGTTTTAAAATTGAGTTGTATTAGTCCTTTTACTAACTGCCGTTAATAGTGTTATTTACGTGACTAACGGAATAATGACTTGATATTTTTTTAGTGATGTGACATTTTTTATTAAAAAATTACAAAATAAATTTACACAAACAATATTTACAATCCAGTACCAAATTAAAAAAATATTTTCTACTGATTGTACAAAGCACTGACCTGCTGCCGGTGGGATGTACTTTCATTCTGAGCCCAGGGAGGAGGCTCATTTGAATCTGGCCTAGCCCATGAAGGGAATTTACTTTCTTCTTCCTCAGTCTTCTTGTTACTTGACTCTAGAACTTTCAGTCAGAGCAACCACACAAAACTTACCACGTCATGGGTTTCTTCTTGCTTGGGATAGGAATGAACTCGGGTATAATGGATTTTCTACTCTGAAGTGAGACTATTATTATGTAGTACTAGTATTCGATTTGAACACAACAAGCTTGCTGCCATGCTTCTAACTTTTATTGCATTGCGTTGGACTTGGCCCCTTCTTCTGTTTCTGTAACTCAAAGGAATTGATGATGCTAGAAAATTAACAGTGAGCTACACGGCAAACACGCAATCACAACGACACCTGCACAACACAAAAAAGAGAGGACCTAACTTTAGAAAGGGAAAAATTCCCGACCTATCACAAATTGACACATCATACTACCAAGTCCACAAAATACAGCCAATTATAAAGTATCGTGTATTGCTACTAGATTTTGCTATCACTACTCAGAAGCCAACGGAAATTTGCCAAGTGTCATGCAAAAACCAATCACGCATCAACGCACGTGTAAGCGATGACACAAGCAGCCTCGCACATGTAAGCGATGACACAAGCAATCCTCGTGCGTGTAAGCGATGACATAGGCGGACCAATCAGGCTGTGACATGTGTCACCAATCAGACTCCGCCACGTGTCGCTCACCCACCCCAAACTCCTATAAATAGAAGCCTTCCTAAGGCATTTCAAGGAGGCTAGGGAGGGGCTGAAGCTGAAGAGCTGGAGAAGATCAAGATTGAGAAGTCTAGAAACTTTGTTGGAACCAAGCTTTGAAGCTTCCAAGAACTTCAAGAACTTCAACTTTGAATACAAAGAACATTAGAAGAGAAATCATCCAAATCATCTTCCTAGATCTCAAAGGTCACTGGAATCAAGCTCAAAAGCCTCCAGAAACCTCAACAAACCATAAATTGGTGAAGCTCTACGGATTCAAGCCTCCAAAGCCCCGAAGCACTTCCACTACAAACCTTCAAATACGAAGAACATTTGAAGCAAAATCATCTAAACTACCTGCCTAGGTCTCAAAGTTCATTGGAATCAAGCTTAAAAGCCTCCAGAAACCTCACAAATCACAAATTAGTGAAGCTCTACGGATTCAAGCCTCTAAAGCACCGAAGAACTTCCACCACAAATCTTCAAAGACGAAGAACGCACCAAGAACACAAAGAACACGAAGAACAAAGAATTTCTAACAAGCTTATAACCAGAGATTCATTGTAATTCCATTTCAGAGATCTTTGATCCATTCTTCAGCCAAATTGAAGAATATCTTGTGTTCATATCAAAATCACATTACTACAAATCCAATCAACAAGTCTTTTAAGGAGATCGAATCAGAGGATAACTCTTTTATAATTACAAAGAATTGTACCACACAATCATCAATATAAATTCGCATTTGTGAAACTATTTTACTTGTTTGACTCATTTCGAACCAAGAAATTTAGTCGTCCACAATAACAGAGAGCACTGGTGTGGTGCCAGTCGAATACCCTCTGAAGGTCAAGTTAGAACTTCTCACAACTCTAGAGTGCTAGAGATAGGTAAATTATGTGTATCTTGGTTGGTGAGGGTATTGGGGCTTTTATAGTAGTAGGGCATAAACATCCCCTAGTCGGATTAGAAGTCTTTTCCTTTTAGGAATCTCCTTGAAGCGTACTTTACGGGATCCTTTCATTATGAGAATCCCTTCGGATTGGATGAAGCGTGGAGAGCAAGTTATTTCCTTATATACATGATACGTGGGTGACAAGCAAATATTAATTAATACCGTTGGCTTGTAATATCCCTCCAGCTCTCATCTCGTCAACTTATGAAGGCGTCGCCTTTTGGAAACGTCAGCCTTTCGGGAGCCCTTTGAGGCTTTCCATGGCCAATGACGAACGTTATGGGAGCTTGCCTGACGCGGAACTCCTGTCAGCCAGTACCGTCACCGTTTCCCTACGTTGTCAAAGTAAAACGTTGGTCTACTTATTTTTATCCCACATTAGGAATCAAGATAAGAGATCAATTGTATGTATGTATAGTGATAAATAAATAAATTAAACAAGGAAGGTAGGAAGGAAGGAAGGAGATATGATATCATATGAGACATTGAGGAGGACGAGGAGGATAGTGGAGAACCTGGGTTGTAAATATTGTTTGTGTAAATTTATTTTGTAATTTTTTAATTAAAAAAATGCCACATCATAAAAAAATTATAAAAAAAAAATTTAAAAAAAAAAAAAAAAAAAAAAAAAAAAAAAAAAAAGAGGAAGGGCTTGTGTCTTGTGGAAGTTTTCGCTAGACACGTCCAGATTCGGACACGTGTCCAGTGGAAACTTCCACTTTTTCCACTGGACACAAGCCACACCCAAAAAAAATTATCAAGTCATTGTTTTGTTAGTTACGTAAGTAATTCCACTAACGGCAGTTAGTAAAAAGACTAATAAAACTCAATTTTAAAACTTGAGAGACTAATTGTGCTTGATTCAAACTTGAGGGATCAATTGCGCACACAAGGTAAACTTGAGGGACCAAAATTGTAATTTCGCTCACAAAATAATAAAGAAATTACGAGCTTGTTTGGTACATCAACTTAAATACATTTTTTTAGTTTTTAAATATTATTACACGTATTTTCACACACTTTTTCACCCATATACATGTTTATTTTCTTAAACTATTACTCATATTTAATTTTGCACACTACTGTCAATTGGGCTTCTTCTTTTTTTTTTCTTTTTTTTTTAGGGTAAACAGGAAATTTCATTTAACTAAAAACCAACAACATTTGAGTAGTAACGCTCATACATAATCCCAGTGGCATCCAAGTTAGCCAGAAGCAATACATCTGGGAGAAAGGAAAAAAAAAATAACAAAATCATTGATGAGAAGAGCACCCCGGCGAGCAAGTGCATCCGTACGCTTGTTAGCTTCCCTAAAATAATGCAGGATTTTAACTCTAGGGATTTGCTTGAGTCTTTCTTTACAGTTTGCAATCAGTACATCATTGCCATTCAAACCCGAGTTCTCATTTCCCAGAAGATCCACAACAAGCTTTGCATCCAGCTCCACTTCTACAGCAGGCAAATTTAAGTTAATGCAGATGTTCAATCCGTCTCTTAAGGCCCACAGCTTCGCCGCTACATTGGTAGTACACCCAATGGCTCTAGCATAACCTGCAACCCATTCACTATTGGAATTTCTTATGATGCCTCCTCCTCCAGCGCGTCCGGGATTGTCCAATGAAGATCCATCAGAATTTAATTTATACCAATTGGCTGGGGGTTGATTCCACTTGACGTTAATAATTGTCCTAGTTCTTCTCAATTTTCTACTAGGACCAAGGAAGGCAAACTCTGTTGCTTTAGCGAGAGTATCAGAAGCTGTGAGTTTGATATTATTGTGTTGTCAAACTCTATTAACAGCTCAATTTATGTCATTATTGTGTTGTCACATCATTGCTCTAATTTTGTTTGCAATAAAACACTAACTCGTAACTCTTATTTGTTATTCACAAAAAAAAAAAAAAGACTTTTGTTAATTTTTTTTAAGAGATTTATTTTATTTGTTTGGGTAGTACTAATTATCAAATTAATTATATAATGGGGTTTTTTTTCCCCTTCTTTTTGTACGTTGAGACTATTAGGTGATCTTATTGTTGGGTAAACTTTCAATGGTGTCTTTTTATAAATCAAGTTTTCTTATTCTACACTTTAATATTATTTTATTCTAGTTATATTATAATTTTATAGTATAGATGGTGTTTCTTTTATTTGTAATTTTTTCATACAAATATTTTCTATAAAATATGTATCTTAATATGAAAAAATTTAAAAGAAAAAAAATAAAATTAGAATAATTAGTTGAAAATCAAAAAGGATCTCTTGATAAAAGTTTTACTAGCAATAAACAAAATATAATAGAAAATTTAGGTGAAAACCTCACAATAGTAAAAAATAAAAATAATAAATAAATAATAATTAATAGATAAGCATTGGAAGATAACAATGGAAATAATTATAAAGTTAAAATTCAAAAAATCTTATCTAAGATCGACTATGTCACAAGAAAAATTAAGTGGGCAAGCTAAATTATCATTTGAAAAAGAGATGTTAGGAGAACTTGAATATAAAAAATTAATTAATAATTTTGCACCTCAAAAACAAGAAAAATAAATTTAAAATAAAATATTATATATAAATTTAATAATATTTAATAGAGATATAATTAATAGAAAATACCATTTTTAATAGTGTCGCCTTAAACCCCAAAATACCTTGAGTCAGTGCTTTCAATCATATTACCTTGTTCTAAAATGGAAGAAAACTTGAGGTTCCTTATTTATATTAAGAAAAAAAAAAAACAAAATAAAACAAAACAAAACAAAAATAGGTGTTGGATATATTTCAACAATTTACTTTTGTGATTAAGCAAACTAAAACAACATACAAATCTAATTATAAGCAATAACACAATAAGATGTGATAGACAAATATAATAAATAAATACCATATATATAAGAGGAAATATGTAAGATAATTAAAAACTCACAGACCAAATGCATGAAGAATGAATAAAACAGATCAAGTCTTGTGTTTGACACAATCTCCTTAAAGTAGATTTCGTCTCTCGCACAATCTATGGTGCTTAAAGACTCATGGACGTTTGCCTCATAGGATAAAATAATCTACAGCACAGAGAATAAGCAATACAAGATCTATTCTCTGTGAATTGAACTATGTCTCCTTCTCTCTCTTTGACTCAAATGCGTATGCACAAAATATTTTCTCTCTGGGAGAGTTTCTCCAAAAAGTTATTTTTATGAATTGGAAACTATGAATATATACGTTAGTGAACAGATACACTGTTCAAGAATAAACAAAAAAAGAGTTTTAATGTTGTGCACAAACTTACTAACTCAAAAAATAAAAAAATAAAATAAAATATTATTATTTGGATAAGAGGGTCCAATCCACACATGTCAAAGCCCAACCCAATATCCAGTTTATGAGCATATAAACTTAAATATTATTTCTTTCATTTTCTATATAGGACTCAAGGATTTTTATCACTTTAATACAATATTTTAGTGGATACATTGAGAGTCAATTTCTTATTCACTCCATACTATATTTCTAGCAAAAGGTCCAACTACATTACAAGTAAATGAGTTCTCCTCATAGGTGTAGATCCTAACCCTCCCAAAAAGACTCAAAATCTCCTTAATTAGCCAAAAAAGTCTCCCCTAATGGGCTTGCCCTCATACTACTAAGGTTAGAGTTTAATGTTAGTTTTGTGAGTACCTAAAGTACTTTGAGACAGAGAGAGAAATGCTATATGATACATACCCCGCCTTTTTGTTACAATGCCTCTACTGGGATTCTATTGGTTTTGACTCATCTCATGGAGTTGTCTGCAAATAAAGTCTTAGCTACCATGTTTAGTTATGTGTGTTTGTAGTTCAAGTGTTGGTGTCTTTTAATTTACTATTTTTAGTGCAGGTGGTGTTGTTTCGTAAGTCTATTTTTGTAAGTTACTGCTGTCTCGGTGAACAATGTTAACTCTATTGTATTTGTATCTTTTAGTTCAATAAAGCCTTCATTTATGCAACAATATATATATATAATTTATTTTTTTGCTTGTTGTGTGGGTTTGAGACTCTCACATATTTTCTAATTTTCTCTCCAAAAAAAAAAAAAAAATACTTTCACATATAAGACTTTCATTTAATCTACTCTTCTTCTTTTGTTTTACAATCATTAAATTTTGAGAAATGCTAAAAAGGTAATAAATTTAACAATTTTTTTTCCATAACTTATTGAGATGATAAATTATTATAAAATTAAAAATGATGTCATTGGCACACACCGAATTTTAAATCATTGTAGAAAAAGTTTTAAAATTTATTTTATGGTAGTGTTAGCAGTTATGGTGCCAATTAAGAAACAATTTTATGCCACATCATTTTATTTTATGTCCAAATTTTGACCAATTTAATAAGGTGTATGGTCAATAAAGTAAAATTTTTTAAATTTCACTTGTCATTTCAATAATATTTTCAATCACCTCATCAATTTATACTAATTTTTATTAAATAGACCTTAAAATAAATCACCTTAACTGGCACCATAACATTTCTCTTGAATTTTACTTTTTAGTCTTACTTTTACCCGTTTATCTCGTTTTATCCACATGTCAATGTGAATCTCTATGCAAATTTGAAATGTTTGATGGGATGGTAGGGAGTGAAATGGACATGTCATTATATTCTCTCTTCAGCCACACACTTGATCATATGGCCCATGTGTTATACTTTCATTTTTATTTTCTTTATCTAGGTACAAATGTACAATAGTACACTTTTATCTTTGACATAAAAAAAAATTTGAAAAAAAATAATAAAAAACTATATATATATATATATATATATATATATATATATATATATATATATATATATATAATTAGTGATAATCTCGAAACGGAACATCAGTATGAATCGGTATTAAAACATTTCATTTCTTTGACTAAACCGAAATGGCCACAGATACGGTATTGACTCCCTTAATCACGATTGAAAGGTGTCCTAGGCGCCAACACCATGCTTGGATGATTTTTTTTTTCTTGTAATAAATTATGTTTATCAACATCAATCCATAAATAAAAGGTTTTGTTTCTTCTCAAAAATAAAATATAAAAGGTCTTATTAATGAGTATCTTAAGGGTATAGTTTAAATATTAATAAATGATTAATTGAGAGATGTAATGTACACTTTTCAAAAAAATAAAATATACATGTTCATGATTATTTACACACAAATTTATTGTGGTTGTGTGCTTTTTTTAGATTTATGTGTACAAATTGATTTCATTTTTGAAAATGTATAAAAAAAAAAGGGGAGGGGGGTTGGGTTAATGGATTCCCTTAGGACATTTATTAATGAAAATTTTTAGGAATATTTTAAAACCTCTTTTATGTGGGAAATATAAAAAACTAGGGTATGCAAACAACTCGCCAACTGGCCAAAACTAACCAGATTCAACCCAACCCATTGGTTTGGGTTGGTTTTTAGGGATTAGTGGGTTGGGTTGGGTTGTGAATTTTTTTTTTTTTTTTTTTAACAATAGGTCGGGTTGGGTTCTAGCATAAGATTCACAAATCCACCTAACTTGACCTGATCTACCTATATTTAATATATATTTTGTAAGGTCACAAATCGTAGCCCAAACCCAGATTGAAAAGGATATGGGCCCAATAAGCCCAGTACAATAAATTTGTACGAGAGTGGGTGAAAGAATTAGGCTGATGATGGGTTTTACAACAATTAATGGAGGCTAAGAGTTTGTCCGAGGAGAATAAAACACATAATCAAATGATAATCTCAAGTCCGAGGAGTAAGTTTTTGGGTGAATTGATCATTTCAAGTGGTATCCGAGGAGTAAGTTCTTGGATAAAATGGTTGTTTCTGATAGTGTTCTTCCTAATGCTACAGTGACTCTTCCTTAATGTTTTTTCTTAATATTTTTTGATCCCTTCTTTTGGAGGTTTTACTCCATTATATAGTCCTTCTTTATTCAATCACACCGTCCACTTGTCTATTATCTAGTCTCGTACTTGAGTTTCTGTCTCCCTTCCCACAGCTTTTTGATTTTCTGGGGGTAAAGGTGGCTGAAAACACTGTTCACAGGTCTTCTCCACATTAATGCGGCTAGGAAAGCTGCTGTAATGCATTTAATGCGGTCGTAGCAGCTTTTTCCATAGATATTTCTGTGTTCTTATTCCTTCCGTGTACATTTGTAGTCTATCTTCGTCGCTGGAGCTTCCTAGAAGGTGGACTAGGGTAAGACGAAGCTCACTTCACTGACATATGTCAGATCCGAGGAGGTTAATCCTCTCGGACCAACACCCTTGGACATTTACACGCTCTACTATTAGTTACGGGGCTCCCTCATGATTTCTTCTCCTTGGACGTATTGTTATTAAAGTGTGGGACTTAAGCCCAATACAAAGGCTCAAGTTTTTGCTCCCCCACATATTTAAAATTTTAAAAAATAAATTTAGTATATATTTAAAAATTATTATACAATTTTGTTATTTACTTTTTTTCCCCACTTCCTAAATAAAACCCAAATCCTAAATTCTCTTCATTTCAATTTCCTTCTTATCTCACGTTACTCTCTCTGTGCCACTCCTACTCCTATTCTGATCTCTAAATAAAATCCAAACCCTAAATTCTCCTTATATAATTAGAGTTGTTTTGGTGTTATGCGTAGGATTATTTGGTTATAAATTTGCTCTTATTTGTGGTAGTGTTGTTCTAATGCTCAATTTAATAATAATAATAATAATAATAATAATAGAAGAAAAAATGGTCTAACAATCCACATGGGTGGGTTGGGTTGAAAAAAACCCCCTCAACCCCTCAACCATGCACACCCCTATTAAAAAAATATATCAAAAACAGTTTTTTAATTTTTTAGACCAATAATCCATTAACTTTTTCCAAACATATAGTGTGCGTTTAGATACAGTTTATTTTGCTGAAAAGTTAAAAAAATAAAAAAATTACTATTTACTCTGCGGTTATTGTTCATATGCCTTGATGCACTATTCATGTCCAATGAGGAGTGCACTAGGTGTTAGTCCCAAAAAAAAAAAAAAATTGCAAAACGTGGACGTGAGAGACGCTATCCAAACAGGGCTATATTAACTATTTCTAAATTGTTTGTAACTTTAATATTTTTCAATCTATATTAAGTGTTTCTAAATTGTTTGTAACTTTAACATTTTTCAATCTATAAATAAATAGGAAAAGGAAAATGTAGCTACTAGAGATTTCCATGATTGCAATTATTTGTGGCTGAAGTGATTCTCAATTACCTCTCCACATATATATATATATACACACACACACCTTACTTATTTTCAGGGTAAGTCTTCCCTTCAACTTCAAAGACCAGAGATATCCATGTTTGCTGTGGTCTTATTGATGGGATTGCTAGCAATAGGATGGGCTTATCGAGCCATCCGCACCTCCCAAAATTTGTGGCTCACATTGCGGACCACCCATCACAGCACCTAGAATAAAGCTTAGGGATGGAAGGAATTTCGCTTACAAGGAGCGTGGTGTGCCAGAACAAGTAGCCAAGTATAAGATTATCTTTGTTCATGGCTTAAGTGCTTGTAGACATAGTCCTGTGATTTTGAAAAGCCTCCCTCAAGTACTGTACTGTGTTCATTCAGCCAAAAAATATATATATACTGTACTGTTTTCTTTTATTTACATTGAGTTTCTAAATTATTCTGTTCTAAAGGAAATACTTTTCAGGAATTTATTGAAGAACTTGGACTACACATTTTGTCTTTTGACAAACCCGGTTATGGAGAAAGTGATCCACATCCAAAACAAACATTGAAAAGTTTGGCTTTAGATATCGAAGAGCTTGTGCATCAGTTGGAACTCGGTTCCAAATTTTATGTAATTGGTTATTCTATTGGGAGCCATCTGGTTTGGGGCTGCCTCAAGTACATTCCTCTTAGGTATGAACTAGCTTTTATATATATATCAAAGATTTTTTTTTTTCCCCTTTAACAATAAATCTGTTCTTATATGAGCACATTTTGGCAGTGTACTATTGCTAACCTTGATCCTTTTGAAGAAAAGGAAAAAACTAGAAAATAAAAAGAGGCCTGAAAAAAAAAAAACAGTATTATGTCAAATTTTCTATTCTAAACTATATTTCATTTAAATATCATTTTTTATTATTATTTTCTCCACTTTTCAAGACATTTACCTTTCCTAAACTTTTCTAAACACTCACACAGTCACACTCACTTTTCAAAAAAATATAAAATAAAATAATTATTTGAGGAAACTGAAGTGTTCCCTAAATGTGGGAAGCAGTGTAGCAAGATCTTATTTTAGATAATCAGTGGGAAAGAATGTGAGTGTTATTCTTGAGTTCATTACCTATATTGGGCTCTTGTCTTATTTTAAGGAGACCATTGTGAATACTCTAAATAGCCACATTTCAAATACTAGTACTAGAGTTGTATCTTGCTATGCCTATGTAACTATTGTGAATATATTTCGGATGTGCATATAATCTTATAATGGGGAAATCTATGGTACTCTTTTTTTTTTTTTCTATAACATACCTACTTAATCTTAAACATTAACATATGATATTACCTTATTTAATATATATTTTATGATAATAGATAAATGATTAAGACCACATAGGTATAATGCATACAAAAAAAGTGTGTACCACTAAAAGCCTTGTAATTTTAACTGACACTTCATAATATTTCCAACTAAGATATTCACATTCAAAACTGCTCTCCTTTGTTATCACATATATATAAAGTGTGTACTATTTCAATAAAACATTGGAGAGAGAGAGAGAGAGAGAGAGAGAGAGAGAGAGAGAGAGAGAGAGAGAGAGAGAGAGAGAGAGAGAGAGAGAGAGAGAGAGAGAGAGAGAGAGAGAGAGAGAGAGAGAGAGAAATAATGATAACTTTTATTCAATTGTGTGTATAAAGTAAGTGAATAATAATAACATTTATTCAATTGTGTGTATGATGTAAAAATTGGTATTAAAACACTAATTGGAATGATCCTTGGTTTTGGCAAACTTGATATGAAAATTAATGATAATATTTATTCAATTGTGTGTACCTTTGGTTTTGAGAAACTTGATATGAAACTGATTAATACAATGAATAAGATTGGTGAAAATACTATTCCATTTTTCTCTAGAACATTAAAACATAGTAAAATTGTTATGTGAAGAAAAAAATGGTCATTTAAAAAATAATTAATTAAATAAAGGTTTCTGAAGAACCATATTTCATATCAAATTACTATATATATAATTTAAATACTATTGATAGTCATTTTTATATTTTGTTAACTCTTTAAAAAATTTTGTGTGAATATTATTAGGTATCAAATGTAAATTGTCCTTTTTTTAAAATTATTGTGAAGCACTTTTTTTTTTACAATTTATTTATTATAGATTCTTTAGTTTTTGTATTTAATAACTCACTTGAATGAATATTTTTGATGTAGTCCCACATTTGATTCTAAAATTAAGAAACAAAACTCTTTAAGAATAAATAATTTAAG
The DNA here is from genome assembly GCA_030820535.1 of Quercus parvula. Lineage (NCBI taxonomy): Eukaryota > Viridiplantae > Streptophyta > Magnoliopsida > Fagales > Fagaceae > Quercus > Quercus parvula. The sequence continues at coordinate 42,835,806 of JAUAME010000003.1, forward strand.
ACACATGGTGCAAAATTAGAACTCTAATTTGAAATTTTAATTTGAGTTTCTCTCACCTTTACCTATTATTATATCTCAATTAGAAGAAGTTATGATCTACTATTGTTTCAATTTGAGAAAGCTGTCCTGTTATTCTGAACTCTACAGAGAACAAATTTAAATACACTGTCATACGTGTACAGGTTAGCAGGAGTAGGACTACTTGCACCAATTATCAAATACTGGTGGCAAGGTCTGCCTCCCAATTTGTCTACAGAGGCTTACTACAAACAACTACCTCAGGACCTTTCTCAAAAAAAAAAAAACTACCTCAGGAGTCAGGACCAGTGGACAGTTGGAGTCGTTCATTATATACCATGGCTAACCTATTTATGGAATACACAGAAGTGGTTTCCTGCATTAAGTGCTGTACCCGGAAACCTTGATATTTTCTCTCCACAAGATTTAGAAATAATGTCTAAAAAGATTGGGACACAAATCAACAAGGTACGTACGTAGTTGAACGTTTTCTCTTTTATTTGTTAAGAGTAAATATTGTCAGCCCAAAAAAAATTGCTTTAGGAAACTTCTATGAGTAACATAAAAGAAATCAACGTTGTTAACTACGTACCTAATTTTCTACAAATATTTCTGTTGTTATCTTGTAGTTGGCACTCTCAACTTGAAGAGGAAACCGTTGTGATTTCGTACAATAGTTTTAAATTTCAACCTAAAGTTGGTTGTGAAATCATTTAATGATATTAATTTTGGTAGTAACTTGTAACGCGACATGCATTTAGTGAGCCATGTGTTTTTAGATAGCAATGAGATTACAAATGTGAGATGTTGGACATTGGTGACCCTAAAAAGAGAAACTATAGTTGGCCATATAGGGATGGCCAACCGTGATGAAATTAATTAGAAAATATTTTTATTTAGCTATTAATTTATATATGAGTTGTCATGGGTCCACTTCAAAAAACATTCTCCTAAGAAACAAATACGTACACATGATGCTATGTAGGATCATTAATGAAAAAGAATATATTGAAGTAGCTATGGAAAGATAGGTTGGGAGAGGAAGTTTATACATGTGGAAAGGCAAATAAGAGCAATTACATCAGCTCGGTCATAATTGTGCAAAATGAAAAAAATGGTTGATTTTACACAATTTGAGGAAAAAATGACACACATCAACTTGTGCATAATTGTGCATTTATGCACAATTGCTACAGTGCCCGTGCATATATGCACGGGCACTGTAGCGCTTCCATTTAATATTTTAATATTTCTATTTGTTATTTTAATGTTTTATTTGTATGGTATAAAAAGCAAAATGAATCAGACCTTTTTTGTCTTTCCTTTCACTGGGCAAGCCGCAACATCATTATGGAAAATTATAAAAAATTGATGAAGAATGAATATTTTATTGAAATATCTTGTAAAATAGATAAACTGATGTGAATGTTTTGTAAAAGTGATGGTGTAAAATAGAAAAAGTAGGTTTTTTGTGTAAAATAGACGGAATCTTTTTCTCCAGCTGATGTAATTGCTCTTAGATAGAAGGACATCTTCATATTTAATGCAGTAGATAGATTTTCTAAAAGAAGCCGTACGTTCAATGCGTTCCTCTAGCATCCACGCCGGTGCTTCTAAAATATAAAAAATGACAAAATTTACATAATTTACCTTCAAAACTCCCTTCAAAACTACTTACATAAGTGGATGTAAAAATGTACATATTTACACATTTATTGTAATAACCGTTTATATTTATATAGTTACTATAGTTGTGTATAATAATAATATATATATATATATATATATATATATATATATATATATATATTTTTTTTTTTTTTTTTTTAATTTTATCTCTCCTCTGTTAGACTACTTCTTCCCCAACATTCATAACAGCCCAGTGGAACATAAGAAGAAGAAGGAAGAAGCAAAGGATAACCACCCAACCACCAATCTAGCACCACCACCACCATCGCAACCTACCACCACCCAACCAATACCAACACAAACTATTTGAACAGTTGATAATCCACCACAAAGTTGACCCAAAATCCATAGAAAATTAAACCAAAATCAGCGCAAGTAATTAGAAAACCCAACTCAAAATCAAGCCAAACCAAAACTAAGCCAAACTCACCTAGAAACCCAACTCAAAAACAGTCTAAACCCACTGGGAAACCCAACTCAAAATCAATTCAAACCCCACCGAAAAACCATCCCAAACCAAAATCAAAACCAAACCCAACAGAAAACCCACATGAAAAACCCAACGGAGCTGCTACTGCCGCCAATCTGTTACCACCGATCTGTTGCCGCTTTGCCGCCAAATCTACCATCATGTGTGAGTGTTTGAGAGAGGAAGATAGTTGAGGGAGGATTGAGAGAGAGACTTTTGGAATTGATATTTGAGAGATACGGTTCAGATGAAAGAGAGAAAGATTTATAAATGAAATAGAGATATTAATAAATACTAATAAAAAAAGAATAAATAATATTATTTAAATAGAGTAGATAGTAAAATAGGTAAATTGTTGTGTGTGTTTTGAAAAAGCTGTAGTGTAAAATAGAAAAAGTAGATTCTTAATGTAAAATAGACAAAAAATTTAACTAGATTGATGCAAATGCTTTAAAAGTTGATAGGTATAAAAGTTTAAAAGGTAAAAAACAATTTACGTAAGAGAAATGTTAATCAATCCCCTAAGAACATTAGTTTATAAGCTATTTTTAGAAACATTTTATTGGGAGAATGATAAAAAAAAAAAAAAAAATGTTGTTGACAGTTTTTTTTTTTTTTTCTCATGAAAGTAGTGTCAAAATTTTTCTATTATGGTTTATTAACAATTTTCCTAAGGGTATCCGTTAACGTGACCTTTTATGTAATCAATTTTTACATCTCAGATGATGTGGTAATTGTATGGTACATATCTAAATCTACAATTTTTAGGGCATTCTTATTTAGGAGCCAAAATGTAAAATACAACCTTTTATAGTAAGAACTATATTTAGATCTTACTATATAGTATGTTTAATTTCTTTTTAAAATTTTTTTTAATAATGTGTAAGGTATTGTGCTTTTTGTTTTGGGTGAGTTAAGCGTGGCCTTATTATAAAATTAGAATTTTTTAAAATTATATTAACATGATGTGCCATAAAATAGAGTTTGGAATGTAGGTTGTATTATTAAAATAAGAATGCAAACTAGATAAATTAACTTTGAGTATGCAAAATGCCTTTTTTTTTCTTTTTCTTTTTTTGGCATTACCAAATGGGAATGCTCATATGTTACTTTGAAATTTGGAATAGCTTTTTGGTTCTGCTAGCTAGATCACATTTGTGTAGAGAGAGAGAGAGAGAGAGAGAGTTCCAATGGGTTGTTGTGTATCTTAAGACCAAAAACAATTTATTACCCTACGACAATGAATTTCACAAAATGAGAACAATTTTTCATGTTAATATTATGGTTAAATTAATGATTAAATTTAGAATTTTCTAACAACTAAACTTTTGAGATAATCGGTAATTTAGCAAGAGAAATATTAAAGAATTCCCTCAGGGCATTTATTAGTAAACCATTTTAGGAAAATATTTATAGGAAAAAAAATAATTAATATTTTAACAACTTTTTCTATTTCCTATAAAGTGGAGTCAAAACTTTTCTGAAATAGTTTATTAACAATTGCCCAAAGAGCACTCGTTAACATAACCCATTTAATAGTTCTAATTATTTTATGGACAAAATTTAGTTATAAAATTAGTTGTAACTTAAAGTAACAACCTTACTCAATATTTTTTTATTGAAAGTGAATTTTGATAAATCCACCATTAAATTGTATTTTCTTCTTATATCCTCCATGCTTGCAAAATTTCTAGATAATTAAAGATCAATGGCTATGTTATTAATAAATTGTTTAAATTGCTAATTTTTTCAGTTTAAAATTATGCATAAAATATAAGCTTGTAGATTATATAGTAAATAATGTCCGATTAACACAAAATTTGACATGTGTATTAAGAGCATAAAGAACATGTAATGCAACGGTTAGATTTTCAAAATATGTTGTAATGTTAATTTTTTTAAAGAAAATTGTAACCTAAAGCTACAACCAATTTTGTAGTTAAATTGTATCCTTATATTTTTACCCTCCAATAGGTATGCATCAAAATAAACATTTATAGAACAAGCATTTATTCTGCACTCTTAAATGGGTCTTTGCAGGAACATGTATTTCAGCAAGGAGAATTTGAATCAGTACATCGTACCTTGCTGGTTGGATTTGGGAATTGGGAATTCAGTCCTATCGATCTTGAGAATCCCTTCCCTAACAATGAAGTCTCAGTTCATTTGTGGCAATGTGATGAAGATAAGCTTGTAGATGTTGAATTGCAGCGCTTTATTGCCAAAAAACTTCCATGGATTCAATACCATGAGTTACCAAGTGCTGGAGACTTTTTTCCTTATTCTGTTGGAATGAGACAAGTTATCATATAGACACTTTTATTTGGCGAGAAGCAATAGAATTTTGATGCAGAATTAACAGGATGTTGATCTTATATGATGTCCAAAAATTCTTTTGCCATTTTTATTTTTAAAGAGAACCTTTTGCTTATTAAGAATTTAAGAGTGTCCTAATTTATTCTCTGAATTTAAGGTGAGTGGATCTGAGTTCGCCTTTTGGTTCTAATTTGGCCATGAGATGTCAAATCTTGGCCATTGAGTGGCTGATCTAGGCTGAGGGTGGCCTATCTTAGTGTCGGGGCCTTGGATCATGCAATAGAAAAGATTTAAAAATAAATAAATAAATTCTAGTTCGATTTGCTTAGTTAGTGGGTTTTTTTTTTTCATCATTTTTAGGACTATTGGTGTATGTTGTTTTGTTTATTTCGGTAAACTCATGGCGTAACTACCTTTTTTTAATCCCTACATTTTGGGATACTACCAATTAAATCCTCAAGTTTTATAAGTTCATTTTTTGTCCTTAAAATTTTAATTTGCCATTAATTTGGTCCTCAAATGAGGATATGATATAAACCAAAATGACAGTAAATTTATAAATACTAATCACAGACTCATGTGATGCATGAGAATATATAATTATTTTGAGATGTAGTATAATATATAATTTACTCTCTAAAATTTATTGTAAATAATTTGTTTACTGTAAAAATTAAACAATTTTTAAAAATGCATGTCTACTTGAAGCGCGGGCGCAACTTCTTAAATGCAAGCAAAAAGGGCAAGCCCAAAAAGAGAAATGATCAATAGATTAGGAGGCAGCCTCTCTCTCTCTCTCTCTCTCTCTCTCTCTCTCTCTCTCTCTCTCTCTCTCTCTCTCTCTCTCTCTCTCTCTCTCTCTCTCTTTTAAAACCATGTCTATAGCTTTCTAGATTAGGACTCTATTTTTCTGTACCTTCTTTGAGCTGCATTTTTAGGATATGGCAATGTCTGATCTTTTCTTTTCATGCACCTTGCTTGGGCCATACCCCTTTGGATGTTGGCTGATTTATTTTTTCGCACCTTGCTTAGGTGAGATTTAACAACGCAAAATTGCGTTAAAATTCAGCATGTTATATGCCAGATAAAATATCATTTTCAACCAATGTATTGACGAAGAAAAATAAGTGAAAGTGTCCAATTTTACTAGTATTGGACACTTTCACTTGTTGGTTAGAATTGGACTTTGGTATAATTTATATTGTTGTACTAGTATCTAAATTAAAAGGCGAACTTTTCACGCAACTTCTTAAATGCGAGCAAAAAGGGCAAGCCCAAAAAGAGAAATGATCAATAGATTAGGAGGCAGCCTCTCTCTCTCTCTCTAGGACTCTATTTTTCCATACCTTCTTTGAGCTGCATTTTTAGGATATGGCAATGTCTGATCTTTTCTTTTCATGCACCTTGCTTGGGCCATACCCCTTTGGATGTTGGCTGATTTATTTTTTCGCACCTTGCTTAGGTGAGATTTAACAATGCAAAATTGCGTTAAAATTCAGCATGTTATATGCCAGATAAAATATCATTTTCAACCAATGTATTGACGAAGAAAAATAAGTGAAAGTGTCCAATTTTACTAGTATTGGACACTTTCACTTGTTGGTTAGAATTGGACTTTGGTATAATTTATATTGCTGTACTAGTATCTAAATTAAAAGGCGAACTTTTCACGTGTTTGTTGAAATTGATGACATGCAAATTTTGATAGAACTAGTTGAGATGCGTGTCCAATTTTGAACATGTATACATATCTTAACATGTCCAATGAAATTGGCAATAAACACAAGTTTAACCATTCTTTTTATACCGACAAAACCAAAGCCCCTTTCTAAACTCCTTTTATACGGATAAAAACAAATTTTTGTACCCAGTTTATATGGACATAATACATAGTAATGTAATGAAATTTATAGTATCTTTAGAATTTTTTCTTTTTTAGTTTTTTTTTTTTTTTCCTATTAGCTAATAAAAAAAATGTGGGGCGTTCTTCCATTCAGGGCCTAGCTCCTAGGCCTAGACTTTGCCTAACTCGGATAATAGTAAATGAAAAAAATGTGGGGCATTTTTTTTTTTTTTACTATTCACGAAATTGCTGCCCACCGACTATCAAATTCAAGCCACAATTTGAACACCTTGCTCACATTGAAGATAGTGTTGGGAAAAATTCTATATAACTGTGAATAAATTTTAGCAAGTACAGCGGAAATACAACCACACAATAATACAAAAATTTACGTGGAAATTTTTTCTTCTTAAAGGGAAAAATCACGGGACAAACTCCAAATAATTTCACTATATTAAATAGATATTACAACACTTAGAGATACAACTTGAGTAAAAAAAAAAACTCTCTTTTTCTTTTCACTCACTGCTCTCTTTCTCACGGTTTATTTTCTCTTACTTTCTCTATTTTTCTCTTCTCTTTTGCTTGCTCTCACTCACGCAGCTCTTCAATACTGCACCCAATCCTCACACTTTTGGGACTTCACTTCTTTTCTTCACCTCTCTTCAAATGGCCGAATGCCTCACCTTTTATTTCTTCATCTTTTCTCGTTTTCTTCCTTCCACACTCTTCACATTAAATCACAATAAATGCAAGTCACTTACTTTGACTTTGCTTCAACCAAAATCTCTTTCTTCAGCTCTCATTGGCCGAATGGCCTTGCTTGTTTCTGTTCTCTTTTCTTCAGCGTGTCCAACACTTTGCTCACTTCTCATTAAGAGAAGTTAGACTTCTCACGAGTTATGGAAGACAAAAGTGACATGCTAATTAAATGAGCTCTTGACAAGGCATGTGGGCTGGACCATGGTGCAGTGCACCCAACAGATAGGTGCGAGTAATGCTGCAACTGCTAGCCTATATAATATATATAGACATATGTATGAAAAGATCATATAAGTTTAAAACAAAAAACCTGTTTAATACAAACTAGAAATGATAATGTTGCAAGCAAGCAAACAAATTGCGCATTGCGTAGTCCCAAATTATTCCCAAAATTTAAATATGTACACTAGCTGCCTCGCAGGATATAATCATATTTAAAGTTCTTTCTTCCAATCACATATTCATTCTTTAAATCTTTTATTATAAGCAGTATGCGGCTATATGCGCAACATATATTCTGACTTCATGATTTATTGTAATGGCAAAAAACCCATAGATGATGAAGTTAATATAACAAATGAAAATATGATATTATTATGAAAAGTCTCATCGAACCAGAGAGTGTGGCATATGCTTTTCGCAGTTTGTGCCAAACATGCAGCTGAAGCTAATGATCGCTAATTTCGCTATCTAAATAAGAAAAAAAAAAAAAAAAAAAAAAAAAAACTAGAGAAAGAGAGAACAAAAACAAAAATACTTTAAATAAATTTTCCTAGCTTCCTCAAATAGGAAAACATTGGTGAGTCCTGTGTTCTTTTTACTCCATAGCAAAACATGTAGAGATATGGAGAGATGAGATCTCCTTGCCTCAGTTCCTTCCTTGAGATTAGACCACCATTACTTTCAAAAAATGGTAGAAATTACATGCACAAATAAACTCATATGATAAAAATAAAAAATGTAACAGAGTGAAAATAGACGCATGAAAAAAATGTAAGAACTGTGTTCCCTAATCTATATATATTAACGGTCAAGTTTAGAAAAAATTCAATTAGATTTTACAATTGAAGTTCAATTTTGCGCCACGTGTCCTAAATTATTTATTTTTAAAGAGATTTTTATTTCTTAATTTTAGAGTCAAATGTGAGACCATATCAAAAATATTCATCTAAGTAAATTATTACATATAAAAACTAAAAAGTCTAGAATTAATAAACATAAAAAAAATTAAATTAATTTTTTTTAATGTACAATTTACATTTTCTACCTAATAATATTCTTACAAAACTTTTTAAAGAGTTAAAAATATATATATATATATATATATATATATATATATAAAACTAACTACCAATAATATTTAAATTATATAAAGAAAGAATTATACAATATATTTTAATATATATCTTTTAAATATATCTATCCATAACATTGGGATAGTAAAAGCGTACCACGTGTTTTGTTGGAATTGACTAAGATACAAACTTTTATAGAACGGCAAACTATTCTACCTAACATGATGTGGGTCCAGTTCTTGTGGGATGCATTGCTATTTGTCTTGTAAACTAAGTGAACGTTTGGATGCAATTTGGATGCAGCTGAAATGATTTTTCAACTGCCACCAACGTCTGTCAGTGGATCCGTGCATTGTTCACGGATCCTGTCCAGCTAAAACACGTTTCTTCAAAAAAAAACACATGTCATGGGAATGCAGGGGTGGGACGTTGCCTCTAGCTATATAAGTTGGTTACATTCAAGGAGAGATCACAAAGCAGTTTGGTGATGGTCTTCGGGTTTCATTTTTCGTTTTTGCAACACATATTCTAACTTCGTCGACCATGGGAAGTTTCTCTTTAGTTTCGGCTGCAGCAAGAAGGTATGAAAAATTTTAGCTATCTAGCTTGAATCTATGTGTTTAATTTATTGAAGAACAGCAATATTTTATGAAAATAAATCCTAAATTTCCCTCTCTCCGAGTAAATAATTTTTCTATTTTTTTGTTAGACACTGCATGCATTACCTTGTGGCTGTAACAAATATCTTATGCAGATGTGCCATCTAATTAATGTTTGTTAAATATTAACATTGATACACCATGTTGAATATGCTAGTATGGATGTGGAAGCGAAAACATAAAGTATAGAACACAGTAACACACGAGAGTTACGTGGTTCAGCCAAATGGCCTACATCCACGGAAGAAACCCTAAAGGGCTACATCAATAATATATTAGAGTGCAGTACAAATCCTGTGTTATAATGAATCATAACATGTGTATATATAGTAGACTAAACCCTAGACTAATAGACTTCTAATACAAGTAGGAGACTTGGCTTGCACACAAAATAAAATTAGGTTTTGACGAATGCTAATGGGCTAATATATCTCTAACAATGTTGAACTAAATTTGAGAGATAATATCATGCAAATATGTCACAGGCTAGAAGGAAAAGTGGCACTAATCACTGGTGGGGCTAGCGGCATTGGTGAGTCCACTGCAAGAATCTTCTCCAAACATGGAGCTAAAGTTGTAATCGCAGACATCCAAGACGAGTTGGGTCACTCTATATGCAAAGAACTAAATCCTCAATCCTCATCCTTTGTCCATTGTGATGTTACTAAGGAAACGGAAGTAGAAAATGCTGTTAACCATGCTGTTTCCAAGTACGGTAAGCTAGACATTATGTTCAATAATGCTGGTATAGCTGGAGCACCCAAACTCAACATCCTTGACACCACCAAGGCTGAATTTGAGCAAGTGGTTAGTGTCAACCTAGTTGGTGCTTTCCTTGGCACAAAACATGCAGCCCGTGTGATGATCCCAGCTCGAAAAGGCAGTATAATCACAACTGCTAGCACATCCTCAATCATAGGAGGAGGTGCAACGCATGGCTACACAAGCTCAAAACATGGCGTAGTTGGATTAATGAGAAATACAGCAGTGGAGCTTGGACAGTTTGGCATTCGTGTGAATTGTGTGTCACCGTATGCGATTGCTACGCCGTTATTAAAGGATTTCTTAAAGCAGCTGGATACTAATGAAATTTCCAATGTTTTTTCAAGCTTAAAGGGTGAGGTTCTCAAGCCAGAGGATGTGGCTGAGGCTGCTCTCTATTTGGGAAGTGATGAGTCAAAATATGTGAGTGGACATAATCTTGTGATAGACGGAGGTTTCACCATTCTAAATACTGGCTTTTGTTTATTTGCACAATCTTAAGATATGAGTGGACATTCCAATCCAAGGAACAGCCTTTTGTTTGTTTGAACAATTCTTGACATGAATAATGGATGAGGAGCAAGTTCATGGTCCATGAAAAATGAGTTTTATATGAATTTTTGAAATGATTTAATTTTCCCAATTTGATAATGAATCTAAAATTTTGCTTATGGCCTTCCGGCCAAGTGACACCTTAATTAACTATATTATATAATCCATATAGTTGTCAATATTATACATACATGATACATATTGTATTGTATTCAAAAAGTTGTGTATCGTATAGATATATTATAAATGTTCATGAATTACACGATATAATAGTATTGTATGAATGATATCTTACTCAGTTAATATAGATTTTTGGGCCGATCTGGATTTATCTTCCATTTCAGTGTTATGGCTGCTAATACTATAAACACACATGGCCAAGGGTTGCACGTGGTTCAATGTATGTGTAATGCAAACTCCCCATATAAAAGAAGGATAATGCCAAAATGGCGGCGAGCTACGTAGATAATAAATGCAACTGGCCATTTCTCATTTTCCTCTAAATGGGCTACAAAAGTATTTTCCAACGAAAAATGCAATTTATGAAAGTTTGGGATAATAAAAAAGGAAATTTTGTGAAAGATTGAGGGCCAAAATGTAAATTTGAAAAAGTTTGATGGCATTCTTGTAATTTTGAAAAGTTTTGGGGTCAAAATTGTAATTTGTGAAAAGTTTGTGTGAATGTGCTGCCTGTTTGTTTTTGTTTTGATTTTGGATTGGGCTGTGAATGGTTTAATTTGGATTAAGTTTGGGTTTAATTTTAGTTAAAAATCGGATCAAACTAGCTGATTCAACAGGAATCAACATCAACTCAGTTCGATTATACTTAAAAATTGAAAAATTACAGAAAAAGTAGAAATAATAAAAAAAACCAGTTATTTAATCGAAAAAAATCAAAAACTGGTACAGTTGGTCTAATTTTGGAACGGTTCAATTAAATGTAAGAGCATTCACATCCCAAAATTGTATCCCACCTTATTTTACCATGCAAAAAAGTTACTTTATCAATTATACCATACCATTTTACAATACACTCAACATCCCAAAACTCTATTTTTTTCCCCATTTTATTTAAATATTCTATTTTATTCCCTTTTTTTTTACTATTTCTCTTTTTCTCTTCCTTTTCCTCTCTTTCTCCCTCAACCTCTAGCACTGGCCACAACAGATAAAACCAAAACAATTCAACACACAGTCACCCTAATAGCCACCATGCCACCACCAACACATAGTCACCCCACATATCCCAGCACCACCCACCGGACCATCAAACCAAAACCAAAACAACATTAAAAAATTAAAAAAAATAAAAAATAAAAAAACTCATTAAAGCATCAGTTCAAACCAAGCCAAAACCCCACCATCGAAGCCACCATCAAAAAAAAAAAAAAAAAAATCACCATTGGAGCCACCATTGGAGCTAACGACATAGCCACACACCCATCACCACCACCACCACCGGAAACAAAACCCATAAAATCCACACAACTAAAACCCACCTCTGCCACCACAACCAGAGACACCACCACAGCAACAACACACCCACTACCACCATTCACAAACCCACCTCTACCACCGAAAACCCACCCCATCGTAAACCCCCTCTACCACCATGAACCCACCCCATCGGAACCCACCCATAGTAAACCCCGTCAAAACCCATTCCAAAAATCCAACACAATCCCACTGAACAAACCAACATGAAAGATACCACACTACCGCCACCCACTAGCCTAAAACCCAAACCCACAACCGCACCGATCCATGCCGCCGCCGTCAACTAGAGGGAAAAAGCAAGCCACATCACTACTGTCAACTAGGCCGATCTACAACGAGAAAAAGGATAAATAATGGGAGTGGGTGGTGGCTTGCTGTGGTGTGGTGGCTATGGGTTTTAGGTCTGAAGAGAGAAGAAAAATAACGAGAGAGAGAGAGAGAGAGAGAGAGAGTGTGTGTGTGTGTGTGTGTGTGTGTGTGTGTGTGTGTGTTGGAATTGTTTAATAAAAAGTAGAAGAGAGAGAATTAAATAATAATATTTAAGTTTACCATTCAGCTACAATACCATCATACATTTAAGATGTTACTGTAGCAATATGGCAAAAAAATTTGCACTTTTACAAGTTCTCACTTCCGGATGTTGAGCTCCTTTGAGCCTGAATGCCAAATTTTCCTTACATTTGGCATTTCCCAGGCCCAATGCAAATGCTCTAAAGAAAACAAAGTGTTTTCTCCACACACACACAAAAAAAAAAAAAAAAATCAAATCAAATATTTTTTTTTTAAAAAGACACACACATATGTTTGTAGAGAGGTAGAAGTAAAGATTAAAGGATTATCTTGATAATTTTTTACGGTGGATTATCTTTACCTAATCGTTTTCAACTTCACTAATTCTTGAAATTTTTAGGAGAGAGAGTGTCTAAGAGATGGAGAAGAAAAGCATAATTGGAATTTAAGAGAAAATAAATAGAAAGCTTAAGGGGGTGTTTGGTATATACACTTAAAAACATGTGTTTTGTCATTTGAAAATATGTGTGGGTGAAAAAATGTATAGAAATACGTGTAATATTGTTTAAAAACTGAAAATTATTGTTTGAAATAATTGAGGCTAGACTCGTTGGGTCATTCGGGAAAAGAAAAAGAAAGAAATAGTGTAGGTGGGGTGGGTGGAGGATTTAATGAGTCATGACTTTCAACGAGAGGGCTTAGATTAATACTTTTTTCTTTTTCTTTTTCTTTTTTTTGGGGGGGGGGGGGGGGGGGGGGTGGGGGAAGAGGCTTAAACTAATGCTTTTTTTCCTTTTTTTTTTTTGTCCATCTCTTTCTATTCCTATAAGGCTTTCTATTCCTATAAGGCTATATAGTGATACAACACAGACATTTGGGCAAAAATAGCCAAATACCACTATTTTTTGAAATTATTAGTGTTTTACTACTATTTGAGAAAGATTTAACAATTTTCCACCATTTTAAAACTCGAGTTTGAGAAACTCAAGTTTTACATGGAACTCGAGTTTAAGAAAATTGAGTTCCATAAAAATACCACATGGAACTTGATTATGTGGAACTCAAGTTTGTTGCTTGAGTTTAGTACACTCGAGTACCATGTAAGAAACACACCACTCACACAGCCACAATTGTTGACTTATCTTTTTTTCTTTTTCTTTTTTCCTCATTGGCTTTCAATTTTGTTTCTTATTCTTCCAGGTGTGGGTTTCTCTTTTTTCTTTCTTTTGTCAGGGTCATGAGGGATGGGAGGCCACAATTGTTGACCTATCTTCTTCTTCTTCTTCTTCTTCTTCTTCTTTTTTCATTGTTGAAACACAAGCAGTTTTATCACAAGGAACTTCAGTTTCATAAACTTGAGTTCTAAGTGGACTTTTTAAGCAACTCAATTTTTGTAAACTCGAGTTCCATGTCAAACTCAAGTTTGTGAAAATCGAGTTTTAAGAAAATGGTATATTGCTAGATATTTCTCAAACAGTGATAAAACACTAATAATTTCGAAAAAAATAGTGGTATTTGACTATTTTTGCCTAGACATTTGGCATAAATATAATAGTTGCTTAATTTTTTAATATATAATATTACCTATAAAGTTATAAATAACCAAACAATTATGGATTATATATTATTTTTAAATAATAATATATTGTTATTGTGGGGGAGCAAAACCTGGGCCTATGTGGTGGGCTTAGGTACAACGTTTCATCAACAATACGTCCGAGGAGAGGAAATCATAGGAAACCCTCGTAACTAACAGTAAAGCGCGTAAGTATCCAGAGAGGTTGATCCGAGAGTAGTACCCTCCTCGGATATAGCATATGTCGGTAAGAGAAGCCTCGGCTTCCCCTTAGTCCACCTTCCAGGAAGTTCCAGAGGTGAAGATAGATTATCGATGCACATGGAAGGGATAAGGATGCAGAAATATCTTGGGAAAAAGCTGCTACCACCGCATTAAATGCATTACAGCAGCTTTCCTGGCCGCATTTATGTGGAGAAGACCCCTGAACAGTGTTTTAAATCACCTTTACCCCCAGAAAATCAAAAAGCTGTAATGGAAGAAGTGGAAACTCAAGTACCAGGCTAGATGGCAGACAAGTGGACGATAGGATCGAACAATGAAGGACTATATAATGGAGTAAGACCTCCATAAGAAGGGGATCACGAGAGAAAAAAAAGAAATATCAAGAAATAATTACTGTAGCATCTGGAAGAATACAACCTAAAGGAAAACATTTTATCTAAGATCCTACCCCTCGGATCTTACTCGAATCCATCAATTAGTCCAAAACTTGCTCCTCGGACATAAGATCTTAACTTGTTTATGTGTTTTAGTTTCCTCGGCTAAGTTCCTATCCTTCAATAACTGTTGTAAGATTCGTTATTAGCCCAATTCTCTGACCCACTCTCTCACAAATTTATTGTATTGGGCTTATTGGGCCCATCTCCTGTTTCCATCTAGGTGTGGGCTACAATTTGTGACCCTACAATTGGCGCCGTCTGTGGGAAGAATTAGCGCTAGTAGAAATTTACGACAGTTATGGCAGGTTCAGGACCGCAACAGGCCAGTCCGCCTCATGCAGAGTCAGTAAACGTCAGTCAACAAGATGAACTCCATAATCTTGAATGGGAAAACCACGTAGATAACCAACGTGAGGGTAGCTCACGAACGATCCATGCTGGGAAAAGCGGCTATCGACGAAAGAGCCATCTGGTGCAAGGGTACGCTGATGAAAAGGACTTGCAACGTGAAATAGAAGATTTGAAAAAGAAGCTTCGTCGAGCACAACGAAATCACACCCCTTCAAGTTCTGATGTCTCCTCCAACGATGAAGGGGAGGACAGTTACAGGGATTCTTCAAAAACTCCCCCCAGTGAATCCTATTCCTATGAAGAGGAACATTCTCACAAAAGAAGGAGAAAAAGTTCGTCTAGAAGGGGAGTGGGAACTAAAGACATGAAGAAGGCTCTGACCCAAATTTCTAAGTCTCCCTTTACTCGGGGAATAGAAAAGGCAAAGCTTCCCAGACGTTTTCATCAGCCTACGTTCTCTATGTACAACGGACGTACCGATCCTGTAGAACACGTGAGCCAATTCAAACAAAAGATGGCGGTTTACTCTCAGGACGAGGCTTTGTTGTGTAGAGTATTTCCCTCTAGCCTAGGACCGATGCCGATGAGATGGTTCGATGGGTTGAAGACTGACTCCATCGGTTCCTTTAAGAAGCTCACTCAATCATTCTGCTCCCGGTTTATCACATGCAGCAGAGTTCCTCAACCCCTTGATTCTCTGCTGTCAATGACAATGAGGGAAGGGGAGTCTGTGAGGTCATATGCCGAGAGGTATTGGGAGATGTTTAACGAGATTGACGGAGATTTTGATGAGGTTGCTGTCAGAACCTTCAAGGTCGGTCTTCCCTCCGAACATGGTCTGAGGAAGTCCTTGACAGGGAAACCGGTCACCAGCTTGCAACAATTAATGGATAGAGTGGATAAATATAAAAGGATAGAAGATGATCAACAACAGCAGCAACAAGGAAAAGGGAAAGCTAAGCTTGTCCCTCAAGAAATGAGAGAGTTTAGGCCGGACAGGTATAATAATAACAGGCCGAGAAGGGATTATGCAGAGCAGCAGATATCCAGTAACAGCCAAGTAGTCGGAGCAGTATTCCGAGAGCCTGTGCACCAAGTCCTGGAAAAGGTTAAAAACAAGCCCTTCTTCAAGTGGCCCAGTAAGATGATGGGAAACCCTGAAAAGAGAAACCGAAATCTCTATTGCCAATATCATAGAGACCACGGTCACACCACTGAGGACTGTAGAAGCTTATGGGATCACCTTGACCAACTTGTCCGAGAAGGTAAATTGAAACAGCTGTTGCATCATTCCAGCAATTTGGGCAGTCAGCCTGATACCCGACCAGAAAGGGAGAATCCTCCAAGACCTCCTCTTGGAACTATTAACGTTATCTTTGCGGCACCTGGCAGAACAGGGTCATGCCCCTCCAAAGTAATGTCTGTGGCTCGTCTGTACCCTGAGGAAGACCCCCACGAGCCGAAGAGAGCTAAATTAAACTGGTCCCTGGTCATGGGATTCTCGGACGAAGACAAGATCGGAACTGTTCAACCTCATGATGATGCTCTAGTGATTACCCTCCGAATCGGGGGCTATGATGTAAAGAGAGTGATGGTAGATCAAGGCAGTGCAGTCGAAATCATGTATCCTGACCTCTTCAAGGGGCTGAATTTAAGAACTGAAGACCTGACGCCTTATAATTCCCCTTTAGTAAGTTTTGAAGGGAAGATTATTATCCCGAAGGGACAAGTCAGACTGCCAGTGCAAGCCGGAGTGGAGATAGTGGAGGTCGATTTTATAATAGTGGATGCCTACTCCCCTTATACGTCAATTGTTGCTAGGCCTTGGCTTCATACTTTAGGAGCGGTCTCTTCCACCCTGCATCAGAAGATCAAATACCCTTCCGGAGGCCAGATAGAAGAAATACTGGGTGATCTGGCCATGGCGCGACAGTGCATGATAACAGCCATCCGACACAAGCCTGAAGCAGAATCTAAGACTCGTAAAGAGGAGATATAGCAATTAAAACCCCTAATGCCGTCCAATGATGGGTTATCCGAGGTAGTGAAGTGTGAAGATCTTATAAAAGTCACAATAGGAGATGACCCTGAGAAATTCTTTCAAGTCGGATCCCAACTACCCCAGTTAGAGAAGGAGGAATTGGTAGAGTTCCTTAAACGAAACATCGATGTCTTTGCATGGAATGCTTATGAGGCTCCAGGGGTGGACCCAAACTTCATTTGTCACCATTTGAATGTTAATCCGGTGATGACCCCCAAGAAGCAGCTCTCTCGTCGGCCATCTAAAGAGCATGCAGAAGCAGTTCGTCAGGAAGTGACGAAGCTCAAACAGGCAGGGGCTATCAAGGAGGTCTTCTATCCCGAGTGGCTGGCGAACACTGTAGTGGTCAAGAAAAAGACTGGGAAGTGGCGAGTATATGTTGATTTCACAGATCTAAATAAAGCCTGCCCTAAAGATCCATTCCCCATGCCCAAAATCGATCAGCTGGTAGACGCCACAGTCGGTCATCCTCGGATGAGTTTCTTGGACGCGTTTCAGGGTTATCATCAGATACCTTTAGCATTGGACGATCAAGAAAAAACTGCCTTTGTTACGCCAGTAGGGAACTACCACTACAAGGTGATGCCTTTTGGTTTGAAGAACGCGAGTTCCACTTATCAGAGAATGATGACGAGGATGTTCGAATCGTTATTAGGAAAAAATATGGAGATTTACATAGATGACATGGTGGTGAAAAGCAAAAAGGCATCCGAACACCTAGAAGATCTTCAAGTTGTCTTCGAAATTCTCAGAAGCCATAAACTACGTTTGAATGCCTCCAAATGTTCATTTGGTGTGGGGTCGGGCAAATTCTTGGGTTACATGGTTACTCATAGGGGAATTGAAGTCAATCCCGACCAGATTAAGGCCATCACCAATATGCGAACTCCTCGGAACCCAAAAGAGGTGCAAAAACTAACCGGAATGGCCGCTGCTCTGAATAGATTCATATCTCGATCGGCAGACAGGTGCCGACCTTTTTTCCTGTTGATCAATAAATGGAAAGGCTTCGAATGGTCGACGGAATGTGACGCAGCCTTTCAGCAACTCAAAGACTATCTTGCTCGGCCGCCAGTCATGTCAAGTCCTGAACCAGATGAGGTTCTTTTTGCTTATATTGCGGTGGCCTCCTACGCAGTAAGTTTAGTGTTGATAAGAGTTGATAACAGCGTACAGCGGCCAGTGTAGTACGTGAGTAAATCGTTGCACGAGGCAGAGGTGCGCTACCTTCCACTGGAAAAGGCCATCCTAGCAGTGGTGCTTGGCACACGCAAGCTGCCTCACTATTTCCAAGCACATACGGTGATTGTTCTCACACAACTCCCACTAAAGGTCGTACTTAAAAGTGCATATTACACGGGAAGGGTAGCCAAGTGGGGTACAATTCTGGGAGCTTTCAATATCAAGTACATGCCTCGCACCTCAGTAAAGGGACAGGTACTCGCCGATTTGGTGGCAGAGTTCACCGAACCTGAAGCGGATGGATTACTAGCACAAGGGGAAAAGGATAAAAAACTGGTCGGTAATATCTCCCAATGTTTCCCTCCGACGTGGGAAGTGCATGTAGATGGGGCATCAAATCAAAAAGGCGCGGGAGTTGGGTTAGTGTTGACATCTTCAGAGATGATCACCATTGAAAAGTCTCTGAGGTTAGGCTTTCCTGCCACGAATAACGAAGCAGAGTACGAAGCATTACTAGAAGGAATGGTTATGGTCCTAAGGATGGGAGGAAAGTCCATTAAACTCTTCTCGGATTCAAGGCTAGTTGTTGGTCAAGTCAAAGGTGAATTTGAAGCCAAGGACGAGAGAATGCGAGGTTATCTTGGCCGAGTGAAAATCATGCAGATGGAGTTCGAATCCTTTAGCTTGCTACATGTCCCAAGAAGTGGCAACACTCATGCGGACTCTTTGGCCACCCTCGCAACTTCCTCGGCACAGAACTTGCCCCGCATAATCCTCGTTGAGGACCTGCATCGACCCTCGACAATAGCAAACGTAGTTCAGATCAATCAAGTCAGAATGGGGCCAAGTTGGATGGATCCTGTCATGCAATTCTTAAAGGACGATATTCTACCTGAAAAGAAAATTGAAGCCGACAAAATAAGAAAGAAGGCTCCCAGTTATTGGCTGTCGCAGGATAGCAAGCTATACAGGCGTTCCTTCTCTAGGCCTTATCTGCTATGTGTTCATCCCGATCAAACGGAATTGCTCTTGGAAGAGATGCATGAGGGAATCTGTGGAAGCCATACTGGAGGTAGGTCCTTAGCGCATAGGGCCATTACTCAGGGTTATTGGTGGCCGAATATGCAGAGAGAAGCTTTGGAATATGTCAAAAAGTGCGATCAATGTCAACGGTATTCACCGAGTATACACCAACCAGGAGGAGCCCTCAATCCAATATCTAGCCCATGGCCATTCGCTCAATGGGGCTTGGACATCGTGGGACCATTTCCTAAGGCTGTGGGAAACAAGAAATATCTCATAGTCGGCACTGACTATTTCACAAAGTGGGTTGAAGCAGAGCCTCTAGCCAATATCCGAGATGTGGATGCGAAGAGATTCGTCTGGAAAAGCATTGTTACTCGGTTCGGTGTACCTCATGTACTCATCACAGATAATGGACTCCAGTTTGACAGCAAGATGTTCAGAAATTATTGTGGCGAGTTGGGGATCACTAACAGATATTCTACTCCGGCTTACCCTCAAGGGAATGGACAAGCTGAAGCTGTGAATAAAGTCATATTAAGCGGATTGAAGAAAAGATTAGATGATGCGAAAGGCAGATGGGTGGAAGAACTCCCACATGTACTCTGGACGTACAGGACCACACCTCGTAGGTCCACTGGAGAGACCCCTTTTTCAATGACTTATGGAGCTGAAGCAGTCATCCCTTTGGAATCCGGGTTCCCAACGACAAGAACGAGCTCATTCAACCCAAAAGACAACGATGAAAACTTAGCAAGAGGTCTGGACTTGATCGATGAAAAAAGGGAAAACACAATGGTTCAATTGGCTCATTACCAACAGAAGCTGAAGCGAGGTTATGACGCCCATGTAAAGACAAGACCTTTGGTCCCAGGTGACCTGGTGCTGCGCAAAGTTGTGGGCTCGGCAAAGAACTCTGCGTGGGGAAAACTAGGGCCAAATTGGGAAGGACCATATCGTATCACCTCCAACGCTGGTGTTGGAGCATATTTCTTGGAAGACTTGGACGGACTTGTAATACCCCGACCTTGGAATATCAATAACTTGAAAAGGTACTACTATTAATAAATCTGTAGTTGAATAATATTCTTTCTTTATGTTAAATATGTATGTCTCTTTCCGTATTTTTCGATGTTCTATGAAGTGTTTAAACTTAAATCCAATCATGCATGAGTCCTCGGACCAGATGATCTGGGTTAGTTAACACCTTCACCGTTCTATGAAGTGTTTAAACTTAAATCCAATCATGCATGAGTCCTCGGACCAGATGATCTGGGTTAGTTAACACCTTCACCGTTCTATGAAGTGTTTAAACTTAAATCCAATCATGCATGAGTCCTCGGACCAAATGATCTGGGTTAGTTAACACCCTCACCGTTCTATGAAGTGTTTAAACTTAAATCCAATCATGCATGAGTCCTCGGACCAGATGATCTAGGTTAGTTAACACCCTCATCGTTCTATGAAGTGTTTAAACTTAAATCCAATCATGTATGTGTCCTCGGACCAAATGATCTGGGTTAGTTAACACCCTCACCGTTCTATAAAATGTTTAAACTTAAATCCAATCATGCATGAGTCCTCGGACCAGATGATCTGGGTTAGTTAACACTCTCGCCGTTCTATCAGGTGTTTAAACTTAAATCCAATCATAACTGGAGACTTCTGACCAGATGATTTGGGTTAGTTAACACTTGTTCTATTTCCCTTTTAAGCATTCAAATATAGATATAAATGCATGACTCAAATTTCTTGTTAAGTTTAGTTATATTTATTTGGCTCGTATGTTAACCCAACTTCCAGAACTTCTTAATCAAATTAATCATTCATATACTACAAGCAAAAAAAAAAATGAAATGTCAGCAGAAGGATTTACTATTACTTGCCATAATACGTAAAACAAAAGGAGTATATCTTCATTAATGATTAGAACATAGTACAAATATTTAAAATGGTAAACATAGAAAAAAAAAAAAAAAAAACTAAAACAAACATTCTAGGCCTTTGTTTTGGGAGCTTGGTGGTCAGCTACTTGTTCGGACCGCGAAGGAGCAGCATCTGGAGCCCTACCCTGGGAGGCCTCAACTCTTTCCCCTTGACCAGCGTCTTGATGAGAGGCCATTGGGACTTCCACAGGAGCTGGAAGAGCTTGACTTGTCGCAGGAGGTTCGGATACTGGGGCTGGCTGCTCTGAAGGAGGAGGATCAGAACCTGGGAGCGGTTGAATGTCAGGTTCATAGTACACGCTCTCAGGCCTCCTAAGGATGGAGTCAGCAGGGACCCCAGCGGCGTCAAGGGCTTTTTCCCAAGTAACGTCGCAGTATTCCCTAGCGAGAGAAGCAAATTCTTCAGTTAATCTGCTCTGAGTCTCTTCCACCCCCAAAGCATAAGAGGCTTGCCTTTCGGCCTCAGCTGCCTCCTTCTGTAGCTGTGCAGCTTCCTTAGCCTTATGAAGCTCTTCGCGCAGATCTTTCACCATCTGCCTCTTCGTTGCTAAGTTGATTTCGCAGAGGTGTAGTTTGCTGCGAAGAGTCTCAGCCTGCTTCTCGGTCGTTTTTAAGCCAGCCTCAGCGCTGGCCTTGTCCTGGATAGCCTTCTTCACCTGCTCGGCCATCTGCTTCTGTTGGTTTCTCAGCACATTCAGATGGTCCTCCGCAGTCTCTCGGGCCTCGTGAGTAGCCTTTGTCTCATCACGAAAGCGCTTCGCCCACTCCTCAGCCACGTACACTTGTTGCGCGACCTGTTATGCAAAGTAAAAAAAAAAGTGGTTTAGATTTAAGAAATAATATGCAAATAAAAAGAAATCAAATTCAAGTTACTCACCATAGCCAAGTCCCTTTTCATGGAAAGGAGTAGGTCAGGATAATCAAAACTCCTGTAAGCCGCCAAGTCCGTAGGTAGGAGGAGGGGCTGTAGCAAAGCATCGGCCATACGGCCTGCATGACCACCTCGAAAGTGCCTAAGTGAGGCATCCATCGAGATAGGACCACCATCAACCTCCAGCACTGGCGACCAAGTTCGTGGTGGATGACGAACCTGGGCCGCTGGTTGCTCCTCGCGGCTCTCCACAGAGTGGGCCCTCCTACTCCGACGTTCTTGTGAAGGTCTGGCCTGCTTATTGCCCCTTGATGGGCCTAACTCCCCCTCCTCGGCAGGCTCCACTGGCCTCTTCCTCCTCAGATCTGGGTTGGGTTTGAGCCCGAGGTTGGCAGGCACCTGGGGCGGAGGAGGGGGAGGGTGTGCAGTTTGTTTGGATTTGCCCTTATCTTGAGGAGATGGCCCTTTGTTCCTGCCCTTCATCAACTCCTTCAAAGTAGGGCCAGTCTTGGGAGCCATGTCGTCCTCCTCGTCAGATGTATCGGCAATATAGGTTATCACCTGAGCTGGAGTCTGCACGCACGACTGCTCGTCCGCTCCGTCCTCGGCCTCTGATATAAAGTCTGTTTCTTCTTCAAACTTAAACTTGTCAATCTCTAGTTCGAGGGAGGAAGAAGAAGCTGTACCTTCTCGGAGGATAGCTTCCCCAAGTGGTACTTCGCACAGCGGTTCAGCAGCAAGGGGAATCCCCTGTGGAATGGGATGGTCAACTGGAGGAAGATCGTAGTTGGCGAGGAAGTTTGGCCGAGACACGTCTATGCGCGCCAAACGATGGTCTCCTGCTCGGATGGAGTTGCCGACGTCTAAATATGACCTTGAAATGGGCTCGAAATCCAAAATGAGGTGAACCGCTCGTAGTTGCCCGTCGTCGTTCACAAAATTTTTGATCTCAGCAGGTAGTTCAGTGCTGGAACGTTGATCAGGCTGAGCTTCGGATTGGTAAAAAATTTATCTGTCAGACAAGTAAATCACACAGTTAAGCCTCGGCTACAAAAAATAATAACAGTAATATTAACATAAAACAACTAAGCAAATAAGCGTAAAGGCATCAGAATACTCCTCAATGCTAAAGTTAGAAATCCTAAGTCTAGGTTGCTCCACCTGGTGTCCCGGCCTTGGTTGGGCAGGCTAAGCCGTCGCTCCAAGGCCCCGACAGGATTAGATAGTCGTCTTTCATCCCCTTATTAGACTTGGGGAGGCAGGATATCAATTTAACCACATTGTTACGGGACTTAAGGTAAAGCCTGCCCGAGTCTCTATATGGCCTTCATATAGGTGGGCGACGTCGTGCCACGTCAATCCTAGCCCCAGATGCCGGTCCAAAGCGTCGATTGACCCTAGGACTCTAAAGAAGTTGGGGGCACACTGATGGGGACACAGCCTATGGGCGCGAAGATAGTCCCGTGTAATCCTACCCATGGGAATGGTCATCCCCCCTTCTATGAAGGCAATCATAGGGATGACCACCTCTTCTACTTTCCGGTCAAACTCCACTCCCTCTGTGGTGCAGTGACGTACCACCACCTCCGGGGGAATGTGGTATTTTTCTTTGAATAACTCTATCAGAGCCGGAGTGTTTACTAAGCGCTCGAATCTACCCATTGTTAGTCTCTAGAAGTTGGAGTGGTTAGCCGAGGAGGTTAGCCGAGGATACAGTGGAGGTCGGAGTGCGAAACTTACGTGAGAATGAACACGGATTGTTCCTCCGGTCGCTGGAAGATCGTTAAGCTCTCTTTCTAGTGAAAAAATGGTGGATGCCTGAATATGAACACTCTGAAGTTGCAAGCTCTGATAAGAAACGAAAAGTAACATCTGAAAGTTTTTATAATGGGGACGGAAAAAGGAAAAGCCACAATCTCGCCCAAATATTGAAGTTGAGATCTGGACCGTTGGATTCGTATTTCACCGTAGGATGTCTGGGTTGAAACGCAGTTCTAAGCGTTTAATGATGATTGTGCGAGTTCCCAAGCGTCAGAAGCCCTCACGAAATGGTAGAAATGACCCTTACACGCGCCTAAATTTAAATACTGTTAAAGGCTACATCGTAATTACTTATGTGCATCAAAATCCTAATTTTCCTCCTCGGATAAGAAAGAAAAATTAGAATTTTGAGGGGCTATTGTGGGGGAGCAAAACCTGGGCCCATGTGGTGGGCTTAGGTACAACATTTCATCAACAATACGTCCGAGGAGAGGAAATCATAGGGAACCCTCGTAACTAACAGTAGAGCGCGTAAGTATCCAGAGAGGTTGATCTGAGAGTAGTACCCTCCTCGGATATAGCATATGTCGGTAAGAGGAGCCTCGGCTTCCCCTTAGTCCACCTTCCAGGAAGTTCCAGAGGTGAAGATAGATTACCGATGCACATGGAAGGGATAAGGATGCAGAAATATCTTGGGAAAAAGCTGCTTCCACCGCATTAAATGCATTACAGCAGCTTTCCTGGCCGCATTTATGTGGAGAAGACCCCTGAACAGTGTTTTAAATCACTTTTACCCCCAGAAAATCAAAAAGCTGTAATGGAAGAAGTGGAAACTCAAGTACCAGGCTAGATGGCAGACAAGTGGACGATAGGATCGAACAATGAAGGACTATATAATGGAGTAAGACCTCCATAAGAAGGGGATCACGAGAGAAAAAAAAGAAATATCAAGAAATAATTACTGTAGCATCTGGAAGAATACAACCTAAAGGAAAACATTTTATCTAAGATCCTACCCCTCGGATCTTACTTGAATCCATCAATTAGTCCAAAACTTGCTCCTCGGACATAAGATCTTAACTTGTTTATGTGTTTTAGTTTCCTCGGCTAAGTTCCTATCCTTCAATAACTGTTGTAAGATTCGTTATTAGCCCAATTCTCTGACCCACTCTCTCACAAATTTATTGTATTGGGCTTATTGGGTCCATCTCCTGTTTCCATCTAGGTGTGGGCTACAATTTGTGACCCTACAGTTATATATGTGATAAATATACTATAATAGCTAATATATAAATAAATAATAAATGAACTTTAGTATAACTTTGATATTATGTGTTGTGAATTATTTTAAAAAATTTAAAACTAAATATTACTAGTTATAAAATTATTATATATGTATGTGTGTGTGGGGTAGGAGGGGTGGTCAAAAACACTGAAAAGGAAGAATAAATTCAATGTATTTGATCGACACAACTAATTTGTAAGGAACAAAATAGTAATCCACAATGGGAAGACCAAACAAAAAAACTAAAAAACAAGATGAATTGATTGGCTATATTTCACTAAAAATGGCTTTTGCTGAGCTGTACAATAGCTTTTGGACTAATACAAAGCTCTTTATTTTTCTCTCAATTTCTCTCTTTTCTCTAAAATACCAAGTCCCTTTCCCTCATGTAAAGGTCCACCTTTTTATCTCCCCGGCTAATTCCTTTCCAGCTGTGCATTATCTTGCTAAATGTCAAGGGATGTTTGTCCTATCAGACACCTTCCCCCTTACATATTAATCATAAAAGAGGACTTTTGGGGTGTTTTTACTGTTCAAGCCAGTCATTCATCATTTAATGCGGCTGACACTAGGTAAGAACATCTAATTAATGCGAAGGTGACTATTACTTTCAACTCTATGCTATCTCTTCTGAGTCCTTGACGAGAATTCAGGGAGGAGCTCTGATCCTCAACTCTACTATTAACACTTTCCTCAGCAAAGGATTCTCTACTAACCTCGACAGGCAACCTAAGTCACTCTGCAACCCTCCTCAATCCTCAGGTCTATGATGTTAGGATCTAGGCCAGGCCCCAACCTTTTATGTTGCTGCTTTGATAGGCCTTCCTCAGCCCAAAATCCATCTGGTGGAGACATTCCTCTACAATATATAAAAAAAATATAAATATATATATATATATATATATATATATATTCATAATTTAAAATTATTAATTAATTAGTTATTACGTCATCAGTTCGACCATTGATCCAACACTAATTGAACTAGAAAACCAATAACAAATCCTTTTTTTGTTCTTTGATTGGTCTGATATTTAAAACCATTAAAAAAAAAAGTAATCACTTTAAAGATGTAACTAACCTTGTGAGAGATAAATAACGAACAAGTGTCGTTTTTAGAGTTGTTTGTAGAATGTATAACACATATGAATATATATATATATATATATATATATATATATATATATATATATATATATATATATATATATATATATATATATATATATATATATATAATTTAAAATTATTAATTAATTAGTTATAACGTCATCAGTTCGACCATTGGTCCAACCCTAATTGAACTAGAAAACCAATAACAAATCCCTTTTTTGTTCTTTGATCAGTCTGATTTTTAAAACCACGAAGAAAAGTAACCACTTTAGAGATGTAACTAACCTTGTGAGAGATAAATAAAGAACAAGTGTTGTTTGTAAAATGAATAACACTTATGAATTGAAAATGGTTGATAGAATTTTGAGGAGAATAAAAGTGAAGAATAAGAAGTAAAGAGACTTTAGTCAACATTAGTACTGTTTAAATAGGATGCAAGTTCTTCCGCATATAAGTTAAATTCTAATATTTTGAACCGTATAACTACATATGCCAATTGACTAAATACAACACAACAAATATCGAGATGGGACAATACTCTAAAACAAACAAGTCAGTAAAATATACACGGAGATTCACTTTTACTTCTTCTTCTTCTTCTTCTTCTTCTTCTTCTTCTTCTTCTTCTTTTTTTAATTTTTTTTTACAGTGTGCAAGCAAATCAATCATCTTTTTCATCCTCATGTTGGCTAGAATCACCTTTTTCTCTCTCTCCTATTTAGGCAACTCAATTGCAGAATCACCATTTTTTCTCTCTCTCCCCACCTCCTATTTCGGCAACTCAATTGACACACATAATTTTTTCCCTCTCCTATTTTGGAAATTCAATCGCCACACAATACCATTTTTTCTCTCTCCTATTTCGGCAACTTTACACAATTACCTCTCTCTCCTATTTCAGCAACCAAATTGCCACAATTACTAATTTTTTTTACCATTTTTTTCTCATACCTTTTTTTATCTCTCCTCTCCTATTTTCAACACCTTTGCCCTTTTAATTTTTTTTCTCTCTCTCTCCTATTTCAGCAACACAATTTCCACAATTACTTTTTTTTTTTTCTTCCCACCTCCTATTTTGGCAACTCAGTTGACACTATTATAATTTTTTCTCTCTCCTATTTCAGCAACTCAATTCACAATTATTTTCCTTTCTACTCATTTTTATTTTATTTTTAAATTTTCTTAGTAAAATGATGTATATGTGAGAAGCCAACTTTACTCTTCCTCTAGTCTTCACACCAATCTTGTATTTCAACTCTATAACTTAATAATAACTAAATAATCAAATTTATATTTGGTACTCAAAATAATTACAACATGATGTTGTGCTAAAATCCAACTAACCAATTTTAGAGTTAAGAGGATTTATAAATGCATTGCATTCATTAATTATAAAATAAAATTATGAACTATAATAAATAAATAAATAAATTTCATAGGCATGTCTTAAATATTCGATCTACTTTACAACGACTAATCATCAGTCTGATAGATAGTGCTCAAAGTTTACTACATTGTTGCGCTTGCGAGTTGAGATTTTTCTCGCTTATGTCAGAATTTCTCTCGCTTTCATAGTAATCAAGAAAAGGAGGTAAAAGCCAATTGCCTCTTGCTCTAGCCATGGTAATGTGAATGAGAGCGGAGATAGATGGCATATATATATGGATTTTATTAATGTGTGCCCTTAAGGCACACAATAGTAAACCAATTTTGGAAAAAGTTTATTGGGAATTGAAAAAGTTTTAACAACTTTTTCAATTCCCAATAAAATTTTTCCAAAAATGGATTTGTTAATGTGTGCCCTTAGGGCACACATTAACCGGACCCTATATATATATATATATATATATATATATATATATATATATATATATATATATATATATATATATATATATATATATATATTGTGGGCAGTGGGCACTCTTGTGTATTGCATTTAATTCTTTTGATTCACCCGTAACTATCCAGTTGTATGTTGTATTGATTTTCGAGGTGAGAATCTTTGCATGCCATCATGTTTTCACACAGAGAATAAGAATCTCTGCAACTTTGCATTTTAATTTTTTTTTTTTTTTTTTTCATACAAAATCTATGCATAAGTTGTCCGAGATCTTTTTTGCAGAGAACCGATTCACAGATTGCTTTATAGGCTATCTGCAATGAAAAGAGGTCATGCATGACGAATAATTTTTAGTTTTTGCAATGAAATGAAGTTATAATGCTAGAGATATCTGACATAATTTTTTTTTTTTTTTTTCACAAATAAGGAACTGTTTCGGTCAAACAAAACTACATTGCAAACAATTTTTTTCTCTTCCCTCCTATTTCGCCAAAATACAATAAAATTTTTTTCCTTCTCCTCTCCAATTTTGGCACTTTAATTGCCACAATCCAAAAAAATTTCCCTCTCCTCTCTCCGGCAATGGTATTGCCACAATCCAAAATTTTTTTCCTTCCTTTCTTCTATTCTGGCAGTGGTATTGCCACAATTCAAAATTGGGCAGTCCAGCACCGGCACAAAAATTGGGCAGCAGCAATTTTGGCAATGGTACGGTCAAAATTGCTTTTTCTCTCCCTTCGTTCACATCATCTCTCCTCTCTTCTACTTTTTTTCATAATTTCGGCAATACCATTACCAAAATTCACCTCTTCTCATGCAGCTAAATAATTTGAGAAGTACACTTATCATAGATAAACTTGTGTTTAAGCAATATTTAACCAATAGAAAGAAGATGAAGCATACCCCCCCTCCTCTTGCCCCCCCCCCCCCCCCTCTCTCTCTGTCTCTCTCTCTCTCTCCTTTTTATAACCATTGCCTATTGGCGTATGTTACTTTTATCAATTTCTTTTGGTAAAATTGTACCGATATATTTGAATTTCAATATGATAAAGAAAAAGAAATTTGAAAAAAAAAAAAAAAAAAAACTCTTATTCAAACAATTATTAGGGATTTATTTACCCAAAAAGTTACAAGCCTTGCGAGTTACATTTGAAATTCTCGAAAAGCAATAAACAACTTATTCTTAACCAAGTCAAAAAGATAATGAGTACGTAACCTTCATAAATTAAACAGCAAAAAATAAATTGCAACTACACAACAGAAGAACCATAAACAGAAATTCATGAAGATCAATTTAGATAATCATTTCAGTGACCACAGGCACAATATAAAAGATATTTAATTGAAAAACTCCCAAGGCTCAGAGCGTTGATTTAGCCTGATACAGAATACATAAAGCACTTGAAACGATTCGTCCAAATTTACTTAGGTAGCCCAGTTTCAGGGTTGAGAAGAGCCTGGCTCTTATCAGAAAGCAAAACTGGACCTCTCCCAGGTCTTGTGCAGATGAAATAACTAACATCCCCCCTAAATTTATGGGATGGAATGTTATCTTTTATCTCGGAAGGTGGCGGCAAAGCGTCCACGTCCTCTTTCCCCTGAATCCCAGCATCTTGTAGGATTGACTTATCACCAATAATATAACTGAAAGAAAAAACATGAGTGAAAAAAATGATCCCTCATGAAACTCACCCTGGGCAGTGCAAAAGAAAAAAAAAAGATCTCTAGACATTTGCAAAGAAATTGTTCATAGATTTTTCACCAATTTATCTCCTAGCTGTAAAACACTAAAACCTTAATGCAAATTACCTGTTTAAATCTGTTTCTGCATTTGGAGGGAAATGGAAAAGCAGCCTTTGAAGCAAAAGGCTGGCAGTTTTTCTATCACGTGCAATCATCACTGCATTCGGCCCCGCATCAAAAGTATATGCCACCTGTCAGTTCTCTCAATCTTAATTATACATTCAACATAATCAACCTATATTGTTTGGTAACAAAAGGATTAGGCAAGGTACTTGATCATTTACATATTTTACATTCTTATATCACCAATATCAAAATAATCAACATGGTTACTGACAGTAACAGGATGAGCTAGGGCAATCCAACACCAGGTGGCTTGAGTTCAGTGTTTCTTCATTCAGTCTTAAATGAAGCAAAGGCCAAATTTGGCGTTGTAAAGTTGAGAGGGTTTTCTGGCTCCTTTACTAGAACGCAAACAACAATATCCAAGGCCTGGTGCCTTCAGGAGAAATTGCCATAAAAGTACCAAATTAAAACAATCAATTCTTATTTCATGTTTGTCAATATATGAAAAGCAACTTTGAGAGCTGATTTCTTTCTGATTTTTCAGGAAATAGAATGTTCTATTAGTGCTCAACACCCCCCCCCCCCCCTCCCCCCCACCCCCCCCCAAAAAAAAAAAAGTGCTAGCAAGTTGGAACAAATCTTCATGGCCTAAATATGAGTGCGTTCAAGCAATTGCTCTAAATACTATCATTACATTAGGTAAAGAAATCACGCATGCTAATGTATTGAATTTCAAAGAAACTTTCATCTATAACTCTTTTTCTTTTTTCTTTTTTTAAATAGTCAAATATAATTCATTAACAAATATACTAAATAATGACTGTTCACAAAGCACTGTGCAAGTGCAAGTGCAAGCTGGGAGAACCTTGGTTCAATCTGGGTTTTCTTCTTTGGCCCCAAGGGAAGGGGAAGGTTCAACCTATTTTTAAAGACAAATCATAAAATTAAACAGAACAGAAATTTGGGTGGGGGTGGGGAAGGTCAAACCTGAGGCACTCCTTCAGAACGATTCCACTTTTCAACAACACTAATTATCCTGAAAAATAGTGATCTCATTTCATCAATATTAAATTCAAGGGATTAATGCTGCACTCAACAAAAAAAATATAGAAATAATCAATGGTGTATACCAAAATATTTAAAGCAGAACTTGCCTATGGGATGTATCATTCATGTAGAATATTGGGGGAGATGTGTCCAGGCAAACGGCATGAAACTGGTTACTATCAGAGCAAGTCAGTTGTGCAAAAGATGCGAAATCACGATTTTTTATGGCTTCTTCCATTTGTACTATGCGTTTGGGTACGACTTCCTGTTACAATGCCAAAAGTGGAACTCAGAAAGCTGAATAGACAATGGAACTTAAAAGAAAAGGCCTTGAGAGAAAGAGGGGAGGGGGAGGAAGGCAGAAAATGTGATTAAATTCAAAATCAAAGAAAAACTTTTCTGAAAAATGACCGTGCAAGTTTTAATATATTACTATATCCAATATTCTCTACTAATTTATACAGAAAAACTTGAGTCAACTCTTAAATTTCTCTCCTGGTTTCTTCTATACGACAAACCAAATCTAATTTTCAACTTCAAGTATTTCAGGGTATAAAAGTAATTTTAGCCATGATTTTTTGCTGTCTTCCTCTCTCAAAATTTTCTCCTCTCTCTCCTAGCTTTTTCCTATCTTTTCTCCTTTCAAGTAATCCAATTTATCCCAACCATCAAATCCATAATCAATAGAAAATATTTGAAAAAGAGAGAGCCATGTACCATGTGTGAAGCCCCTGCTAGTTTCATGAAATGACTCTTAACACTATGTTAAACCCACAAATTTTCTATTTCTGAAAACAGTGACCTTTTAAAAGAGAGGAGGAAAGATATACAAAAAATACCTTTGCTCTATGCTTTAATAGCAAACTTGTTTCGACAGTTTCACGCATTCCACTGGTGCTACTTGTTTCCTTCTGCCTTGAACTTACCTAAAATCAAGACCGAAACATGATTGTCTCTTGTAGAAAAAATACAAGCTAGTAGGCAATAAAGCAAGATATGGATTTGACATATATTGCCCAATAAAAAGTCACACCAAATATTTGACATTGATTGGAGACACATTTGAGACAGTAGTGTTCCTATTTGAAAATCAATAGAATGATCATGGAGATTGGCTGATCAGAAAGGTCGACCTTCATCGTATCTAAATACAACAATTCAAAACATACCTAAAGTATCCCATCACAAAACAGGAGAGACATCCAACAGATAATCAACTCAGAGATGAATTTGGCAAGCCAAACTACTGAGAGAACTTTAGAAAAAAAAATTACAGCATAAACTGGAGGATAAGAGGGTCTACTGCCCACGTTTCCAATTTTCTTTCTATTTCTTTTCTTCAGGGTTGCCCCTCTGTATACTTCCCGAATGCTTGGGTTGCACCCCATCCATTTTCTTAAAAAACTTTGATGTATTCACAGAATAGAAGGAAAGAAAAAAGATAGACATACCACTGCAATAATGATAACAAGATCATCCCAGTGTTTCTCATCTGCCAATTGAACTGCAAGACTGTCCCTTCCATCCTCATCCTTAACATATCAAGGTACATAGAATCAGAACTAAGAACTCAAAACAATATAATGATTTCTTGACAAGAGACATGTAAGATGAACATGGGAAAACAAAACTTACTTTTCCCATGATCCACTTGACAAAGCCACCATATAAACTGCGACAAGCGCTGCCTGAACCTTGTCTGTATTAATTTAAATAAAGAAATTTTAAAAATGTGATTGCCAATTACAGCAATAGATATTGGATCCCTCAATATAAAAGTACAAGACATTTGGTCAAAGCAACCTGCACCCTTCTTCTTTTTTCATAAGTAGTAAATTTTATTAGAAATTAATGAACACCAAGTACACAGGAGGTATACTCAATGTAAAGACAGAGAAAATAGCACCCTTAAAATTGATTTGGTAAGTCACACATTCACATTCAACAGGTTTTGAGCCCATGACAACCCATGACCTCACCTTACTCTCCACCCATTATCATGGGAGGTGGGAGCTCCAGTTGAACACAAATCTCAATTGGCTTAAAATTGAATATATAACAACAGAGAACGAGATACCTTGCAATGGCAGAAAGCTGGCTTTGATCTTCTTTAGCATTCATTAGCTTTGCAAGTGCAAAAACTGCAAATAGAAAAAAATAATTAATTATAAACATGCTCTAATATGTAGTCTTTTGAAGTCATTTAGAATAATAAGGGTTACTATGAGGTCATTTGCAATAATATGTCAACTTTTTACATTCCATTATAATTAAGCTAAAAATCAAAAAAGTTGAAATTAGTTGTAAATTATAGAATAGCAAAAGATATTCTTATCTCTAATAACACGCGCAAAACTAAGAACAAAAGATATTCTAGCATGTACAAACAAGTTGTTTTGGGGCATATGATAGGGTTTTACCAACAAAGTTCTAACTTGAATCTTATCGGAAAACGTACAGACTTATGCACAGTTTCAGAATTGGATTTATTTATTCCATTCAAGACTTACGTTGGCCCATTTGAAAAGTAACTGAGAATTACCATAACTTGATGATGCAGGATGTCTAATTTGGCAGTCTCCAAATTTTGAAAAACAACATCAACCAAGCCTTAGTCCTAATTTTTTTGGGTTTGTTATGAATCCTCAAGATACTAGTCAAGTTAAGCCACATGTATTATTTTCCTCCATTCTATTCTATCCAATGTCATACTCTTTGTTTCTTCTTTGATTGAAACAAATTTGTCTTGCTTTTTTGTTCCCTCAACTTAAATCACTCTTTTCTGAATACGACCAAACAATCTCAATTGACTTTCCCTCATTTTTTTTTTTCCTCAATAAGGGACACCCCTATCTTTAAGCTAATTTCTTCATTTCGAATCCCATATTTCCCTGTATTTCCACTTATCAATCGTAATATTCTCATTTCAACTACAATCATTTTATGAATATAACAAACCAACATAAAGTACCATATAGAGCATAACTGGCCTTATAGCAGTCTTATTTTTTCCTTTAACTTGGTAGTCTCCAAAAATAAGTTGCAGGAACAAATATGTGAATTCAACTATAGGATAATTAATTAATTGATAGTTCTTCAGTTTCTACAAGATACTGTGATTCACTGTTTAATGATGTAATACTAAGCTTTTTTCTTCAGATACATGTTTTTTCTTATATCCCTTTGTAATTTTTCTTTGGACATAGCTTCCAAGAAGTCTATGCAAAACAACAAGAAACACAGGTAAAATTTGGAGGCGGGTGAAAAATCTTCCCACTGCCAAAAAATAAGAAGAAAAAAAAATGATGAATCTTTATATTGAACAGTCATGATTGGATAGTTTGGCTTTTTAAAAGATAAGAAGAATGGTCATGCATTTTTTCAGAATACACTTCAGCTGGAGATGCGATTAATAGAACGAATCCATTAAAATGTGTATAATCAATAATTTTTAATGAGGCTAGACTTAAGGAATAAACCCATATTGTCCTTCTGATTCTTTTTTTATTTTGGATCAATATAACAATAAAGCAGCACAACACCAAAACCATCTGATGTTACTAATTTTTTAAAAAGTGAAAACCAATTCAATCATTATTCATATTGCAGGAATAAGCAAGCTGACTGCTCAAACTAATGGAACCAGGCCTACTAACATACTGCAAGAAAATAATAACTGACAAGAAAAAAACTAAATAGGGGTAAATAGATCATCTACCAAGACAAGCAAACCCAGCAGCCGAAGACGCCAACCCAGCTGCAGTAGGGAAATTGTTGTAGGAAGCAATATGCAAATGCAAATTTTCCCAATCTTTCTTTGCAATTTTGATACCCTTTTCCTCATCCTCAACATCACAAGCACGACTGCGAATTTCCTTCAGACAGCTTTGGAACCTGCCTCCAGCAAGGGAAATCTCCTACACTAACCAAGAAGAGCAAAAATCACCACAAATTAATTAGAAAAGTAAAAGGATCACAAGAATATTTAATAGCTGAAAAAAAAAAAAAGTCAACTTTTTCGTTTTACATTTGAAATAAAAATTACGTTCAATTTTTCAAAGGAATTTCGTTTTCTAGCCACAAAAATTATTAAACTATGATTAACATTAAAATTTCTTTTTCCTCCATTCCTCATCAAATCTAAATATCAAATACCACTAGGATTAATCCAACATGATTAATCAGTTAGCATTCAAATCTTCAACTTCTCTTTCATTTTGTTTGACAATTCAATAGTTGGGGGAGGGGAGATTTGAATGTCTTCCGTTAGAAACACCAAATAAATGAGTAAGTACCAGTTGAACTACAAGACTCTTTTACTTCAACTTTTTCGTTCATTTTCCAACACTTTCTCATCAGCCAAACTGATAATAAATATAAAAACCCTTTTTTTGGGGGAGCTAAATGATAATAAATCTACCCATCATTAAAGCCAAAATCTGAAGCTTGCATCCTCAAAAAGCTAATTAATTAACCAGTAATAAACATGAAGTCAATTCAAATTTCTTTAAACTTTTTTCCCAGTAAACAAACACAGAATTCAGAGAGAGAGAGAGAGAGAGAGAGAGAGGAATTGAACCTTGCCATTGAGCCACATGCGGTCCTGATCAAAGGAAGGGCTGACGGCGACGGTGGTGGTGGTGCAGAGGTGGGCGGGATCAAGAGTAACACTGATGCTATCATTGACAGGAAGGATGAGGGTTTCGTCCCTCTTGCCCCAGTACTTGATCACCGCTATGTTCGTCGGAGTCTGCGCCGTCACCATCCGCACCCATTTCCCTGCCATCACTACTCAGACTCTTAGGATTTACGATTTTTTTTTTTTTTTTAAATCTGAAAAATGTGAATATGAGAGAGTGAGAGGGAAATTGTATTTATAATAATAACAATAGACTAGACTATATGAAACAAATGGTTGGTTGGTTGGTTTGTTTGTTTGTTAGTTCCTGTTTTTCCCAATGGTTGAATTATATTTTACGCCCCACCGCCATCTCTGAAAATTGTTTATTTTTCAGCGTTTTGGATCGGCCGGAGGAGCCTTCTTTTTTTTTTTTTTTTTTTTTTTGAATAAAAAAATTGGTTTTCCATCGTGGCTTCATCAATCTCATTTTACAATATGGTAGTGGACAATGAGCTATCATTCAAACCACTTCTTTCTAAGTGCAGAAACAAAAACTCTTACCATCAAATACAATGTAGTGGAGAAATTATAAAGTTTTATGATAGACAAGTGAAGTAATTCATCATTCTACTAAAAAACTCACATCTGTTTAAAATTGTTAAGTTAGAAAAAATTAAAAAAAATTAATTATTAATTTAGTAATTTTAAACAAAAGAAAAAAATTTTAATGAAAAAATGACATGAGCTATCAAAAGAAGTATATCATTTCTCATGTTAGAGCTTATTTTAGAATTGAAAGTTAGGAGGGAAGACCATTTATTTTACTTTGGGAATTTTGGAGTTTGTTTTGATTAATTGTTAACAGTGCACACGAGATTTTACGGGAAATTGGTACAATCTGAATAAAATCTAGACCTACCTACTACAACAAACTCTCACGTGCCAGCAGAAGGGAAAAAAAATTCACGTGATGCACATTCATGTTTGGACTCTGGATGGATCAGTACAGTGGACTCGACTTTTAGTAATATCAGTCGGATTCAAGTTTGATGTTACAAGATTGACCCCCAAAAAAAAAAATTTGAGAGAAAGGGAAAAAGATAGGTTTTTTTTTTTTTTTTTTGAGAATAGGGGAAAAGATAGGTAGACAGTGAAGGATAGGAAATCACATTCAAACTAACACACAATCTCAGCTTGAACTAACTTGCTAGGATTCAAATTGTTTCAACAGAAGGAGACAATTGGCGACGGATTGAACTATCCAAAAACTAATCTTATTCAATTCAAGTGTTGGGTTTGAAATCAAACATAACCAAACCGATTGATAGAGATTTAAAAGGGCTTCCAAATCGAGCAAAGATCTAATGAACTCCACCCCATTGCCCTTTGTCATTTGTCATTTTAAATTCGACCACCACGCATGGAAAACTGAACAGTCAAGATCGTGGTTCTTTATAGTCAATGGCAATTTCTATTATTTTTCACTCGTTGTGGTTTTAGGAAACTATTTTGGAGAATAATTTTTTTGAAAATAGGTTTTAGGAAACTAAAAACGAAAAAATAGATTTGAATCATAAGGGCCCGTTTGGTATATGTGTTTAAAAACTAAAAATTGTTGTTTGAAAACATTCGTGAAAATATGTGTAGGTGAAAAAGTATGTGGAAATACGTATAATGTTGTTTAAAAACTAAAAATTGTTGTTTGAAAACACAAACCAAACACCCCCTAAGTCATTATTAAAACCATTTTTTCGTTTTCAGTTTCCTAAAACCTATTTTCAAAAAAACTATTCTCCAAAATCATTATTAAAACATTGTTTTTTGAAAACACCTCTAGGGGTGTTTTCTGTTTGAGGAATAATGGTTAAAATTACTGTTTATTAAAATAATGATCTCTCGTTTTTTGAAAACACCTCTAGGGGTGTTTTCTGTTTGAGGAATAATGGTTAAAATTACCTGTTTATTAAAATAATGATCTCTCTCTCTCTCTCTCTCTCTCTCTCAACGATGACAAAAGGGGCTCTCTCTCTCTCTCTCTCTCTCTCTCTCAACGACGACAAAAGGGGTTGTGGAGCAACCACAACCCCTTTTGTCGTCGTTGAGAGAGAGAGAGTTGCTCCACAACAGCTTTTGTGACAAGGGTGTGAGCAGATCCCTACGTTTTAGTTTTAAGATTGGATCTGGGTGGTTGCAATAAAAACTTTAGGTTCTGGGTTTATGTCAGATTTGGGGGTAGTACCTCTGCAAACAGACTAGAGCCACTAGCAACAACATTAAAACAAAGGCCTGCAATATATGTCTTTCAATCTTTTGTGATAGGCTTCAATTTTGGGTTTGTTATGGGTTGTATCATTTTTTATTGGATGAAAATTGAGACTAATTTTTGAATGAAAAATACATGCCAAACAAACCAAGTTGTGTTTTGGGTTGAGAAAGCACATTTTGAAAACAATTTTGCATAACACCTACAAAAGTTGAAAACTGAAAATACAAAACATTTTTAAGTTACCAAACAGGCCCTAACCTTCTTCCTTTTCCCTTTTTTTTTTGTTTGTTTGTTTGAGAATCACCTTCTTCCATTCATTCAAATTTTCTTCTAAACCGCCTTTCTTCTAAACAAAATACAGAATATTCTATGAAGGAAACCTTTCTCAAGTATTAGGCTTAGATATTAGATAATTTTTTGCAATATTTTTTTGCACACTGACAGTTAGAAGGAGAGATTGGAATTGAGGTTTATCTACTTGTCATTTTGGGCAGGGTTATAAATTATAGCAATAGATACTTTTTTTTCTTTTTTTTCTTTTGTGTGATGTGAAGCAATAGATACTCTCTTTTTTTTCTTTTCTTTTCTTTTTTAGCAATATATACTCTTATTTGGCCACAAAGGGGAAAAAAATGCAGATGCTTATCTTTGGAAGCCATAGTTAATTACAATAGTCGTTACAAGAGGCCAAAAAAAGGAAAAAAGTTACGCATTAATATTGTGTTATCCCTAACACACACACACAAAGTTTTGATGAGTTGATTTCTAGGATTTTCGGTAGGAATTAACCAAAAAGACACTTGAAGTAGACTTTTTTTTTTTTTTTTTTTTTTAATTCCTTGAATACCAAGTAGACTAATTCGATGAAATTCAACTTGCTAGGGTTGCATTTGCACCACGACCAACCCTAGCAAGTTGAATTTCATATGGCCTTTTAGCTGTTTATTTTCTTGTTTTCTACCAAAATAAAAACTTGCTAGGGTTGGTAAGTTCACATCATTGTTGACTTTTTTTGATCTTTTCTAGGGTTTAATAATTTCACTCACAAACAAAATATTTGACAATTGACTATGAAGTATGAACAATATATATATTCGGTTCAGTAAGATAATTTAATGGTTTGACTATGAACTATAAATGGTCTAACATCTAATAAGTCATCGCACAAACTGATTTATTTCTCCACCTTCTAATTTTCAATAAAAGAATGAAAATGAGAAGTGTCATATTCTATATATATGTTGTTTTTAATGGCCATGTGAAAGGAATAATGGATGGTTGGTGGAGGTGATTTGAACATATTGACCCATTTAGTTATATAACAATTTGATTCTCAAAAAAAAATTATATAAAAATGTGTAGCACACGCCATTCACCAAATATAAAAATTTGCTTAAAAAAATAACAATTATTACATGGTAACAAGTTTTTTTTTTCTTTCTTTTTGAAAAATATATAAATAAATAAATTTTGGGATGTCCAAAATTCTTGGCGAATTCGAATAATCCCAAGCTCATTACTCTAAAATTTGATGTATAATTGAAGATGAATGAGTTATAGCCTTATAGGTGTATTGAAGAGATAGCAATTATACAATCATCATTGCATTCATATTTATTGTATGCATTTGCAAAACCAAAAGTATTGGGATGATCCCTCTATCTTAAGCCATGTTGAAGCACAAAGAAAAAAAAGTCATGAGAATATGTCATATTGCCATCGTCCTTCCCTTTCTAAGAAAAACAAAAAAACACACAAACAAATTCTTTGCTCCAGAAAAATCCACATTTTCTAACCAAAAAAAATCCATCAGTTTAAAATTTTAAACTATCTTATGTAGTATGAATCTAACATAAGGTTAACTATTTGTTTTTCCCATTTATTGGGTAGGCATGTAACTCAGTCTAACTTAATGTGAACAAAGTTGTATGAATATATAGTCTGAACTATAAAATATTGAAAATTTATTCAAGACCATAAAAAAAATTAAAATAAAATCAAAATCAAAATTTAAACGAAAATTTAACATGAATTACTTAGTGCTTGGATATCTGTATATGTGTATTCATAATATGAGTTATCAAAACAATTTTTTACACAAATAATATATTTGATACCAATAAACATAACAAATAACATATTCAATTTCTAGCTTTTTCTCAAAAAAAAAAAAGAAAGAAAAAGATTTCTAGCTCAAAAATATATAGCGTGGTCATCCAAGCGCACATCCTAGACAATATGAAATTAAATAATTGAATTTTTTTTTTATATCATATTTTGTTTAATGACTAAAAAATTAATTCACAGATTTTTTAGGTTAATTTTTCTTCAGGTTTTTAAATTTGTACACTTCCTTGTCTTGATGCCTATGGAACTATAGATTCTAGTTAGTTCAATTAAAATAAAAAATAAAAAATGTCGTCAAACACAAGATTTGGATTCAAATCATCAAAACAGAATA
The DNA here is from genome assembly GCA_030820535.1 of Quercus parvula. NCBI lineage: Eukaryota > Viridiplantae > Streptophyta > Magnoliopsida > Fagales > Fagaceae > Quercus > Quercus parvula. The sequence continues at coordinate 42,876,036 of JAUAME010000003.1, forward strand.
TAATTAGTATCTTAATTTGATAATAAAAAACAATTATGATAGAACTATCATCATACAATCAAATCCCCCCCCCCCCCCAAAAACACACACACACACATACATATATATATATATATATATATATTAAGTCAATAAAATTTCACGTGTGAGGTTTAGCTCCTTGAGAATATTATAGAAACTTGTTCAAGAATAAACAGCACTGAACTCGCTACCTAACATAGCAATAATAATAACCCATTATATAGTGCACAAGTATCTTAGATTATAACTTATAAGCAAACTCATAATTTTCGCTATCTCACAAGGTCCATACTCATTACTCAGCAAGTCCTCTCCTTGGTCAGATTTTGCACAAAGTCAATCTTACCAACTTTTTAATTTCTAGTCAAATTACAGCGGCCAAGCACACCAATATTGGTTATGAGCTTTGTTTGATGCGTATTGACTATGGCTCCCCAATAATTGTACTACATCATTTAATTTTAGTTAATAATGCATTTAATCTTACTTGAAGGGGAAAAATAATAATTTACTTAAAATATGTTTTTAAGGCGTGAAGCAAGTAGCAACACAAAACAAGTAATTTATCTCCACACATAATACCTATTTAAAAAATCCAGCAAATAATATTTGGGCCAAATTTGGATTTCAAATCCCCTGAAATGCAAAAATAAGTTTTCCAAGGCAAAAGAAAGTAAATTAACATCTGGAATATTTGTTTAAACCATTCAATTTAAGATAAGAAATCATAATTAGGAGACATGATTGATTCCAAGAGGTTTGGCCAATGGAAAGGAAATACAGAATTTACTCTTGACAGTGGAGTTTGCTGACTTTGCTCATTCAAAATTGTATGCTACCCTAATGAAGCAACCTCAAGGATCAAGCTAAATAAATGAAACAAGTTTTAAATACTACCAAAGCAACGAGTACAGCATCCTTCATAAATCAACAAAGAAGCTAAATTATTGAAACCCAACTAAATGAAAAGACAATGCTGAAAGCTTATTGTTATAAATAAATAATTATAAATAAATAAAATAAAATAAAATAAAAAATGACCCCTCCCTAAGCTAAAAGTTGCTCAAAACTCCAATAACTCAGAGAGCCAACAAAAGTCCCAACAGATATAGCAAGTCATTCGTTACATTTCACAATCAATTAGCGTTGTTTTTAACTCCAATCTGGGTATGAAATGGGATTTCCTTCAAATATAACAATACAACAATTAAATATTATAAACAATTTAAATCTTAAACATAAAAATATAAATTCAATGACACAATACCAAAAGACATAATAAATTTAAAGTTTGAAAGACTAAAGAACATATACATGTCGTATAAATTTTTTTTTTTAAAATGTATTTTTCTAATTTTTATATACACACAAAACAATATCATCTAATACTCACCCTATCTCAAACCCCTTAAATACATGGGTAGGATTTAATCCCGTCTTCGCCCCATTTGCAATGCGGGGCACATAAAATCCACCTCATTCTAGGTGGGGTAGGGCGGGTTCAAATTGCAATCCATACCACCCACATGACTTGAATTAGGCTGACTCGAAAGGTGTTTGTTAATCTGAGGTTTGTTTTAAGTTTTTTTTTTTTTTTTAATTTTTTATTAGTGGGTTGGATGTCGAGTATGAATGTTTAATTATTTAACAATATAATTCTAACATTCCTCTTCAAGTGTGAACCTAGACCTCCACTTAAAAAGAATGGCCCAACATGTGAGATTTTTAACATTTTAAAAGGGAGGTTAAGTGGAGGCAAAGATCAAATTCTAGACATTTTATTTTGATATCATGATAAATTATCGATTATCTCAAAAGTTTAAACTATTAGGAAATGTTGAATTTAATTATTAAGTCATATATTTCTAAAAAACACATTTCCTCACTCAAAAACGCCTTTTATCAACAAAAACAATTCACCAAAATCGTCTCATTCAACCAACAAAGCTAAAGACCCAAGTAATCTAACAACATTTCTGTCATCTACTTAACATTTAGAGACAAAACACCACAACCACGACACAATGCTCCATAGAAGTCATAAGGAGAGTTGATGATGAGTTAACCATTTGAGTGGAGAATATAGTTGTCCATTACAGCATCAAATTATGATGCTGATCAACACCTATTCAAGGAGCCATGCATGCATTTAGTGAGTTTAATTCTTTCTTCTCCTTTTTACTTTGCATTATACTGGTTAATTTAGAGTTTGTCATCATTGGTTATGTTTGTCAAAAACTAAAAATGCATTGCCTTAGTTTTAATTGTATTATAGATTGAAGATTTTTTTCCAATTGATAAAACATGTGATAGTTGTAGTACAATTTTAGTGGTATACATTTGTCAACTCATTCTTTGCATGGTGATTTGCACCTTTGCATCACGTATCATAACATTTTCAATCAATATGCAGCACATGCTACGTCACAAACTAGATTAGGGATTCAGAATAATAATGTTTATGGAATGATAGACTAGTCTATGGAAAACTACAATAGTATAATGCTTTTTCTTTTTTCTTTTTTCTTTTTTTAACTAAAAGGTAGAAAACATAACCACTGCAATGCAATTATATAGAGCATAATTCTATGAATTTTTTTATGCGAATAATTTTATGATATGTTATTTTATGTGAATAATTTCATTTTCCCATACATATTTATTATTATAAAAAAAATTTCACATACATAATGTTTAAAATTCTAGCATGTAGTAATTTTACTTTCAAAATATAACATAATGAGAAAAACAAAATTTTAAATTCGATTTTCATTTTTAAGCATTATTCACACGACATGTAGATTAGGTTAATGCATCTTTCTCACATGAAATTCACCAAATATTCATATAAAATAATAGTTTTTGTTAAAAAAATTGGCATATAATAAATTGAATAACCTTCTCATTTTTTTAAAGAAAAAATAATGTAGCATAGTGGATTTTAGTAGATTTCTCTTAATGTTTATGTCAATTTTAATTGTTGTGATGGATGATAACGTGAACTACATTAATTTTCCTGCATTTTTTTTAAAAATTTATTTGTGCGTTTTAATTAATTGTATTTTATACATAATCTTTGAATGTATCATGTTAGGACCAGGAAAAATAGGTGTTTAACACCTTCACACTCGGTAACTTAATCTTTGAATGTAATGTAGGAACGTAGATTTAATAACTATCCATTTATGGCAGATATTATTAAGTATGAATTGAATAGAAAAAATAATAGAAAACGAACTTTCTTGCTAATACAAATGATTCGGGACATACAATGTGCCAGGTGCTACCTTTGAGTGAGGAATTTACTAGATTGACCACAAACAAGAAATAAATAAATAATTCTTAAAAATCTAGAATAAATTACATAGAACTTGCTTTTGGTTGTAAAGTAATTAAATTATATAAATGTTAAAAATGTGTTTTTTTCTAACCTGAATTATATAGACTAATGAATTACATAAAATGACAATTTGGGATTTTTTTTTTTTTTTTTTTGGTATAAACTATTGGCATACTCAGTGAGTCTTTAAACCCACAAAGTCAACTTCCACTTTAGTCTTACAAGAGAATGGAATTACAAGAGAAGGGAATGACATTTGAGCTGAGGCTAATTAGCTACAATCTAGTATCTAGGTTCTTGTAACTTCTGCTGAATACAAATACACTAATCTTTTACTCATCCCTTTTCATATTCCTAAAATAAATCAACAAAGGCCCCAGCTTATTCATCGTCAGACTCTGAATTCTCCCAAAGAATTTCAGGACCATCAAAGTCTAACCCATCTCCTGTAATTTTCTCAGAAATTGCTATTGCAGAATCAGTATTCACAAATCCATCGCCCTTAGCTACCAAGACATCCTGGCCTGATGTAAATACATTACCTGCATGATCTGATGCACTCTCTGTGCCCAAAGAAGCACCAATTGACTCAGGAACTGTGGCGCCTCTAGAAGAAACGGGTTCCTGAACTTGTGCTACGGATTCATGAGATTGGTCAGTCTCAACCATAATCTCATCCTCATTGCCTTCCATCCTCACATTTACATTAGTAGCATCTGGCTCCAGCCCCTTTTCCTCTGGAACTTTTGTACCAGATGAACCCTCCACATTAAGGTTTTCCTCACCTCCAAACACAGGCTCTTCAGTATACATTATATCCGCAGTTTCTTTGCCATTCTCCAGCCAGCTTTCATACAGGTCATCATGATCCAAATCTGAAATATTGTCCCTTATCCCCTGTATGCCACTTGTAAATGGTCCACTATGGTTCAGACCACCAGAATACATACTTCCAGAAAATTTAACTTGTTCAGAGGAGTAGCAACTAGTTGGGGAGAAATCGGTAAGCGGAAGGGCTCTGGGATGTATAAGCACCTCCAAGGCTAAAAGAGCATGAGCGCAGAATTCAGCAAGTTTTGTTCCAGTTTCTTGCTTGCCTGCAATCGATTTTCATGTGGTTAAAGAAATTGGTGAAAAGAACTGGATGAAACATATTACATAGCACATTGAAAGGACCAAAGCAGCCCGCATTACTTCAAATGCACACATCATCACTATGCTAAAGCTATTTTACTCATAATAAAAGTGCCTTGTCAAATTATGCTCTCTCCCTAGCCATTAAGAGGAATTAAAGTTTGATAAGGATTAAGTTTTTTTTTTTTTTTTTTTTTTTTGGGTGTGTATGAGAGAGTTCAGGCTTGGTTCTGCATCTCCTTCTACCACTCTGCTCCATATAGATCCAGTAGTAAATTTATATACTTCCAAAATCTTTCACTGCATTATTTTATAAATACCACAGACAATTTCATAGGAGGCTGTGTCCGGCTTATGATTCACATACCATTTCTGAGATAGATAAGCTCTGAATCCTGTCACATCTCTAAAACTAAACAGATTTTTAAGCAGAAAATTTTACTTTGATCAGGACAACTGTAAATTTACAGTAGACTCACCATGAGACAATTCCTGTTACAGCCTATAGGATATACATTTTACTTGGGAGGGTGAAGAATTCAAGGTTTGATAAACTTGGTCACTTTTTATGCCTAGAAGAAGATAAAGGAAGGGAACCTGGAAGACATAATTAGCTCAATGAATTACGAAATTTTGGACTAGGACTTTATTGTTGTTATTTTTAAAAACATGAGTGCCCATATGTAAAAAATACATTTAAGTACTTTCCCCTGACTTTTATCTCTCACACTCTTTAATTGTTGTGACGAGTTTTCTGCATTTTGCTGGAAGGCAGGCATAATGCCCCTCTATGAGAAATTAAGAATCCACTTTGCTCCCCCTGCAAATGTCTCCATAGCACAAGACTAAGCATTTATATAAATCCTCATTTTTTAAATTATCTATGCGGTCATCTAGGCTCTTTCCTTTAATGCACTAATTTATAAAATGTCTTTCCCACTACTTCAATTTAGTCATCTTTATTTTCTCCTTTTTTTTCTTTTCTTTTTTTTTTTTCTTTTTTTGATTGGGATATATGTATGCACCTGGCAAGTTTTGAAAACACAACCTCCTCCACACTGTTTTTAAAATGGAAAGAGATGCCGTTTAAGCTAGAATTTATTCGCTCAGTCATCTTTAATATTATTCACAATTATCAAATATCTTTGTTAAGGAAAGCATGGTTGAGCTAATTGTCATGTAAACATGTTCTCTGATTGTCAATTCAAAGCATTGCAAGTATTATCAACTCACACATTTGTCTGCAAATGTCAATACATAGCGCTACTATTATTATTAATGTGATGATATCAATGATGAGGAAAAGGACAATGTCCATTGCTGAAGAGACTTACCTCTACGAAAAAGTTCAAGACCCTGGCTTAAATATGGGGGGCGGACACGAACTGAGGAAAGAAGAGATGACAAAAGTGCACGCAATGCTGCAAGCTGAAAATCTACCCATGTTCCAGTAGGTTCATTCTTCTGGAAAATGCTCTTCTCCTCGCTGGCCCATCCCCATTTCAAAGAATTTGTTGCTGTTTTTATCAAAAGCAGATCAACATCTGATCGCCAAGATTCAGATTTCAAAGCACCACCCTGGGAAAATTGCAAAACATTTAGCACAAAATATTATTCACTCCAGGTGAAAATCAAGAATTACTAACAGCAAGTTGCTCATGTAAGGATTTATATATTTTCTTCATATGTAGATTAAGAACACAAATGACCTCGCTAGAATGCAAATTTCTTATATTAGAGTATAGAGGGAAATAATTTAGACCAGGTGCACTATGCAATCAGGCTAAAAAAACTGAAGGCATACTAGCAATGCAATAATGGCAATGACTGCTAACATTAGTACTTTTTTCTTTCATAAGTAATACTCCTGTCTCAATTTAAATGTCTTGTTTTCCTTTTTGACGTCCCTAAACTATTGAAAACGTTACACTTTCTGTTCTTAAAACATTAAAATGATCTTTTTTCATCTCTAAACTATTGAAAAAAGCTACTTTAGTGTACATTTTTAATAGTTCAGGGACGCAAAACAAGCTTCGTGTGAACTTTAGGGAGGAAAAAAAATATTTTTAATAAGAAATATAAGTTTAAATTTCTAGCTGCCAGAGATTATTAGCAGGATTACAATTAGCTTCAATGTAATTGCTAAAAGGAGTAAAATCAAAGTGCAGACTGATGTACTGATTAAAGCTTTCCCAGTTACTAGAACCTCCCTCAAATTTAAAATATGAAATAGAACAACCTATTTGGGCAAGAGGAATGTATTGGACTGGAACTTTATAGAAGAGACCCATGTGAGTCAATATGGTTAATAGTACAACACATGGCAAATGTACAAGCAGGACTCATCAGAATTCATGTGCTCAGAGAACCATGAACCATCAGTTTTGAAGACTTATTTGACATTTTCCGAATGCATTTTCACCTGCTAAAGCGTTAAAGCAAACTACAAGAACCAAGACACCATAATAATTTTAGTATTTGACAAGATATCTAGGGAGTCATCAGTTGTTGGGTCATTCTCTCCGTCCCTTGTAAATAAGTTAATAGGACAGCATTTTCAATGATCAGCCTCACGCACTGGATAAAATGAACTTCTGGAGGTGTAAGTAAAGATTCTACCTCTAAATATTATTAAATAATAATAATCATTCTTTCTACAATGTCAGTCAGCCCTATATCCAGGAATTGACATGAATTAGTATAGGTACTTATGTTTACATCTACCAGAATATGCATAAATACATGTTTGAAAGCCAATGAGGGAATGCCTACATAATATGGTGGTTGAGATCTCCATATAGTTTTCTAAGTCCTAAAAGATTTACATACCACCAGCTTCAGAAAAATAAATAGTGACATTAGCAGGGAAATTTTGGAAATCTTAAAAAAAACAAATCCAAATAGGGCAATTGAAACTTTTCCACTAGCAGCCTACTTGATACGGCTTCAGTAGGGTGACAACAAATGCAAGAACAATAACACAAATTGATTAAATGGAAAAACCTGCCAGTTGTAACTATTGATTGTTAGGATGTCTGAGGATAACTTAATTCTAATTTATTTAGTTACCCTGATACGACATTCTTCATACACACAAAACACATACCACAGTGAGAAGTGCTTCTAATGCCTCAAGTGCAGCTATCTTCACAGAAATTGGAGATATTGCATGGATCGGGGCTGCAACTGGCAAACCACTACAGTCATGCTGTTCCTCAGGATATCCAGTTGAAGTACCATGTTTCCTTTTTCTATGGCATGGCTGCAGCAATGCTTCAGAAGAGGCCTTCAGGTTAGTACCAGCAGATGCTCCAACACTCTCATTAGTAATGAGATTCAAATCAACAAATGCATTGTTGATAACTTCCTGTGCAAGACATACAGCCATCCCTGATCATGATATGATGATGAATTAGTAAAACCACAAAATGTGAAACCATGAAAACTACAACAACATAAGAAAATACTAGAAAATCCATGCTGCATATATGCAATGCACACAAAAGCGTACAAGAAATTAATTTTAAGATAAAAAGTAAACGAGGATAGAAGCAGGGTGATGCCAATCACTCGATAGTTAAAAGCTAATACACACCCCCGGATGAACTATATGACAAAAGGGATACATGTACTTTTGAGGGACCTCTCCTATTGAACAAATTATGTCCAATGTAATGCTAGGAGAATGCTTTGGCACACAGCCAGTGTACTTAAGTTATTCTTCTATGTTTATTAACTCAATAAAAATTATATTTACTTATTCAAAAGAGAAAACAGAAAAATGCAAGCCTGTAACATACTCTAGCTATGATACCCAAGATTGTGTGGATTTTATTACATTGCATTGTATGGGCATATGTTGAATCCCACATTGGGTTTTTAATTGGTTTATCTGGATATATAAACAATTATGAGAAGTACTAATTGTGCCTAGTCCTTTTATGGCATAAAGGAGATGCAGCTAGCACTTTTCTATGATAATGGCAAATGGTATTAAAGTGAAACTAGTAATGTCATGTGGCTTTAGGGCACCGCAACACAACCCAAGTCCAAATAGAAACATCAAGGATTTCAGTGGGGAAGATTATGATACCACAAATTGTGTGAATTGTATAATAACTCTTCATGTTTAACTATAAAGTTTATCCTCAAAATATTGATTGTGACTATATTTCCATGTTTTGACATATTTGTCATATTAATCAGATGTAGGAAATATATTCTCAACATCTTTATTTATATCTTTTATAGTAAAAGAGATAACGAACAATTTAATGCACTAGTAAGAAAGAGCAAGTTGATTCAAGTTGAGGGAGTAGAAAAAGGTAAAGGAAGACTAAAAATAACGTTAGTAGAAGTAGTTAAAAAAAGAATGCGTTGGTTTGGCAAACATGGCTCGGATATTTGGAACATGGTGCTGGCTTGTTTGATGTGTATTGGCTTGTTTGGAATTAGCGGAATAGACTTACTTTTGAAGATATGGAGAGCTCCTCGGATCAATTAAAACTTTGTTTGATTGGTCCCAGATTTTGGGTTTCACACAATGTTTTTCTATTTTAAAATTTCTAGTTTCTCTTAGATTTTCCTTTTGAGATTTCTGTACTTTTTGGACACTTAGTGTTCATCATCGTGAACATAAAGTACATTTGATTTTAATAAAATTGCATTCTTACTTATCAAAAAATAAAAATAAAAAAAAGGAAGTAATAGAGACTATGATTAATATGATTTCAGATATAATAAAATGGAAAAAAAGAATACATGTGACTAACCCTAACTAATCTGTTGAAGATTCATAACTAACTCAAAAAAATTTGGAACTAAGACTTTGTTGTTGTTGTATGATAAAAGAGATCATCTACGGTAAACAAAAACAACAATAAAGCCATGATGTAGAAAGACTGAACCTAAAAGACACAACTATACTAAGTTAACAATTGTCCAAAGCAACAGTAAACAATACGCAGAACAGCACATAAAGACCCAAACAAAAATTTCACCCTTAACACCCTGACAAAATAACTGCTGACAAACAGAAAAATAGGCTAGTTACCTCGTCAAAGACCCCCTCCAAATTTAATAACCAACACAGCCATATCATAAAAGAGGCCAGGTCATTAAGGGGAAAAAAAAAATTATTCCTTGCATCTTTGAGCTAATAATTCCACCCTTACAAACATATTGACAAATTCAACAGCGAAATGTCAAAGTAAAGCTAAATCCTTATACTTATTTAACTTCCCTAAAATCTACAACAAAACAAGCCAATAGTGCTGGATAAGAAGAATAATTAGTGCTTTAAAAGTAGAATAATTTCAGGCTTGCTGGTGTTGCTTAGCTGCTATCTACCAAATACCTACTATGAAAATAAAAAGGCTAAAATGCAAAACTGACCCTTTAAGTTTCTTTAGATTTCATTTTAGTCCTCTAACTTTGCTTTTGTTCATTTCAGTCCTCTAAGTTTCAGATTTATTCAATTAAGGCTTTTCCATCAACTTTTGTTAAAATTTTTTGAAAAAAAAAAATTTGGAAAAAAATTTTCAATCATTAATTGAATTTTTTTAATTTAAAATTTTGAAGACAATTTAAATAATTTAAAAATTAACCACAACATATAGCAAAAATTGATAGAAAAGCCCTAATTAAATAAACTTGAAAGTTAGAGGATTGAAATGAACGAAAGCAAAGTTAGAGGACTAAAATGAAATATGAAGAAACTTAAGAGGGTCAATTTTGCATTTTAGCCAAATAAAAAAGTTTCTGGTTTTTAACAGTTTGAAGGTTTCATTACAAGCTTCAGGGAAGGATGGTATTCAGCTTGATGGTCCCGTGGCCTCTAAAATTTTGCAGACAAAGGGAGGTACGCCATTTGTTGAGTCTACTTTGCTTCTCGTTTCCCTGAGGATTGGCTGTGTCTTGATTCATGGCTGTGTATATTAGTTTTTTTGGTAGACTTAAGGTTCACTCGTAGGGCCATCATGGGCTAATTTATTTTTCTCCAGGAATTATATAGGGCTATTTTGCAAGGGTGTATAAATTATAAAATACATTTGTAAAAGCAAAAAATAAAATAAAATAAAATGTTCAGAGGCCACCCAGTATGTCAAATCATCTATATCCCATAACACTCAAGAATAATATTATAATATTAACTATCTGACCAATTTTAAAGTTTGGAACAACTTTGACAATTGAATTTAAGAATTTACATATGCATTTATAAGCTTTTCAGAAAATATATTGTAATGTCATAATGCAGTTTTACAAGAACAACGCACTCCTTGGAAATGAAGTTAATGGATTTGTTAGGATTTTCCATTTACTTGGACAAATAAAAGTCAAAGGATTTAATTTTAGCTGCACAGAATTTCTAATCTATAGAACTAGTTGAATATTAAGTTTCAAGTACTAGCACTTCTTTGGCAACAACAAAGCACTGATGCTCTGTACATGAATATTAGCACTTGGCAACTTTGCAGTATTATAAACAAAAATGTGATTCAAAGATTCTTTAAGGAATTACTACATACCAACACCCATGGATATCAGCAATATCCTTGTGATTGAGTAGACCTTTATCCTCAATTCCGGCAATGCACATCGTTTGAAATATGCTGTAATCAGACGCACAATAGAAGCAGCATATGGTAATAGTTGACTGCAAATGAACATAATGACATGGGCAGAAAGTGAGTTTCAAAATTAAAAAGACATTGAGAAACAGTAAAGGTAAGAAAAACAACTGGGAACATATATTGAAGGTGACAGAACAAGAATTCAAAAGCCCCTAAAACCTTCCCTGATTTATATAGGTTAGGGTTGTTTTAAAGCTGGCAGAATCTTTCCAAAGTATCATTAGAAACTTTTCAAGCAACAATCATATTAAGAAGTGATGCAGAACAGGGTTCAAAAATAAGTAATAGAAAGAAAAAACAGACCAAAAACCCAAGGCTTCACCAACCAAGGGTGCTTGGAAAGTTTTTAACAAGTCCCTAAGGGTATTTGGAATTACCAACAAGCTGTAAGGAAACATCTCTAACCAGAAATTTCATTCAAATGCACTTCTCAAACTATTGTTGGAGCCTTATTTATATACAATGATGGAACTGTGTAGAGACCCAGTGGAGGAGGGGGATTAAATCATGTTTGATCTTCCCTAAAAGAATTCTAATTGAATTAGTTAAGTTTTTTCTACACATTCTCTAATTTGACTTTTTATTATTTTTTTGATAAGTAAATAATATGCATTGATATTGACTTTTTATTATTAGCACTTATTAATTAAATATGTTTCATATATATATATATATATATATTTGAAGGTTCCCATGCATTGCATGTGTTAGCAACTAGTTTACAAATTAATAATCAATACATATATTATATATACATACTATATAGGAAAAGAATTGTGACTTACCTGCGCGTACCCTTTATGATTGCAATGAGGAGTTCCAAACTATGTAAGTGCAGAACTGGAAGTTCTGAACATATGAGCTCTTGCTGCATGGAAGTCATGAAGGCTGATAAAGCGTGTGGCACTGATCCATCCACCATCAATACTCTCTCAACGAGGACTAATAATGATCGAACAGGAACATTTACCTACTAACCAGAACATTCAACATATCTTAAAATTTTCACATCCATAAACATTTTATGTATGGTATGTAGATCTACATTCCTTTTTTGCTAAGTAAACAAAGTAGATCTACATTCCTGTTTTTCAGAAAAGTTTCTTAAGGAGTTAACTCTACCTGCACAGGGTATGAACTTGTAAGCATTGTACAACAGCAGAGCATCAGCATAGAGACACTGGACATCAGTGATTGCTCAGACTTCCTTGTTGAATTGTCTGAGGCTTCTCCTGACAATATCTGAGCTCCCAAGGGTGGTGGGAGATCTTTTCCTGGCGGAACCAATAATCTAACAGCTTCCTTACATTTACCTTCTGCAAGATGTGTAAGATGTCACTTTCAAGTCCCAAAAGTAGTTCCAGAATAACCAAGATTGAATTCAAATGTACCTTCTTCTAGACCTTGGAAGGCATCATTCAGGTGCGCATTTAATAATAATAAAATCTTCTGTATCATTAAGGACCAGCTATCCTCATCTCCTCTTGATTTTGGCAGTAATGCTAGGCAATGAGCAAGCTTCTGAATTTTGAAGACCAAACAGAAATACCTCAGAACAAGTTCACATACATCTTAGTCATATGCCAGAAACAGCTCATACTAAGCTAAAAGAACAATGTTACCTTCAGCATATCAACACCGCATTTTCCTGACAAAAGCTTTGAAGCAATAGCAACTTCAGCCTGCATAGAGTAATGAGTACCCATCATTATTGAGTTTATAACCATCTAATATTTTGTAGTAGATGCTTCTAATATGAGGTGCTCCTGCTATAACTATTGTTTTTAAGATTCTATAACACTAAGTGTAACAGAGAAGAAATAAGACATCAGTAACAGCCACTACAAAGAGTGAAACTATGACGGAGCACTTGACTCATGGTGGATATTTATAATGAAGTGGGACTTACGTGAAATCACTAAGGCATAGGGTCAAATTTTGTATCGTGCTTGATCTTGATTAAGTTGTGTTCATGGTGTGTGTCAAATCATATCTTTATAGTTGATTTTTTGGACCATATGGATGTCTGTTTGTAAATTCTTCAAGGAAGTTCACCATTACAAGCTCTCCTTTCTTCCAATAAAATATCTTACTTAAAAAAAAGGAGAAAAACAATGCTTTAAATCATATCTTACAAAAATATACTGAATATCTTTATAAAAAGTGTAATTATACAAATACATTACTGATAAAGTTACCAATTGTCCCAAAAGCTAAAGCTGCTAGAAAATAGTGAATTTATTTTTGGAATTTAGTTCTGTTGTGTTTGATGTGATGTATTTGGAGGGAACGCAATCAGCGGACCTTTGACGACTTAGATAGATCCGATGACCAGCTGCTTGCTCTTTTCATTGGTTCCCTTTTTTATTGATCTTAGGCTTGGGGACTCACATCTAGTGATTCTCTCTCTATATTTCTTAGCTCTCTTTTTCTTTGTAATTAGATTTTCCTTTCTGTTTCTGCTTTTCTTTATTCTTTGTAATTTCTATTTTGCTTTGTGCTACTTTGCATAAAGCAGTTTTTTTAATATACATCTTTCTTACATATCAAAAAAATAAATTCATTTAATCATAATTCTAACGCTCCCCCTCACTTGTGGGCCTAAACTCCCCCTTAGTAAGTGGGGCTCAACATGTGGGATTTTTAACATTTTAAATGGGAGGTAAAATAGAGACAAGGATTAAACCTAGGATCTCTTGTTCTGATACGATGATAAAATACCGATTTTCTCAAAAGCTTAAACTATTAGAATATGATAAATTTAATCATTTAACCATAATTCTAATAGTTACATATAGCATTAACCCGGAAATAGAAAATTCATGACAACTTCTGTAATCACTTGAATGGAACTTAAGCATCAAATGGAAATTCCTTCATAAAAACATTGAAAATTAGATTATCTTTCGTGAAAAAGTTGAGGTTTACTATTTACATAGCATATATTTCCAATTTGACATTTGATTTCATTATAAAGTGCACATAAAGCTTTATTATGGCTTGGCCCTTTTATGGAATATATCGGTGCACAGACCCCTTTCTTCTATATTTTCAAACAAAAGGAATTAGTATATAATCTATTCAAAGATTCTACAGTATGAGATTTATGCATAATTACTTTCGCATCCGAGGAGTAGCAGATGATCTACCACCACATGCAGATATGAACCCTGCTCTTATTTCATTCAAAAGATGACGTAGTACAATAGAATGTGGTGCCAATAGTTCAATTTATGCATCTCATTTTATGCATATATGGAAAATATATATTGACATTCACAAAATATTTGGCCTATACAACACTGATATTGATGGTTGGAGGTCTTGCAACAAAGGATAAGAAACTTACACTGTCATAATGACGATGCACAGAAGATGGAAAATAAGTTATAATAGTGCATAACATTTGAATTGCTCCTTCCTGCATGCACCAAGATGGAGATGATACATAAAACTTGAAGACTGAAAATATGCCACTTGATGTGTGAATTAATTAGAGCAATAATGATAAACAAAGATGATATCTTTATGCAATATGATAAAATAAGATTGTGGAAAATAATTTAGTCACACGCACAGATAAACATTAATGGGCCATAAAGTAGAAAATACATCTCTGACCCCAACAGTTTTCAAGAAAGAGGCTTATGCTGTTAAGTTTCCTTTACCTGTGTGCGTGTGTGTGCAAGAGAGAGGGAGAGAGAGAGAGAGAGAGAGAATGGATTATGACAACTGAGAAAACACAAACTCAATAAATTACTTCAAGACTAAAATAACCTCTTCAAGACTAAAATATCCTCTTTATCTAATAATTCAACAATTCTATCATCTTGATTTTAGATTCCAGCCCCAAATGGAGATTGAAAGAGTGTGATTCAGTTTTTAAGTGAAAATTTTTACATTGATTAATTTAAAAAATGTGAAATAATAAATATTAATGGATTTCCTCCAGCAAACCTTGAGGACTGAAGCAGTATTGTAAAACAAATTAATTAATTTAGAAGTTCCAACTATACTACTTACCCATATAGCCTCTGAACTATCATCATTTAATAACTTCAAAACTGGTTGTACAAGTTTCCCAGCATGGGAAGTCCCATCCTTCTTTATATTTGGAAAACCGCCCAACCTAATCCAGGAAAGCAAAAAGCTTCACAAGTTATGAACTCATAATAACACTAACACATACAGGCTACAAGTATTATAGACAGACATTAAGAATTATATGTTGCTAATCAGAATATATAATTTCATAGCATAAAAGTACGTAAAGCAAGGTTCAATATAGAAGTCATGCATCAGTGATATAAAAGCAGTCTTTGAAAATCATAGGTAGCTACCATCTGTTTTAATAAAGAAATATCTACCCCAATTAGAATTGAGACAACTAATAACCAGAGTGAGGAATCCCATAAGCCATCTGTTAGGACATACGACCTTCCATTTGAAATTTAGACAAAACAGGGTAGTCACACACAATCCAAATGCATCTGGTCAATGAAATTAACTCGATCCACATTATGAGAAATTTTGCTACTATCTAATTGGCTCCTTAGAAGACAACAATACAAATTATGTACTTTAAGAAAGCTTATTGTACTGTGAACGTGCACACAAATGCACCTAAAAAATTATTATCAGCCTTTATAATTTGAAAGTGCCTTTTATCACAATCCAGGCACACTGTTGAAGCTTCATTTCTGGCCAAAAGTACGCCCATGCTATATCAAATGAAATTTTTTTTTGGAGATGTCACGTCCTCTTCATGAGCTCCCAAAGTTACCAAGTCCTGAATCAAAGAAGGGTAGCTCTGAATTGTATCTAGAAAGAGCAGAAATTAAACCATACACCTGGTCACGAGCTATTCATGAGCCCCCAAGGCACCAACTCTATCATCAAACAATGGTAGCTCTAGATAGCACCAAGAGAGAGAGTGTTGGTAACTTGGGTTCCACCACGGAGCACACATGCACTCTTGCACACACAACCCATCATGCGGTACGGCTCATGGCGTGTGTGGTGCCACCAACGAGTAGGACATTGCTCAAATACCATTTGAAACACCCCAGGTCCTTCAAGCCCAAAACGGTAGCCCAATATTCTTGACAACCCTGAACCACTTACAAGGTTCCAAACTCCTTCCCAAGCCTTTATTTCACACTCCCATTTCTATTTTTCTCAAAGCAATGCAATTTAAGCTTAATTATAATATCCAAGGAGTACGCATCTCACCTCAAGGAAACACCCCGGGTCCTTCAAGCCCAAAATGCTAGCCCAATATTCTTGACAACCCCGAACCACTTACAAGGTTCCAAACTCCTTCCCGAGCCTTTATTTCACACTCCCATTTCTATTTTTCTCAAAGCAATGCAACCTAAGCTGAATTCTAATATTTTAACCCCAAGAAGTACACAACTCACCTCAAGGCAGCTGATCAGAAATCTGCATACACCTTTTCTGTCCCATTCTTTTCACAAGTCACCCAAAAAATCAACCACAACCTATTACCTTCTAAACTTACATTGCACTCATTAGCCTTCCCTAGTTCATGCATAATTTGGGAACTGGGCATTAGTTACAAAGAATTACAAAACAATATCTAAAATTAACTTTAGGCCCCAGTTAGTATGTGTGTGTGTACACATATACACCCGTCAGGGTGCAGCCTAGCGGTTGGAGGCTTGGGACAAGCTATAAACTCAGACATCCTAGGTTCAATCCCCACTAGGAGTACGCCTGGATTACCTGATACACAGTTCTAGTGAGTGGGGCTATGTATCCGTGGTTTACTCCCCAAGGGTGGGTCCAAAGGGCCTTGCCTTAGTGAGGTTCCACATCATCCAGAAGAAATAGTGTGTATATAATGCTAAGAAAGGATACCTAACCTTGTACTTATCAAAAATAAAAAAGGATATCTAACCTTGTAAACAGATCTGATACTGAAGCACAAGAAGCCACCTTTACAAAATGAGAATCTCCTGGTGACTGAGTAGAACAAAAGATATGGCAGCCATTTCAATAGAGATTTATAAGGAATTTAAAATTTTTATTAAAATATAATTTTTGGCACTGAAATAAAGACAATATTTTGGCACATTAAGAGGCAAGTCACAATCTTTAACTGCAAAAAGTTTCTCAGTGTATTAGTGCTCTATAAAAGAATAGTGATTTAAGACACTTGTCCTAGAAATTTATTAAAGAAGTGTAGACTGGTTAAGATGGCTTAATTAGATATGATGTGCAAAATTCAGTAACCAGAATGGTTCCTTTAATAACCCACAAGGAGAATGGACATTCATTTTCATAATTACTATCTAACATAGCATGGTGTACAATCGATTGTATCAAAAATCCAAGTCTAAGATGCAAGCACATTATCAGAGTCTAGCCTTAAAATCATCAGCCTTAGAGAAGCTGACTTGCAAGTAAGGTAGAAATATGTCATAATTAGTTCTGGCTTAAGCTGAATGTAAGTGCTCCATACATTGCTTCATATTTAATAAATATACCATAATAATGAAGAGTTCTATAGACTTTTTAATAGTTAATATGCATAAATTCTTAGATGGACATAAACGATTTTAATATGACTATTACAATGCATGATAGAACTAGACTTATATACCTGAATATGAGGTAGAAGCTTGTGGAACCAAAGAGTGTATGATGCCAAGAAACGATCAGAGCTACATTCTTGACAAGTCATTCCCAGCAAGCAGATTCCTGCCCAACATTTATCTGGCTAGAACATCATACAAAAAAATAAGCAAAAATTTGAGGAAGATCTACAATCTAGTAAAATGAAAAATATGTAATTTCTCTTTAGCAATTCTCGCAAATTTTAGAATGTCAAAAGATCAGTTGAACAGTTAAAATCATTATTAATTCGCAAGCTGTTTGAGTGATCTTGGGTTTGGGGCTTTACTCATTGTACCTCTGTTCTAGAGTTTCATGACTCTCTTAGCTTTGCTGTGTAATTTTTCTTGACCCATTGTGTTCATCATTGTGAACATAAAGTTTTTGTTTTTTCTTCAATAAAGCAACTATACTTATCAAAATAATAATCTCTCTTTATTTTCCCCCTCACAAGGTAACTATTAAGTATTAACTAATAGTTAAGTCAGACAATATTTTTTGCATTGCTCCCTCCAATGACATCAATCCTATGTCCTCCATTCACCAAAATAAACCTAGCCATATTAACATTGAAAAAAGATTCCACCATAGGTGAATCCTAATACATCCATCACGTTTACTGCAGAACAATTTCATAAAAATAAGCCATGCCATTCACATCTTTCATGCATTTCTTCTACCCTGGAAATTCTCAAAATGTGTCATAGCCCAAATGGTCATCAAATACAATTGATTTTTCATATATTTGATCTCTTACATGATACCCATCAGATAAGTATGCCCAATTCAATACTTCAAGCACAAATGGCTGACATGTGATAGGATTGACTCTTACAGGGCCTAACCTATCTACCCTGTTCAAAATATATTGGGTTTATATTATTTTAGTGTAAATCCCATCTAAATCTAACTCTAGACCTGTAGCATCTATATTTACCCCACTAGGGTTCACTGTATCATGTACTTCATCACATAATAAAGATGTAACTGTCAAAGGATTTACACTGTGGATGTAGGCTGTCAAGGCCATACCACATAACCCTCATGTCTTATCTTTCTGTCTCTTGTCTCGCTTCCGCATCTTTTTCTCTATTTCCTTCAATTAATTTCAACATGTTATGAAAGCAAAATCCCATCTTGGCTCAATGACAAGTTTTGTCTTTTTCTTCCATCAATACTCCATTAGATCAGCCTTTCAATCACGCTCACTACATTATTTCTCCATTTCATTTCAAATTTCAACATGGTATCCGAGCTACCCAGATTGTTCAAGATCTTCACAAGCTTTTTTTTTTTCAAACTCAAGGCAGCAATCACCAAGCCTTTACCTTGAGTTTGAGGGGGAGTGTTAAAGATATATTGGGTTTATCTTATTTTAGTGTAAAGCCCATCTATACCTACCCTGAGACCTGTAGCATATATATATATATATATATATTAATAGAATTTTATTGAAAATGAGAAGTGTTCACGATGATGAACATACAGCATCTTATAAAAATACAATAAACTCAAACAGAAAATCTAAGGAAAAGTTGGAAATCAGAAATTGAAGTACAATTAGTAAAACCCCATGTCCAAGACAAATCAAGCAAGGTACGAAGCAGCAAAGACTTCAATTGAACAATAGATCTTTCAATCTCCTCAAATGTGCGACTGTTTCACTCCTTCCACACTAACCAAATCAATCAATATATACCCTACTAGGGCTCTCTCTATCATGTACTTTATCACATAATAAAGATGCAGCCATCAAGGCTTTACACCATGGACATAGGTTGTCAAGGCTAAACCATGTAACCCTTGTGTCTTCTCTCTCTTTGTCTTGTCTCACTTCCACATCTCTTTCTCTATTTCCTTTAATTAATTTCAACCCACCCAAATGCACTTGGATGTGCCACAGAAATTATGTCCCTCCGATGAGTTTCCCGCGCCATCCAAAGGCTCGCCAAAACAAGGCCATGAAATTAAATCGAAGCCCTAACCACCATCAATGCTAAAGTTCAGACCTATCAGCTCCAAATATCAATGAAATGCTCTTTCAAAGCCTCCATTACTTTTATGCCCCATTCACCAAGACAATTCACAAGCAAAATTACTACATATACTTCAAATAATTGCACCTAACTTGGTTCAAGTAAAAAACAAACACAATATAACCAATTCAACTGAGCCCAATACAAGTACAAAGCTTGCACTAGTGAAGTCATTTGTTATGATCCTAGGGTCCCACCATCTGTATATAAGCTCTTAGGCACTCTCCCATTGCTAGCCGATTTTCAAGGATGAGTTTTACCTATGGGTTTGTATCACCATTATCTCTAAAGATCACATAAAGAAAATTTTCACTCCTGTGACTTGTCCAAACTTTTGCCACAACTTTGATGTGGTCGACTATGAGCGGTGGAGAAAAAGGGGTGGATTCATGTGAAAGTGTTTGTCTATCGACCACTTCAGCAAGTTGTGGGCCTTGTGGCAAATGTTGTGGACCTAAAACAACTAATATATATGGGGCAAAAGTTATGTATAGTTCCCTAGGTGTTATAGTTTATGTTTCCTAGTTAAAGTCAAACACAAACACATGATTGCATTAACAAATGAAACACAAACAATGTAATCTTTTTCAAGGACAATTAAATTCAATGCAGAATTGTAGATATGTGTAAGAATTTAATTGGGAAAACAATGTATTGGCCCTAAGAAAGTATACTATATTGTACCCATATATACATGTAACCTCTAAAACCCGAGCCACTGAGCCCACCCGCCAGAACCAGTTGCGCTAAGCAATATATAAATATATACAAACAACACATTCTAATTTTTTATAAAAGCAAAAAATTTACATAGAAATAGAATAATTTATTATATTGATGAGTACCATATTGTTAGAAACGAGCAAGAGCACGCGCTCGACCCAGGAATCTACGGCGGATTTCCAGTTATCGACTAGCTTTTGGTCCGTAGATTTGCTGAAGGACTCTGATAAGAGGCCGTGGGTTTTGATCAACGAAACGACGGTGGAGAGCTCCGCCGGGTTCTCGAACGGGTGCTTATCGTCGGGGACGCGCTCTTTGATGAGCGTGCGAAGGAGGCGCGGCTTCATATCCACGTCGTACATGTTCTTGAAGTAGTTGAAGGCCGCCATTGGTATCGAATCGAAGCTCTGAGATTTCACTGAGAGAGAGAGAGAGAGAGAAGGGTTTAAAGGGTTTTGTCGTTAAACCCTAAATTTGGTAGCCGTTATTGAATTACAAGTGTTTTAAGACGGGCAAAAGGGCATACGGTGTCGTTTTATTCTAAGAGTATAGGGTTTCAATTTTTCTTTTTTCTTTTTTCTTTTTCTTTTTTTTCCTTCTTTTGTCATGGTGTGACATGTTTTATGTTGAATTTTTCTTTCATCTGAAAGTATATTTTGAAGAAAATTGTTTGATTAACGTGTTCATTGTGTAACAATTTCACATTTTCGAAGGTATAACTTATATATCAAAAAATCAGAAAATTTTCTTGTATTTTTATATCATATTAAATAATAACTTTAAATTTTCTTGTATTTATCACTTCAAAATGTTACTAATACATAACAACTAAAATCAAACTAAAAACGAGACAGAACTTGAAGAAAAATATTAAAAATTATGCTAATAAGAGTGTAAATTCTATCCAAAAATAAATAAACTAAGAGTATAAATATTAAAAAAATTACTAAGAAAAATTAATGAAAACTATCAATAAACTCATTTATCTATCAACCAAAAAAAAAAAAAAAAACTCAATTAGATTTTTTTTTTTTTTTTTTTTTTTTGAGATACTTAGATTATAATATTAAAAAAATGGGGCCTAAGTAAATAGTTATTGTCCATTATCCACCTTACATGTTTAGTATTTATTATGGGCAAGGCCCAACTAATGAATTTACATAATCACGCTTTCATATTGATAATTACAAGCTCCTCAAAAAAAAAATATATATATATATATATATATTGATAATTACAAGCACTTGAAATCTCTGAAAACTTGAAAGTTCTTTTGTACAAGTTTTTTAAGATTGGGAGTGATTCTTGAAGCTTTGATGCATTTTGCAGTCATTTTTAAGGTTTAAAGAGATTTTGTCTCTATTCCAATTGTTCTAGGGGGATTTTTGTTATTTTGGTAGTATTATAGGTATTTCCAATCCAATGAAAAATTGCAATGACATCTTCTAAGGTTTTATGTTATTACACTTACCTCCCCTCTTGTTTGGAATAAGACCCTCAACTTTCCTAAAATGCAAATTGTTTACATCGACTTTTCTTGGATAATTGAAAAAAGGGCTTCCCAAAAAAAAAAAAAAAACCTTTAATAAATCTAGAATTCCTATTCGAGAGGGTGTTGAGGACAATTTAAGTGGAGGGCAAATAGGAAATTCAAGATTTTTTTTAAAACCTTTTTTTAGTTATCAGGTGAAGGGCAATGTAAATAGTTTGCATTTTAAGGGAGGTAAATATCTCATTCCAATCTAGAGGGAAGGAAAGTGTAATAATGGAAAATCTCAAGGAAGGTCAATACAATTAACCCAAATTTCAACCATATTGGAGGTTCTAAAGGTATTTGATCTTCTTTTTTCTTTTTCTTTTTTTCATTTTGTAGGTTTAGAAGTATTTTATTCATTTGGTGGTTTTAAGGGTTTTTAGTTATTTTGGAGATTTTATAGAGATTTTTTAATGAATTTTCAAGATATTTTGAGAATTTTAGAGGTTTTAGGGGTATTTTTATCATTTTAGAGGTTTTGAAGGTATTTTATTTTGATCATTTGGAAGACTTTAGTAGAATTTTGGAAATTTTGGCAGTATTTATATTATTTTTGAGGTCTTATGGGATATATTTTTCATTTCATAGGTTTTATGGATATTTTAGTATTTTTGGATGTTACGACTTACAAGGGTATTTTTTTTATTTTGGATGCTTTAGGGTATTACGGTCAACCCCAATAAAAATGTTTCTCTTCATGGAAAATTATATTTATTTGATAAAACGAATTATATTTCAGGCCCTTTTGGATACACACCACCATCAATTTCTTTAAGACCTCTCTCCTCTCCCCATGTGTGTGTTAAAAATATTTAGCATTCTAAAAAAAAAAAAAAAACTGATTATATTACATTAAAGATACCATCAGATCAATTAGTAAAGACATTAGACTTGGAACTATAAGGGTGGAAAAATTGGACATGACCCATGAACCCAGCACAACATGAAATTAGCAGGTTATGGGTTAAAACTTAATAGGTTCATGTCATAATCGGGTTGACACAGCTGACCAGTTTAATAAACGGGTTGGGTTAGTGTTCAACATATAGAACCTGTTTGACCCGTCTAACCCGTTTAATTAAATAACATTTTACCAATATACCCTTCAAACTCTAGGTATTTAAACTTATTAGTTGTTGTGGTTTTTTTTTTTTTTGACATATTGTGATTGATTATTTGTGATATTATGATATACTTTAGTTTTGAATGATTATTTGTGATGCGGTTACTCATTAGTTCTGAATTTTATATTAAAAATATTTGTTTTTTTGTTTTTTCATAAATTTTTTTTTTCATTTTGATAAAATATGATAAACAGGTTGACACGATTGATCCATTTAATAAATAAGTTATGTCAGGGTTGAGAAATCTTGACCCGTTTAATAAACATGTTGGGTTAGAGTTGACCTATATAGTCAAATACTCAAGAGTGGACACGACATAAACCCGACACGCGAACACGAATTGCCATCTCTTGGAACTATAAGAGGATTATACACACTCAAGGGAATAGCAAGTGTTCAAAGGGCCCTTAATAGCAACCAAAAATAAAAATCCTATTTACTAAGATTAATAGAGAAAAAAAAATTACATTACCTTAAAGGTATCACGAGTAAAAATATTACATTGCATTAAAGGTGTCATTGGTCCAATTAATAAAGTTTCTTAATTGATAGTATAAGATTAAGGTTCAATTGATAATGTGGGTTTTAATTAGCTTAATTAGTAAAATCTCTGATAGTTGAATAAGAGATCTGGGGTTCAATCCTTGCTTGCACCAAAAACTGATTAATATCTTGGTTTAATGATAAAAAGCTATTATCATGAACAACTTTCTCAAAAAAAAAAAAAAAAAAAAAAAAAGGCAAAAACACCATTTTGGACCTTACATTTTAGGGTTACAGTTAATTTGGTCCCTACATTTTGGTAACAATTAATTTGATCCTTGCTATTTTCAGCTTGCAATCAATTTGGTCCTCACCGTTAACTTACTAACAGAAAATGGCTACATGGCAAATGGTGGGAACGTGTGGCAAATTTGAAGTTGATGTGGCTGATAAAATAATAATAATAATAGTTAATTGTAAATACCACATCAACAAGTGAATGATTAAAAATATATATCAGAAAAATTAACAAACAAAAAAAGCTTTTCTTGCACTTTAGCAACCAAAGATTCCAAAACATAAGCACATACAAAATAACCAAATCAAACCCAGACTCTATGAATTACATACGCAAAACACAAAAAAGCAAAATTCCCACAAGTCATGCCAAAGTAAATAGCACTAAGCCACATCATCAAATTTAAGAAATTACATCTATGAATGACACCATCTTCGTTCTTATGAAAACATGATAATCAAGCCCGATTAACAAAATGAAGCAAACAAATTTAAAAACTTTTCTTTTTCTTTTCCTTTCTGTTCTTTGATTTTGTTTATTTTTACTTGGTTTTCTCGGGAAACAAACACAAATGAAACATTGCCCTATATCAAAACCAAACTTCAATTGTGAGATGAGATCAGTTTAGAGGATTTTCAAGCTCAAGAACACACATCTATATCCCCAAATGCATATTTCAATTCATCTCTATCTCTCTTTCCTAGGTTCACTCAGATTGGCATTGATGGAGATTCAACAGCAATGGTGGACAGATCGGTGGGTGACGGCTACTTCGCACACTTGGAGGACTGTCATGCCCTTTGGGATTTCCAACGAATATTTCAATCATATCGTCTGGGTGCGGGAAATTGATCTGCGCCTCACTCACTGGGGGTTGCGGTGGTTGGGGAGGGGATTTAGAATCGAGCTGGGCCCATTTATTCTTCTTCTTCTCCAGCTGATGGTTTCAAGTTTTAGGAGAAAATGGGATGCATAGATTTGGAACACTTCTTCTAAAACATAAATGATTTTTGATGGGTTGTTAGATTATTTTTTTTGTTTTGTAGATTATGAGAGGAAGATTTCTAAACCATCCAAGCTGAGTATGGGTTTGATTTGGGTTATTTTGTAAGGTGTTTTTGTTTTTGCACGTTAGGTTTCCAAGAAAAAGAAAACGTAATGAAAAATAAAAAAGTAAATATTGATTTTTAATTTTTTTTAATCTTTTGATTACTGACATGGATATTTCAATTAATTATTAATATTTTAATTATTATTTTATTAGACATGTCAATTTCAAATGTGCCACGTGTACCTACCGTCTGCTATGTAGGCATTTTTTGATAGTAAGTTAACGGTAATGACCAAATTGAATGCAAGCTGAAAATAATAGGAACCAAATTAACTGTTACCAAAATGTAAGGACTAAATTAATTGTGATACTAAAATATAAAAACCAAAGGGGTGTTTTCGCCAAAAAAAAAAATTCAAGTGATGATGTCATAGTTCGAACCTTACCTAGCTCCCCCTTCCCCATTATCTATCTTTTAAAAAAATAAAAAATAAAAGAACGAATTGGAATCAAATTTCCCTTTTACTTAGATTGAGAAGGAAGAAGATTGCCACCCACGTTACGCACTCCAATCATAATAGATAAAACACAACAGAAGATTGCATTACATTATTACAGTGGGATCCACTTTAGAAAAGTTGATTAGGACCCTTGTTATGGACGGCAAACCTTGATAGGACTTAAACTTATGATAATTGTTATTTATTATTAGGTTAAGAGATCAATTGGGTTTTAGTATAAACAGGATTTAAATTTAAATTTTTATTTGACAATTAAAAAAACCTTACAAATTAGGGACGTAGCTAGGACTTGGAGTTAGGGGGACGATTTTATTGTTAGTTGCATGTGGTGGCATGTGGTGGCTTCGGTTTTTGGTTCTACTTCTTAGCCAGCAAAAGTTTTCTTTTATTATTATTATTTTTATGTGTGTGTAGAACGTGTCTTTTGTTGGTAAGGATAAAATTATTTTGTTTAAAATTTTTTAAAAGGTGTTTGTTTTTGGTAAAATTGGTTGATTAGTCTCAATTTTTTTAAGCTTTGCTATCACCTATCAGTAATTTTTGTTGTTGGGCTAATATTTTGGGCTTATATATATATATATATATATATATATATATATATATATATATATATATATATATATATATTTAGATTTTAGATTTATAAATTTTTTTATGGCCTTTAAAAGGAGAAAAATACTAGATTTACAAACCTTTTTACAACTTGTTGTTGTAATTTGTAGTTATTAGTAAGTAAAAAAGTGATGTAAGTGGTGGACCTAGTTGCAAACTAGTAAGAATTTGCTACCTCAAGAATTTGCTACCTCAATAATTTGCTACCTCAATGATATTATTAAGAGGGACAATATGTAATTCTATTGAATGAAGTTGCTAAAATTAGTACCTAAATATATAGTTATGTTTAAAAAAAAAAATTAGGGCCCCATGAATGGCTCCGTCCATGTTACTAATTGAGCTAAGTAGAACTTACGTCTTCTTAAGAATAGAGATGCACTCAATTGAAGAAAAAATTTGGGGCCTATTTCAAAGACATTCAAATTAAATTACATGGAAATGTAGTAAAATTTTAAAAGAGATTGAACATAACTAATGAGTAGCGGGTGGAACACTTATACTTTAATCAATAGAAATGAAACACCAAATTTATCCTTATTTTGTGAAAAAAAAGAAAAGAAAAAAAAAAGAGAGGTGAATGGTAAAAACTAAACTATATATTTCTTTCATTTTTTTTTTAAAATAAAATCCCAAACTTATTAAGAAAATAGACAGTTTTCATTCTATAATTTTATGAATTATCCATTCCATTCCATTCTTTGGTAGGCTCGCATTTGGTAATCCTCCTATGCACACCTCCAAGCAAGTATTTATTTACTAAAATTAATTTCCATCATTAATCCTCCTATGCACACCTCCAAGCAAGAGTTCATTTAGTAAAATTAATTTCCATCATTAATTTCAAAACTATTTCCTAGAGCAAAGGTCTATTTGAGATCCGTTTATTTTGCTGAAATTAAAATTTATTGTTGAAAGTACTGTACATAAAAGTAAAAATTATTTGAAATAATACAATGGGTTCCATGAATAATACTAAAAAGTGGTAACAAAAATAAGCTGAATAGTAAAATAAGCTGACTTTTTAATTTGGAGCCAAACACACACCAAATGATGTGTTTGGAATCCGCTTATTTTGCTGAAATTAAAATTTTTTTACTAAAAGTACTGTAGATAAATGTATAAGTTAACTGAAATAGTACATTGAAACCCATGAATAGTACCAAAAAGTACAGTAAGATCCATAAATAGTACCAAAAATAAACTGAATAGTAAAATAAGCTGACTTTTTAATTTTTGCCAAACACACATCAAGAGTTCATTTTTTACCATATTTGAGCATTTTTACCATTTAGTATAGTTAGCACCATTGTCAATGAATGGGGGAATAAATTTCCATGGTCATAATGCCTAGGTATGGTTAGGTAAAACTTTTGACTTAAAAAGAGAGAAAGATATAATAATAATGTGCAGTGGTTCTTCAGTTGGAGCAAGCTCACTTTAGTTGTGTGGTCATCCTTTAATCTTTTTTCACATCGAAAGAAGCAATACAAGTCATTATTTCATGGCCTACATGCCCGTAACTCTCGGGTCTAAAGCTTCTTTTCTTTTTCTTTTTTTATCATTTATTGTTTCTATTTTAACCACCAAAAACCAACCCAACTCTTTTGCTTTATCTTTCTCTCTTTTAAATTCATAAAACACAATAAAGAGAAAGTCCTAACCATCACCATACAGTAGAGTCTGTAGAGAACATGGTGGGACTCATGATATAAAAAGGGAAAAGAAAAAGAAAGACACCTGCAAGTTCGGTTTCCTCATAAAAATGACACAGGATTGTGATATAATTAAGTCCTATTGGCACTTCGTTTATCGTAACTTCATGTAACATTAATGATAGGACGTGAGCTTTTTTTGGATTTGAAAAGTTTTCTAAGAAAGAAAAAGAATAAAGAGGCTCGATTCTTGTTATTTCTTTTAAGTACTCTCATATAATCATCAATATTCGTTTTACTAGAAAAGCTCAATTAAACGAATTTTTCACTTTACAATACCTAAATTAATTGAGAGTCTTGTAATTTAATGACATTAACTGATGTTTTTAATAGAAATGTTTAGAAGCTATTTGGTTAGCTGAAAAAAAAAAATGCAATATTCTGTATTTATTTTCAGTTTTTTGTGAGACCCACTACTAAAAAATTGGTTTGGTTTTAACATTTGCACTCAATTTTCATTTTCAGTATCCTAAAAATTGGAGTTGAATACAAAAAATGAAAACAACTTTTCAACATTTTTGTTTTCTATGAATACAAATACAATAGCATATTCGTAAATATTATGAAAACACAAAGTTATTTTTTTGAGTGATGCGATTGTGTGTAAGCGAGAAAAGTTACATTTAAAAAAAATAGAAAACAATAACTAGACCTAGATATAATGTATTCTATATCCAAATTATATATTTAAAACAACTTACCAAACACTACAAAATGTGAAAATTAGTGCTTTTTTCTATATTCAAATTAGGACTATCCATGGGTCTGGCCAGTTCGATTTTGGACTCAACCCGCTAGCATTGGGTGGAGGGCAGAGGGACCCGAAACCGGCCGCCAACATCAATCAATTAAGTCGGTTTCGGGTTTGAGTGGTGTTCGAGTTAGTTCTATCAATGGTGGAAGTCGCCGGAGTCTACAAATGTCACTGGAATCAACAAAAAAATTGCCAAAATTTGCTGTGATATGGCCAGATCTAGCTAAATTTCACCAGATCTAGCTGGATCTCTCTAGATTTGAGCTTTGATCTTGCCGAAGTTGGCTGCATTTCATATATAGCATCAGTCGGCTCGGGTTTTGGAGAAGAAAACCCGCCACTCTACTCGTTGGCGTCAGTTCTTGGAGGCAGAAACCTGCCGCTGATTGACAAGGGCATTAGTTTGGGTTGAAATTGGGTGAGGGTTGACGTAGGACAACCACACTATTTCAATGGAACAAATAAACAACAAAATAGAACAAAGGATAAACTCTAGGAGTTAGCACCTAAAGGTTGCTTGGAGTTAGCACCAAGCAAAACTGGAGTCGGCACCAGTGTAAAAGAAACCCACGTTTTTAATAATTCTCAAAAGCTGTCTTACAATAATCAGAAAAAGTGCTTAAATAGCTAACAATAAAATGCATAAAAAAACCCTAATTATTAAATGCTTGGGCTTGCTTAATCTTAAGCCCAATAACTAATAGGCTTCATCCATAAGGTCACAGGTTGGGTCATCTTCTTTTTGCTCCTCCTCCCATACATGCGTATAATTAGGGGCTTGTACCTTGTGTCCGCACCAACTCCCACCGGGTGATAAGAAGTTAAGAACTCGACCCCGTCGAGTGGAAATTTGAAGAGCTCTGATAGTACTCTAGCAAGTCAAGATCCAGTTGCTTTAGCTCATCTCGAGTAATCCATATGCAATCAGAATCTGGTCTCCCTCACCACCGAACTAGGAAACGGTGAACTCCTCCATCCCTGGTAAAAACAATCTGCTCATCTAAAATAACATCAATAGATTCTTTATGTGCATAGGGCAGATTTAAGGGTAAAGGGGTAGGAATAGGGGCATTTGGGCCCATTCGTTTCAATACCTTGAATGGACTGGCACTACAGCCTGTAATTTCTTAATGGTCCCAAAGGGAAACCGTTCAAGTCGAATCTGAATCATGACATAATCCCCTACCTGAAACTCTGCATAACGCCGATGAGTGTCAACATGAATTTTATATTAAGAATTACTTACCTAAATTTTTTTGCGAATCTCATTATGCAAATCATGAATATGTCGTGCAAATGCCTCATCAGATTCAGAAATCCTAACATGTAGGGACATGGGCAAAAGATCTAAGGGCTTCCTAGGTGTATATCCATGCACAACCTCAAAAGGACTAGCACCTATAGACCTATTGATAGAGCTATTATATGCAAGTTGGGCTGTAAGAAGAATTGAATCCCAATTCCAATTGGCTTCACCCACTAGACACCGAAGGAGGTTGCCTAGACTACGATTAACCACCTTAGTTTGAGGATGAAATGCCTTGGAAAATTTCAATTTGGTGCCTACTAAATGCCACAAGGTCTTCCAAAAATAACTCATGAAGCAAACATCCCTATCAGACACTATGGTTTTGGGAAGACCATAAAGTTTGACAATCTCATCAAAGTAAAGCTTTGCAATCTTAAAAGTATCAGAGGTCTTAAAACATGGTAGGAAATGAGCCATCTTAGAGAAGCGATTAACAACTACTAGAATAGAATCATGCTTTCACTAACAAAACCCTTACTAAGTAGTTCTTCTACTTGCCTTTGCAACTTGGCATGCTCTGCAGGGCTCATCCTATAGTGAGGCAAGTTAGGTAGGATCACTTCGGGTACAAAATCTATGACATGTTGTATGTCATGCATGGGCGGAAAATGATCGAGGAATTCCTCAGGGAAAACATCCTTAAATTCCTAGAGCACTGACTTCACTTCTTTAGGTTGTGTCTCTCCATGAAGTTCCCTAGCAACTAAGACAAACACAATGGATTCTTGAACTGCGCGGAAAATGATCGATGAATTCCTCAGAGAAAACATCCTTAAATTCTTGGTGCACTAACTTCACTTCTTTAGGTTGTGTCTCTCCATGAAGTTCCCTGGCAACTAAGACAAACACAATGGATTCTTGAACTGCTACCCTTTCAAATGCCTTTGGGCTTATAATGTTCAGGCCTTTTGCCTTTGGTGCTTCTGTCTTCTTGCTCATGTCGATTGGCTTGGGTTTCAAAGGATTGAGCACAATCTTCTTATCTTCAAACATAAATAAGCAAGAATTGGATTGCCCATGAAAGGTGACATCCAAATCATAAAGCCAAGGTCTACCTAAGATAATATGCCCTACATCCATGGGAATTACGTCACACCATATTTCAGCCTTATAGGTGAGGAATTGAAGTGGGACAACACATCTTTCTTTTATGGCTATGGTGGAAGTATCCACCTAAGAAACTTTATATGGGTTAGGGTGTGGGGTCAATTTCAAGCCTAGGTGGGAAACAACATTAGAGGACACTGCATTAATGCAACTCTCACTATCTATAATAACCTTGCAAGTTTTGTCTCCACACTTAGTGTAAGTTTGGAAGATGGAACTCCTTCACCAATCATCAGTGTCTCTCTACTCTGCCAAAGCACACCTTACCGCATTCACTCTAGGGACACCAAAGTCCTTGAAGTCATCAACTTGGGGAGAGATGGCTCTAATGCATGCGAGGTAGCTAGGATCATCTTCCTATTCTACCTCAACATCTTAGGTTTCTTCAACATTTGGATCATATAGGGGTGTGTAGAAAACCCGCCAACCTGCCAAACGCGACCCAACCCACTGGGTTGGGTCGGTTTTTAAGGCTTGGTGGGTTGGGTTGGGTTACAATTTTTTTTTAATAGCAAGTCGGATTGGGTTTGGGTCATAAAATTACAAACCCGCTAAACCCGATCCAACCCACCCATATTTTAATATATATATTTAAAATATATTATATATTTAATAAATTTAAAAAAAATAAAAATAAAAAAACCAGTTGTACGTAGAGCACTTCCTCAGTTGCTACTATCATATATAATATAAAATCCTATTATTTCTTTTAATATATATTTAAATATATTATATAATTAATAAAAAAAATTAAAAATTTTAGATATATTTTGTTTATAACTGAGTTAGGAACTCATGTATATTTTGTTTATAAGTGAATTAGGATACTAGTTCATTTATATTTTGTTTATCAACTCAATTGGATACTTAAACATATTGTGTTTACAACTAAGTTGGAATATTAGTATATATAATAATACATATTTTGTTTATCAACTCAAGTGGGAAGTGTGATATATTTTTTTCTACTCAATTTAATAATAATGGTAATAAAAAAAAAATTCCAACCCATGGGTTCAACCCGACCCAACCCTACCCATGTGGGTTGGGTTAGGTTGAATTTTTTTTGACCCACCATGGTAGGTTGGGTCAAAAAATCCCCTCAACCCGACCCAACCCAACCCATGCACACCCCTAGGATTATACACCAGCTCCACAACATCTTCTATCTTTTCATCATCCTCTTGAATGACAAAGGTCCTAGAGGGACATCTATTTGCGATGTGTCCAACCCCATTGCATTTGAAGCTTTGGAGGCAATAGCCTAATCTTGAAGGCTCATTGACCACACTTTTTCCCTTGTCCTCTTTTTCTATTGGGGTGCTGTTGGGGTTGACCTTAGGGGGTAAGGCAAGTCTAGATTTGCTACCAAAAGGTTGAGGGTTGGTGGGAACACTCCGGAGTTCGGAATGTTGCCAAAAGATAGTTTTGGATGCTAATTCACAATTCCTAGAAAGGTCATATGCTTCTCTTAAGGTAATGACTCCTTTGGTGATAATCTCACCTAGTAGGTTAGCATTTAAACCTTTCTTGAACCTATTAAGTGTGACAACCTCTTCCTCAACTATTCGAATTCGCGTCTTGAACTCCTTGAACTTCTCTACATATTTAGCCACAGGAGCAATGCCTTGCTTTAGGTGATCCCATTCCTCAAGAAGGAAACTCCTATAAGTTGGAGGAAGATAATTCCTTGAAAGTGCATCCTTCATCTCAAGCCAATCAGTAATGGGGGGCTCACGTCGTCGCCAATCAGTTGGTGCGAACACGAGGTACAAGCCCCCAATTATACGCATGTATGGGAGAAGGAGCAAAAAGAAGACGGCCCAACTTGTGGCCTTATGGATGGATGCCTATTAGTTATTAGGCTTGAGATTAAGCAAGCTCGAGCATTTAATAATTAGGGTTTCTTTATGCATTTTATTGTTAGCTATTTAAGCACTTTTTCTAATTATTGTAAGATAGCTTTTGAGAATTATTGAAAACGTGGTTTTCTTTTACACTGGTGCCGACTCCAGTTTTACTTAGTGCTGACTCCAAGCAACCCTTAGGTGCTGACTCCTAGGGTTTATCTTTTGTTCTATTTTGTTGTTTATTTGTTCCATTGAAATAGTGTGGTTGTCCTATGTCAATTTTGTATGGACTGAAAGTCTGCTCTGATACCAAAACTGACGTAGGACAACCACACTATTTCAATGGAACAAATAAACAACAAAATAGAATAAAGGATAAACCCTACGAGTCAGCACCTAAAGGTTGCTTGGAGTCAGTACCAAGCAAAACTGGAGTCGGCACCAGTGTAAAAGAAACCCACGTTTTTAATAATTCTCAAAAGTTGTCCTACAATAATCAGAAAAAGTGTTCTAACAATAAAATGCATAAAAAAAACCCTAATTATTAAATGTTCGGGCTTGCTAAATCTCAAGCCCAATAACTAATAGGCTCCATTTATAAGGCCACAGATTAGGCCATCTTCTTTTTGCTTCTCCTCCCATACGTGTGTATAATTAGGGCTTGTATCTCGTGTCCGCACCAAGGGTCAAGCAGCTTGCTTGATTCGGCAGGTGTAGGTTAGATTTGGACACCCTTAATTCAAATTCAGGATTTAAATATAGAATACAGAAAATAAAAAGTAGATACACCACTTTTTGAAACCAAACCGGCTTTTAGGGATTGAATCCTTCTCCTCTCATTTTAAAATGTATCCAAAAAGAATTAATACTTCAACCATATCAAACATTTATTTCGTCAAAATATCGAGCTAGAACATTTTCATTTCATTAAAGGGTAATAACAAAGTTTACACAACTATCAAACATTGATCAATTACTGAGAAGACGTTACTACCATTACCATGTATATCCTACGTGGTGGTCGCTCCAATGATGAAAAGAAATCATAGACATCAATTACAGGAAACAACGGCAATGAGTAAAAAGAAGTAAAGAACACTGCATGTGGTCCACTCAGCGCAAGTCATGCCTTAATGGAACACTTAGAGTCAACATAATGTCCTTCCAACTTAAAAGGTGCTTCTTCACTTGGGAACCTTCACTCCAAGCTTCCCTTTGGCATCAATGGCTAAACCAAAGTTTCAACTCCTCTGCTTTATCCTCTTCCTCAGTATCTTTCTATGCTTGTTTCATGGTGAATCATGGGAACTTGAGCTAGACGACGAGTCATGGCTCAACGAGGAAGATAACGAAGTAATCATGGTGCAGAGCCGCCATGATTCAAGAAACAAATGTGACTTTTCTACTGGCAAATGGGTTTATGATCTATCCTATCCTCTCTATGACTCAAGTTGCCCATATCTTAGTACAGCAGTGACTTGTCAGAAAAATGGTCGGCCGGATTCTGACTATGAGAAGTGGAAGTGGAAGCCCCAAGGTTGTTCTATTCCAAGGTACATGGAGAAAAAATGTGTAAATTAGTTCACATAGTATATACTTTAAGACATATCAGTGATTAATCACTAAGGGTGCTATTCATTTTCTATGCTAATTGTGACAATGTTGAAAAGCAAAACGTGCATGACATGTTGCATATTAGCTATTGCATTTTCTCTGTACTGTTGCCATCACAATTCTGCTTAGTGTTTGTTATATTTGTTATATGTTGTCAATTATATCCTGGTTGTGGCAACAAATGAACAAGTACTACTTATTCACATTTATATTTGCTAAAAATAGAGAATACATCATGGTACAGATTTGATGCATTGAATTTTCTTGGAAGAATGAGAAGGAAAAGAATAATGCTGGTGGGTGACTCTATAATGAGGAATCAATGGGAATCTCTTGTCTGCTTAGTACAAGGAGTTATTCCGACTGGTAGAAAGAGAGTGACATACAGTGGTCCTTCCATGGCCTTCCATGCTATGGTAATTTTATACATAAAGATGATAACCTTTTTGAACTTGTTTATCATAATTGCCCTTCAATTATATGTAACACTGGTATATAATATTCAAATACAGGATTTTGAGACATCAATTGAGTTTAGCTGGGCACCACTACTAGTGGAATTGAAGAAAGGGCCTCAAAACAAGAGAATCTTACATTTGGATCTGATAGAAGATAATGCAAAGTATTGGAGAGGGGTTGACATCCTTGTGTTTGATTCAGCTCACTGGTGGACTCATTCTGATCAATGGAGTTCGTAAGACAAATTTCTCAACACCCACTCCTTTTTCACTCTTCATTAAATTATTGAGCAAATTACACTCTCATTTCCTTGAGGTTGTTTGAGGAAATGACACTCCCTCCCAAAACCTGAAGAGAAAAAACATTTTTCCCGTTAACATTCATTTAACTGAACTCCATTAAATTAAAGTTAAAAATATTGCACACTAACCTGCCCTTTGGTCAAGGAAAGATTTCTAAAATTACCCTCCACTTATCCTTAAAAGTTTTGCTAAATCCAAAATTACCCTCCATGTTTATCTCATAAATTTTGAAGCAAAGCATGGTGAGTGCCTGAGATGTGCAATTAAAAAATCCAAGAATCATCTAACTTAAATCACATCAATTGGTAAGGTGTGACTAAAAGCAACTAGTTTACCAAAAAAAAAGAAGACTAAAATCAACTAAAAAATCTGTTTCAACATGTTTTATAATATGCTCTTTTCATGTTTTTATATGAATGCCATTTTACTGACAATGGTTAAACTGTGGAAAAAGAATCTGTTAACAATTTGGAATATTTTATTGATAATGTTAATGGAATGGATGAAGTGTTATTTTCTTCAAATGTTAAGGGAGGGGAGCATTTTTTTTCCTTTCAGGTTTAGGGATGAATGTCATTCCCCCAAACCTCAAGGGAGAGGAGTCTAATTTGCCCTAAATTCTTTGTCCGAATGTGTGGGAAGTTTATTAGTTACTGAGGCTAGAGGAAATTTTGCATTTTGGCATTTCTATATATTCTGTATATAAAATGGAAAAGGGAAATATTAAAGTTACTGCCAATTTTTGGATACAAGTGTTTTTCTTCTCTTTTTTTTTTGGTAAGAAGGGGATACAGGTGTTTTTAAATGGCCAGGCATGCGAGTTTAACTCATCCAGTTTCTAAGTAATCAAATAAATTCACTAACAATATAGTTTAAATCCTTTCTTTAAAAGGCTTTCTGAGTAATGATTGAATTCAATTTTATTTATCAAATGCAATAGTATGCTCAAGGGTTTCATACTTTCATGATTCTAATATTTTTTGTTATTTATTTATTCATCTTTTGGTCATAAGAATTCATGATTCTAAGTGAGGATTACAAACAATTTTAGGTGGGACTATTTCATGGAGGGAAATGGCCTATTTAAAAGTATGAATCCAATGGTTGCATACGAGAAAGGACTCACAACATGGGCTAGATGGGTAGACTTGAATCTAGACCCTCGCAAAACCAAAGTCATTTTCCGAAGCATGTCACCTAGACATAACAGGTACCTAATGAAATTTCTAATGCAAATCATATACTTCACTTTTTTTTCCTTTTTTATTGGGCAAAATAGTGCATTGGACAAGATATGACATGTAACTAATTTTGGACACATGTCATGTCTGTGTCGCGTCTAATACACTAAATGAGATATAAGGTTGACATGTGACCAATTTTGGACATATGTCATATTTGTGTCACATCTAGTATAATGGATACAAGCCAAGCCCTTATTTATTTCTTTTATTTTCTGTAGAAGTCATTTTAATTTGATATATCTTTTCATTTTTTGGCAGGGAAAATGGATGGAAATGCTATAACCAAAAGCAGCCTCTAGCTTTCTTGAGCCACCAGCATGTTCCTGGACAAATGCTAGTACTACAAGGGGTGTTGAGAAGGATGAGATTTCCAGTCTATCTTCAAGATATTACGACAATGTCGGCCCTTCGAAAAGATGGGCACCCTTCTGTGTATGGAAGGGTAATGGACCAAGCAGAGAAGCAGCATCCAAGGGACTTTTCCTCTGACTGCAGCCATTGGTGCCTTCCTGGGGTGCCTGATATCTGGAATGAGTTGTTGAATGATTTGCTCAAAGAATGAGCTCTGTAAGATAAATTAGGTGAGGTTTGTTAGAATGACTTTTTAATTTGTGTTTGTTTTGTAAACTTAGTGCCTGTCATGGTTAATTATGGTGCTGTGTCTTGTGATGTTTAGTGTTATGAGATGGATAATGCTTTATATGTCTTGAATGTGACTCTAATTTCCAAAAGATATTGAATCATCAGGTGTCCTTTGTAAATTAAAAATACTAGAAGTTAATTTAAAGCTCTCTATACATACTTGTGACTTCAAGTAAAAGGTTGAAAGTTTGTGGTGAACTTTTATCCTATTTGAAAGTTTTATGTGTACATATATTTAAAAGTGCTAAAAGAAAGGGAACAGAGAAAATAAAGAAAGAAGTACTAGAAAAATAAAACCCGTAAGGTTATTCTGTCTAAAATGGAGTTTTCTCCTCAAATTGGTGAAGGGTTAGGTTGCGGGTCAAAATTTATGCTTGCATAATGCATGAATTAAAAAAAAAATAATAATAATAAAAAATAAAAAAAAACCAGAATATCTTTCAAATATAAGATTGAATTGAGCATTAAATACAATGTACTTAACAATAAGTCTATCCATATAACATTTTTCATAATTGTTGATATTATTTGACTTGTTGTAATTAGTATATTTTAAAAATGGTATGAGTAATAGTAGTATGTGAAAGTGCTATTAATTTAATATAATCACAACTTATCATCTTTACAAGTTGTTAAAATAATGATGAGAATATCAATGGTAGCCACCTAGTTCTCTGACAGTTGGGAAAATATGAGGTTTTCTAAGGCATGTAAATCTTACCGCACACTCTCTAGCTATTTAGGCTTCATCCTTGTAATTTATATACATATAAACAAGAACTTAAATCAGTTATACAATCTTTTCAGCAAAAAGCTATACAATCTGAAATTTCAACTCCAGCTCCAGGGGATTCTTCCATACAGTTATAGACATTTATTTCAATTGTAAAACATATGCAATATAGTGTTTTAACTCAAAAAAGTCTATACTAAAAGAGACCCTTCCATGACAGTGACAGCTTTTCCTCGCAGTAGCACTCTCTGGTTGTGTTCGTCTAGATGAATGTTTAGCACTCCACTTCTAGATGATGCCTGAATGGAGTAAACATTGTTATTTATTACAACCAAGACAAAATTACAATTATGAGTTTGCGATAGAGATGGTGAAAATACCTGATACGCAACAAAATCACACTTCCCCAGTTTCTTGCTCCAGTATGGTGCCAAGGCACAATGTACATTTCCACAAACAGGAGCCTGAAAGAGTAAAGATAAAATGAGGTTAAATAACATCTCTTTTTTGTTTATGGCAGTAGCATCATAATTCCATTCTTCAACTTCAAGCAATAATTAATACATTAAACATTATTGACCTTACAAAAGTCCCTTCCACAACTTGTTGAATTATATATCTCAAGAGATCATGCTAACAAAATTATAAAATATATTATTAGCACAGTAAAGAGATGCAATAGATATTTAGCTAAAACATCATGCACTTCACAAACATAGCAATCGGTTGAGACCAAAGGCTGACATAGTTTACCTCATTGAACCAAAGTTTCGGGCAAAAGAACCGACTGTAAAAATCAAACCCAGACCCTGAGGGAGCAGCCCCTAAAACAATTATCCCCATTCCAGGACATTTACGTATAGCATCGAACACTGGCTGTATTTCAACCACACTTTCTCCTGATGGGAGTACTACCTGCAAAATTGATAAGCTTGACCCTTGAGTACTTACAAGGCAGTCATAAATCAGTAAAAAATATAACATTTCTCCATTAAAAACACAAGGATTGGTGCAAATATTCCAACCAACCACACATCCAAGTCCAAAGATTTGAGCAAGAAAGTCATGGTTTTCACTTGGGTCAACCAATGAGACACCAAATTGTTCATGTCATTCATTTTAAGTAAACATTAATCTTTTGAAAGTTTTGCAATGCACATTTCATTGAAGATAATTAGGATACTAATTGATGTATAGAAGAAAAGGAAAACAAATATAAACTTGATTTCAAGAACATTACAAAGAGGATATCTTTAATAGTAGTTTTCTTTATATCAATCACAGATGCACCATTTAAGGCACTGGAAATTGATGAAACTTCTGCAGAACTGAAATCAATTGTTGGAACAGTTGGAAAATCCAATTCAATAAGAAAGCAATCTTGCGCTACACCATGCTGAATATTTGAATTATTAGATGCCTTGGTTTATGGGAACTTTTTAGCAGTTAGAATCTTGGATAGTGTGACAAACTCGATAATGTGGGAATCTGCCACCAAATTGAATGAAAACAATGCATGTGCAGCTGCCAATGTAGCATGGCCACAAAGCTCAATCTGCAAAAGGGCATTCAAAATATTTATTGTATTTGATGAGGCAGTAAATCCCACCAGTGAATCACACTATTCTATCGTTTGAATGAATTACCTACGCAAAAGAAAGAAAGAGAAGACCTAACAGAGAGCACCGGTGTAATGCCGGCCAAGTACCCTCCGAATGTCAAGTTAGATTTATTCTCACAACTCCAGAGTGCTAGAGAAGGGTAAATTATGGGTACCTTGATATGAGAGGGTATTGGGGTTTTTATAGTAGTGAGGATTTACCTCACTTCCTTGGAGTCCAAGTTCTTTCCTTATAGGAGTCTACTTGAAGAATCCTAAACGTGGTGGGCAAGTCATTCCCCTGTAGAGAAAACCTTCATTTAAACGCGCATCTTCCGGAATCTCCCAGCGCTTGGGCTCTATTTTCGTTGGGACCTTATTTTCTTGTAGTGTTTATTCAAAGTGGACCTTTATAGGAGATGGGCTTGCCTCTTTTTGGCCCATGGACATGAATCCATCAGGCCCATCTCGCCGGGCCCGTCGGGCCTCATTTTTATCCTCTTTAGTTGCCCCATTCACCCCTTTTGGTCCGTCTTTAATTGAGAAAGGGGGCCAATTGGGGTGACGGTCAAATAATTAGAGGCTGACAGTTCAATGTTCATAGGTTGACAACTGAAATATCGGCGTGAACGGTGACAAGCTTAATGGGATGACGGTTGAAATGTCGAGTAGACTGTGACAAGGTTAATGGGATGACGGTTCGGAAAAACAGAGGTCGTTAGGTATACAAAGTTCTGACAAGTTGCCCAGAAGCATTTATGGCGCATGACATGTGTCGTCTTTCGGTTGGTTTTTATCTTGGATCAAAGCGTCGCTTCGTCTTCCGTACACTTTTCCTATAAAAATCACTCCCTTCCTCTCATTTCTCTACTTTTCGCGGAAAACACATTGTCAGAGCGCGTCCGTCATCTTTGTCAGAGATCCATCCATTCAACTCCTGCATCATTCGATCTCATCCGTTCACTATTTTCCTTGGTAAGTAATTTCTTCCGTTCACTTTGTTTCTTTTTCGTCTTTCATTCTCTTTAAAAAAAACTTTATATGGCTTTTTGTGCCCCGTCACCCTTTCCAAACCCGTCAGTCTTAGGTTCTGTCACTGCGTGTAGGCAATGTCTAGTGTGTCAAATAACTAGTCGTTCGTCCGTGACAGGGCGGGTTACGAAGAAGTGTACCCGTCGGGTTATAGAGATCCAGACGATCTGAGCAAGGAGAGGAGTCCGTTTGCCTCTTCCCCGTCCTCAAAAACTGAGGATATGGAGGTGGCTGAACTAGAGGAAGGTTCTGATGACGGTGAAGATCAAAGAATTAAGTTCGTCGTAGGTGCTGACAAACTTAGGGAGTTCGTCATGCTACCAAAGTGGACGGTTAATGCCTTTACATCCACCATCAAGGAGGCACACTTCAAAACCCTTAAGGCCAACTACCAAATACCCGATTACATCCCCATCCGTCTACCTTATAAGTCAGAAAAATGTTACTATGAAGGGGTAGACGGTGTAGGAGTGTATGAACAGGTGCTCAAGGCAAGCCTTAGATTTCCTTTGAACTCCCTACATCACGAACTTCTTAAGTACTTGGGCTTGTCCGTCAGCCAAATATCCCCAAATTCCTGGAGGGTCTTTATAGCGATGGAGGTCCTGTACGGAGCCATGTCAAATGGAGCCAGATCGTTGACGGTACGGGAATTCCTCCATTGCTACCGTCCGAATGAGATAGATAAATCAAAAGGAATGTATAGTTTTCTTCCTCGGAAGTCCGTCCTGAAAGTGATCTACGAGACCCCGGACTCCAATAGGGACTGGAAGAGCCGTTACTTCTTCCTGGAGGGTGACGGTTGGATGTGTCATCCAGGGGAGACGGATCATATGCCCGTTGACAAGACTTGGGGAATATTAGATCCGTCCGGTATACATACTCGTCATATAGTATATATATAGACTTTCTTAATTCCTTTGATTCTCTTTCGTTGTTTTTTACATCCGTCTTCTTTTTTTTTTTTTTTTTAGTCCGACAGCGCCCCCAAATTGACATCAAGGAGTTCAATTTTCTCG
Organism: Quercus parvula; assembly: GCA_030820535.1. Classification (NCBI taxonomy): domain Eukaryota; kingdom Viridiplantae; phylum Streptophyta; class Magnoliopsida; order Fagales; family Fagaceae; genus Quercus; species Quercus parvula. Next base: position 42,917,564 of record JAUAME010000003.1, read on the forward strand.
AGAATGCCAAGTCCAAGCCAGAGGAACGGACCTGGGCTAAGCTCGTCAACCTCAATATCGTTCACTGGTATTGCGACGAACCTGAACCTACTCCAGCGGCCATTAAATACGAGGAGCAAACCCGTCAATGTAAGTCCGTCATTCCTTTCTGTTTAAGTAGTTTGTGTTTATGGCCAATTTACCCGTCTTCTTTTTTTAGAGATGGACGACGCAAAAAGGAGAGCAGCTATCAGACTTCAGGCCGCCAAAAACAAAGAAGCTGACATGGACCCCATGGGAATGGGCTCAAGCAAGCCGTCAACCAAAAGGAGACTGCCGTCTAAAGGAGACCGTGCACCCAAGAGACCCAAGGTTTCATTGGAGCACGTCGTTGGTCTAATGGCCGAGGGTACTAAGACGGTGACTCCTTCAAAGCATGGGGCCAGTAAGGGCCTAATGATCCCTCCGCCGGGCAGTCAAAAGAAACCGCCTGTTCTACTCCGCGAAGATCCTAAGTATGCCTTGGAGAAACTCTCGTCAATCATTAGTTCTGAGGATTATGAAGATTAGGCAACCATTCGACAGAGGCCATGGGGGAGACGGGCCTTTTTAGTATTGCCCAGGTAAATATATGTCGTTTTCTCGCCCGTCTATATTCTTTGTTTGAAATTAACTCCCCTACTCTTCAGGCCATGCTTATGATGAAGGGGTTGATGGAACGATCTCTCCATAACGAGACGGCGTTGGGCCGGGTACGTGAGAAGTCCAAGCTGATGGAGGAAAAGTTAATTGAATTAAAGAACTGGAAGCTAGTGACGAAGCAAAAACTCAAGCTAGCTGAACAGGCCAGAGACGAGTATCATAAGTTGACGAAGGAGTTGAAGAAAACTCTGGAGGATAAGGAGAAAGAGGTCTGTCAAGCCAAGGAGGTAGCCGTGCTGGAGTATCGTGACTCTGATGCCCTTATATCAGAGCTCGGAGTCTCATACAACGACGGCTTTGACGATGCCCTCTATCAAGTAAAGGCCTTATATGACGTTTCCTCCGTCAACATTAGTGTCCCTAAGCAAACATCTGTTCACCCTGCCCAGTCAGAGGACACGAATGAGCTCTTTGGAGATGATGTCCCCGTCACCGATGCCCCTGTGGACTTGACGGTGGAGGCGAATCAAAAAATGAGGAGGCCCGTCAAGTCAAGGAGTCCAAGATCCCTGCTGCAAGTTGAAGCAATTTACTTTAACCGTCATTTACTTTTGATGTATAAATATTTTGAGAACAATTATGGTCTACCCGTCATACTTTGGGTTATGTAGACATTTTTATTATTCGCTTAAACTTTGCTTAATGCAGCCCCTACATTATTTCGTTGGTATTTTGTTTGTGAATGTATTCGTCTGCTTTATTTAAGCATGCCTTTTCTTTTCACGGACTATAGACTCTATCAATATTGAAGCCCGTTCATTTTTGGGCTATAAATTTTCTTACTATTGGGGTAGTCTATTCGGGGGCCAGGCTCATGCCCGTTCATTAGCACTCATAGGACCCGTCCATTTTGTGGACTTGTCAATTTTTCGATCCTAGATGGGTCCGACTACTTTGTGGGCTTGCTTATGGGTTAACCCTCCTAGGGTCCGTTCATTCCGAAAATATGTTAAATAATGAACCCGTCGTATGGTCCGTTCACTAAGTAAACATGTTGAATGTTGAACCTATCGTAGGGTCCGTCCACTTGTTGGATTTTGAATATTGAGAACTCGTTAGGTTCGTCTACTTTGTGGACATGTTGAATACTGAACACTTATAAGGTCCATCCACTTTGTGGACTAGACTAATCAGTTAACCCTTGTAGGGTCCGTCCATTTTGTGGACATGTCGAATATTGAACCCTTCGTAGGGTCCGTCCACTTCGTGGACATGTTTGTATTCTGATCTCTCGTAGAGTCCATCCACTTTGTGGACATGTTTGAATTTTGAACCCTCGTTGGGTCCACCCATTTTATGGACACGTTTGAATTTTGAACCCTCGTAGGGTCCGTCCACTTTGTGGACACGTTTGAATTTTGAACCCTCGTTGGGTTTGTCCACTTTGTGGACATGTTTGAATTTTGAACCCTCGTAGGGTCCGCCTACTTTATGGACATGTTTGAATTTTGAACCCTTGTAGGTTCCGTCCACTTTGTGGACATGTTTGAATTTTGAGCCCTTGTAGGGTCCAACAGTGATTCCTCGTGGGGTCCGTCCACTTTGTGAATATGAATACTGACCCTTGTAGGGTCTGTCCACTTTGTGGATTCAGTAACTGGAATGCAGTAGGAATAAAACATAGTTGAGCCTGAATGTTCTTCCATAAAAATTTAAAGCATGTTTGTAGAAAAGTACCTGCCCCATCGGGCTTAAAAGGGTACTGAAAATTATTGTAGCAAAACTTGTCTAAAAAAGAAGAAAACTAGTAGCAGTGAAATTAAATAAGCTGGGAAATAGGGGGAAGTCGCCGTCCCTCTCTCTACTGGTAGTATTTCCGAAGGTGCTCTGTGTTCCATGGGTGCTGAAGCCTCCATCTGTCCAACGTCTCAAGATGGTAGATGCCCTTCCTCTGCCATGATGTGATCCTATAGGGTCCTTCCTAGTTCGGTTCGAGCTTTCCTTGTGAAGGGTCTCTAGCAGCGCCCATTACCCTCTGTAGCACAAAGTCTCCAACCTTAAAGTCCCTATGCCTGACATTGAAGTTGTAATGTTTTGCCATGAGATTCTGGTACCGTGTCAACCTTTGTTCTGCCGCTGTTCGGACCTCATCCACCAAGTCTAGCTGAAGGCGTAACTCTTCTTCGTTCGTATCTTTTCTGTAGCTATCCACTCGATAACTTGTAAGTCCTATCTCTGCTGGGATGACTGCATCAGTTCCGTAGGCTAGTCGAAACGACGTTTCTCCAATTGGTGTCCTTGCTGTAGTCCGATACGCCCATAGGACGCTTGGTAGTTGATCAGGCCAGATACCCTTTGCCCCCTCGAGCCGAGTCTTGATGATCTTGAGCAAGGACCGGTTCGTGACTTCGACTTGCCCATTGGCCTGCGGGTGTGCTGGAGATGAGTAGTGATTCTTAATACCTAGCTTTGAGCAGAAGTCCCTGAATGCGCTGTTGTCGAATTTTTTTCCATTGTCAGAGACGAGTACCCTAGGTATCCCATACCTGCAAATGATGTTCCTCCATACAAAGCTACGGATGTTCTTCTCCGTGATAGTAGCTAGGGCTTCTGCTTCCACCCACTTGGTGAAGTAGTCGATACCGACTACCAAAAACTTTAGCTGTCTTAAGGCCGTCGGAAAGGGGCCCATGATATCTAGTCCCCATTGGGCGAACGGTCAAGGGGCCGTCATGGGTGTCAGCTCCTCTGATGGTTGCCTGATTAGATTACTGAACCTCTTACACTTATCGCAGGTCTTGACGTAAGCTTAGGCGTCCTTCACCATAGTGGGCCAATAGTATCCAGCTCGGATCAACTTGTGCACTAACGACCGTGCTCCTGAGTGATTTCCATAGATACCCTCGTGGACTTCTTTCTTCACGTAGTCTGCTTCGTCGTGGCTCAAACACCTCAGGTACGGTCGAGAGAACCCTTTTTTGTATAAGACATCCTTGATCAGCACAAATCGTGAAGCTTGGACTTTCATCTTCCTAGTAGCATCTTTCTCGTCTGGTAGAATGTCTGACCTCAGGTATGCTATCAAGGGCGTGGTCCAATTCTTGTCTGAATTTACTTCCTGCACATTTGCTTTGTCATCGATAAGCGAGGAGATTTGGACAAAAGATAATACCTATTCGGAGGGAATCATAAACTCCGCAGAGGCCACTTTGGCAAGGTGGTCAGCACATTCATTCTCCTCCCTTGAGATTTGAACGAATTTGACTTTGAGGCTGTCGATCCGATTTTTTACTTCTTCCATGTACTTCTTCATCCTTTTACTTGTGCACTCGTATTCATCGTTGATCTGACTTGTTATCACCTGTGAATCGCAATGCACAATTAAATTTCCAGCCCCTGCTACCTTCGCGAGGTCTAGCCCTACCACTAATGCTTTATATTCGGCCTCGTTGTTGGTCGTCGGGAAATCTAGTCATATCATACATTCGATCTTATCCCCTTCCAGTGTATGTATTACCACACCAGCACCACCTGCGTGTCGATTTGAAGACCCGTCAGTGTGGATGATCCATTGTTTGAGGCCATCTGCCCCTTGGCCTTCTAATTGGGTATATTCTGCGACGAAGTCTGCCACAGCCTGTCCCTTAATTGCGGTTCGCGGGTGGTATTGTATATCGAATTCACTTAGCTCTATTGCCCATAGGGCCATTCTTCCAGCTGCCTCAGGGCTGCTCATGGCTCTTTTCAAGGGCTGATCCGTCAGAACTATAATGCTATGAGCCTGGAAGTACGGCTTGAGCTTCCGCGCTGCCGTTACCAGTGCGAAGGCTAATTTTTCCATCATGGGGTACCTCTCTTTTGCACCCCGGAACGCCCTACTTACAAAATAAACGGATCGTTATGTTCCTTCCTCCTCTCTTACTAGGACCGCGCTAACCGTTTTTTGTGAAACCGCTATGTACAAGTAGAGCACTTCTCCTGGTTTGGACGGGCTGAGCAATGGTGGAGACGAAAGGTATTTCTTCAAGTCCTCGAATGCCTTCTGGCACTTGTCCATCCACTCGAACGATTTCCTCAGAGTACGGAAGAAAGGCAGACATTTGTCTGTCGCTTTGGAGACGAACCTGTTTAGGGTCGTGATTTGGCCATTCAAACTTTGCACTTCTTTCATCATCCTTGGTGGCCCTAACTCCATTATGGCCCGTACCTTCTCCGGGTTGACTTTTATGCTTCTTTGGGATACCATGAAACCCAAGAATTTCATGGCTGTTACTTCGAACACGCACTTGCTTGGATTCAGCTTCATGTTATATGATCGAAGGGTGTCAAATGTCTCTTGGAGGTCGTCCAGGTGGTTATTTTCACGCAAACTCTTCACCAGCATGTCATCTATGTAAACTTGGACATTCCTCCCAATTTGGTGCGTGAACATTTTGTTCATTAATCTCTGGTACGTCGCCCCTATGTTCTTGAGCCCGAACGGCATCACCTTGTAGCAAAAAAGTCCTTGACTGGTGACAAAGGAAGTTCTCTCTTAATCCTCTTCATTCATTTTGATCTGATTATACCCTGAGAAGGCGTCCATGAAGCTTAGTAGCTCGTGTCTAGCCGTCAAGTCCACCAAAGTATCTATCGGAGGGAGGGGATAAATCAACGCATATTCGCCATTTCCCATTAGCCTTCTTAACCATGAACACGTTCGCCAACCAGTCGAGGTAGTATACTTCTCAAATGAAACCAGCTTCTAGCAGCTTCCTGACTTCTTCTGCTATTGCCTTATCTCGCTCTTGCACGAACACTCGCTTTTTCTGTTGGATTGGCGAGGATGTCGGGTTAACATTCAGCCTATAAACTATGACTGAGGGATCAATCCCGGGCATATCTTCGTGGCTCCATGTGAACACATCCTGATTCATCCTAAGGAAGGCTACGAGGGCTCGACGTATTGGCGGGCTGGCCAACGTCCCATCCTAGTCATCCATTCAGGTCTTGATTCATCGAGAGTTATCTCTTCCAACTCTTCAACCGATTCCACCGTGGTCCGTTGCTCTCCTATACACATAGTCTGCTGATAATCCTCCATTTCTAGCATGGCAATGTAGCACTTGTGAGCGGCCACCTGGTCTCCTCGCAACTCACCAATCTCGTATTCTGTAAGGAACTTGATCATCGGGTGGTATGTCGATGTTGCTGCTTTCCATGAGTTTAGTGTGGGTCGTCCGAGGATACCGTTATAAGCGGACGAACAGTCGACCACAAGGAATGTTACGTCCCTAATAATTTGCTGTGGATAATTGCCGACTGTCTCCGAGAGTGTGATAGCTCCTAACGGGAGTACCCTTGTTCCTCCAAAGCCAACCAGCGGAGCATTTGTCGGTATCAATTGTGTTCTGTCAATCCTCATCTGCTAGAACGCTAAGTAATATAGGATGGCTGTCGAGCTGCCATTGTCGACCAGCATCTAATGCACATTGTAGTCTCCTACACGTATACTGACAATGAGTGCATCGTCATGTGGGTGATGGAGACGTCTCACATCTTCCTCTGAGAATCTAATGATGCGGCTTTCCCTCCGTGCTATCTTAGGTACAAAGCCTGTTAGCTGGACGTTCTGGACCATCCTAAGGTAGGTCTTTTGAGCCTTTTTGGATGATCTTGTAGTTGCAGTTCCTCCTACGGTCATCCTTATGTCTCCAATGGGGGGTCTCGGATGGTCATTGTCTCTTCGGGGGGCCTGTTCTCGAAGATTTGTATCCGTTCTCTCCTTACTGACAAACTTCTGCAACTTTCCTTCTCTGATAAGGGCCTCGATTTGCTGCTTTAATTCATAACAATTAGCCGTGTCATGACCGTGGTCACGGTGGAAGCGGCAATACTTGTTTCTTGTTCGCTTAGTTGGATCACTCTTCAATTTTCTTGGAAACGTCAGAGTCCCTTCGTCCTTGATCTGCATTAGGACTTGGTCTAATGGGGTATTCAGTGGAGTAAAGTTTGTAAACCTTTCTCTCGGGGGCTTGGGATGCCTTTCATCCCGTCTATCTCCCGTCCTCAGTTTCTTTCACCCTTGATTAGGGCTGTCCAAACCCATCCGAGACCCGACCCACCTGGAGGATCCGACCGGCGACCGATCCGAAACCGGCCGACCCGATCATTCCGGCGGTCGGTGGCGGATCTCGGCTTCCAGAACCCGAAAACGGCGGGTCGGCTAGCGGGTTTTCTCTTCAAAACCCGAAGAAATCCGACCGAACCGAGATCTCAGCATTTCCCGGCGAAGTTATTTACATCCGGCGAGATCTCAGCCATTTCCGGCGATATCTCAGCCATTTCCGGCGATATCTCAGCTAGATCCATGAAATCTTCACTGGATTTGGCGAGATCTCACTAGATCTGGCGAGATCTCGCCGAATCTGATGAGATTTCGACGAATTCGAAGAAAATCCGGCGAAAATATCACCGAAATTTCGCCGTTAAATCGCCTGATTTTGGGCGATTTTCAGACCTCCAACTCCGACCGAACCGACCGCCGTCCGTTGAAGGTCCGATCCGCCCGATCCGATCAACCATGCCGGTCGGCGGCGGGTTGAATTCCTGGCCAACCGATCTGGTCGGGTCGGTTCCGGGTTGGGCACAAACCTGACCCGGACCGACCCGTGGACAGCCCTACCCTTGATCCTGCCATGTATCTTCCAGTCTCCCTCTTTTTCTAGGTTTCTCTTCCCTAGCCAGTAGCGCGTCCTCCGCATTCATGTATTTAGTGGCCCTATAGAGTACCTCCAGCATGCTCTTCGGGTCGTTTTTGTATAAAGAGAACAAGAACTTACCCTTCCGAAAGGCCATTCGTGAATGCTGCTACCAATATCTTGTCGTTTGCCTCATCGATCGAGCGTGCTTCCTTGTTGAAGCGAGTCATGTAGGATCTTAGCGTCTCGTCTTCTTGCTGTTTGATGCTCATTAAGCATGTCGTAGATCTCTTGTACCTATGCCCTCCGATGAAGTGCGAGGTGAACTGGGCGTTCAACTCCTTAAAAGTGTTGGTCGAACTTGGCGTCAGCCTACTGAACCAAATCCTAGCGGGTCCCTTCAACATAGTAGGGAAGGCCCTACATATGATCTCGTCTGGTACTCCTTGGAAGTGCATCAGGGTTTTGAAGGTTTCTAAGTAATCGAGGGGGTCCTTGACCCCGTCGTAGCTTTCAATCTACGGCATGTGAAATTTCTGACGTAGGGGAAAGGAATTGACGAAAGGAGTAAACGGTGAGTCGGTTTTGTTTACTAAATCGTCAAGGTCGCTGGACACTCGTCCCTAAAGGGCGTTCATCATAACCTCCATTTGTTCCTTCATTGCCTGCATCTCTACAATAATAAGTGGTGGGGCTACATCCATGAGAGATGGAAGGCTCAGGTTCTGTCGTTCTGGTCTGCTTGGTGCGTTACTGCCCTCTGGCCTCTCTGGTTCCCCTCATTCGGAACTGTCTTCCTGGTTATCCTCTTGAACGTTGTGTCCTGCATCTCTCTGACGCAACTGTTCCTCCAGATCATGGTTTTGTTTCGTGAGACACTCCACTGTGGTCATGAGGGTTTGAACCTATCTCTCTAAGGTGGTGGATCGTGGTGGCTTGTCTCCTTGAACGTTGTTGGTGGTGGCCATTAAGCGTATGAGTACCATGCAACTCTTGTGTTCGGGAAGCGATTGGTCTGGCTAAACAGTTCCCCATAGACGACGCCAACTGATGAGGCCATAAATCCCACCAGTGAGTCACACGATTCTATCGCTCGAATGAATTTCCTGCGCAAAAGAAAGAAAGAGAAGACCTAACAGAGAGCACCGGTGTGGTGCCGGCCAAGTACCCTTCGAAGGTCAAGTTAGATTTATTCTCAAAACTCTAGAGTGCTAGAGAAGGGTAAATTATGCGTACCTTGATATGAGAGATATGAGAGGGTATTGGGGTTTTTATAGTAGTGAGGATTTACCTCGCTTCCTTGGAGTCCAAGTTCTTTCCTTATAGGAGTCTACTTGAGGAATCCTAAACGTGGTGGGCAAGTCATTCCCCTGTAGAGAAAACCTTCATTTAAGCGCGTATCTTCCGGAATCTCCCAGCGCTTGGGCTCTATTTTCGTTGGGACCTTTTTTTCTTGTAGTGTTTATTCACAGTGGACCTTTATAGGAGATGGGCTTGCCTCTTTTCGGCCCATGGACATGGATCCGTCAGGCCCATCTCGCCGGGCCCGAAGGGCCTCATTTTTATCCTCTTCAGTATTAATTACTTCTGATCAATAATTTCTTAGCAGTTAGTATATTATAAAAACCTCAATTAGATAAATGATTAAGATACGCACACACCAATTAGAACCCAAACTACACCACTAATCATATCATACCAATATAGAACGTAGGAAAACACATGCATGCAATTAGATCATGCTATGATGTTCAATTTTATGAGTAAACAAACAGTCGTAAATACAACAAGGTATATCTAATCCTATAATTGAATCTAACTATGATAATGCACTTAAATCACACACAAGTAAAATCATGCTCCCTATCACAATTTTTTTTTTAACAAAAAAGTATAGTAATAAGCCTTTTTATCATCATTTAACCCTTCTTGGCTTCTCCTATCATTCTACCTCATGTGTGATCTAGATATCCTCAAATAAGTGAGACCAAACACATAGAATTATCCAATACACTATTATTTGAACACTTTCTCTCATCTCACATGTAACTCGGACTTCACTGAAATAAGTTGAGCCCACCACATGAAATTACAAAACAAGATAAATCGCTATTTGTTTTAAAAAGAATTAGCAAATTTAATCATTTAACTATAATTCTGAATCTTAAAGTCTAAAATTTAAATAAAATAAGATGAACTAAGAACACCCACTAAGGCAGCAACAACAACAACAACAAAACCTTAGTTTCAAAATTTTGGGATAGACTATGAATCCTTAGTTAAATTCGGTCTCTTGAATTTTTTTTTTTCTTCCATTTTATTCTATGTGACTAAGAACATCTTCCAAAGATAGAACTAGGAAACAAACTCTGTTTTTAAAAGTAGAAGTGAAAATAAGAAGTGACCTCAGCGAAAGGAGTGAAATATCTGATACGGAACCTAGGATTAGGCGAGCCAAGAGAGTCGGACCCAGTTGGCCGAGTCAAGTAACAAGTCATTGGGGTGTTGAACTCAGCCGCCACAGTTTGCAACCATTGCTCATCTCTCTGTTCTTCTAAAAAACACACAGCTGCTTGAAAGCTGAGTCAGTGAACGCGTCCACCTTGTACGTACCCAACACTCAATTCAGAATTACATTCTTAAATATATTATATACATACGTACATAAAACACAGAGTGAGTGAGAGAGAGTACCACATAGTACTTGACAGGTTTCTTTGCCATGTTCCCGTGATATGAGAGAGTTTCGAAAGCAGTGGAAATGAAGATTGTTGGCTTTTTCTGTCGTTTACTTTCTAAAGTCTAAAACATAAATTTGTCAACGCATATCAGCTAGGATGCATGGGTGGACCCCATTCTTTTGAAGTCCTCAAATCAATACTTAGATTTTTTTTTTTTTTAAAATACTTACACGTTGTTCTTTAGATTTTACTCATTAAGCTATAAATTTTTTTTATTATTATTATTAGATGAAAGTGTATTATAAGTTAAGTACAGTCATATGACTAAATTTTTAGAGGGAAAGTCTAAGTAGACTAAGTAGCCTAAGCACTGTAACATAATTTTGTCCCATCATCTTATATAAGATGAGTTACTTATGCCTAGTTACTAAAAATATTATTAGATATCAGTTAAGTTATAAAACTGTTATGTAATTGCTTATAGAACCCATCTTAAAAGTTTGATTAAATTCATATGCATGATTGCATCAAATTTAATTATCCTTAAAATAGATAACATGATGTTGAGGGTCATTTTTGAGGATCCAAGTGGAAGGAAGAAAGCCCAGCAACAAGGGCAGCAAAGGGTTGGCAAACAGGTGGCAAAACCATCAGGCCCAAGCGGCAGGAATAATGGATCATTGGCTCATTAAATAAACAAATAGGCCTTAAGGAGGTAAATGAGCTTTAAAAGGCCCGAAAAGAGAGAAATAGCATACCCATGGGCAGTATATGATATAGAAAAGTGAGAATGGGCCACTGCAGACTCAAAAGTAATGCAAACAAAGAAATTAAAGGGTTAATGGCAAACTCATAAATCCCAAGGATGAGAATGAGGTAATTGGGCCAAAGAAGCCATATGAATTTAGTAAAAGCCCATGAGAATGCGGAGTTATTAAAAGGGATTAGGAAACCCAAATGAAGCAAATGGGTCAAGGATGCCCAAGAGAAAAACAAAAGGGACACAAGAGCCTATAAGTAGGAAAACCAATGGCCATTTTAAGCCACTGGGGGAAAGAATAAACGGCAGGCCTAAAGGGGCCCAACAGAATTGAGTCATTACAGCAAGAATGACAGAGTGACATGGCAGGAAATGAGGGCAATCAAAAAATGGGTCGAAAGAAGTGTAAAGCCCAATAACAATAAAGGCCCAACCCCTAAAGGGAGCGGGAAATCGAAAAGCAGCTCACATAAAATGTCAAAAAATAGATGACAAACTATGCAGGCAAGCCTCCAGACTACGGCGGACAAGTAAGCGGCAGATAGATTTTGGACACATATGGAAGGAAGGCACGCACAAGGCCCAGACCTCACCAGCCTATACCCAACCAATACATGACGTAGTGAGGTCATGGGTCAGAGGTAAGAGGGCATGGTTTGGTGGTAGGGAGAGGGGAAAACCTATTTTGAGGTTTTTGCCAAGGCTTTTTTGGGTAGAGTGTCTTGCTGAGATGACACACCACCCAAATGGACAAAGCTGAGCTGGAGTCACTAGGTGCATGCCATAAGGGATAGTGAGAGAGAAACCACACCGCAACAAGAATAGGTGCCACGACAGACTAACAAATAAAATAGTCCTCTTTGTTTGGTGATGGGGAGTGGCACACAGACGATCCAATGGTGGTCGGCAAGTACACCCAGACCAAGCAAAGATGGTTAAGGGCTAAAACAGTAAAATCCGGCCATGGCAGGCGCTATAAAAGGAGGTCCTTGCTGTGCACAAAGGGGAGGGAGAAGAAAGGAGGAACAACAAGGAAAAAAAGGCAAGAACCACAGTAACAACCACCTGAGAGGGATCACAAAATAGAAAACAAGGAAAAAGAAAGGAAAGATAAGAGGAAAAACAGAAACAAAGAAAGAAAAAGAAAAAACAGAGAGTTACTTCAGCAAGCATGCACTAATAGGTTATTTCTCTTTCTCCCTCTCAAAATCTTGCCCTCTGCCAAAAGCAAAAGGGGTTCCTCCGGGCACCAATCATTCAGATCCGTTTCCCTCAAAAAGATTAATTTTTGTGGCAGGATTTTCTTGGGAGATTAATTGCATTGAGAGGAGGCGTTCTTCCCTCTCTGGTTTTGGGTCCTGCGAACTAAACTTACTATAATTTCTTTCTTCTTTTGATTGACCCATATGCTGAACACTTATTTATTTGCGTTCTTTAAGTTATAGTTGTTGTGATTATCGTTATTAAGTATGGATTAACTGTTTACTATAGTCAAGAAGCCGAAGTATTCTTCTTTTTGCTTTATTATCATGTCTGCTTGCCGTAACTCATTCAAAATAGCTATGCCTGTCGTAAGCATGCTCCAGGCAGACGAGGCATAGTTTGCGCACAAGCTGGACCAATTTGAGTTCCAGTTGGACCAGTCTCAACCCCCTTACTCAGAACACTTGGGCCTAGTACTGCAGGAGGCAGTCTAGTCCAGTACAATAATAGTACCGCAGGAGGCAGCCCAGTAAAACACAAAAAAAATGCCCACCACACATGATTTATACCTTAGGAACAATGCTATGAACATGATTTATTGGAAAAGTTATATAAAAATCTCAAAACTTTATACTTTATATCCTATTTCAAATTAAGTGTTCGGTGTTTAATTTTGTCAATTAGAATCTTAGAATTATGAAACTGATTCAATTTGAAGCTCATCTTCATTTGTGTTATTCATTTTTATTATTTTAGATAGTTACCAAGCAGAGATAAATAAGAAATTATTGACGAAATTTGTATTTCACATAATTAATTTTGATTTTCTAGCAATCTCTTTCTCAATATATGTGAAGCTTTCTCTCTCTAATTGGATCTATATTTCTCTACCCTCTTTGTACAATAATGACCAAATTGATTTGTGAACAAGATCTAGGTGAAACTTCATAATATCAATAATTTTCCGCTTTTCTCTATTCTATTTCTACCCAAAATAAAAAAAATAAAATAAAATAAAAAGTTTCAAAAAAAAATAATTTCACAAAATTGACCTTATTTGACAAAATTAAGAACTTGATACATAATTTGAAACCATGCATAAACCTGAGGCCTGTTATGTAATTTTCCTTGTTAATTTTCCATAATTTGTTATTAATATAATAGCATATTTATATAGCTAACACTAGCACCATTATGATTATCCACTGCTTATAAGTTCATAAAATGTTATTCATTTTTGTGGCCAAAGAGTTTTGTAGATTAACAAGCATCACTTCTTAACATCATAGACTATATATATTCATTTTGGGATGTACAAAGGTATGGTGCTGTTTTTTACTAGAATCACATATTGCAACTCTTAAGCAAATAAAACAGACTCTACAAATCGTTAATCCCAAAACTGCTTTTGATAGCAAATTATTGGCTCAATTACAACCGTCCTTGCCATTCCACAATTCTGTTATCCTACTTGTTAAGAATATAAACAGAGAGAAATTGAAAAGTCTGTATATTAACATATATTCTTTGTGTAACACTGGGTCCAAGTCCAGTAAGCTAGATTAACGTATATACTAACACTCTACCCTTAAACTCTCAATCCAGCCAATTTACCACAACTCAACCATATCCCCATAACTATCCATCCCATACACTAGCTGATGAGACACCCTTTATCCTCTCTATTTGCTACTTCAAAACCATAATCCAGGATCTTCAAAATCTTTCCCTCCAATCACCTTAACATTCTTTTACTGTAATTAAATATTTATTTTAAAATTGACAATTATTACAGAAACCACTAAGGCATGACTCTTATTCTTTCTTGGTTTGATTTGAATTGATATGATTTAGTGTTTTGATTCCCATCACAGGTCCCCTTTCTTATGAATTTGGTATCATTTTTAGATAGGTGATACTTTTAAGATACAAGATGAGAAATTTTGGATTTTAATAAAGTTTGTTTACGTAATAATTGTCAATTTCAAATATACTTTGATAATATTTGTAATTTTTTTTTTTTTGGGGTCAAATAAAAGTTTAGGTGAGGGTAGGCTCTCAAACCTAGGCCTTTTGGGCAAAGCATTTGAACCTTACCAACTGAAACAACCTCATTGACGTAATTGTTACTTTCGAATATACATTAATGCTATTTAAGAATGAATGTTTTCTTTACCTCACCTTTTGAGTTCTTAAAAAAAAGAGATTACTTTTCATCTTGATAACAAAGAAATTGTTTTAATTATAATGTCTATTTATGTATAAATTTTAAGAAAGGGTCTAAATGCTTTTAGGGCATTTATTAATGAATCATTTAAAAAAAAAAAAAAAAACTTTGATACCACTTTTATGAAAAAATATATAAAATACTGTCAAAAATATAAAAATTGTTTTTTCTATATATAAAAATTTTCTAAAAGTATTTCTTAAAGGAATGCTCATTATGAAAATCCATACAAAAATCATGTTGTTTATTTATCATGCACCTTTTGTAGTGGTAGCTAACTTGCTATACACTTCACTTTGAGAACCTTTTGCTTCTCCAGTCAAAACAGCATGCGAGAATAATAATGTGGGTCTGAAGTTGGAACGTGCACTAAAAGTGGGGATTTTTAGCGTAGCCTTTTATGATCCTCTCTAAAATCATACTGTCCGGTGGCAATTAGTTGTGCTTTTCCTATATATATTGTTCCACGGGAGAGAGGCAGTGATGCTAGGGAGAAAATTGATGCCCATGCAAAAAGTGATTTGTGTGTATGATTGTACCTTGTGTACTTTAAGTGGCTAGTAATTATCACCGCTTTAAATTATAATGCTTTCAAATAGTGATATAGTCATTTTTTAGCACGGGGCTAGGGCCCCTCTCAATTTTGTTTGTGCACTAAAATTGCACTCAGTCCTTCTCAACAATATTGTTGCCTCTCTTAAAGGTTATAAAATTTTTTTATGGATCTAAAATCTAGTGGCAGGGCTAGAAGATCTTCTTGAAGAGAGAAGGGGGGAGGGGGGGGGGGGGGTGGGGGGTGTTACTTATAAATTGTATGTAATTACTCCAACGCACATACCTTCAAGCTTAAAATATATATATATATATATATATATATATATATATATATATAGAATAATTTTAAGACTTTTACATTTTATGTATTGATTAGTGTTTTTTTTTATTATTATTGAAAAGAATGTTATAGTAGTGTGATTGTGTGTCTATATATTTAATTCTCAAATCTCATGATCATTTACTTTTGCCATTTAAGAATTTGGTTACAGTATATTGCATCAAGATTGTGAGTAAATCAATTAAAAATTGTACACACATGATCAAAATAATTGAAAACTAAAATGGTATATTAAGAAAGAAATCATAGTTGGAGAGATATTTTTACATTTTATACACACAAAAATATACTACCCATATATATATACACACTTGACATATATTTTGGGAGGATTATAACTTACACTAAAATTTAAACATTAAAAAAAAAATTGAGAGGTCAAGTAGTTTTTTTTGTTAGGCTATATTTGTAAGTATATTATATAAAATGGGGCACTAAAGAATATTTAAAAGTTGGGGTGACCACCGGGTCTACATGTGGCTCCACCACTGCTAAAATCCAAAAAATTAGCATGCCCAACAAAATTAACTCAACAACAAAATCGTCAATAGCAATTTCACCAGAGAATGGCTATGATTTGTGAGGAAAATTATATGCCTCTGTTTACGTAGTGTTGAAGAGAGTACTCTGAATTCTGATATGATTTTTGCGTTAGTGAGAGGGAGAGAGAGAGTGAAAAAGAGATTTGAGAGGAAGAGTCTGGAGAAAGAAAACTATAAGCAATGGGAATGATAAAGATGAAAGTTAAATCTGTGGATGATTATGTGGTGCTAACAGTTCAAACAACAGGTGAGTAAAGTGACACTTTTCAAATCACAAATAGGCAACATGAATTTGAGCCAAACACGGATGGATTTATTGTAATTACCCCTTTATTTTAAATGTTAATGAAAATTATTAATTACTATTATTATAATTATTATTGTTATTATTATTAGTGGTACTGTACATCGATATGAACTAGAAAATTAGAATACTACCCATTTGATAGTGAGAACTAGAAAATTAGAATACTACCCACTTGTACTTACTCTTCTATATTTTACTGGCAAGCATTTTTAGTTATGAATGTCATCAAAACTAACTTCGCAACAAAATGGAAGATGAGTTTTTGATGGACGCTTTGATGTTATTTATTGAAAGGAACATCATTGAGACATTTAGTTCAAATTTAATTATCAAATGATTTTGAAGATTTAAAAAAACACGTTGAATTCACTTTTCATAAATGATTGCATTGTAATGTTATAATGTATTAGGAAATAACGATTTTATGTCTTTATCTTTGTCAATGGTTTGTTAATTCTAAATTGATGTTTATTTGAAGTGTCATGATGATTTTTTTGTTGGGCCCCCTAACTGCTTTCAAAGTCATAAGAAAATGAATAAAAACAGAGTAACCAATGTAACGAGTAAAATATGAAAATCTTGATAGGTATGGTATAGTTTAACTTCAAAGAAAATCATTTGAATTTTTTGCCTTGTGAAACACTCCTAACCAATGTATCATCTTGCTACTTGAATTTATATCATTGTTTTGTACCCCACATCAAGAAGAACAATCAATCTAGAAACTAATTGGAATAACCTGCGGATGTCTCAAAAAACTGGATAATAACAATCACTAAGCAGGACCAAATATGATAACTGTCCACTAATAATCACCAAAATTATAAGTCATAAATATTATATAGATGCTGTTATTACATTATTTTTTGCAGACATAACTTAGCTCGTAACATATGCTGCACATTTGAAGTATTTTAAATAAGTTTGACATAAGTGAACAGCTCAATCATTGGGGAGCAAACCTCTTCCTCAACTTGGCAATATCCTTAGAACTCAATCCGAAAACCTTCTCCAAAAGCTCTTCCTTAATTCCAGAACCAAAAATTGCAGTTGGGAGCCTCTGCAATCCTGGGTTTTGGCTGTTGAAAGTCCCTAAAATGGTCGCTGGTTTATCTCCAACATTCATTTGGAAATGTACTACACCTTTAGGAAACACCATGACCTCGCCTTTCTCGATCACTTTGGCAAAAATCCGGTTGCTAGTATCGACAAATCCTGAATAAATCCTTCCCTCCAGTACAAAAGCAGTCTCAGTTGCTCTAGGATGGAAATGTGGCACATTGATTCCATCAAGATCAAAGTCTGCCCTTACAAATGACATTCCAAGCGTGTTTAATCCTGGAAAGACATTTGAATTCACAGCCACGGATGAGAAGCCAGTTTGCCGATAGTTTCCAGGAATCTTTATGCCTGAGAATATGAAATCTTCAACTGTGACAGCTGATGAGTTCTTGCATGAGGGGTTACTAGTTGCAGATTCTTTGATGGCTACGCAGTAGTCTAGGACTGGATCGGGGTCAGAAGCAAAGACTACATGGCTGCAGAGGAGAACAAAGGCTAAAAAAAGTGTAATTTTCTGAATCATTGTTTGCATTCTTTGGTTATGGATCAAGAATGGTCTTTGAGAGGAAATTGTTGTACCAATTGGAGAGAAGTTTAAGCCTATTAATTACTGAATGAATAATAAGTATGAATTTCTTACTATATATATATAGAGAGAGAGTATAGAAAGTGGTTTTCTAATTCATGGTGTGCTTAGCTTGGGGACAAAGACTGGCACGTCCAGAGAGGATAGCATTGCTTTTTTTTTGCCTAGGCCTGTTGGCATTTTCTAGTGGGAGGATTGATTGACTGATTAATTAAAGTGATGTTGAGTTGTATTCATGGCTAACATAATTGCACAACGCGTATATCAAAAGATTTTGGTATGCTAAACAAATCCCTCACCTAAACACTTCTTCTTCTTCTTCTTTTTTAATGTAATATTGTAAAATTGACCTAAATCCATGAACTTTCCAACTGCTACAAATGGGGGAAATAAATAAAAAAGAAGAATGACATTGGTTTTTTTTTTTTTGGTTAAAGTAGTTCACAAGAATAATACCATAAATAAATAAAAAAGAAGAACGACATTGTTTTTTTTTTTTTTGGGTTAAAGTAGTTCACAAGAATAATACCATAAATAAATAAAAAAGAAGAATGACATTGTTGTTTTTTTTTTTTTTGGGTTAAAGTAGTTCACAAGAATAATACCATTCCCACGGGTATGTACTATGTACAACTTTGTAAACAAGATTTTTAACATCTTTTGCTAATTAAACACAGCTGCGTTCAGTGGTTTATTTGAAAAATATTATGTCCACAATATTATCATAATATTTTCACAACAAATCCTAAATGATAAGTTGTTACTAGCTGTTATTAGTGAGCAAAAACATAATTTCAGTAGTGGTTTCAAATTATAACCGATAACAATCTATCACTAAAATTAAAATTTGTTGTGTTGTAGACATATCACCTGTCCCAAAATTTAAAGAAAAAAAATTAACTATTACGTCGGCTGGGGAATGGGGATGCTCTAGGAAGCACAACCTCATTAAAAATTTTGGGGGGGTGTCCGTGTCAAACATGGACACTTTGAGAACACCCTCACATGCATGTCTTTGTCCGTCAAACAAAAAGTTATAGATTTTTTTAATTTATTTTAAAGTCCATTTAATTCAATATATTTTTTAAGCAAAATTGATAGTCATCATTTATTTTAGAATAAAAATAAAAATGATATATTTAAAGATATGTGCTAAAGTTTAAAATTTAGTTGTATATAAAAAAAGGACAAGGATTTCCTGCACACAAGGTTGCAGCAGTTGCTGCATACAGGGACAGATGTCAAACAAAAAAAGAGACACATATGCAAGGTCATGTGCAGCGCACATGATGAATACTAAGAGAAAACTTCTGTCATCTCTAACGTTAATAATTTCTATCTCTCTCTCTAGTCTATCTCCCTCAAGTACACGGCAACAATTAAAACGATCTTCAAAACCCTTTCAAAACCTGACACCTCTCTCTTTCGCACGTGCACGGCAGTGATGTCACCCCTCTCTCTCTTTTATCTTCAAAACCATCAACGCCTCTTTCCTCTCTCTCTCACATCTTCCATCTCCTCTGGGTCGGATCTTGACACGATAATCAGGCGAAGAAGAGCCGAATCTGAGGACGAGTCTAATGGACTTGTGGGTGAGGGTGAGGGTGAGGGCCACGAGCCAACCCTCCTTCCCGGCCCAACCAAGCTCAGCTCCTCTCACGCAATGCAACCCAGATCCGTAACATTAGAATTTGGTCCTCTAGTTCAACCTCAATATTTCGATTTCATTTTCCCCTTTTCTAGATTCTGGACCATATACACTTATCAATCCTTCTTTAAAACTTGTTAGAGATATATATTAACAAAACTAAAACTATATCCCACACATTGATTGGATCGGATTGGAGCAATATTGCTGAGAAGAAAAGGGGGAAAGTAGAGAACACTGTTTCAATGCTTTTGATTCTTCTTGAAATAATCAATACTCTTCTTTTTAAGTTCTGGGACAATTTTTCATTTTAAGGGAAAGGTACACTTCATTTGCTTTACTATTGCTTTTTATTTTTTGGAGATTGAAGCTGAGAACTTTATCTAGAGAAGGTCTTCATGTTGGCTGAGGGGAGGGAACAGTGGAGACATGGTCAGTGGGATCGGCAACCTGAGCATGTGGCAGGGGTTCTTTGGATGGAGTTTCTGATGAGAACGAAAGTTGAGGATGAGAAAGAGAGGCGTTGAAGAGGTTTTGATGAGAGAGAGAGAGAGAGAGTGATTTGTTACCGTGTACTTGAGAGAGATCATTAACGTTAAGAGTTGACAGAAGTTTTCTCTTAGTATTGGTCATGTGCGTTGCACCTGACCTTGCATATGTGTCTCTTTTTTTTGTTTGACATCTGTTCCTGTATGCAGCAACTGCTGCAACCTTGTGTGCAGGAAATCCTTGTCCATAAAAAAAATAATTAAATAATTTTTTTTTAATAAAGTGAAGCTTGTTACATACGTTTCAAATATAGAATTCATCCCACTCATTTTTCACGCATTCTACTAAATATTCATTATCATCTTATTCGTTTTTTCTTTCTCCTCTCAAAAGTCAAAACACCCGCAGCCAGATCGCTCACTCCCCTCAAGCTTGCAACACAACATACTACTTTTTTGGTTTTGCAAGCTCAAAACATAAATAATGGGTACTTCGGCTTCGATGGGCAAAGTATGGATATTGAGTATAATATTTCTTGCCAAACAACTAAAATGACTCCCTTTAAGATACTTTATGGTCATCCACACTAGCAATATGAAAAAATAGGATTTTATGTTTCCACTGCATGCAACAAAAACATGAGATAAAAGCTTTATGCAAAACTTAAGTTTGAGACTGGCGATTGAGGTTTATCTTAAGCTTCAAACCTCGGACAACTTACTATTCATACGTGTGGAAACATAAAGCTTTCTCCAAGGTTCCTTTTCCACAAAGCTTTCTCAATGAAAATATAAAGTTTTCTCCAAGGTTTCTTTTACAACTTTTTCTTCAAGGACGTTGGATCATAACATGAAGCTTACTTTTTGGATCCTCCCTCCAACATCTACATCTTGTGTTTCTCATTTTTCAACTGAGAAAACACTTTATTCAAATTATACATGAATAGAGCCTACTCAAGGTCGATGAAGATGGAGAAAGTAATGTTAGAACCGAATGTGATGATTGATTTCGGTTGGCTGAAACTTGGTCAAAAGATCATACAATAGGTCCTACAACTTTGCTAGTTTACCTATTATTAGAGTTTCCATTTAGGATAAAGTTTCTATATAGCAGGTATGCATTTAATACTTTTCTTCCGAACAAATTATATAAATACCTCCTAGATGCAAAAGAATATGCTGCAGATAGAGACAATGTACTAACAGACAAACTCGACTGTTTTCTCTTTTTTTTCCCTTTTGGAAAAGAAAACTAAATAAAAATAAAAATAATAATAATGGAAGGGCAAATATGTATGCACGCATGTGTGCTATTATCACAAAAACTATATAGTTTTCCTTGTGCCTGTATACCACGTCTAAATTGGGATACAAGAAAAACAAAAGCAAATATTAACGCACCAATGCTTGCAAGCCTGATTTAGAGTCCTAATTACACCAAACTAACGCACCAACTAGTTTTTCATCCTTTTGTTCCTGCAAGTTAGCATGCGTATTGGGGCATGAGCAAATCAATGTCTAAGAGACTAAGACATCACGCATCATTTTTCACAAACTTTTTGCATAACTATTAATATGGTTCATTATGATAGGTGCATAATTTAAGTTATGTCATTGATAGATAAAGTGAAAGCGATATTGCTCTAATCACAATTTGCCAAAACAGCAAGTTGTGGTAAAAGTTGTCCTTGGAGGGTAAAACTGCACAAATGGCTAGTGTCAATATTTTACATGCTATTTACAACTACTCATTTTCAAAGTAACTAGACCAGAGTTAATGGCAAAGTATCCCAAAATGCAATTAGATTACCATAGCTCAGGTTCTTGAAACACAACTTAAACAGAGGACTTTTATAGCTCAAAGATGATCTGGTAGCAAACCTTAAGCAGGAGACTTTTATAGCTCAAGGATGATTTAGTACAAGAACAGTTATTTTGGGTTTACAGCTAGGAAATGGTTCTTCCAAGGTATTAGTAACTATCTATGTCAGTTTCTGGCCTTCGGAGATAATAGCGTAGACAATTCACCAATACCTGCACGTTCAAATATATTGTATCATAAGTGTCTTAAAAATGGCTTAATTTTTTAAAAGATAAAATCTAACTTTTTCTAAACCTAGAACATACAAGTTGAATAAATAAAAAAATTAGTAATTGCTCAACAACAGGAAGGAAACTTCCAAGGTGTCCAGCATGTTGATACCTAACTAATTACCTGAGACAAGGAACTGTTTAATGCAGCCCCTCTGTAGCTGACATGAAACTTATCCTTGGCTACCAGTCCCTGTAAGATGAGAGATGAGAACTTGATCTAGCAAAATACGAGAGAGAGAGAGAGAGAGAGAGAGAGAGGAAAGCATACTTCTGTATCTATCTCTGCTGATTCCACATCAATGTTAATATCAGCAATGATTTTGATAATTTCTACCAGTAATCCAGGTCTATCTGCGGTCTCTATGTAAAGTAAGCTGTAAATTGCAGAGCAAGATGCATTATGAGATGATACATCAATGCACCCATTCTTTCAAATAAGTGTCAAAACTTCATTCAGATCATGACCTCCCAACTGGGTGAGTCATGCAAAGATAGAAACCGGAAGAGAAAAGAAAATTTTAGAAAAAGACCAATTAATCAAAATGCTAAAAGATAGTAAAACCTCCTCTTAGGTCCATCTTCCTTGACTTGTATGTGAGTTGCAATATCAATATCAAGCTGCAGAACAAATCAATAACTTCAATTGAAATTTCTACAGTTACAAAAGGCACATTAAATAGAAGTTAGTTTTGCTCGCTAGATTCTAGCCATGAAACCTCTGATTGATCAACTTCATATGACTAAATATATTTTGTTAAATATGCCTCATCCATGGTACATGGGAAATAAAAAAGACCATTCAGTATCAAACCAGTAGTAAGCTAAAACGTTGCATTTGGTTCAAAGAATCTAATATTGCTCCCCAACATCTATATTCCTAAGAATGTGATGCCTAATAATCTAGATGCTTGGGGATGTAAACATACTCAAGTTTGGTTTGATTAGGAATCCAATAAGATTCTCAATTTTAAAAAAATTAAAAATCTAATAAGATTCCTGGATGTATGAGATCCCCATGTTTGGTTTATTCCTAGGAATCTTATAGGAATTATTTATTCTTTTTGTAATATTTTTGGGTTTATAAATACAATATCAAGTGTATACATCAATTTTATATGGCTCCCTACAAATAATTAATGAGAAAGATAATATCGGCTATGACTAAAGTCAATTTCACAAAATAATAGTCAAATATTTCTGAATGACACATACAAGACCAAAATAATTATTTCAAACTCTTGTTTCATTATTTATCAAAACATCATGCCTTATTAATCAAAATGATGCCCTCCCTATGTGCATTGATATCATGCGAATGTGCAGAGATTTATATTTTTGATAGTTAAAGGGTATTAAAGAGGGGATAAAACTATCACTTTAAAGAAAATATAACTTTTTCATGCCATGGGAATGTTGATACCCACCTTTATAAGAGTGAATCCACATTCCCACAAAAGTGAGGTTTGGTAGGAATCCAAATGTCTGCTCCTATGCGTTAATTGCAACCAAACATGGGAATACAAGAGGATTCCAAAGAATCTTAAAAGATTACCATGAAAAAACCAAAAGACTAGTAAAAGTTTTGAGACGCCAAATGAACTTGTTTGGATATATAGTTGTATTATGATAAGGACAAAATTTTCCTCCAACCAATTACGTGGTGATTTATAAAACCATCAATCTGTATAATTTTAATAAGTCATGTGACTAAACATATACATGGATGGTTTTATAAATTGCCACATAGTGGGTTGGAGGAATGTCCTCCAAACCGGTTTGGAGGTAAACTTTTTCCTTATGAGAATGGGAAGTAGCAGAACTTGAAGACAAGAGGGAGGGGCTGGGGGAGTAAATGGACATATAGGTGTCCCTTCTGGCATTTACAGTCAAGCAAGCAATATATTTCTTCTTTATTTCACATCTGTGGATATAGAATGCTTTCAAAGTGACAATCATGAAAGGAATTGTACACATGCTCATGTACATGTATGTATTTAAATACACATACAAGTTTTCAACCATTTTTGCCATCAATTGATTCACACTATCACCCATGAGACTAGGTAGACGTCTCTATCACAATTATACGGAAGACACAAGCCAAGTCTTATTCCACTCCAAGCCTCAAATTTTTTTTTCTAATAACAATTTCATTGGCTAACCAAAAATACTTGCACACCACAATGAAAGAAATCTATTATTTGCATGTTAGAATCAAAACCCACGTAATCTAAATGTTGTTCAGTTACATAGTTTCACCATGGACCTGAATGAAATGCATTTCCGTACTGGAAGCTCAATCTCTGAAAAGGATGTCCAACGTAGAGAAGCATAAAAAAGAAATTTTACTAAGAAGATAAGGTTCTAATATTAAAGGATATTCAACAAATCACCTTTTTCTCTGGAGCTTTTATTCCAAAAGCCTCACCCAGAGCCAGTCGCACGCTACATTCCTACAAGAAATTAAGAATAAAAATTGACACTTGCTGATGAAAAACCAATTGTCAGAAATGTAAGATAACTGGGGGGAAAAACTCTCTCCAACTTGCATCCCTCAAAACTCCGAAGGATAAAACAAAAATAGAACTTAAATATTGTAGAGTATACTCACGGGATGATACTCCAAAAGATTGTTAATGATGGTTAGTCGAATCCTCTCTAACATATCAGGATCTTCAACTTTGCGCCCAGTGTCTCTAACATAACCAAATTCAATCTGTAAATGCTAAAAACTTGCAGTACACAAGTACCAGTACAATAATTAGACCATTGGGCTGATGTGAATTTTTCAGTATTCTGATATCTAGTGTTGGTAGCATTGTCAATATAGAAAATTATGTAAAGCGTCTTATTAATCTCCACTCACAAATTCTTGATGCAAACAAAAAAAAGGGTTTAAGAAGAGAAACAATAAGAACAATGTGAAAGTGCAACTAGTTTCTCTACACTATTAGCTTCAAAATATTCTGTTTGGCTCAGAAGTTTATATATCAACATCCAATAGATGAACTGACTAGACTTATGGATATATTGCAGTATGACAGGACTTTTAAGAATGTGAATTGACTAGCTTCAATTACCCATTGGATTTTGGTTAAAATACATGTTTTTGTCCAACCGTTGTTGCTGACCTGCTTGACTTTTTATTTTATTTCTTAGAAGTAATAATATTTTATTGAAAAAAGACTACTTCATGTACATAATAATTAACACAAAGAAGCCTAAAGATATACAAAGAAAAGGTATTATGCACAACTACAGGATTGACATCAATTTTAGAGCAAAGCTTCTGATGCTTTAAAAAAATCCACACAAAATAGGTTTTAGGATCCCCCTTATGAAAAAAAATTACGTTACAGTCTCCAACAAGCTAAAGCAGGGCCCTTGACTAATTAAGTTTTAGCCTCATCCAATCTAGAAGTGACAACAAATTTTTTGTCTTGCAACAGGTTGGACTAATGGCACGTACTACTTTTAGGAGAGAGATATTTGTCTCTAATGGTAGAAAATTAGAGGAAAAGAAAAAAAGAATTTTGGTTGCAGATGAAGAAAAATTAACCACTTGACTAATTAACAAATTCCCTTTACCACCATGTAAGGGATAACTTTTTTTTTATATAGGTAATAGATATTTCATTAATAAAAAGTACATCATGTTCACAATGAAGAACAGACTGTAATTAAAATTATTATAAAAAAAATTTTAAAAAAAATCACAAAGAATCAGAAACAGATTGCAGAAAATCAAATACAGAAATACACAGTGTAAAACCCCAAATACGAGACCACCCAAACAATGTCCCAACTAGCAGAGACTTCAAAAGATCAATAGATTTCTCAACATCCTCAAAAGTGCGGGTATTTCGTTCCCTCCAAATTAGCCACATCAAACAAGCTGGCACCATATTCCAAATCGAAGAAGAGTGTATCCCCAAATAATTCTCCCATGCACAAAGAAGAGAAACAACCATCCTTGGCATCACCCACTGTATACCAAACATCAAAAAAACTTCACTTCACAATGCATTTGTGAACTTACAATAAAGTAAAAGATGATCCACTGTTTCTCCATCACAATGGCACAAACAACACGAATTAACCAAATGCAGGTTCCTTTTTACAAGGTTATCAATAGTAAGAATACTATCTTGAGCTGCTGTCCATAAAAAGAAAGAAACTCTTTTAGGTACCTTAGAACTCCAAATACACTTCCAAGCGAAAGAAATGGTAGGAGGAGCAGATAAGGAATTATAAAACGAGCGCACATCAAAAACACCATTCAGGGTTAACTTCCAAAACAAACTATCAACCCCCACACCCCTTCGCATTTTGGAATAAATATGCTCGTAAAAAGCATCCACTCTCTCCACCTCCCAATCATTAGGAGCCTGGTGGAATTGAATATTCCAACTCCTACTACCACCATCTGATGTAATAGTAATCAACTCAGAAATCCAGACATCTTTACCCAAAGCATGAGAGAAAAGATCAGGGTAAAGATCTTTTAAGGGAATGTGTCCACACCAAAGGTCATACCATAATCGAATACGAAGACCCTCTCCCACCACATACAACACATGACCAAAGAAACTTTTTGCACCTTTTCTAATATTCTTCCACATTCCACACCCTTGCGAACCTCTACCAACTCTAGTGCACCAGCCTCCACTAGTCTCTCCATACTTGGAAGCTATAACCTGACACCATAAACGATTGGTTTCACATCCAAACCGCCATAACCATTTTCCAAGCAAGGCTTGATTAAACAAGCCAATCCTCCGTATCCCCAAACCTCCTACCTCAACTGGCCAACACACCTTATTCCAAGCAACAATTGGAAATTTGAAAGCTTCCTCAAAACTTCCCACAAGAAATTTCTTTGGATCCGTTCTAATCTATCTGCCACAGCTTGCTTGAGGGATAGTAAACAAGGATAAAAAATAGGTGGGAAGGGATAACTTACAATCGCTTAATGAAAAATTTTGTTTGTTTGACAGATCCCTCAGTGGCAACAGTTCCTTTTGATACATCCAATCCCAAATCTTTCAATGCTTTCATCTGCCCAAGCATAATAAACCAAGGAAACTCATTAGCTTTAACAGTTTTCAAGAATCTATTAGTATTAAATTCATCAGAAAGGGAGAGCAATGCTCAGTTATGACCCTACTATGAGGCCTCCTTTACTTATCATTAGTGATTCTGAATTACTTCTTTTTATATTTATAAAAAAAAAATAGAAGGAAAAGGACAAGAAAGTACACAGGCAGTGTACTAAAGGTCTTCATTAGTGATTCTAAATTACTAAGCAAGAACAGCACAGTTGGTGCTCTGTTAATGTGTTTTCTACCAATAACCCCCACCGAATTTGCTTAATTTCTAGTAATTCTTTAAGTTCCCGCTTTTTAGTTTAAAAAAAAAAAATATATATATATATATATATATATATAGATATTAATCTGTGGAATTCCAGCATATCAAACATGGCCCTATTTGAGAATCTAACTGGCTAGCAATTTTTAAGAAACCCAACTAAGAAAATTTTCTTCATAAAAAAAAAGATTGCAGTTTCAACCTGTCCCACATTCCTTCACAATGTGATAGCAACCCCAAGTATGTTTCGTGTACAGTAATTTAGAAATTCATGATGTATGTTATCTTATACTAGTTTCTTCACAGAGAGTGAATAGCATAAGTTGCCAGCCACTTTACCGTGTCAAGGAGAGCTCCAAGGCGATCTCCAAAGCTGAGCTGTACAATCGTTGCATCAGAATCTGAATCTTGATCTATATGGACTTTTGGCATAGGGACATAATCAGCATCTTGTTCGGACTTCTGCATTACAATTATCCCACCAACTTACAGTAATTTATCCTTTAAGAAAAACCAAACCAAAAGGATTATATCCTAATACTTACAGATTCCCAAAAAAAAAAAAAAAAAGAAGAAGAAAAAGACAACCAAACAACTCATCTAGTGATGCAATTACGTGGGCAATGTTAAAATACTATAGCTGAATTAAATTTATTTTGTAAATGTACAAAATAAATTAAAGTTATCTAGGGTTTCGTCATATACATTTTAGTTTGGTCCTTTACTCTCCACATGTGAAGGTCTTGTTATTGCCTTATTAATCTAAGCCAATGAGCTATACTCAACTGGCACTTCCTTCTCCCATAATAATGGATTGGAAGGTGAGGTTATAAATTCAAGACCCACTAGGCAGCTGTAACTTACCAATCAAAAATAAATAAAATCTAAGCATTCCGAGTTTTAATTCGAAAGGGAAACATTTTCGTCAGTAAAGTGTTACAAACCATGGGTAGGTAAAGTGAAATCACCCTAAACCACTAGTGGGTTATATTTCCTTTTCTTTTCAGTAAGTAACAAATTCTAGTAAGATAAAGAGTGTAGCCCGAGTAAACAGGAAGTATACAATATGTACACCCACATATAAATTCTGAAATTACAATGACCGATCAAATCTAATAAGTATGAAATAGAAAATAATCCAAACATTGTCATCTTCAAGCAATGATCTGAAAAAACAGTTATTTCAATGAGGAATTGCCTTTCAAAAATTTCTATGTTCTGATGTCAACCAAAATGGCCTTGCCAACATTATAGCAAATATATTACACCTTTACACCACCCATTGTACCCCAAATTAGCTTAAAACCATAGTCCACAACTCTCTGACCATAGAACAATGAAATGAGTAACGATCAACTGTCTACCAATTTCTTTTGCAAATACAATACCAATTTACTAAAATAATATTCCTTTTTCTCAAATTTTCTATTGTTAAGATTCTCCTGCTGTCCGCAAAAAAAAGGCAACTCTGGTTGGGACCTTAGCCTTCCAGATACTTTTCCATGGGAAATTCACATCTCCATTAGGAACTAAAGCTCTATAGTAATATTTGACCTCAAACCCCTTTTATGCAGCTGATGTCCAACAAATATTATCATCTCCATCTCCCAGTCATGTATTGTTTTGATAAAATTCAAAACCAAAAGAACAAAGTCATTGCAATACTGCACGTGATATGCTATTGAATCTTCCCTACACGCACAAGATGAAATAGCTCCAGGAAAGCCTCCTTCAAAATATCACCACAACAAATTTCATACAAAAATCTAACTTTGGTATCATCACCCACCTCAAACTTGATGAATCGCAAAAACTTTTCCCAATCTCTTTGAATATGTTTCCACAAAGTACCATACTCCTCTACAATCTCTCCATTAACAACATTAGTTCACCATCCACCCCACATAGTATTATACTTCTTCTCTACTACCCTCCTCCACAATCTTAACCACTTCCCCAAAAGAGCTTTAAAAACTTCACAAATTTTATTTAACAAAATGGCATTTACTAAATCTTGCCATAACCTTTCAATGCGGCGATCCACATCTACTAGCATCCATGTTTGAAATAGTGCTTTTGATCAAGGTAATTATATCTCCCTTTGAGAGATAAAGTTGTTTCCATCCTGCCAGTCTTTAGTCCATCTTCTCCAAAATGGTGTTCTAGATGGTCTTTGCTTTGAATTTGGTACCCAAAGGAAGACCTAAATATTTCATTGGTAAGATCGACATTTTACACCCCAATATAGTTGCCAAATTCCTCCAGATTTTTCACATCACCAACTACTAGCTCTGACTTTCCCAGCTTAACCTTTAGATCAGAGACAGCTTCAAACCTAGTAAAAATATGCCTTAAATGCAAAATCTGATTTGGGTCAGCTTCAGATAACCCACTGGTGGGTTATTTGTCATTATCCCAAGAAAATGTGAAAAGTAAATAACTGCGAGGAAATAAAATTCTCAACTAAATCTTTTAATATCAGTACATCCCACAACACCAAAGGCATGATGGCTGTGCAAAACTCAAATAACAAGTTGTTCCATTGGTGGGTACTCTTCCCTTGAACAAACAATGTATTCAGTTGTTTTAGGCAGAAATATGGAAAAAAATGTAGGTTTTGAAGGATTCTATACATTATTAATCAATTTTACAAGCAACTAAAATCATTGCATCAATTTTCATGAAAACAAAACTCTAACTCCATAATCATGATAATATGCTTCTTTTTCATACTCAAAGTTTTCCTAACAAGAAGTCAAATACATAACATATGAAGTGGAAAGAATCATGTTACTGACCAATGAGGTTGAACTAACTGCATTCAAACCATCAGTAGATGCGTACAAAATGTTCCTGCATAACAGATGAAGCAATATTAGATAACAAATCATTCAGGGTCAAAATCAGACCCAGACCTAGACCACATAAAGATCATATAATATACATCAATACTAGAGAATTATTACAACAAGTATACCGATTAACAGGGTCAAAAACCATGAAGTGCAATTACAACTACATCATCACTGAATAAACCACAAACATCCAAAAATATAAACAAAGTTTCATATTATTCCATCCAGAATATTTTATAAGATTGTGACAGGAAGAGTTAGGAGGATCCATAACCAAATGTTCTGTCGGTAAAATAAAAGAATAAAAAATATATTTCAGCTTCTACTTTAGCCTCAGCAAAGTAACTTGCTCTTGATAAATCAGTTGCAAGCATCCTTTGTTAGTTCTCTTTATGAGTGGTCCTTTGTGCCGGGTCTCACAGATATTAACTCTATCCATTCTTTCATAGATTCAATCCATATGTAGATAG
This sequence comes from Quercus parvula, assembly GCA_030820535.1. Classification (NCBI taxonomy): domain Eukaryota; kingdom Viridiplantae; phylum Streptophyta; class Magnoliopsida; order Fagales; family Fagaceae; genus Quercus; species Quercus parvula. Next base: position 42,948,053 of record JAUAME010000003.1, read on the forward strand.
TTTTCCATTTGTAATTTTTTAGGCTACTTCGTGACTATTGTTACAAGGTAGCCTCGTTTCAATTATAAAAAAAATTGACCTATCAAAAGAAAAATCAATTAGAGTTTAAACAAGACAAATTCTGATATCACTATTTTTATTTTTATTTTTATTTTTATTCATATAAACTCAGATGGACCTAGTGATTGTACCAAGCTAAATTCAGCTGTTATTAAAATCCTAGGACCCAGATATCCAGGTTTTAAATTTCAACGTGGGCATCAAAAACTAATTGAAAAGCTTTGATTTTAAGGTTCTGCAAACAAGTAGAGGACAATAGAAGACCAAATTCTTCAGTCAACTAAGAATAGAACAAATATTTAACACTATTTACTTGAACATATTCACTTTATTAAAAACGTTTAAAAAAAACACACAAAAGTATAGATCCTTTTTTTCTTTTCTTTTCCTTAATATTTTCCTCAGTAACTACTAATAAAAAAATTATTTTACTCAGTAACCAAACAAACAATCAATTATTTAACTTTGAAGACTTTTCAAAGCATATTCTCAGGAATCAAACACAGCACCAGGTTGTTGTATATTATTTTTAATTTAATCAACATGTTGCTTCATAATTGAAGATATAAACAAAACAAAATTGATCAATTTTCAGAATCCAAGAATAGGAACCAAAACAATCCAATCGAACAGAGTAAAATTCACAAATCTAGTACACATATCCCCCGTTTGGTTGCTGAGAAAACACACAAATTCTGATATCACTCTTTTTTTTTATAAATTCATATAAACTCAGCTGGACCAAGTGATTGTACTGAGCTAAATTCAGCTGTTATTAAAATCCTAAGATATCCAAGTTTTAAATTTCAACATGGCCATTGAAAATTAGTTGAAAACCTTTAATCTTAAGGTTCTGCAAACTAGTAGGACAATAGAAGACCAAATACTTCAGTTAACTAAGAATAGAACAAATATTTAACACTATTTACTTGAAAATATTCACTTTATTAAAAACACAAAAGTATAGATCCTTCTTTTCCTTTCTTTTCCTTAATATTTTTCAAATATTTTCCTCAGTAACCAAATAGACGATCAATTATTTAACTTTGAAAACTTTTCAAAGCATATTCTCAGGAATCAAACACAGCACCAGGTCGTTGTATATTATTTTTTAATTTGATCAACATGCTGCTTCATGATTGAAGATATAAACAAAACAAAATTGATCAATTTTCAGAATCCAGGAATAGGAACCGAAACAATCCAATCGAACAGAGTAAAATTCACAAATCTAGTACACATATCCCCCGTTTGGTTGCTGAGAAAACAGATAAAGCCAGAAAGAAAAAATCTAATCTATCTGAAGTTGACGGAAATGAATATCACCTACTTTGAACAGAAACGATCCAATCAGATCGCATATTTTGAACAGAGTAAGATTTACAAATAGACTACAATTATATCACCGTTTGGCTGCTGAGAAAACAGAGAAAGTCAAAAATAAATGAAATCTTACGAAAATCAAAGCGGAGCTTCGTCATGCACATGCACATACGAAGTTTTTTTTTGTCCCTTTTTCTTGGCATCCAAACAGCGAAGAACAGGAGCGAGTGACTTACTTTTTAGTGGAGAAAGTGAATCCAAGTTCGGAGCACCTTTTCGGAACTCCGAAAACCGAGAGTATCGGAGCGAAATCGAGAGCGAAAACCCTAGATCGGCGACGGAAGGTAGAGGAAGAAGAGGCAAAGAAGACGGTTGAGTTTGCGAGAGCCATTTGGAAGTTTTTTGAGGAAATGGTTAGTGGAAGAGAGTGGCGATGGTTGTTAGTTTTGGAGTTGGTTTTACTCTGAGTAGTGTACAAGTACGTGCTAGTCTTATATGATATTTTTTATTATTGAAAATGTCAAAGCATTGAGTTGCAAATAATTCTAGAAATACAAATTATTACATGACTTTTCGATATAATAGTGATGCAGTAGACTGTGAGTGGTTTGAATGGTTTCTTACCACTCTGTCTTTGCTACTAGAATCCTGCCAAGTCATAGTTGTGACAAAAAAATTGTGTTGTAGTTTGTAGTACTAGATTTTTTCTTACAAAGAATAATGATACCGCTAACAATATGCCACAATAGTCGGGAGCGAAATTTTTTATCAAATTTTTTGTGTCCGTAAACTTCTCTAAATTTTATTTTATAAGTTTGAATGTTTGAATTTTTTTTTTGGTAAAATATTTTTATAAACTTTTATGGAAAAAAAAAAGTAAGTAACTTCTTTGACACATTTTTATTTTTGGTAAATTGTAAATTACACCCTTAAAGTTCAGGGGTGTTTGGATTTTATACCCTAAAGTTTTAAAATTTAGATTTTACTCCCTGATGTTTCAAAATTTAGATTTTACCTTCTAGTTTTAGGGATGTTTAGACTTTATTTTCTAAAGTTTGGAGATGTTTAGATTTTACATCCTGAAATTTCAGAATTTTGAGATGTAAAATCTAAACATTCCAAAACTTTAGGAAGTAAAATTTAAATTCCGAAATGTCAAGGTATAAAATCTAAATACTCCTAAACTTGAGGAGATAAAATCCAAATTTTGAAACTTTTGAGTATAAAATTTAAATACCTCCAAACTTTAGGGGTGTAATTTGTAATTAACTCTTTTATTTTTATATTTCTCATGAAATTGTTGTCTAAATTTTCCTAAATAATCTATTACCAAATGCCCTAAACACATTCGTTAACCCAACCTTTCTTTTTTAACAATGTTATCTCTAACATCACTTGGGTTGGCCTTTAGTGTGAGGTCATTTGGGTGGGGTCCAGAGTTGTTGCATGCCATGTTGGATTGCATGTCTCATGTTGGATTGCATGTCGGATTGCATGTCTCATGTTGTAACAGAAGTGGGGTTCAAGAGCCAACTTTTTTATATTCTTTTGTTTGATCTTGATTGATGATGGATGGGAAGCATTAGGCATATCCCTAATCCTCCTTTGTCCTTTTTCTTTCGAAGTCTCTCTCGCATAGAAAAGTGAAATTAGTGTATTTTGATTATAATAAATAGAAAGGTGACTATCTTGATATTTATTTTAACACTTTGTTTTCCTTTCCTTGTTTTGTGTAAACATTGCAATTGTACACCCAGAATTCGTATAAAAGATAAACCACACGGTTACGAAATAGTGTAACAAATTATTAATTTATATTGATTTGTATATATATGAGTACAGTCCTTTATATGACTTTTTACTGTGAAAGAATACAATAAAACTCCTCTTATTCGATCTCCAAAGAACTTTATGACTTAAAAGGCTATGAAACTTGATCTTGAATCGTACTTGGATGTCTCCAAGTTGGATGTGTGATTGGATGTATTTGAGCTTTGATTTGAAGTTGAGGGCCGTTGACTTGATCTCAAACTAAATTGAAGGAAAATTCCTACTTTGATTTGAAGAAGTGGAAACGAGCCTTTATTTTGAAGGAGCAAGGGTGCTCTTTTGGACTTAGAGATGACTCTCTATTTTGGTAGAGTATTAGTAGGGTTTTTCTCTCTAAGTTTCTCCTCCTTTTTTACATTTAATAGGCCTTTATTTATAGGCAACTCAATAGCATTTGATTTGGAATATTCTCTCAACATTATTGAGAGTTAATTACAAATTTAAATTTAAATTTAATTTGTTCTTTCATTTAATTAGAATTTTTCATGTGAGTCTTTTCCTCTAACATTGCTACATGGCCTTCTTCATTTAATGCTGCCACATGGCTTGGACACGTGTCATTTATATGTGAATCATGGTAACTCAAAAACTTGACGTGTAGCTTGATTTCATTTGTTGATTGTCCACTGTTAACACGTCATCAAATGCAAATTAATTTGACCACAAGTATTTGATCATGATCAATCAAACAGTTGTAAATACATCATAAAATTTTGATGTCTACAACAATATTTTATATTTGTTAATAATTTTAAGTCCCTTGATAATAATGTAAAAAAGTCCTATTCTTGGTATGTACTGAGTGGCGGTTGTAGGAAGAGACCATGAAGGTAACCTTGTTGCTGCATGGGTAGAGCAGCGGTGTCCAGGTAGCCCGTTATCTGGTGAGGCTGATGCAACCTTGTTGGCCATTCAAAGAGTAGCAGATGCAAGTTTTAAGAATGTTGTGATAGAAGGAGATGCATGGAATGTTATTAAGCTCCTGAGAAATCAAGTGACAACGCCTCATTGGAGTATTAAGTCTATGGTGGAGGATATTTTGTATTTTTGCTAAAGGTTTTGAGAATGTAAATTTTTCTTTTGTCGGTAGGGAAGGTAATGAAGCAGCTCATCTTTTAGCTAGATGGGCTGCCCTTTTGAACTGGAATGGGCCAGTTCTCATCTCTATTCTGTTGCCTTTGATTATTCAGGCATTGAATAGAGATGGCCACAGGCCCAATCTGGATTGTATATCTTTGGTTTGCAGTAAATAAAGTATTTATTTAGCAAAAAAAAAGTATTGAGGTTATTAGTAGTATTAGATTATATAAGGCAATCACAACTAAAAAATGCTTCAAACCATACCTTCTTCATTCTTATGCCCATATCTCAAAAAATATAATTTATATAATTAGAAAATAAATAAAAATTTCTAATGTCAAGAGGCACTTCTTACTTCTTAGGAGAAAGGGAAAACTTTAGCAAAATTTTATCGATTTTTTTTTAACAAACCCCTTTTTGGAAAGTCTTGTTCTTTTTTTTTCCTCAAACATTTTTCAATGTTCTACTAACCCTTCTTGTTAAATTGTGATTCCTAGGGTTCTTGAGAAGAACTCTCTTTTTTCTTCAATTTGATCTCCAATTCTTATCACTAGAAGGCCAATCAAATTGACTCACCCTTTAGCTAGAAATGTGGTGAGATCTTCTCCTCTATAAGAAGCATTACTTCATTTATGACTTAGAAATTTTTTAATGCCAAATAAGTTTTTGTCTCCTTTTCTCTTCCTCCTTTGCATTGAAGGTCTAAATGGCCTCATACAATAGGCGGCAATTAGGGGGGATATCAAAGGGTTCTCATTATGTCGAAGGGGACCAAAACTAACCAATATTTTATTTGCAGATGATAGCCTTATTTTTTGCAGGGCAACCTAAAGGGAGTGTGGACAAATTTTGAACATGTTGGAAAGATATGAGAAAGTTTCAGGGCAAAAGGTCAACAAAAATAAAACAGCAATTTTCTTTAGCAAATCAACTGTGGAGATCAATAAAAACGAGATCAAATCATCCTTGGGATTACAGGAGATTAAACATTATGAGCAATATTTGGGCTTACCATCTTTGGTTGGAAGAAGGAAGAAACAAAGCTTCAATCTCATTAAAGAAAAGATTTGGAGAAATTACAAAGTCGGAAGGAAAGCTTCTATCTCAAGCAGGTCGTGAAGTATTGATTAAGGCTGCCATTCAAGCCATCACAACCTTTGCCATGGGGTGCTTCAAATTACCTGTGGGGCTTTGTCATGATATTGAAGCCTTGATCAAGAAATTCTGGTGGGGACAAAAGGGGGAGAGAAGGAAAATCCATTGGGTGAAATGGGAAGAGTTGACTAAATCAAAACATGAAGGAGGTATGGGGTTTAGAGACTTGGCTTTGTTTAATGATTCCCTTTTGGTGAAGCAAGCTTGGCGGCTCTTGAAAAACCAAGATTCTCTGTTTTATAAAGTATTTAAGGCTCGATTTTTCCCGAAGTGTTCAATTATGGAAGCCAAAAATTATAGAGGGGGGTCGTATGCATGGAGTAGTATTTTACATGGGAGGGATGTGTTAGAAAGGGGTTGTAGATGGAGAATAGGTAATGGGAAATTAGTGGGCATATGGGAGAGCGATTGGCTTCCAAGGAAACAAGACCCACAAGTTCTTTCTCTAATATGTGAAACCTTGGCTGAGGCGAGAGTTGAAATTCTCATTAACAGTGAACTAAGGCAATGGAATCACGGAATGGTGGAGGGTATTTTTGTTCAGGAGGAAGTGGAGTTAATTAAAAATCTGCATTTGCCAACAGAGACTTGTGAGGACAGCCTATTTTGGCCTTTCACACATAATGGAGTGTATAATAGCAAATTTGGATATCGGTTTCTCAAGGCAGAGGGTGCTCCCAATGTGGAAGGAGGTTTGGTCTTTACAAATCCCAAACAAAATGAGGAATCTGTTATGGAGAGCTTGCAGGAATTCACTGCCCACAAAACAAAGCCTTGTTCGACACACGATCATCGATGATCCTCTATGTGATAGATGTAAGATGGTGCCTGAAATGCCCCTTCACGCCCTCTGATCATGCCGTGAATTGGATGTTGTATGGGCAGATGAGTCATTATGGGCTTGTAGAAGAACCACGACATTCATTGATTTCAAAGAGTTGCTATCTTGGATGATCAAAAGGCAACAGAATTTAAAGTTGTTCTCGGTCACAGTCTGGACAATATGGACACATCAGAACCGGGTCAGAGCTAATCAACCTGGTGTAGCCCAAACCAGCTCGCAAACTTGGCCTTGGAACTCCTAACAGAATACCTGGCGGTGCAACCATCTCCCCTACCACAGTCCACACCGATCCGAGCTCAATGGAGAGCTCCTATCTTCGACATGGTTAAGATCAATTTTGATGGCACACTATTCAGTAAGGAGCAAAAGTCAAGGATTGGTGCCGTAATTCATGATGCACAGGGAGCGATATTGGCTTCGCTGTCCAGGACCTTTAGCCGTGTATATTCTCCTTTTGAAGTTGAAGGTATGGTTGTAGCATCGGCCTTGCAGCTAGCTTCCGAACTGGGGTTTCAAGAGGTCATCTTGAAGGGTGATTGTCAAGTCCTCATGCAAGCTCTCAAATATGATAGTCCCTTTTTGTCAAAAGACAGTATAATTCTTGATGCAGTAAGATCAAAGGCTAGATGTTTTAGTAAATGACACTACTCTCATGTTAAGAGAGAGGGTAATATGGTTGCTCATGCTTTAGCTCGTTTTGCTTTAAATGTTACAAATTATAAGGTGTGGATGGAGAATGTTCCATTACAGATTCATTCTTTTGTTTTAGCAGACTCTAATGGTATTTACTAAATAAAAGACACTACTTTGATTCTCAAAAAATAAAAAAATAAATAAGTGTTTGTGTGTGTGTGTTTTTTGTTTTCGCGAACAATTAATTTGGTCTTACTTCCATAGATGTTGTTTTATGTAATTTTTGTCGCATTGCTAGATTTTCGAATCAATAGTAGATTGATATGATCACGACCTAGCTTTTAACGTCTCAATGGCTTTGCATGTATGATTTCTTTGATTTCATCTCCTTTGTTCTATATTCAGCCATGAAGTATACTTTTATTTTGTTGCAATTGATGCCTCATATAACACACATGGTTTTGTAATATGCGATTATGTCCATAATTGATTGGATTCAATTGAAGGATGTGAATGCATGAGACAAGCATGCTCATATGGCAAACAGTTGGGTTAGATTGGGTTTGGGTCAAGTCATTTGGGTTGCGGCCCAAAAACGAGCCATTTTAAACGAATTGAAAACGGATCGAATCAATCGGGTTGTTAGTCAGGTCAGGTTGGCCCATATTTTTCACATAAAAAAAAAAAAAAAACCAAATAAATGTTAACTTTTTAGAGAGAATGAATCAAATCAAATATTTAAACTCTTTGTTACTAATATACTATTATACATGTGAAGGGAAAAAAAAAAAAAAAACCAAAAAACATAAAGATTTTCATATCCTTGCAATTAAGACAGTTTTTACTTTTGAGCATGACTAAAATTCTTTACATACTTAAATTTAAAGTTCACTAATGATATCATTCCCATAAAAGAACAAAAAAACAAATTATAAAACTAAATGTCATAGACCATGTCAAGTTAACGGCCTTCTTAAGTGCACAAATTCTTGTTGCATTTAAAAATTATATAGAAAAATAAACTAAATTTAAAAAAAAAAAATCTTAAAAAATAAACATAACAATTTAAGTAAAGAAGAACAAGTAAATATTTTATAAAAATTATATTTCAATCTACTTAACGTTGGTAGTAGATTCAACACTACAAATATTCATACTTGCGAATTGTAGCCCAAGTTGGCCAATTTCACCAGTGTCTTCATCTACAATACAATATTTTAGTATAACTTAATTGTACCATGAGAGCAAATCAAAACTTATCAATAAAGTGAGAGACAATAGAGTTAGGTTTTTCGTTTTGCTTTTTGGCATTTTGAGTCACTATTGAATTCTTTTAAATTTTGTTTTATTTACTGTTTTGTCACTTTGTGGCTAGGTTTGTGCTAGTTAGATAGATATTACTATATTAGTTAGACAGACTTGGACATGTTAGTAATAATTAGTAGTCTTTGAAGTAGAACTTAGTAGTTAGTAGTTTTAGTTAATGAATGTTACAACTAAAAGTAGAGCGTAGTAGTTAGTAGTTAGTGGTGCTTACTACTAACGACTGGATAGTAGATGCTTTAGGCTTTAACTTTCCTTTTGTACTATTTTTCCTTTTTATTTAACTCTTTATTTTTTTAATAAATAAAGGGCACAACACATAAGTTAATTGTGTCTTTCATGATAATGTTATGTACCTAGAAGCATTCCAACACAACTTGCTATCTAGTTTTTAAATATTTTTAAGGGAAAAAAAAAAGTTAAAAAAACAGGCGGGCCTCGAGTTGGCCCATATTTAATTTGGGCCAAAAATCGAGTTTGACCCAGGCCAAAACTGGCAAGTTCGGGTCGTGTTAGCAAATTTCAACTTGTTTTGCCATGTCTTGATGCATACATGCCCTTATTACCCACACATACACTTTAGTTTTGATCTCTCAAGTTGATTGCAGTTTAATATGCTTATTTTAATGTTTGTGCTTTTCTTAAACCATGACGCATATTTCTTCATTCTACGTATTTTAATTAAGATTTCATGATTAAGATAGAGTTCTACTTTAATAAAATCCTTAATTAAAAATGGCATAGGAATCATAAATGATTTTGGCACCCAATACCTTCTCAATCTCGTACGCTAACTCTAAGTTTATGTCTATTTAAAATTACACATGCATATAGGCTTAAATCGATTCTTACATCTAAGCCAAAATGGTCAATCCTTTCTTCATACTAGCCCTACAAAACTAAAGTTAATTGTGTATTCCTTAATCCATGGCTATAAGGAGTCCACATGGGTGTTAAGCTTCTTAACTATTCCAAGGAAGCAATGAAAGAATTTATAGAATTGAGTAATTGGTTATGATTTCTTTATAAGAACCAAGGCCCCTATAAAAGATAGAGATAGAAAGAAGAGATTAAGAACAAAACAATTGTGATTTCTGTTATGATCCTCTCCATAGAGTACACTATTTCTTTATAGTTTCCTCTATGCTTTGCTAGTACTTACCATCAGTAATGTGTTCTGATAGTATTCTAACAAACTAAACTACACATTACAATACAATTACAATAGGTTTTGTCTCATAACAGCTACAGTCTTGTATATCAACTACCACTTACATATTATACAGATTCCTTGTGTAACAATAGCTCCCTTGCTAAGTGCACCTCTATTAGGATTTAAACAATGGGCTACTCCCAGAAGTATTTAATGCGACATGTTAAAATTTGAAAATCACATTTTGGGGTGCTCACATCTTGGCATAGTAGTTTAACTCCTCTAACTTTATGTCATCACATTCATTCCAATTACCTATATCTCTTACCTAATGAAATGCATAATTTGTATTGTCTAATATCATGTGCATTTGGATTAGGACATACATAGTACATAACAAATTTCTAAGCTCTAACCTCAAACGCTTTTAATCTTCCAAATTTATTTTCAATTTATTTATATATTTCTAGTGTGAGAATAATTTAGTTGTTTTCAAGATTAGAAATAAAAAAAGTATACTTGACTTATTGTTTCCTTTTTTTTTTTTTTTTTTTTAAATTGTTCCTTCCATAAACATCACAATTGACATCACAAAACCCATAACCTAGCAAAAAAAGAAAACACGTACGACAACCAAAATAACAAATCACCAACAATCCTATAATTACATATCACTATCTTATATCATATTACAAAGCACAATCACATATTGATGCATACAAACAACATGTTATTAAACCAACACCATTACCCAATATAAAATTAACTTTACACCATCACAAATTGATGCCTACAATGTCAAACAAAGGCCACATAGGTGTCGTTGATGGCTAGATCAATTGCCGCAAGATCATCCCTAAGAACTTTCATTAGTGCCATGATGCTCAAGATTTAGCATATGTGCTTCGTGTTGTCACTAAGTGTAATGCTAGTTCAAAGTATAGCATTTCATTGTTTTTATACATAGTTATTCGATGTTAAATCAAATTAAAGTAATAGTTGAAAGATAATCTCACGCCTTGTTTTAAGTTCTTACAAGTCTAGGTGAATTTACAAGTTTATTTTATTAGGTTAGTGTAGTTGGTATATGTAACTACTTGGCTCATTATATTTAAGGAGTACTACTTGGTATATGTAGTTGGTTTATTTATTATATTTTAGTAAGCGGATTTTAATTAAGAGTTGAATATGTAGCACTTTTAAGTTATCCATTTTAATTCTCAAAAAAAGAAAAGAAAAGTTACCCATTTTTGTTTAGGTTCTAGTAACATTACTCTGGATAGTTGAGGCTAAACGTGTTTTGGTGATTTGAGGCAGTAGATTTCATAATATGATTCATCTTGAGATATTGTATTGTATATATGTATATTTTTAAAAAGAACCTCTGCAAAATAGTGAACCTTTTGTGTAAAAGTTCTTTATATAAGTAAGTATATATTTTATGATTTATATTTTGAACAATTTATAAATATTGTTAACGATAAAAAAAATATTTTCAAGAAGTTAGCTAAACTGTTTGTAGCCTTTGTCAACATATGGTCAAGTGTTGGTCTTTGGCAAAAGCATTGTTTATTGTGGTTTGGTGCATTGTCATTGTTTGCTCTTCAGAGCCATTTTTATTGTTTGCGTTTTGGAATCATTGTTATTGTATGCCTCTATGAGGTTATTGTTTCCCATGGGACTCACCCATCTATTATTTAGCAAGATATGTCATAGTTTGGCTAATATTTTAAATGCTACTCTATTGTTTATATATTGTTATTGATATCTTGAAAGTGGAAAACAGTTCCTACTAATTGTTATAAACAGTTTATGCCATTTATGAATTGAGGTTCTTTGAGCAAAACTATTGCAATTAAGAAATTTTGAGAGCCTTTGTTATTATAGCTATACATTTTTGTCTCATACTATGGACAAATTTTTTAAGGTTTAAATGTATTGCTCAAACTAATATGTATTTTGCTTGAGAGTATCATGTGAAGTGGTCTCTTATTGAGCTTCTAGTTCACCCTCTTTTTTCCACCCTTTCATATTAGAACAATGGAATCTCTTTTGGTGGATGATTATTGGAGCCATTGATTGAAGACTTCACTTGGAGCTATGTTAGTTAATCGATTGTGTTATTATATATTCTTAGGATAGCGAGATTAGTATCCGTTTAACTATTTAAGATTGTATTTGGAGACTTTATTGTTAAAGTTTTAGTTTTTGATGGATTTTATAAGAAAGACTTGATGGTTTGATTTCTTATTTGTGGATATTTAATTATGCTTTGTTTCATTATTTTTATTTTTGTACATACATGACAAACCACGTATCTATATCCTTAGTATAGGTTTGGGGTGTGACACTAAGGAATTTGATGATGACTTGACTTATTGCCATCAAAATCAATCCATACCACTGTGATTAGCATTGAAATGTAAAAAAAAAGAAATGCTAATAATGGGATTCAAAACCAATATGTAATATACACAAAAGAAATAAAAAAAATGCTAGCATTAATTTAGAAAACATAAAACACAATATGAAAATATAAAAAAAGGTGTTCTTTAACAACTCACCTGTAGAATAATTTTTAGACACAATTCTTAAGATGCTCTTTTATAAAACGCTCAGTTGTGTAATATTTTTGTGTGAATCCCACACAAAGTTGAAAACACATTTTAGAAACACGAACCAAACAAGCTCTATATACTTAAAAACACGAACCAAACGAACTCTATATTTTTCATGGCAAGGAAACTCTATAAGTTGAAACTCTTTCTAAAAAAAAAAAAAATTAAGTTCTAATACATCTATAAATAAATAAATAAATTTATTTATTTACTTTTATATCATTGAACAATACAATACAAATTCCTCTATTTTTATGTTTCAACCACCCTGTAACTCAGTGATATAATGTGCGGTTATTTATTAAGAAGGTAATGATTCAAATCATCAATGCTCATAGCTGTGACTATGATTTATATTTTTATTTTAAAAAAAATCTATTTTTATTTGTCAAATATAGTAAACTCTTCTTTATTAAGAAAGTGATGATTCAAAATCACCTATGCTCATTGCTACTAGCCTACAACTATAAATTTTGTTTTTAAAACCTTTTTTTTTTTTTTCAAATATAGGAAACAAATTAAAAAGAAACAACAAAGAAAAAAAAATCACATTCATGAATAAAAAAAAGAAGGAAAATTGAAAAAGTGAGTAAGTAGTATATTCAAAAAGAAAAATGTCCCCAATTGATCCCCACACACTGAAACAGAGACCTCAACAAATACAAAATCCAGAAATCCAAAAGAAGATAAAGGGCCCAGATTTAATCATCAGTCCTCCACGACTCACACCCTAAAAAGTCACCTCTCCCTATATTTCTGCGGGACCCACAAACTTCCTCTCTCTCTCTCTCTCTCTCTCTTTCTGAAGAATCTCCGCGACGACAGCGCTCGAGTCCAAAACGAAACCCAGAATCAGCTCTCTCTCTCTCTCTGCTGCAGAATTCGATCTCCAAGCTCGATTCGTCAATGCCGGTACGTATCGCTTCGCATTTCAATTCCAATTTTGCTTCAAAGCTCTTCAATTTTTCAGTTTCCGTGTGTGGTGCAATTTTTTTGAATTCGTTTCTGAAAAACCCTAGAATTTTTTGTTTGTTTGTTTGTTTCTTTTTCAATTTCATCAGTTAGGGTTTCGAAGCTTACGGAGCTCGTTTCGTTGATTTCGTAATCGTTCTTTCTTTTTGAATTCTTCAATCCCCCTGGTGCTTTGTTTCTCTGCTGAATTTCGTTTTCTAAATTATATCAATTTGAGTGTTTTTCCTTAAATGCTTTTTTTTTTTTTTTTTGAAAATTTAGGGTTTTGGATTGTGTTTAATTTATTATGATGATTTTGAGAGAATGTAGGAAGAGAAAGAAAGAAAATTTGGATTTCAGTTAAGGATACTTTGACTTGGTGCTGGGTTGAACTTTCTATTTCTGGAAACTGAAATTTCAAGTGTTTTTGGCTTTACATTATGAATTGTTCAACTACTGAACTGGAGTGAGTGAGTGAATGAGTGAGTTTTAACTGTTACGTCCCATAATAATTGTACTCCTGTGCTACTTTATGGAGTAGATAGAGCATGGTCAGCTATTAGGTTGAAGTAAAAAAAAAGAGTAAACAATGGGTTCTAGAATAATTCTGGGTCATGGGTATTGTAGTTACAGCCACTGGTGTGAATCTATACTAGTGCTTATTTTGGAGTTGCTGATCTTTTTTTTTTTTTTTTTTTTTGGGGTATTAGGTCACTGCTATAGGGTTTTTAAAGTTATTGGAATGAGTTGTTGAGGAGAAATTCTTCTTCAAATTGAGTTTGTTTGATTGGGTTTTAAGTGATGGCGGGAAATGTGAGGTTTGAGTCGTGTTCAGCTAGTCCGGAGGAATTTGCTTTTGGGGGGAGCTATACAAATGGGCAGAGGGGAAGTTATTCTGGTGCTAGTTTGGATAGGTCTGGAAGCTTTTGTGAGGACGGCGAGAGTCATGTTTTTGGTTCCATTACTAGTTCCCGGGGGAGTGCTACATCAATGGGGGATTTGCCCCCGCTATGTGAGTGTTTGACGTTGGATTTTATTAAAATGGGGGATCAGAAATATACTCGGTCCGGTGAGCTAAGGAGGCTACTAGGGATTTCATTTGGGAGTAGTGTGGAGGATAATTCATTTGGAGCTGCTCACTCAAAGCATCCCCCTCCTGTGGCTACGGAGGATCTAAAACGATTTAAAGCAAGTGTGCGAGATGCCTCTCTCAAGGCCAGGTAACTTTTTGCATTTTTCTGAAATACAGAAGATTTGTGCTTGAGGTTATCCTGTATTTGTATGATTCCATACGTATTACCAAATCCTAATCTTCCCCTCTTTGAATGAGATACTTGAAGTTGTGTTTGATTCAAGATTAATCTCTTTTTCATTATATAGCCCTTGGAAACTTATACCAATGTATGTCTTGTTCTTGGTGTTTTGTTGTCGCTTATAAATAGACCCTGATGTAATTGGGATAACCTAGGATGTAATGTTTTTGTCATTTAAATAGACATTCTCTGTTGAAGATTCAACATTTTTTTGGTCAGGGGTAGAGTAAAAAAGCTTGATGACTCCTTAATTAAATTGAACAAGTATTGTGAAGCTTTAAACTCAAAGAAGCAACAACGGAGTGATATGACAAACGAAAGATCAGGGGGCTCTAACTTGTTGAAGATGGGAAGTCAGATTCGGAGAACTCCTACAGACCTGGCTCAAATACTGGAGGACAGGCCAAAAAATGTTGTTCTAAATAAGCGGGTTCGCTCATCAGTTGCAGAAATACGGGTTTGTATCTAGCAATATTTTAACGTTTGTTCCTTATGTTCATCCTTTAAATTTTATTTTCTCTTCTGTAGTTCTTAGGTGTTCTTGAGGGTCTTCAGCTGGCAATAAAAATAGAATGCGTGTGTGACTTTTATGTTTTGCAATAAAAGCTTACAAATTTTAGATCTTTCTGGTTTTGCTATTTGAATGGGGCAAATTTTCATCTTGCTAATTATCCAGCAATATTTTAAATCTGTTCTTCATCCTCTTAATTAATTTTCCTTTTTGCAGTTCTTAGATTTTCTTGAGGGTCTTCATATGGCAGTCGAAATAGAGAGTGTGTGTGTGACTTTTCTTGTATTTTCTTGCAAATTTTATATCATTCTGGTTTTGCTATTTGAATAGTGCAAGTTTTCTTCTTGTCAATTAGCTGTTTTGAAAAACAAGGAACAGACAACAAGGAAGCAATGTTGCGCTTTTAGAAAAACAAAGGAAGAGATGATAGAGGAGAGATCATGTCACAAGCAGAAGGCCAACACATAGCAATATAGAAATTAGTGTGTAATACACCATAAGGTTGACATGGAAACAATAATTTTTTTTAAAAATGGCATGAAAAATACACTGAATCTTCCTTCACTCAACTTAAAAAAACTGTCCAAAATTGATGTACAAAATAATAGATGTTTTAAAATTTTTCCATTTTCTGTTGACATGTTTGACCCTTTTAGATCAATATATATTGCTTAATGCTAATTAATTAGGTACATTTGCTTCAAAATTCCCCTGTAACTCAATGTCTGTATTCATTTTGAAATTGCAACATATCTATAATATCTCATTGACTGGTATACATCTCATTTTTTCCCTCTAAATTATTTAGGCTGAAGGTCGAAATAATTCCTTTTCGAGGCAGCCTCTTGTCATAGGAAGAGATAGAGATATTCTTAAAGATGTTGGTGATGGTTCTGATATTGTTGAAGAAAAGATTCGCCGACTGCCTGTTGGAGGGGAAACATGGGACAGAAAAATGAGAAGGAAACGCTCTATGGGCACTGTCTCTACCAGATCTATAGATGGTGATGTAGAGCCGAAAAGAGTTATGCATCATAAGTTTAATAATGAGTCTGTTCTGCAATCTTCCGATGTCCAAGTTTTTAGGTACATACAAATTTTTTTTTTTTTGGTATCACAATGCCCTTATTTACATTTGCTCATGAGATATTGATTCTTGTTTATTAATGGTAGGAGATCCCTTGAAGAATGATATGATTTTTATGTGTGATTCTATCCATTTTCTAGGACAGAAAACTTACTACAGAAAATAAATTATTGTGATATGTTCATGAAACTAAAATTTTGGTATGCATTTCCCAGATCAAGGTGTGGGATATGTTTGTAAGATAGCGCCTGCCCCCCCCCCCCCCCCCCCCCCCCCCCTCTCTTCTCTTCTCCCTGAGGTGTAAGTTTTATAGTTAATCTTTCACACTACCTGTGATGTAACTATTCTTGGGTGGTGTTTTTTTCTTTTTTTTTTTTTTAAATTTTTTTTATCAATGTTAAATAGTTTTGTAGATAATATAAAAGAAAAAAAATGATTAAAGAAAGTATCAAATCTGCAAATCACCTGACCATGCTTGAAAAGTCATGCGTGGAGGGCGAGGACTTGGGTTCAAGGCACATTAGGTGTGTGTAATTTAGAAATAGAATAAAGGTTGATTAATAGCCAACCTTAGAAAAAGAACTCTTTCAAGAAGAATATCTGAAAACAAAATGCAGGGAAAACTGAACTAAATTAAGTCTCAATTATTTTTGGATGGGATTTGTTTTAGATAGGGGTCATGAATCCGTTGTTTACTCCCCTGGGGTGGGTCCAAAGGGCCCTGCCTTGGTGATGTTCCACATTATATATGAAAAAAATTTATATTAAGTTCATTTTTTCTCCATGTGAAGAACAAAGTATAAGGAAATATGTGAAGCATGGATGCGCCAAAATGGACATGGGCACATCGCCGACGTGGCTACATATGTGTCCCAATATTTATTTATTTTTTTATACTCTAGTGCATGAGCATAAACTACTTAGCTTATTAGGGATGAAAACCCCTAAATTACTCGGCAACTAAATCCGTTGGGTGGGGTTAGTTGCCCATAGTTTCTACTAGCTAGAGGTGAGTCCAAAGGGCTCTTCTTTAGAAAGGTTCCATACGTTATCCAAAAAAAAAAATAGGGGGCATGGCACTGACAAATCCTGGAGATGCCACAAGAAGACATAAACACATATATGCAAAAAATTGAAAAAAGAAAAAGAAAAGAGATGGAGATCTGCTTACACCTGGCATGATCTCCACTGCTGAGATAGGGTTTTACTCATGAGCCCCTGTTTTTCAGTCTTTAAGCTCTCTCTCTCGCCTTAACCACCCTAAGATCGGTGACTGGTGAGCAGCATTGCAGCCCCCTAGTTCTCTCTCTCTTGGCTGTCACTGCCACACTTAGATCAGTGATCAATGAATTGGGTTGGGTTGGTTTTTAGAGCTACCATAGGTTGGGTAGGGTTGATTTTTCAGCTACCACACGTTGAAGATTTCTCAACCTGAGAAAGTCGGGTTAGTTCAAAAATTACCCCAAAGCCAACCCAACCTGATTCATGAACACCCCTAATCTAGATGCTTCACATTAATCGCAAGAGAATAACTTTACAAGTTTCAAGGTTCTTGGCATCACCATTGTAATCCCCCACTAAACATAACATAGTTCACGGGCTATTGGAAAATGTAGGAGCTATTGGGAAACGTAGAAGCAACTGATCCACTGATTCTATTTAAGAAAAAGAAAAGGATCCACCAATTCCCTGTGTGCCTTAACATAAACCACCAATCCATGATCACTTGTATTGCACACATCTTATGCAAATTCTGTTGTAAGGATCTTACTGATTGCTGCGGTCTACATGAAAAAAAGTACCCTTGATAGTGCTTTAATCCTCCAGATAATCCAAGGGAGTGAGATATGACTCCTCAATTTAAAGCTTTGTGATAGGGTTTAACTTGAAAACCTTTTCTTGTACAAGGAATCCAAATTATTCTATCCTCTTCCATTGGAGTAGTATTGACAACATACTAGACCTCTAAAAAACTGGGTCATGGGCTCTAGTCCCAGTGTTGGTAAAAACGTCAAGCACAATAAAGCGCACATGCTTCTTAGAGCCTAGGCACAAAGTGCAAGCATTGGAGTAAAATGTAGAGTGGAGCTACTTATTCTACTTCTATAATTTACTACTATTGTTCATTAAGAATAAGAACGGTACATAGAGCTTTCAACAGTCGCTATGCTATGCGCTATGTGGCTCTATTCATCCCATCATTCAATGCACATTTTAAAAATATAATTAATAACCTTTGATAAATATATTCATAACATATAATAAAAAAACTAAAAATTCAAAATTTTTATATTTTACCTATTAAGTGCAATGCGATGGAAGTTGACGAAGAATGGGGATTTTGATATCCGATTGTTTTATAATAAGTTAAGAGGTCCCTAACTCATTATCTTTCCTTGGAAAAGTGTTTGGAAAGTTAAGGCTCTTTGGTGTGTTTCTTTCTTTGTATGGACTGCTGTACGGGATAAGATCCTTACAGTTGACAATTTGAGGGGTAGAGTGATGGATTTTGTTGACTGGTGCATTATTTGTCGTTGTAATGGGGAGATGGTGGATCATTTGCTACTTCATTGTGGTAAGGCTTACCGATTGTGGAATTTGGTTTTTAGATCTTTTGGGATTTCATGGGTCTTGCCAAAATTGGTTGCAGATACTCTCTTTGGTTGGTGGAATTGGTTTTGAAAGCATTTGTCTAGCATTTGGAATTTAGCTTGGTTGTGCTTAATGTGGTGTCTTTGGAGGGAGCGAAATTGGAGGACGTTTGAGGACATGGAAAGTTCTAATGACCAGCTATTGGCTTATTTCAGTGGCTCCCTTTTTGATTGGTCTAGGGCTTGGGGACTCACCTTTAGTGATTCTCTCCCTATGTTCCTTAGCTCTCTCGTTTGTAATTAGTATCTTTTCTTTTTGTAATTTTTTTCTCTGCCTTATGACTTTTTGCATAAGGTAGTGTTCTTGAATATACATCTTTATTACTTATATAAAAAAAAAAAGTATAATGTTTGAAAGTTCAGATTTTACTTAAGTTATTTCAATTTCTTATAACTTTTATATAGTAAATTGAAAACAATTATTTGTGGATAATATGATAATAACTTAGTCATAAAAAGTTTAAACATAACATTTTATATAATTCTTTGTGCAATAAAAATATTTTTACTTATCAGAAAAAAAAAAAATCTTTATGCTTTATAAAAATACATAACCATCAAATGAGGTATATATAGTTCAATTAACATACATCTAAAAGGAAATACCCAAAAAAAAAAAAAATTAGTAATTAACCTTTTTTATATCTTTTGACATGTAAATAAAAAAATTGCTTGTGTAATACAACATTTTAAGAATAGTGTGTATAATAAATCAATGGTCCATTTCATAACCTTCAAGATCAAGCAATTAACTTAACGATTCATATTTTTTTTAGTAATAAAATAAAAAAGCGTGCTTTGTGCTTATTCAAAAAAACTGTGCCTAAAGTGCACTTCATTAAATGTGCTTTGCTTTGGCCAAGTGAAGCACTTAGACCTTGGGGCTTTGAGTTTTAAATGCACTTTTAACAACATAAATCTCCCAGCCATAAAGAATGTTCCAATGAACTCCAATTGTATTATTGGTTTCCCTTTTATTTGGATAGCAGAATTGGTTTAGAAAGATTTCTTTGGCCATCTGGAATATGGAGCCACCGTGTTTGATGCGGTTAGTGTGGAAAGAAAGAAATTTTCACTTTCGAGACACCAAGAGATCTTTAGAGCAACTGAAATCCTCTTTGGTTTGTACTCTGTTCGAGTTGTCTGGGCTTGGGGATTTACACATTATACTTCCATTTTTGAGTTTCAAAACTCCCTTTATACTAATTCTTTGTAATCGTTTTTTATACTTTGTGTTTATCTTTGTGAACATGAAGTAATTATATTTTTCAAGAAAACAGCATCACTTAAATAAATAAGAACTATTGAATTTTTTTATATTTGTATGGATTTGTTTTGCTTATTAGCTAGAAACTATCTTGTAGCTCATGCATTGCATTTTTTTTAAATGATTTTTTTTTTTCTTATTGGTACTTAAATAATTTCAGAATTTGACTTGGGGATAGTAATTATAAATAGTGTTGTAACTATATTTGTTTCTTAATAAATTATTCAATACCTTTTGTCTTTGTCTCCGATTCTTTTTTGTATTATAAATAATGAATTACATGTAAAAAATTCTAAAAGATGTGCAGATTTACAATAATCAAAACTTCTAGTCTAGCTGTACGTTACAGTCATAGATAAAATAGCAAAGTTAATTGACTATTTTCCCCCTTTACCCCACTGATCTGATGAATGTCAACTAGGATGGTTGAATTCCACGTGTGACAACTATCTAAGGAAGATTTGAGCTCTTATGAGATAGGAAACCTTTGAGTAGCTATTACAAGAGGAAGATTTACTCAAGTGCGAATTTAAGAAATACACTGACTTCTAATGAGTGGGTGATGCCTATAAGACTGTCGGAACTTTCAGACAGTTTGGCTGGTCTCTGTGGCAAAAAGGGTAAGTCGAAAATCTAGAGAGCTATTCTATCATATCTGATGTGGACTGTTTGGAGAGAAGGAATTTGCACATTTTTGGAGACAAAGAACATTTGGTAATCCAGTTCAAGTTGTAGATGGTGGTAGTTTATTTGGATGGAGCAGGCTACTTTGCAATCCCTTGCTTTTGATTCTGATCTTTTGGTTTTTTGGACGGTCTATATCATGGTGGACATGTTTTACTTTTCCTTTTTGTTTGAGTGTCCTGTAGTATATTCCTTGTGTACTTGGGTCATCCCATTTTCGTTTTTAATGAAATTATTTTTAACTGATAAAAAAAAACTTATATGTTTCAGCTGATACAGATGTAAATTTGCTTAATGTGAAAAGAAGGTCAAACAGGGATGTGGGGCTCTCAAGGGATGGTAGAGACTGTTTTGAAGCCCATATTGATCCCCACTTCCCCCTCCAAAAAAAGAAGAAAAACCTCAAACACTTGTTATCATTATGCTGTTGTGACCTCCATTTTTGTTTTTGAAATTTATTTCCTATATTTAGACATTTGACTCCTTTTGTTTACTGTCTATATACTAAGTTATTCCCTCATGGGTTCTTATAAACTGCATTTTTTCACATTAAAATTACTAAAAAATAAAAATCGTTTATCCTTCTACTCTTGTATTGGAAACATTAGTAGACGTTTGCATCTTTGTTGTCTCCGAAATGTTTTAATTCTGTTTGTCAGTGGGTTGTGTATTTTTTGTTCTCTGTGGACTTGAGCATTATTTTGTCTTGTTTTTGTGCATTCTGAAATAAGTGACAAAAAATGTCCGAAACTTCAAATCTTGCAGATCAGGATCCTCTAATGTTAGTAGCGGCATTAACAAGTTAGATGGTACTTCCCTTCCTGCTGCTTCAAGTGCCCGTGCAATTTCCAAGAATGAATGGGACAAAGCTTCTCTTTTAAGGGATTCAGTTGCATTGAGTAAGGAGCGAATTATAGCAAAGGGAAACAATAAGTATGTATGCACTCCTTAGGATCATTCTTGTGCTTGGTACCTGACTTGTACTACTAGTAGTTGGAGCTGCATTAAAAAATTTTCTGAATGCTTTTTATATTATGACATTTGATTCTAACCTCATTGTAATGTTTGATTTATCATAACTATGTTTAGGTTAAATAGTTGTGAGGATAATTCTATAGTCAGTCCTTATCCGTTAACAAAGGGAAAGGCTCCACGGGCACCACGATCTAGCCCTGTAATGGCAGGAAGCTCATCTCCTAATCTTCCTCGCAGTTCTGGGGTACCTGAAGTCTGCGAACAACCTACAAGCATAAGCAAATTCCATTCAGTGAATGGGACAAACAATCGGAAGCGTCCAGTGCCCACAGGGTCATCCTCTCCCCCCATGGCTCAATGGGTTGGTCAGAGACCGCAAAAAATCTCTCGCACACGAAGAACAAATCTGGTGTCTCCTGTGTCAAGCAATGATGAAGTGCAGATATCATCAGAAGGGGGCTTGCCTTCTGATTTATGTGCTAGAGTAACTTCCATTGGGTCCAATGGGTCCAATGGGTTGCTTCTTGCCAGGAATGGCATCAAACAATTTAGAGTGAAACATGAACATGTTTCATCCCCAGCCAGATTATCTGAGAGTGAAGAAACTGGTGCTAGTGAAAATCTTGAAAGTAGATTGAATGATAAAGGATTGGGAAAATTTGAAGTCGATGAAAAAGCTATAAATTCTCTTCAGAATGTTGTTCCTCCCATATTGTTTACAAAGAAGAATAAAGCACTGAATAAAGAAGAAACTGGAGATGGTGTGCGGAGACAAGGAAGGAGTGGTAGAGGCACATCAGTTTCTAGGGCTATCAATTCACCTATAACAGAGAAACTGGAGACTTCAGCTTCAACAAAGCCACCTAGAAGTAAGAGGCCTAGTTCTGAAAAAAGTGGAAGGTATTGAAAAATTCTCTGCAGATGGGATGAAAGTTTTTCTTTCTCTCTCTCCCCTCCCCCGTTTTTTTTCTCTCTTCAAGCTAAATATCATAGTTGTTACATTCAATCCATGTATGTGTATTTTTCAGTAAGACAGGCCGACCTCCAGTAAAGAAATTTTCGGATCGCAAGGCCTTTACTCGTCTTGGGCATATGTCCACTGGCGGTTCTCCAGATTTAACTGGTACAATCTCAAAATATTCCATCTTTTTGTGATTTTATATATGCAGAATGGAATCACCATTTTTTCCTCTGAGTTTTGATAGTCCTACTAATCTGTTTTATTATATTCTCAGAAATTTTAGAGGATTCTTTTTCTTTCATTCCTTGTTGGAATGGACTAGAGCTTTACAATTTTTCTTGTTTTATAATTTGTTAGATTTGTTGGAGCATTGTAATTTGAGATGCTGAGGTTGTTAGGGATCCTAGTCCTTGTTGTTAAAGGATGGACCATAGCCTTGGTTTGAGATTGCTTAGGCGAGTCCCATGCAAGTACAAGTTATAAGTTCGCACAAAAATATTTTGTAAAACCTTATCTTTATAGTTTATGTATAATACTCATTAAGTACTATTATATATATATATATATAGTTTGATAAGTAAAAGTAATAGATAATATTGCCTACTAAGTAGTATCATATTTGAGAATTAGTTATATTACATGTTATTAAAAAGAGAGGAAATCATAAATTCAGTATATGAACACATTGTTTGAATGAATTCACAAATAGTCATTATATTGACTAACTAAACCACATAATTATTTTCTATATATTTTATTGCATGTATTATTAAATTTGCATTTATGTTTTGCTGGTTTTTATTTCAATTTTTTTAAAAGCAACTAAACCTGAACACGAATGCCATATTTTTAACCAGTTGTTTTTAATATAAATCTTTGAAAAATAACCATATAAATTACCCACTCTTGTGTCTTAGTGGTATTGCTTGGAAGAACCCAAATTTAAATCTTCCCTCCTAGCTCGTTGTGAGCCAAAAAGAAAAAGAAAAAGAAAATGATAAAGCCCCTTTTTATATTAAAAATTATTGCATTTCCTAAAAAGAATTAATACTTAAAAATGAATGCATGTACCTCATTACAAATGACAATAAGTTAATATTTTGTCATAAAAGCTTTTTTGCTGAATTGAAAAGTACTAAAAATATTTAAAGAAATGTTTATAAGTTTTTGTGACTTGGAAGGCTATTAAAGAGTATTCTATTTCTACTTATCCAAAAAAAGAGTATTCTATATCTTTCTCAAGGAATGTGTCACATGGAAAAACATTTGGCTATTGCAGCTTGAAATAAAATGCGTTGAACAAAATTATCAGTTGGGAACTTGGGATACATATAGTGGACTTTTAATTTGAAGATTGATTAGCCAACACATTAGTTTACATACTTGGCATTTACAAGTTGGCAAGCCATTTATGCTGCACAATGCCATTAATTTTTTTGGATTTGTTTCTATGAAAGATATCAATATACATCCTGCTAAAGTGGTTGTGCAAAAAAATTACCAAAATTTAAATACATTGGAAATAACATTTTCCATTATTGAAAATAAATAAATAATTCATTAAAACCTTTGCTTATGTGGAAGGTTAAATGAATAGTAACTATTTTCTTTTCAAGGAAGAGTGAGACATGGCATTGATCAAAAGATGAGGTGGAAGAATTTTAAAAAAATGTGCCACATGGCAGAACCTTTACTCTTACACATGAGGTTCCTACTAGATTTGTTTACTGTTTACTTTGCATTACCAGGTTGCTCTTGTGATTTCAATCCACCAAATTTTTGCATTAAAGTAACACTTTCGGCTTTTCCACATAATTGAACCCTAAATCCTAATTCCAACCCTTGAATTCTTTCCTTGGTGTGACTGTTGCACACCTATCTAGGCACTTATCATCTGTTCAATTTTGAGCAACCATATACCTTTAAGGCTTAAACAACAGCCTTCTCTTATACCATTAATAGACCTCAAGCCAACTTATATTCCTTCCTACCATATTATCATAGCCCTATCTCTCCTTGAAACCCAGAATAAACTGCTGTCAGAGAAATCCCTTTTTTTATGATGAGGAATCCCCTCAAGGTATGGGCCAGTGGGACCACCCCCGAGGGTCAAATCTTGGATGCCTACACAACCCAATTGAGCAGGCATCGGGAAAATCATGAAATGCCTTAGCTAGGAGTCGAACCAGTGACATCTGGGTTTACAATTAGTCCAGACACTCTCCCTTGCCACAGCCGCCAGAGAATATCCTCCCACCATATTCTTGCTTCTAGCCATGTAAAACCTATCAAATATTCAATTTTTTAATGCCTGGATCAATCTTTTAGCCTCTGGACCCAATTCCATGGTCTTTTCTTTTTTTTTGATAAGTAATTCCATGGTCTTTTCTGAAGTCACTGAAAGCTTTCAAGTAAATATCCATAAGGCCTATTGCTGCTGATTACTTAAGTTTTTGTCTGGTTCACAGTTTTGTCCATCAAACCACTGGCTTGGTCTGGTTTTAATAATTATGACTAAAGAAGCTATTGAAAGTTTGAAATTTATTTTTGTTTACATATGCATCTATATTTGTCTCTTTGCATGTTAGACTTCAAAGACATAATTCCTATTGTTCTTTTCAAAGACATGGTTGTCAGATAGACATTTAAAAGTTTAAATAAGATATAAGTCAGCTGATTTCTTGTTGATATGATATTCTGTTGTTTATGATTTCCAGGTGAATCAGATAATGATCGTGAAGAACTCTTAGCAGCTGCCGATTTTGCTTCTAATGCCCGCTGTATGTTTTTAAACTCAATATCTTTGATTTTTTTCTTGAAAATTGACATATGTACATAAATGCATTTCTCCTCATGTTTGGGCATTTTTCATAAAAAAATAAAAATATTTCTTAGTTACAGATCTGGCCTGTTCAAGTCCATTCTGGAAGCAGATGGAACCAATTTTTGCTTCTGTTAGCTTAGAAGATGCATCCTATTTGAAGCAGCAGGTGGTAACTAGAAAGTTGAGCTAGAAAGATTTTTTAATCATACTTTCAGTTAGTTTCAAGCAGTATCTCATATCTACTTTTTGTTGTCTATGTTCTTATTTGGTCCAGCTGAAACTCACAGAGGAAAATCATGAAAGATTGTTTCAGATTCTTGGTGATGGCAACAATGTT
Organism: Quercus parvula; assembly: GCA_030820535.1. NCBI lineage: Eukaryota > Viridiplantae > Streptophyta > Magnoliopsida > Fagales > Fagaceae > Quercus > Quercus parvula. The sequence continues at coordinate 42,973,633 of JAUAME010000003.1, forward strand.
TTGGTAATGTCTATGAGCAGATAATTGCTTGTTTGAATGTATCTTCTGATAGTTAAGGGCACATTCTTGCCCAGCATGATAAAATCTCTCTCTTGGCCTGGCTTTGCATTAAAATAGCAACATGCATCATTTGATGTCCTTTTACAACCATATAACATGAGACCCAGTTTACCTCTTTCTAATAAATTTTCTGTTACTTGTGAAAAAAAGAGACATCCGGGTACATACCTTTACAATAACAAAAGCCTGTTCGGATTTCTGCTGCTGGAAATAAACTCTTCCTTTTTTTTTTCTCCTGGGAATTTCACAGGCCAAATCCCATTCTTAAGAGACTGTTGCACAAAACTATTTCAAAATCTATCAGTAGAAATTGTTGGTAGAAAAAGATTGTTGCCTAAGGGGTGATGGTAGTCTAAAGCTTAACTTATGACATTATTGAGTTAATCCTTGCCTTGTAATGATGTCCACTAATCTCACTTGTCCTGCAAATGAAGTGCTATATAAAAGCACAATGGTTTGGTCTTCATGGTATGTAACTTCAATGAAATCCTCTCATGGTTTTTGATTACTATTATGTTTTGCTGACAAATATTCTCTCTGATATTTAAAAGCATGAATAAATTCCATATTACTGATCTATCCTTGCTAATTTCTACCATAATTGTTGCTCCATTGGTTCAATTGAATATATTCTCCATTTCAATCGGCGTTATCTTATAATTGTACCTATATGGACATCTTATTTTGCCTCAACATTCTCATCTCTGTTCAATAAGTGTTGGACATCTCGTCTTGGTGTCATTGATTGACAAAATATGAAAGAAAAACACATTTGGAGAACAAGCAATTCTTTATTTTTTTTAAATTCTTGTGATTCTTGATCATAGTAGTTCTAAAGCTATCCCATTTTCTCAGGGTGCACCAGAACATGGAAAGAACTTTTTGTCCCAAGCTCTTGATTCTGGAGAGAGGCAGAGAAGTTTGCAAGAACAAAATGTGTCAAATGGGCTTATTAAGACTGGTAGTGTGAATGATGGATATCAGGAAATTGGTTCTGTTGGAAAATTTGATTTAGAAAGAATGGCAAAAGTTACCCCATTGTACCAAAGAGTGTTGTCAGCTCTTATTGAGGAAGAAGAAACTGAAGAATTTGAAGAAAACAATGGAGAAAGAGATATGTCTTACCAATATAGTAGAAATGATTCTCCTAATGATACAAGTCTCCATATTGACGGTGATCATACAAACAGGGCCAAGACTGAATCTGAATCTGTGTCCATGTTGAGTCTTCAAACTCAAAGACAATGTGCTGTCAACAGATTTTCTTGTAATGGGAGCACTAACTGCACCAGGGGCACTAGCATCCACAATAAGTTATCTAATGGCAATCTGTTCCAAGGAGATAATGGATTTCTGCATTCAAATATTGAGATGTTCCCCCTGTTTTCTGATTATGGTGTTGATGAGCCACTAGCTGAAGATAAAAATGCTTCTGGCATTTTCCCTGTTGACTGCCGATATGATCAAATGTGTCTAGAGGACAAACTCGTGTTGGAGCTGCAGAGTGTTGGCCTATATCCAGAGACAGTGGTGAGTAATATATTTACATTAGCCATGAGTGTGTTGCCAGTCATCTGGAATGGTTTTGTCACTTAATTCCTTTAGGATCCTTCTTTATTTTCTCTAGTTTTAAAGAAGTGTGGAATCAATCAATCAATCTCTCTCTCTCTCTCTAACCATGAGTGCGTGCATGCACATGTATGCCAATTTTTTTTTTCTTTAAACAAGTTGATCATATTTTCCACCTCCCCCCCCTCCCTTGGGTGTCTTGTCACAGCCTGATCTGGCAGATGGAGATGATGAACAAATTAATCAAGATATTGTTGAATTACAGAAGGAACTTTGCCAACAGGTTATGTTTCTGAGTGTTACTATTTTTGGATGTTTCTAATATTCCAAATTTTATTCTCTCAAGCAGAAATTTGAAGTACAGTTTAATTTGATCCATTGTATTCTTTGAATTTTGTTTAGATTTTTATGGAATTGTTTCTGGTCGTGTGTTACTAAGCACTTTTTTTTGGTTGTTGCCGTCTATTTATAACTGATTCTGCAGGTTGATAAAAATAAGGTGCACTTGAACAAAATTATTAAGGCAATTGAGGAAGGAAAGGAAATGGAAGAGCGGTAGGATTTTCAGTAAATAAAATGCGTTTTTAGAGTCTGTTCTGTATGAACATCAATCATTAAATCATTTCCTTGAATTCTGTTGAAATTTCATATTGCAGGGCCCCTGAGCAGGTTGCGATGGACAGGCTTGTTGAATTGGCTTACAGGAAGCAGCTGGTAACTTCCCCCCCTCTAAATTGGAAGTTACTTATTTACTTTATGATAAGTAATAATATTAATCATAATGACACCTCAAGGGGCAAAATGGATGTAGGTTGTGTGTGCAAGGGCGGAAAGATAATAGAAAGAATGAAAGATACTTGAGTGGGGTGGGGGAGTATCTTTTAAATTTAAAGGGTCTTCAATAACAGCAACTCAACTACAAGACTGTTCTCTCAAGATCTTCAAAACCATGCATTTTATCTCTCCAACATTAACCTTTTTTTTCCCCTAAAAGTGTTGATATTTAAAAGGAATTTTATTGTCTTATATTTTATTTCTGTTTCGGCATAGTGTGGGGCTGGGGGAGTATATTTTATATTTAAGCTTCATGTTCGAAGACCTAGTGTTCTAATAATTACTTGACTGTAAGTTATATTTTTCAATTAAAAGTGCCTCAAAGTTTGGCTTTTGAAAAATTGTTTTAATTATACATGATATGCTTTGCTGTATTTATCATTCACCTTTGACTAATATTGACAGGCCACTAAAGGAAATAGTGCATCAAAAGGTGGGGTCACAAGGGTTTCAAAACAAGTTGCCTCAGCTTTTATGAAGAGGACCCTCTCTAGATGTCGGCAATTCGAAGATACAGGAAAAAGCTGTTTTACCGAGCCTCCACTTCGAGATGTCATTTTTGCTGCACCTCCTTTTGGCAATGCTGCAGAATCTATGAATTGCAATGGCTCTACAGTTGCTATAAATTTGCCCCTTGAAACTAAAAGCTCTCAACCGGAGCCTGGGAAATCAGGTTTGTAATCTTTATTTTTCTGATTTTCATGGAATATGTACTTTTGGTAATTTGTCCAGTACAGTGGTCATCCTATATTGCTAGGAATTGCATAGTGGAGGTGTATGGTTAGGGACTATTTATATAGACATAAACTGCTCATAATGTCGGACTTTTGTTCCAAACAACTCCCAAGTTTTTCAGTTTTTTACTTTAACAAGTTTCTTACACTAGCTTAGTTTTACTTTATAAAATGGGTTTTCTGTTCTTACAGGCTCCTTCCTCAGCAGGGCTGAGCGGCATGATGTTTTTAGTGATAAAACGGGCAGCGGTTCATTTGATGTTTTTGGAAATCTTATGTACCCATCCGACCATGAGTTTGCCAAAACTGGGCCCATATTTAACCGAGGGAAGAAGAAGGAAGTGCTGCTTGATGATGTTGGTGGCAGTGCTTCCTCAAGAGCCTTATCGACTCTTAGTAATACACAAGTTGGTGGAACAAAGGGAAAGAGAAGTGAGAGAGAAAGGGACAAAGATACATTAGGCAGAATTTCTGTTACCAAAGCCAGCCGTACATCACCGGGTAACTTTAAGGGTGAACGTAAAACAAAAACAAAGCCCAAGCAGAAGATAGCTCAGCTATCAACTTCAGGAAATGGATCTGTTAACAAGGTTACAGAAACAACTCATCCTGAAGTGAATGCCAATGGTAGTAATGCAAAAGGAGACACAGGACTGATTTCCTGTGGTGAAACTCCTCAGGATTCATCTAAAGAGATCAAGGAACCACTAGATTTTGCCAACTTGCAGTTGCCTGAATTAGACCCTATGGAACTAGGTGGGCCTCAAGATATAAGTTCTTGGTTGAACATTGATGATGACACTCTTCAAGACCATGATACAGAGGGCCTTGACATACCTATGGATGACCTCTCAGATTTGATTATGATTCCATGAAGACAGTATACTGTATATTCCCATGGATTTTTCAACTATTTAGATAAGAATGATGGTGCTGTTGCTGGGGGACAACCTGCCAATATAATTTATGCCTCCAGCTATTGGCACTTGTAATTACCCCATTCTTTTTGTATACTTTTTGAAAGAAGTAATCAATGAAAAAGAGAAAATATATCTTTACTGTTTATTTGGTCCAGATAATATCTCACTTTTTTTACAACTTACATTTACTTTTTAAGTGCCTTTTTCTGTTTATCTTGTTCAATAAACTTTGCGACTTCTTGATTGTATCACTTCTGTTTTATAGTACTTGTTGGAATATGTGTGCAAGTGAAAAGTTCATGTGGCACTTGATTTTAGATATGCACCCACAAGTTTATTATTGTGTTACATATTTGTTTTCTTTGGTAGATGAACTATCTAACAACTGTTTTCTTCAAAACTAAATTGCAATTGAGCATGTTGTAGAATTTTGTTCACTGTTACTAGGATTAAGCTGTAAAATATTGTTACTAGTTTTTTGCTCCACTTCTATAGCAGGTTAAAACTTCTTAAGGCTCAATAGCTGGTAATTGCTGCCTTAGGGGAAATTTTAGGTTTATGCTAAGTTTTTTATTTTATTTTTTATATTTTATATTTTTTTTGTGTGATGAAAAATAGTAACAATGTTTCTGTAATCCTTAGATTATATTCTGGCTGGTATTCATGTCCCCAGCATTTTGTTCTGAATGTCTTGACAGTCTGAATAATTTTTTTAAACAATTGAGCTGCATTGGTGAGAGGATTGCTAAAATTTGCCTTTTAGTGTTGAACAGATCATTCTTGGGGACCCATCCTTGTGCCACATAAATATTGGAAGCCTCATATTTGTTTCATTGTACGGTTCCCTTTATAAAATGAAATTTGTAGCTCCGAAAAGTTGTCTTTAGAATCTCTTATGGTTTGTTATTTTTTCATATTTTGGAATGATTCTAATGCTTTGAACTGGAAAATATCTGGAGAGTGTCATTTGGGTGGCAACTTTCAAGTATGAAGTCAGTCATGCATCTGTTTGGAGTATTTAAATTCATGTTCAGGAGCTGTTATGTTCAAATTCGTCCTCATCGATCAGGAATAGAGATCGGTGTAGGAACATAATGAACGAAATTGCCCTTATTAATCATGGTTGTGTTTCCTTCATTCTTTATTATTATTATTATTATTATTATCTTTTTGCTTCTCTAATTGTTAGTTGGCTTTGTTTTTGATAAAGCTTGTCTTTCATCCATCTTTTTGTGTGTTCTTGATCTGTGCTGTTGCAGGTGGATTTTCAGGAGATGCTTGTCCTGAATTTATCTCATAATATGTTTGTGCCATTGCTACATATCTTTACTGTGAGGTGTGAAGAAGGTGAAGAAATTTGTTTTTACTGTGACTGAGGTATTTATGTCTTGCTATCATAAATAGATGCTAGTTTTGTTCTTTTTTGGTTGTTGATTTGTGTGCATTTGTTTCCTGAAATTCACATCTGGTTCTGATTATTGTTTATTTGGTGGTTGGAACATGCAAGGTCAGAAGATCAAAGGATGGTTACACGTATGCAAAAGCTACATTTGGTACCATTGCAGCTCCTGCTGTAGTATTGCTTGACATAAAATTTGGTTTGTGCTGCTATCTGTCAGTTAGTTTGGTTTGGATTTCATTTGGAGAATGTTTTACTTCGGAGTTCTAGATTAAAAATTTTGAATTAATCAAAGTTCAACCACAAAAAAGGATTAATAGGCCTTTCTTTTGGTGCATGTTCCTTGTGCTATTTTCTTGGTTATAATTTCACATTGGAATAAGAGTAGCATTCTGGTCTACATCTCATTTTCTGTTATTAATCTTTTCTTTTCTGAGAAATTTTACACCTTGTTGATTTATTTTTCTTTTTTGGTTCTCTGATTGATTGAAGAAGTTACTTGTTTGAGATTGTATATCTGTGGCTGAGAAAGGAGGGCAATATGCTGGTGTTAGCGTACAAGATAATCTGTGAAGTTTTTTAGAAAAATGATGTATTCGGTATTCCCAGTCTTTAAGCAATAAGAGAACATTTTCGTCAGCATAATGCCTTGCTTCTTAGTGAGTATGACATCATTTTAGAGGGCTGTTGGAAGGACAAAATAATTTAGTGACTAGTGAATAGTGATAGGTTTCAATCCCGATCTACCATAATTTGAAAGTAAAACGAGGCCTTGTTGGAGATGACGGAAGATAAAGAATTTTAGGGTTGCGAAATTCTTATTGCTGTTCCCATTAAATCTAAAGCTATGAACAGACAATCTGGCTAGTGTTTGTGTTCCCTTCTCCCTTCACAATGATACTTGCCAAATTAAACAGGATGAACTCCTATGTTTTATCTGCATCTGAGATTTAACTCACTCTCATCTGCTGGTTGAGACAATTCTGTAGAAGGCACACAGTTCGTACTGCTTGTGGCCGTAGTTGCAGTTGTGTGGTTTTAGGTATACTTAGTGCAGCAGTTTCACTGTAAACCAGCAAATTTTCTTTTATTCTGTAAGTTTTCTTGATCTTAGGGCTATGCTGGTGAGTAATAAAGCGTTGACAAAATCTGTCAAACATGTAGCACAAACCATAATAAATTGATAATAAATTTCTGCTCTAAAAGCATGAGAAAGGTGAAAAGAAGAGTTGGGGGAGAATAGACAGAAAAAAGGAGACTAGAGAGGATGCTGAAGCAACTTCCAATCCTCTTGAACCTAGGAGAAGAGAATGGTGGTCCACTTGAATGTAGGATAAGAGCTTGAGCAATGTGTCCCCTGTTAGTCAACAGAAAGAGAGGAGTTCTAGCCCACCGCCCACTAGGACACCATTTCATCATTTATCTGTGCTTTATATCCATGAAAAAGGTCATCAAACACGATATTAATATGCTAGAGAGATGAACATGTTTCAGTTTTTCATTTGACTGTAGTTGTAGAAGAGTTTCTTATAACTTATTATTGTAAGGAATGCTTTGGTTAAGACTATTTTATATTGCCATTATGAATATCGGTTACATTTCACTAGTAATATGGCAACTCTAGTTTATTAGAACTTGTTATTGTAAATATTGCTTTGGTTAAGACCATTTCATATTGCCATTATGAATATCGGTTACATTTCACTAGTAATATGGCAACTCTACAAATTAAATGCTATAAGTTATAAACTTTAGGGTGCAGTGACAAACTGTGTTGGAGGTTTTGAAGGAATGAAGAATTGATGTTTGTTCATTTTATGATGTCCTAAGGAGCCTTTCTGTCCAAGCCTTACCGTAGAGGAGTATTTGGTGTGTGAATGCCTCACTTTGGGTTTCTTTGGCTGTTTGGACTACAACTAGGGGGAAGATTCTCACATATGATAAACTCATAAGTGAGTTTAGATGCTACCTGGGTGGTGTTGTATGTGTTGATGTAGTGGGGAGATGATGAATCATCTTTTGTTACGTTGTATTGTTGCATTTGATTTGTGGGGCTTTGTCCTTAGATCATTTGGGGTTTAGTGAGTATTACTGGAAAAAGGGTATAAATCTCTTGCATGGATTGAGAAATTGAATTGGCAAGTACTTGTCAGAAGTATGGAACTTAGTTGCATTATGTTAGATGAGGACAATATGGAGGGAAAAAAATTGATGTATGTTTGAGAACACAGAAAGCACAGGGACTCAATTGTTAGCTAAGTTTACTAGTTCTTTATTTGATTCATCTCACTTTTAGGGGTTGGGGCTTTACCACTAGTACTTCCATTGATTCGTCTGTACATAATATTATTTTTTCTGTAATTATTTTGGCTTCTTTATGCCTTTTGTGCATAAAGTAGTCATGATGGAGTCAACAAGAGGCTTGCAAAAAACAAGCCTATTGGCCCAAATATTCAACAGATTGTATGAATTATATTAGCTCACATTGGAACATTCATGTCTTGTGCTGCATTTGTGAAGGAGGAAATGCTTAGAATTTTGAAGATCACGAATCATCATCAACATGGATGTTGATGTTTCTTTCTCTATATTTGTATGCGTGGATGGTTACGGATGCTGGTAAATGCCCTTAACCAATTTACTGGATTTCTATTACTTCTGAATTTTAGGATCTAGCTCTTTCTAAATATAACCAGGTGTTACTCTTGTATTTACAGTTATCTTTTCTTGTGCCTTTTATTTTAATTATTCATATTTGCCATCATTTTGCTTTTGAAGTGCATGATTATATAAAATGGGAATTTGTCTTCCACATGCTGGATGGATTTGCTGTTGGGGAGAACAGAGGAATCATGATCTGCTTCATTATCTTCTCTTTGTGCTTTGCTTTGAGGCTATGTCTAGTTTGAAGGTGAATTTTGGGTAAAGAATGAGTTGGTTTCAGTGAGGGAGGTTGGTGGAAGATGATATGGCTGGTACTCTGGGTTGAAAGGTGAAATGTTGCCTATATTTTAGGTTGTATTGCCACTAAGGTTCTTGTATAAATATAGGGCAGTGTGGTTGATTGATAACGAGATGGCTGGAATTTTGGGTTGTAAAGGTAGATTCTTTGGCTACGTATTATTTGAGAGTTTCGTGAACTTGGGCTACAAGACTTTTCTTGATTAATAAATTTGGTTGTTCATAATATATACTAGCCTCATCACACGCGCTTCGCATGTGAGATGAAGCTTTTTTTTAAAAAAAAAAAATTAAAAAAAACATGTGTTTTTATTTTTTATATATAATTTTTTATTTTGAAAATTTAATTTATAAGTGGATAAAATTAATTTAAAAACGGTACTCTGGGTTGAAAGGTGAAATGTTGCCTATATTTTAGGTTGTATTGCCACTAAGGTTCTTGTATAAATATAGGGTAGTATGGTTGATTGGTAACGAGATGGCTGGAATTTTGGGTTGTAAAGGTAGATTCTTTGGCTACATATTATTTGAGAGTTTCGTGAACTTGGGCTACAAGACTTTTCTTGATTAATAAATTTGGTTGTTCATAATATATACTAGTCTCATCACACGTGCTTCGCACGTGAGATGAAGCTTTTTTTTTTTTTTTTTTTTTTTTTAAAATTAAAAAAAAAACGTGTTTTTATTTTTTATATATAATTTTTTATTTTGAGAATTTAATTTATAAGTGGATAAAATTAATTTAAAAACGGTACTCCGGGTTGAGTTTTTTTTTTTTTTTTTTTTTTTTTTTAATTTTTAATTTTTAATTTAAAAAAAACATGTGTTTTTATTTTTTATATATAATTTTTTATTTTGAGAATTTAATTTATAAGTGGATAAAATTAATTTAAAAACCAACAGTAACGCGTGCAATGAAGTTTTTTTTTTTTTTTTTTTTTTTTTTTTAATTTAAAAAATCGTGTTTTATTTTATATATATATTTTATATTTTGAAAATCTAATTTATAAGTAAATAAAGTAGTTTGAAACGAAATAGCCCACGAGAGAGAATGGAAGTGGAGTACTGCAATGAATCCCCAAGATCGAGTGAGGAAGAAGATGAGCTAGGACGCAGTGTCAAAAAGTTTAAAGAGAGTGGTGGGGGAAAGCAAGATACCCCACTACAGAATACTATCAGTTATAAGGACAGTCTTATAGGAGATATTCCAGGAGCTTATCAGCAAGCTTTTAAGTTAGATAATGTCTGGGATGATGAGGAGGAGTCAGACACTGAAGTAGAACCTCTCATTGAAGGGATGGCAGAAGTGAAGCTGTCCAAGGAGACAAAGACCCGTATTAGAGCCCCATGGTCAAAGGCTTTGATTGTGAAAGTGTTTGGTAGAACTGTTGGTTTCAGCTATCTCACTTTCAAGCTCAATGCCTTATGGAAACTAGCTACTAGGATGGATTGTGTTAACCTTGGGAACGATTATTTCTTGATAAAGTTTTACTGCTCGGATGATTATGATAAAGTGCTTCGTGGAGGCCCTTGGCTTATTGGAGAGCATTTCCTGGCTATAAAGCCTTGGGAACCTTACTTCAGAGCATCAGGAGATAATTTATCGTCTGTTGCTGTGTGGGTGAGATTCTCTGAACTACCTATTGAGTTCTATGATATAGAAGTTTTGAAGGAAATTGGAAGTGCTATTGGCCCGGTACTACGCATTGATTCATATACTGCAGCTGGATCACGTGGTAGCTATGCAAGGCTTTGTATACAATTTGATCTGGATAAGCCTTTAATCAAATCCATCAGGATAAGGAGATTGGTGCAACAGGTGAAATATGAAGTTATTTCTTCTCTCTGTTTTTGTTGTGGGAGGCTTAGTCACAAGCAGGAGAATTGCTGCTACAAAATCAAGGAAAACAATAGAAGCAGAGTTGTGCTAGGGAAGAGTACGAACCAGTTAAGGGAGGAAGATAAGCAGGAAGACAGTAGGCCAGAGGAAAGCCCGAACCAGGTTAGTGAGCAAGATGAGACTGATCCTAACTTTGGTGTGTGGATGCTAGTTACAAGGAAAAGAAATTTGGTTAGGAATGGACGGCCCAGATCTCCTTTAGGAAGTGAGATGAAGGGAGATATCAGTCCGAGGGGCTTAAATGTCCAAAGAGGGGAAAATATGGAGGGTAATTCAGTCAAGATGGTTAAAGACAGTGTATGGTCTAATCAAGCTGAATCCACACATGCCGTGAGGGACTCCTCTGTCCCTGGGTTTGCGCCGAATGAAGATTTGGGCAATCTAGAGATCAGATTCAGCATGTCAAGTTCGAAGCAGAGGGAGGTTGAGCCACGGACTGATAGGAAGCTACATATGGGTTCCTTGGGTATGGGTGCTAAGGGCTATAGATCAAGGGGAGGGACGAGTGCTAAGTCATTGAAACGACTTCACCCCTCTTCTTCCTCACAAAGAACTGCACTCCCAAAAAACTTGCAGTGAAGAGAGTATGGAGGGAGTCCGAATGGGTTGAAGTAGTTCGATAAGGCGGGGATGGGCGATTTGGCTCCGGAACAAGCTAGTGGAAATCCCAGAAGAGATCATTCTACAAATAAGTGCAACCCTGACAAAGGAACTGAGATGGTGCGAAGTAGAGATGGGTCCGGCGCTGAAGAACATCTTTCCGATCACACCAGAGAGTCTCAAAACTAGGGAACTTCAGCTAAATCATCCGGCATGGGGTCTGATGCCCAACCCATGGTGGAGCTTCATGATGGACATCCCACTGATTTCATGGAAGGAGTCCGAAGCCTTAAGCAAGCAGAGAAAGCCATCGGTGAGGCTGCACTTCGATGAATCCGGATGGGTGATCCAAGAAAGGTTGTTGGTGGACTGGAGGGGTTTGGTCACAACACTGATGGGGAACCACCCAATGCTGAAGCTTATCCAGTGGCTCAAACTGGTGGAGAAGTGCGATGTATTGATGAGTTGCAGGGAAGATGTGGAAGGAATTTTGAAGTACATGATGCTATGGAAATCGGAGTGGAAACACTCAAAGGATTTGTTAAGGAGTCTAGGATGGAGCATGGTGGAAGCTGCAACTATGAATCCTAGCCGTGTTGAGGTTCCCATGGATCAATTTATTAAGATGAATATCCTGATGTGGAATTGTAGAGGAGCATTGAACCCGGATTTCAAAAGGAGAGTGTTTGAGATGGCTGTGAACCACCGACCTTCGATTATGGTCATTACAGAGAACAGAGTAGGGGGTAGCAGAGCTGAGAAAATCATTGAAGGGCTTCCATTTGATGGATTCATTACCACGGAGACAATAGGTTATGCAGGGGGTTTATGGATTTTGTGGAGAAGTGAGGATTCAGATGTTAAGCTGTTATCAACAACAGAGCAAGAGATACATGCAACTGTGAAGGTATGTGCTTCGAACCTCCCTTGGCTTTTTACAGCTATTTATGCTAGTCCTCGGTTAGCAGAATGTAGAATTTTGTGGTCTAACATAGAAAAGGTAGGACAGCTCCATAACCTGCCTTGGTTGATGATTGGGGATTTCAACGAAGTGCTTGGGGGGGAGGATAAATTCGGGGGGAACCAAATTAATCTAAATAGGGCCATTGAGTTTAAAGAATGTCTGATTCGTGTAATTTTGTTGATCTTGGGTTTGCTGGACCTAAGTATACCTGGACTAATAAAAGGCAGTTGTCGGACTTGATTTTGGAAAGATTGGATAGGTGCTTTGCTAATCCTGTTTGGAGAATTTTGTACCCTAAGGCAGTAGTTACTCACCTCCCTAGAACTTTTTCTGACCATCACCCTGTGTTGATTGAGTTATGGAAGTCCAATGTTAATGGTTTGGAGCGGTCTTTCTGCTTTCAAACTATGTGGCTTTTGCATCCTGATTTTCATAGGATTGTCCGGGAGACTTGGCTGGTTGGTATTCCTTTAAAAGCAGCTACTGCTGATTTTACTAAGAAGGTGAGGAAGTGGAATTATGAGGTTTTTGTGAATCTTTTTGTGAGAAAGAAAAGGGTGTTAGCCAGATTGAATGGAGCTCAGAAGGCGTTGGCTAATAATCCTTCTGAGTCTCTCATGAGGCTTGAGGACTATCTTATTGAAGAGTATTCTTCTATTTTGTTGCAAGAAGAGGAATTCTGGGCTCTCAAGTCCAAGACTAATGCTGCTGCCTTTGGGGATAGAAATACATCTTATTTTCACGTGAATACTGTAGTGAGGAGGCAAAGGAATAAAATTAGGTGTTTAAAGGATGATATGGGAGAATGGATAATTGAGGAAGAGGCGGTGAAGGAGCATATTTTGTATGGGTTTAGAAAACTGTATTCCACGGAGTTGGAAATGTTGTACAGGGACTCCCCTGTTTCGGAGTTCTCTGGGAGTTTCCTTACTGAAGAGGAAAGGAATTGGATGGGAAGGGAAGTGTCGGATGAAGATGTTAAAGGTGGTTTGTGGTCACTGGAACCTTTTAAAGCACCAGGACCAGATGGTCTGCATGCTGGGTTTTATCAGCATTTTTGGGCTAAAGTGGGGAAATCAATCTGTGAGGAGGTGAAGATTGTTTTCAAGGATGGTCTTGTTCCGGAGCATCTTAATGAAACACTTGTTACGTTAATTCCGAAGTGCAAATGTCCTGAATCTTTGAATAATTATAGACCAATTAGTCTCTGTAACTTGGTCTATAAAATAGCTTCAAAAATTTTAGTAGAGAGGATTAGACCTTATCTAAATAAGCTTGTATCTCCTTTCCAAATAGCCTTTGTGCCCAGGAGGAAAGGATTAGATAATGTCTTAGTAGCTCAAGAGCTTTTCTATGCTCTAGATAAGAAAAAAGGGAAGGAGGGGTACATGGTTATTAAGGTCAACTTGGAGAAAGCATATGATAGAATGGAATGGTGTTTCATACACAAAGTTCTTCAAGCCTATCATTTTCCCCAAAGTCTTATTCATGTGATTATGAGTTGTGTCACTTCCACAAAGGTTTCTATATTGTTTAATGGTGGAAAGTTGGAGGCCTTTAATCCTTCAAGAGGTCTTCGACAAGGAGACCCACTATCGCCATATATTTTCATTTTGTGTTTGGAGTATTTAGGCCATTTAATAGAGAAGAAATGTATGGAGGGTGTGTGGAAACCGCTGCAAGCTTTGAGAAGCAACATAGGTATATCCCATTTATTTTTTGCAGATGATCTCATTCTCTTCGCAAAAGTAGATGTGGATTCTTGTGAAGCTATCTCTGAAGTGTTGGATGAATTTTGTGCGGAGTTGGGCCAAAAGGTGAGCATGGAAAAGTCAAGAATTTATTTTTCCCCTAGTGTGCAGCCTGAAATAAAGAGTGGAATCTGTTCAAGGTTGGGAATTCAAGCAACGACGAATATTGGGAACTACCTTGGATTTCCAATAAATCATAGAGGGGTTCCAAGGAATAGGATGAATTTTATAGTTGAAAAAGTTATGAGTAAGCTGGCTCGTTGGAAGGCGAGGTTTTTATCCTTTGCTGGTAGAGCTGTGTTGGTAAAATCTGTCATGTCTACAATTCCCAATTATGTAATGCAGGCTACTACCCTTCCCACCCATCTTTGTGATAAGTTGGACAAAATTAATAGGGATTTTTTGTGGGGATCAACAAGTGAAAAGAGAAGACTCCACTTGGTTGGATGGAACAAGATTATTAGGTCGAAGGAGGAGGGTGGCCTTGGAATTCAAGCTGCAAAATCTAAAAATCTGGCTTTATTAGCCAAGCTGAATTGGAGGCTGAATCAGGAGAAAGAGAGCATATGGGCTAAAGTGATTCTAAGGAAATATTGCTCAGTTGAAAGAATGAGAGCTAGAGAACCTGATAGACTTCCTTGCTCACCAAATTGGAGAGCGATTAAGGCTGGATTTCAGACCTTTGCTGATGGTATTTGTTAGGGGGTTGGGAATGGAGAAAGAATTAAAGTTTGGACGGACAGTTGGATAAGGGGAAGTTCCTTGAGAGAGTTGATTGAAGGCCCATTGACTCAAAGGGAGGAGGATATGAAGGTGTCAGAATTTTTGCTTGAGTCAGACTAGGATTGGAGATGGGAAGTTATATCCTTCGTTCTACCGGATAGCATTAAGGATAGAATTAAAGCTATCCCAAGGCAGCTGGTTGGAAGAAGGGAAGATGTCATTATGTGGAAGCTTTCTAAGGATGGGGATTTCAGTACCAAGTCGGCCTATAATTGGTTGAATAGAACCCAACAGATTGAAACTACTTTCCAAGGGCAGTGGATTTGGAAAACTGATACTTTGCCAAAAATAATTAACTTTCTGTGGTTATGTATGCATAATAGCTTGCCGGTTAGAGCTGTTTTGGCTAGGAGGGGTATATTACAGGATAGTAGCTGCCTATTGTGTAATAATTCTCAAGAAACCATTAGACACTTGCTGATTGAGTGTGTGGTGGCTAAAGATTTCTGGCATAGAATTATGGTTCCCTCGGATTTGGTAAACTCTTTTACTGATCCGGATTTATTTGGTTGGTTGAAAGCTAATTGTCAAAGTAAAGTGTCTCATTCTTCTTCGGTTCCTTGGACTTATGTTTTTACCTTCTCCATTTGGAATTTGTGGAAGTAGAGAAATGGAATGGTGTTCAATAACAATGTCTTGAATGAAAATCTTCATAGTGTTAGTAAAAGCCAAGCTTTGGAATATTACTATTGTGTGGGTAAGTTAGGGAGTCTAAAGAACAAAGTAGTGTGCAATATTAGTTGGAGTAGACCTCCCACTGGCTGGTGCAAGCTGAATACAGACGGGGCCTCACTTGGTAATCCGAGCAAGGCAGGAGGAGGGGGGGTTATAAAGGATTGCGAGGGGCGATGGATGAGGGGTTTTGCAAGGTCTATAGGCTTCACAACTAGCATCATTGCATAGTTTTGGGCTCTAAGGGATGGTTTACTGTTGGCTGGACAGATTGGAGTGCAAAATCTTGTTATTGAGCTTGATGCCAAGGTGGTTGTCGAGCTTTTCCAGTCCATGTCCTCATCTAATGCATTTTATTCTTCTTTGCTGGCTGATTGTAGGTCTCTCCTGGGTAGATTTCAGCACTACAAAGTGCAGCATGCTTTCCGTGAAGTGAACCGTGTTGTTGATGCTCTTGCTAAGTTAGGATGTGTAATGCAAGACCATTTTGTTATTTTGAATTCTCCCCCATCTGATGCTATTTCATGTTTTGTTCAGTTAGATGCTAATGGGGAAAGAAATTGTAGGCTTTCAGCCCCTAACTTAGCCATTTTGGCTTAGTTGTTGTTTAGTAATATATATTCCTATTTGACCCAAAAAAAAAAAAAAAAAAGTAATTTGAAAATCAACAGTAGAGTGACCCTATTTTTTAGACAATATTTTAGTAGGAGTTAAAGTTGTATTTTTACCGAATTGTCCTTTAGTTTTGTTTCTACTTAAACATAAGGGTGTAAGGGCATTTTTGAACAAACAAATGAGGAATCCAAACACGAAAAACCCCTTAAATAGTAGTATAGATTATTCAGTTGCACTGCTAGGTATAAACGTCTGATGCTTTGGACGACATGTAGTGTGCTTAATTGTCTCATTGCTTGACAAAGATCAACCTATCGAATTTGTGTGAGTTGTCATTTGCTGGCATAATCACTGTATCATCTTGTGCAACATGTTTTATTGTCTCAACATCGGACAGGATGGAGAAGTTGAAGCAGGACTTCTTTTGGGTGGTGGGACTGAGTGACAAGTTTTGATGCTTTTTTTTTTTTTTTTTTTTTTAAATTTTTGGAAGGATGACCTTACTCCAAGTCTAGAGGCTTGGATATTAGAGAAACTAGCCTTAGTGGTGCCATGTGGAGTCAACAATACTAAGGAGATACTCATTGCTAAGTTGTCAATTTATGGTGGGAGTAATATCACTCTCACATGTGTTCACTATTAACACTATTTTAATGGAGAAATTATACTTTACCATCCTAAACTATGCACTAAATTACACTTTGTATCCAAAACTATCCAACTGCACACTTTGCACCCTAAACTATCACGCTTTGTATCTTGATGTTATTTTTGCTGTTATATTTAATAGAATCATACTATACTTGACAAACACATGATTCTTGCTTAGGTGGAGCAAAGTTAAAAGACTGAAACATTCTTCTTCAAAATCAATTAAAACAAAACCTAAACTTTTCCACATCCCTGTTTGTCTCACGTGCATGCCATCATCTTCCCTAGATTTAGTTTCTTGTAAACCCTAAATCCCAAATTCAGAAATTGCCTCTAGGACTTTCTTAGTTTCAAGAGAACTAGGAAAAACACCGAAGGGAGCACTACTAAGAAGCCTGCACCACCTCCAATGGCAATGAATATTGTTTTCTTTGTAGTGACTCCTTGTTTGCCAAGGCAGCAAGTAGAGACGACAACATTTGACTAGGTATTGCGAGGTTATCATATGGGTTGCTCAATTTGAACACTTCCACACCATTTAAAATGGCATCGTCGTGATAATAGCTTGTACTAACAGGGTATAGATCAATGGAGAGACTATGCCTGTCCTCATCTCCCTTCTTTCTAATGCTTACTACATGGTCTTTGAAAATAGGCTTACCAATTTTGTCAGTCCATAATATTACATTAGCACCTTAAGTCGGTTGTAAAATAGTATATAAATGATGAATAGCCTTTCACCAACAACATTCATATTGGGGTCTATTCAACAGAAATGGAGCCTTGCTAGGTAATTAAATCCTGTATCAACTGGTAATTCTCACGTCAAATTGGAAACCTGTTCTTGGTAACCCATTGTCCTTGCAGATTGATAAACATCATTTGGTGCAGTGTGATTTGTTATGTTTGGAGCAGAGGCAATTTCCGAATTGGGGATTTAGGGTTTACAAGAAATTGAATTTGGGGAAGAGGATGGTATGCATGCGAGACAGAGGGAGATGTGGAAAAATTTGAGTTTTGTTTTAATTCATTTTGAAGAAGGGTGTTTCAGTCTTTTAACTTTGTTCCACCTAAGCAAGAAGTATGTGCTTGTCACGTGCATCAATATTTTGTTAAATATAACAGCAAAAATAACACCGGGGTGCAAAGTGTGACAAGTGTGATAGTTTGAGGTGGTAAAGTGTAATTTGACTTATTTTAATTATACATCAATCACAACTTAATACGTTAGTTGGGTGTAAAATTGGACGTGTCTTTTGACTTGTAGATGTGGAGTGCTTTCTTCTCATTTTTATATTAGTAAGAATTTGACTTTTAATGTAACTAAAATTTTTTACAATTTTAGCAATAATATATGTTTATAAATTACAAAAATATAACTTAAAAAGTAGTCAATTCCAATGATAATAGTATATATATATATATATATATATATATATATATATATATATATATATATTAAATTAAAAATTTCCAAAGTAATTTCTAAATTCCTCTCCTTTGGTACAAGATCTGTATAGGTTAGGAATTTTATAAATATGGGATAAAAAGAAAAACTCACACTTTTCTCTGGTCATGCTTCCATGTTTTCTTCATGGTTTTCAGACCCAGACCATTCATTGAACTGTAAAAATGAGAAGTTTAAAGTTTTTGAGGTTGAACTGAAGTCGAAACATGATGACGTCATAATTAATTTAATAATTAATTAATATTAAAAAATATATAAAAATTAACAATCTTGTCAAAAATAATATTTAAAGAGGTTCAAGTATATCTTAATTAAAGATAAGGTGATTTTATTTTACAAATTTAGACAAAGATAATTAAATATTCTTCTATTTCAAATACTTTACCAAATTTGTACCACATAACAATTTTTCAGTATACCAATATAATTCAAAAAGTAACTTCAAATGTTTGGATTACTGTATCCTATTTAAACTTTCAAACGAAATTAAAAAAACCCACAACCACAAATGTTTTGTCTCACCTTAAATAATTATTTTAAATACAAAATACTATACCTTTAGACCCTGGACTTGTAAAAGTTGTAATTTGAACCTACTCACCTAGAGTTTCAAATGGTAATAAAGACAAGGGAAAAAAAAAATCTATAGCCACACTCCACACGTATAATCTTATTTAAAAAACTACATTTCCCCAAGCAACTGTCTCACATGTCATGTTACCCTCTCCCCAATAAAGCGTCAGATCCTATCTCCGTCTCTTAAGGGTCTTCATCTTCTTTCTTTTCTTCTCTCACTCTCCCTAACTCATTCTCAATTCCTCTAATCTATCTTCACCAAAACAGATCCATCCTCCCTCCGACCAAATCACCAAACACTCAATAGTAAGATCCAGAGACAGTAGAACAAGATCTAATGATGGTGGAGCTTTCGGCGGAACGAGATATCAAGCCTAGGCTTTCGGTGGTGACAATAGATGGACCACCACTGCCTATTTTCAGGAAATTTTTTTTTAAAAAAAGCTGTTATCCAACCGGTAAAACCGTGTTCGATTTTGTAAACCGTGTGGTTTGACCTCGGTTCAAGCAGTTCGCTGCAAATTTTGAATGTTTGGTTTTGTTAGTTTAAAAAACCGGATTGATGACCGGTTTTCAATTAATCCGGTTAAACCATATGGTCTGATCCGAATTTCAAAACCATGGTTTCCTTTCAAAACTTTAAAATTGTCAATGAGATAGCTACAAGTAAGAGCACTCACAGCAGTGGTGCTATATTTCTATATTACTATATTTTATCTCCTCAAATGCCAAAACCATGCTCCAACAGTGGAGCTAAATCTAATTTTTTTAGCTCCATTGCTACAGTGCACAATTATTTTAGCTCCATTGCTACAGTGCACATCTATAAATAGATGTGCACTGTTCATGAGAGCTAAAAAAAAAAAAAATTTATTCTATTGGTTATTAAAATAATACCATTTTATTTTATCACACCATGCCTCTCTTTCTCTCATTCACTCTAAAGCTAATCTCTCTGAAGCTCATCACTCTCTTCAACTCCGATCTCTCAACCGTGCCTCTCTTTCTCTCTCTCTCTCATTCACTCTCAAGCTCACTCTCATCTCATCTTTGAAGCTCATCTCTCTCAAGCTCACTCTCTTAACTCTGGTCTCTCAAGCTCACTCTGTTTACCACCGCCGGCCCGACTCATCGTCAACGTCACCACCATCGAAGCTCGACATCACCGACCCACCAGCTGTCTCAAGCCGTTGATCAACCTCAGACCCGCTTCTCTTCCGCTGATCCACTTCAAGTCAGTTGTCTCTGTCATTTTGTAGTGGATGCTTGGGATTTTTGATTTGGGTATAACATTAAAGAATGGGTATAACATCAAAGAATGTGGGATTTTTTATTTGGGTATAACATCAAAGAATGTGTTCAATGATTTCTTTTCTTGTTCTTTCAGTTTATTATTATAAATGCAATAATTTTTTTGCTGTTCTTGCTCAATGAAAAGTTCTGTCATTTGATCTCAGAGCATCCATTTGTTTTGATTCAGAGCTTCCATGAATGGACATAATGTATTTGTATTGAAATGTATTGGGAATTTTTCATTTGCAGGAATTTGTTGTGTGGTTTTCTTGTAATAGAAGTTCTTGTCCTAGTTTTATGTTCTGTTGCACAAAACCATAAACAGAAGCACACAAAAAGGATTTCTTTTGGTCATTTTAATGAGATTAAGCTACATGTCAAATTAAGTATTTATGCATGATCATGTACTATTGTTATAATTCTAAGTATTTTAAGTTTTGATATAAATGTCAGTTTGGGAATTTTCTGTGTGCAGGGAAGTTGACATTTTTTTTTTCTAATTTTATGGAGTTACGTAGAGACCTAACATATATCATGGGTATCATGAATGGAGATATAGAAATTGACTCACAACTTTTGGGAACGTCTCAAAATACTCCTGTGTCAGATTCTGATTCTCCACCTCCACCTCCACCTCAAGTTGAAAATGCCTCTTCTACAAAATGCCATAAATAGTAATGAACAAACACAAAACACATTTTGTCAAAAAGTTTGGGAATACTTCATGCAGTACAATACATCCGGTACCACACGTACTGTTATCTCCTTGCTAAGTCGTTAGGGAGCGATTAGTGAAAAGTCAAATAAGTTTGCTAGGTGTATGGCTCAAGTTAACGCACTTCATCAAAGTGGCATAACCAAAGAAGATAAGGTATAAATTATATTGCAATAGTGTTAACATGTCCATTCACCAATAGTTTGAAGATATTGATCATGTTATATTTCTTTTAATTTTTTTAGATTACTGATGTGAAGGCTTTGTATTTAGAGAAGCACAAGAAACCCTTTCTTCTTGACCATTGTTGGCTCATGTTAAAGGACCAACCAAAGTTTACCGATCCTAACAATGCTAAATCAAGATCATCCGTGCCTCCAACTTCGGAGTCAACATCTATTGGCGAAGGGGATTGTGGGTTCGGACTTGGTGACACTTCCAATTTTGAGAGACCTATTGGTAGGAAGGCCAAAAAGGCCATCCGAAAGAACAAAGCCACCGGAAAAGATGTAGGGGAATATTTAACCAAGAAATTGAAATTGATTGAGGATGTAACTTGATTGGAAGAGCAAAAAATGTTTATTGAGTGGGTAAAACTTGCGATTGAGAAGGAAAGAAGTGAAGAAAAACTTAAGATTGAGAAGAAAAAAATTTGAGATGATAGAAAGGTTAGAGGAGGAGAGAATCATGATGAAAGATATAGTGGCTTGACTGGAGCATAAAAAGCTTTTTATGAACAACTCCAAGAGGAAATCATGGCAAGACGAAGTTCACGTAATTAATGGGTTTAATAAATGACTTTTATATATTTTGTTGTGGCTTTATGTAGGCCTTTATGTATTTTGGTAGCAACTTATGTATTTTGTAGTGGCTTATGTCACTTGACTTTAATCTTAAACTAGATGTATGTGGTTGTGTTGTGACTTGAAGGGCAATCTAACAAAGACTTTGAAGTGCAATCTTTTTTGTCTTTTGTTAAGTTCTATTTGGTCTTGTGATAGGCATTGATATAATTCTTTGTAGATTGAAAAATGAAACTATTATATATCTTGCTATTACAACCACTATGAGTGTCTTTGATCCAATTATTTTTATTCATTGAACATTCCTAGTATCATATGCTTGGTTTTGAGATGACAGGTCTTAGAATAAATCTATTCATTAGAACAATGAGCATTCATAGTATTTCTACCAATTTATAGCCTCTTCTGAACACATCAATTTACTAAATTTTCTTTTCCAAGTTTTTTTTAGATGTATGTGTTTGTGTTGTGACTTGTGCGTGAATTGGTTATATTCATTTTGTTGTGGCTTATGTCACTTGACTTTTATCTTGCATCTATAGTAATAATTGCTTTCCAATTGTCTTGAAGGTTGCATCCATGAATCACTATTTGTTTCACAAGTTCCTTCTTTATGACTCAGATGAAGATGAGATAATCGAAGAACTTGTTATGGAAACATTACAGCCTAAACGTCATCGTTCTATCTGACGTAATCATTTGGTAGGCCATGAGAGGCTTTTTCTTGATTATTTAGCTCCCACACAAATATATCCACCCACTTTATTTCGTAGGAGATTTCGGATGAAGCGTTATCTTTTTCTCCATATTCAATCTAAGGTAGAAGCTCATGACTCTTACTTTGTCCAAAAAAGAAATAGTGCCAACAATCTTGGTTTATCTTCATTACAAAAGATAACTACTGCACTTAGAATGCTTGCGTATGGAGTATCGGGTGATTTGATAGATGAATATGTGCGGATTGGAGAAACTACTGCATTAGAAAGTTTGAAAAAATTTGTTACTGCGGTAATTGATGTTTTCTCTGAGGAATACTTGAGAAAGCCAAACAATGAAGACATTGCTAGACTGTTAGCTCATGGCGAATGCCGAGGTTTTTCATGTATGTTAGGTTCAATTGATTGCATGCATTAAAAGTGGAAAAATTGTTCATCTACATGGAAATGTCAATATTGTGGTCATATTCATGAGCCTACTATTATTTTGGAGGCAGTAGCATCATATGATTTTTGGATATGACATGCATTTTTTGGGTTACCTGGGTCAAATACTGACATTAATGTGTTAGAGCAGTCTCATGTATTTAATGAACTTGTTGAAGGATGCTGTTGCAGTACATTACTCAATTAATGGTCATGACTACACAATGAGATATTACCTTGTTGATGACATATATCCAAAGTAGGCAACATTTGTGAAAACAATCCCAGCTCCACAAGGATAGAAGTATAAATTATTTGCAGTAGCCCAAGAGGCGTGTAGGAAGGATGTTGAGCGTGCATTTAGAGTGCTTCAAGCACGTTTCGCAATTGTCCATGGACCTGCACGATTTTTCCATCTTGACACACTCCAAAAGATCATGAAAGCGTGCATAATTTTCCATAACATGATTGTTGAAGATGAGCGGGATGATAATGAAGAGGTAGACTTGGATTATGAAAAAATTGATAGAGTGGATAATCCTCATTTGCAAGTGTTACGTGAACAAAGTGATGGATTTCTGTCAAACATTGAGAGACATGGACGCATTAGAGACCGAGAAATTCATTTTCAACTCCAGTCGGACCTTATTGGACATTTATGGCAATTGCAAGGCGAGTTGTAGGGACTTTCTTTTTTGTATGTTGAGAAGCATAAGTCATAGGAACTTGTGTGAGTGTGTGGGTTTTATTGTAATTTGGTTTGAGTTATGTATGTGAGTAATCTATGGACTACATTGTTCCTGCTGTAATATGTGTTATATTTTATATGTTTTCTTATAAAGTTCCTCAATTTCATAGTTCACATTGTTCCAAGATTGCTTTTGGACAATTGAGACGATAATAGGCTATCATGATGATTGAGAAATTGTTTTAGTACAAAAAAAAATGTATAAGTACAATTTGCGATTAAAAAAATCACTTGTTAACACTAGATGATTATTTGCTATCATGCGGCGACGGCGACGGTGGCGGTGGAAGAGTCGGCGGCGGTAGTGGTGTTGGCGGCGGTGGCGTTGGCGGTTGCAGGTAGTTGTGATTGTTGTTTATTGTAGTAGATATATTATTTTATTGTAATTGATATATTATTTTATTATAGTGGATATATTATTTTATTGTGATGTTTATATTATTTTATTGTGATGTTTATATTATTTTATTGTGTTGAAAGCTAAAATAGATCCACTGTTACAACATGTGTGTAGGTAAAATAGATAAAATAACTTTTGGTGGAACTAAAAAGTTAAATTTTTAGCTTAACTGTTGTGTTGTGGATGCTCTAAGAGCACTCACAGCAGTGAAGGCATATTGCTATATTGCTAAAATTTAGCTCCACAAACACAAAAATATTGCTGCAACAGTGGAGCTAAATCTAAAAATTTTAGCTCCATTGCTACAGTACACATCTATAGATGTGTATTGTAGCTGAGAGCTAAAATAATGATAATTTTTTATTCCTCAGCCGGATTAAAATATTATTATTATTATTATTTTTTCTCTTCTCAGAACTCTCACAATCTCTCAACTTTCAGACCTCTCACGTTGCTGTCCCCTTACCCATGCCGCAGACCCACGTCCCCGACACACGACGCCGCAGACCCAGCTCCAACCACGACAACCCCCACCACCCCCACCACCACATTAGTCACAAATCCAACCATACCCACACTCATCAAACCCACCACCATCAATATCAATCACCACCACGGTAACCCCCCCCCCCCCCCCACCACCACCACCACCACCACCACATTAATCACAAACCCAACCACACCCACACTCATCAAACCCACCACTACCAGGAAAAAAAAAAAAAAAGCAAACATCACCCATGGCCAAAATGTTTTCTTCTACAATTTTTTCCTTTGAACCAAAAAAAAAAAAAAAAAAACCATGAACCAGAGGTTGATAGAGGCGTGGTGGTGGACCTAGTGGCGTTGCTTTAGTTGGGCTGAGCAGAACTAAAGCTTGTGTCTTGGACAGAGAAATAAAGAGAGCACAGTTGAAAAATGGAGAAGGAGATGAGGAGAAAAAGTAACAAAAAGATAAAACAATAAAAAATAAGAAATGGTTGAAAGTTAAAAGGTGTGGCTGAGGGTGGATGAGACAAGAGGAGTACATGTGTGGAGGAGAAAAACAAAGAGGAAAAAAAAAAAAAGCAGCAGAAGGAGAAGAAAGAAACGTGTATTTGGATTAAAAAAAATAAGATAATGGGAAAAATAAAATAAAGAATAATAAGAAATTTAAATTAAAAAATGTTATCATAATATTTTTACAATAAATTTTAATTGATAGGTTATTACTATCTAATATTGATGAGAAAATAAATAATTTTCTAAAAATAATTAAAAAAATAACACTGGCGACGGAAGAGTTGGCGGCGGTGGCAGTAGTAGCGGTTGCGGGTAGTTGTAATTGTTGTTTATTGTAGTGTATATATTATTTTATTATAGTTGATATATTATTTTATTATGTTGAAAACTAAAATAGATCGACTGCTGTAATATGTGGGTAAGTAAAATAGATAAAATAACTTTTAATAGGGATAAAAAACTAAATTTTTAGCTCCATGATGCTCTAAGTTAGCTTTAACATTAGCTCTAAGTTAGCTTTAACATTAATAAGACACTCTTAAGTCTTAATTGAAGTCTGAACCCACTACCAAGGGAAAAGCAAGCCAGCAACTTCGGCATCTAGTAGTCTGATTAGGACCCCGTTTTGTTGTATCTGAATCAATCTAGTACCCCCAAAGTGTTTAGAGTATTCTTCGATCTGTGTCTTTAACACTTTACCCCTTTCTTTCTCTCTAAAAATGAGAGAACCGCCGATTCTCCGACGGAGGAATAACCCTCTTCCGTACGACATCGTACTGAACATCATGGAAAGGCTATCGGTGAAATCAGTGATGAGATTCAGGTGCGTATCCAAATCCATGGACTCCTCAATCACCAGTCACGATTTCATCTCCACCCACCTTAATAACATCAACAATGATCATGATCATGACAATGGCTATGTCATACACATGCCCTTGAGAGGAACAAGTCGCCCTTCGTGTTCATCTCCTCATCCTGACACATCAGTCTGTACGGTCGCTTTCGATCGCACGTTTGATAGGATTTCCCAGGTTAGAGTTCCCTTTGATTTTGATTTTAATCGTGCCCAAATAGTGGGTTCGTGCAATGGCTTATTGTGTTTAGCCACTTTTGATAATGTTATATATTTGTGGAACCCAGCATTAGAAGATTCAAGAGGTTGCCCGATACTTGCTTAGGAAAGTTAGAGTCCGTTCGGCTCGGATTTGCCTATCATTCCGAGAATGATGACTACAAGGTTGTCAGGATTTCATCTTTCCCTTTGTGTCTTCATGAGATTGAGGTGTACACATTAAGTTCAGATTCATGGAGAAGGGTTGGAAACTCATCGAAAGACAATTTTATATTCTGCGATAAGAATCTTCTTGTGCCAGCCCCATTGGTTAGTGGAGCTTTGCACTGGATGGCATATATCGTAGAAGGACAAGTGATGCGTTGGAGGTCGTCTATTATATCATTTGATGTCAATGCTGAGACATTCAGAAAGCTAGCACTGCCCAATTATACTGGCGATTCCTACTGTATTGCATTATTCAAGGGGAAACTGGCTTTCACTCTACATGACGGACATGGCAGCCAATACTCCATATGGGTGATGAAGGAGTATGGTGTGGTTGAGTCTTGGAATAAAATTTTTGTTCTACCGTATGAGTAGCTACTTGCCTTGCCTTTACCGAGTATGGTTCACTTCTGGTTTTCTACAGCTATGTCACTGATATGCTAAAGAATCGGGGATCTAAGTTTGTATTGATTGACATTGAAACTCTACATGAGAAGGAGGATCCTGATATCCAATATCCTTCATATGTAGCTACTTTCATGGAGAGCCTTGTTTTACTTGATGGAGCAAAAGTGGTGTCTTACTAAAAACAGATGGTAGCGTGCATGTGAGAATGAAGTCATTAGTGGTATGGATGAAGTGAAACCCTTGTTATTCATTTCCCTTTAGATCAGTAGTAGGTATGATAGTATTGGAAAAAGCTTCATTTTTATCCCAGGTTTACATTATCCTTTTGTGGCTCTATTACATATTAGTATTTGAATGTGGATGGTTGTTGTTTACATTTAACCTTAATATTGATGAAGCTAGATTATTGGCAGGGAATTGGTTTCATTATATGTGATCTTGCTATATCATCCTATCTCTTGCCTTCGAGAGATATATCTAGATAAGAAATTCTGTAATCTCTAAAGCTGAGAATGTTGAAAAGGAGCAGCCAAGTGCTTGTCTAGTTAGCATGTTACCATTCCAATATCATGTTCTTACTTTCCTGAATTTAGTTACCTGGTCTTTGTTGGTTTGTGTGCTACAAGAAGCTTATTTGTTTGACAGAGAATTGGTTCCAACATATGTGATTTTGCTATATCATTCTATCTTTGGCCTTTGAGAGTTGCATCTAGATAAGAAAGCTATTGTCTCATGCTTAGTTGGGTTCAATCACATGTTTATTGTCAAGGGATGTGGATTAACAAGTATAGGTGCTTAAATAATGTGTTTCTTTTAGTATAGGTTTGCTTTCTGTACTTACTAAAGCAGGACATTGGTATTTACCTTCTTTGATTTAGCAAAAACCAATTTTCCTCTCCAATTTCTGACAAACACATAAATAGAAGAAAAACTCAGCTCAACTGTAGCATCACAATTAAGTTTGAAGGAGTTGTGACTTGGTTTTGACCACCTGCTGGGACTTCTAAAAGAACCCCTAGCCTGACTTGATCATATCATCTGCTAATGCTCTTGAACCAGCTTGTGAAAGCTTCTAATCATCCGAACCTCCAATGACACCAATCCCTCATGTACAACTTTGTTTCTCTACATCCATATACAGTCAAAGATTTAAGGCCCCAAACAAAAGAAACTTCTCTTTATTTTCTTCATCTAATTGCAATACATTTGGTGGGTCAAGTAGCATTTCAATCAACTGGGATGTGGAGAAGAATTGCAGGCTGTCCAATCTAATACTCCATTGACTTTCAAACCAAAGTGCCCTGGCAAGATGACATTGAGTGAATAAATGCAAAGTAGACTAAGAGTTGAGGCCACAAAAAGGACAATTTAGATCAAGATTATGAAAATACCTGCTAGTTTGATCTGTGGTTGGAAGCAAGTTTGATGCAATCCTACACAAGTGCATTTTAAGTCTATGATGAAGCTTTGTCTTCCAAATCTTGCCTTTTAAAGTGTCCCACTATATTGTCCATCACTCTCCGCTATTAGATTGTATGCTGTTTTCCTTGAAAATTTGACCATTCACTGAACTTACCCATGCCCATCTCTCTGTTTGGCTACTATTCCACATTGGAATTTTTATGATTGCTTTTATTGAGTCTTGATCAAATAATTGATGTAGCTTTGGCACATTCCAACCTGTTTTCAATTGATTCATTAATTGGGAGACCACCAAGCAACAATCACCTTGTTTGGAGGCTGGACTAGGAGAGAAGTCAGGTAATCAAGGATCCTCCAATACTACTATACTAGAATGGATTCACCTAAACCCACCAATTCACATGCACCTTTTTGTAACAGAGTCCTAACTTCCTGTATGCTTCTTCCAAATCCATGAGGCTTTGGTTGTCTGAGGTGCTGTAAGTTAACCTGTTCTTAGGAACGGAGCTAGACTCTTGAGTTAGGGGGGAGGGGGGAAGAAGATATGAACAAATTAATTCATCAAAATTCGAATTAGCACCCATGAAGTTTTAACAAACAATCAACAAATGAAAAGATTTAAAAAAAAAAAAATGTTTCTTAAAACATTGCAATACTAATTATTATTGTTAACTAAAATAATCATTATCTATCAAAAGGAAACTCGGCATTATTTTAAATCTTATAAATTATCTATGATTGATTCGTACTAAATGTTGCGCCGATACTAATTATTATTGTTAAGTAAAATAAATAAAAAAAATGTGAGGAAAAATCACAAATAAACAAACAAAGATGTTAAACTAAAATACTAATTTGTTATAAGATTGTTGCTAATATCAATTATTTATGCCTAGTAACACTCTCACCTTGTTACAAGCATAAAACTCACTACAACAAGATTAGTTAATCTGCATAATTGTTGCATAAATGGAAAGTTGGCCTTCAGTAGAACGACTAGTAGCACTGGAAACTAACATTTTATTTAATTCAATGTATAGCTGTCAGTTAGTGATTGCCTCTACTTTAATTAGTGGAATTTCGTTGGTATCTATTTGAATTTTGCACTCATTCTTGTGTTTAGGGCACTGTTCCTCTTGTATATAAACAAACAAGAACTGTATCTTTTTGGATAAACGAGAAATCATTCTCTCTCAATCTCTAATCCTTTCACTAAATTTAATTCACCCCTCTCTATCAACTTAGATACTCTCTCTTCGTCTTAAACAGGATTTGGGTTTCTGATGAAGCCGAGATAACATAAAGAGGTTATAAACCTCGTTAGACTCATCATATGCGCTTTGTACGTGCAATAAGGTTTTTTATTTTTTATTTTTTGAACAAAAAGCTTATACTAAAAATCCCAGAATTTTTCCTTGTCAAATAAACCCTCTGTCACTCACTGAAAATACATGCATGTTTATGAGAGTGTAAGATTTAGAAGCAGGTACGGTACCTGAGGTACCTGACAACAATCCCTATATTCCTCTGGAAGCTCCTCAGCAGCCAACAATGCGTCAAACATGCCAAACTAAGTAAACCTGAATTGGCATTTTGGTTATAAGAAACTCTAAAAAAAAAAAAAAAAAAGAAGAAGAAAAAAAGCACTGAGTTGGTATAGAAAAGACAACGAAGTAAGATGCTTCTGAAATTCTTTTGAAGGTACATGAAAACGCACCTTTGAGAATCTTTTTTTTCCCACACAAAACACTATGCCTATGCAGAGTCACTCAAACAATATCAGATTAACAAAGGGTGAAAATGAAAAAGGGAATTAATTTTATAGTTCTAATGCAAAATCGCAACATGCAATGGATTATCGGATATTAGTATATTACATTAAATTGAATAAAGAACAGAAATTTGGCACATAATGATTTATGAGCCCTATTTATTGACACTGATGAAACATAAACTGTGTAAGGTAAAAACAGACACTGACTTGCTTATTTATGCATTACATCCTTAAATGCAAATGATGCCATGAATGATGAAAATAATATATAAATATATAAAAATAAAATTCTAGGTCTGTCAAAAGCATTCAATTGATTAATGTAAAACCAAAAATCGATCAAAATAGCTCAACATTACAAAACTTTAAAAAGGAATCAAATACCTACCTTAATAGAAATTAAGACCGGGCTTGTAGTCGATCTCTGTCTCTCTCACCAAGCTCTCTGTCAACAACAAACACCCTTCAATACATGCCTCAATAAAAATTCACTTCTCCAAGGAAACTAGATATAATGCACCTTTATATATTAAAAATCAGCGGATTTTCAAGGTTGCTGCGTTTGATTCTGTCATGAAACTGGTGGGCTTGTTAAATTAGAATAAATCTGTGAAGTAGGAAGGTGGGAGACGTGATATGCTTGATAGTGGCTAAAGGGAGTTGAGATAGTAGTGGGTAGTAGTAAGTTTGATGCAAGTTTGATCTGTGGTTGGAAGCAAGTTTGATGCAATCCTACACAAGTTTATTGTCAAGGGACATGGATTAACAAGTTTAGGAGCTTAAATAATCTGTTTCTGTTTGTACTGTTGTGTTCTTTCTCCTAAACAAACATGCTATGGTTTATACTAAGGAATTTTAAACAAATATGTGTTGAAAAGACTAACCTGTTTTTGGTTCTTGTTCTATTGTTAGTTACTATTGCTTGCATAACCGTTTACATGTTGTCACCATGGCTCCTTCACTTAGAGACCTCTGACTGCATGAGTGGGCTTACTGCAAAAGCACTGTATTCTGCATTTGATACCATCTATAATGCATATCCACCTCTAGTAGTTCTTATTCTTGGTTAGTTCTATTTGTTTACCAGTTTGTCTCTACTTGTACCTTTTTATCCTTCTATCAGTAAACTTGCAAAATTACCACCTATTGAAAAAACCAGTAAATCTGCAAAATTGCTTGTATTGTGTTTGTTTCTTGATCTTAGGGCTATGCTGGTGAGCAATAAAGCTTTATGAAAATTTGTCAAACAGGTAGAAATGAGAACTGAACAAAATAGATAGAAGATGGGGGAGACTAGAGGGAGTGTCCAAGCAAGTTTCTACAGAAAGCAAGGAGTTCAAGACCTCTAAAGCACCATGTTGTGATTTAATTGTGCTTTATATTCTTGGAAAAGGCCATCAAACGCGATAATTAATTCGCTAGAAAGATGGGATTCTTTGGCCTTTCATCTATACTATTAATAATAGGATTCTCATCATTGTGCACACCTTTGGTGTGGTGATCACTTCACAAATATAAATACTTGTGGGGTGTGGGGGGTAAGGGCTAGAGTTTTAAGTTTTCAGGAGGAAGTTTCGCAAACATATATATTTAGATTAGGATAGAGTAGAAATTCTATCTTGTAAAAAAAAAAAAAAAAAAATTCTTTGTTTGGTTTAATTTTAACATTTTTTTGTACTAGAATTCCGTCATACAAATTCTTAAACTCTCTAAAATACTCCAATCTTTTAGTTAAATAATTTTAAATTAAAAAACTGGTTAAAATAGTAATTTACTATTTCTAAGTTTTAGTCTTTTTTCCTTTATCTTTTCCATTTGGCATAAAACTTAGGACACTATCTTTATCTCATTTTTAAACATTATTACACGTTACCTTATTTCTTTCTTTAAAAAAAAAAAAAAAAAACACGATGATTTATATACAACTTTTAAACATTATAACACTAAACCAAAAAAACAAATAAATAAAAAAGAGCAGTATTGCACACGCAAAGCGCGCGTGATGAGTCTAATTTAACTATAAGTGGATAGGTAGAGAAGATTTTATTAGAACTTACTAGAAAGAATGCTAACTTTACTGGATTTCCCATCACTTCTAAATTTTAGGAGCTAGCTCTTTTTAAATATAACCAGGTATTACTCTTGTATTTGCAATTTACATTTATAGGGCTGCTTACCTTCATTTGTGCCTTTTATTTTAATTATTCATACTTTCTTTCATTTTGATTTTGAAGTGCATGATTATTTAAAATGGGAATCTTTATTTTGCATGGTGGACGGATTTGCTGTTGGGGAAAATGGAGGAATCATAATCTGCTGCATTATCTTCTTTTTAAAAAGAAGTTATAGCCTTAAATTTTAACCAAGTTTGTAACTAACACACCACCGCTAACCACCATACTCACACCGATCTTGCAACGAGAACCACAACAAACCTTGACCATGCTGATCTCACCACAAAAAATCACCTTAAAAAAAACCACCACTACCATGAGAGAGGGAGTGAGGACTGAAGGAGATCTCGACATTGTTAGAATTGCTTTCTCGCTCATCTAGTGGCTACTTGTCTTGAAAGTCAATCTCACACCTTTGTCGGAGCATGCTTTGGCCAACAACGGCTCTGGAAGAATGAGGGAGATGAGAGCGAGTCAGAGAGTGAAAGAGGGGGAGGCGAGAAATCAAAGATGAGGAGAGAGAGTTGAGAAAGAAAAGGAGACCATCAGACTAGAGAAAGACAAGACAGAGGAGAGAGAGAGAATAAAGGTGATTAAAAAACAAAATACAACAGTCTACAGTAATTTCTATAAGTAAGAGTGCACTGTAGCAAAATTGTAAAATTTTTAGGTTTACAAGTCCAAGTCATGCATCATTTTGGTGAGTTGATGCTAAAATTTAGCATATTCAGAGTTTTATTTCGGATACTTATGCTTTAACTCTCTCAAGCTATAAATAGAATGGGATAGTTTTGTAAGAATGAAAAGTGAATAAATGATACAATGGTGAAGCTTTGTTCTTATATACATGTGCTTTCCTCAAGGGTGGCTCCATATAGAGTCTAGGGTGGTCATAAGATCACCTTGGCTTGGAAAAAAAAAATTATTATGTATAAATTTAAAAATTTATGATTTTTTTTATTCGTAATATAACTTTTTGACCACCCTAAATATTTTTGAGGCCCAATGTAATTAAACTTTGGACAAACTTTGGCAATAAACTTGGTTGTAGACTAAGACTACAACTCCATTTAATATTTTTTTATTAGATGTGAATTTCAACAAATCCACAATTTAATAACATTTTCTTCTTATATCCTCCTTATTTGTAAAATTTTAAGAACATCAAAGATCAATAGTCATCAATTAAATATTTAAATTTTGAGTTTTGTAATCTAAATTTATACATATAAAATAAGAAATAGTAAATAATATCTGATTGACATAAAATTTGACATGTGTTTTAAGAATATAGAGAACATGCAATTTAATAATTAGAATTTTAAAATATGTAGCAATGTTAATTTCTTTAGTAAAAGTTTTAACCTTAGGTTACAACTAAGTTTGTAACCAAATTTTGTCCTCAAACTTTTGGTCTCTTTAGCAATATGTTATATCCTTGCAAACAAAAAGAACAAGTCTAATAAAAATTTTATTTAACTAAAATTTTGAAAGAGATGTAGTTTGCAATATTGATAATGAGACTATCATATAATGATTTCAAGATAAGAAAATTTGTAAGAGGAAATTGTAAGATTTTGTGTTTGCATATGTCTTTTTTCTTTTTTTGGTCAATATATGAAGTTCTATTTCTATTAGATTTTGTATAATTTAAGTTTCTTAATGATCATTCTAACAAAATTTCTACAGCTGCCACGGGCTTTCCTTGCCTTGAACTCTACAACACGTGTCTCACTTATCACATGACACCGTTGCAGTTGCTGTTAGTTGGAAACAGATACTTTCTTGTCACAGGACACCGTTTTCACATCAAATCATCTTCTTCCTTTCAACACATAGAGCTGTATCTATTTGATAAAGCCGTGTTATGTACAAGATATAACTTTACAGTTAAAGAGTTTGAACTCAAATATTTAAAAATTAAAATACATCAATAGGATCTATCCATATCCTTGATTTGAATTTGAGTTCTATCTTGAGGTGGCGATGTTTGATTAGAAAAAGGCTTTATCTTTATCTTCAACAGAGATTACCTTTGAATTGGAATCTGCATTGTTATCCTTTACCGAACATTTTGTAAAAAAAAAAAGATTAGAAAAGTGATAGCAGTCGTATGGAGAAAAATGGATTACAGTGAAGGACTTAATAAGGAGAGAAAAAAGACACAAGAAGTATTTAATGATGATATGGATAATGATTGTTTTTTTTACTGTTACATCGTTTGGAAATCTGAGGCTTAAAAAATGTGAATTGTATAACTTGAACTTATCTTTTATATTATATATATACACACACACACCAAAGCTCTACCTGACTCTCGAGTTTTTGAACCTTATAACCATATTCCAAATAATCCACAAGAAAAGCAACATACGGTATTCTATGCTCTGTGTCTTTAACCATTTACCTCTCTCTCTTAGTGTCTCAAAATGTCCAAAATGAAAGAACCACCGATTCTCCAAAGGAGGAATAACCATCTTCCTTATGACATCGTACTGAACATTATGGAAAGGCTACCGGTGAAATCAGTGATAAGATTCAGGGGGGTATCCAAATCCTTGGACTCCTCAGTCCAAAATCACGATTTCATCTCCAAACACCTTAATATCAACAAAAATAATCTTGAAAATGGTTATGTCATACACAAGCCCTCGTGGGAAGCAAGTCGCCTGATATATTCTTCTCCTCCTGACACATCAGTGTTTACTGTCGCTTTTGATCGCACGTTGGATAGAATTTCTGAGGTTGGATTCCCCTTTAAATTTATTTCTAAGTTTGCCCAAATAGTTGGTTCATGCAATGGCTTATTGTGTTTAGCCATTTCGGCTAATATTATATTTTTGTGGAACCCCAGTATTAGAAAATACAAGAAGTTGCCAAATACTTGCTTAGAAAAATTAGAGTATGTTAAACTCGGATTTGCCTATCATTCCGAAAATGATGACTACAAGGTTGTGAGGATTTCGTGTTCCTCTTTGCATATACGTGAGATTGAGGTGTACACATTAAGTTCAGATTCATGGAGAAGGGTTGGAATCTCATCGACAAACAATGTTATCCTTTGCCATGATAATCTTCTTGTGCCAGCTCCAATGGTTGGTGGAGCTTTGCACTGGATGGAAAATATCTTAGAAGGAAAAGTTATTGGTCGGAGTATGTATATTATGTCATTTGATGTCAATACTGAAACATCCAGAAAGCTGGCACTGCCCGATCATTCTGATGATCCCAACTGTATTGCATTATGCAAGGGAAAACTGGCTTTCATTACAAGTGAACAACATGGCTATCAATACTCCATATGGGTGATGAAGGAGTATGGTGTGGTTGAGTCTTGGAATAAACTTTTTGTTGTACCATTTCAAAGAGCAGCTTATTGCCTTGCCTTTACAGAGTATGGTTCACTTCTGGTTTGCTACAGCTACAACAATGATCAAGTAGAGAGTCATGGATTTAAGTTTGTGTTGATTGACACTGAAACTCTACATGAGAAGGAGGATCCTGATATCCAATGTCCTTCATATGTAGCTAATTTCATGGAGAGCCTTGTTTTACTTGATGGAGCAAAAGCAGTGTCTTACTAAACAGATGATTGCGTGTATGTGACAATGAAATCATTAGTAGTATGGATGAAGTGAAACCCTTGTTATTCTTTTTACTTTAGTTCAGTAGTAGGAATGATAGTATTGCAAAAAGCTTCATTTTTATCCCAGGTTTACATTAGCCTTGTTTTTGTCTCTATTAAATTTTAGTATTTTATATTTGTATGTGGATGGTTGTTGTGCTCATACCGAAGTCTGGCAATGTTAACAAAAAACAATACTTGGCCAATGTGACAAAGACCTAGATTAGAGCCCTCCTACGGTCCTACCTTCAATTTATGAGAGGAAATGACCAAAAAACCAGAACAGAATCAAAGATTCTCTAAAACTGATAATGTTGAAAAGG
This sequence comes from Quercus parvula, assembly GCA_030820535.1. Taxonomy (NCBI): domain Eukaryota; kingdom Viridiplantae; phylum Streptophyta; class Magnoliopsida; order Fagales; family Fagaceae; genus Quercus; species Quercus parvula. Next base: position 43,009,201 of record JAUAME010000003.1, read on the forward strand.
AGTAGCCAGTGCTTGTCTAGCGAGCATGTTATTGTTACTATTCCAAGCTCCTGACCTTAGTTCCGTGGTTCAAGCTACATGGTCTTTATTGCTTTGTATACTACATTTAACCTTCATATTGATGACAAAAAATTAATTTATTTGACAGAGAATTGGTTCAAATATATGTGATCTTGCCATATCATCCTTTCTTTGAGAGATGTATCCAGATAAGAAATTCTATTATCTTATGCTTAGTTGGGCTCAATCACATGTTTATTGTCAGGGGATGTGGAACAACAAGTTTAGGTGCTTAAATGATGTGTTTCATTTAGTACTGTTGTGTTCTTTATCCTAAGCAAACATGATATGGTTTATACTACTAAGGAATTTATAACAAACACGTTTTAAAAAGATTGTTGATCTACTTATGGTTGTTGATGCTATTGCTACATGGCCTCCCCATGGGTCATTGATTTAGAGACCTCTGAATGCATAAGTGGAGCCTATTCACTGTATTCTGCATTCAATATCATCTACAATGCATATCTGCCTCTTGTAGTTCTCATTCTTGGATAGCCCTCTTTGTTTACCAGTTGGTTTCTGTTTGTACTTTTTCATCCTTTTATCAGTAAACTTGCAGAATTACTACTTACTGAAAACAATCAGTAAACCTGCAAAATTGCTTGTATCCGTGAGTTTTCTTGATCTTAGGGCTATGCTGGTGAGCAATAAATCATTGCAAAATCTGTCAAACATGTAGCACAAACCATGATAAATTGATAATAAATTTCTCTTCTCAAAGTATGAGAAAGATAGAAAGGTTGAACAGAAGAGACAGAAGAAAGGAGACTAGAGCGGGTGCCCAAGCAACTTATCCCTTTGAACCAATGAGAAAAGAATGGTAGTCCACTTGAATGAAGGATAAGAGCTTGAGCAATGCAGTCCCTGCTAGTTTACAGAAAGAGAGGAGTTACAGCCCTGTAGAACACCGTATTATGATTTAATTTTGCTTTATATTCCTTAAAAAAGGTCATCGAACTCGATTATTACTTCATTAGAAAGACCAGTTTGCTTCAGCAAAATTTGACTGTAGTTGGAGATGATTTTTTAGAACAAACTGGAAAGAATGCCAAGTTTTATTAGGACCATTACATATTGCTATTTTACTGAGGTTATTAGTGCACCAACTTCAGTGTAATTTGGATATTTAACCGAAGTATGATTTTTTTTCTTTTTTTTTGGTTCATTTAGTTTGGGTGTATTTTATATTTGACTTAAAGTAATTTCATGCAGATTACTTAAGTAAGCTGCTCTCTTACTAATATTGTAATGATGGACGCAACATGAGACTTGCAAAATGCAATCCTAAAGGCACAAATATATAAAAGATTGTATGAATTGAAGGAAATGCTTTGACTTTTGAAGATCACGAATTATCTAGTTTGGCGTTGAAGTTTGTTTTTCTAAGATGTTTGTACGAGTGGATGGGCTTGTAAATGCCCTTTTCCTATTTACTGTAGTTTCTATTCTGATTTTTTTTTTTTTGGATAGGTATTACTTCTGAATTTTAGGAGCTAGCTCTTTTTGAATATATCCACGCGTTCCTCTTTTATTTTCAATGTACTGGGCTTGCTTACCTTTATTAGTGCTTTTTATTTCAATTATTGTTACATACCAAAAAAGGTCCTTCCTACTTGTTTTCATTTTGCTTTTGAAGATGAACAGTCATATAATTTGGGAATTTTTGTTCCATCATTTTTTTTTACCATATAAATTGGGCAAATGTCCTATTGGGGAAAATGGAGGAAATGGATTTTGTCTTGCAGTAGCACAATTAGATTCTCTGTTCTTGTTTTTGGTAGTCATACTGGCTTCTCTAGTCACATAGGTGGTATCGAGCATGGTGATTCTTCTTCTGTTTATTTAATTCCGGATAGGTAAATGCACAACTCATGCACCTCACATGAGATTGAACCTATGAACTCACCCTCCACCCATCACTTACAAGGGGAGGATATGTCATTAGGCCCAAGGACGATTAATCTTGGTTTTAAACCCCAGACCAGACTACTTGGTCCAAACAGGAGGCCCTTAGGCCCGTTCTTATAAGTTATAACCTAAAAAACTGGCCTGGAAAAAAATGTTCAACTTGTGCGAACCACAGTTAAACTGCCTGTTTGAAAAACTGTGGCCAGTCCTAGCCGTTCAAGAAATAGTTTTTTTAATTATTTCTCTTAATATGGGTGAATGGGTTTTAGATTATGTTTTGAAATTTTTTTTTGTTGTTGTTGTTGGATGATGCAATGATGGTTTTCTAAATTTCAATGGATTTCTGCGATCATTGTTGATCTTGCTAATTAATGTGATTAATTTGGATTTCTCTGACTATTCTGTTGTTGTTGCTGCTGCTGCTGCTAATTTTCTGTGAATGTCGTCAGGATGGGTCATTGACTTAGAGACCTCTGAATGCATGAGTGGTGCTAATTCATTGTATTTTGCATTCAATATCATTTATAATGCATATCAACCTCTTGTAGTTCTCATTCTTGGTTTGGCCTCTTTGTTTACCCGTTGGTCTCTACTTGTACTTATTCATCATTTTATCAATGAACTTGCAAAATTACGACTTATTGAAAAAATTAGTAAACCTGCAAAATTGCTTGTATTGTGTTCGTTTTGTTGATCTCTGGGCTATGCTGGTGAGCAATAAAGTGTTGAATTTATTGGTACAGTGTTGAGTTTATTGCTATGCTGGTGTGAGCAATAAATACAGTGTCGAGTTTCTAGGCATGTAACAATAACCATAATTCTAACAGCAAGTATTGTATGTTTGACTTGAAGTAGTTTCATGCTGATGACTGAACTAAGCTACTCTCTTATAAATATCATAATGATGGAGGCAACAAGAGGCTTGCAAAAAGCAAGCCTAGAGACATAAACATATAGCAGATGGTATAAATTTTAGTAGCCCACATCGTATCCTTTATATCTTTCACTGCAAATTTGGGAGAGGAAACGCTTGGACTTTTGAAGATCTACTTTGGAGTTGAAGCTTCTTTCTCTATGTGGTTTGTACGCATGATGGATACTTGTAAATGCCCTTTACTAATTTACTGGATTTTCTATTATGATTTTTTTGGATTGGTATTAGTAATACTGTATTAGTACTTCTGAATTTAGGAGGTAGCTTTTTTCAAATATATCTGCCTGTTACTCTTGTATTTTCAGTGTACTGGGGTTGCTTACCTTTCTTAGAGCTTTTTATTTCAATTATTGTTACATGCCAAAAATGGTCCTTCATACGTGCCTTCATTTAGCTTTTGAAGATGCATGACCAGATAATTTGTTGTTGTTGCTAAATTTCTGTTCTGTTCTGTTCTGTTATATTATGTTCTTTGAGTATTGTATTCAACTATGCACTATAAACTTATCAAATATATATATATATATAAATTGTTTTCGCTATACACTATACTTGTTGAATGTTATGTTTGTTGTTGAATTCATAACCACTATACTTTATAGGTTTATGGGGTATTTTGGTAAATTTTCAGGTTTTAGTGATATTTTGGTCATTTTTTTTTAAGTTTAAGTGGGTATTTTGGTAAATTTCAGGTTTTATGGATATTTTGGTCATTTTGTAAGTTTCAGGGGTATTTCAGTATTTTTATTGGGTTGATGGGGGTATTTTAGTTAATTTTTAGGTTTCAAGGGTATTTTCGTAATTTTGTATTTTTGAGCATATTTGGTCCTTTTTAGTTTAGGGGGGTATATTGGTCATTTTAAATGATTTTAGAAGTACTTTGGTCATTTTTAAGTTTTAGGGACATTTTAGTAATTTTGATTATTGGGTAATTGGATGGGTTAAAGTTTACTCATAATAATTGGGTTGGGTTGGGTTTGGGTTAGAACCAATTAGCTAAATGGGTAAATACGTGTTATGTACCAAACTCAATTATGCTATTCCAAACTCACCCATTTGAAACCCTTAGATTGAACCTATAACTTGACCTACTTTCATCACTTACAAGAGAGGATATGTCATTCGGTCCAAGGACAGATAATCTTGGTTTTAAAACCTGAATCAGACTAGTTGGTCCAACCAGTTAGACAAACTTGAACTAACTTTAACAATTGTAACTATAAGTACTATAGAAACTAGAAAGTAGAAAATGGCTTCAACCAATGATAGTCGTTTAGCATTATATTATAGGAAGGGAATGATTAATCACACAGCTAGGTATAAACATATAAAATTTTCAATATGTAGGGTCTATTTGGGATTTGCTTATTTTGCTGAAATTAAATTTTTTTTGCTGAAAGTATTATAGATAAAAGTAAAAGTTAGCTAGAATAGTAAGTGAGACCCATAAATAGTACCAAAAAGTGCAGTGAGATCCAAAAATAGTAGAAAAAGTAAGCTGAATAGTAAATTAAGCTGGCAAAAAATAAGTTATCCAAACAAATAGATAGCGTGTTGAGATTGAGTGAGCTGCCGTTTTGGCACAATGCGGAGTACCTTCTCTCTCTTTTTAGTAGTATAAACGTTGCATTTTTTTTTTTTTTTTAAAAGCAATACAACCATTTCGCTTAACTTTTATCATACATGTCTAACTTTTTTTTCTTCTCTTTTTTTCATTTAACTCGATGGTACTATCTTTAGCAGTAAAAAATTTAACACATATGGCATGAATCAAAAAACCATGTGTTAGGAGCATTAGCATTGATGGAGGCAAATAGGTAAAATACTAAATTTAGCAACAAAATATAACAAAAGTGGAACATAAGGCTAATGCAATAGTGGAGCAAAAGTTATATTTTAAATTTTGAGCTAAGTACAATGTAGTTAAGATGGTAATATATATATATATATTAGAAGATATGCTATTTTATTGTGTTAAATGTTACAACACTTATTGTTATCACAATATTTTCACAATTGTTGAGATCTCAATTTCTTATAGATGAAATAAAAAAATGTTAAGTTCACAACATTTTAACATTAATTTTTATAGTGCCTAAAGTTTTTTTTTTCCTAGTAATTGGTTTGTGTTTTTTTTTTCTTTTAAATATTTATATAAACTGGCATATATATTATTATACTGACACAACAAATTTCACAATATTTTCACAATTATTGAGGTATCAATTTCTTACAAATCGAAATAAAAAAAATAAAATATGAGACTGTGACCAAACACAATTGAAAATAAATGTTTTGAGAAAATGTTACAACACTTATTGTTATCACAATATTTTTACAATTGTTGAGATCTCAATTTCTTATATATCAAATAAAAAAAATGCTAAATCCATAACATTTTAACTTTAATTTCACAACAAATCATAGGTAAGCTATTATTGATGGATAGCATTGGAGCTATAGTGCTTCTGGTTTATTCAACTGGCACTGTAGCTATAATGCCTAAAGTTTTTTTTTTTTTTCCTAGTAATCGGTTTGTGTTTATTTTATTTTTTGAAATATTTATGTAAGTTGGCATATATATTGTTATACTTTCACAATTATTGACGTGTCAATTTCTTATAAGTTGAAATAAAATAATAAAATATGAGATTGTGACTAATCATAACTGAAAATAAATGTTTTGAGAAAATGTTACAACACTTATTATTATCACAATATTTTCATAAGTGTTGAGATCTCAGTTTCTTATAGATCAAATAAAAAAATGCTAAGTCCACAACATTTTAACATTAATTTCTATTGTGTCTAATTTTTTTTTTTCCCAGTAATCGATTTGTGTTTTTTTTTTTCTTTTAAATATTTATGTAAGCTGGCATATATATTGTTATACCGACAGAACAAATTTCACAATATTTTTACAAATTTTGAAGTATCAATTTCTTACAAATTGAAATAAAATAATAAAATATGAGACTGTAATTAACCACAATTGAAAATAAATGTTTTAAGAATAATAATATCAATGTTATCAGTTTAAAACCAATAATAATTTGTAATTTAGAATTTGTTCTAAAAATTTTATGAATATAATATTTCTCTCAAATAAAATAAAAAAATATCTATTTGAATCCTAAAAATGAAGATATTATGAAAATATTGTGATATTTTATTATATTTTTATATATATTTTTTAATATAATCAAATGAGATGAGGCAAAATTTATGCTTTCGCACGTACAATTTATATTAATTTTTTTACTGCTGGGTGCAGCACGTGAATATAGAAAAGTGAAAATGAACACCATTCTTTTTTTTAAACCAATCATCACCTTAGGTTCTGTTGAAGTGGGCCCGTGTGTGCGCCTTGAATTGCCCCAAGCTCAAGTCAATTACCAAATACTTGTTGTATTAGGAGTCCAAGGCAGCCGACTTAACATATATCCCTATATATATGTTATTAGTTACGGCAATAGTGAGAGAGAGTACGTGAAGGCACTCACAGAGCGAGCAAGATAGAGAGGAGTCTTGGGCGCCATCGCTTTTCCACCAACGCTTTTCTTTTTCTTCACACTCTCTCTCTCTCTCTCTCTTTCCACCAACGCTTTTCTTTTTCTTCACAAACTCTCTCTCTCTCTCTCTCTCCCTAAACCCAAAACCATGGCCAAAGAAGCGGAGGTGAGGCTACCGAGACCGACACGTGTCAAGAACAAAACTCCGGCGCCGATTCAAATTACCGCCGAGCAGATCCTCCGTGAAGCGCGTGAACGACAAGAGGCTGATATTCGGCCTCCGAAGCAGAAGATCACCGACGCGACTGAACTCTCCGACTACCGGCTTCGCACGCGGAAGGAGTTCGAAGACCTAATCCGCCGCGTGCGATGGAATATCAGTGTTTGGATCAAGTACGCGCAGTGGGAGGAGTCTCAGAAGGACTTCAATCGAGCTCGCTCCGTTTGGGAACGAGCTCTCGAGGTGGATTATCGGAACCACACGCTGTGGTTGAAGTACGCGGAGGTGGAGATGAAGAATAAATCCATAAATAACGCGAGGAACGTTTGGGACCGTGCCGTCACTCTCTTGCCAAGAGTGGATCAGTTGTGGTACAAGTACATTCACATGGAAGAGATGCTTGGCAATGTCGCCGGAGCCAGACAGATCTTCGAGCGGTGGATGAGTTGGATGCCGGACCAGCAAGGTTGGCTTTCCTACATCAAATTTGAGCTCCGTTACAATGAAATAGAGCGAGCTAGGCAGATTTTCGAGCGGTTCGTGCAGTGTCACCCTAAGGTCGCTGCTTGGATTCGCTACGCCAAGTTCGAGATGAAGAATGGCGAGGCTGCTAGGTCGAGGAATGTCTATGAACGAGCCGTTGAAAAACTCGCTGACGATGAAGAAGCCGAGCAGTTATTCGTTGCATTCGCCGAATTCGAAGAGCGGTGTAAGGATTCAGAGCGTGCTAGGTGTATCTACAAGTTCGCTCTTGATCATATATCGGAAGGAAGGGCTGAGGACTTGTATAGAAAATTTGTAGCATTTGAGAAACAGTATGGAGATAAGGAAGGAATTGAGGATGCCATAGTGGGAAAGAGGAGTTTTCAGTATGAAGATGAAGTGAGAAAAAATCCATTGAATTATGATTCATGGTTCGATTATATTCGATTGGAAGAGAATGTTGGGAAAAAGGATAGGATTAGAGAAGTGTACGAGCGAGCCATTTCGAATGTGCCTCCTGCTGAAGAGAAGCGGTATTGGCAGCGATATATTTATTTGTGGTAAGTAATGTGGTTGAGAATGCAGTTTGAAGTTTGATTAATTCGAGTTCATATGCTCAATTTTTGTTGCTGATTTTTTGTTTGTGATTTTTAGGATTAATTATGCATTGTATGAAGAGCTTGATGCAGAAGATGTGGAGCGCACAAGAGATGTGTACAGGTAAGTTTGTGATTGTCAAAAACTTATTTTTGTGGTTGGTAAAGTTGATGTACTGCATAAAGTTTATGTTTAGACTTAAAAATGTGGCAGATAGCTCTAACAGATTGTGTTGTTTTCAATGTATGCTTTTGCATGATATTGTTCATACTTCACTTGTATTTGTTGCTGTGTGTGGCCAAAATAAATTCAAGGTTGTAATTTAGATGTTTACACAAGGCGGTGTTGTGTTTCACATGCTATTTTGTTGCAGTTTTCTTTCATTTGTAGTTCTTGTTTCATGCATAGTATACGGATCCTCTACCATAACTTTGAGTGTCCTTTAGTAGCAATATTTAATATGGTGTGAAACTCACCTCTGAATGAATAACACTAGTGCACTAAAAAAATTAATTGAAAATGCAGGTTTGTTAATAACTTATAAACGATGTGACTGTTGATTACTTAATACATGATCATAAATTTCGGTTATGTAGGAGATTTTATGCTGTACAATCAATTTGGTTTCAAGTATTTTTTTTTTGGGTTCCTATGAACAATTAATAAGGAATTGTAAGTGTTTACAACTTGGAAATCTCTCTGATGTACATTCATTATAAAAATTACTATATGAAAACTGTTAATGCGAATTAAGTTACTTACACAGTCATTCACAACAGCACTTGTAACTGGTTTTCCTATGTATGATTCACACGAGTGGACAAACCCAAGTGACTTTGAAGAGATTGCTCACTTACTGTTAATTTTTCCAGGGGGTGTCTGAAGCTCATACCTCATGAGAAATTCTCTTTTGCAAAATTATGGCTTCTAGCTGCTCAATTTGAGATCCGGCAGCTAAATCTCAAGGCTGCACGACAAATCCTGGGAAATGCAATTGGAAAAGCTCCTAAAGATAAGGTCATTTACTGATAGAGTTTAAATATGTACTATATTTGGCATATTCCACATATTCTCACACTTGTGATTTTGCTTTTTAACCCAATAGATATTCAAGAAGTATATTGAGATAGAGCTTCAGCTTGGAAATATAGACCGTGGCCGAAAGCTTTATGACAAGTATTTGGAGTGGGCGCCTGAAAACTGTTATGCATGGAGCAAGTATGCGGAGTTAGAGAGATCTTTGTGTGAGATTGAGCGAGCTAGGGCAATCTTTGAGCTTGCAATTGCCCAACCAGCACTGGATATGCCGGAGTTATTGTGGAAGGTACATGCAATAGTTTTTCAGTAAATTTCCTGTTACTCATAAAAATGAAAGAAGTTATTTCAGGATGATGTTTGTAGATGCTGTTTCTTGATTCATTCCATAGTTTTTCAGTAAATTTTCTGTTACTCATAAAAATGAAAGAAGTTATTGTTTCTTGATTCTTAATCCTGCTATTCCAGAAATAATGAAAAATGGGCCCTATCTGATAAATAAATGTTTATTCATTTCTTTTTGTGACCTAAATTGGGTCAGTTCTGCTTATAGTCTGATTTATTTTGCCACTTGATATCCCATAATTCTGCGGATGTGATGATCACTTTTTTGGTTACTAGTGTTGCAATTTGACTTGATTGTAAGAAAGCTTTGGCATACTTTTTTAAAGCTTGTTGACTAAATTGATTTTTAGATAATTGGTAATAATACATTTATTTATTTTGTGGCAGGCATACATTGATTTTGAAATATCAGAGGGTGAATTTGAAAGGACCAGAGAGCTCTATGAGAGGCTTCTGGACAGAACAAAGCACTTGAAGGTCTGGATAAGCTATGCAAAGTTTGAAGCGTCTGCCATGGAGGAGGATGCTAAGGGTTCAGACTTGGCAGAAGATGATCTCCAGGAGCATCATCATGAACAAAAGAAGCAATGCATTCAGCATGCTAGAAGTAAGGAATTTTTGGCAAAATCTTATTGTTTATATCTTTTAATTTATAATTTGATTGTGTTTAAATTCCATCACAAATAAAACAAGCTCTAACTCTTTTCTTTTGTTTTCTATGAATCAGGGGTTTTTGAGAAAGCCATTAACTACTACAGAACATCTGCACCTGAGTTAAAAGAGGAAAGAGCAATGCTACTGGAAGAGTGGCTGAACATGGAGAGCAGTTTTGGGGAGCTTGGTGATATTAGTTTAGTCCAGGCTAAGCTGCCAAAGAAGCTGAAAAAGAGGAGGCAGATGGTGTCTGAGGATGGTCCGGCTGGGTATGTTAATTAACTTATAAAAGTCTTATTAAGATTTGATAAAATTGTGTTCCTTACATTCTTTAGGCTTTTCCTTATTTGCCAGTACTAACAAGTTTAAATTGGCAGGTATGAGGAATACATTGATTATATGTTCCCTGAGGAAACTCAGACGACTAATCTTAAAATCTTGGAAGCTGCCTATAAGTGGAAGAAGCAAAAGATTTCTGATGAAGACTAGCATGGTTACCTGTTTTTGTAGAATTGTAGCTTTTGGTGTAAATACACAATTGTTTTTTTTTTTAATGTTAATTGGGTGAAAATGAAGTAGTTTAGCTGCTAATCATATTTTCCTGGAATGAACGATTGCACCCCCAAAATCAGTTGAGGGAACTTAAGAGTTGTACAGAGTGTCTAGATTAGATTCTGAGAATTTATTATCATAGTGATGAAACAAGCATATCCTTCTAGGCTGAAATTTATTTTTTCAATTCCTGAAATGAACTGATTGTTGACAATAGATAGTGTCATGTGATATCCTCTATGGAGAAATTTTTCATAGACATTTTAATAGCTTATGGTGCATTTACTGTGTTATTACTAATGCCACAGATATGGTAAGCTCTAGATGAATGTGCCACTGTACATGGCATTGGATGAAAGTTTTATATTGCATGCCTTTTTGATCTTAAGTTTTTCTTTTGTTTGGGTTAAGAGAGAGTTCAAAAATGTAGCCAATAATATGGCTAAGTGCTGCTGTCTATAATTCAGTACTGATCTGTAACAGTTCTTCCCTTCCCCTTTCAGTCTGGGTGAATTGCTGCCCATATATTTAGGTTGTATTACCAATGAGGTTCTTGTATAAATACCAGGCGGTGTGGAAGGCTGTTAACAAGTAAATGGTCGGATTTTTGGGATGCAAATGTAGCTTCTTTGCCTACATCTTATTTAAGATTCTTGTGTACTTGGGCTACACGCCATTTTTGATTAATAAATATTGTTATTTATCAATTATCTTATATATACATACAACTCTTTTAAACTTGCCAGCTGTAACTGTTCATATGACAAATGTGAAGGAACTGAAGTGTGTTGCAGAAAAGAAATGAGTCAGAGAAAGTAGAAGAATAAGAAAAGAAATGAATGCAAAGTGAGAGAGAAGGAGAAAGACGCACCAAAAGTTAAGTGAGAAATAAATTCAATCTTATTCGAATGCCCCAATTTGTAGTACACTACTAATGACCCAATTGGTCTGATGTCACCTCCTTAGGTACTATGTACCTTGAGGTTGAGGGGGAAGGGAAGCTGGGAAGGGTTTAGGTAGTAGAGTAGAGATTTCCAACCATTTCAAAAAAAAAAAAAAAAAAAAAAAAAAAAAAAAAAAAAAAAAAAAAATCTGTAGTTCATTGATATGTATTTTATACTTAAATCTGTGCGTGTATTGAAGCCAACTAATCTTGTTATTTGTTGTTAAGGTCTAAAAAGTTATAATGCTGTACCAAGGCCCAGAGTGACATAGTAAGTTAAACTCCATGAAAAAAAATAATAAAAGGCTTGAGCTCACAACAAAGAAAAAAAGGATGGTAGGCCCAAATCCATTAAAAAAGATTTAAGCCTAAAACCCACGAAGGGATAGGCCTTAGAAATGAAGGGAAGAAAGGAAGAAGCTGAGCTTGTCAAAATTAGAAAATCAAAATGGAGTCTAGTGATAAGAACTGGGCCGGGATACCTAAGGACTGCCAAGAGCCCGAGGTTCTTGGGGCACACAACAAAGCTAGGATGAGATTAAGATAGCTCGAAAGGAGTGCCTAGAAACATAAGGAACAAAGAATAGATACGTCCTTTTTAGCCACCCAATGATGTAGAAAGGAATCAGAGAACTTGGGGACTAACAATTCATGAACAAAGGACTGGTACCTTAGGGAACCCAGAAAGAAAAACCACGAAGGGAAGTAGTTGGGAAAACTTTCAACCTGATAGAGATGGAATCATCTCACTCGGGAAAAATGACAAAAGGAAAGGTAACTAAAAAGCTTAATCTGAAAAGGTGAGGTGTAGAAGCCTTGAAGGAAGAGAGATTAGAGGTCAACTCTCTAGGGACACCCCAGAAAGGAAAGTCCGCAAGAGGCTTTTGGGGAAAAAATACCAAAAGAAAAAAAATTATGAGAAACAAGGAAGGGACCAGCCACTAAAGTTGCTAGCACAACATGGGCTCTGGTACCCAAGGGAACAAAGAAGGGGAATCAGCGGTACCTCGGAACCCTAGGATGACACTATAAAAGGGAAACATCCAACAGTAAAAGGGCATTCAGCAACAGTGAAACAAAATAGAATCACTAAAAAAACTTTGTCAAAAAACTTAAAGAAAGTAGTAAAATAAAGAGAAATATCGCCCACTATCCTAAAAACAGCCATTACATAACATACTTAGATTCAAAGGAATTCAAACTTTGCAAGTCTTAGAGGCTTAGGGAGCCATCTAAGTCTGTAATTTTTGAGCTTATTTGGACCTTGTAACATGTCTTAGTGAGCACATTGTAATTCACAATTAAGAAAAATAATGAAATATCTCACATAATTTTAAGGATCCCTAGCATTTATTTTGCATCTTTCTTTGTTATATTGCTCCTTTACTGTTTCTTGCTATTCCATACATATATATTTCTTGTTTGCTAGTATATATGTATTGTAAGATTTTTGCTTTGTGCACCACTTGGTTTGTAATCAGTCCATTTAGTTGCGGTGAACCAAGTCCAGTCCCTTGAAACAACAACTAAAAGGTCCATGGCCCTTGCTTCTACTTGGGCCTGGACACTGTCCGAAAAGGACCATCATAGTTGTATAATCTGTTGTAACAATACATAACAATAAGTGTAATAGACTTTCCACTAGTTCTATCAATCGTAAGTAACACAACTGTAGAAACTGTCTTCAACCAATGATACTATGACATTCGTTTAGCATTATATCATAGGGAGGGAACGATTAGTTGCACTGCTAGGTATAAACGTTTGATGCTTCGTACGACATGTAGTTTGCTTAGTTTTATCATCGCTTGACAAAGACCGACCCAGTGAATTTGAGTGAGCTGCCATTTACTGGCCTAATCACTGCATGATCTTGTGCAACATGTCATATTGTCTCAACAACAAATAGGATGAAGTTGAAGAGAGACTTCTTTTGGATGGTGTTGTTGACAAGTTCAGGTGCTTTTTATATGGTTGTAAGGATGTCCATAGTCCATGCTCCTAGTTAATCAAGAGGCTTGGATATTAGAAAAACTAGTCGCTAACCCGTGCGATGCACGGAAAAGTTATTGTGTATGAAAATTTAAACAATTCTTTTTTTCTTCCTCTTTGATTGTACATTGAATTCTAGTCTCAAAAATTCCTACTATATGAAACATTAATTTACTAAATCAAAAATATCAATGAAACTTAAATTACAATTAACAAAAACACAATCCATAAACTTAAATTAAATCCAAACACAAACAAACGAACAAAAAAGAAGTATCATATTTACAATGACAATTCAACAATTCAAATATATTATGAATTGAATTTTATAGAATAACACTAATCTTTTAATTAAGAAATTGAATTTTTGTTATTGAGTATAAAGCTTGATTGGTAGTGGTTACTACTCAATTAATATTGAAAAGGTTGCTCGTATAGCTATCACGAAAATATCCTATTCCATGATAATGAATAAAGAGACCATAGTTGAAAAATGGAGAAGGAGATGAGGAGAAAAAGTAACAAAAAGATAAAACAATAAAAAATAAGAAATGGTTGAAAGTTAAAAGGTGTGGCTAAGGGTGGATGAGACAAGAGGAGTACGTGTGTGGAGGAGAAAAACAAAGAGGGGGAAAAAAAAGCTGAAGAAGAAGAAGAGAGAAACGTGTATTTGGATTAAAAAAAATAAGATAATGGGAAAAATAAAATAAAGAATAATAAGAAATTTAAATTAAAAAATGTTACCATAATATTTTTACAATAAATTTTAATTGGTAGGTTATTACTATATAATATTGATGAGAAAAAAAATAATTTTTCAAAAATAATTAAAAAAATAACACTGGCGACAGAAGAGTTGGCGGCGGTTGCGATAGTGGCAGTAGTAATGATTGCGGATGGTTGTGATTGTTGTTTATTGTAGTGGATATATTATTTTATTATAATGGATATATTATTTTATTGTGTTAAAAGTTAAAATAGATCAACTGCTGTAATATGTAAGTAGGTAAAATAGATAAAATAACTTTTAATAGAGTTAAAAAAACAAAATTTTTAACATGAGCTCTAAGTTAGCTTTAACATTAATAAGACACTCGTAAGTCTTAATTGAAGTCTGAACCCACTACCAAGGGAAAAGCAAGCCAGCAACTTCGGCATCTAGTAGTCTGATTAGGACCCCGTTTTGTTGTATCTGAATCAATCTAGTACCCCCAAAGTGTTTAGAGTATTCTTCGATCTGTGTCTTTAACACTTTACCCCTTTCTTTCTCTCTAAAAATGAGAGAACCGCCGATTCTCCGACGGAGGAATAACCCTCTTCCGTACGACATCGTACTGAACATCATGGAAAGGCTATCGGTGAAATCAGTGATGAGATTCAGGTGCGTATCCAAATCCATGGACTCCTCAATCACCAGTCACGATTTCATCTCCACCCACCTTAATAACATCAACAATGATCATGATCATGACAATGGCTATGTCATACACATGCCCTTGAGAGGAACAAGTCGCCCTTCGTGTTCATCTCCTCATCCTGACACATCAGTCTGTACGGTCGCTTTCGATCGCACGTTTGATAGGATTTCCCAGGTTAGAATTCCCTTTGATTTTGATTTTAATCGTGCCCAAATAGTGGGTTCGTGCAATGGCTTATTGTGTTTAGCCACTTTTGATAATGTTATATATTTGTGGAACCCCAGCATTAGAAAATTCAAGAGGTTGCCCGATACTTGCTTAGGAAAGTTAGAGTCTGTTAGGCTCGGATTTGCCTATCATTCCGAGAATGATGACTACAAGGTTGTCAGGATTTCATCTTTCCCTTTGTGTCTTCATGAGATTGAGGTGTACACATTAAGTTCAGATTCATGGAGAAGGGTTGGAAACTCGTCCAAAGACAATTTTATATTCTGCGATAAGAATCTTCTTGTGCCAGCCCCATTGGTTAGTGGAGCTTTGCACTGGATGGCATATATGGTAGAAGGACAAGTGATGTGTTGGAGGTCGTCTATTATGTCATTTGATGTCAATACTGAGACATTCAGAAAGCTAGCACTGCCCAATTATACTGGCGATTCCTACTGTATTGCATTATTCAAGGGGAAACTGACTTTCACTCTACATGACGGACATGGCAGCCAATACTCCATATGGGTGATGAAGGAGTATGGTGTGGTTGAGTCTTGGAATAAAATTTTTGTTCTACCATATGAAAGAGTAGCTACTTGCCTTGCCTTTACCGAGTATGGTTCACTTCTGGTTTTCTACAGCTACGTCACTGATATGCTAAAGAATCGGGGATCTAAGTTTGTATTGATTGACATTGAAACTCTACATGAGAAGGAGGATCCTGATATCCAATATCCTTCATATGTAGCTACTTTCATGGAGAGCCTTGTTTTACTTGATGGAGCAAAAGTGGTGTCTTACTAAAAACAGATGGTAGCGTGCATGTGAGAATGAAGTCATTAGTGGTATGGATGAAGTGAAACCCTTGTTATTCATTTCCCTTTAGATCAGTAGTAGGTATGATAGTATTGGAAAAAGCTTCATTTTTATCCCAGGTTTACATTATCCCTTTGTGGCTCTATTACATATTAGTATTTGAATGTGGATGGTTGTTGTGTACATTTAACCTTAATATTGACAAAGCTAGATTATTGGCAGGGAATTAGTTTCATTATATGTGATCTTGCTATATCATCCTATCTCTTGCCTTTGAGAGATATATCTAGATAAGAAATTCTGTAATCTCTAAAGCTGAGAATGTTGAAAAGGAGCAGCCAAGTGCTTGTCTAGTGAGCATGTTACCATTCCAATATCATGTTCTTACTTTCCTGAATTTAGTTACTTGGTCTTTGTTGGTTTGTGTGCTACAAGAAGCTTATTTGTTTGACAGAGAATTGGTTCCAACATATGTGATTTTGCTATGTCATTCTATCTTTGGCCTTTGAGAGTTGCATCTAGATAAGAATGCTATTGTCTCAAGCTTAGCTCAATCACATGTTTATTGTCAAGGGATGTGGATTAACAAGTATAGGTGCTTAAATAATGTGTTTCTTTTAGTATAGGTTTGCTTTCTGTACTTACTAAAGCAGGACATTGGTATTTACCTTCTTTGATTTAGCAAAAACCAATTTTCCTCTCCAATTTCTGACAAACACATAAATAGAAGAAAAACTCAGCTCAACTGTAGCATCACAATTAAGTTTGAAGGAGTTGTGACTTGGTTTTGACCACCTGCTGGGACTTCTAAAAGAACCCCTAGCCTGACTTGATCATATCATCTGCTAATGCTCTTGAACCAGCTTGTGAAAGCTTCTAATCATCCGAACCTCCAATGACACCAATCCCTCATGTACAACTTTGTTTCTCTACATCCATATACAGTCAAAGATTTAAGGCCCCAAACAAAAGAAACTTCTCTTTATTTTCTTCATCTAATTGCAATACATTTGGTGGGTCAAGTAGCATTTCAATCAACTGGGATGTGGAGAAGAATTGCAGGCTGTCCAATCTAATACTCCATTGACTTTCAAACCAAAGTGCCCTGGCAAGATGACATTGAGTGAATAAATGCAAAGTAGACTAAGAGTTGAGGCCACAAAAAGGACAATTTAGATCAAGATTATGAAAATACCTGCTAGTTTGATCTGTGGTTGGAAGCAAGTTTGATGCAATCCTACACAAGTGCATTTTAAGTCTATGATGAAGCTTTGTCTTCCAAATCTTGCCTTTTAAAGTGTCCCACTATTTTGTCCATCACTCTCCACTATTAGATTGTATGCTGTTTTCCTTGAAAATTTGACCATTCACTGAACTTACCCATGCCCATCTCTCTGTTTGGCTACTATTCCACATTGGAATTTTTATGATTGCTTTTATTGAGTCTTGATCAAATAATTGATGTAGCTTTGGCACATTCCAACCTGTTTTCAATTGATTCATTAATTGGGAGACCACCAAGCAACAATCACCTTGTTTGGAGGCTGGACTAGGAGAGAAGTCAGGTAATCAAGGATCCTCCCATACTACTATACTAGAATGGATTCACCTAAACCCACCAATTCACATGCACCTTTTTGTAACAGTCCTAACTTCCTGTATGCTTCTTCCAAATCCATGAGGCTTTGGTTGTCTGAGGTGCTGTAAGTTAACCTGTTCTTAGGAACGGAGCTAGACACTTGAGTTAGGGGGGAGGGGGGAAGAAGATATGAACAAATTAATTCATCAAAATTCGAATTAGCACCCATGAAGTTTTAACAAACTATCAACAAATGAAAAGATTTTAAAAAACAAAATTGTTTCTTAAAACATTGCAATACTAATTATTATTGTTAAGTAAAATAATCATTATCTATCAAAAGGAAACTCGGCATTATTTTAAATCTTATAAATTATCTATGATTGATTCGTACTAAATGTTGCGCCAATACTAATTATTATTGTTAAGTAAAATAAATAAAAAAAATGTGAGGAAAAATCACAAATAAACAAACAAAGATGTTAAACTAAAATACTAATTTGTTATAAGATTGTTGCTAATATCAATTATTTATGCCTACTAACACTCTCACCTTGTTACAAGCATAAAACTCACTACAACAAGATTAGTTAATCTGCATAATTGTTGCATAAATGGAAAGTTGGCCTTCAGTAGAACGACTAGTAGCACTGGAAACTAACATTTTATTTAATTCAATGTATAGCTGTCAGTTAGTGATTGCCTCTACTTTAATTAGTGGAATTTCATTGGTATCTATTTGAATTTTGCACTCATTCTTGTGTTTAGGGCACTGTTCCTCTTGTATATAAACAAACAAGAACTGTATCTTTTTGGATAAACGAGAAATCATTCTCTCTCAATCTCTAATCCTTTCACTAAATTTAATTCACCCCTCTCTATCAACTTAGATACTCTCTCTTCGTCTTAAACAGGATTTGGGTTTCTGATGAAGCCGAGATAACATAAAGAGATTATAAACCTCATTAGACTCATCATATGCGCTTTGTACGTGCAATAAGGTTTTTTATTTTTTATTTTTTGAACAAAAAGCTTATACTAAAAATCCCAGAATTTTTCCTTGTCAAATAAACCCTCTGTCACTCACTGAAAATACATGCATGTTTATGAGAGTGTAAGATTTAGAAGCAGGTACGGTACCTGAGGTACCTGACAACAATCCCTATATTCCTCTGGAAGCTCCTCAGCAGCCAACAATGCGTCAAACATGCCAAACTAAGTAAACCTGAATTGGCATTTTGGTTATAAGAAACTTTAAAAAAAAAAAAAAAAGAAGAAGAAAAAAAGCACTGAGTTGGTATAGAAAAGACAACGAAGTAAGATGCTTCTGAAATTCTTTTGAAGGTACATGAAAACGCATCTTTGAGAATCTTTTTTTTCCCACACAAAACACTATGCCTATGCAGAGTCACTCAAACAATATCAGATTAACAAAGGGTGAAAATGAAAAAGGGAATTAATTTTATAGTTCTAATGCAAAATCGCAACATGCAATGGATTATCGGATATTAGTATATTACATTAAATTGAATAAAGTACAGAAATTTGGCACATAATGATTTATGAGCCCTATTTATTGACACTGATGAAATATAAACTGTGTAAGGTAAAAACAGACACTGACTTGCTTATTTATGCATTACATCCTTAAATGCAAATGATGCCATGAGGCCCATGACTGATGAAAATAATATATAAATATATAAAAATAAAATTCTAGGTCTGTCAAAAGCATTCAATTGATTAATGTAAAACCAAAAATCGATCAAAATAGCTCAACATTACAAAACTTTAAAAAGGAATCAAATACCTACCTTAATAGAAATTAAGACCGGGCTTGTAGTCGATCTCTGTCTCTCTCGCCAAGCTCTCTGTCAACAACAAACACCCTTCAATACATGCCTCAATAAAAATTCATATCTCCAAGGAAATTAGATATAATGCACCTTTAAATATTAAAAATCAGCGGATTTTCAAGGTTGCTGCATTTGATTCTGTCATGAAACTGGTGGGCTCGTTAAATTAGAATAAATCTGTGAAGTAGGAAGGTGGGAGACGTGATATGCTTGATAGTGGCTAAAGGGAGTTGAGATAGTAGTGGGTAGTAGTAAGTTTGATGCAAGTTTGATCTGTGGTTGGAAGCAAGTTTGATGCAATCCTACACAAGTTTATTGTCAAGGGACGTGGATTAACAAGTTTAGGAGCTTAAATAATCTGTTTCTGTTTGTACTGTTGTGTTCTTTCTCCTAAACAAACATGCTATGGTTTATACTAAGGAATTTTAAACAAATATGTGTTGAAAAACTATCAATCTGTTTTTGGTTCTTGTTCTATTGTTAGTTACTATTGCTTGCATAACCGTTTACATGTTGTCACCATGGCTCCTTCACTTAGAGACCTCTAACTGCATGAGTGGGCTTACTGCTTAAGCACTGTATTCTGCATTTGATACCATCTATAATGCATATCCACCTCTAGTAGTTCTTATTCTTGGTTAGTTCTCTTTGTTTACCAGTTTGTCTCTACTTGTACTTTTTTATCCTTCTATCAGTAAACTTGCAAAATTACCACCTATTGAAAAAACCAGTAAACCTGCAAAATTGCTTGTATTGTGTTTGTTTCTTGATCTTAGGGCTAAGCTGGTGAGCAATAAAGTTTTATGAAAATTTGTCAAACAGGTAGAAATGAGAACTGAACAAAATAGATAGAAGATGGGGAGACTAGAGGGAGTGCCTAAGCAAGTTTCTACAGAAAGCAAGGAGTTCAAGACCCGTAAAGCACCATGTTGTGAGTTAATTGTACTTTAAATTCTTGGAAAAGGCCATCAAACACGATAATTAATACGCTAGAAAGATGGGATTCTTCAGCCTTTCATCTATACTATTAATAATAGGATTCTCTGTTTGTTTTCAACATTTTTTATACTAAAATACCATCATACAAATTCTTAAACTCTCTAAAATACCTCTATCTTTTAGTTAAATAATTTTAAATTAAAAAATTGATTAAAATAATAAATTACAGTTCCTAAGTTTTAGGCTTCTTTCCTTTATCTTCTCCATTTGACATAAAACTTATAACACTATTTTTATCTCATTTTTAAACATTATTACACATTATCTTACCTCTTTCTTAAAAAAAAAAAAAATGGTGATTTATATACCACTTTTAAACATTATAACACTAAACCAAAAAAACAAATAAATAAAAAAGAGCAGTATTTCACGTGCAAAGCGCGTGTGATGAGTCTAATTTAACTATAGGTGGATAGGTAGAGAAGATTATTAGAACTTACTACAAAGAATGCTAACTATACTGGATTTCCCATCACTTCTAAATTTTAGGAGCTAGCCCTTTTTAAATATAACCAGGTATTACTCTTGTATTTACAATTTACATTTACAGGGCTGCTTACCTTTATTTGTGCCTTTTATTTTAATTATTCATATTTTCTTTCATTTTGCTTTTGAAGTGCATGATTATTTAAAATGGGAATCTTTATTACGCATGGTGGACGGATTTGCTGTTGGGGAAAATGGAGGAATCATAATTTGCTGCATTATCTTCTTTTTCAAAAGAAGTTATAGCCTTAAATTATAAACAAGTTTGTAACCAAACTCTGCTTTTCAAATTTTCAATGGGGGAGTTTTGTGGAAGGGGAGATGACTTATATTCTGGGTTGAAATTATCCAATTTTACCATACCAAAAGTTAATTTATCTATTATACTATACTATTTTACAACACACCTAACATCCCAAACTTTTTTTGTTCCATTTTATTTATTTATTTATTTTACTATTTCTCTCTCTCTCTCTTCCTCTTTCTCTCTCTTCCTTAAATTAACCAACAACCACAACAACGCCACCACCATGCCAAAACCATGCTACCGTACAACAACACAACAACCCATTAAAAAAACCACCAAACAAACACAACACCACTCTGCCACTAACACGCCAGAACCACGCCACTACCACTGTTGCCACCACGACACCATGAACCTACTTCAACCACCACCACCATCAATCACCCATCCCTACCACCACAGAAACTCTCCACCATCACGAATATCAAATATGGAGAAACCCACCCCCCACCCCCCACAACCAACAAAGCAACCCCAACCTCCACCACCATCAATCACCCACCACCACCACCACATCGGTCACAACCCCAACCACACCCTATGAGGGTCCTTTTTTTGGACAGTACCTAGGCTCAAGTAGAAACAAGAATCCTAAGCCCTTTACTTGTTGTTTGGTGGATTGGGCTTGGTTCACCGCAGCTAAATGGGAGCTGATTACGAACAAAGTTGTGCGCAAGTCACATAAATCTCCTCAAGCCACAAATGCGATTCCTCCTAAGCAATAAAATACCATTATAAGTGTTTTAAGTGTCATAAAATGACCCTTTACTCTTATGAAATAAGTAAAATAAGTATTCATAACATTCACAATGAGAAGGAGATTGAAATAGAGTATTTGAGGCTTATCTTTTATTGTGTGAACATTTAAAAGAATTCATTCACTTGGTACTCTGAGTGTAATATCGTGGTACTCCAGACGTGATGTTTTGGTTCCTAGGGGTACTAGGCATGTAAGAACCCAGAATGCTGATTCTCTGAACTATACGATCTTTCTCCATGCTTATTATGCAATAGAGTTTTGTCATTTCCCTTTACCTCTATAGGTCCTACATAAGAACACATTATACAATACACATATCTTCAAATAATTGTTAGTTTCTTAGATTAGGATATACATTTTAATACATATACATATATGTAAATGAATTTCGTGAGAATTGAGGTCAGGCGTGAGAATGATTCAGCCATAAGGATCCTGACCTCAATTCTCACAGACTTAGTGCTTTGGCACAAGACTTATGGGATTTGGAACTCAAGTTCATGTGACTTTGCTTGGGCATTGCCTTCCAAGATAGTTAGGTGAGGAGGATTTTTGTGGAAGAGAGTAATATCTGATGTGTGCATGTTTTGGCATATGTTTCTTTGGAGGCTAAGTGATATTTTGAATGATCTCAAGGATATAGGACAAATTCCTTTACATTGACTCTCTTATTTTGTTTCTTTCTTTCTCTTCCTTGCTGGGCTATTAAAACTCTAAGAATATATCTTTTGAACTTCTGAACTATCCCTCTAAATCCTCATTTTTCTCCCCTCGCCTGCTGCTATGCTTTAATGTTCCTTTTATAGTGGACATGGTCTGGTACCCCGAGTAAGGATGTCCCAAGTTTGCTTGGTAAAACCATGTCCTCTAGAACCTAAAAAGGTGCATTGGGCAGAGGTTTAGCTTATTTAAGCAATTATAACTGAAAAGGGGCATTTGGCTTTAGGTATAAATGAAAGATTCCTTCTTGGAAAGTCAAAACAGTGGGTGGGCTGCTTAATGTACTTGATGACAGCTTTAGTTGAAAATGACAATTGAGAGGAAATTGTGGGGAGGTGTTATGCAGATGGGGGAACTGAGTTTTTCCATTGGTTCAAGCATTCCAAGCAAATATATGAACCAAGGGAAACCCTTGGGATCCTCATTTCACCAGAAATCACTCCCCTACTGACCAAACCATTTCTCCCTTACTATCCACTCGTGATCCCACGGGCTTAGACCATGGGTTACAAAGATAATATCTGGTTTTGCTGGATTTTTAATGGTCTTTATGTGGGTCTAAACATACATAGGACCTTGATGTTGATTCTTCTTGCTGCATATCCTTTTGCCTAACCAAGATCCTTACTGCATGTCCTCTGGTCTGATTGAGATCCTTGTTGCATGTCCTTTGGCTTGACCAAGTCTAGGTCCTTTTCTTCTTTTTTATTTATTTATTATTATTTCTTTCTTTTTCCTTATTTTTGGAACTTTGGGCCTTCATGGTCCTTCTTAACTTCATGAATTGGGTATTCTTTTGTTAAGGCCTATGGTCTTTCCTTACTATTCATGAAATGAACTTTCTTATGAAATTTTGGTCCTCAACACACCCACACCCATACCCACACTCATCAAACCCACCACCACTAGGAAAAGAAAAAAAGAAAAGAAAAAAAGCCACTGCCAAAACCCATTAGCCACAACCACAATCCCCAACATCAACAACACAAACATCACCCATACCTATAAGAACAGAGGTATTATATGAAGTGAATCTTATACTCCCACACCCTCAACGTTCGGAGTTGCTTTCATATAGATAATTAGATTAGTTGCATAGGATAAGATGTTTGAATACAAAAGAATACATTTGAAATACAAATTGCAGATGAGATAGAAATGTAGATGAGATATGAAACTGCTCTGGCTTATCTTGAATTGTTCTTATCTACTGCAATATTTGAATTTGAATTAATCTGATCTACTGTAGTGTTTGAGTCCTTATCAAATTGGTATGCTTCAATAATACATAAATTAACTTAACCAAACCATGACCATTAGGACCTCCACGACCAAAACCCATCACCAAAACCGATTAGCAAGCAAACCCATCACCACCTATGACCAAATCTGATTAGCAAACCCACGAACACGCCACCACTAACCACCATACTCACACTGATCTTGCAACTAGAACCATAACAACCCTTGACCATGCTGATCTTACCACAAAAAATCACCCTAAAAAACACCACCACTGCCATGAGAGAGGGAGTGAGGACTGAAGGAGATCTTGGCTGAGGATTGAAGGAGATCTCGGCATTGTTAGAATTGCTTTCTCGCTCATCTAGTAGCTACTTGTCTCAAAAGTCAAGCTCACACCTTTGTTGAAGCATGCTTCGCCAACAACATCTCCAGAAGAATGAGGGAGATGAGAGCGAGTCAGAGAGTGAGAGAGGGGGAGGCGAGAAATCAAAGATGAGGAAAGAGAGAGTTGAGAAAGAAAAGGAGACCATTAGACTAGAGAAAGACAAGACAGAGGTGAGAGAGAATAAAGGTGATTAAAAAACAAGATACAATAGTCTATAGTAATTTCTATAAGTAAGAGTGCACTGTAGAAAAATTGTAAAATTTCTAGGTTTACAAGTCCGGGTAATGCATCATTTTGGTGAGTTGATGCTAAAATTTAGCATATTCAAAGTTTTATTTCGGATACTGATGCTCTAACTCTCTCAAGCTATAAATAGAATGGGAAAGTTTTATAAGAATGAAAAGTGAATAAATGATGCAATGATGAAGCTCTGTTCTTATATACATGAGCTTTCCTCAAGGGTGGCTCCACATAGAGTCTAGGGTGGTCACAGGACCACCCTGGCCAGGAAAAAAAAATTATTATGTATAAATTTTAAAAATTTATGATTTTTTTTTATCTGTAAAATAACTTTCTAACCACCCTAAATATTTTTTAGGCCTAACATAATTAAACTTTGGCAATAAACTTGGTTGTAGACTAAGACTACAACTCCATTTAATATATATATTTTTTTATTAGGTTTGAATTTTAACAAATCCACAATTTAATCACATTTTCTTCTTA
Source organism: Quercus parvula (assembly GCA_030820535.1). NCBI lineage: Eukaryota > Viridiplantae > Streptophyta > Magnoliopsida > Fagales > Fagaceae > Quercus > Quercus parvula. The sequence goes on from JAUAME010000003.1 coordinate 43,033,946, forward strand.
TATCCTCCTTACTTGCAAAATTTCAAGAAGATCAAAGATCAATAGTCATTTATTAAATGTTTAAATTTTGAGTTTTGAAGTCTAAATTTATACATATAAAATAAGAAATAGTAAATAACATCCGGTTAGCATAAGTTTTGACATGTGTTTTAAGAATATAAAGAACATGTAATTCAATAGTTAGAATTTTAAAATATGTAGCAATGTTAATTTGTTTAGTAAAAGTTGTAGCCTTAGGTTACAACTAAATTTGTAACCAAATTTTGTCCTCAAACTTTTGGTCTCCTTAGCAATATATTATATCCTTGCAAACAAAAAGAACAAGTTCAATAAAAATTTTATTTAACTAAAATTTGAAAGAGATGTAGTTTGCAATATTGATAATGAGACTATCATGTAACGATTTCAAGATAAGAAAATTCGTAAAAGGAAATTGTAAGATAATATGTGTTTGCATGTTTTTTTTTTTTTTTTTGTCGTCAATATATGAAGTTCTTTTTATTATTAGATTTTGTATAATTTAAGTTTCTTAATGATCACCCTAAAAAAATCTATAACATGTGTCTCACTTTAGTGAGAAAATCAACTAAGCGCTGCAGTTGCTGTTAGTTGGAAAGATACTTTCTTATCACAGGACACCGTTTTCACATCAAATCATCTTCTTCCTTTCAACACAGAGAGCTGTATCTATTTGATAAAGCCGTGTTATGTACAAGATATAACTTTACAGTTATGAGTTTGAACTCAAATTTTTAAAAATTAAAATACATCATTAGGATCTATCCATATCCTTGATTTGCATTTGAGTTCTATCTTGAGGTGGAGATGTTTTGATAAGAAAAAGGCTTTATCTTTATCTTCAACAGAGATTACCTTTGAATTGGAATCTGCATTGTTATCCTTTACCGAACATTTTGTAAAAAAAAGGATTAGAAAAGTGATAGAAGTCGTATGGAGAAAAATGGATTACAGTGAAGGACTTAATAAGGAGAGAAAAAAGACACAAGAAGTATTTAATGATGATATGGATAATGATTGTTTTTTTTACTGTTAGATCGTTTGGAAATCTGAGGCTTAAAAAATGTGAATGGTATAACTTGAACTCATCTTTTATATTATATATATATATACACACGCACCAAAGCTCTACCTGACTCTCGAGTTTTTGAACCCTATAACCATATTCCAAATAATCCACAAGAAAAGCAACATACGGTATTCTATGCTCTGTGTCTTTAACCATTTACCTCTCTCTCTTAGTGTCTCAAAATGCCCAAAATGAAAGAGCCACCGATTCTCCAATTTCCAAAGGGGGAATAACCATCTTCCTTATGACATCGTACTGAACATTATGGAAAGGCTACCGGTGAAATCAGTCATAAGATTCAGGGGCGTATCCAAATCCTTGGACTCCTCAGTCCAAAATCACGATTTCATCTCCAAACACCTTAATATCAACAAAAATAATCTTGAAAATGGTTATGTCATACACAAGCCCTCGTGGGAAGCAAGTCGCCTGATATATTCTTCTCCTCCTGACACATCAGTGTTTACTGTCGCTTTTGATCGCACGCTGGATAGAATTTCTGAGGTTGGATTCCCCTTTAAATTTATTTCTAAGTTTGCCCAAATAGTTGGTTCACGCAATGGCTTAATGTGTTTAGCCATTTCGGCTAATATTATATTTTTGTGGAACCCCAGTATTAGAAAATACAAGAAGTTGCCAGATACTTGCTTAGAAAAATTAGAGTATGTTAAACTCGGATTTGCCTATCATTCCGAAAATGATGACTACAAGGTTGTGAGGATTTCGTGTTCCTCTTTGCATATACGTGAGATTGAGGTGTACACATTAAGTTCAGATTCATGGAGAAGGGTTGGAATCTCATCGACAAACAATGTTATCCTTTGCCATGATAATCTTCTTGTGCCAGCCCCAATGGTTGGTGGAGCTTTGCACTGGATGGAAAATATCTTAGAAGGAAAAGTTATTGGTCGGAGTATGTATATTATGTCATTTGATGTCAACCTCAATTATTGGTCGAAACTAGAAACTAGAAAGTAGAAAATGGCTTCAACCAATGATAGTCGTTTAGCATTATATTATAGGAAGGGAATGATTAATCACACAGCTAGGTATAAACATATAAAATTTTCAATATGTAGGGTCTATTTGGAATTTGCTTATTTTGCTGAAATTAAATTTTTTTTGCTGAAAGTATTATAGATAAAAGTAAAAGTTAGCTAGAATAGTAAGTGAGACCCATAAATAGTACCAAAAAGTGCAGTGAGATCCAAAAATAGTAGAAAAAGTAAGCTGAATAGTAAATTAAGCTGGCAAAAAATAAGTTATCCAAACAAATAGATAGCGTGTTGAGATTGAGTGAGCTGCCGTTTTGGCACAATGCGGAGTACCTTCTCTCTCTTTTTAGTAGTATAAACGTTGCATTTTTTTTTTTTTTTTTTAAAAGCAATACAACCATTTCGCTTAACTTTTATCATACATGTCTAACTTTTTTTTCTTCTCTTTTTTTCATTTAACTCGATGGTACTATCTTTAGCAGTAAAAAATTTAACACATATGGCATGAATCAAAAAACCATGTGTTAGGAGCATTAGCATTGATGGAGGCAAATAGGTAAAATACTAAATTTAGCAACAAAATATAACAAAAGTGGAACATAAGGCTAATGCAATAGTGGAGCAAAAGTTATATTTTAAATTTTGAGCTAAGTACAATGTAGTTAAGATGGTAATATATATATATATATTAGAAGATATGCTATTTTATTGTGTTAAATGTTACAACACTTATTGTTATCACAATATTTTCACAATTGTTGAGATCTCAATTTCTTATAGATGAAATAAAAAAATGTTAAGTTCACAACATTTTAACATTAATTTTTATAGTGCCTAAAGTTTTTTTTTTCCTAGTAATTGGTTTGTGTTTTTTTTTTCTTTTAAATATTTATATAAACTGGCATATATATTATTATACTGACACAACAAATTTCACAATATTTTCACAATTATTGAGGTATCAATTTCTTACAAATCGAAATAAAAAAAATAAAATATGAGACTGTGACCAAACACAATTGAAAATAAATGTTTTGAGAAAATGTTACAACACTTATTGTTATCACAATATTTTTACAATTGTTGAGATCTCAATTTCTTATATATCAAATAAAAAAAATGCTAAATCCATAACATTTTAACTTTAATTTCACAACAAATCATAGGTAAGCTATTATTGATGGATAGCATTGGAGCTATAGTGCTTCTGGTTTATTCAACTGGCACTGTAGCTATAATGCCTAAAGTTTTTTTTTTTTTTCCTAGTAATCGGTTTGTGTTTATTTTTTTTTTTGAAATATTTATGTAAGTTGGCATATATATTGTTATACTTTCACAATTATTGACGTGTCAATTTCTTATAAGTTGAAATAAAATAATAAAATATGAGATTGTGACTAATCATAACTGAAAATAAATGTTTTGAGAAAATGTTACAACACTTATTATTATCACAATATTTTCATAAGTGTTGAGATCTCAGTTTCTTATAGATCAAATAAAAAAATGCTAAGTCCACAACATTTTAACATTAATTTCTATTGTGTCTAATTTTTTTTTTTCCCAGTAATCGATTTGTGTTTTTTTTTTTCTTTTAAATATTTATGTAAGCTGGCATATATATTGTTATACCGACAGAACAAATTTCACAATATTTTTACAAATTTTGAAGTATCAATTTCTTACAAATTGAAATAAAATAATAAAATATGAGACTGTAATTAACCACAATTGAAAATAAATGTTTTAAGAATAATAATATCAATGTTATCAGTTTAAAACCAATAATAATTTGTAATTTAGAATTTGTTCTAAAAATTTTATGAATATAATATTTCTCTCAAATAAAATAAAAAAATATCTATTTGAATCCTAAAAATGAAGATATTATGAAAATATTGTGATATTTTATTATATTTTTATATATATTTTTTAATATAATCAAATGAGATGAGGCAAAATTTATGCTTTCGCACGTACAATTTATATTAATTTTTTTACTGCTGGGTGCAGCACGTGAATATAGAAAAGTGAAAATGAACACCATTCTTTTTTTTAAACCAATCATCACCTTAGGTTCTGTTGAAGTGGGCCCGTGTGTGCGCCTTGAATTGCCCCAAGCTCAAGTCAATTACCAAATACTTGTTGTATTAGGAGTCCAAGGCAGCCGACTTAACATATATCCCTATATATATGTTATTAGTTACGGCAATAGTGAGAGAGAGTACGTGAAGGCACTCACAGAGCGAGCAAGATAGAGAGGAGTCTTGGGCGCCATCGCTTTTCCACCAACGCTTTTCTTTTTCTTCACACTCTCTCTCTCTCTCTCTCTTTCCACCAACGCTTTTCTTTTTCTTCACAAACTCTCTCTCTCTCTCTCTCTCCCTAAACCCAAAACCATGGCCAAAGAAGCGGAGGTGAGGCTACCGAGACCGACACGTGTCAAGAACAAAACTCCGGCGCCGATTCAAATTACCGCCGAGCAGATCCTCCGTGAAGCGCGTGAACGACAAGAGGCTGATATTCGGCCTCCGAAGCAGAAGATCACCGACGCGACTGAACTCTCCGACTACCGGCTTCGCACGCGGAAGGAGTTCGAAGACCTAATCCGCCGCGTGCGATGGAATATCAGTGTTTGGATCAAGTACGCGCAGTGGGAGGAGTCTCAGAAGGACTTCAATCGAGCTCGCTCCGTTTGGGAACGAGCTCTCGAGGTGGATTATCGGAACCACACGCTGTGGTTGAAGTACGCGGAGGTGGAGATGAAGAATAAATCCATAAATAACGCGAGGAACGTTTGGGACCGTGCCGTCACTCTCTTGCCAAGAGTGGATCAGTTGTGGTACAAGTACATTCACATGGAAGAGATGCTTGGCAATGTCGCCGGAGCCAGACAGATCTTCGAGCGGTGGATGAGTTGGATGCCGGACCAGCAAGGTTGGCTTTCCTACATCAAATTTGAGCTCCGTTACAATGAAATAGAGCGAGCTAGGCAGATTTTCGAGCGGTTCGTGCAGTGTCACCCTAAGGTCGCTGCTTGGATTCGCTACGCCAAGTTCGAGATGAAGAATGGCGAGGCTGCTAGGTCGAGGAATGTCTATGAACGAGCCGTTGAAAAACTCGCTGACGATGAAGAAGCCGAGCAGTTATTCGTTGCATTCGCCGAATTCGAAGAGCGGTGTAAGGATTCAGAGCGTGCTAGGTGTATCTACAAGTTCGCTCTTGATCATATATCGGAAGGAAGGGCTGAGGACTTGTATAGAAAATTTGTAGCATTTGAGAAACAGTATGGAGATAAGGAAGGAATTGAGGATGCCATAGTGGGAAAGAGGAGTTTTCAGTATGAAGATGAAGTGAGAAAAAATCCATTGAATTATGATTCATGGTTCGATTATATTCGATTGGAAGAGAATGTTGGGAAAAAGGATAGGATTAGAGAAGTGTACGAGCGAGCCATTTCGAATGTGCCTCCTGCTGAAGAGAAGCGGTATTGGCAGCGATATATTTATTTGTGGTAAGTAATGTGGTTGAGAATGCAGTTTGAAGTTTGATTAATTCGAGTTCATATGCTCAATTTTTGTTGCTGATTTTTTGTTTGTGATTTTTAGGATTAATTATGCATTGTATGAAGAGCTTGATGCAGAAGATGTGGAGCGCACAAGAGATGTGTACAGGTAAGTTTGTGATTGTCAAAAACTTATTTTTGTGGTTGGTAAAGTTGATGTACTGCATAAAGTTTATGTTTAGACTTAAAAATGTGGCAGATAGCTCTAACAGATTGTGTTGTTTTCAATGTATGCTTTTGCATGATATTGTTCATACTTCACTTGTATTTGTTGCTGTGTGTGGCCAAAATAAATTCAAGGTTGTAATTTAGATGTTTACACAAGGCGGTGTTGTGTTTCACATGCTATTTTGTTGCAGTTTTCTTTCATTTGTAGTTCTTGTTTCATGCATAGTATACGGATCCTCTACCATAACTTTGAGTGTCCTTTAGTAGCAATATTTAATATGGTGTGAAACTCACCTCTGAATGAATAACACTAGTGCACTAAAAAAATTAATTGAAAATGCAGGTTTGTTAATAACTTATAAACGATGTGACTGTTGATTACTTAATACATGATCATAAATTTCGGTTATGTAGGAGATTTTATGCTGTACAATCAATTTGGTTTCAAGTATTTTTTTTTTGGGTTCCTATGAACAATTAATAAGGAATTGTAAGTGTTTACAACTTGGAAATCTCTCTGATGTACATTCATTATAAAAATTACTATATGAAAACTGTTAATGCGAATTAAGTTACTTACACAGTCATTCACAACAGCACTTGTAACTGGTTTTCCTATGTATGATTCACACGAGTGGACAAACCCAAGTGACTTTGAAGAGATTGCTCACATACTGTTAATTTTTCCAGGGGGTGTCTGAAGCTCATACCTCATGAGAAATTCTCTTTTGCAAAATTATGGCTTCTAGCTGCTCAATTTGAGATCCGGCAGCTAAATCTCAAGGCTGCACGACAAATCCTGGGAAATGCAATTGGAAAAGCTCCTAAAGATAAGGTCATTTACTGATAGAGTTTAAATATGTACTATATTTGGCATATTCCACATATTCTCACACTTGTGATTTTGCTTTTTAACCCAATAGATATTCAAGAAGTATATTGAGATAGAGCTTCAGCTTGGAAATATAGACCGTGGCCGAAAGCTTTATGACAAGTATTTGGAGTGGGCGCCTGAAAACTGTTATGCATGGAGCAAGTATGCGGAGTTAGAGAGATCTTTGTGTGAGATTGAGCGAGCTAGGGCAATCTTTGAGCTTGCAATTGCCCAACCAGCACTGGATATGCCGGAGTTATTGTGGAAGGTACATGCAATAGTTTTTCAGTAAATTTCCTGTTACTCATAAAAATGAAAGAAGTTATTTCAGGATGATGTTTGTAGATGCTGTTTCTTGATTCATTCCATAGTTTTTCAGTAAATTTTCTGTTACTCATAAAAATGAAAGAAGTTATTGTTTCTTGATTCTTAATCCTGCTATTCAAGAAATAATGAAAAATGGGCCCTATCTGATAAATAAATGTTTATTCATTTCTTTTTGTGACCTAAATTGGGTCAGTTCTGCTTATAGTCTGATTTATTTTGCCACTTGATATCCCATAATTCTGCGGATGTGATGATCACTTTTTTGGTTACTAGTGTTGCAATTTGACTTGATTGTAAGAAAGCTTTGGCATACTTTTTTAAAGCTTGTTGACTAAATTGATTTTTAGATAATTGGTAATAATACATTTATTTATTTTGTGGCAGGCATACATTGATTTTGAAATATCAGAGGGTGAATTTGAAAGGACCAGAGAGCTCTATGAGAGGCTTCTGGACAGAACAAAGCACTTGAAGGTCTGGATATGCTATGCAAAGTTTGAAGCGTCTGCCATGGAGGAGGATGCTAAGGGTTCAGACTTGGCAGAAGATGATCTCCAGGAGCATCATCATGAACAAAAGAAGCAATGCATTCAGCATGCTAGAAGTAAGGAATTTTTGGCAAAATCTTATTGTTTATATCTTTTAATTTATAATTTGATTGTGTTTAAATTCCATCACAAATAAAACAAGCTCTAACTCTTTTCTTTTGTTTTCTATGAATCAGGGGTTTTTGAGAAAGCCATTAACTACTACAGAACATCTGCACCTGAGTTAAAAGAGGAAAGAGCAATGCTACTGGAAGAGTGGCTGAACATAGAGAGCAGTTTTGGGGAGCTTGGTGATATTAGTTTAGTCCAGGCTAAGCTGCCAAAGAAGCTGAAAAAGAGGAGGCAGATGGTGTCTGAGGATGGTCCGGCTGGGTATGTTAATTAACTTATAAAAGTCTTATTAAGATTTGATAAAATTGTGTTCCTTACATTCTTTAGGCTTTTCCTTATTTGCCAGTACTAACAAGTTTAAATTGGCAGGTATGAGGAATACATTGATTATATGTTCCCTGAGGAAACTCAGACGACTAATCTTAAAATCTTGGAAGCTGCCTATAAGTGGAAGAAGCAAAAGATTTCTGATGAAGACTAGCATGGTTACCTGTTTTTGTAGAATTGTAGCTTTTGGTGTAAATACACAATTGTTTTTTTTTTTAATGTTAATTGGGTGAAAATGAAGTAGTTTAGCTGCTAATCATATTTTCCTGGAATGAACGATTGCACCCCCAAAATCAGTTGAGGGAACTTAAGAGTTGTACGGAGTGTCTAGATTAGATTCTGAGAATTTATTATCATAGTGATGAAACAAGCATATCCTTCTAGGCTGAAATTTATTTTTTCAATTCCTGAAATGAACTGATTGTTGACTATAGATAGTGTCATGTGATATCCTCTATGGAGAAATTTTTCATAGACATTTTAATAGCTTATGGTGCATTTACTGTGTTATTACTAATGCCACAGATATGGTAAGCTCTAGATGAATGTGCCACTGTACATGGCATTGGATGAAAGTTTTATATTGCATGCCTTTTTGATCTTAAGTTTTTCTTTTGTTTGGGTTAAGAGAGAGTTCAAAAATGTAGCCAATAATATGGCTAAGTGCTGCTGTCTATAATTCAGTACTGATCTGTAACAGTTCTTCCCTTCCCCTTTCAGTCTGGGTGAATTGCTGCCCATATATTTAGGTTGTATTACCAATGAGGTTCTTGTATAAATACCAGGCGGTGTGGAAGGCTGTTAACAAGTAAATGGTCGGATTTTTGGGATGCAAATGTAGCTTCTTTGCCTACATCTTATTTAAGATTCTTGTGTACTTGGGCTACACGCCATTTTTGATTAATAAATATTGTTATTTATCAATTATCTTATATATACATACAACTCTTTTAAACTTGCCAGCTGTAACTGTTCATATGACAAATGTGAAGGAACTGAAGTGTGTTGCAGAAAAGAAATGAGTCAGAGAAAGTAGAAGAATAAGAAAAGAAATGAATGCAAAGTGAGAGAGAAGGAGAAAGACGCACCAAAAGTTAAGTGAGAAATAAATTCAATCTTATTCGAATGCCCCAATTTGTAGTACACTACTAATGACCCAATTGGTCTGATGTCACCTCCTTAGGTACTATGTACCTTGAGGTTGAGGGGGAAGGGAAGCTGGGAAGGGTTTAGGTAGTAGAGTAGAGATTTCCAACCATTTCAAAAAAAAAAAAAAAAAAAAAAAAAAAAAAATCTGTAGTGCATTGATATGTATACTTGAATCTGTGCGTGTATTGAAGCCAACTAATCTTGTTATTTGTTGTTAAGGTCTAAAAAGTTATAATGCTGTACCAAGGCCCAGAGTGACACAGTAAGTTAAACTCCATGAAAAAAAATAATAAAAGGCTTGAGCTCACAACAAAGAAAAAAAGGATGGTAGGCCCAAATCCATTAAAAAAGATTTAAGCCTAAAACCCACGAAGGGATAGGCCTTAGAAATGAAGGGAAGAAAGGAAGAAGCTGAGCTTGTCAAAATTAGAAAATCAAAATGGAGTCTAGTGATAAGAACTGGGCCGGGATACCTAAGGACTGCCAAGAGCCCGAGGTTCTTGGGGCACACAACAAAGCTAGGATGAGATTAAGATAGCTCGAAAGGAGTGCCTAGAAACATAAGGAACAAAGAATAGATACGTCCTTTTTAGCCACCCAATGATGTAGAAAGGAATCAGAGAACTTGGGGACTAACAATTCATGAACAAAGGACTTGTACCTTAGGGAACCCAGAAAGAAAAACCACGAAGGGAAGTAGTTGGGAAAACTTTCAACCTGATAGAGATGGAATCATCTCACTCGGGAAAAATGACAAAAGGAAAGGTAACCAAAAAGCTTAATCTGAAAAGGTGAGGTGTAGAAGCCTTGAAGGAAGAGAGATTAGAGGTCAACTCTCTAGGGACACCCCAGAAAGGAAAGTCCGCAAGAGGCTTTTGGGGAAAAAGTACCAAAAGAAAAAAAATTATGAGAAACAAGGAAGGGACCAGCCACTAAAGTTGCTAGCACAACATGGGCTCTGGTACCCAAGGGAACAAAGAAGGGGAATCAGCGGTACCTCGGAACCCTAGGATGACACTATAAAAGGGAAACATCCAACAGTAAAAGGGCATTCAGCAACAGTGAAACAAAATAGAATCACTAAAAAAACTTTGTCAAAAAACTTAAAGAAAGTAGTAAAATAAAGAGAAATATCGCCCACTATCCTAAAAACAGCCATTACATAACATACTTAGATTCAAAGGAATTCAAACTTTGCAAGTCTTAGAGGCTTAGGGAGCCATCTAAGTCTGTAATTTTTGAGCTTATTTGGACCTTGTAACATGTCTTAGTGAGCACATTGTAATTCACAATTAAGAAAAATAATGAAATATCTCACATAATTTTAAGGATCCCTAGCATTTATTTTGCATCTTTCTTTGTTATATTGCTCCTTTACTGTTTCTTGCTATTCCATACATATATATTTCTTGTTTGCTAGTATATATGTATTGTAAGATTTTTGCTTTGTGCACCACTTGGTTTGTAATCAGTCCATTTAGTTGCGGTGAACCAAGTCCAGTCCCTTGAAACAACAACTAAAAGGTCCATGGCCCTTGCTTCTACTTGGGCCTGGACACTGTCCGAAAAGGACCATCATAGTTGTATAATCTGTTGTAACAATACATAACAGTAAGTGTAATAGACTTTCCACTAGTTCTATCAATCGTAAGTAACACAACTGTAGAAACTGTCTTCAACCAATGATACTATGACATTCGTTTAGCATTATACAATAGGGAGGGAACGATTAGTTGCACTGCTAGGTATAAACGTTTGATGCTTTGTACGACATGTAGTTTGCTTAGTTTTATCATCGCTTGACAAAGACCGACCCAGTGAATTTGAGTGAGCTGCCATTTACTGGCCTAATCACTGCATGATCTTGTGCAACATGTCATATTGTCTCAACAACAAATAGGATGAAGTTGAAGAGAGACTTCTTTTGGATGGTGTTGTTGACAAGTTCAGGTGCTTTTTATATGGTTGTAAGGATGTCCATAGTCCATGCTCCTAGTTAATCAAGAGGCTTGGATATTAGAAAAACTAGTCGCTAACCCGTGCGATGCACGGAAAAGTTATTGTGTATGAAAATTTAAACAATTCTTTTTTTCTTCCTCTTTGATTGTACATTGAATTCTAGTCTCAAAAATTCCTACTATATGAAACATTAATTTACTAAATCAAAAATATCAATGAAACTTAAATTACAATTAACAAAAACACAATCCATAAACTTAAATTAAATCCAAACACAAACAAACGAACAAAAAAGAAGTATCATATTTACAATGACAATTCAACAATTCAAATATATTATGAATTGAATTTTTATAGAATAACACTAATCTTTTAATTAAGAAATTGAATTTTTGTTATTGAGTATAAAGCTTGATTGGTAGTGGTTACTACTCAATTAATATTGAAAAGGTTGCTCGTATAGCTATCACGAAAATATCCTATTCCATGATAATGAATATAAGATAACCAAAAAATTAAATAAAAACTTATTCTTCACCATGACACCAAACCCCCTAGCCCCAATCATGGTTCTCTCAATTTAATTCCCATTGTCCATGACAAAGTATCCCCATTACTCACTCACCTATATTAGTGCGTCCATATTCTCTTTTCATTAATAACTTACAACTGCTCCATGTTGCCTTAACAAATGAACTTTAAAGTTTAAAGAAATGATAACTTCAACATGTGGCATTTTGCTAGGCCACACATTTGTCTAGCTGCTGCTATTAATCAATACAAAGGTAGGGAAATGAACAATTTTATGGTACAAATAGCTTTACAACATAGCTTGAGTCCTCAAACAAAGCATACAATATTGATAGACATTATAATGAGTAGAAACTGCACTTGATGTGGCTCGTTGCATAAGTAACAACATATTAACGCCTGTCCAAATCAAGCTTCAATGCTGTTTCTTCTGCTTGCTTAAGTTGAAAATCATATCCATTTGTAATCAGTTAGTCTTAGTGCATAAAAACTTGGTAGAAAGTCAATAAATAAGCCAGACAAAATAATAAAAAAGGAATCTTAACTACTCTGGAGTTTCAATCTTGTCTCTCCCACTACATATCATATAAAATCCTCCCTAATAAAAAGAAAATGCGAGCAAATTAAAAAAAAAAAAAAAAAAAACTTGAAAGAGAACTTATATTTAAAATGACATATATAAAGAGACAAATTAATTAGCAGAATATTGTAAAATACCTAAGGTGGTGTGGCACATAGGAGGTAAAAGCAATGGTATTTTCTTTCAGAATTGGTAATCTAGCAAACAGGTAGACTTTCTAGTAGATTCATTCTAATTTCTGCCCAACTATATCTACATAATAATGTCACTATGACCTTTTCAAAGATATACCTAAAACATATGCATAATTAAGAAATATATAGTATGTATAATTGAAATGAAATAAATAAAAGTGTAAAGATAGTCTTCATTGAAAAGCAAACCATGGAAAACTAATAAAAACCTTGAGTTGTTGTTTCAAATTGTTTTGGCATTGCCAAAAGCCTCAAGAACTGGGTTGGACTGTGATATTAAAGGTCAATGTGGACATAAGCCTTGATTCTTACTTAATTCTTTTGATAATATGCCAAGCATATACTCATTTAGGAAAATTTGAAATCCAATTGTGATCCTTCTACTCATTGCTTGCCTAAGTGTGCAAGATATCTCATGAGCATCTTTGTTGTCTCAATTTTACCAACACCTCTATCTCCACTAACCAAAATTGAATTGTCTTTTCCTTCACTAATCATTGCCCTATTTTCTTAAACAACACATCAAATAAGAAACTACCACCAGGAAGTGATATGAATTGCATACATTTGAAATGTAATTAACTTGACCTAGATATTTAGGAAAGATGCGGGCCATTAATAGGAGTATGAGGTCTAAGAATGGCTACATATAATTAGATGTAATTTTTTGTTTCACTTTACCGCAATTAATTTATAAAACATGCCTATCTAGATGATTTCAATCAAATTCAAATTTGTGGCTGTTTAGTTATATACATATATTAATAAAGCAGGTATAGTCCAGAATTCATTCCTATTTAAGAAGATTATTAAATTTTCTAATGTTGCAACTTGGGTTTTGATGATGGAAAGTTCTAGTGTACATAGTACTAAATTGCCACTTATGTTGATGACAAAGTATGCCTAAATGCACATTAGAAAAAATGCAATGACCAATGGCAACTAAAACCAACAAGCACAAACCATGAAGTGGATATAAACTAATGCAAGAGTAAGTAAGACATTTTGTCAAACACATGGTGTGCACAAAATTTCAACATTAGAATGTACCATAAAACCGATAATGAACAATCCTAAGTGTGGGATGAGCACATCAAATAGTTCAAACAATCAAAGCCAAGTCAGAAATCCACACCTCATGTATCAATGCCTAAGATATAGGATTTTTTTCTTCTTCTGAATAATGTCTAAGATATTAAAATTTTTTATTATAAATAAAAGAAATTAATAGTTTAAAACAGAAATATACAACTTATGTACACATTGAATAGTTCTTGTAACACAACAAACAACAACAATAACATAACAAATAGACAGAACAAACAAATTGAAGACTATCGAATATACAAAACTACAAAACTAATTAAATTATTCCATGAACAGTGTAAAGCCAAAAACCCAACTCTTCCATGGCTTTTATATCATAAGAAAGCACATGATATCTGTCTTAATTGATGTTAAACCTTCCAATTCGCAAAATAAAATATAGAACCTAGAATTCAAAATAATGTTGTTGTTTTTTTGGGACAGTGAGAAACCAACCAGCAAGTGGAAAAATAAGATTAATAAGAAAGATGAAAATTTAATATATAGATTCAATATAGCTAGAAAATCAAAACGAACACACCCAAAAGAAGCAGTGCTCCAATGGCAACTAAAACCAACAGACACAAACCATGAAGTGGATATAAACTAATGCAAGAGTAAGTAAGACATTTTGTCAAACACATGGTGTGCACAAAATTTCAACATTAGAATGTACCATAAAACCAATAATGAACAATCCTAAGTGTGGGATTGTTCATTATCGGTTTTTTGGGACAGTGAGAAACCAACCAGCAAGTGGAAAAATAAGATTAATAAGAAAGATGACAAATTTAATATATAGATTCAATATAGCTAGAAAATCATAATGAACATACCCAAAAGAAGCAGTGCTCCAATTAAGTAACCCAGTAGTAACAAATTCAACACCCTAGGCAGAAACAAACGTAGAAAGGAAAAAAAAAAAAAAAAAAACAACAACAACCATCAAACAAAAGAATAGAGCATAGCATGAAATAGTAAAAGGTGACAGATTTAATATATAGATTCAATATAGCTAGAAAATCATAATGAACATACCCAAAAGAAGCAGTGCTCCAATTAAATAACCCAGCAGTAACAAATTCAACACCCTAGGCAGAAACAAACGTCGAAAGGGAAAAAAAAAAAAAAACCATCAAGCAAAAGAATAGAGCACAAAAGTAATTGGAATGGAGGGATACCTCAATTGAACCACCTTGCTTACGTCAGTATTTATATAGATGTGAAGAAAGGAAGGAAGGAAGGAAGACAAAGGGGTTGCCGTTAGAAGCCAAAACAGAAGCTGAAACCATAGATTAGGAAAATGAAACCGTGAGTGAAACAGTAGAATAGAAGCTGAAACCGTGAGAATCAAAACGTGGGGAAGGGGAAGGGACTAAACCTGAAACAATGAAACAAAACGTGGGACTGGGAGATAGGAAGTTGTAACCGTGAAAAAACATCAGGGATTTATTTGAAAAGGCTTTGGGTGTGGGCTTTGGGTTTATAGTGGAATTAAATGTAAAAGAAGTGGACTTTAAAGTAGAAATAGGGCTAGAAATAATTTTATTCTTATTAGTATTTTAAAATTGGTATAATCTATTTTAAAATTAAATTAAAAATTCAGAAAAGAGGATGAGAATGATATGGTTGCTGACGTGGCTCAATGTGAGCGTAGCAACATTAAATGCTATGCTTCAATTTTTAGTAATATATAGATTAGGCTTATTGGCGGTATGTGGAGTCAACAATCCTAAGGTTTCACCCAATTCCACACATTGCTTCGCCGTTAACTTATGATGGGAGCAACATCACTTTTACATGTGTTATCATTGACACTATTTTTATTATGCACCAATAATAACTTATGTATTAGTTCGGTGTTTTCCTAGACTTGTTGATGTGGAATACCTTCCTTTTATTTTATTTTTTATGGTAAGAATTGACTTCCATTGTAATTAATTTTTTTTATGACATAAGTAATAAAATATGTTTATATATATAAAAAAATATAACTTACAAAGTAGTTAATTCCAAATTTTGGATTTAATTCCTTTTGTTATTCCTACTCACAATTTTTACTAAGGATTGGCTGATTCTGGGGAAGAAGATTGCCACCTTTGTCAAACAATGCTGACAGTGAGGTGCAGCACCACCGGAATTTACTTAGTTTCTCTGCTAGTGTCTTGACTTGAGGCCACTACAAATGTTCATTACATGCCAAAGCCTTAAGCAAAATTTTCTTTATTGATATAAAACCATTGCTCTGTACATTCGAAATTGACAACACAGTTTCTCATTAATTCCATCAATTACATTGCCTGATACAGATGTTCATCACTTTATAATCTCATTAATTCTACAAAAATAGATGAGATAAGGCTCATGACAATTATGTGCTCAGTCTTCAAGACTCGTAGCGATCAAAGATCAGAAATGACCTATGAACCTCTTTGGGAAAGTATCAGCATTAAAAGCTGCTGAAGAAGCTGAAGGAGAAGAAGATGATGACCACAAAGAACTCTTTGGTGATGAAGCTAGAAAGTTTTTTGCACCAACATCTCTGTCTTCTTCATTTATTGTATCCAGCATCTTTCTTGCTTTGTGCCTGATGACACTAATATATTGTGGAGGTGCAACCTCTGTTACAAACCTTGCTAAACGTGAGTTTGCCATCAAGGAGTTAAATTGAAGCATTAAACAAAAGTGGAGAGTACTTGTATTTCTTGTAGGAAGAGGATTTGATTGTGGATGAGCTTGAACACAAGGTATGGTTGATATTTATAGGTGCATTGTCTAAGCTTTGATTTTTTAGTAGTCCCAATCAGTTTCAACAGTTAGTGCCGCCCCTAGCTTTTGATATTTATTGCATTGGATTCAAGGAAAAAATTGGCTTTTACCCCTTTCAAAAAAACAATCCAGTATTTTGCCCCACTTCCCAAACTAATTAGGGAAATGCCCCACTTTTGAAACTAGATTTTTTCAAAATCAGGTTAAGCCCTATAGTAACGTTTTTAAGGACCTATAGTGGCGTTTTTTAACTTGATTTCCATAAAGTCGAGTTATAGGTAAAAAAAAGAAAAAAAATTGCACGTAACTCGACTTTAGGGAAATCGAGTTAAAAAACGCCACTATAGGCTCCTTAAAACGCCATCATAGGGCTCCATAATTTTTTTTTTTTTTTTTTTTTTTATAACTCAATTTTGAGAAAATCGAGTTTCAAAAGAGGGGCATTTCCCTAATTAGTTTGGAAAGTGGGGCAAAATGCTGGATTATTTTGTTTGAAAGGGGCAAAAGCCAATTTTTTCCTTGGATTCAATCTTGATGTTTGCATGACATTTCAAGAAGATAAGTTTTTTGATGGACCATATTTTGGTGTGTGCCAATTTATCTAAAAGTATGTTTCTGGATAGGTTCAGTAGCTTCCAAATTTGCATTTTTTTGAGCTTAATCCGAAGCAGCACGTGTCAGTGAATGGTTTGGATAAACAATGGGTGGCAGGATGAGCTGCAATGGAGTGTACGAGGTTGTTTTGAAAGTGATGGCTTTTCTTGACAACCTCTTTCCTTCTCCTCAGAGGAAAAAGGGGCTAGTTGGCCGGTAGCTGACTCATTTATTGTGAACCCTGATAAAAAATTATATATATATATATATATACACACACATGTTAGGGCAGCTCGTGCAAGGCACATGTTTACCGTGGAAAAAAATTTGTGATTAAGATCAATTCTAGATTTTATTTGTATCACAAAATAAAGATATAAATCATTTGATTTTTAAAGTATATAGAGATTTACATTAATTAAAAGAGACATAAATTTTAAAAATTTTGTTAATTATGTCGTAAAAAGTTAATCTCATTCGTATAAAAATTTTGATCAACCACAAAGTTAGGATAGCTGTTTAATATATAAATATTTATTTTACTATTATAGTTTTTTAGTACCTACTTGCTAAAGACAATACATCTACTCTTTAAAAGCTTCTAAGAATGATAACGAATATCATCATCTTCCAACAATAAACAACTGAGTTTTGCTAAGAAATTTATTTATTTATTTATTTTTTATTTTTAAAAAAGGATAACAAAAGACATGTGTCATTGAATTTTTCATTAGATAAATTATAAGTTTTGAAAATTTAAACCTAGAAATCAACATTCTTTAGATAACAAATAAAACACCTTATATTAACATTACAACTTTCTAAGAATTTCTACAATTTAAAAGTCAGTACGTAAAGAAAATTTTTAGGATGCTAAAATTTAGTGAGAGTAATTTAGACATTACACAATAAAATATTTTAAGAATTATAAGTTTTCATTAGGGTTTAATAGAGAGAATGAAAATATGACATATTTGCTCTTTTCCAAAATATTAAGGGAAAAATTGCTTGATTTTAAAGTTTAAGGAAGAATTGTAAATTACTCCAAACATAAAGGATGAAAAGTGTTTTTTTTCCTAAATTTTTGTTTTTGTTTTTGTTTTTTTTCTTTTTTTCTTTTTGTGTGTGTGTGTGTGTGTAAGACTATGTGTTTTAACTTAAAATGGTGTGTAAAGAAAAAATATACAAAAAGTCAACCCAAGAAAATTGTATGTGGAATAGTGAATTTTGGCTCAACAAAATTGATTAAACCAACAAAAAATTTCTAAAAACACAACAGAATGATGCAACATTTTCATAATATCTTTATTTTATTTTAACTTGTAAATAATTGACAGCTCATCAGTTTTAAAAATATTATGACGACATCAAGATGTCTTAACATTTTTCACAAAAGAAAAAGTTATATGTCTATGATATTTTCACAACAAATCCTAAGTAGTAGGTTATTACAAGTTGTTATTGGTGAGCAAAAAATTAGTTTCATTGGTAAGTTTAAATTAGAACCAATAACAATTTACCACATTTGATTTGTTATGAAAGTGTTGTGAAAATTATTGTGGATGTAGCACTTCTTTTTCACAATACTTTTATTTTTAGTTATGGTTGGTTCTAGTATGATATTTTATTATTTTATTTTGACCTATAATGAATTAACACCTCAACGATTGTGAAAATATTGTGCCAATTTGTGGTGTTAATATTTTATTATAACGTGAAATAGCACGAATTGAACAAACCAAAAAATAATATAGCAAATCTACTATAGCTTTATGCATTCACCAAAAAAAAAAAAAAAAAGGCTAGCAAAATAGTGAAATTTGAACAAACCAAAACTACTGTAGCAAAATTACTGTAACTCATCTCATTCACTCCTTTTATATATAGAAATATACATTGCACTTACAATGTAAATTTATATTGTAAGCACATAAAAATTGGCAAATGTTGTACACATTTGCAAAATTTATACTTTTTTTTTTTTTGCAAATGTATATAATATTTGCCACTTTTTGTGTGTATACAATGTAAGCTTACATTACAAGTATAAAGTAAACACATAAAGATCATTATTAAAAAAAAAAAAAACTCAAAACAAATAGGTGAAATTAAAGAAAAAAAAAAGAAAAAAGGAAAAAGGTAACTCACTAAACCAAAAATACTATTTATAACACTATTCATGAGCCTATTTGCTCTTTTTATGTATAGATATTCTTAATAATAGGAGGAATAGCATTGAAGTTGTAAGAGCAAGAGAGTCAAGAAGAGTTTTCATTTTATTTTTTATTTTTTATTTTCAACCTGTAGAAGCTATTTAACCTTAAATCTAAAATGCTGCGATAAATATATAGATTTATGTTGATAATGTAGTAGAGAAGGGATAAAGAGAGAGCTAAGAAATTCAGACTCATGAAAAGAGAAGGAGATTGGTAAATAGAAGTCATGCTAGCCCATACTAATAACAATCAATGCAAAAGACTTGATTTGGACAAATTGTAAGATACACATAAGAAAGACTAAACTTATTTTTAAGACAAGACTCATTGACTAAAACCAAATTTCTATGCAGCATTTAAACTTCTAAGGACTGAGCTTAATCCCAAATTATTGTTATTTTACCTAAAATGCATATTACATGTCTTGTTAAAAAGAACTTATTGTTACTTTATCTAAAGAAATTGATTAGAAAAAAATAAATTGTTGTCTCTATCCAACTAAAACTTAGATGTATGCTACATGTTTTGTTAAAAAACTTATTGTTATTTTATCTAATGAGATTGATAAAAATAAATAAGTTGTTGACTCTATGATCAATTGAACCTTAAATGCATGTTGCATGTTTTGTTAAAGCAATTAATGTTATTTTTATCTAAAATGCATCTCACATGTTTTGTTTAAAAAACTTATTGTTACTTTATCTAAAGAAATTGATAAGAAAAAATAAATTGTTGTCTTTATCAAATAAAATTTAGATGCATGTTGCATATTTTGTTAAAACACTTATTGTTATTTTATTTAAAGAAATTAATAAGAAATAATAAGTTGTTGTCTTTATCTACTTAAACTTAGATGCATGTTGCATGTTTTGTTAAGAAACTTGTTGTTAGTTTATCTAAAAAATTGATAAGAACGAATAAATTATTGTCTTTGTCAACTGAAACTTAGATGCAAGTTGCATGTTTTTTTTTTTAAAAAAACTTATCATTATTTTATTTAAAGAAATTGATAAGAACAAATAAGTTTGTCTCTATGAACTTAAACTTAGATGCATGTTACATGTTATTTTAAAACACTTATTATTATTTTATCTAAAATGCATGTAGCATGTTTTGTTAAAATACTTATTGTTACTTTATTTAAGGAAATTTATTTTGAGAAACACTTTATTTAAACAAATTGATAAGAATAAATAAGTTATTGTCTATATCAACTAAAACTTATATGTATGTTATATGTTTATTTCTGCAATTTAGTGATGCCATTTAGCACAACCTCGACTTATAAGCTCAATTTTTATTATATAATATATATAAAAATATAATATGATACAATGTTTAATTAGGTGATACTATCTCTAGCAATACATAACTTGACATGTACGGCATGACACAAACCATTATATTTAAAAAAAAAAAAAAAAAAAAAAAAAGATGAACAAGCGACACGAAGCTATAGATCACATACATACTCAAATGCATAGTATAAAATTTCTTTTTAAAATTTTAGGAAAGGATTTTTTCCCCGGTAGTTTTGGAATACAAAAGGAATTTTATTATATTTTGAGAATATTTATTTAAAGTCTATTTCTTTAAAATATCAAAATTTTAAATGGTTTTCCAACGAGTGGCCTAGATGGTAAAATTTTATATGGTTTTCTAACATTTTGCAGTAGAATATGAAGTTGTGGGGGTGATTATAGAATAGGTTGGAGGAGAAAGGAACTGTATTAAGGGTCAATTTAGATACCGCTTATTTTGCTGAAATTGAAAACTTATTATTGAAATTACTGTAGATAAAAGTAAAGTTAGTTGAAATAGTACAGTGTAACCCATGAATAGTATCAAAAAGTGCAACGAGACCTATGAATAGTGGCAAAAATAAGTTAAATAGTAAAATAATTTTAATTTTTAATCTCTTCCTAAACGCATACTAACGGTTTGTTTGGATATCGCTTATTGCTAAAAACTGAAAATACTGTAGTAAAATAATTTTTAAATATGTGAATAGTACCGTAGGACTCAGTTTTAAAGTTGTTTTTCTATAAATTTTTTTTTAAAAAAAAATATTTGCAGGTTCCATGAACAGTGCATGAGATTCACTAGAAAATGCTAGACTTGTAAAACATGCTTGGCTTGCCGCTATCAAAACATACACTAAGTGTGTGTTTGACAAAAATTATTTTTGCCAATTTATTTTACTATTCAGCTTATTTTTGCTACTATTTATGAGTTTAACAATACTTTTTAGTACTATTTATAGATCTCACTGTACTATTTCAGCTAACTTTTACGTTTATCTACGATACCTTTTTAACAAAAAGTTTTCAATTTCAGCAAAATAAATGGATCCCAAATAGACTCTAACTCTTTTCTTCTATATTTTGAATGTGTCATCAAAGTTTAAGGGATATTTGGTAAGATATTTTAAACAGTAATTTTTATTATTTAAACAATATTTATATATTTTCGCACACTTCTCCGTCCATAGATATTTTCAAAAAATACAAACAACGAATAACGTTGTCAACGCCCCTAATAAGTCTCTTAGCTCTGTGTCTTTAACCGTTTACAACTCTCTCTCTCTCTCTCTCTCTCTCTGGAGTGTCTCTCAAAATGTCCCAAATGGGAGAACCACAGATTCTCCAGCGGAGGAAGAACCATCTACCACACGACATCGTACTAAATATCCTGGCTAGACTGCCGGTTAAATCAGTGACAAGATTCAGGTGCGTTTGCAAATCCTGGAATTCCTCAATCACCACCCCTTATTTCATCTCTACTCACCTTAATAACAGCAAAAGTAATGATGATAATGATTATGTCATACACATGCCCACGTGGGAAGATAGATGCCGGATAGCAACTTGGGAAGGAAGACCATTAGCCTGTATGGTCGCTCCTTCTGACACATTAGTCTGTACGGTTGCCTTGGGTCGCACGTTTGATAGGATTTCTGAGGTTCGAATTCCCTTTGATTTTGATTCTGAGTTTGCCCAAATAGTGGGTTCGTGCAATGGCTTATTGTGTTTTGCCACTTCTGGGGGTAATGTTATATATTTGTGGAACCCCAGCATTAGAATGTTCAAGAGATTGCCTGATACTAAGCGCTTAGGAAAGTTAGACTCTTTTCAACTCGGATTTGCCTATCATTCCGAGAATGATGACTACAAGGTTGTCAGGATTTCACATTCACAATTGGGTATACCTGAGATTGTGAGTGAGGTGTACACATTAAGTTCAGATTCATGGAAGAAGGTTGTAATCTCATTGACAATCGGGATTTTCCTCAGGCATCAGAATTATCATTTGCCAGCTCCATTGGTTAGTGGAGCTTTGCACTGGATGGCACAAAATCGCGGGGTTGGTAGTAGAGTGATTTTGTCATTTGACGTCAATAGTGAGACATTAAGAAAACTAGCACTGCCCAAATATTCTACCCATGCCAGTCCATTGATTGGATTATTCAAGGGGAAACTGGCTTTATCTACCTGGGAATATAATTATGGAAATTCTGACTTCCGGTACTGCATATGGATGATGAAGGAGTATGGTGTGGTTGAGTCTTGGAATAAGCTTTTTGTTATTGGATCATTTAAACAGAACATTCATTGGAGTGCCTTTACCAAGTATGGTTCACTTATACTCTGCTTCGTCAATCATCGAGTAGAGAGGAAGGGATTTGAGTTTGTATTAATCGACACTGAAACTCTACATGAGAAGAAGGATCCTGATATCAAATATCCTTCATATGTAGCTACTTTCAAGGAGAGCCTTCTTTTACTAGATGGAGCAAATGTGGTTTCCTACTAAACAGATGGTGCTGTGCATGTAAGAATGTAGTCATTAGTGGTATGGATGAAGTCAAACCCTTGTTATTCCTTTTCCTTAAATTTAGTATTAGGTATGATAGTATTGCAAAAAACTTCATTTTTATCCCTGGTTTACATTAAACTTCATTTGTGAATATCTTTATTTTTTGCTTCTTGAACTGTATGGTTTCAGAATCATGGATTAACTTGATTGTTCTTTATTTATTTTTTTTCCTGTGTTTTGGTAGAATAATTGGCAGAGAGGTTCTATGAGGAAGAATGAGATGTCTTGGGGCTGGCATTCTGGGTTGGAAGGTGAATTGCTGCCTATATATTTAGGTTGTATTACCAATAAGGTTCTTGAATAAATATCAGGCAGTGTGGAAGGCTGTTAACAAGTAAATGGTCGGATTTTGGGGATGCAAATGTAGCTTCTTTGCCTACATCTTATTTAAGATTCTTGTGTACTTGGACTACACGCCTTTTTTGGTTAATAAATATTGTTATTTATCAATTATCTTATATATACATATAACTCTTTTAAACTTGCTAGCTGTAACTGTTCATATGACAAATGTGAAGGAACTGAAGCGTGTTGCAGTAAAGAAAATGAGTCAGAGAAAATAGAAGAATAAGAAAAGAAATGAATGCATAGTGAGAGAGGAGAAAGATGCACCAAAAATTAAGTGAAAAATAAATTCAATTTTATTCGAATGCCCCAATTTGTAGTACACTACCAATGTCCCAATTGATCTGATGTCACCTCCTTAGGTACTAAGTACCTTGAGGTTGAGGGGGAAGGGAAGCTGGGAAGGGTTCAGGTAGTAGAGTAGAGATTTCTAACCATTTCAAAAAATTTTAGAAAAAAATTAAAAAATCTGTAGTGCATTGATACGTATTTTATACTTGAATCTGTGCGTGTATTGAAGCCAACTAATCCTGTTAGTTATATAATCTGTTATAACAATACGTAACAGTAAATGTAATAGACTTTCCACTAGTTCTATCAATCGTAGGTAACACAACTGTAGAAACTGTCTTCAACCAATGATACTACAACATTCGTTTAGCATTATATCATAGGGAGGGAACGATCAGTTGCACTGATAGGTATAAACGTTTGATGCTTTGTACGAAATGTAGTTTGCTTAGTTTTAACATTGCTTGACAAAGATTGACCCAGTGAATTTGAGTGAGCTTCCATTTACTGGCCTAATCACTGCATGATCTTGTGCAAAATGTCATATTGTCTCAATAACAAATAGGATGAAGTTGAAGAGAGACTTGTTGATGTATTAGTTTGGTGTGTTCCTAGACTTGTTGATGTGGAATACCTTCCTTTTATTTTATTTTTTATGGTAAGAATTGGCTTCCATTGTAATTAATTTTTTTTATGACATAAGTAATAAAATATGTTTATATATAAAAAAATATAACTTTAAAAGTAGTTAATTCCAATTTTTGGATTTAATTCCTTTTGTTCTTTCTACTCACAATTTTTACTAAGGATTGGCTGGTTCTGGGGAAGAAGATTGCCACCTTTGTCAAACAATGCTGACAGTGAGGTGCAGCACCACTGGAATTTACTTAATTTCTCTGCTAGTGTCTTGACTTGAGGCCACTAAAAATGTTCATTACATGCGAAAGCCTCAAGCAAAATTTTCTTTATTGATATAAAACCATTGCTCTGTACATTTGAAAATGACAACATAGTTTCTCATTAATTCCATCTATCACATTGCCTGATACAGATGTTCATCTCTTTATAATTTCATCAATTCTACAAAAATAGATGAGATAAGGCTCATGCGCAATTATGTGCTGGTCAAGACACAATTATGTGCTCAGTCTTCAAGACTCGAAGCAATCAAATATCAGAAAAGACTATGAACCTCTTTGGGAAAGTATCAGCATTAAGAGCTGCTGAAGAAGCTGAAGGAGAAGAAGATGACGACCACAAAGAACTCTTTGGTGGGGAGGCTAGAAAGTTTTTTGCACTAACATCTCTGTCTTCTTCATTTATTGTATCCAGCATCTTTCTTGCTTTGTGCCTGATGACACTAATATATTGTGGAGGTGCAACCTCTGTTACAAACCTTGCTAAACGTGAGTTTGCCATCAAGGAGTTAAGTTGAAGCATTAAACAAAAGTGGAGAGTACTTGTATTTCTTGTAGGATGAGGATTTGATTGTGGATGAGCTTGAACACAAGGTATGGTTGATATATATAGGTGCATTGCCTAAGCTTTGATTAGTCAGTAGTCCCAATCAGTTTCAACAGTTAGTGCCGCCCCTTGCTTTTGATATTGATTGCATTGGATTCAATCTTGATGTTTGCATGACATTTCAAGAAGATAAGTTTTTTGATGGACCATATTTTGGTATGTGCCAATTTATCTAAAAGTATGTTTCTGGGTAGGTTCAGTAGCCTCCAAATTTGCACTTTTTTTATCCTAATCCGAAGCAGCACGTGTCAGTGAATGGTTTGGATAAACAATGAGTGGCAGGATGAGCTGCAAGTGGGTGTATGAGGTTGTTTTGAAAGTGATGCTACGATGGCTTTTCTTGACCTCTTACCTCCTCCTCAGGGAAATGTGGCTAGTTAGCCGCTAACTGACTCATTTGCTGTGAACCATGATAATATATATATATATATATATATATATATATATATATTCTTAATAATAGGAGGAATAGCACTGAAGTTATAAGAGCAAGAGAGTCAAGAAGGGTTTTTATTTTTTTTATTTTTAACCTGTAGAAGCTGTTTAACCTTAAATCTATTGACTGGTTAAAAATGCTGCGATATGAATATATAGATTTATGTTAATAATGTAGTAGAGCAGGGATAAAGAGAGAACTAAGAAATTCAGATTCATGAAAAGAGAAGGAGATTGGTAAATAGAAGTCATGCTAAACCATACTAATAACAATCAATAGAATCAATACAAAAGACCTGATTTTGGAAAAATTGTAAGATACACATGAGAAAGACTATACTTATTTTTTAAGACAAGACTCATTGACTAAAACCACATTTCTAAGCAGCTTTAAACTTCTAAGGACTGAGCTTAATCCCAAATTACATAGCCCATTATGACTATACATCAATTTTCTTTAAAGGAAGCATTAATTTGCTGGGTCACTCACTCACTCACTCTAGGCTATAGATCCTGTTCTAAATAATTTTATCTTTGTTATACTAGTAAATCCCCTTCCCTCTACCCCTGTTTGTGTGAGTTTATTGTCAGAAGTACAACATTTTAGGCCAGAGCTTTCTTTATATAAAAAGGGAAATGCTAACGAGTGCCCTTAGAGTATTGGTTAATAATCCATTTAAAGAAAGTTTATAATAAAAAAAAAAAACAATTAATATTTTGACAACTTTTTTCATTTCCCATAAAAGTAGTATCAAAACTTTTCTAAAATAAATTATTAACTAATGCCCTAAAGACACTTATTAGTATGAGTCCATATAAAAATATGCTTTTGTTAGTAAGTGCAGAGCAAGTCAAAGTATATTTAATACTTCATTAAATGATTCTTTGATTATATATATTTCTTCTAAAATGTAAAAGCAAATTGTGCACGTATATCTGGGATAACACATACTACAATCATAAGCTTGAGAGAAAACTGTTTTAAACAATAGCTACCAATTTATTCATGAGGACATATAGCAGATTGGAAATTGAAGGCTGCTCTATGTGTACCAATTATTCAGGTTGATCCATATTAGCACAATGAGACCTCCTACATGTTTATTTGGAGAACTTATTTTCATTGGTTTAGGGGCTTGAAAAAATGAACTGGGAAAAAATATGGTTGTACTTAAAAAAAATAAATCTTTAAAAAGTTGTGCATAAAGAAAAAAAAAGCTTTTTAAAATTTTTTAGCGTTTTATAATTCGAAAGATACAAGGGGTAATTTAAACCCTTTATATCTCTACTGAAAATACCAGAAAATACTAGTTAAACTACAAGGTTTTTGGCAAAAACTCGCTCTCTTATCTACAAACATTTTCCTCTTATCCACGGCATGAATCGTCCAAAAACAGCAAATGTTATGGTCCACATACTTCGCAAGTTTATTTCTTCACATGGGAGCTGACCCGGGGCACCAGGAAGGAATAGACACAAATACTTCACTGCCACAGTTATAGGATAGACAAAGAGTAACGTATTCGTATTCGTATTCATATTTAGTATTTACTAGTACTTCTTAGAGTATTATTTAAGAATGTGATTTTATGTTGTTGTATAGTATGAGACTCTATCTATTGTCTTAAGATTATTTGTAAATTAAGGGCAAGGTTGGATCTAGTACTCCTATATATTGAATCCATTGAAATTTGAAAACGTGAAAAATAATTATTATCCACAATCAACATTTCAACGGATCTAGTGCTAAGCTGGTCATTCAAGTAAACTAATAAACTTTATAGATAAATATCTTTTAAATTTAATATGTAATTATATATCTGTTGCCAACTAATTTTCACACAAAGACATGAACCCACGAACGAAGCCCAAGAATCAATGAATTTGGGCCTTAAGAGAAGAGAATGCAAATTCATATCGGGGCACAAGCATTATCCAGCTTATTGGAATAAAGAAGATAAAGAAGAAGGGAAGACTAGAAGAATTGTTTTTGACAAAATCCCTTGGATGGGGCAATGAGACTAAGAATGGTCTTTAGCAAGACAACCTTTAAATGGAGGCAGTGGACGTGTTGACACCCCCACAACACCTCTTGTTGTTTGGAGGTTTCTTGGCAAGACATGTGTGAATGTGTGTAATTAGTGTGGATACTTGCATGATTTTTTTTTTTTTTTTTTTTTTTTGAGAGAGAGTTTCAACTTATGACGTCCGCTCCTAATGATAGTTCTTTATCATCAGACCAAGACACCAATCAGTTTTTGGTGTAGACGAGGATCTATTATCTTTCCATTTTTGTAGTCTACATTAACCATTGGTTTCTAAAGTGTGATTAGTCATCTACGTCTAATTCATTTTATTTTTAATTAAGGGTGTACTTAGGGTTTTTTTTTTTTTAAAGCTAAAAAAGATAGGCAAATGCCTTGAATTATATACATAGACTCAGAAGTTCAATTAGATGTAAGGTATCAAACACTTCACAATGTCTATCCTAAAATAACCTTATTTTGATTACATCTCTAATTTTTATTATTTGTAAAATAACTCAAGAATTGGGAAGTTGGTTTTTGGTGTAGGTGGGGATCTATCATCTTTCCATTTTTGTAGTCTGCATTAACCATTGGTTTCTAAGGTGTGATTAGTCATCTACATCTAATTCATTTTATTTTTAATTAAGGGTGTACTTAGGGTTTTTTATAAAGCTAAAAAAGATAGGCAATTGCCTTGAATTATATACATAGACTCAGAAGTTCAATTAGATGTAACATATCAAACACTTCACAGCGTTTATCCTAAAATAACCTTATTTTGATTACATCTCTAATTTTTATTATTTGTAAAATAACTCAAGAATTGGGAAGTTGGTTTTTGAAAAAAAATTATGTTAAATCTACGTATTTTGTGCCAACGGCAACATGTAACGACAAAGTATATACATTTACATTGAACTACAAATAAAAATACTAAGCATGTGAAATTCAAGTACATATACTAGCATATGAAATTTGAGTACATATACTTAGCATGTGAAATTTAAGTACAACTAGGCATGCATAAGAAAATTGCATTTGCAAGTGCCAAGAAACTTATATCACTCCCTGAGGATAGCATGACAAGCCCAAATTGCAACTTATTCCCTTAGAGATTTTTTTGTTTTTTTTTTTCTTTTTGTTTTTTGGTTTTTTGTTTTGTTTTGTTTTTAATGTAAAAAAGGCCCAAAGAGACAACAAAGAATACAATGGTTAAATTCTTATCAAGTGTGAAAGTAATGTTATTTGATAACTTATAAATCTTGGAGGAGTACTTTTAATTTTCTTTAATTATTTTGAAATTGTAATTTAGGACTTTAATAAAATATATAAATAAAACTAGAACTCATTTTGAAACATGATATAAACCATAAGCCTCTTTTTTCGTATTTTTTCTTAAATAAAATTATTCTAGTTCTTGTCTGCCACATTTTTTTCCTTCTCATTTCACATGTACATTAAAAAATAATAATAATAAAAATATTTTTATGTACAATTGTTACTTTTTTTTTACACAGCTTTTTTTTTTTTTTAGTCCTTCTATTATTAAAAATAAATTCTCTCAACAAACCCCTTATGTATTTTAAGTTAACTAGTTGCTAACTCGTGCTATGCACGGGAACTTACATATTTGTGAGGTAAACTAAAATAATTTTATAAAATCTTAAATTGACTAAGAAACTACATCATTGCATGATTTGCTCTTGTATGACTTCAATTTGTGTTACAATTTGATGAAGAAGTCATTGCTTGAATGTGTAATGGCTTACAAAAAATTTGTCAAAAAATTTCAAATACTGCTTAAAAATAACTCAAAAATTCAGATATTAAAACTTCTAAAAGACTAAATAAATATTAAAGAATCAGATGATTAATTACTTAGAAATTATTGAAACAAAACAAAATATATATGACTAAACAATAGAGAAATATAAAAGAAAGAAATTTCAATTATCGCAAGCTTTTCATCTTGTAAAAAATGGCTAAAAGAGTTTGGTGGTATATGTACAAAAATTACTTTTTAAAGAAGTTGCAGTAGAATTCTTCTATTATCCAAAGAAGTTGAACTTTATCAATAGTTGAGGATTTTTATATTTATCCAAATAAAGCCACGTTTAGGATAATCTTAATATGAGATTTATTCAAAAAAAGGTTTTTCAACGTTTGAGTTTGAGTTCAAATTAGATTTGTTAGAGAGATAGAGTTTCACTCATTGTTAAGTTTGGACTAAACAAAAATAATTTTGTTTAAAAAAAATTGATAATGATGAGTTTGAGTTTAAGTTGGACTTGTCAAAGAGATAGAGTTTCACCCTTTGTTAAGTTTGGACTAAACAAAAATAATTTTATTTAAATATTGTGCTGACGTGAAAAATTGTGGGAGTTTCAGAGGTTTTGGTTTTATATATATATATATATATAAGGAAGAACTTAACACTTAAGTCTGTTTGGTTAAACGTTTTTGTTGGGCAAAAGCACGTTTTAAGAGCAAAACACAAAATACCTAGTGTTTGGCCCATGATTTCTATGAGATTGAGTTTTTTAAAACCCTTGACAATCACGTTTTAAAAACAAAGGCAGTGTAAGAGACCACACCCCCAACTCAAACCCAAAAGAATTAGGTTTTGACACTTGGCTCATGCGAATGGGGTGGAGTCGTGTTATTGCCTCTCAAGTGAAAGTGGGAGAATCTTACTATTGTTATTTTCCCTCCTAGGTCAAGGGTTTTAAAATGAAGTCACAACTTTTTTTATTGGAAAAATAAGAAAACAAAATTAAAAGTGCATCATTCTTATTGATGAAGTGAAAATGTACATCTCTTTCATAATAACTAAAAATTACATTGCTTTGGTTCTAAATACAATCTACAACAAAAGTACAATACTTTTATTCCTAGTTACAATCTAAAAAGAAAGATTAAAAGGATAAGTCCAATCTCCTAATCATTAATCTAAGTTGAGAGGTTAGGTTACATGATTGGAAAGGTGTTAGACACCCAATGTACCTGGTGAAACTAGTCTTCTAGACTATGGTAGCCAATATCATATCATATCATTCAAGCAGTTTATATCATATAAGAGCAAGTAATTGAAGAGTGAAACAAACATTGATAAGCATGATGAAAACCTATTCTAGACATGAAAATAATTGAAATTGAAAGACATGGTGAATATATGTGTGATGTGTTATAAAACCTAATCTAGAACATGTGAACATGTTATTGAATTGAAAAACTCTAATCATGCAAAGACTAAGAACAACCTAGATCTAGCATACTAGCAATCAAGAACATGTGAAGAACTAGAAATAAAAGTATGCTTGAATCTAACTAACTAGGGCATAATTAAAAGAAAGGTTTAGAAACCTTACCTGTATGCACAACACTTCTTCTAAGAATTTCTAAAGTTTTCGAGGGACTCCATGTGTGTTTTGAACAGATGATGAAGGGGGGAATTTATACTAGATGTGTGGGAACTAAGGTTGTGTCTCTAGGCAATGTGGTAGTTACAAAAATTAGGTTTTTTGAAGGGGGGGAAAAACCGTAGGATCAAAGTTAAACTGAGTGGGAAGCAAGATGGGCCAAAAAAAGAAAGGAAATCTGGGGATTCTGGTGCAAGTGTCAATCATCACTTGGTCCAGATCCTCCTCGAATCCTTTCCCTTTTGGTTTCAATTGAAACTGTTCCAGCTGTTATTTAACTCCCTTCGAATTTTATTTCCTTTTTTGATTTTCTTGGTCCTAAAGGTTGGAAAATTAATTCCAAAAAGTTAAATTAATTAATTACTCGTCTAATTAATCAATTTTTACCTATTACATTGGGAAATAATAAATGTTTTGACTCGGAATAAATTTGATGCATGCAACCTTACCATTAATCATATCCTCAACCAATAATGTTAGGGTTATATTTTTATGTAATTGACATATACTTTGACAAGATGCACTTTAATTGTATTTTGGTATTTTTAAGTGGACTCAAGAATATCATGAACTATGTTTGATAAACCTTACAAGTGGTATTATTGAAAACATGAAGACTGTACAAAGAAACAAGTTTGAAAAAGCTAAAATCCATTTGCTCAACACCTAGCTTGATACAAGCTACTTTCGAGAATTAATGAATCTCAATACCTCTCAATCTATCGAGCTTCACATATCCATAATTTTCAGATCTAATTTTCAGCTTATGATGACGTGGCTTTTTAGGGTTTCGTTCTCTAACCTACTAGATGATATAAAAGGATTATTTTATAACTGTCATCATACACAGAGACTTACATAGAGAATCTATACACTTATTGTGAAGCTACTACATTGTTATACACCTTTGGGTTTTATGACCAAGTTGCTTCCTTTTCTTTAATTGTATTGAAGAAATTTGCATACAACAACAAGTTTCAAGTTGTTGGGAATTAGTCACGTACTAGAATCCGTTGTAGAAGAAGTCTCTACAAAATCAAGTCCAATTGGGGATTGATGTAAGGATTCTACTATAGGTAGGTCCTTTGGGATAGGCCAAAGAGGGTAAGATTCCTTGTACTTATAATTACTTGATTTTGATTAATGGATTCTTGGGAGTGGTAACTTGAAAATCACCCAGTGGGATTTTTGTCTTGTAAAGGTTTTCCCCACTAGAAAAATACTATTTTAACACACCAAAACCTACTTTATCTATTTTAGCATGACATTTAACAATATACTCTATATCACATTTTCTATTTTAACATTCAACACATTAAAATAATATTAAAAAACCCAATAAAAATACTCATTCATTTATTTTGCTCTATCTTTCTCTCTTTACGTTAGAAGTCCTCTCTCTCTCTCTCTCTCTCTCTTCGATCTTGGGAAAAAAAAAAGCACCACTACCACCACAACCACCTGATTTGAAACCCACCACCACTGATTGCAAGAATTAAAAATAATAGATCAACCCAGCCCAAACTCAACCAACAACCAATCAAACCAACCACTATGATCAACTTATACCAAAATCAACATATACCAAACACTAAATCAACCAAAACCTAAAAATCAACCAAACCTTTTACCATGACCATAACCCAATCAAAATAGAGAGAGCCATCGTTGTCAATCGACCTAAAACACCCAACTAACCTAAAATGCAAACCAAATGAAAACCTAACTTAAAGAAACAAACCCTCAAAGCTTTAGTCATGAGATGAGAAAGGAGATGAGAGAAAGCAAAAAGATAAATAAAGTAATAGAGCTTTGGTGAAGGAGATGAAGAACAATGATAATAAAGCTTGAGTAGAGCAATCGAACTTAGGTAAGGGAATTTATTAGGAAATTGGCAAAGAAAGAGAAAGCAATACCCAAGCTTTCAATACAAAACCCAAGCTTTCATTGAGAGAGATAGAGAAGATAAGAAGATGAGAGAGACTAAGAGATCAAAGAGTGATGGGTGAGAGAATAGAAAAAGAAGAGAAGAATAGGAGAGAGAGACTGAAAGATCAAAGTGATGTGTGAGAGAAAAGAGAACAAATATTTTGAATGTTCAAATAGTGTATAAAACACTATGAATGTTTAGACCCCCAAATAATAATTACCAATTCAAGTTTAATATCAAACAATTAATGTGCGGAATATGAACATAAACTTAATACAGAATTGATAAACAATCTAAACCAAATAAAATCACGTCAACAACAGAAATTAAATGGCAAAGATTAAGGGAAGAGAGATGCAAACACAAGGATGACACACGATGTGTTATCGAAGAGGAAATCGAAGCCCTCGGCGTAAAACCTCTTTGCCGCCCTCCAAGCAGTAAATAATCCACTAAAGAATGTATTTGGGATACATGAATAGCAGAAGACCTTCCATGCCTAATCTATCTAGTGTACCTAAGCCCTCCAAGCTTCTACTCCAACGAGGTTACGCCGAACCTAT
Organism: Quercus parvula; assembly: GCA_030820535.1. NCBI lineage: Eukaryota > Viridiplantae > Streptophyta > Magnoliopsida > Fagales > Fagaceae > Quercus > Quercus parvula. The sequence goes on from JAUAME010000003.1 coordinate 43,067,436, forward strand.
TTCTTCTTTAGCTTACCAGATTCCACTATAAACCATAGCATCAACCAATATGAAATTGGTCTCTTCCTAACTGCTTCCCAAGCACTAAATGGCCTTCTCATAGATGTGGGTATGGTGAGAAAAGGTTTTGGTAATGAGCCTTTCAAGGATATAACAATGGAGAGGGTGAGAGTAGAGGAATTTGAAGAGTCTCTATGTGTAGATTGTGGATGAGTTAATTTTGTTTTTCTCTAGGGTTTCTCTCTCAATATTCTCTTTGGAAGCTCTCAATATTTCATGGGTATGAAGAGTATTTATACTTGTGTGTGTTTGGAATGCGAAGAGTCAGTTTTTTCAAAACAGAGCTGGCTGGCAGCTTGGCCTCGCGACTTGACTGAGCCGCGAGTTCAAGCCGCAAACTAACTGAATGGCCTGTCTGGACTTTTTGTCCTGTAGTGCTCCAGCTAGCATGATGCTTCAACTTCTCAGCATGCTTGGCACGTGTGCAACTTCTGGCGGCTTGCAAGCCGCGATCTACCTGCGAGGTCCAGTCACGAGTCCCTGCTACTTTGCACAAACTTGAGCATTTCTTCACACTTTCTCACACACTACCCTTACATGATTCCCACCTAAATACAAGGTTACTAATTGCTAAAATATAAGTAAATTTGGCACGGAATAAAGCCAACAAGATGGTTGATTAAATTCAACCTTACATATTTTATAATTATGAGAGAGAGAAAGTTAAATAAAAAAGACCAAAATTTTTTAGCATATGCTGCTATACCCTTCTACTAAATAGAAGGGTACTATAGCTCATGCAAATTTTTTTGGCATTTGGCACATTCAATGGAGCATGGTTTTTGGTGTTTGATGTGCTAAATACTCAAAATTTAGCATTTAGCACATTTGATTCTAGTGCTTTTAGTGCTCACTTTGGCCTAGGCAAGTTTTAGACAAATTTTTGTTTTTCTATTTTAACTATTCACTTTTTTTTTTCTTTTTTTTTTTTGAGAAAGAGTTTTAACTTATGGTGTCCGCTCTTGATGAAAGCTCTTTATCATCAAATAAAGAAACCAATTGGTTTTTGGTGTAGGCAGGGATCGAATTCTAGATCTCTTATTCAACAATAAGAGATTTGGGGTTCGATAATGTTGATACCTATTTTCGAGACACATTTCTATATGTCCGATTCAACCAAGCCCGACTTCCTTGTGAGCTCCATTCATGTATTACATTATATTTTATTATTTTAAATATGGCCTAAGCCCATGCAACATATTAGGGGAAATTGAGGAAGTGTAGTTTGGAGGGTATAGGTCGGTTTCTTTCAAACTTTTTGCATGAGCCCAACCCATGTGTGCTACCGAATGGGCAAGTGACGTTGGTAGCACCTCTGGCTCATAAAGGAGGTCTTATACCCGAAATTTCCACCTTAAAAGAGCCTTTATGTTTTGGTTAACTATGGCTTAACCTTTCCGCTTTACCATTTTTTGGCCTAAAACACATATCTAAACCCTAAGTGGCTGGCCTTATCTGCTGCAACAACCAAATGCAGACTCGAAGGGCCTGCCATATCTAGGAAACATCAATCCATGAATTTAGGCCACTCCATTTCCCAAATTATGAAAAAAGCAAGCCAACCCTCTTATCCAATTAAAACAAATTTGATCATAACCTCTTTGATTGAGACCTTGGGGTTCACAACTTCTTCTATTGACCAAAAACAAGTCACTTGAAGCACCCCAAACTCAATACAAAAGGCCCCAATCACATTCTACCCTTAGGCTTGAAACTTTAGAGCAAAAACCCATTTAGCCAGCCAATATTTTCACAATTTTGAAGCTTAGGGGTGGAAATATGGGTACAGGAGAACCTTCCCTCTCAATTTCCTCTTCTCGCTAACTGTGGGTTGAAGTTTCAAACCTATGTATTTTTTCTGCATTTTCTTGTATTTCAGTTATGTTATTTTGAATTCTTTCTTGTTAAAGCACCATTAGCCCTTATTTACTAAATATTGGAATTTTGGGCTTGATACTCTCCATAAATAATTACTTCTAAAGAACCCAAGAGGAAATTTGGGCTAATCTTACATTTTTTGCCCTTGTTGCAAAAAGTCCTTGACATTTTGGCGACTCCACTGGGGAGTCAAGCAACTGAAACAAGAGGGATTATGTCTCTGAAGATGCGAATTCAGCAAAAGATGATGCTATCAACACCAACTTATCATTCCAATAGGCATCAAATGTTGTCTTGTTACCATCAAAGGAGCATTGTGATGTAGGGTAAGAAATGGTCCATTTTCAGCTTGTCAACATGCAAAGGCCACTCTAAGACATGCGACAAATCCGCTCCAACCTTGTAGAAACTATCTAAGAAGAAAAGGACTCTGAGGATGGAAGAGGAACTAACTCTCTTATTCAAGGGAAAGTTTTTCTTCTACTGACTTGTATACTTTTTTAGCTATTATACTTATGGATGAATCATCCTATATCTCTTGCTTTACATTGTATTTGTGAAATTTTTTGTTGTAGCTTGATAATGAAAAAACAAAAAAAATGGTGAGTCGCTAGTCCAACGCGATAGGAGTGATGACTCTGGCCAATAATCAACAAAGCAAAGCTCTAAACCTCAATTTCAACCCAAGAACCCCCAATGACAATGCTAAAAGCACATTGTCAACATCTCCTCGACATATGTCTCCTTTATGTTGCCGGGGTTGGCGCTAAGCATATGGGGGTTGTTGGGGGTGATTGACTTATTGTGGGACAAGTATAGTTGACGCTGTGTACAACCCTTCGCAGCTGAATATTTTTTGCGTCATCGCTAAATAAAGTCTTCGCCAAATTTCTAAAGGCCATAGCTAAGCCCATCACAAGTCACTGCATATTCTACACACCAAGTCTTCAAGTAGCGACATTTCATAAACCAAATCTTGAAGTTATACGAGTGATATACTATCATCAAAGCACGCTTAAGCTAAGAGTCTCAAGCTCTCTTTTTTTTAATTCATCTTTTTTATATATCGCTTAAACCATTTCAGTCCTTCAAATTTTTAATAAAATATTTTCTATAAGTCATTTGTGCTAATGTTTAGACATGACTATCATTTACTAATATAAATGATAATTACACTAGGGGACAAAATGGAAACCTTCTCTGAGCATCCGAAAAGGAAAATTAGACTAGATTCCCTCTCACCAAAGCCGTGCCACACTCATGCACTCTAAGCCATGACAAGCTCACACATCCAAAGTCATGGTCGATCCACGCACGCTAAGTCATGGCATGTTAATATATCTCAAGTCACGACAAGTGCATGCATTCCAGGCCATGCCAACGCCTTAATCATTCTTGAATTCAAGATTATGATTGAACAGGGAAGCGCCAATGTTGCCATCCTCAAGAAAATTATTATTGTCACTCAACTCTTACAATTGAAATCTGCAACTAAGCCAACTAATGAGAAGGGTTTTCACGCGCGCCTTTGAAGAATTCTTTGCTAGACCTTGCTTTAGATATTGAAGTCAAAAAGCTCAAAAATCACATGCTAGTTGCTGGAAATCCATTCCAAAGATCTTCAAGTGGAATCTTAGTATAATGTGGAAGCTTAGAATAAGCAGCATGTAGGCAAACGAGAGAAATTGTTGTTCTAGGGATGTAACAACCCTACTCCAATGTCTTTAATGCTTAGCCTATCATTATCCCAAAGTTAGAAGCCAAGCAAGCAAAGTATGGAGCCGCAGTTTGCAGTACCATGTATCTTCGACAAAGAGGTTAACCGAAGCATGGAAAAAAAAAAAAAAACTATTGTGTTGGGGATGCAACAACCCTATACTGACATTTCCGATGCTTAGCCTATCATTGTCCCAAAATTAGAAGTCAAGTCAGCGAAGTATGGAGTCATTGTTTGCAACACAACAAATCTTCGACAAAGAGAAATCATATTCTGCCCTTTATATAGCATATGAGAGGACCCCAATTTTTAGAAGTTATCTTTGATTCATATGGAGAATACTAAAGGAGGAAGAAATCCCACCAACGACTCTTGGCATATCCTATAAATCTTCAAGACATAAGTGTCCCAAAGCGTTCCACACTTGGGGGCTTGATCTCGCTGGACCTATCCATTTGCCCTTGAACGGGTACATTCGGGTTTTTGCCACCACTAAGTAGTTTATTAAGTGGGCGGAAGCAATTTCACTCAAGAAAGCAATGGGAGTGGTCATAGCCAACTCCATCAAAGAGCATATCATTCGTCGCTTTAGCATCTCGCACAGGATCATAAGCTACAACAATATATCTCACTCATATCAATTTTCAGAGGCAAGCCCTATGAAATATTAGGAAACCAACGAATTATCATATTATCCAAGCATGGTGAGACCCCTACATGCAAAGGTGCAATGCCTTCAATAAGGCAGGGAAAACCAATACTTTCTCCTAATGGCAAACCTTGCGAAGCAGTAAGAAAGCCTATAAATTACTCTTATGATGAAGCCTTTACATGTAAAGGTGAAAATACTCTCAATAAGGTAGGGAAAGTCAAGTATATACTCTTGCAATGGTAAGCCTTATCAAATGGTTGGGAAGCTAATGAGATGTTTCATTATGGCGATACCCATACTTACGAAGGCATAACTAGCCTTCAACAAGGTAGGAAAGTCAATACATTCTCAAAGGTAAGCCCTACCAAATGATTAGGAAGACGATGAGATGTCATATCATTCATATGTGGCAAGACCCCTACTTATGAGGATGCAATGCCTTCAATAAGGTAGGGAAAGCCAACATTTTCTTAACAGCAAGCCTTACGAAATGGTAGGGAAGCCAACATAACATCTAAAAAATCAAGCACAGTGATCCACTACATGCAGGGACATAGCTAGCCCTCAGAAAGATGAGAAAGCCAATGCATAAACCTTGTAAAGCGGCAAAGAAGTCAATGAACTATAACCCCATTACCATATGGTAATTTGCTATATGTAAGGATAAAACTCCTCAAGAAAATAGCAAACTTGTCATTCTATAAGTCGTTTTATGCAAGAATATGATATCTTCAAAAGATGACAGCGATACAAGTTTTATTTAAGCCGCTGTCTGTGAAAACACAATCAAACTCAATGAAATGGTGACAAACAAGTGCACCATATCCTACAATGTGTGAAAACACAGCCCATATGTGGGGGCTTCTTGAAACTAACAAAGTAGCAACCTAATACATGTCGAGAATAAGTCGACTACCAAATGGCAAGCCAAGTTTCAATATATATGACCTGCTGTCTGCAAAACAAAACCTGCCCATCAATAGAGCACTAAAAAATAGTGTATAGCCAGCGAGACATATGCTTAGCCAAAACCTATTTGCAAGGGCATGACAACCAAGCAACAAATCTACTAACTTACCCTTGCAAAGACAAAATGTGAGAGACTTCGCCCCCGACTCCTTTTTTAGGTGTTGGGCCAAATCTACGTGAATGGGTGGAGTTGTGTTATTGCCTCTCAAAATGGAGGTTCGACTGATTATATTTTCTCTTTTAGATTAAGGGTTTTACAATGGAGTCACCACTTATTTAATTATTGGAATAAATAAGAAAACCAAAATTGAAAAGTTTCTCCATTTTATTACTTTAAAATTGAATTTACATTAATCATAGGAAATTACATAGTTTTAGTCCTAGATACAATCTAAGATAAAGTACATGACTTTGATTCCTAGTTACAATCTAGAAATTGAAAATTACAAGGATAAGTATTGATCTATCAACCCTTGATTTAGGGTCGGAGGCTATGTTACAAGATGGGAAGGTGTTAGGCATCCACCTTATCCAGTGAAACCGATCTTCTAGACTATAGTGGCCAACATTCATATCACATCATCTAATATGTTATCAATCAATTTGCATGTTGAATTTAATGTGTGTACATGTGATAAATCCTAATTCAATTTATTAAAATTTGCATTTGGATTTAAAAATAAATTCTAGTGAATGTGTGTGGATGGTGATATCCTAGATTCAAGGATTTGAAAGAATTTTGAAATAAACATATTTTTCATATTTTTGATGTGGATTTAAGATCAAAGTTAGTGTTATGCATGAACATTTGATGAACAACTAAGAACATATGAAGAACACATAAGAATATTTAAGAACATTCAAACATATTCAAAAAATTTAAATAATTACTATCATGCTTTAATCTTAAATTCTCATCATGGCAACATAAAAGACAAGTTAGAGAAAGAGATTATACCTTCATGCAAGGTTCATATGGTGGAGAAGGAAACTCTTGATGAAGGTCCTAAGGGTAGAGGAAAAGAAGAGCTAGGAGAGGGAAAGTAAGTCTCACTTAATACCTTGAGTCTCAGGAAGACCAAGATATGACAAGACTACTTTACTTCACTAGAACTTAAGGGAGGAGAAGAGATGGAGTTTTTTTGTGGCTTGGAATAAAAGAGATGAGGGGTTTATATAGTAGTGGTAGAGAAAATATGAAAGGAAGATCATTTAATGAGGGTTGACAAAGAATCATGAACCTAGATTTTATTTTAGCCTTTGGGAAAATCTGGTGCATTAAATGTAGAGATTGGTGAGAGTGAGGAGCAAATAAAATTTAGTTTTCCTGTAGCCACTATAATAGCCTGTAGAGCCAATTTCAAAAAAAATCATATCTTACTCGATTCTGATTGAAATTGTCTTGTTCTTATACTCAAATTGAAGCCTCGGATGTCTAGTTTCTGGGAAAATTAACCTCATTCATAGATTCAAAATATTATGAGAGATATGAACAAAATGGTGAGCAGATGTCATTTGATAGAAAAATAATTTCAGCACAATTAATATTAATAGGTCCCAAAGTAGTTTCCAATTAATATTAATAGGCTCCAATTACTCCCATTTCAGATTTAATTAGTTCCAAATTTACTCTAATTAAAAGATAATTGCACAAATTACTCATTGAATAATTAATGTTTGACTATTTAATTAATTAAGTATGTGCAACCTTACCATAAAATGTAGTTCTAGCCAATCAAATTATGACACGTCATTAATATCAAATTGATTATAATTATAAACAATTGGAATCAATTGTTCATAATCGCATGTAGTCAAACTCAATTTGTGATAGTACATCTCAACCATTAAAACTTGATTTAATAATAACTTACAATCTGATGGTCCAATTAGGGCTTATGACCAGTCAATTTGATCGTTACAACATTAAGATCATTTTGGTGAAATGAGATTAAGGATCTAATGACTAGAATCAAGATGTATATTTTTAAGGTGAAATTACCCTTTTACCCTCCATGTGAGGTTAAATGTGAGTTGCAAAATTGGGTGAACACACAAAATCAAATTCAAAACATATCCAATCAAACACGAGTTATTCTCAAGAGACTAAATATGTATAATCTATCAAAGCTATGCTACTTAACTACAAGGTATGCAAAGTCTTTTCAAGCAATTTTTTCTCATTATATCAAAGCATTCATAATTGCATAAGGGCTATTTTCACAACAAAAACATACTCATAGCCTATCAAAGAAAGGTACAAAGTCATATACATCCTTGAGGTACAAATCATTTTTTCATTCCAACATACAAAATTTACATCCAAATGTCATATATGTTTGCTTTGTACAAAATGCAAATTGTGTCTACTAATCATGATAGTACAAACTCAAAGTGGCACCAATACAACTAGAGAGGAGCTGCTTTATACATAAGTGGGTTGTCCACAAGGGTGAAATACAAGAGAAATTGTCTCCAAGGCAGTAGGCCATATTACACACTTCAACTAGTTCGAAATTTCAAAACTTGGGGCTCAATACAAGACATTCAAATAAAAAAAAAGGAAGGCAAGAAAGGAGGCGAAGGAAAAAGTTGAAGCAATGTTATAGTCCCCATCCAACGTTACCATTTTTGGGGACATTGGCTTGTAGTCACTCTTTTCTTTACTTCAAAGCCACAAGTGAGAGACAAACCAAAATGGTTCAAAGTTACTAACGTCTGCCATGGGACCATCTATTACAGCTTTACGTTGCTGTCTGTAGCGACTTCAACCTCAGAAAATGATATATTAGCAATAGGATTGGCCTCGGGAATGAAAGTGCCAACAACGACATCATGATTGTCTATGCCAAAGTCATTTTACAAGAAATTATGCTACAACACACTCAACAATCCCTATTGGCATGAAAAGGGGTTAGCAGTGAGTTTTGAGTTGCCACAACAAATTTTAACTTGCTAGAGAAATTGCGGCTTCATTCTCAAACAAACGGAATTGCTGTCTATGCATTGACAATCGCATAGAAGGAATATTGGCTATAACATTGCCACAAACATAAGCATCTCTGTACCGGACGAACATCACCCTGATTAAAGAATAAACACTATATGGAATCATCAATCTCAGCTTCACCAACAATTTCTAGTTACAAAGCCGTGGAACGCATCCCTTACTCAATAGCGTCAATACTTGAAGTATTATAATGATCAAATGGCTAAACAAATACTTGGATAGTGCTTTAGCTAGGCCAACCACATCTCAATCTACTTGGGCCAAAACAAGTGTTACGAGTACAAAGACATGAAGCCTAATACATTTTTCCAAATATGAGCCCAGTTTGGGATGTGGGTTGATCTCATCACTCTTTAGAAGCAAGAAATAATGGTGCTCTAAACATGATATTTCTTGCATAGGAGTAAGTTCCTAAGATTTTTCAACACTCAACTACCTTCTTCAGCTTTAAAAAGGACACGTTTTAATGCATAATGCTTGGATCAAAGAGAGGGAAAGCCAATGAGTGCATGCCTCCTACCCTTTCATTGTCATCAACAACCTTATCTTCAACATTGCACATTCAACAACACCTTTGAGTGTCCTATGGTTAACACCTATCCCAACGGTGTCTCAAATTACTGCCTCCTTATCATTACAAAAATTTAGAAGCGACAAAGACTTTTGACTCTCACTTTATTAGAATTTGCCACGAGAACACACTACTGGGGGTTGCCAGCACATACAACAGCAATGTCACACCCTTATACCACTTCGCCAGGTGATATCTTTGCTCCATTCCACCTCAAATACAATGTCCCAAGGTGGCTAGCAGTATCGCTCATGGCTATGGCTCCATTAAAACTAATCTTGGCAAACACAATCACATCAAATTGGCCAACAATCAACCAAATCAAGAAAATTGGAGCATCCTCAATGTGGTACAATTTGCATAGAGGTTCAATATAGCCTCTCATTCATCATCATCATCTTCTCCTATGGACCCAAGTCAAATTTACAATCAAGTATGCTACTCCTACTTCCAACACCAATGCCAATTCAATATCAGACGTGGTCACACTACAAACTGATTTCCATGCCCTGTGACTATCAGAATCTATGGGAGTCGACTTCGATATGAAATTAGGCTTCAATTACAGCAACGGCTGAACCTCATGGATCTCTATCTAGTGGTAGGTTTGTGATTTCCCAAAGAAGATCCATCCTACACAAACGATTGCACAATTTATTCAACACATCGCTAAATATAGCCAAGAGATCGGCAAAAACAAAATTAGCTCACCAAGGTGGGTGTCACATCCAATTTATCAAGCTTGTGCAAAGAATAATTTCAACAGCTTATCGATGCATTTGATGCCATTCTCCTGCAACAAAACCTTGATCCTTATTGACAAAAGTTCTTTTCTCTTCGCTATTGGCACCGCTTCGCCAACATCAGTACCAAGTCGTCCCACGGCCATGGGCAGTGATCTGTTGCAAACCTCCATTGGCATCATACATGATCTCCTCATTCGCACCGCCTTCATTCGACAATAGTAGTGGAGGATTAAAGAGGGGTTTTGCAAGACTTGATGAAGCTTGAGGGGTTTGATTGAAAGATTTATAAAAAAAAAAGAAAAAGAAGAAGACTTGGAAGATCTTGAGAAGCAAAAGTGGTCTTTCTTTCCTGATGACTCTACACTGTTCCTCTTTAAAGGAAGAAGCTTATTGGTCCTCTCCTGCCATGAAGCCCTAATCCTAAATCTCTCTTTTATTCCTTAGTTGCGAAATGGAAGAGGTGATATCATGCGCAAGATGGTGTGTAAGTGGAGGACAATGAAGTTTGAAAGAGAGAAGAATAAAGTGGCGTGTAAACTAAATAAACCAAATTGATAAAGAAGAAGTGGCATGATGTTATAGAGAGAAATAAAATAAAATAAAGGAAAGCCACTTGGAAAGAAAAGTCAAAGGCCATAATGTGGCAAAGCAAAAGTGGCGTGAGGCCTTTGCAAATTTGAGGCATTCTCCATAATTTATATTAAGGAGTTTTGTTCCTAAAAGTTGGCTACAGGAGGTTAAACTCTAGTGGTTGGCGTGGCATACTATCATAAGAAAAAGCGGCTAGAAATTAAATTAAAAAAAAAAAGAAAAAAGAAAAAAAAGAAGCCAATCTTTATTGAAAGACAAAAGCTTTAGGAATGCTAAGGAAATGAGCTAGAAGATTCGAAGGCCAAATATGTATTACAAATCAAAAGTGGTGTAAAGACTTAAGCCACCTAGTCATCCAAGGAAGAAATGTTAAAATTTCTCATTGTAGCATGAAAGCCACTTAAGCCATCCTATGAAGAGAATTTTAGTTATATGTGGGACATGAAAAGCAATGACCATTTCGGGTTGGACCTATCATTTGGTTACAACTCAACTTTCTTGGACTCACGACCACAACATTTCTACAAATGGGCTTCTTTGACCTCTGATTTTTCTTACAAGTGGGTGCCATGACGCACAACATTTCTACAAACAAGCTTCATCGATCCATACATTCTCAATAAAAAATGAAGCATTTGGATGGACTAATTCCCAAACTTGTAACATCTACAAGCAATGGGAAACATCAACTACTCACTCGCATGCCGTAAGCGCCATGTGTGCTTGAGGGGCTAATGTTGATACCCATTTTTGTGACACATTCTCTATAAGTCCGATTCAACCAAGCCTGACTTCCTTGTAGGCTCAATTCATTTATTACATTATATTTTATTCTTTTAAGAATGGCCCAAGCACATGCAACATATTAGGGGAAATTGACGAAGTGTGGTTTGGAGGGTATGGGTCGGTTCCTTTCGAACCTTTTGCATGAGCCCAGCCCATGTGTGCTACCAAGTGGGCAAGGGATGCTGGTAGCACCTCTGGCTTATGAAGGAGGTCTTATACCCAAAATTTCCACCTTAAAAGAGCCTTTATGTTTTGGCTGACTATGGCCTAACTTTTCCGCTTTACCATTTTTTTGGCCTAAAACACATAGCTGACCCTAAGTGGCTGGCCTTATCTGCTGCAACAACCAAATGCAGACTCAAAGAGCCTGCCATGTCTAGGAAACATCGGCCCATGAATTTAGGCCACTCCATTTGCCAAATTATGAAAAAAGCAAGCCAACCCTCTTATCCAATTAAAACAAATTTGGCCATAACCTTTTTGATTGAGATCTTGGGGTTCAAAACTTCTTCTATTGACCAAAAACCAGTCACATAGAGCACCCCAAACTCAATACAAAAGGTCTCAATAAGATTCAAAATGGACCAATCACGTTCTACCCTCGAGCCTAAAACTTTAGAGCAAAAGCCCATTTAGCTAGCCAACATTCTCACAATTTTGAAGCTTAGGGGTGGAAATATGGGTATAGGGGAACCTTCCCTCTCTTTCTCACAACCTCTCTCAATTTCCTCTTCTCGCTGGCTATGGGTTGAAGTTTCAGACCTGTGTACTTTTTCTGCATTTTCTTGTATATCAGTTATGTTATTTTGATTTCTCTCTTGTTAAAGCACCATTAGCCTTTATTTACTAAATTTTGGAATTTTGGGCTTAATACTCTCCATAAATAATCACTTCTAAAGAACCTAATGGAAGATTTGGGCTAATCTTACATTTTTTGCCATTGTCGCAAAAAGACCCCGACACTTGTCTACTTACCAGTTAACCTAACTGGAACCCACAACTATTCACTCTTAATACACCCTACATCCAACTATCTATTTCTTTTTCCATCTTATTAAAATGAGAAGTATTACGTTCATAACATTTCCACAATACTTTCAAAACAAATCTTAGGTTGTAACTTGTAATTTGAACCTATCATTGGAATTACTTTTGTGTTTACTAATAACAACCAATAACAACATATTGCTTATGATTTATTATGAAAGGACTGTAAAAATATTATAGATGTAGCATTTCTCAATCATAATATAATTTCATAAATTTTTTGTAGCATTTCTCAATCATAATATAATTTCATAACTTTTTTCTTTTATTTTCTCTCTTTTCCTTGATAAAACCCCACACAAATCATTGCAAATAAAATGAGAGAGACACTCACTACAATATTCCAACACAAATCCAATACCGGTTAGTTTGAACTTTGAACTAGACACTATAACTCAATATAACTTGAATATATTTTTATTGAGTACAATAGTGTTAAAAGCACAACATTTTCACATCAAACTCTAGGTGATTAGTTATTATTGGTTTTCGTCTAAACATAACACTTACATCACTTTTTTACCTACTACTAATACTTTAAATTCTTCTTAATTCCGGCTAGAATGGTCGGAAAATCTCAATCTAGTTAGTTAATCAGTACCAATTACTTCTCTATTCAACCTCAGTCAAAATTCTGGTTAGGTTCCGTCCATTTTGGTCTGTACCCAACAAACTTTATTGATATCTCTTATTCTCTCAAATTCATCTCTCAACTCATTTCTCTCTCTCTCTCTCTCTCTCTCTCTCTCTCTCTCTCTCTATATATATATATATATATATATATATATATATTTTTTTTTTTTTTTAATTGCAAGCCAAGAACCAAGATGGAAGATTGTCGCTACTTTGGAGATTAAGATGGTGGCTCTGTGACACCATGAAAAGGAAAGAAAAAAAAAATGAAAGGATAAAGTACCATTTGGTACATACTGTCAATTTAAATATGTTAGTTTAATTCCTAACATTTTGGTATAATGTCAAAATAATGAATGTTCTTAATCAAAAAAAGAAAATATTTGGATTTAGATTATTTTCAAACTTAATTTTTTTTTTTTTTTTTTTGGGTACGTTTTTAGACCCCTTAACACAAGTTTTTTAACCTAGTGATTTAGCCAAGTGATTACTTAGATAAATTATTTAGTTTTAGGTTAACACAAGAAAATCATATCATGTAAATAATGCGGAAATATAAAGAACACAACAATATAATAACCCAGGAAAACCAAACAAGTAAAAACTTGAGGATGATTTAACCTAACTATCCTCAAGGTAAACCAAATCCACTATGAAAGAATTGAAGTTTGTACAATAAGATTTAGACTACTAACATCCTATTGCTACCTCGAGTAGAAAACTTACTACCACGATCATATGACAGTTCTGAGTCCACGAACTACTTCTTTCCTTGATCTACTGCAAACACAAGTTTTCCCACTTGTGACTTTGAGACTCCACTCAAAGGTTTCAGATCTTCTTTAAGCAGCAATTGAAAAGATCATCAAACTCTTGACATTAATCTTGATCTTGATAACCCTAAATGTATATGAAGGTAAACACCTCAAGATCTCACAAAAGATTCAACACACAACCATTAAAAAGGCTTCTAAAAAGTAGATAGAGTTTTTCCTTTATACTTGAAGCAAAACACTTAACCCTAATAATTTCTGCACATGGTTCGATCGATTGAGCCTTGCAAATTTAGTCTAATAATTTCTGCAATCACTCGATTCCAATTTTACAAATAAACACATTTTGAGCAAGCCTAAACCTAGATTCTATGTTTTGATCATGGTTTGCCAACACATTACAAATTGAAATTTTAATACATTAGTTCCTAAAGTCATAGAATTTAACATTTTTTTTTTCTATTTCTTTGTTTTCCCAAGAATATGAGGGTTAAAAACCTAGAATTTAAAACTCAATTTCTTTCCTCTTCCCCACATTTTATCAACAACACATTCAAAATGTTATATACCATTTTGACCTATTTGATTAAAGAGATTAAATGTCTATATATATATATATATATATATATATATATAGAGAGAGAGAGAGAGAGAGAGAGAGAGAGAGAGAACAAAATTAAGTGAGCATCGGAAGGAGGTAAGACATTTATCAATAGTTGATGGGCAGAAATGGGGTGAGATTTTTAAAAAGGAGGGAGACATTGCCATGGTGGAAAGCTGAAAAATGATTTTAAAAAAAGTTAATGGATAGTGGTGAGCATCTAAAATGGCAAGTTCAAAAAGAAGGAAAGGACAAAATTATGTTAAATGCTGATAGCTTTATTAATTTTGGTTAGGTTGTGGGCTTGTAGCCCAATACTTCTTCTTCTTCTTCTTCTTCTTCTTCTTCTTCTTCTTTTTTTTTTTTTTTTTTTTTTTTTTTTTAACAAAATTTTAGTTATCATATCTGAAACGAATAAAATTTAACTATAAAATTAGTTGTAACTTAAAAGTACAATTTTACCAAATAATTTTTTATTAGAGGTGAATTTTTACAAATCTACCATTATATTACATTTTTTTTTATATCTTTCTTGTTTGTAAAATTTCTAGAAAATTAAATTTCAATAACTATTTCGTCCATAAATTGTTTGAATTGCAAATTTTTATGATTTAAAATTATGTATAAAATATAATCTTATAGATTATATAGTAAATAATATCCGACTACCATAAAATTTGACTTGTGTATTAAAAACGTAAAGAACATGCAATCAAATAGATACATTTTTGAAATATATAATAATATTTATGATATTGAATAAAGTTGTAACATTAAACTACAATAAATTTTATAATGAAATTTTTTCAACCAAAATAATGTGAATGCTACTGTTAAATTCTTATGAGTGGGTGTCGGTGAGGATAATTAAATTTCATTGTTCTGTCATATTCCCACTTTAGTACAGCACCTTCTGTTTGTTCAATAATTGCGTGGTGCAAAATTCGAAGACAGAGACAGAGGCATTTCCACATTTATTATTGATAAGGAAACTTTTTTGGTAGAAAGTAACCTACCCAACTTAAGACTTTGAGAAGGCTGTTTTTCACTCTTTCTCAATTATTCTCATTCACCTTTAGCGTTTCTTAGTCAATTTCCTATCAGACACTTCTTTCAATTCCTCTCTGCCTCACAGTGAAACCAATCTCTCTGTTCTTCTCTCAAACCTTCTTCTATTAAATTCCAACACATTTCGTGAAGATCATCGCCACCTCATTCTGTAACCCAGAGAACAAGTCTTGACTTAATCATTAGTTTCTTTTCTCTTTCGGTCTCCTTAATTATGGTAGTCATTATAGTACTCTTCATGGTGGTTTTCGTCCTCTGTTTCCATCATCTCTTCACCAAACGGTTCTGTTGCCGCATTGAAAATGCCACTCCTCCTCAGTGCAGCTGCTCCACATCGTCACCACCTTCAACCTCCAGCCAAATTGCACAATTTGAAGAAAAGGTAAGCAATATGTGTGTGTGTTTGCATGGTTCACTCATCTCTTATAATTTTCTATTTCATCACGTCTTTGATATTATCAATCTTCTGCTCATAGATCCCAACAACATTCCGAAACAATGAGGGAGCCTCCTCCTCTTCTTCTTCTTCTCCTTCTTCTACTGCTCGTGCATGGAATTACGATGTCTTCTTGAGTTTTCGAGGTGAAGATACCCGTAAAGGTTTTACAAGCCATTTATTTGAGGCTTTGTGTCAAAGCGGTATTAATATCTTCGTCAATAATGACCTTTTGAGGGGAGAAGAAATTTCAACAGAACTTTTCAAAACCATTGAATCATCAATGATTTCGATTATCATTTTCTCTAAAAACTATGCATCTTCTACTTGGTGTTTAGATGAACTTGTTAAGATTTTGGAGTGCAGAGAGAAAAGAGGCCAATTGATTTTACCAGTTTTTTACAAAGTAGATCCATCAGAAATACATAATCAAAAGAAGAATTTTGGGATTAGCACTTGCTAAACATGAAAAGAAATTCAAGAATAACATGGAGAAAGTGAAGAGATGGAGGGCAATTCTAACTAAAGCATCTAATTTGTCTGGATTCACTTACACGGATGAGTATGTATCACATAATTACTCTTTTCCTTTTATAAATTATGAGTTTCATAGATCTTTAATAGCTTGTCATTACGACCAGGAAACACTAAATTATGAAATAATTGTTTTTTAATTTGATATTCTGATATTGAGGTTGTTAGGCTTTAAATGTGAATTTTTAAATAATTTTTTTTAACCTTAATAATAACAAATTTTCCCAAATTTCTTAATCATTGTGTTCCAGAATCGGGTTTCCTATAATGTTTGTTTACTCCAACAAAACACGCCCCCCCCCCCCCCCCCCCCCCCCCCCGGCGCGACAAAAAAAGAGAGTTGATTTTCAATACAAGTTATACAACTACTTGTTAAAGGCCTAAAACTAATCTTTAAAAAAAATGTACTTAATTTTTTTTTTTAAATACAGTTACTTAAATTAATGTTAATTCTTAAATCTATGAATTAAAATACACTTACTTTATTTAAAATGTGTTAGTGGTAAGTTGCAAAAAAATAAAAATCTTGAATTTAGTCCCTCTTTTTATTTATCTTTTCATCTGGTCCAACTTGTTATATGTTTTTTTGTGATCTATTGGCAGATGCACGAAATCTGAATCTGAATTTATTCAGGGAATTATTAAATGGATATCAGCTGCAAAATTAAAGCGGACACAATTATTTGTTGCTAAGTACCCAGTTGGAATAGATTCTCGAGTTAAGGCCATAGAATTACTTTTAGATATTGAAACAAACGATGTTCGAATGGTAGGAATATATGGCCTTCCAGGAGTAGGAAAGACTACAATTGCAAAAGCTGTTTATAATAGAATTGTTGACTATTTTGATGGAAGCAGCTTACTCGAAAATGTTAGAGAAAATTTGAGGACAAATGATGGCATAATTCGGTTACAAGAGCAGCTTCTTTCTGAGATCTTAATGGATAATAATTTGAAAGTGGGTAGCATATCCAGGGGAATTAATTTGATAAAAGAAAGGCTAAGTTGTAAAAAGGTTCTTTTGATTCTTGATGATGTGAATAAATGGAAAAAGATAGAAAGCTTGCTTGGAAAATGTGATTGGTTTGCTTTAGGAAGTAGGGTCATTATAACAACAAGAGATAGAAATGTGCTAACTACTCTTGGAAAAAATCCTTTAATCTATGAGGTTAAAGAATTGGATAGGTGTGAAGCTCATGAACTCTTCAATTTGCATGCCTTCCAAACAAACAAAATTGAGGAAGAATATTTTGAAATTGCTGAGGATATTATACGTTATGCCAATGGCCTTCCATTAGTTCTAGAAATAATAGGTTCAAGTTTGAGTGGAGAATGTATAGGTCAATGGAAAAGTGCATTAAAGAAGTTCAAAGGAATTCCTAACAAAGATATTCAAGATATACTCAAAATAAGTTATGAAGAATTGGATGATACTGAACAAGAAATTTTCCTTAATGTTGCATGTTTCTTCAAGGGATGGTACCATGATGAAGTTACTAATATATTAGATGCATGCAATTTATATCTAGATTGTAGTTTACCAAGACTTATTGATAAGTGTCTTATAACCATTAATCGATTTGGTGAGTTGTCAATGCATGATTTGATACAACAAATGGGGAGAGAAATTGTTCGACAAGAGTCACCACAAATGCTCGGAAAACGTAGCAGACTATGGTATTATAAGGATGCTCTTGAAGTATTAACTAGCAATATGGTATAAGTCCTTTCTCTTCACTTTTGTTTTTCCTTGTTTTCCATAAGGCTGAATAAATGTATTCTTTCTTTGATTTTTCATTTTAATTTTGAGAAAAATATAAGGTTACTAATATTCTTTTTGTTTAAATATTCAAAATTGTTATTATATATATATATATATATTCTATTGGGCAGTGCAATTCACTTAATGTTTTCTCCAACTAGGGATCAGATAAAATTCAAGGAATAGTGTTGAGCTCGCCAAAATTGATAACATTGCATTTGAATGCTGAAGCTTTTGAAAGGATGGAAAATCTTAAATTTCTTATAGTTCATAATGTACGCATTTGTGAAGACCTTAAATATCTCCCAAATGGGTTAAGATTGCTTGATTGGCCTGATTATTCTTTTTCCTTGCCATCCACCTTTCGTCCTCAACAACTTTTCAAACTCAACATGCCTCGTAGCCGCATTAGATTGGAGAATCTATTCAATAAGGTAAGATTATTAATAGATGTGAATTATTATTTCTTTTGATTCTATTTTGAAGTTTGTAGAAGATAAATTTTGATTTGTTTTCTTACAGGCATTCCAGTTTGAAAATTTGAAGAATATTAATCTCAATGAGTGTGAATTCATAACTAAATTACCTGAGTTGTGTGCCCCAAACTTAGAGACATTGGACCTTTCTTATTGCAAAAATTTAGTTGAGGTTCATGAATCCGTTGGATATCTTGATAAGCTTCAATTTTGGAATCTTGTTCACTGTGAAAAACTTCAAATTCTTCCAAGCAGTCTCACGTTGAAGTCTCTTAAAAACTTTTATCTTGACGGCTGCTTAAGCCTTGAGAAGTTCCCTGATATACAACCAGAAATGAAGTGTTTAGATGTTTTAGAATTGCAAGGCAGTGGTATAAGAGAATTGCCTACATCAATTGAGTATCTTACTAGGCTTACCATGTTAAATTTAGATAATTGTGACAACCTGAGGTATCTTCCAGATAGCATCTATAAATTACAACTTATTGATAAATTAACTATTTCTACTACCAAATTGAGATCGGTTAGCAGTTCTTTTGATAGCTTATCAGGATATGGATTTCCGATGCTGAAATATCTGGATTTCTCCAACCGAGGAAACATATTTGAATTAGATTTTTTAATGAACCCTGATTACTTCCCAGCATTGGAATATCTAGATCTCTCTGAAACTGATATTATCATTATCCCTGAAAGTATCAACAGATTTGCTAGATTAAGAACACTTATAATGGAGAATTGCAAGCAGCTTCAAGAAATTCCAAGGCTTCCACAATCTATAAGAAGAGTTTATGCAAAGAACTGTCTGTCATTGAATTCACAATCATCAAGCAAATTACTGATTCAGGTCTCTCTCTCTCCCCTACCTAATGTTATTAACTTATAAGGAAATAATTTTCTAACATCAATTTCTTGAATTTGCTAATTGTAAGCAGATTGGTGAAATTCTAAATCTTTTGCCAAATAGAGTATGTAAAGGTGCAAGAAGTGACGTATGAATGGATCCACTATCATTGGATGGATCTCTAGCTGGGGACGATTTTTTTGCATTTATACTCCCAGCATATGAGATTCTAAAGTGGTTCAACCATCAAAATGTTAGAAATTCCATATCATTTTGGGTTGGTCGGAAATTTCCAAAAATTGTTATTTGTATTTCTTTTGGATCAGAGGCGCATACAAGTGAATTTTTCTGCGAAGTTTACTTTTCTATCAATGGTTGTGAAAAACGCCACTATGAATCACGCTCTATAGAAGAAATTCCTGATCATCTGTGGTTATTTTCTATATCTCATCAAAGATTGCAGGTGCATTTAAATGACTCCAATATATCTGAACAGAATCACTTTGAGATTATATGTGAAATCAATGAATGAGGTACAAGCTCTTCTTCTCTTGAGCCAAGAAATCTTACT
Organism: Quercus parvula; assembly: GCA_030820535.1. Taxonomy (NCBI): domain Eukaryota; kingdom Viridiplantae; phylum Streptophyta; class Magnoliopsida; order Fagales; family Fagaceae; genus Quercus; species Quercus parvula. Next base: position 43,087,161 of record JAUAME010000003.1, read on the forward strand.
GGCATCATAAAAATGTTGGAGGTCCATGTAGAATGCCTTTGTTGTCCTCAGATTTCTAGTAATACTTCCTTGCCCTTTTTGAGTGTGACTCATGGTGTTGGATCTTCCTCAGTGTTTGATGATATTGAGCCCCAACCTTTACTACCTCTTTCCCCCTCTTTTTGTAGCTCATGTATGGATCAACAGGTTTTCAACAATGAAGGAGTTTTGGGGCTTTCAACAGAAACAACAAATAATGGATGTGATTTGAGTTTGTCATCAAAGGCCTATCCCATCAGAGGCCTAGTCCTTGATGATAGTGGGCACCTTCCTTTGCCATCTAATGTGGGCTCTTCAGTGGATACGACAAGTGGTCCAGAAATAAGATTTGGCTCAACTATTAATGATGGGTTTGAGCTTGATTCATCTTCAATGGCTCATACAATTGTAAACGATGACTCTGACTCTGACATCAATTTGTATCCACCATCGAAGAAAATGAGAACAACTTGATCAAATTTCAAGAAATACACCTCTACCTTGCTGCTTCACCATTTGTCACGCCTTTAATGCCAAGGTATTTCTCTTTCTTTAGTTGAACGGTTTCATTTGCATCTTTGGGTGCACTCTCTCTATCAAGCGCCTCATTCATAGGATTGGGTACCAAACTAATTACAAATGTGAAACAAAATTAATGAAAGAAATCAGTCATTTGATTTGCTGCTAAATTCAACCAAAAAAAAAAAAAAAAATTAGCGATAAAACATATTTTCAAAATTATTCTAGAATAAATCATCAAGTCGCATTTGGTACAACTTATTTTTTCAACTTTTTGAAAATGAGTTGTAGCTAGAAAATAGTGAAGATTAAGAAAGCTGTACTTTGAAAGTGTGCGGTTTTGAAATGGGATGCCAAATCGGTGTTGCACATAATTTAAGTTTTTTTTCCTCAAGTGGCACATAATCTTTTAGACATATAATATAAGGATTGATACATGCATAAAAGAATACATGTGGCCAGCTTTGACTAATTTATTGAGGATCTATAGTTCTAAAAATTTGAGACATAAAATGATTGGTTCATAAAATAAATTTTTTTACCCAAAAAAAAAATTGTACTTAGAATAACTTTCTATTTGATCAATAATCATATGAAGCGGCTATTAAATTTTGTTAAGAGTGAATTCTCATTAACTTGAAGAAAGATAACAATTACAAGTGTTTATATACAAAACCGATAAACTAACTCTTAGGCTAAAACTAACTTAACTGACTTTTAACAAACTCCTAACCAACTAACAGCTAAGTACAGCTAATGACAAATATGTGCTGCTCACATGCTTATTAATCAAGACTAGACTACATGTTGCTTTCACCTAACATGCCTAAGCTACTTGCCGTTTAGCCCTGTTTTAGTTCTGCAGCTCCTATGAGTTCTGGACCCGTGTGTTTCATCTTGTTCCTTTTGCATCTTTGATTTCTGATACTCCCCTTCAGGATGGACATCATGAGAATGAATGTGGGAGATGCACATCCTGGTAAGAGACTAGAAAATTGATTCCAATTCAAGGCTTTGGTCAACAAATCTGCTAACTGACATTGGGTTCTAATATCCATTAGCTTTATAACTCTAGCTTGCACCTTATCCCTCACAATGTGGCAATCTATCTCGATATGCTTTGTACACTTATGGAAGACTGGATTAGTGCCTATATGGATTGCTCCTTGACTATCACTGAACAACAAGGCAACTTAATCATGTTTAATACTTAGATCCTTAAGCAAATATAGAACAAGGCAACTCTCTTTGAAACTCTCTCTCTCTTCTTTTCTTTCTACAGGATAGTGTTTCTGTCTTGTTATTTCGTAGTTATGGGTGGAACTCGAAGTTGTTTCATTGAATTTAAGCTTTTTCAATTGGTGGTTGAGGAAGGAGGAAGTTTTTTCTCCTTACGTATCTTTGAACGGGGCAAACACTTCATGAAGTTTGTATTCATGGGAAAAAATGCTGCGGTATGGTTGATGAAGAATATTGAACACATAGTGGTTGGAATCAATCCTAAATAGTTTTTTACGCTTAGGGAAGGAGATACTGCGTATACTTTGCAGCAGGGAACAAACTCCTTTGGTCAGTTCCTTTTAGTGTCCGAACTCAAAGTTGGCGGGCTTAGACGTTCTATCATTATCCCTGGAGGCAAAGCATATTATGGTTGGAAGGTTTTTGGGCTTGAATTAAGGAAGATGTTGGAACCAGAAAAATATGCTTTAGGTGGCCTATGCCAGGCCAAATTTGTGCCTTTGCCACAGAGGGGAGGTTGGGGCTTCATCCCTCTCGGTCTTTTGCTGAGATATTGAAGAGTCAGGTGCAGCCAAGAGTTGTGACTCAGCTACAACTTTTTACAACCAAGGATAAGGATAGATATTTGACTCAGGGGAAGTTTGTGGAGAGGCAGAATCAGGCAAGGGGGTTGTTGGCTATAAACTTGAATCTTACAGGTGCTAAGGTGGGAGAGAATCCGGTGGACAAGCCTATTAAGATGGTGGTGGGAGGAGGGGATAGGAGGGAGCAGTGCAGTAAGGTGGATACTAAATTAGGTGAGCAACCTCCAGCAGAAAAGAGGAAATGTAACCCAGTAAGTTTCAGTTTGAATTCAAAATCAAATGATATTGGGAAGAGGAGTGATTTAAGGAGATCTTGCTGGATAGGGAGTGGTTTAATTGTGCAGGTTGATGTGAAAGGAAGGAGACGGGTATCCTGGGATAGCAATAAAGGGGGTGTAAAAAGCTTTAAATGGGTCACACGGGCTTGCAAGGACCTCGGCAAGGGTTTGTTGGGTTTTGGCTCTAATGAGTTGGCAGCCCAACAGACATTGTCTAGCCTAGGCCCAAGACCTTTTAACCCATATACCTGTGAGACTGGGGAATGTTCTAACACCTCTGTAGGGCCTTTTGTCTTTGTCGATATTCACAAGAGGGCTAGGGAGAGCCCTTTGGAGATTCCAACAAACTCATCGTCAGCTGACCCAAGCCCATCAAAGCCAGAAGTCCTCTTGTCGGCAATGGCGGTGTTGTCCACTGCCCTTCCTGTCGAGAACCATGCTTCGGCAACGGCGTTGGGTGTAGACGACGGTGAGTTAGTGGTTGGCCAATCCAAGACGCTGGGTAGTCTCGCGAAGCCCTTGGCGGTAGCCAGGAGTTCTGCCTCTGATGGATTTAGTGCCGAGGAGTCGCTGTTGGACCCCGATGGTGTCTACGAGAAGTCTACGTCTCAATCTGAGTTAGTGGGTTGCCTTGGGGATTTATCGTTGGAGGAGGTGGGTATCGGTTTGTTTCTTACTTAAGCCCGATGAACATAAGCCCAGGTAACTTTTCTGGCCCATTCTCTTCTACACCGAGGAGTGATTTGGAAGGGAGCTTTTTGGTTTCTCAGTCGCAGGGGGCTTCGCAGGTTGGAGGTTTGGTCTCTCATCCATGGAGTGCCTCGCCGGTAGGAGTTTCGGGTTGCACCGAGCTTCTTTAGAAAATGGTTTTCAGGTTTAGTTCTGACCGGAAAAGTTTTGTGAGCTCAAATATGGTGTCGGGTGGGTTGGTCTCTGTAGTTACGAGGACAGTCCTTCTCGAATTTGTACTGAGATTGGTTGGACCATCTTTTCCCGAGCATTTTTTGGAGTTTTTGCGTGTTGGGTCAGTGGGTTTTGGAGCTTCGGGTCAGGAGGCAAACTCCTTTTCTAGTAAGGATTTCTTGAGCCTTTCTGGGGAGGTCATGCTTGTGGAGGATTTAGTTGATTTCTCTGTGGGTTTTGGTGAAACAGAACTAATAGATTGTTTACCTTTGAGGATTATTGCTCCGAGTGCTTTTCAGGTGGTTACTGGCTTGAAGGTCAATGTGCACAAGAGTGAAATGGCTCTAATAGGGGAGGTTGATGACGTGCAAGCCCTGGAAGATATTTTGGGTTGTAGAGTTGGGACCTTGTCTATGTCTTATCTTGGCATGCCGTTGAGGGCGTCGCATAATTCCCCTTCAATTTGGAATCCCATTCTGGAAAAAATTGAGCGGAAATTAGCCGGGTGAAAGAAGTTGTATTTGTCTAAAAGGGGTCGATTGATGTTACTCAAGAGTAAGCTATCTAGTCTTCCTACCTACTTTCTCTCTCTTTTCACCATTCCTATTTATGTGGCTAATAAAATTGAAAAGTTGCATAGGGATTTTCTATGGGGTGATAGCAAATATCATCTGGTGGGATGGGATAAAGTTTGCACGCCTATTGCCAACGGTGGCTTTGGGATAAGAAAAATTAATACTTTCAATAAGGCCTTATTGGGGAAATGGTTGTGGTAGTTTGGGAAGGAAGAGGATCGGTTATGGAGGAGGGTGGTAGTTTCAAAATATGGGGAAGAATGGGGGTGATGGACTTCAAAGCTAGGTAGGGGTGCTCATGGGTGTGGTTTGTGGAGAGGTATTCGTATGGGTTGGGAGGATTTTAGAAAAAATTGTCAGTTTGTGGTCGGGTTGGGGAATAGAGTGAGATTTTGGCAGGATGGGTGGCATGAGGATCAGCCTTTCCAATTGGCTTTTCCAAGATTGTATGGTATTGCCCTTGATAAGTAGGCTTCTATAGAAGCTTCTCTATCGAGGCAGGGGGCGGAGGATAGGAGAATTTGGGATGTTCGTCTCATTCGAGATCTTAATGAGTGGGAGATGGATGAAGGGCTGCATTTTCTTCGTATGTTGGGAGCTAATACCCCTCCTCTGGATGTTGGAGATTGGATGAGATGGAGGTTGAAACCTAATGGGGAGTTTGACACCCGGTCGTATTACAACAAGTTGCAGGATTCCCCTTCTATTGTCTTTCCTTGGAAAGGTATTTGGAGAGTAAAGGCTCTTAGACGGGTTTCTTTTTTTATTTGGTTTGTAGCTTGGAATAAGATCCTTACGGGTGATAACTTGAGATTGAGGAGATTGGTTCTTGTAGACTGGTGTATTATGTGTCATAATTGTGGAGAGACGGTAGACCATTTACTACTTCATTGTGAGATGGCTCATTGGTTGTGGTGCTTTGTCTTAAAATCTTTTGGTTTGTCTTGGGTTATCCCTAGATTGATCCCAGATTTGCTTTTTTGGCTGGTGGAATTGGTTGGGGAAGCATTCGTTTCAGATTTGGAACTTAGTTCCGTTGTGCATCCTTTGGTGTATTTGGATAGTTCCATTGATCAGCTTCTTGCTTCTTTTGGTGAGACTCTTTTTGATTGGTCTTGGGCTTGGAGACTCATGACTAGTGATTCTCTCCCTTCTTTTCTTTGTTCTCTTTCTCTTTTGTAATTTTTTTTGTTGTTTGGTTCTTTCTTGTTTTCTCTTTGTTCTTTCTTCTTGTATTCTCTGGGTTTGCTATGTGTTTTTCATGCACAAAGTAGTCGTTTGTATATATATATATATAATTCTTACTTATCAAAAAAAAAAAAAAAAAAAAAAAAAATATATATATATATATATATATAGAACTCAAGTTACTTCACACACTACAACTGCCATTGCTCTATATTCTGCCTTTACTGTGGACCTTGAAACAGTATTTTGCTTCTTAGATTTCCAAGAAATTAAAGAATCACCAAGAAATACACAATAGTCTGTGATGGACCTCCTAGAATCAATGCATGTTGGCCAATTTGCATCTGCAAAGGCTTTGATATGCAAAAAGGACTTAGATGGAAAGAACAATCATTGTCCTGAGGCTTCTTTGAGGTACTGAGTCACCCTATAAGTGCCTTGAGGTGAGGCTCTCTAGGCTTAGACATGAACTGACTCAATCTGTGCACAGAGTAAGTAATATCTGGCCTAGAAATAGTTAGGAATAGCAACCTTCCTATCAACCTTTTGTACATACCAGCATCATTCAATAACTCTCCTTCATCTTTACTGAGCTTAAGATTGACCTCCATGGGAGTTTTAACAGGCTTACAACCAAGCATTCCCACATCATTAATCACTTCAAGTGCATATTTTCTCTGGCATAATGATATGCCTTTCTCAGACCTAGCAATTTCCAAGCCCAAGAAGCACTTCAGATTTCCTAGGTCCTTCAACTTGAACTGCTTATCCCATACAAACTTTAAATCTGCTACTGCTTGTGGATCATTGCTGGCAATAAATATATCATCAACATATACCAAAAGTGCCATGAAAGAAGCACCAGTTTGCTTGGTGAACAAAGAATAGTCTTTCTTTGATTGCAGAAAACCATTTGCAGTAGAGTGGTTGAAAATTTGGAATACTATTTCCTTGAGGCTTGTTCAAGGCCATACAAGGACTTATTCAATTTACACACAAGTTCCCCCTTGCTGGGCAGGCCTGAAAGAAGACACACATACACTTCTTTATGCAAATCACCAAGAAGAAATGCATTATTGACATCTAATTGATGAAGAGTCCAGCCTTGCATAGCAACCAAAGCCAAGGAGAGTTTGACAATCACTATCTTGGCAACAAGTGAGAAGGTTTCAGTATAATCTAAACCTTCTTGCTGAGTATAACCCTTGGCAACCAACCTTGCTTTGTATCTCTCTATACTACCATCAGACTTGTAGTTGATTTTGAATACCCATTTGCAACCAACAGTCCTTTTATTGGGAGGCAAAGGAATAAGAGATCAAGTGTTATTAAGTTTTAAAGCTTGAAGTTCAGCAGCCATAGTAGCATCCCAATTTGGATCACCAACTGCTTGATGGTAAAATATAAGTTCTTGAAGAGTAGAAATACTATTGCAGAAATAGAAGTAAGAAGAAGATAGCATGTGACTAGAGATATAATTGGCAATAGGATACTTTGTGGAAGTAGCATTGCATTTATAGGCTTGAAGGTAAGCAGGTGGTCTAGAAGTACTAGCAGACCTCCTAGGTAAGGAATCACCAAGGATAGGACTAGCTAGAGTGGGAGCAGAAGTATGGGTAGACTCAAGGACAGGAACAATGGACAAAGAATCATTAGAAAGATCAGGTGTATCAGTAATGTCATTAGGAATAAAAACAGACAAGTCCTCAGGAAGATTAGTAAAATGATCTTCAAGAATAGTAGAATTAATAGGTGCTAAAGGGCCTGTAAGAGGAGTAGAATGATAAATAGAATCAATAACAGGTAAAGGTGGAGCATCAGGGATACAATCATGATAAAAGGGGTCAAACTGAGACAAAGGAAGAGAAGAGGGAAGAGATTTAAAAGGAAAAACACATTCATGGAAAGTAACATCTCTAGAAATGAAACAAGATTTGCTTTGTAAATTCAAGTGCCTATACCCATTAACTCCATAAGGATATCCTCAAAAAACACACTTAAGGGCTCTAGGATCAAACTTGCCTCTATTGTGAGAGAGAGTAGAAGCAAAACATAGACATCTAAACACCCTGAGATGTGAATAATCTGGAACCTTGTTGTAAAAGTTCAAAAAGGGATTTATTATTCAAAAGAGGATAAGGGAGTCTGTTGATAAGATGCACACTAGTGAGGATGTAGTCATCCCAATAAGCAATATGAATATTTGATTGAAGTCTTAAAGCTCTTGTAACACAAAGTATATGCTGGTGTTTCCTCTCCACAATTGAGTTTTGTTATGAAGTGGCAACATAGCTATGTTGCTGTAAGATGCCACTAAGCTTAAAGAAATCAATCATTTGAAACTCAAGCCCATTGTCAGTCCTAATGATCTTAATGGACTTACCAAATTGAGTTTTAATCATGGTATAAAAGGATTGCAGAAGAGGTCTAGTTTCAGTCTTAGATTTCATAAGATAAACCCAAGTTGATCTAGTACATTCATCAATTATGGTAAGGAAATACTTGTTACCAACAACAGTAGTTACCATGTAAGGACCCCAAATGTCACAATGTATCAAATCAAAAGGAAAATCAGAAACATGATTATGGAAAGGAAAAAAAAGCCTTTTATGCTAAGCTAGAGGACAAATCTCACAAATTTCATTAGAAATGGAAGTGATATTAGAAAGTACATTCTTCAAAATAGAATTCTTAGCATCAAAGGGATGCCCAAGTCTAGAATGCCAGACAAAAGTTGGAATCTTGACATTATTGATTACATGAGGATGAGTTTTATTGAAAACAAAATGAAAAACATAATTAAAAATAGATTGGAAAGATGGAGTAGCATGGGATAGAATTGAAATGGCACAAGTATCAGAGGGGCTATGTTGAATTAGAGACAACCCATCATGAACTTCACCCACACCAATTGTCCTCTAGAAATTGAGGTCCTAAATAAAACATAAAGTAGACAAAAAAATGAGCCAGCAATGCACTTTCATGGTGAGTTGACTAACAAATAGAAAGTTGAAGGAAAATGATGGAACACAAAGCACATTGGTTAGGATCAAGGTTTCAGAAAGACATATAGAACCAATATGAGTCACCAAAGCAGTTTCACCATTAGGAAGTTCAACCGTACAATTAACAACAGTAAAATGAGTCAATAGACGAATGGAATGCACTATATGGTCTATTGCCCCAGTGTTAATGACCCAAGTATCACCATTAAAAGTTGTTCTATTCACAATTTAGGCAGAAAAGATTGAATGCCTCAAATCAAGACAAGTAGAATCTAGCATATCTGCCATGGTGAGAGCATTTATGGTATTAGAAGAAGAGGGAATAGCTTGATTAGGCCTAACCACATTGTTGGCCATGTGTGCTTCCTTGTTGCCCATGTTGAACTGAATGTCCTTGCTACCTATGTTGAGTTGAGCAGCTTGCATCTTAGTGCCCAACATGGTCAAGAACTGCTGACATTGCTCTTGAGTGAAAGGAAAATGAGTAGATGTTGAATCTTATCTGCATAATCCTCTTGAGCATTGACTTGATTCATCGTAAAGTTCTTCCTTTAGGCTTGAAGCCTGGTGGAAAACCATGTAACTTGAAGCATTTCTCCATGACATGACCAAGCTTCCACAATGAGTACATATGGGTTTGTCTTTCCCTTTGGAATTCTTTCCTCTAGAAACAACATAATTGCTAGAAAATCCGGGGAAATTGGAGTTGAAGTTGGGATTAGAACCCTTCACTGCTAGAGTAGTAGACTCTATGTGAACAGAATTGCCATGTCCCACACTCCTTTGCCTCTCTTCTTGAATCAACAAGGAGTAAACTTTGTTAATGGATGGCAGTGGATCCATTAACAAGATTTTTCCTTTGATCTGAGAGTATGAATCATTGAGCCCCATCAAAAATTGCATCACTAATTCTTGAAGATAAAGATCTTTAAGCTTTTGAGTCAGCTTGCCAGTACATTTTCCATAAGAACAGATTGGAGTAGGTCTAAAATTCTGAAGCTGGTCCCAATAGACCTTCAATTGAGTGAAATAAGTGGTAATTGAAGAATTACCTTGACTAATCGAAGCAATGTCCTTCTGAAGTTGAAAAACCCTAGGTCCATTGCCTTGTGAATATGTATTTTTGAGATCATTCCAGATTTCCAATGCAGTAACTCTGTAAGCATGCTAACTCAAATCTAAGATGAAACTGCCTTCATCAACCAAGAACCTACCATGTTATCACAATGAATCCAAGCATCAATCGTTGCTGGAGTCTTTACCAAGGGAGAAGAGAGAGTGATGATGCCATTGACAAAACCAAACTTGTTCTTGGTAATCAAGGCCTTCTTCAATGATTGAGCCCGAGCATGGAAGTTCTCACCAATCAAAGCCTCAGACATAAGCATAGCTCCAGGACTTTCAGCATGATGAAGAAACAAACGATTTGAAATATCCTCTATTAGTGTAGGATCTTGCACAGAGGAAGAAGAAGAAGTGGTAGTTTTCATAGCCATTGAAGAAGCTTTAAAGCTCTCCAGAACAAACCCTAGAAAATTTGGGAGAAAATAGAGCAGGAAGGCTTTGATACCATATGAAATTTTGTTAAGAGTGAATTCTCATTAACTTAAATAAAAATAACAATTACAAGTGTTTATATACAAAACCGAGAAACTAACCCTTAGGCTAAAACTAACTTAACTGACTTTTAACAAACTCCTAACCAACTGACAGCTAAGTACAGCTAATGACAAACACGTGTTGCTCACATGCTCATTAATCAAGACTAGACTACGTGTAGCTTTCACCTAACATGCCTAAGCTACTTGCCGTTTAGCCCTCTTTCAGTTCTGCAGCTCCTATGAGTTCTGGACCCCTTTGTTTCATCTTGTTCCTTTTGCTTCTTTGATTTCTGATAGCGGCAGATATTTTTGACATTTTCAATTGCAAAGATCAATGTCTAATATTACATACTCAAGAAATTAGTTATATGCTTTTGGGTAAATTTTCAAATGAACGATTTCAACCAAATATTTCAATTTCTTTAGAGGTTAATTAGTTTTATTTGTTGATTTGATCACAAAAATAAACCTATGGTTTTTAAAAATAGTACCTCTTTGCACATGATTAATGGGCCAAAAATTAGGTGTCACCGTTTCAGATATTTGTGAGTGTGGGAGTGTTATGCTTTAGGAAATTTTTTTTTTTTTTTTTTCAAAAATTAAAGTTAGATTATTAGTATATTGAAAAATGCACGTTGTTCCATTGACATACAGAGGTTTATGGTTATGGATGATCTCCTGGTTGGAACTGAAGGGCGATATATTTTGGTCACAAGAGTGCATGTAAAGGAAGATGAGGTTGCCCTCCAAGTTGATCTATCCATGAATTTAGTACTCCAGGTATGAATTACTGTGGTCTCTAATTTGGTTGCAACAGCAACTTACCTCATTAAACTTTTTGGTTATAATGTTCTAGTGGAACCGAGGAGTGGAACTGAGCTGAGTTTGTGTGTAAAATCCTTCTACAAATAAAGGGTTTTTGTATTACTTAATTTGAGTTAGACTTCGACCTATGTAACATTGGATTACTTTGCAGTTTGCAGACGTAAGCAAAATGGGTTTTAAAATAGGTATTATGATAGAATGCATTTTTCTAAAAAAAATTCATTTGGTATTTTGTTGAAACTATTATAAAAAGTAATTATGCAAGGATACAGAAATCTCCTTGTTTTTATCTTATCTTTTTTCTTATTTTCTTTCTTGATCGAACTTAGAAGAAGAAATATGCCTCCATCCGAAAACTATTCAATTTCTTTTGCAATTGATGCCAAGGTATTTCTTGTTTTTTTAGTTGCATTGTTTCATTTTCATCCTTGGATGCTCATTCATTGTATTGGGTACCAACATAATTTGAATAGAAACTAGCACAAAGAAAATGCACAATTGATGAAAGAAATTAGTCATGTGATTTGTTGCTAAATTATTCTATAAAAAAACAATTAAGTTATAAACGGCAGTAGAAAAGTAAAATATCGATGCTAGTAACCATACAAAGATTCGGATTTGGGCCAAAAATGTTAATGTTAAAAAAGAAATCAATGGGTTACAGACCAAATGAAAGCTCCTTCCACATAATTACAATATGGAAGATGAGGTCACGGTTCAAGATATGTGTGAATGTGGCAATATTTATCTTCAAAAAAGATTGTAACTTTCAAAAAGAAAAGTTAGAGAATATTAGTACGCTGAAAACCTCTTTCAATTGTTAGAAAAATTATAAAAATAAGCACTTACATTTTCATTGCATAATCTCTCTCTGATAATGAAGTTACTCATACTTCTTGATGGATTTAAAATTTTAGTTCTAATCTTTACTCCATTTTTGGAGGCTGTATTATTTAATTTTGGCATAATATGTGAGTAGTAGGATTTCGGTCTATTAATCTATTAGGGGTTAAGCTGCCTACCAATCACCTCTCTTAGACCCTGTGAAAGTGGGAACTTTGTGCCCTAGTTACCAGTTAGCACCAATTCTGAAAATTCAAACTTCAGTAAGCATGACCATATGCTTATGTATCCTCAATTCCATAAAGCAGGAAATGGATTTGACTTTTCCAATAGTCATAGGTTCAAGGTCCTTTCACTCCTTTGAACGTACCATTACAATTTAAATGCTTTCTTTTTCTTAATTTGTTGCTGATAGACTGTCTCAAACTTCATAATCTTGTAGAAATGTTGAGGATTTCAGATATTATCTAGTTTTCCATGAATGATCTCCTCTCCACCATGGTTGGATTTGATGGAAAACATATCTTAATCTAAAGAGTGCATGGAAAGGAGGATGATGTTACCTTCTAGATTGGTCAATCAGTGGATTTAGTACCTAGGAATGAATAGGGAGGTATCTAATCAAGGTAGCAACAACAATTTAACTTGTTAGGCTTATTCGTTATAATGTTCTGGATAAAGTTCTTTTTTTTTTCTCCTCACTTGGACATGTTATTTTGTAGATTTGACTATGAATGAAATGTGTCTTTGCTATTGATTGTTGGACTGTGGTGGTGATTGAAAAAATTAGTGAGTAGAACCAAGCTAAATTACTGTGCGAAATCCTACTAACAAGGTTCATTCTATCACTTGGAGTTGGACTCAACCTATGTCAGAGGAATACTTTCTATCTTGCAAAAGTATGCCGATGTTTATTCCCATAAATTAATGCAACTCATTATGTTTTAAATTTCAATTGGATTATCTTTGGTGTCTTTGGAAGTTGATTTAATCGTTTTCTTTATCAAAATTTATCAGATTTAAAAAAAAATTGATAACGAGACCCTATGATTTTTAATAGTTTTCCGACCATCTTAAGAAGTAAAGAATTTGATCATGCAAATCGTGGAGTTATCAGATTTGTTAGTTTTTCAGTCTTTTGACCAAGACATATTATTGCAGGAATTGGCCAAAAAGATTTTTGATTAACCAATTTGTTGAGTCAACGTTCCAATTCAAGAATGGCCTTGTTAAATATGCCTTTGGATCTGCACTCAGGGCACTGCTTTTGGTAGTTTCTTTGTGTTGTAAGTCTTGTGATTATTCGTTGTAGTTTGTTATTGACTCACGTGTGTTTAATTTAATTTGCAATTGAAAATTTGAAATGTCATTGTTGTTGCCATCTATTTTTTTGCTGTTGAATTATTATAGGTTTAAACAGCCAAGTTTGACCCCAATTTAAATGTTTTTTTTATCCATATCTTCCAACATAGAAAATTAATGACATGCAAAATTATAAAACAAAATTTTACATGGGAGAAAGGAAGAATGACATTAAAGAATAAAATGGAGTCCCTTAACATGTGTGAGTACTAACTAGAGAAAAAAACAACAAAACCAAGACAAGATTTGAAATGATCATAAGTGCATAGAACATCCTTCTTTCAATGCAATCCTACATCTACCTACTAAGCAGTTGCATTTGGTTGTGGATGGATATCATATCAACATAAATTGCTCAGTTATTTACTAGTGTTTGAAGTAGATAATAGGCAAATTTCTATCAATGTTCATTCTAAATTTACTATTTTGGTCACATTGGGATGTTTTGATTTTAAGCCTTTCAGGTCTATGAAATTTTAGGATTTTGTTTTTCCTGGAACAATACTCCATTAGGTTAGTTGCTCATTTAAGACTTGCTGGCCAAGAATTAAGTTACTTCCATTCCTAAATGCCTTTGGATTGGATTTGTGAAAGAAAATAATACATACTTTATCCTCCTTTTTTTATTTGGTGTCTTTTTCCCAAAAATGATCATTCTGTTCTGTAGGATAACCTGCTCTGTTATTATGTACTAAAGAATTTCACACTTGATGCAATTGAGTAGAGATGTTAGTCTTTTCTTTGGTATTTGATGCCCTTATTTTGTAGATATTAGAATAAATTTCTATACCAAAAAACAAAGGTTCTAACAGTATCTGCAAGCATGAACAAGTCTTCTATCCCTTTGAAGACTATAGCTCTGTTACCATTTCTGTGAATAAATCAATGGGATTATCTCCAATTTTGTTTTGAAGATAGAATTTTTGAGGGTTCTTTGCCACCCTTTAACTTATTTCACATTGAGTTGCTGATTTATAGAAATACAATATTAAAAAAAATATTTTGTAATTACAAAATAGTATCACCTTGAAATTAGTAGATGTAGATGAAAGTAAGCAATGTTTATGAGCATATAGTTTTGCTTTTTATATCCTGTTCCAACAATATACATGTCTTTAACTATCTTATACATAAAAAATACTGCAGAGAAGAGGTCACTTTTGTCATTTCCTTTCCGTTTTTGTTAATTTTGCAGCTGTTGTAACCAGTGATTAAGTTAAAATATCAATTACATGCCAAACAAAAAGAAAATATCTAGTACATATCAGCTGAAGGTTTGTGTACATTTCAGCTGAAGTTATGCTGACCAGTGATATTTTTTGAATGATTTGTATGAGGGCATTTTTGGGTTCTCCACCTGTTTGAGAAAATGCCTTAGAGAGTGGTGATAATGTTGTGTTTTCGATTGTGTTGAAGGCGTGTTGTGAATTGAGGAATATTAATGAGGGGAGGAAGGTACATTGCCAGATTATTAAGGTTGGGAGCCCTGATAGTTTCGTGTTGACGGCTCTTGTAGATATGTATGTGAAATGTGGAGAGGTTGGGAGTTCTTGCGAGGTTTTTGATGAAATTCTTGATAGAAATGTAGTTTTGTCGATGTCGATGATTGTGGGGTATGTGCAGAATGATTGTCCGGAGAAGGGTTGGTCTTGTTTAATAGAATGAGAGAAGGGTTAGTTGAAGGAAACGAATTTACCATAGGGAGCCTAGTCACTGCGTGTACAAAGTTAAGAGCTTTGCGTCGGGGGAAGTGGGTTCGTGGGTATGTGATTAAAAACGGTATTGAATTTAATTCTTTCTTGGCAACTGCACTTCTAGACATGTATGTTAAGTGTGGGGATGCTACAGATGCTCGTTCCGTCTTTAACGAGCTTTCTGTTATTGATCTTGTTTCATGGACAGCTATGATTGTTGGGTACACACAGTGTGGTCATCCCAGTGAGGGCAGTAAAGTTGTTTATGGATGAGGAGTAGGTTGATATATTACTGAATTCAGTTCATGATCTTGGGATTAAGCTTGGGTTAGGTGATCCTACAGTAAGAAATACTCTTATAGATATGTATGCAAAATGCCATGCTGTCAGAGATGCTCGTTATATATTTGAAGCAGTTATGGTCAAGGATGTGATTACTTGGAACTCAATTATTTCAGGGTATTTCCAAGTTAGTTCTGCATATGAAGCTGAAGCTCTTGAACTCTTTCATCAAATGAGATCAGATTCTATCTCACCTGATGCAGTCACACTTGTTGTGTTCTCTCAGCTTGTGCTTCCCTTAGTGCTCTTGGAGTCGGTTCTTCACTTCATGCTTTCTCCATAAAGTGGCGCTTACAATCATCTAGTGTCTATGTGGTCACTGCACTTCTAAACTTCTATGCCAAGTGTGGGGATGTGAAGTCTGCTTGTTTAGTCTTTGATGGGATGGTAGAGAAGAACAGTATAACATGGAGTGCAATGATTGGTGGTTATGGAATGCAGGGGGATGGTAGTGGGTCCCTTGCACTTTTCAGTGATATGTTGAAAGAAAATTTAGAGCCGAATGAAGTGATCTTTATAACTATATTATCAGCCTGTAGAAATACAGGGATGATTGGGGAGGGCTGGAGGTGTTTCAATTTGATGTGCCGGGACTATAATTGCGTTCCTTCCATGAAGCATTATGCATGTATGGTAGATCTATTAGCTCGTGCTGGCAGACTTGAAGAAGCCTTGGATTTTATTGAGAATATGCCAATTCAACCAGAACTTAGTTTGTTTGGATCTTTTCTCCATGGATGTGGACTACATGAAAGGTTTGATCTTGGAGAAGTGGCAATACGCAAAATGCTAGAGTTACATCCTAATGAAGCTTGTTACTATGTACTCGTGTAAGTTGTATGCTTCAGATGGAAGATTGAGTCACGTCAATCAGGTGAGGGAGCTGATGAAGCAAAGAGGATTGAGGAAGTCCCCTGGGTGTAGCCAAGTGGAGATGGATATCGGTGATGATATCTCACTTCCCAAAGTTGCATCGCTCTGGTAGTTATATGCTTCATCATAAATGCGCAACATAAGAAGATGATAGGGAGTTTTCAAAGCTGCGAGGCTCATTGTCACCAACTTGAATGCAATTTTGTGGGGTTGTAAAGGTTTATTACTTTTAAAAACTGACATTGGACTGTTGCCAACTTCCCTGCTCCACTATTGTTGAAAAGTATCTGAGGGATGGCTTGGAACAGTTACTTTACGATGCTCTAAAATGTACATACTACTAACACCATGATATGATAAAGCACAGGAACTCAAGACATGGGTATCTATCTAAGAAATACATTTTTGGCTGGGTATCAAATTATCAATGAAATTATTTATTAAAATTGTAATGATTGTAGGCTTTTTATATATATATATATATATATATATATATATATATATTAATTCTAATTTATAGATAATATGAGTAGATTTAGGACCTTGATGAGATGGTAATCTATATATTACTAAAAGCTGAAGCGTAACATTTATTGTTGCTACGCTTCAGTTAAACCACATTAGCGTCATGTCATCATTTATTTTTTTATTTTATTTTTTATTTTTAGATTTACCGGTTGACATTTATCGAGCATTTCCTTAAATTAAGATGTTACTCTATCTTCAATTTTATCATGTGTCTCTTCATTAACCCAGACTCATCAAATGCTACTATTATATGGAATTTTGATAGTCACCAATAGATTACAACCTCCTTATATCCTTTATTCGTTGTAACTTCTTCAATTTTTTTAGCATGTGTCAACAATATGCACTATAATTCACCATTATAATTAATATCCACTATAAACTTAAATACTCCACCAAATTTTTTTTCTCCTTTTCTTTTTTCCCTTAGATCTTTTTTGAGTAACCCAAAAGTCATGGTTTTACCATAACTAAATCACCCCTAACAAAATCTATTTTTCCTAAGAAAGAAAAAAACACTCTTTCCTTTTTCTTTTTCTTTTTTTGGTTTTAAAAACTTCATTATTTAAAAATTAAAATATCTTTTAACCATTATTTTTATAATTAATTTTCAACATTTCTCCCTCCCTTTTACCTTTTCATCTCCCAACTACTTTTTACCTTAATATCACACTTTTTCTATCATTTTATCTTCCTTTATTTTGACTCTTCTTATTCTCATCAATTTACTATAAATTTGACATTTTCTCTTCCATTCTAGACAATTTTCTCACACAAAATAGTTACCTCTCTCTCTCTCTCTCTCAATTTGTTTTTCATTTTTTGTTATTTTATTTTAATTTTATTGCATCCGTACTTTAGGTTTTGATTAATTTTTGTGTTAATTAAATTCTACTTTGGACTGTTGTGATTTGGTTTTGAGTTTTAAGTTGTTTTAGTGAGAGACGAATCTTGTCTTTAGAAATGGAATAATGAAACAAGAACATGGGTGGAAGGAATATAATCAAATGTCATATAATATGGTGTAAGAACTAATGTATCTTCCATTGCTAAATTATGTGGTCCTTGATGGATTGGATGTCGATTTTGCGAATATTGAAGATTTTACTTTTGTTCAATGGCTCTATTTGAGTGAAGACCTGGTACGTATGTGCAGTCTTAATCATAATAAAATGAGTTGCATGTGCCTCCCCTCCCTCTGCCATGTTTACTCATGGAGAGGCCATTTA
Source organism: Quercus parvula (assembly GCA_030820535.1). Lineage (NCBI taxonomy): Eukaryota > Viridiplantae > Streptophyta > Magnoliopsida > Fagales > Fagaceae > Quercus > Quercus parvula. Next base: position 43,104,767 of record JAUAME010000003.1, read on the forward strand.
TTTATTGTTACTCATTGATAGTTTATTTTTGTCTCATGAGGCTACCACTATAAAGAGCATCCGCTTGAGCTCTAGACAAACCAATGATATTGTCTATGGTCCAACATTGAATTGAGGTATGCCATTCATTCTTAAGAGTGCATATCTTATCTTTTAACCATTATTTTTATTCACCCTAAAAAAAAAACCATTATTTTTATTACTAATTTTCCAATATCTCTCCATTCCTTTTACTTTTTCATCTCCCCACTACTTTCTATCTTAATAACACTATTTTTCTACCATTTTATCTTCTTTTATTTTGACTCTTCTTATTCTCATCATCTCACTATAAATTTGACATTTTCTCTTCCATTCTATGCATAATTTTCTCACACAAAAATGTCACATCCATCTCTCTCTCTCTCTCTCTCTCTCTCTCTCTCTCTCTCAATTTGTTTTTCATTTTTGTTTATTTTGTTTATTTTTATTACATTGGTATTTTAGGTTGATGAGTTTTTGTGTTAATTAGAATTCTACTTTGGGTTGTTGTGATTTAGTTTTGTGTTTTAAGTTGTTATCTTTTTTATTATCTTTGATTGTTATATATTATCCTGCTACATTATGCATATAGTATATAATAATATAATGTTCTTATATTACATAGCATAACTTGGATAATTTGATGTTTATTGCTATCTATTACATTTTTACTCTTTTTTCTTTGCATCTTATTTTATTCAACAAAATTCAGCCATATCCTCCATTTCATTAACTTATGTAGCACAAATCAAGAAAAAGCTAGATACACACATGCCTTCCTTTACCATACATTAGGGGAATCAAAATATTTGTGTGTGTGATAAAGGACCATGTAATTCATAATTTAGATAGCATTCTTTGAATGCGTATGGACCTATAGATTGAGCAATTTGTAGACTTAAAAGACTATTAAGAATGGACTCTTTGAATCAAGACTAGAAATATTTGGACTACTATATATCATTTAGATAAAAACCTTTATCATAGTTATATTAATTTTTTTGCCACAAATTTAAATCACGCAAACTTAATAATTTTATATTAGGTGTTAGCATATTCTCTCCTTCTTCTTATTCTTCTCAAAAAATTTATGTATCATCTTTAAAGGATGTCAATAATATTGATCTTATGGGAAAAGTTACATAAAATATTAAGAAAAAAAATGTTTTATATTACAATCTACTAAAAATGCTTTTTATATAGTTAAACCTTTCTATTATTTATATCACTAACATGTTTTACAGCTACCACATGTGGTAACTTAAATCTTAATACTCTTAAGTTGTTTTAGCAAAAAGAATAAATTGAAAAAAAAAAAAAAAGTTGTCACAAAAGAGGAGTTCATGTAAAGTTTTTTGCAAAATGAAATACCTATTCTATAAGGCCACCAAACTTGATAATTTACAAATGGTGTAACCACTCGCAATAATATTTGCATAGTTATGTAGTTCTAGCTAAAGCAATCAAGCATACTTTTAGCCTTAAAAAGACACACATCACCGGTGGTTAAACGTTCATCTTGGATAGTTTTAACTTTTTTATATAATTTTACTTTCATATATTTATCCATTTTAATATAGATTTTTCTATTAAAAAACTTTAATTTAGGTATTTATGTGAAAACAATGAAATAATGATTCATGAATAATCAAAAACAAAAAATATTATCTATACATATTCATCTTGTGTGGTTGTAACTTTACATATAATTTTGTATTTATATATTCATCTACTTTAATTTAAATGTTTATAAATAAATAATGAAATCCATGAACAAGGTAATTAAAAAAATCATATGTCTACTCTTTAAAAAATCTAATGAATAGTTCTACCTCTCATTTAATATCTATGTTATACAATTCATCAACCAATAAATATATGATAATGGTAAGAAACCTTACAGATGAGATCATTAAAAAAATATGACAAAACTAATTTAAAAAAAAAAAACTCTTTACAAAGTTTAGAGACCAAAATAATATTTTACTTAAAAAATTATCACGCACAACACGCGGGTTTGCGACTAGTTTATAGATAATTTGAGAATTAGCTTCTTCAGAAATGGGGATGAAGCTGCCTACCAACTACCTTTCTTAGTTAGACCCCATAAAAGCAGGAGTTTTATGCACATTTTCTTAAGGTAACAAGGGTATCTTCTCTTGTAGGTGAGACCATTTTCCAGGACACATGGAAGCACATCTACCTACACTTGCCAAGTATACCTGCAAAGTCCTTTGGGGCTGGCTGTGATGGCCTGGTGGGAGAAGTTGAGCCCGGGACCTCTGCTTTTACAATAAATGCATAAGATAACCTAGCTCGACTATGAAGAATGATACGTTTAGTTCACAATACATCCATGGAGGTGTATATTAATTTGTTTAGAGGTGATAGTCAAGCCTTCAATGTCAGTGGTGACTTCAACGCGATATTGTGAGCCATTGTTCAAGAAGGGTAACACAGAATTGGCATTAGATGATGGTAAGAGTTGACGGAAACTATCTATTTATGTGGAAACCTTTGTTTATTGAATAAGACTGGGCACAAACATTTTCCCTTTTTTTTTTTTGAAATGTTCTAGGCATATTGTATCGATTGAAAACTGTATAATGATTAATTTAGGACTTTATAAACTGTATCTATTCGCTAATCCATATTGCACATTAAATATATTTCTTATCAACTTGTTTTCTCATTGAAAACGATTAAATTAGTAGGAAATTTATTTACACTGTACAGGATGTCTAGAAGAGAGCTCACTGACTGGTTAGCAACTGTCAAGAATTATGTGATTAAGTGGTTTTGTCCTATTTTCTCAATAATGAAAATTTGCAACGTCTATGTACACAATTGATTTCACAAAAAAATTGACACTGCCTAGGTGGCAAGCTATTAATGGTAGGTAAATGATAAGCTTAGATGAAAATCAATAAAATCTTGCAAAATCAATTGTCATGAAAAAAGTAGTAAAAATTGTTGGGCTTGTAGCATTGCGTAGAAAATTTGGATTCGATTCCCCCTCCTCTCCCACTTATAAAAACGTTTTAAAAAATCATTAGGAACTCCTAAACAAAAACAGAAATTAAGAAAATCAATATATGTCGGACAATCTTGTCAAGTTCTACCCAGCAAGTAGAATTATTGGCTTCCTAAACATTATGCATGCGGAGGGATATTTAGGAAAGAATAACACGTTATAGATTTTGACTGTGGTACAATTTAAATAGTGAAAAATGTATATTCATATACGTCAAAATGATGTTAATATCAATCTTTTTCCTAAAACTATAAATTTGTATCATACGTAAAAGCATGAACTGTTTGAGACAAAAATTGTTTAACAAAACTTGAAAAAATTAAGGAGCATGGAAAAAAAGGATTAGGAGAGCAAAAGAAAGGCAAAGGAAAAGTTAAATTCATTCTTCTTTGGAGGAATTGGTGAGAAAGGAACATGTTTTATAAATTCCGAAATACTTAAACAATTGAAACACTGTTTCTCACTTCCTTTCATTTCCTCCCAAATTCGGAGTAAGCAAAATGTATACAATGCACTATACATAACACTAGCCTGTTTAATGTCTTGATTTGTAAAAGAGCAACCGTGTTACATGAAAAAATGAAAGCAAATAAAGTTTTGTGAGATTGTCTCTCTGCCTTTGACTTGTACAATGTCGATGAAAGAATGACTTTCTACAAACATTAGGGCTCTTTAAAATCTACCGTGTTATTCCTGGAGTGATATTGATTTATTCCAAATTCAATTGCTAACTTCTCACTGTGAACTTGCAAAAAATACCTTGGAGAATTATTGACCTTATTTATATTCTACATCACATCCTTGTTCAAGAGCCAAAGTTGGAAAATTATCCAAAATCCTGTATATTTCATTGGTTTGCAAATGAGAAGGGTCCCCAGCTCCAAACCTCTAGACTCTATTATCAAGTTCAATTGTACTCCACCCAGGAACCTTTGTTAGACCTTTCATCATTGACCTCACCTTCCCAAATTCATCCCAGTCTCCCCCTTCTCCATATATATTAGATAGTAAGGTGTAGTATCCAGTATCATCTGTACTAATATCTACAAGATCACTTTCCATGCTTTTAATCATGTCCATTCTCCTGTAGATTCGACACCCATTTAGCAGAGCACTCCAGATGCTAGCATCCACATGAAATGGCATTGATTTGATAATTTCATATGCACCACTGAGATCGCCGACTCGGCTCAAAAGGTCAACTACACTAGCAAAATGTTCTGTATTAGGCTTGATGCCGAAATCCCTCATTGAGCTAAAATATAACTTACCTTCTTCCACAGATCCTACATGACTACAAGCTGATAGTATATTCATGAAGGTGACTTCATTTGGTTTTATTCCTGAATCTACCATCTGATTGAAGAGTGAGATGGCAGCATTGATCTGACCATATATTCCATAGCCAGCAATCATGGCACTCCATGAAACCACGCTTCGCTCTGAGATGCTATCGAAAACTCCTTGGGCTGCTTGAAGATCTCCACACTTGGCATACATGTCAGTTAAAGCTGTATCTACATAAAGATCTTTCTTCAAACCACCAGTAATGAGCTTGTGGTGAACCCATTTTCCTTTTTCTAGATGACCCAAATGGGAGCACGCTTGAATTACACTTAATAAAGTCACTTCATTCATCTCAATTCCATCCATATACATTTGATCAAACAACCTGATTGCCTCTTCTGAATTACCATTCTGAGAAAATCCACAAACCATAGAAGTCCCAAGTTATCACACTTCTCTGTTCAATCCTTTCAAATATCTTGTATCCACAATTCACAAGGCCACATTTTGAGTACATGTCAATTAGTGAATTCTGGACAAACTCATGCAAAATACCCCTTTTGATAACATGACCATGAATCTGATATCCAAGCTGTATTGAACCCACACTTCCACAAGCTGAAAGAGAACTTGTCAGGCCATATGAATCTGGCATCAGTCCCTGTGTCTGCATCTGCACAAATAACACTAATGCCTGCTTCAACAATCCTTTCTGAGCATAAAGAGATACTGGCATGTTCCATGAGACAATATTTCTCTCCCCAATTACACGAAGAACCTCCTCACAATAATTTGGTTTTCCACATTCAGCATATAATTCTATTAATGCCCCAACAAAATCAAGGTCAGCATCTAACGCTTTTCTTGTTACAAAACAATGAACCGACTTCCCTTCTCTAAGCAAACCTAACCTAGCACAAGAACATATGACAACCATCATGGTTACTGAATTGGGTTCCACTTTAGACTCTTGCATCTCAAGAAAAACACCTATTGCTTCTTGGAAGCAACCAGTTTGGTTGTAGCATGTAATCATTGCAGTCCAAGAAGCAGTATGCCGTTGAGTAACATTTTGAAAGATCTTCTCTGCACTACGTAAATCACCACATTTAGTATACATTACAATTAAAGAATTATCCAAAGACCCTTCACTTTTAATTGTCCTTGTCACAACTTGACCATGAACTAACCCTGCTAGTCTCAGAAAACCTAAGTCACCACAAGCCTCAGCTACACTAAGCATTGTCACCGAATCTGGTTCAACACCTTGACAAATCATCCTATGAAACAAATCCAACCCTTCACTTGCCTCTTCATTCTCAACGTAACACGATATAATCGAACTCCACAAAACCACATCATTCATCGGCATTCCATCGAATATCTTGCATGCATTATATAAGCATCCCATTTTACCATACATCCTAAGCAATGAAGTTTCAACAATAGCATCAGTATCAAACCCACATTTGATTATCCTCCCATGGACCTTCCCACCAATACCCAGATCACCAAAACCAGAACAAGCTCTCAAAATGTTAGGATATAGAAATCCATTGACATGGACTTGATGGTACAACATTTTATGATACAATGAAATGGACTCTTCAAAGAAGTGGTTCCAAACATGACACTTTATAAGTACTCCCCACATGAGAGAATCTAGTGAAGGGAAGGTCTCAAAGACAAGTCTTGAAGTTTGGAGGTCACCCATTTGAGAATAAGACTCAACCAGTTTGGTGGTGGGAAGTGGGTCTTCATGGAGGCCAGTGACAAAGAGATGGGCATGGAGTTTGGTTAGTGTTCTTAAAGTGGTACAAGACCTGAATAGAGGCATATAGAGTGTCATTATTCTTGTTTTTGAACAGCTTAACAAGGTACTCCGGAACTACTTAAAAATTTTCCAACAAGGTGTACTTATTTAGTTCTAGAGTCTAGTTGAACTTTAACTCAATGTCAGAGCATGGAAGTGATGGGACAACAAATAACGGGTTTTAGGGAGATGGGTAGTGCACTGGAGACATAGGTAAAGAGAGAGAGAGAGAGAGAGAGAGAGAGATGTTGTTAATCCAATCTCTCTATCTTTTGATTGTGTAATAAGCTGGCTTGGCAGGCTACTGCAGACAATCTCAAAGCTATTTTGCTTCATCTGAGAGACAGATGAGAGCCCTCAATAAAATAAAATAAAGGGTTTGAATTTAGAAAAACGTTAAAAAAAAAAAAACCAATAACTTTGATGATGTTAACAAAACACCGATCAATGAAGTTTCTCTGTTTCAAAGAGAGTGGGTGAGAGAGTGTCTACTGTGAGCAAGAAGGCCAAAAATCAATATTAATATATATATATAAGCAGACCTCATGTGAGAGTGTAGGAACTCCTGCTATGCAGCGCTTTAAGTTTCCATTTAGTCTTTTTAATCTTTTTTTTACTAAGTTTTTTAACTGTTACCTACTGGATTAGAGTAGCTTATTTTTACTGTTATATCCACTATGGGTTGAGCTTGACAATTAGACCAAATGTCTTAAAAAAAAAAAAAATCACTACATTTTAAAAATAAACCAAATTTATGAAAGGCTCAAGCCCAAACCTTATAACCTAGGTTTAAACTCCCCACCCACGTGTAGATCAAAGGCTAAAGGGTTTGACCCTCCCCCCACACATGTATATCAAAGCTTAAGACATGTAAATCAAAATTTAAAGGTTTGACCCTCCCCACCACGTATGGACCAAAGGCTAAAAGGTATAAAAGCAGAGAGCTCATGCGAAAGTGTATGAGCTCTTGCCATGTGGCGTTCTAAACTTTCATTTAGTCTTTTAAACCTTTTTTCATTAAGTTTTTTAACTGTTGTGGTGGGCCTTCTGTGTTGTTAGGCTTTGATCTCTTCTACTGTACCATGGGTCGTGATTCTGAGGAAGTAGAGTTGGAACTGGCTTAAGTGAAACACACCTTAGGCCAGTTTGCGCATAAGTTAAGTCATCCCAGTATAGACGCGCCTTGGCAGGCGTCTTGAGTGTACTGCATGTCCTTGGCAGGAGCAACTGTTACAAACGTTACAACAGGAAATACAATATGGCAGAATAACCTTAACATTTAACAAATAATAATAATGCCTAAATAAAAGGACAAAGGAATCTGACAAGGTTATGGCAGAATAATACAACCATAAATAATGAAGTTACAACAAGCAATTCAGTAATAAAGTAACAAGTTGATCATTCATCAATTAAAAAAAAGAAAAGAAAAGAAGTAAAACTCATCTGCCAAAGAAATGGGTTTAGCTTCTCAGCAAACACGAGTCTAAAAAGGGAGCCAATCTTCAATAAGAGTAACCTCAGAGAGGGCTTCTACTATAGAGATTACGCACTTTGGAAAAAGGACGTAGATGGATTAAACTCTAACTCCTAACTTCTCAGAAAGTGGATCTATCAAGAGGGAGAGAAATGGGTAGCCTATTGATGCATGCCTCTATTCCTACTTCTCAAGCTTTTTCTTTGATTTTTGTGTTTTTCTTTTCTTTCTTTCTCTTATTCTTCCTTGTTCTACCTCTATTTCTTTTCGTGATCCTTGATCCTCCTTCACTGTTTACAACTACTACCTTTTATACTGTTTGCCATGAAATGATTTACCATTTTTACCCCTCACCCGCTTTTGGCTCGTTGTGGGCGTCTTTTCAAGACTGCTCACTGGCTTGCCAGCTGCCCAGCCACTACCATTGCATTGTGTTGGTTGCACCATGCCTTATTCCCAGACAAAAATGGCTTGTCTTATCTCTCACCTCTCTCTATTCTCACTACTCTCATCTAGATAAGGGTTAAGCATCTCCTTCACCTACCTCTATGGCATGCATTTAGTGGTTCCAACTCATACTTACTTTTTTTGGGTGATATGCCATCCAAACAGGATATTTCTCCCCAAAGAATTTTGAGTTGGAATCCCAAAATAGATTCCCTCTTTCTCCCCATTGCCAGACCACACCCTCTAATACCCTTGACCCGTGGCCTACCTCCCATGTATTGGCTGGGTACAAGTAGGTGGTGCTTGGGCCTTGTTTGTGTAGACACTCAATTTTGCATCCATAATTTAATCAAAGAGAATGACTTGAATGACCAATTCATGTACCCTAAAAATCATAATTGCATTACATGCATCAATTTGTTCTTGCATTACATGCATCATTTTGTCTTTGCATTACATGCATTATATCATTCATTGCATATCATAAAACAGATCTTGAGATTCTAACGGTCATAATGGTGTTTCCGTTTTTCAATTCGGACCATTGGATCGAAAGATATCGCATGATCAAGTTTGCATGGACAACATGCATTGTGTCTAGGTAAGGTCGACCACACATGATTAGTTTAAATTAATTCTGATTAGTTAAACAATTAAAATTAATTAGATAATTCTATGATTGGTTGATAATTAGTGTTTAAAATAGGGATGCATGCATGGGAATAAAAGGGATGGTTGGACAACAATAAAATCGTGGATAATCTGAACTTTATCAAGATTTATTTTAAGGTATTTATCTTCAAGATAATTGTTCTTAAATAGCTTGAATTATCCTAAAAAGAGATGAAAAATCATAGACAAAGGATGAAAACGCGTCTAGGTATAAGGACCGACCAAAAAATCCTAGAAAAGGAGTCCAAATGGCATTGGAACATGAAAGAGTGTTTAGTGCAATAGGGCCAATTTGGCACTTTTGGAGTGCCAAACGGCACTCTAAAAGGGTCGAATTTCCCTGATGTGGGCTTTGGCTTAATGGCCTTCAGGTGACGATTATGCATTCCCTTTTCGATCTTTTTGCAAAAGGATGCGTCCGGATTCAAACCCTAATCGTCTGTACCTATTTTTTAGAGTCTTTTAGCCTCTATAAATAGAAACCGAATCTCATAATTCAGCACCTTTTTTTCTACGCTCTAAGAGGCATACATTTTTTAGACTCATAAATTGCTGAGATTAATTAATCCTCTTTGAGATTTGCTAGAAGAATTAGGGTTTTTAGGTTTCAAAGATAGCTGAACAAGTTTCTTTGAACCCTAAAACATCCTCTCAAGTAGAAGAGTGCTCATGTAAGAGGTTGCTTTCTAACCCTTTTGTTCTTATGTTCTTTCATCATGATGATGCATGCTTTCTTGTTTTAAATATTCATATTCTGATTTGTTAATTCAGATTATCAAAATATGTTCTTGATTCTTTTATCATTACTATAATATGTTTCTTAGTTTTAGAGATCTGCATGTACTAAATTGATTTTTTTATTAAAAAAATAATAAAACGGATCTACGTCTTTCTTAGATGTAGATCTAAGTTTTTTCATCAAAATAAAATGGACTTGCACCTTTCTTAGATGTAGATTTGAGTTTTTCATCAAAATAAAACATATCTACATCTTTCTTAGATGTAGATCTAAGTTTTTCATAAAAATAAACACAGATCTACATTTTTTTAGATGTAGATCTGAATTTTTCTAAAAATAAAGAACGGATTTTGTATCTTCTTTAGATACAGATCTGATTTTTAAGACTTGCAAAATTTTGAAATAAAGAAAGAGATCATGAGTTGTTGTTTTGTTTGAGTCATGTAACATGAAATTATTTTGTGAATGAGATCCTCTTCATAAAAATATGTCTTTTTCAAATATAGAAATAGATCTGATTTTTCTATTACATAAAAAACCATTTTTATTATCTCTCAAAAAACAGATATGAATTTTTTTAACAAACCAAAAGACATTGTGTTATATTAATAAAGACAGATCTGAATTTTCTCTTCAAAAACCATTTTTTTTACACATATAAAAACAGATATGAATTTTTTATAAGTCAAAATCAATTTTTTATCATCATTAAAACATATTTGATTTTTTTTTTTAAAGAAAAGGAGGATACATTCATAAATGGTTTTGTGTGATTTATTTAATATTTTCAACATATCATTCATGACATGCATAAAAAAAGTACATTGGCCACTAGAGTCTAGAAGACCAGACTCTGTCTGGGCGGAATGGGTGCCTAACACCTTCTCATTCTATAATCTAGTCTCCGAATTTAGGTCTTTGGCTAAGTAGATCTAGGACAAAAGCCATGTAAATATTTGGTAGATTGTAACTAGGATCCAAAGCTATGTAACTTTTCAATTTTCAAAATATGTAATATTTATTCAATCAATGAAGAGAACAATTCAGTCATGTATTTGTATATATCTAGTTTTTTTTTTATTTTTTGTACAAAAAAATAAATAGCGAATCCACACCACTTACCCAAAAAGAGAGGTACCCTAAAAGGTACCCGAATCTCTTTTTTAAGGGACATTCTTTTGTTGAGGTCTCTCACAGTGTGTATACTCTACTTCCGTCTAAATCCGTCACTATTTTGGCCTTCACGCCTTTGCTGTTTCCTTTGAGTTTGTATGATTCTACTGTATGTTCTGGTGGGTGTTTAACTCTTACGGCGTGAAAGATATATGGGCTTTTAGGCTCATGTTCTTTGCATTTCATGCTCATGTTCTCTGCATTTCATCTATTCTTTGGGCTAGGCATTGCTTGGGTAGAGGCCCTCTCCTTTCTGCCTAGCCCATGTTCTCTTCTTTCTTGTGTTTGTGGCCCACTTGGCTGGGAATCTTGCCATGCCACTTCATTGTTCTTGCTACATTATTACCTTTCTTTTATTTCCTCATTACCCGTGGGCTTACGAGCTAATGCTCTTGCCGTGCTAGTCCACTTTTCACATCTTTACCTTTTTTGGGCTTTATTAGCCAACATTCCTGTTGTTCTAGCTCATTTCATTTCTCGGGCTTCATTAGCTCATTTATTTCTTTTTGACCTCTTTTACTTTCATGGGCTTTTTTCTAAATCCTCTGGACTTCCTTGGCCCAATTACCACATCTTTACCTCTTATTACTTTTCGGGCTTATTGGCCTTTAAGCTAACCCAATGAAGTCATTTCCTAGGCTTCCTCGACCCATTTACTTCCTCTTTACCTTTTATTGTTCTCATGGATTTACTACTTCATTAATTGGCCTTCCTTGGCCCATTTACTTCCTCTTTACCTTTATTATTCTTGTGGGCTTGCTAGTCATTATTCTTGCCATTCCAGCTTGCTGGGCTTGCTTTACTATTTTCTCTTCTCACCTTCTTCATATTGTTGCGCTTCTTCTGATATTGGCCCATTTGTCAAAAGTGGGCATCAACAACTGTTACCTAATAGATTAGAGTAACTTATTTTTATTGTTATATCCATTATAGGCTGAGCTTGACATTTAGACCAAATGTAATTCTCTAAAAAAAACCACTACCTTTTAAAATTAGACCAAATTTACGAAAGGCCCAAGCCCAAACCTTATGACCTAAGTCTAAACTCCCCACCCATGTGTACATTAAAGGCTAAAGGGTTTGACCCTCCCCAAACACATGTATATCAAAGCTTAAAGGCAGATCAAAGCTTAAAGGTCTGACCTTCCCCACCATGTGTGGATCAAAGGCTAAAAGGTCTGACCTTTCCCATCCACGTGTAAATCAAAGCCTATTTTTACCTACAAACTCTCTTTTTCCTCTTCACGTGTAGATGAAACCTAGCCACTTATAAACTCTCTTCTTCCTTTCCATGTGTAGATGCACACTACAATGACACGTGTCCCTTTACTTTCTTTCTTTTTTTGAGAATACTAAGTATTTTTAACACACACACACTCACACACAGGGGAGAAGGTTTTTAAAGAAACTTACCGTGGTGTATATCTAAAAGGGCCAACGAGTCCCTTTACTTAAGCACAAAACATTGACATGTAGCAAAATCCTAAATAAAGCTAAGGTGATATGGACTAATAATGCTCTATGGCAAATTTCAATTTGTTTATATATATATATATATATATATATATATATATAAAGTTATTTAATGGTATGATGAAAGTCTAATACCATAATTAAATCACCATGTGGAAATATATATTTATGGCAAAATATAAAAGAAAGATTTGAATAGACAAATCATGGGCCATTACTATTAGTGAACATATATATATTTATGGCAAAATATAGAAGAGACAGTCAAATGGACAATTGTGGATACTCAAAGAAGTCAAAAAGACAATGTGTAAATCAATTGGATGGTGAAATAAAAATGGTAAGTGGTCAATTAATTGTTTACCAATATTAAAGTTACAATACTATACATGGATACCCGAATTTTTATTATTATTATTATTATTTTAATTTTTTTTTTTTGAGGGAAAACAGGCGTACACGGTTGATATAGTTTTCCTCCTAAAAGAAATTATTTAAAAAAAAAAAAGTGTTAGCACAATAAAAACATGACTCATTGAGTTATATATATCCCATTTTTCATTTGTTATTTTCCCCTTCCTAATATGCTTCCTCAATCTCTTAATCTTCTTCTACTTTTGGGTTTCTCTATGTTCTTTATATCTCCATTAAGGCTTCTGTGGGTTACTACTTGAAAAATTATAAAGCCAATATCAGTTTCTCACATTGGCAATATCCTTGTGTTCAATATCTAATTGTTCTTTGTCCATTGCCAAGGTAAGTTTTCATGAACCAAGAATAAGGAAAAGTTGTGTGTTACTTCAGTCATTTGTATTCCTAATTTTGTAACTATTCAATGAATTTAATATTATTCTTAATTTTATAGTTATAACTATAATATTTTTTAAACGCGGCCTAAAACCCCTTTTTTTGTAGTGTTATCATGCTACTTTGAAATTGAAATTGAAGGTTGGCAATAGTGTGATAAATAAATAAATAAATAAATAAAACTCAAAAAGGGGGTAAAAAAAGGTAACATGGTTAAAATTTCAAGTGAAATTACATTTGCTTTTAGTTTTTTTTTTTTTTTTGAAACACATTTTCTTTTAGTTGAATATATATAAAAACAATATTATAGAAATGACTAATGACATTGCTCTCTATTTTTTCAGTATTATGAAGGAAGCTGAAGCAAAGAAGTTAAGACAGTTTGATTGAGATTGATTGATGTAGACTTTTTCTTTCAAGTTTGAATATATCACTCATGATACATGTAATTAACTTTCTAATCTCAATATATGTGGCTTTGCAATTGTTCTATTTGTGATGACTATCACCTTAGATATCCTATGTTCATGGCTCTTTGTTTGGATTTATTGTAAATAACTTAAATAAAATTTGTTATAGTCTAAAACCACTATTCGTCATTTCTAGCACTTATTATATCCATACTAGAAGTGCATCCCAAAAGGCTTTGTTTAGGTCTTTGTATTTGTTATTTGTCTATGACTCTATATAGTAATTGGTGTAGGGATTACTTTGGTCAAGAATGAGTTGCGGACTACTGAGGATCTTTTAATTTACAAAAAATTATTGGGTTTGGTTTTTCATTTTTTCATTCTTAATCAAATTGGAACTTGCCACATGAAATTATTAGTCCATATGACCCTAAATTTATTGAGGATTTTACTACATGTTAATTTTTTATGCTTCAATATTGGGAGGTGTTGCATGATTTTGTGCATTGTCCAGTTTGTGATGCAGCTTTTATAATCTATATATCTATATATATAATAATAGATAAACCTGAAAGAAAATCCAATTAGATTTCAAATTGGAATTAAATTAGAGTATAATTTTACGCCATGTGTTCCATCTAATCTAAGTTTTTAAATTTTTGTGCAAAGTGAGTTAATTCAATGTAAAAATTGGATTTCAATTAGAGTTTAATTTTGTGCCATGTGTCCCTTTTAATCTAAGTTTTTTTAATTTTTTGTGTCGAATGAGTTAATTTAGTGTAAAAAACGAGGAGTCCAATATAAGTAAACCATAATTTTTTTTTTTTGAATGATTTTATATTTATGAGCATTTTGTGTATAACTAAAAACAATTCAAGTTTTTAAGTTATATATATATATATATATATATTAATAGCCAAAGTTCAGAGAAAATCCAATTAAATTCTAAACTAGAGTTTAATTTTGAGCCACATGTCTCATCTAATTTTTAAATTTGTGTGTCAAGTAAATTAATTGGTGTAAAAATTAAAGAGTCTAAATTCAATTAGATTTTAAATTGAATTTTAATTGGAGTTCAATTTTGCACATGTGTTCCATCTAATTTTTTTAATTTTAATGGCAAGTAAATTATTGAATGCAAAAACAGAAGAGTCTAGATCTAATTAGATTCTAAATTATATATATGTAATTGCAATTGTTTTTAAATGTATCCGTGCGTATGCATGGGGTTACATACTAGTATATGTAATAGATAAATATTGAGATTTTATCAATTCACAACAACCATGAATTGATTTGTACAATTTTCAATATTGAATAGTTTATAATTGAGATTAAACTAGAAGCATAAATTAATGGGACATTATCTATAAATATGTTTTTTTTGTTAATGACTAATATATGATATTACTATTTTTTTTGGTCATTAGTTATTGTTGATACCCGTTTTCGCGACACATTTTTTACAAGCCTGACTTCATTGTGGGCTCAATTCATGTATTATACTTTATTTTATTCTTTTAAGCACGGCCTAAGCCCATGTGACTTATTGGGGAAAGTGAGGCAGTATGGTTTGGAGGGTATGGGTTGGTTCCTTTCGGACCTTTTGCATGAGCCCAACACGTGCTACCAAGTGGGCAAAAGACTCTAGTAGCACCTTAGGCTCATGGGAGGGAGGACATTTTACCTAGAGACCTAAAATTTCAGAGCAAAAGCCCATTCAGCCAGTCAATAATCTCATAATTTCGAACCTTAGAGGTGGAAATATGGGTATAGGAGAACCTTCTTTCTCTTCCTCACAACCTCTCTCAATTTCCTCTTCTCGGTGACTCTGGGTTGAAATTTTAGACCTGTTGAACCACATTTTCCCCATAAAACTGAAACTTGAGAGCAAAAACCCACTGAGCCAGGAAACGTTCTCACAATTCTGAACTTTAGGGGTGGAAATATGGGTACAGGGGAACCTTCCTTCTCTTCCTCACAACCTCTCTCATTTTCCTCTTCTCGGTGACTGTGGGTCGAAGTTTTAGACCTGTTATGTTTTCATACTTGTTCTACACTTTTATTATCATCATTTTGATTCTCTCTTGTCAAAGTTAGGGGTGTGCATGGGTCGGGTTGAGATTTTTGACCCAACCCACCATGGTGGGTCAAAAAATATTCAACCCAACCCAATCCATCACATAAATCCAACCCAACCCACATGGGTTGGGTTGGGTTGGGTTGAACCCATGGGTTGGACAATTTTTATTTATTTATTATTATTATTAAATTATGCAGAAAAAATATATCACACTTGCTACCTGAATTGATAAAAAAATATACATTAATATATAAACTAATATTCTAACTTAGTTGTAAACAAAATTTGTTTAAGTATCCAATTGAGTTGATAAAAAAAATATAACTTTTTGTTTAGGAATTGATGTTACTTCTTCTCCTTCCTACAAATGGCACCAACTGATGATGCTGAAAATCGCCAGTAAGCTACACAGTCTTCACGTGCTTTAGACAAAACCTATGCAACAAAGAAGAAGAAAACCTTATAAAGAGTACCAGTGTGGTACTGGCCAAATACCCTCCGAAGGTTAAGTCAGAGAATGTTCAAAACTCTAGAGTGCCAGAGCTGGGGTAAATTATGCATACCTTGATTTCTGAGGGCTTTGGGTTTTTATAGTAGTGTAGACCTGACCTTTGTTTTCTTGGCGAAGAAGATCTTTTCTTATGGGGACGATCTTAACCTATTTTACGGGATTTTTCCATTTAGAGATTTCGTTGATTAGGGTTAATCATAGGCCACAAGACGTTTCCATTTGAGGTTTCTTGGAGATCACTTAGGCCACATAGATGCCACGTGGCTCTACCACCCATCTCTTTCGCATTAGATCAATTTGAACCTATCCACTATGAAGGGTCTATCTATCAACCTTTTTCCTCCGTCCAGGGAGTGGCCTGTTGTCTTGTTTGTACGTTTTGACCAACCACTATCTTAATACCGTCAACTATGGTTAACCTTTGTTGAATGGATCAGTCTATCTCAATTTTTATCCTCTCCATACAACAACAATGAATTGATTTGTACAATTTTCAATTCTAAATAGTTTATAACTGAGATTAAACTAGAAGCATAAATTAATCCAACATTATATATATATATATATATATATGTGTGTGTGTGTGTGTGTGTGTTTGTGTTTTTTTGTTGATGACTTAATATATAATATTACTATATTTTTTTGTCATTACTTATTTATTTTATTTGTCTAAATAACTTAAACCAAATACATAACATGTAAATTGACACTAATAAAATCCTGTGCATTGCACGGGTCAAAAATTATATCTAATACTATATATAATAGTAGAAACTTTTTTCTATAATTAAGGTCGTATTGACATGTAGGAAAAATACCCATCTGAATTTCTGCCACATTTACGTTTAACATATATATATATATATAGAGAGAGAGAGAGATAGAGAGAGAGAGAGAGGTCCTTCCATATGGCAATCTAATTTTGCATTTAGATTTTTTTTTTTTACCTCTTTTTATTAAGTTATTTTTACAATGACTAAAAAGTTAAATTATTTTTTACTGATATCTCATTAATTTTATTTAGTTATTTTTACTATTACCAAAAATTTCACGTTAACTTATTATTGCTGCTATCTCATTAACTGTCTAAACTTTCACCACACATTTCTCTCTTTTCATGTCTTTTAGCATACCCACGGTTTTACTGTTGTGGACTGTTTAATGAAACGTATTGTTTCACTACTACTAAAATACTAATAATAAAAAACCTAAGTTTGGTAAAGCATTTGTAAGAGAGAGAAAGAGGAATCTAAAGGGCTACCACCTTCGTCATACTGGCCTCCCACCACCATCAAGTTGCTAAGGGTAATTTTTTTATTTTTAATTAGGGGCTTAAAAATGATTTTGGTTTAGGTAATTTGGTTGGATAGTTTTTGTTTGGAGTATATAAGTAGAGAGAATATTTTGTGCACAATATAAAGCCATATTCTACCATGGTTTTAAATCATCATAAGACGCTTGCATACGCACTTGCTCACATCATGTCTTAATGTTGCACTATCAATGAGTGGAAGACGGTGAGAGAGTTGGACATACATTCATTCATGGATTTGATTCTACTATTGCTTTGGGCAATGTGTGTTGAAAGTTGTCACTATGAATAACAATGGATTGGGAAAAGGGCCTTGAATTATTTTGTTTGTGCTACTACTATTAGATATCAACAATGATCCAAAGATTCGTTCTTTTCCTATAATGAATGGAAATTCTTTAATGGGTTCTCAGTTCTGAGAGCAACCATGAAGCCCCTAAGAATTCTATAAAAAATATAATTACCAAATTGCCACTTCACGTCACAAAATGTTTTATTAGTACTAGAAAGCAGTTCTTTGTTTCTTGTAATTTAAAAAATCAAAAGATTATAAACTTAGAAGGGTAAAGGAACCAAAAAAAATAGAAAAAAGGAAGAAGAAGAAGAAACCATCTTATATGTAGTCAAACCCAGTTTTTCCGCTAAAATTTAAGATGAACCCACTTTCTGGGAAAAAAAACACATATGCTAAGCTTCAAACCAAGGCCGCCGGCTGACCATCATCAACAGCCTACCACCATGACCATTAGCCTCAGCCAATCAGCATTCATCGCCTCCACCCGTTACGAAGTACACAACAGAAAGGAGCAAGGAGCCCAATGAGATGGAGATATCAAATTTGATTGTAGCAGAGTTAACAAAGTTTATGGATTTAAAAAAAAAAAAAAAAAAAAAAACACTAGTTTACTTACCATAGTTAAAGTTAGCTAGAGTGAAGTTGTTGGGATAAGATATATAATTTTAAATGAGGTAGCATAGCCTTCACCTTTAGATTCATTTCAAATTGATCTTGTTCGTAAAATGAATACTCTCCATTTCGAAGGGAAGTGGAGAGGATCCAGATCCCCCTCCCATATCCCTCACAACAAAAAGATTAACTAGTGACTTTTCCCTAAAGTGCAAAACACCCCCTAAAGTATTTTGTCCACTAAAGTTTCAAAATTTTGATTCACTCTCCTTAATGTTAGGGTTTTTTTTTTTTTTTTAATTGGAATACCTCCATTAATCTTTTGCTAATTGATCCAATTAAATCATGACACATGGATTTAAATATTCTATTCCACATCAAATAAATTGCCTAAAAACATTCAAATAATTAAAAAAAAAAAAAACTCAATTTAGTAAATAAAAGATAATGGTGCTTTAGCATTAGAGAAATCAAATTGCCAATAACAAAAATGCTAAAAATGTTTGGAAACACAACAAGTCCGAATCTTTGACCCACAGTCAGCGAGAAAAGAAAATTGAGAGAGGTTTTGAGGAAGAGAAAGGAGGTTTCCTTGTACCCATATTTCCACCCCCCAAGTTTTAGAATTGTGAGAATGTTAGCTAGCTGAATGGGCTTTTGCTCTAAAGTTTCAGCTTTTTGGGTAGAACTTAGTTCATTGGTTTTGGAGTTGAAGGGAGAGTTTTATATTGAGTTTCGGGTGCTACTAATGACTGGCTTTTGGTCAATAAAAAAGGCTACCCCAAGGTGCTAAGCAAGTAGTAATTTTCAGGTTTACTTTTTTTTGGATAAAAGGAAGGCTTACTTTTATCATCATTAAGGGAAATTCTTGACTAAGTGAGGGCTAGTAATTGGAGTTGGCTAATGGGAGCCAACTATGTTTAAAGGCAAAAACGGGTTCGAGCAGAAATTTTGGGCCGAAGTTAACTAGAGCATGAAAACTCTTTTGAGATGGAAATTTTGGGTACAAGACTTCCTCCATGAGCCTGAGGTGCTACCAGTGTCCTTTGCCCACTTGGTAGCACACATGGTCTAGCTCAAGTAAAAGGTCCGAAAGAAATCGATCCATACCCTCCAAACCACACTTCCTCAATTTCCCCCATATGTCGCATGGGCTTGGGTCAGTATAATATGATATGATACATGAATTGAGCCCATAATGAGGTCGAGCTCAATTGAGTTGAGCTTGTAAAAATGTGTCATGAAAATGGGTATCAACAAATTTTTTGGGTTTGTGTTCTTGTGTGTTCTTGTGTTCTCTTGATAAAGAGGAACTCAAATTTGAATTAATGTGTTTTTAGTTTTTAATTCTATTTTTTTCTTTTGTATGCTGACATGGATGTTTAAATAAAAATTTGAAAATATTATTTTAATAGCCTCGTCAGCATTTACTATGCCAACAGTGCACTCCATCTGCCACGTAGACAATTTCCATTAGTGTGGTAATGGTAGGGATAAAAACGAGATTGGCTTTTCATTTTAGGGACTAAATGTGGTAAAATTAAAAAGTAATGATCAAAATGGGAATAGGGTCAAAATGTAGGGACCAAAATTGTATTTTTGCTTTTTTTTCCTCTTACTATTAATAGGAACCTTAAGTTTTCCTCAATGGGAGAACTAGATAATATAATTGAATGGCAAGCTCGAGATACCTTAGGGCAAAAGGCAATAATGATAAAGGAGCATATTCTATTATTTAGATTTTTATTAAATATTATTAACTTTATATATTTATATATATATATATATATATAGATATAATTTTTTTAATCTATTTTACTTGTTTTTGAGATGCAAAATTATTAATTAAGTTTTTATATTCAAATTCCTCTAGCATGTCTTTTTCAATTGATAATTTAGGTAATCTACTTTATCTTTCTTAGGTGTAAATGCACTTTTAGTCCCTACATTTTGACCCTATTTCTATTTTGGTCCCTACATTTTCATTTTACCACTTTTAGTCCCTAAACCAATTAACGCGTGTTATTTTAGTCATTTCTGTCAGTCAACAGATGGAAATCATGAGGTGACTAACGGAGGGATTAAAATATTATTAAAAATTCACTGTACAATAAAATTAAAAAAAAAATTAAAACAAGAACACACTAGATAATAAAAACAAAAACAAGAACAGAAACATAGAAACCCAGATATTCAAAATCACAACTCAAACCCATATTTTCTCATCTTTCAATCAACAACGAAACCTCCAGCAAATAAAATTCATAAACCCAGAACAAGAGCAAGGATACCTAGATCTAAACAAACTCAGTCACATAAGTCTCAAACAAACCTAGATACCCACTCATGGGCAACTTTTTCTCCTCTTGCTGCACGCCACGGCCACCACCGACGATGTTCACATTTTCCATATCCAAACACCATTCTCCACCGAAACATCCAACAAATCAAACCCATAAACCCAGAAAAATCATCAAACCCACACGAAAAAAAAAACCTAGAAATTTAAAACAAACCACCACCCAAATGGAAAAACAAACCCAGGTCAGAGAGATCGTGACCAATATTAATCGATCTATAAACTACATGCCCCAACGCAGTGATGGAGCTCCATGCGTGGTGACGCTGATCCCAGGCGATGGGATCAGACCTCTGGTGATCGGAGCAGTGGAGCGAAGAAGGATGCTGAGAGAGAGTTGGAGAAACCGATTTGGTACGATGAGGTTAAGGTTGTCGTGAAGAAGCTCAATGTTCGTTGAGAAGCTAACACAATCTCTGATCTACAAACCAATCTCGTCGCCGTTGCCTCCTTCAAACCCACCCGCCGATCTCGCCGCTGTCAAAGCCACCAGTCGATCACGTCGCTGTCAAACCCATTCGCCCATCTTGCCTCCTTCAGACCCACGCACCAATTTGTGGTCCTTTACCTCTCTATTTCTCTCAATCTATCTCTCCTTCTCCCTTTCTCACGATCAATGCTTATTTTTGAGGAAGACAGATTTTTTTGGTTATGTTTTTTGTTGATTTGGTTTATATATTTAGATTTCCTATTATAATATTCAAACCCACCTACCTGAAATCATTTTCATTTCTGAAAAATAATTTCACTTGCAAATATTTTACACTTTGAAATCATTTTACATTGAGCCAAATCTGGATTTCTGTTCTTGTTTTTATGTTCTGGTGTGTTCTTGTTTTAAATTTCTTTTTATTTTATTGCTATAGTGAATTTTTAATAATATTTTAATCCCTCTGTTAGTCACCTCAGTGATTTCCGTCTGTTGACTGACGGAAAGGACTAAAATAACACACGTTAATTGGTTTAGGGACTAAAAGTGATGAAATGAAAATATAGGGACCAAAATAGAATTATGGTCAAAACGTAGGGACTAAAAGTGCATGTACGCCTCTTTCTTATCACATATTCATATAAGATTTATGAATTTTAACTTTATAATTATCTCTGTTGTTATCTTCCAACTCATTTTTATTTTATTTATCATTATCAAATTGCCACCTAAATTTTCTATTATATATTGGTTATTGCTAGTACCAAATTTATAAAGAGCTCTTTTTTTTATTTTCAACTAATTCTTCTAATCCTTTTTTCTTTTTAAGTTTTTTGTATTCATATACATATTTTATACCAAACATTTGTAAGACAAATAAAAGAAACACTATCTACAGTCTATACTATAAAATTATAATATAATTAGAATAAAATAATATTTAAAGTGTAGAATAATAAAACTTGATTAATTAGAATAAAATAATATTTTTTTGTGTTAAACATGTTCATAATATTAATTAGAAAACCAGTTTAATACGAAAAAAAAAAACTCGGCTTTATCAAAAGCAAGCAAACTTTCCATCATAGGCATTGGGTCATTCAAAATATGAAGGTCAGTTCTTTGTTCAACTCTCATTTCAACTAGATTGTCAAGACATCTAGTTTTCCAATAAGCATGTGACATTGTGCAATTAAAGAAGATCCTCATCAAGTTTCTGCAATCAAATAACCTTAGAGCACTAGCATTTGGGGGTGTAAAAACCCTCCAATTGCTATTTTAGCCACCTAGCCCTTAAAAACATGCTCTAGCTGGGTTGCTATATCCAAAAAAATTTGCAACCCCACTACAGTAAATTGGTACATTTACAACCTCATTGTAGTTGGTTGCAAACTTGATTTAAATTATTTTATTACTCTTTGGACCCATTTCTCTTTTCCCTGATTCTCTTCTCTCATATCTTAACCTCTCTCTCTCTCTCTCTCTCTCTCTCTCTCTCTCTCTCTCTTTGTGTTTTGTTTTCTCTCCTTTCTCTATCTCGGTCCATCTTTCTCAAATTAGTGTGAAAGGTGTGGAGCAGTGGGGATCAACGTGGAGAGTGTGGTGGTGCCGATGGTGGGTGGGTTTAATGGGTCATGATGGTGGTGGATGTGCCGATTGTGGTGATTTCTATGATGGGTGGGTTTGTTGTGAAGGAGTGTTTTGGTGATGGTGGTGCCGATGGTGGGTGGGTTTGATGGCATGGTTTTGGTGGTTTCTTGTGATACTCGGCGGTGGTTGATCGTGGTTTGGGTTGGCAAGTTTTGGTTGATTTTGTGGGTTTTGTGGTTTGTTGTGATGTTTGGCGATGTTGTGGTGGTGGTTCGGTGCGTTTGGTATAGGGTTTTTGGCTGGTTCTCAGTGGTTTGCCGTGTGAATGGTGATGGATCTTGGTGTTTTATTGAGTCTATGGGTTATGGGTGATGTTGGCGGGTAGCAATGGGGAATAGTTGTTGGGTAGAATAGAGAGATGGGAGAGAAGAGAGAAAAATAGATTTTTTTTTAATATTATTTGATTGTGTAATTTATATTATTTTATTGTGATATATGTAAAAATAGAAACTAGGATGTTTTAGTGAGTTATAAAATAAGATAGTAAAATAGATAAAATAGTGTTTGAGGATGTAAAATATGTGTTTTTTAACATCCCCCATTGCTAGTTCTTTTATAGATCACCTAATAGTCTCAACCTACAAAAAGAAAGAAAACAAAACTCATTATACAACTTGATAATTTGTACTAGCCAAAAAAATAAAATGAGCTCCCTTTAGAAAAACCAAAAACAATTAACAATTAATTTTTTCTTCTTTCTTGTGAATAACATAGTACAATGATATGACAACAAAATAATGGTGAAATAGTTGCTACATTCCATCAAGTATTGTGTGTAATAAGCCAAACATGTAATGATCAACTGCTAGACTTTTTCATGGTTGGAAAATTAAGAAGGGTAAGTCGACAGAGCTTTTGTATTCTACATGCTAGAAACCCATAGATAGACAATCATAGTCTCTTAGTCTCCACTTTAAGAACCAAAAAACGTTTCCAATTTCAAACTTCTAAATTCTAAGAAAGACCATTGAAAGTACTTGTTGATTTATTTTGTTTATAATTCTATAATGGCAATAGAGAAGAGAGAATTTAAACCCTTAATATTTTCTTTAAAAATACTCAAAAGGTGAAAAAACTAAAATATTCCTGGCATACGATTATAATAAATGTTCATTGGTTATCATAATTACCAAATTTCTTATTTAGACGAAGAGGATTATGTCTAACTTTCTCGTGCATTGCACAGGTTACCAGCTAGTATATAATAATTGACAAAGATCTGTAATCTAATTATAGTAATAATGATAAATATAATAATTGAAAATGTGAGTTCAACTTCTCCTATATAGTATTTTCTTTATTTCCTACTTTACATTGTAGACGGGCATGCTACCTATACTAAATTTGGACAGTTTTCAGAGGTGGTTATTTTTCTAGACTTTTCCTCCCTCTTTAACGGCAATTATTCAATTCGCATCAAGGAGAAAATGAACAGATTTCCACTAGCTAAGAGCTTGCCATTTAAGGCTAAGAAGTTAGGTTGATATATAGTAGTAATAATCTTGTCTTATAGAATAATGGACAAAAAAAAAAAAGTCATGTTATAATCCTTTAGAGTTATTAGCATAATTCAATCATAAAGTTGTTAAAAATTTATCCTTCCGTGGTCACTAAAATTGATTAAATCTTAACTGGTCATCAATGGTTTAATTATAACAATAAACTATTAATTAATTAGTGAAGGAGGAAGCATGAAAGCTAATAATAGTATAGAAGTTGAAGTGTAAAAAGGAGAGTTCTTCGCAACCATGCTTAAAATTAGTAAATATCAGTTGGATGGCTTTAATGGTGTTGAGCTCAGGTACTACAGTATAAATAGCTTCAAACCAAATAGAGAAACCATCATACCATACAACAAATTGTTAATAGCAGAGAAATAAAGAACAATAAAATGGGAGAGAATTTGAGCATTGTAACAATTTCCTTGCTATTGTTGTTGGCATCCACCAATGCCGTGCAAGTCTTTGACATTAAATCATATGGAGGACAACCTAATGCTGATATCACCCAGGTATAAATATGTGTAGCACAATTAACTATACCTAATTAACATGTAAAGTGGGTTCTAGTTAACTTAACCAGTAAAGTCTTTTAATGTCAAATAAAAGAACTCGGGTTCAATCTTTGCTTACACTAAAAACTATTTGGTGTCTTGACCAGATGATAAAACATTAACATGAAAAATGATTGTAATATACTAATTTTGATTTTTCATAATGTGTTTATTAGGCTTTGACGAAAGCTTGGACAGCTGCATGCGCAGTAGCAGGAAGTAAAGTTGTGATTTCAGCAGGGACATACAAATTAGGTGTAGTGACTTTGTTAGGTCCATGCAAAGGTGCTATTGAGTTTAACCTTCAGGGCACCCTAGAGGCCCCATCAGACGTTGCCTCCTTCCAGGGTAAAGAGTTTTGGGTTTCTTTTGAACGTATCGATAGTCTCACTGTGTCAGGGGGTGGAGTTTTTGATGGCAAAGGACAAACGGCATGGCAAAAAAATAATTGTAACCAAGAGTACAACTGCAAAATACTTCCTACCGTAAGATTTCAGTCTTGATAATTAGCATTTAAATTTCCATTATTTTTATGTGGATATATACAGACACTTTAAGAACTTTAACCATCACGAAATACTAATTCAAGCACTTATTCATCTAATGATGGTAAGGATATTATCATATTATCAATAATTTAACGTGAGCTTTATATAGTGAAGTGTCACAACTCACCAAAAAAGAAAATTCAAAATTTATATATGAGAAAGTCCATATACGGAATATGGACACAACTTTTGTGCCATGACCCTAACTTGTGCAACTACGTGTAATGGAGAAAAAGTGGTGGTTAAAGATGAAAGTGATGGCTCACCAATCATACACACATATAACATCAAATTGTTTGGTCTAGAAAGAATACTTTATATAATATTGTTGAAGTAGTACCAACAACATTCATTGATATTATTTGTAATTTTTTTAATATAGTAATTCAAAGAAGCATTAACATTTTGCTATAATATATTTAAATGAAAATATTTTTAGGAGAATATTTAAATGAAACTATGGCATTCATATTTGGGGTTTTGATTTATCTATCTAACTTGTAAACATGAACAGAATATAAGGTTCGATTTTCTCACAAATTCAATAGTCCGTGACATTCAATCGAAGGATAGCAAATTTTTCCACATAAACGTTTTGGGATGCAAGAGCTTGCAAATCCAACATGTTACCATAACTGCACCAGGAAATAGCCCTAACACTGATGGAATCCACATCGGACGTTCATCTAGCATCACCATCACCAATGCCAATATTGGAACAGGTGACGATTGCATCTCCATTGGTGATGGAACCCAAGATGTTACTATTAACCAAGTAACTTGTGGACCTGGCCATGGTATCAGCATTGGAAGTCTTGGAAAGTACCAAAATGAACAACCAGTTTCAGGAATTAGAGTAATTGGTGGCACCCTTAGCAGTACAGAGAATGGTGTTAGAATAAAAACATGGCCTGCTTCCCCTCCTGGAATTGCTTCTGACATACATTTCGAGAATATTATCATGAAGAATGTTGCCAATCCTATCCTCATTGATCAAGGCTATTGCCCAAATAGTCAATGCTCAACCAAGGTTATTATAAACATCACAAATATATACACTCATTTTGATGTTAAAAGTTAAAAAAAGAAAAACAAATTACAAATACTAATATCAAATTCTTGGGTGGGTTTTTGTTTGTTTGTTTCGCTTTTAGTCTCCCTCGAAAGTTAAGATCAGCAATGTTAGCTTCAAGAACATTAGAGGCACTTCTTCAACAAAGGAAGCTGTGAAGCTTATTTGCAGTAACGGTGTACCATGCCAACAAGTGGTGGTTGCTGACATTGATCTCGTATACAAAGGTGCTGGAGGATCTGCTACTTCCACTTGTGTTAATGTCAAGCCCGCCATTTCAGGCAAGCAGAATCCTCCTGCTTGTACCACCAAACAATAATAAAATGTCTCCCAAGCTATTGTAACTAATGTGGAATGAGGAAATACTATTTGCAAATAGGTTATAGGAGCTCTATATTAAGTAGAATTTCATTTACTTCAGTCTATCATGTTCCCTTTTTCTTTATTTAAATGAAATTGTGGAATGTTGGATAGTTATTTTTAGAGTTGTTTGAGTTCAAGCTTTTACTAAAAGCTTCTATGATCTGGAGTGCTATTGTAGATAGTATTTGTTCTGTTACTGTAGCTGGGATATTTCGGAATAAAACAAAAATTGTTATTAAACTCTTTGTAAAATTTTTTTATTCTTCACCAAATAAATGCTTATGTTCATGATATGGTAACATTCAATTCATCTGCATGCATGTTTTTAACGCCAAATTAACTTGCTCTCATACTTTTCGATGACGGTAAGATGTAAAACTCATAAAACGAATGCCATATATTCAAATTTGTTTCTCTAAATATTGTATATTTTTAATATAGATTTTTGTAACAACTAAATTTTAATCACTTTTATTTTAAAAATATAACACATATTATTGAAGTTGATCATTCCACCAATGCAAAAAATTAAGGTAGGAAATAAAAACCAATTACATAAATATTTTAGTAAACTTACTTAATTTTCTTACTAACACTCTGTTTATTTTAGCAATAATGTTTTCTAGAAAATGAGTCATTTTTCAATAAACATTTTCCATAAAACTATCTCATTTTCCTATGTTTGGTAGCAACCTTAAATGAGTTGGAAAACAATCTCATAACTTCCCTTATTTAGCTTGCTGTGAGATAGAATTGTTTTCCCAAAAAAAAAATTAGTGGAAAAAAATCTCTTAAAATAAGTTATACTTTTTATGTTAACTAAAGATAGTTTTCCTTTGACTCATTTATTCTAATGCTACCAAACATTGGAAAATACGAAAAACTATCTTTACACAATATTTTTCATCGAAACAAACAGAGCATAAAATGATTCAATTTCGGATGAGTAATCTGCATAATCTAACAAATGATTAGCAACAAAATTAAATGATTTCAAGTACCTAAATGGTTTGTTGCATTAATTATTGTCTTTTATCAATAATTTTGTAGTTCAATGACATAACACGCTATCATTTATTAAAATAATCATGGTTCAAATCCTCCTAATATTAACTATCAAATTATAAAAATAAAACTACTACTTTTTAAAAAACCTAAATTAAAAAATTTTCATTCAAAATGACAAATATTTACATTTATGGTTTGTTTGTTTGTTTGTTTGTTTGTTTGTTTGTTTTTTTTTTTTTTTTTTTTTTTTTTTTTTTTTTTTTTTTTTTTTGCGTTGGTAAAAGATAATTGAGTACGAATTAATCATAACTATTCAATCTAGGCTTGTGCATATGCATAAAGTTTACATGAATAAAATTGAAAAATAAGAAAAATATTTTAAATATATTGGTATCCCCATTGATATAATCTCTTGTACACCCTTTACATTTTGAATAATATTATTTTGATATCCAAAAAAACAGTACTACTTTTGTACTATTTACATATTATTGAAATCTATTATTATTATATCTTGTATTGTAAATATGAATGTTACGTCATTACAAGGCAAACATAACTATTTTCTCAGCTACTACTAATGATTGTGATTGAAAATAACAAAGCTTCAATTTGCAAAATGCAATAGCAACCAATGGGCCACTTCAAACACAATATTAAGAAACGAGGTTAGATCCTTACAACAGCTTAATAATAATTTAATCAGTTTAATCAAATATTAACTGGATAGTTAAGCAATCAAGATTCAAGTTTGACATTGTTCATGGAGAAACGTTTGAATGTAGTGAGGAATATACACACCCACACAGAGACTTTATTGGGAAAAAACCCAAACTGTAAAAAACACTACAAGACTAAGCCCAACTCAATAAGTCTACTATTAAAGGATGCTACAATACATTATATACTCATGCGATGTTCCCATACACGTAACCAGTTTAGGAACCTTAGCTCCTTGCTTTGGCTAGCTATTGCAAATGTTGCTGTAGACATCAAAATTTTATGATGTATTCGCATTCGTCTGATATTTCAAGATGAAATATTTGTGATCTAGTTAATTTCCATTTGATGATGTGTCAATAGCGGACAATCAACAAATGAAATCAAGCCACATGGCAAGCCCATGAGTTACTACGACGCACATAGAAATGACATGTGTCCAAGCCATGTCATTTCCCACATGAGCAAAGTACCACATTTTAGCCATGTCGTTTCCCACATGAGCAAAGTACCACATTTTAGCCATGTCGTTTCCCACATGAGCATCATCCCGGTTAACCTAGTCAAACTAGCTGGTCCGGTTCGAGTTTAAAAACAATGCCCGGTATGTGGCGCTCTAAGCTTCTATTTAGTCCTTTTATCCTTTTTTCGTTAAATTTTTTAACTGTTACCAAATAGATTAGAGTAAATTATTTTTATTGCTATATCCAATATTGGATGAGCTTGACAATTAGACCAAATATAATTCTTTAAAATAAAATCACTATCTTTTAAAAATAGATCAAATGTACAAAAGGCCTAAGCCCAAACCTATGACCTAGGTTTGAACTCCCCATCCACGTGTAGATCAAAGGCTAAAGGGTTTGACCCTCCCCACACACGTGTATATCAAAGCTTAAAGGCTGATCAAAGCCTAATGGTCTAACCCTCTCTCCCTTGTGTGGATCGAAGGCTAGATCAAAGCCTATTTTTACGCACAAACTCTCTTTTTCCTCTTCGCGTGTAGATGAAACCCAGCCACTTTTAAACTCTCTTCTTCCTTCCCACGTGTAGATGCACACTACAATGACACGTGTCCCTTTACTCAAGTACAAAACATTGACATATATCAAAATCCTCAATAAAGCTAGGGTGACTTGGACTAATAATGCTCTATGGCACATTTCACTTTGTTTATAGTTTATTTTTATTTTTATTTTATATATATATATATATATATATAAATTTATTTAATGGTATGATGAAAGTCTAATACCATAATTGAAACACTATTAGTATATTAGTGAACATATATATTTATGGCAAAATATAGAAGAGATATTCAAATCGACAATTGTATGGATACTCAAAGAAGTCAAAAAGACAATGTGTAAATCAATTGGATAGTAAAATAAAATTGGAATGTGGTCAATTAATTGTCCACCAATATTTAAGTTACAATATTTATTTATTTTTTTAATTTTTTTAAAGGGATAACAGGCATACATGGCTGATATAGTTTTCGTCCTTAAAAAAAATAATAAAATAAAAAAAATAAAAAACTCCGTATATGTTAGCACAATAAACACACGACTCATTGAGTTATATATCCCATTTTCCATTTTTTATTTTCCCCTTTCTAATATACTTCCTCAATCTCCTAATCTTCTTCAACTTTTGGGTTTCTCTATGTTCTTTATCCCTCTGTGGGTTACTACTTGAAAAATTATAAAGCCAATATTAGTTTCTCACATTGGCAATAGCCTTGTGTTCAGTAGCTGATTGTTCTTTGTCCATTGCCAAGGTATGTTTTCATGAACCAAGAATAAGGAAAAGTTGTGTGTTACTTCAGTCATTTGCATTCCTAATTTTGTAACTATTCAATAAATTTAATATTATTCTCAATTTTATAGTTATAACTACAATATTTTTTAAACGCGTCCTAAAACCCCTTTTTTTGTAGTGTTATCATGCTACTTTGAAATTGAAATTGAAGGTTAGCAATAGTGTGATAAATAAATAAATAAATAAATAAAACTCAAAAAGGGAGTAAAAAAAGGAAACATGATTAAAATTTCAAGTGAAATTACATTTGCTATTAGTTTTTTTTTTTGAAACACATTTTCTTTTAGTTGAATATATATAAAAACAATATTATAGAAATGACTAATGACATTGCTCTCTGTTTTTTCAGTATTATGAAGGAAGCTGAAGCAAAGAAGTTAAGACAGTTTGATTGAGATTGATTGATGTAGACTTTTTCTTTGAAGTTTGAATATATCACTTCATGATACATGTAATTAACTTTCTAATCTCAATATATGTAGCTTTGCAATTGTTCTATTTGTGATGACTATCACCTTAGATATCCTATGTTCATAGCTCTTAGTTTGGATTTATTGTAAATAACTTAAATAAAATTTGCTATAGTCTAAAACCACTATTCGTCATTTCTAGCACTTATTATATCCATACTAGAAGTGCATCCCAAAAGGCTTTGTTTAGGTCTTTGTATTTGTTATTTGTCTATGACTCTATATATTAATTGGTGTAGGGATTACTTTGGTCAAGAATGAGTTGTGGACTACTGAGGATCTTTTAATTTACAAAAAATTATTGGGTTTGGTTTTTCATTTTTTCATTCTTAATCAAATTGGAACTTGCCACATGAAATTATTAGTCCATATGACCCTAAATTTATTGAGGATTTTACTACATGTTAATCTTTTATGCTTCAATATTGGGAGGTGTTGCACAATTTTGTGCATCGTCCAGTTTGTGATGCAACTTTTATAATCTATATATCTATATATATAATAATAGATAAACCTGAAAGAAAATCCAATTAGATTTCAAATTGGAATTAAATTAGAGTATAATTTTACGTCATGTGTCCCATCTAATCTAAGTTCTAAATTTTTTGTGCCAAGTGAGTTAATTCAATGTAAAAATTGGATTTCAATTAGAGTTTAATTTTGTGCCATGTGTCCCATTTAATCTATGTATTTTAAATTTTTTGTGTCGAATGAGTTAATTTAGTGTAAAAAATGAGGAGTCCAATATAAGTAAACCATAAAAAAAAAAAAAAAAAAATTTGAATGATTTTATATTTATGAGCATTTTGTGTATAACTAAAAACAATTCAAGTTTATAAGTTATATATATATTAATAGCCAAAGTTAAGAGAAAATCCAATTAAATTCTAAACTAGAGTTTAATTTTGCGCCACGTGTCTTATCTAATTTTTAAATTTGTGTGTCAAGTGAATTATTAGGTGTAAAAAATAAAGAGTCTAAATTCAATTAGATTCTAAATTGAATTTTAATTAAAGTTCAATTTTGCACATGTGTTCCATCTAATTTTTTAATTTTAATGGCAAGTAAATTATTGAATGCAAAAACAGAAGAGTCTACATCTAATTAGATTCTAGATTATATATACGTAATTGCGATTGTTTTTAAATGTATCCATGCGTATGCACGGGGTTACATACTAGTATATGTAATAGATAAATACTGAGATATTATAAATTCACAACAACCATGAATTGATTTGTACAATTTTCAATATTAAATAGTTTATAATTGAGATTAAACTAGAAGCATAAATTAATGGGACATTATATATAAATACGTTTTTTTGTTAGTGACTAATATATGATATTACTATTTTTTTTTTGTCATTACTTATTGTTGATACCTGTTTTTGTGACACATTTTCTACAAGCCTGACTTCATTGTGGGCTCAATTCATGTATTATACTTTATTTTATTCTTTTAAGCATGGCCCAAGCCCATGTGACTTATTGGGGGAAGTGAGGAAGTGTGGTTTGGAGGGTGTGGGTTGGTTCCTTTCGGACCTTTTGTATGAGCCCAATACGTGCTACCAAGTGGGCAAGGGACTCTGGTAGTACCTTAGGCTCATGGAGGAGGTCTTGTACCTAAAATTTCCACCTCAAAAGAGCTTTTATGCTCTGGATGACTGTGCCCCTAATTTTCAGACCAGCTCCATTTTCTACACCAAAACACAACTAACTCTAAGAAGAAGGCTGAACAGCCTAGCCCACTCAGCCACCCAAATGTAGTTTTCCAAGGCCTGTAAAGACGAGAGACAGTAGCCATGAAGAGGAAACAAATTTGTTTCCAAAATCATGTAAAAAGCAACCAAACATTTCCTTAAGCATAAAACATAATACACCAAGTCATAGAAATAGCATCTGAAAGGTCCAAGGCCTTCCTCCCAATGAAAAGACTGGTCACAAGCATCCCCTAAAGCTTGATATAAATATTCATCACCAGCCCACAAGGGAGGGAGGACGTTTTACCTAGAGACCTGAAATTTCAGAGCAAAAGCCCATTTAGCCAGTCAACAATCTCACAATTCCGAACCTTAAGGGTGGAAATATAGATATAGGAGAACCTTCTCTCTCTTCCTTACAGCCTCTCTCAATTTTCTCTTCTCGATGACTGTGGGTTGAAATTTCAGACTTGTTGAACCATGTTTTCCCCATAAAACTGAAACTTGAGAGCAAAAACCCACTGAGCCAGGAAACGTTCTCACAATTCTGAACTTTAGGGGTGGAAATATGGGAACAAGGGAACCTTCTCTCTCTTTCTCACAACCTCTCTCATTTTCCTCTTCTCGATGACTGTGGGTCGAAGTTTTAGACCTGTTATGTTTTCATACTTGTTCTACACTTTTATTATTAGCATTTTGATTCTCTCTTGTCAAAGCTAGGGGTGTGCATGGGTCGGGTTGAGGTTTTTTTACCCAACCCACCGTGGTGGGTCAAAAAAAAATCAACCAAACCCAATCCATCACATATATCCAACCCAACCCACATGGGTTGGGTTGAACCCATGGTTTGGACAATTTTTTTTTATTACTATTATTATTAAATTGAGCAGAAAAAAATATATCATACTTACCACCTGAATTGATAAACAAAATATGCATTAATATATAAACTAATATTCCAACTTAGTTGTAAACAAAATATGTTTAAGTATCTAATTGAGTTGATAAACAAAATATAAATGAACTAGTATCCTAATTCACTTATAAACAAAATATACATGAGTTTCTAACTCAGTTATAAACAAAATATATCTAAAATTTTTAATTTTTATTATTATTAATTATATAATATATTTAAATATATATTAAAAGAACTAATAGAATTTATATTATATATGATAGTAGGAGCTGAAGAAGTGCTCTACAACTGGTTTTTTTTTAAAATTTTATTAAATATATAATATATTTTAAATATATATTAAAATATCTGTGGGTTGGGTCGGGTTTGGCGGGTTTGTAATTTTATGACTCAAACCCAACCCAACCCGCTATAAAATTTTTTTTTGTAACCTAACCCAACCTACCAAGCCCTAAAAACTGACCCAACTCGGCGGGTTGGCGAGTTTTTTACACACCCCTAGTCAAAGCACTGTTAGCCTTTTGTTCATTATACATTTGGAATTTTGGGCTTGATTCTCCACAATAAACACTTCTAAAGAACCCAAGGGGAGATTTGGACTATTCTCGCATTTTCGGCCCTTGTCGCAAAACGTCCCCGACACTTTTATTTTATTAGTCTAAATAACTTAAACCAAATACATAACATATAAATTGGCATTAATAAAATCCCGTGGATCGCACGGGTTAAAGACTATATCTAATACTATATTTAAAAGCAAAAGCTTTTTTCTACAATTAAGGTGGTTTTGACACTTTCTCAAAAAAAAAAATGTGGCTTTGACACGTAGGAAAAATACCCATCTGAATTTTTGCCATGTTTACGATTAATATATATATATATATATATATATATATATATATATATATATATATATATATATATATATATATATATATATATATATATAAGCAGAGACCTCATGTGAGAGTGCACGAGGTCCTTCCATATGATGCTCTAATTTTGAATTTAAATTATTTTTTTACCCCTTTTTATTAAGTTATTTTTATTGTTACTAAAAATTTCACATTAACTTATTTTTACTGTTATCTCGTTAATTGTCTAAGCTTATACCACACATTTCTCTCTTTTTCATGTCTTTTAGCATACCCACTGTTTTAGTATTAAAATAAAAGAAAAAATAATAATAATTGAGGACTAATAGTAATAACTAACTAGATAATTCCCTAGGGAGAGATAGAGAGACATGAAAATGTTGTGGATTGTTAAATGAAACACATTGTTTCACTATTTCCAAAAAAAAAAAAAAAAAAAAAAAAAAAAAACCTAAGTTTGATAAAACATTTGTAATAGAGAGAAAGAGGAATCTAAGGGGTTGCCA
The DNA here is from genome assembly GCA_030820535.1 of Quercus parvula. NCBI lineage: Eukaryota > Viridiplantae > Streptophyta > Magnoliopsida > Fagales > Fagaceae > Quercus > Quercus parvula. Next base: position 43,139,432 of record JAUAME010000003.1, read on the forward strand.
TCTCCGTCCTATTGGCCTCCCACCACCATCAAGCCATTACAGGTAATTTTTTATTTTTATTTTTAATTGGAGGCTTAAATATGATTTTTGTTTCAGTAATTTGGTTGGATATGTTTTTTTTTGGTATATAAATAGATAGAATATTTGGTGTACAATGTAAAGTCATATTCTGCCATGATTTTAAATTATCATAAGACACATGCATACGCACTTGCCCACATCATGTCTTAATGTCGCACTATTAATGAGTGGAAAATGTTGAGAAAGTTGGACATACATTCATTTCATTGTATGTAATATGTGGATATAACACAAATTAGTTGATTTTCATGGTCCTGATATTATTTTGAATTTATTTTTGGTTTCATGATTTAAAAAAAAAAAAAAAAATCTTATCCTGAAAAGGCTACAAATGTACTGTGAAGCTACTAAACTAAAATTTGGTATCACAAAATGTATATATGTATTTACTCTAATTTAGTTTACTTTTTTCCTTAGGACAAAACTTAGGTCCAGTCCTTTAAGTGTTGTTTCTTAGGTTCCTCTCTTAAGATTCAGTCATGTAACTATTTAATTAAAAAATATACTTCTATCTCATTAAAAAAAACCCACATAGCAGAATTTTAAAAGGGAATCCTAAGAAACAATACTTAAGTATTGTACCTAAGTTTTGCCATTTTCTTTATATATATGTACAACATTTTCCAAAACCATTTTATATAAAATATTACAAAATTATCTTTACATTGCACGGGCAACTTACTAGATATAATAATAACTCGTGCTCTTTTTTTTTTTTTTTTTTTTTTTTTCTTGATGAATATAATAACTTGTGCTTGATTTTTATTAACTGCTCATTCGTATACCATAACTACAATTTATTATGTGGGTTCCAGTTAATTCAATTGGTAAAATCTCTGATGGTTGAATAAGAGATATGAGATTTAATTCCCACATACACTAAAAACTGATTGGTATCTTGATCTAATGATAAAGAGTTATTGTCAAGAGTGGATGCTATATGTTGAAACTATCTCAAAAAAAAAAAAAAAAAAATTCCATCTATTCTATTTTGGGCCTTGAATGGATGGGAGTTGTATTGTGCTTGAAATATGGAAAGATTATACGGCCCACATAACTTTTTTTTTTTTTGTGGTATTGTATGGGCTGAAGTATTTTTGAAGCAGCGAACCATTTCTTTTGGACTGTTCTCTTGATTTTGGGCTTTTTTTTAAGGGTATTAGTAATTATTATATGCCTTCTATGGTATATTTACGGTATTAGCAATAATTTTATATATAATATATATAACCGCCCTAATTGACCGCCCCTTCTTAGCCTTGCGATATATATACGCATAGATATTCAGAGTTTCTAACTTGTTCCTGAAAAAAAGTTTCTAACTTAACTCTGAGTTTGAGACTTCTTATATTCATCAAACATTCATAAAAAAGTTTCATAAATTTTTTTTTTTTACATTCATCAAAAAGTTTGAGACTATCAAACATTCATCAAAAATTTCTTACGACTTCCTACGTGTTTATAGAAAAGGGAAAGAAACTTCTTTGATTTCCTGAAACAATGGAGATGGTGGGGTTTCGATATGATCCTACAGATGAAGTGTTGATGAAGATTTTAATGAAGAAGGTCAACAATGCTGAACAAACTCACCTAAATCATCATTTTAATTTTATTGTGAATGATAGTGAGATATATGGCAAAATTCCTCCATGGGAAATGTATGATTCTCATAATCACTATCATTTACACACTTTCCACCGCAAGCTATACGTCTTCACCGACCTCAAAACAACAACCGGCAATCGTGTGTGCAGGGCTGCCGCTTGCGGAACCTGGCTTGTGAAAAGCAAGCCCAAAAGAATGTATGATTCTCAGGGCAATGTTATTGGGGTCGACAGGATGCTCTTTTAAGGCCAAGGATCTTCATTCGGGCAAATTCGATAAAACTAATTGGATAATGCACGAGTTCTCCTTGGCAAATCAGGAATTTGGAAGAATAAACACAGTCCTCTGTGTCATCTATAAACTAAATAAAGGGTCAGGGTCAGGGTCAGATTGTGAGGAGGCCAACGGAAGAGGTCTCAAAAGAGCTTTTTCTTCTACTACAGATGCTGCTGCTGTGATTTCACTTGAGCTTGAGCCTGAGCCTGAGCCCATGATGCCTAGTGCTGATGATGAAGCGTTTGCTGCATGGGTTTCTGGATGTTTTTCTTCTACTGCCGCTGCAGCTGAAGAGGCCTTAACCTTCAATACAACTGGTTTGATGTCACATGGACAAGAAGATGCCCAAGCCCAAGAACACAAAAAAAGACGGTTGGATGCTGTTGTTGATGCTGATGCTTTTACGGATATAGAGTTTGCTGCATGGATAACTGATCCCACATTCCCAGATGAACCATTGAGTCAAATATTTTCTGATCTACCACCCCTGGTTGAAGTATGCAGTCAATCCAAATCAGACTCTGTTGCTGATGCTGATTTTGATGCGTTAATTACTTCATTAATTTATGATCTGACACAATCCGATGAAGCATGGAGTAAAATCTTTTGTATATGAGAATTCTTTTTCTTCTCTTTTAGTCTTGCACAGATTTTTTGTTCTTCTCTTTTCAGTTTATAGTTAGCATGTCTATAGTTAGAACTCTAGCAAATGGGTTGTTAGCAATGTAGCTTATGAATTGAAGGATTGTACAAAAACTTGTTCTGATGGTGAAGGAGCTATTTGTCAACTCAAAGTTATAAACTTCTTATGCTTTCTTCTCTTATTTGCAATCTTTATGGTTTGATATATAAATATGTTGTGAAGGTTTAGATATAGTGTGACTCATTATTTCTTGGTTTCATTTATCACATTTTTTTTCATTCTCTTTCCCTCTTAGCAATACTTGGATGCTATTGGTTAGTTTTTATTTATTTATCTATTTTTTTCAATGATTGATTTTAAGGTGCAATTCCAATTTCCCTTGTAACTAAAGATGATTTTGAAAGTTTTGGAGCTTAACAGAGTATTCAACAATGGCGGAAAAACTAAGAACCAACAAATGAGAGAGAGAGAGAGAGAGAGAGAGAGAGAGAGATCTGGAGAGAATTAAAATGAAAATGTATTTCCACACATAAAAAAATACAATCATCAAGTTTGGTTATATAGTATAATTACATGAAGATGATACCAGAAACTAATCTAACATAACTAACTCCATATTATGTGGCGCGGATTAAGGGTTGACAGCTGGAAGGTGGTTATGACAGTTGGAAGCCAAAGCTGGACTATTGAGAGCTTGACCAAGCACTGAAGATGACTTTGAAGCTTGATGAGGAAACAGAGCACTGGAAGGTTTGACTCACAGACAATCTCTCCAAAAAGACCTGTTTCATTTAAACATAAACTAGACTAACTTAAACGACATAGTTTCTAATATGAAACTAGCCGTTTGAGTCTTCTTCTTCTATTCTCATCTTGTGCTCTGTATTAGTATCATCACTATCTTTAACATCCCCCCTCAAAACCATAGGGTCAAGAGACACCATGATTTTGGAGCGAAGAAAAGCAAATTGGGAAATGGATAAACTCTTTGTAAAGACATCAGCGAGTTGATCACCGGTTGCAATGTACTTGATTTGGATGTCTCGTCGCAAGACCTTTTCCCGAACAAAATGGTAGTCAACCTCTATATGTTTTGTACGAGCATGAAAAACAGGATTGGAGGCAATGGCTAGAGCAGAAACATTATCACACCAGAGCTTGGGAGGAGCAGAAAGATAGATACCAAGATCCTTCAAGACCTGGCGATGCCAATAGAGTTCAGCAGTGGTGGTTGCCAATGCTCTATATTCAGACTCAGTAGAGGAACGAGAGACAGTATCTTGTTTCTTGGCACTCCAAGTGATTGGATTAAAACCAAGATACACAATATAACCAGTAATGGAATGTCTATCAAATGGATCTCTAGCCCAATCTGAATCAGAGAAAGCAGATAAGGAAAAGGGACCAGGTTGAAGTAAAATGCCATGATTCAAAGTACCATTAACATATCGGAGAATTCTCTTGGCAGCAATTAAGTGTGCATCAGTTGGATGAGACATAAACTGGCAAACCTGCTGGACTGCAAAGCTTAGATCAGGTCTAGTAAAAGTTAGATAGTGGAGAGACCCAACCAAGCTCCTATACTCATAAGGATTAGAAAGCAAAGACCCATCAGTTGGAGACAACCTGGTATTAGGAGCAGATGGGGTACGAGCAGGCTTGGAAGAATGCATATTGGCCTTGAGCAACAAATCCTGTGCATACTTAGTCTGAGACAGAAAAAGACCCTTGGAAGATCTTGTAATTTGAAGACCAAGGAAGTAATGAAGAGGGCCTAAATCTTTAAGCTCAAAGGCTAAACTGAGCTGTGCAATTAAAGAGGATAAGAACTGAGGATTGTTCCCAGTCAGAACTATGTCATCAACATAGACTAAGAGATATACAACCAAGGAGCCTTGTCTGAAAATGAACAAAGAAGAATTAGAGAGGGAAGCTTGAAATCCCAGATGCAACAATTCAGTAGAAAACCTCTCAAACTAGGCCCTAGGGGCTTGTTTAAGGCCATAGAGAGACTTGAGAAGCTTGCAGACATGGTTAGGGTGTTCTGGATCAACATACCCTGGCGGTTGGACCATGTAAACCTCCTCTCTAAGAAAACCATGCAGAAAAGCATTGCTCACATCAAGTTGCCTCAGTGGCCAATTGAATTGGACAGCAAGGGATAGAATGATCCTCACTGTGGGAGGCTTGACAACAGGACTGAAAGTTTTATCAAAGTCAATTCCAAATTGCTGGTGGAACCCCTTGGCAACAAGTCTAGCTTTATACTTGTTAATGGAACCATCACTATTTCTTTTAAGTTTGAACACCCATTTACATCCCACTACATTTTGGGAAGGAGAAGGAGGAACCAGAACCCAAGTGCTTTACCTGTGAAGAGCATCAAACTCAGCAGCCATAGCAGAACACCATTGGGGATGTTGAACTGCTATTTTGTAGGAGGGAGGTTCAGTGAGGGTGTAATCAGTCTTGGGAGGAGAAGGAGCCTTCTTGGATGGAGCACACTGGATTGAATCAGTCATGACAGCAAGCACCTTTGGTTGGAAAATGCCATCCTTTGATCTAGTGATCATGGGATGAGTGTTACCAGCAATAGGAACCTGAATAGGGACAGTGGAAACAGGAGGAGGACTAATGTGTGGAGAGATAGGAGAATGTGTATAGAGTGGTGTAGCTGTATAGGATGTATCAGTAGGCTGTTCAGTAGGTTGTGTAGTAGTAAGCAGTGTATCAGGAGGTTGTGCAGAAGGTGATGTAGCAAAAGATTATGTAAAAGATGGTGTAGGCTGTGTATCAGTAGGCTGTGCAGATGGTGATGTAGCAGAAGAATGGGCAAAAGGAGATGTATCTGAAGGTAAATGAGTGGACTGTGTAGGTATAAAAGGTATAGGAAAGGGAGGTGAAGTGGAATGTATGCCAGAGGCTTGGGATGTACCAGTGGATAAAGCAAGAGAAGAGATAAATTCATGTTCATTAAAGTGCACATGTCTTGAGATATAGATTCAGGAATTGACAGGGTCTTGACAGATATAGCCTTTTGAATGAGCAGGATAACCAAGAAAAATGCAAGGGGAAGTATGTGGTAAGAGTTTGTGAGCATTGTAAGACTTGAGCAAAGGAAAACAGATGCAGCCAAAGGTTCTAAGATATGTAAGATCTGGTTTAGACTTGAATAAGACTTCCCAAGGAGTAGAATTATGAAGAGTTGGAGTGGGAAGTCTGTTGGTAAGATGAACTGCTGTAGAAACAGCATAGGACTAAAAAATTGGAGATAACTGTGAATGAGAAAGCAAGGTAAGAGCACACTCCACTATGTGTCTATGTTTTCTCTCAGCAACTCCATTTTGCTGGGGAGTATGTGGACAAGAAAATTGATGAGTAATACCATGTGAGGAACAGAAATGCTTTAATGCATTTGAGGTATATTCCCCACCATTATCTGATCTCAAGATTTTGATCTTAGAATCAAGTTGATTTTCAACAGAAGCTTTAAAGAACTTAAAGACTTCAAGAACATCTGATTTGTGTTTAATAAGATAGAGCCAGGTAGACTTGGAATAGGCATCAACAAAAAGAACATAATAATGGAAATCATTAGAGGATTTGACAGGGGCTGGACCCCAAACATCAGAATGTACTAATTCAAGAGGCTTAGATGCACGAAATTCTGATAAAGGGAAAGAAAACTGATGCATTTTACCACTTAAATAGTGCTTACAATGAGAAAGAGTTTTATTAGAACTTGAAGTACAGACTCTATCAATGGAAGATAAAGCAATATTCAATACTTTATCACTTGGATGTCCTAACCTATGGTGCCACAACAACCATTTATTTGGTTTGTTTACATGAAAGCTTGAATGAACTAAAGGAAGAGTAGGAGCAGTAGAAGGATGAGTCTGACATGAAGAAACAGATTTGAATGGAGAAGATGGCTTGATGAAATTCTTGGAGTAGATTGGATAAACACCATTCTCACTCAAGCCCTTGTAAAGGAGTCTCCCCGTAGGAATATCCTGAATTTTGATGATATTGGCATCAAAGTAACAAGAACAGTTATTATGGAGGCAGAATTTGTGAACTGAAAGTAAATTCATAACAATTCTTGGTACATGAAGTACATTTTTAAGAAGAAACTTGTGATATTTGGTATGTAAGGCAGTGTTACCTATGTGATTGATGGGCAAAGATTGGCCATTTCCAACTGTAACCTGCTCAGGTCCCTTGTACTGAGATTGAATAGACAAATTGTTTAGGTTTGCTGTGATATGATCCGAGGTGCCAGAGTCAGCTAGCCACGGGTCCTGGTTGTTAGTGATGACAGCATTGGATGCACTAGCCATAGCAGCAAGTTTTGTGGGAGGGTGCTTGCCTTGGTAAGCAAAGTTCATCCTGTGGTAGCAATCTAATGCCTGATGACCAGACTTGCCACAAATTTGACAAGATGGGCGTTCATGCTTGAAACCTTGTGAGGTATTCTGAGAAGGAAAGTTCTAGGAATGAAATTCATGAGGAGAGAAATTGTGAGAGCTTTGAGAGAAATTATGAGAGCTCTGAGAACAATGCATATCAATTCTTCATTGTCAACTGGCACCCCTACAGCAAGAACCTTGTCACGAGCAACTTTGATCTTTTGCAAAAAGGAATTCACAGATTCATTGCTCTTCTTGATCCCTTGAAGTTCAAGCTTAAGGTTCAAGATATTAGCTCTTAAAGTGGAAGTGAATCTCTGCCCCAAAGTATTCCATACTTCCCTTGAGCTAGTGACACCAACGACAATTGAAAAGACCTGTGGAGTAAGAGTTGAATTGATCAAGGATAGGAGTGCCTTATCCCTGATTTTCCATGCTTGAAACTCATAATTAGCAACTGACGTTGCATTTCCTACTGCATCAAGAACAAAAGGTGATGGTGTTGAAGCAGTACCATCAATATGTTCAATTAAGGAATATGCTTCTAGTATAGTAACTAGTTGATGCTTCCATGGGATATAGTTGGTGTAGTCAAGTTTGATTGACATTAGCTTTGACATGCTGGATAGTAACAGTAATGGTGATGGAGTTGAGATTATAGTTGTAGAAGGAATGGAGGTATTATGAGTTGGAGTTGTGTGCACAGATTGTGCTGTGTCATTTGGATTTGTAGAAGCCATAGATCTTGGCTTTGATACCATGAAAGTTTTGGAGCTTAACAGAGTATTCAAAAATGGCGGAAAAACTAAGAACCAACAAATGAGAGAGAGAGAGAGAGAGAGAGAGAGAGAGAGAGAGAGAGAGAGATTTCTGGAGAGAATTAAAATGAAAATGTATTTCCACACTTAATAAAATACAATCATCAAGTTTGGTTATATAGTATAATTACATGAAGATGATACCAGAAACTAATCTAACTGAACATAACTAACTCCATATTATGTGGCGCGGATTAAGGGTTGACAGCTGGAAGGTGGTTATGACAGCTGGAAGCCAGAGCTGGACTATTGAGAGCTTGACCAAGCACTGAAGATGACTCTGAAGCTTGATGAGGAAACAGAGCACTAGAAGGTTTGACTCATAGACAATCTCTCCAAAACAACCCGTTTCATTTAAACATAAACTAGACTAACTTAAATGACATAGTTTCTAATATGAAACTAGCCGTTTGAGTCTTCTTCTTCTATTCTCATCTTGTGCTCTGTATTAGTATCATTACTATCTTTAACAGATTTCTGGTCACTCTAAGCACCTTGAAATTGAATGAATACATATGAAACCTTGAAATTTAAACATTTTATGATTACATAATTATCTTGTCTGTGCTGCAATTTCTCATTGTCAGTGAAATCTCCATGTTTGACTTAAAAAAAGAAACATTATAAAATAAATTTAGAGAATTTCTAACATATGATGCTTTATTATCTGTAAATATTTTCTCTTTTGGGAATTAGTTTAAAATCTACTCATAGCTTCATTGCCTAATAATTAAAGCTAGAAGAAGTTTCATAGCATGCGTATTATTCTAGAACTGTTTATGAAGGTTGCCCATAATTGTTTCAACATTATCATTATCATATTATGTGGCATTGTGAGTATTCTAGGGAATTATGGTATACGGGTTTGTGCCTATTTGGCTTGCAATGGGTTATACCTCGCCGTGTAGTGGACTTGCTGGCTGGTTGGACAGGTCGGTGTGGTAAGTTTAGGAGAGGCAATTGCTGGGAGGCCATTCCTTTGTGCCTTATGTGGATCATTTGGTGTGAATGGAACAATCGGGCTTTTGAAGGAATTAGAACAGAACGCAGAACAATGGAGCTCAAGATGATTATTTTAAGATCTTTGTTTTGACTGGATGGCTGAAACATCTATGTACTTGAGATCCAGTTTTTTCAATTTTCTAGACTCTTGTAATATGGCATAATCTGCAGTTCCAGTACGCAGCTTGTGTACCAGAGGTGCATTTATTCATTCTAATTAATTTTCTTATTTACCTATTAAAAAAAAATTAATTGGAATCTCCTCCCCTTTTTGTATTTGTGTGTGTGTGATGATAAAAATTATTTATGGTCTTTATAGTATCCGATTCTCTCTCACTATTTTCTTCCTCAACTTCAGTCTTGATGTTTATGAGAATCCTCAACTTCCGCTACTCTTTTACTTATGCTACATGAACAATCATGGATTTTCAAACTTGTCATTTATTTGGCTAGTATTCCTATCACCCTCTTTGTATTGATGCAGTTCCCCTTTCTTGTTGCCATGGCAATTTCAACTTACAGACCTAGCATCTTCGATAGGAAAATGAAGCGTTAGTTTTAACATATTCATTATTTGTGTTTTACTTATATGATGTACTAGTGTCCAGTTAATAATTGGCATATATCAGCCAAACATGAAGATTTTTCTTTCTTTATACTTTTTCTCAGTTATCCAAATAATGGGACATTCTCTCCTTTTCTTTGTTGAGATGTCTCTCAGCCTTCATTAGATAATCCCCACAATCACAAGACCCAATGAAATGTTGAGACTCAAGACAGTAAAAATCAGCTGAAACATCGAGAAAGTGCTGCTCAAAGTCTTCTTTGTAAACAGAAGAACCTAAATCTGTTAGAATCTTTATAATATTCCTCATTAAATCCCTATTTATAACATCACCACCATTCCTTTCTTGATGAACAACTCAAGAAGTGTATCCTAAAGCCTAGTCTGGGGAATGACAATATCTCTCCATAAATTGAACCTAAGCTGACGAATAGGAGTTTTGTGGGTGCTTGGGATGAAAGTTTTTTCCATGTACATCATTACATCTCGGATCGTTTCCAATGCCTTCTTATAATCTACCCATTTCCTGTTCAGCTCTTCCAATAATAACTATCCTTGAGCATATTGAATCAATTTAGATATTTCGCTTAGATAAGAAGTCATAGTCATCACAAGTCCAGAGTAGAGTTGCTCTCCAAATTTGTGCAGCACCATATTAAAAGCACGCCTGAATGTATTCAGAATCTTAAACATCAGAAATATGAAGTTTTCTTATGTAAAAAATAATAATTTCAGCATCTCACATATTTAATAATATAAATCCAATAGAATTCCAAGAGCTTTGCCACTAAAAAAAAAAAGAAGTTACTTTACTAGGACAGATGATGTGGAAAGATACATGCTACTTATAAGAGAACTCTTAATGCTGCCACAACTAGCAGGACCTTGCAAAAAATGCCATAGGATTGACTCTATCAAACCAAGTTATAAGTCCTTTTGTGATATTATGCTTCATGGCACAAAATGACGAGCTTCCAAGAACAAAATAGATGAAGAGCTGATGGAACGAGAATCTTGAGACATCAATGAAGATACATAAAAATAGAATAAGTTGATAAATCAATCCATGAGTTGCTAACAATTTGAAGAATTGCCAATTCTAAACCAAAAGAAACATATTTAAATGGGAGGATACATTTTATTGAAGTTAAATAACTAGGATAACAAAATGAACAGAAAATTTGGTAACTTCAATATGAGACAATCCATGGTAAAAAGTATAACAAGGAAAAAAAAAAGGTTAGGAAAACAAGATTGCCAAAATCAACAATATAATTACCAAGGCAATTGATGACATAGAAACGCCCAAAACTCCAACCTTTGACTTTGATATAGGACTCTTGTATCCAGTTAAGTCTATAGATAAAGACCAAATTTCCACTTTTAAAATACTAATAAAATTAAAATAAATCACAACTTATCTCCAACATAAAGCCCACTTCTTAGAAATTTAATTCCACCAGCCCACTTCTTATAAATTAAATTCCACCATAAAGTCCAAATCCAAGCATTTTCAATAGAAAACCCTTGAAAATCATGGTTATAGGTCTTTGTATTTCCTTCCCTTTTGTTGAAAATCACGGTTACCTCAACTTTTTGTATTCACCATGACAGATTTTGTTCCTTCCCCTTCCCCACCATTTGTTTCTCATGCAAATTTAGTCCCTTTCCCTTCCCCACCTTTTAACGGCAATCTCTTTGTCTTCCTCCCTCCTCTCCTCGCAGTATATAAATACTAACAAAAGCTGGATGATTCAATTAAGGTATCTCTGAATCCTAGTTTTGTGTGTGTGTGTGTGTGTGTGTGTGTTGTATTCTTTTGCTTGATGTTTTTAATTCCCTTTTTACATTTTGTTACTGCCTCTTTTGTGCTATATACCAAAGGTAATTTGATTAGAGTTTTCAATACTGTAGCAGCTTTCCTTTGTGATTGTGGGATGAGAAATCTGTGTATGTATCAAATTTTCTATGTCAGCAAAAATTTTCTACAGATATGCAATGGACTAGAGTAGATCACCCATGCCTCCTCTTCAATCTCGTCTCCAGCAACGCCCTTCCCTTTGTTTTCCTCCATGGTTGCCATTCCTAAAAATAAAATAAAAAAAGTTCAGAATTTGGACGACTTAAATAGTCAATAAAAGAAAAAAGAGAAGAAAAACCCCATGTCTTTGGGTGGTAAGCTCATGGGCAAGCGCTTCTTCGGTGGGTTCAGGTCTAAGTCCCCAATTTGCAAGATGGCGAAGTATCACCAAGCAATGAAATATCCTATCCACAAAGGAACGAGCTTGCTAGACATGGTCTAGATAGAACTTGGATAGAGTAGGTCATCTCATAGTTGCAAAAGATAAAAAAATTAGACAAGTCTGATAAGGAAAAATAAAGCAAGGGGTGGAAAATAACATACCCTCTGGATGAAGATGACCCATTTCACCAGTATAAGGAGGAAATGGATCCCTACCTACTTCAATAGGGTTTCTTGCCTAGAACCCAAAGACAAAGAAAAACTTCGTCTTCCATCTCTTATTAGGCGTGGGGAGAGACCTAACCAACCTACAGTTGGAACCCCTCGCTAAAAACTGATAAAAGCCCAAGGACTGGCTAATCTCAAAGGGCTTATAATAGTAAAGAAACTCGTCCATAGTAAGAGGACGGTTTCCTTCTAAAACTACTCTCCACAACACTTGTATGGATACGATGAGCCTTCATGCATTAGGGTTAAGCTGGTTTATACCGATACTTAGCTTGTGAAGAATCTCCCTAGCAAAAGCGTTGAGAGGCAACCTAAGACCCCCCAACAAGTAAGCCTCGTATATACCAACTCTAAGACAAGGGGAAAAACACCATTCACCTCGGACAACTAGACGAGGATTCAGATCGTCTAGGATTTGATACCAACTCTTAATGGAACCTAGTTTTTTCTCTTCTATCTTAGAAGGAACACCTACTGCGCAGCAATATAAGATATCCTCCTTTTCACCTGAAGAGGGGATGGACGCTGGTATGCGAAAGGACAGGCCAATCGACGAACTTGACGCCATCCTCTGCCTTAACTCTTCCTGGAAAACCTCTAAAGGAACCCCAGGAACCACATACAAGTAATGCTTGTCTGAAGAACTACTCACACTACTGTCACCCCCATTACTACTACTATTATTGCTCTCATCATGATATTCATCTGTCTCCCTCTCATCGCCGTTGCTAGACAAGGACACTATGATAGCAATTTTGTAAAAGAATAAGTTAAGAAGGAAACGTATATATGGAGAAAGGAGGGTTCCTAATTCTAGACGAAGACGACTAAGGACGAGAGGAAACTTCTAGACGGTGCGCAGGACAACTGATGTCACGGAAGGAAATATGAGAAATGTGAGAGGGTAAGAGGGGTATTCTCCTATTCATAGCCAACAGGATGGGACACTGAAGCGAAACTGACCAATTAAAATGTGCCACGTGGCACAATTTCGAAAAACAAAGCGACACAACCTAAAAGCCTCTAAGATTAAGCCACGTGTCAACTTCCTTGGCACATCCCCTGAATATTCCTTTAATAAGTAATTAATGATTTAAAAAACAATGATGGCTTGGACGACATAAGGACAAAGGGGCAACTAATGGGGACTAAGTGAAGGATATTCGTCCATGGTGGTTGTGCATAGTCATCACGTCCATAACTTGATCACATCCATAAAACCTTAAGAAGAGGAGAACATGGACATTGTACTTAGGAACAATACATGTCCCTTTATAAGAAGATCAGGTTAGTCGTCCATAGCACAAAAGCAAGGACGACAAAATAATAGTTGGTGAATCCTACAAAAGAACGTCTCATAAAGTTCCTTATGATCTGACCATAACATGCTACACTTATAACGTGGAAGGAGTTCCTCGTAATTCGCTCTATATACTCCATTTACCCATTTTCTCCATTAACTACTCACATCACCCATGATGGTAGTGAATCCGAACAAGTAGACCCACTCCAAACTCTCTATAAAAGAAGCAAGTCCCATTCACTCGAGGTAAGTTCTACTATTCATAGTTTCCCATCCTTGTGTTCTAGAGAGAAAATTGACTTAACCGTCAGAGGATCCTTGGCCGGGTTACACCCATCACTATAACTTGAAGCATTCTAGCCTACAGATTTTCGTGCATCAGCAGTTGGTGCTGTCTGTGGGGAGACGAGTTAGTTAAATTTCTAAGTATTAACTTCTTAGCTTTGCAAGACAAAAAGACTGCATGGTTCGAACTAGGTTGATGGCCACCAGTCCAGGACACTAGAAGAGTGGAAACGCCTCCAGTCACCCAAACCGTGTACTAGCACCCCATGATGACCATCCAACAACAATTACAGTCCATGGTAGCAACAATGGCAGAATTGACGCAACATAACTAGGTGTTAACTAGATAAGTTAATAGACAGTGTCAATAGCGACGTGGTGAAGAACAAGGCTAGAATTCAGAGAATGAAGGGGTTGAGAATAATGTTGAAGGAGACCAGTCCAAAGGTACCGTTACTTGTAGGGTACCACATTTGGAAAGTGAGATGGACCAGATGAAAAGAGCTGTGGAAGAGATGAAGGATTCCATGAGGAGAGCAAATCATGTGGATGACCTCGTCCACAGGATTGATTCCCCCCCTCATTGCGTCCATCATGAGTCATCCCCCACCTTCCAATCTCAAAATGCCTACCCTAGACTCATATGATGGGACGCGTGATCCTTGCGATCACATTGCTATGTTCAAGACAACCATGCATCTCCAAGGAGTTTTAGATTAAATCATGTGCAAAGTCTTTCCTACCATGTTGAAAGGCCCAACCAAATTATGGTTTGGTAAGCCACCAACAAACACCATAACTTCATTGTAGGAGTTAAGTAAGTTGTTCGTCAACAACTTTGTAGGGGGACAAAGGCAAAAGCATTCCTCGTCTAGCCTGTTAAACATAGAATAAGGAGAAAATGAAAGCCTACATACGTTCATTAGCCTTTTTAACAGAGAAGCCTTGTTGGTGGACGAGATGGATGACAAGATCCTCTTAGTAGCTTTCTATAATGGTGTCAGTTCAGACTTGTTATTCATAAGTTGTACAACTAGGAGTCGTAGATGATGGTTGAATTGATACATTCAGCCCAAAGTTTCATGAACGCAGAAGATGCGATCATTGCTAAGGAAAAGAAGATAGGTGAACGGTTGGGCAATGGTTATATACACCATCTAGACCAAGGTCCTCGTCCAAAGGGTCGCGACGGCAAGAAGGCAGGGTCGTCCTCAGGACGATACTCCAACTACACTCCTTGAATACTATGCTTGACCAAGTGTTAATGCAGATTATAGACAATCCATCCTTGAAGTGGCTCGAGAGGATGAAAGGAGATCCTAGCAAGCAGAACAAAAGCAAGTATTGTCGTTTTCACCATGACCATGGACATGATACAGATGAATGCTATGACTTGAAGCAGCATATTGAAACTCTCATTAAGCAGGGAAAGTTAAAAAACTTTCTCGGGCAAGACCATAAGGACGAGAGACAGCCAATGAAGGGAAAAGCAGAAGAGCTAGCACGTCAACCGCTTTGAGAAATAAGGATCATTGTAGGGGGTACATCAACAGGAAGATCGTCCAAAGCCAAGAAGACCTACCTGTGGGAAGTCCAGAATGTTCAAATATCTGGATGACCGCTAAGGATGATCAGAGTAGATGAACCAGCCATTGTTTTCATGGATAAGGATGCAAGACGACTGCACTATCCTCATGATGATGCGATTGTCATTACTTTGGTGATTGTAAATTATACAACTAGAAGGGTTTAAATAGATAATGGGAGTTCAGTAGACATCCTCTACTATCCAGCCTTCCAACAACGTCCACCTACCACTTGTTTGTCAAGTTCCCAACAGAGTATGGCATTGGAAAAATACAAGGAGATCAATTTGCTGCTAGAGAATGTTACTTAGCAATTTTGGCCATGGATGAGCAAATGTAGACAATGAACATTGGCTGAGCCAATTGAGGTATTGGAAGATGTACTGTTGGACGAGTCTAACTAGGAGAAGTATACCAGGATTGGGACGAGTATGGGGGAGAAGATGAAGTAGGATCTCGTTGGATTCCTAAAAAAAGCACATATGTTTTTGCTTGGAGTCATGAAGACATGCCTAGTATTGACCCCGATGTGATTACTCATCGTTTAAATGTGTCCCTGTCTTACAAGCCAATCTGTCAGAAGAAGAGAGTGTTTGCCCCAGAACGAGATAATGCCATCAAAGAAGAAGTTCATAAGTTAATCATGTAAAGTTCATCCATGAAGTTTACTACCCTGATTGGCTAGCTAATGTAGTGATGGTCAAAAAGGCTAATAGAAAATGGAGGATGTGCATGGATTTCACAGATTTAAACAAGGCATGCCCAAAGGATAGCTACCTTCTTCCATGCATTGATTAGTTGGTGGATTCAATAGCTAGGCACCAGCTGCTAAGTTTTATGGATGCATTCTTAGGGTATAACTAGATTAAGATGGATGAGGCAGACCAGGAGAAAACATCTTTCATTACAAGCTAAAGTTTGTTTTGTTATAAAGTGATGCCATTTGGTTTGAAAAATGCAGGAGCTACCTACGAGAGGCTAGTCAACCATATGTTTTTGTCCACAAATTGGGAGATTGTAGAAATCTTATCAAGCGAGAGTGGATTGTCCTTCCACTTTACACATACCGTGAGGCCAACATTGTAGCTAATGGCTTGGCCAAGAGAGGAAGCTCACAACAAGACAAAATTTTTATGTGTGGAACATGCCCAAATTTTGTTTATGAATAGTGTATTAGTGATGGTTTTCATAAAAAAGAAAGAAAAAGAAAAAAAGAAAAAAGAGAGAATGTTGGACTATGTAAGAGTGTTGGAGTACTTTTGGCATTGTTTTATGAAATATGCTTAACTAAGACTTAAATTCTTCGTTTAATGTACTCTGGGATTTTTATGAAAATATTACTGTAAAATTCTTTAAATTATGTTCATTCATTTTAAGATGAGTTGTTCGATTTTATTACCTTAACAATAATTCATATAAATAATATTGTGATAAAATCTAATCTATTCGTTCAAATGAATGGATAGGATTTAAAGAATTACAAATAGAGTTGTCTTAATAACTTTAAAAAGGTCTTTTAGGCCATGTTTGGTTTGGAGAGTACTCAATTTTCATATCTCAACACTCAAATCTCATCACTCCAACTTATTACCCAATTCTCATATTTCTAACTCACAATTTTTCCAAAATCTACTCGCAATCTGTTTGGATAGAAATTCTTAGCAGTATTTCAATTCAAAAACTCAACTTTGAAGTAAAGTTGCGGGACCTACAAAAATTATTGCTCAGCAAAATGCACAGAACAACTACTGTGATTACTCGCGTAGACTTTCTCTCTCCACTTCAGATTCCATTCACATCTTCATCTCTTTAAACAAAACCTAACATAAATTTGGCTTTCCTCTATCTCTCCATTTTCTCAAAGTTGTTGTATGGCTACATGGATGAAGTTTCTTTATATGATAATGGGTTCTTATGAAAAGCCGATCTAATAGAAAATCCAACAACAAAAAGGTGAAAAAAAAAAGTTAGAAATTATAGAGAGAATCAGATCAGGCTTTAGGGAGTTAGGAATTTAGAAATTATAGAAAGTTCCAAGAAATTTTCCCCCAATCCACTACAAAAGTTCTTACATAGTTAGGTTTACCGTGAGATGCAAGACCCAAAGATGTAAGACCCACTGCAAACTTCATAACACACACAGACATGGAAGAGGAGAGATCGAAACTTTAGAGTTTGCAAGACCCAGATTGGTTCTTCAGTTATCAGAGTTGTTCTTCATTTCTAAGGATGTAAGAAGGAAAGATATCTCTTCAATTTTTTGGAAGAAATGAAGCTCCATACTAAAAGAAATGAGTTAAGGAAAGTGAAACTAAGGAAAAGTGAAGGAACAACATAAGTCTTATGTGTGCACAGTGATTGCCGTTGTAGTGCATGTGAAACTATGACTTAGATTGCCCTCATAACTCAGTTTTGAGAATCCGGAAACACCAAAAGCTTGTTCTCATTTTCCATAACTCTAACTCAATTTTTTGAGTCATGAGTTATGGGAATTGAGAATTGAAATCAAACCAAACAGGGTCTTAGTTTTGTTTTCTTCACACCCATGGTTTTCTTGTATGGTTAGCCCGTAACTTTTTGTTAATTCTTTGAATCACTGACCCAAGGAATAATGATACTAATGAATATATATATAGAGAGAGAGAGATAGAGAGAGAGAGAGAGAGAGAGAGAGAGAGAGAGTTGTGTTCAAATTACACTTGGTGTAACTCTAAGCAATGTTACACCACTCAATATTTTTTAATTGGTTGCAAATATTGACAAATCCACCGTTAGTTTACATTATCTTCATATATTTTTTATGCTTGCAAAATTTCAAGGTGATCAAAGATTAATAGCCATGTCATTAATCAATTGTTAAAATTCAATTTTTTGTAGTTTAAAATAATGCATAAAAGATGAGTTTATGGATCAAATAGTAAATAATATCATATTGATATGAAAATTGGCAGGCATATTAAGAACATATAGAACATGTAATTCAACAATTGGATTTTTAAAATATTAATTTAATAACAAGTTATTGGGTGGTGTAACATTGTTTAGAGTTACACCACCCAATAACTTGATTCGGGATGTTCTATTACTATGATTATATGAATGAATGATCCTTAATCCCTGTGTCTGCATCTACACAAATACCACTAATGCTTGCTTCAACAATCCTTTCCGAGCATAAAGAGATATTAGCATGTTCCATGAGACAATATTTCTCTCCCCAATTACACGAAGAACCTCCTCACAATAATTTAGTTTTTCACATTCAGCATATAATTCTATTAATGTTGGCCCAACAAAATCAAGGTCAGCATCTAAGGCTTTTCTTATTACAAAGCAATGAACTGACTTCCCTTCTCTAAGCAAACCTAACCTAGCACAAGAACATATGGCAACCATCATGGTTACTAAATTGGGTTCCACTTTGGACTCTTGCATCTCAAGAGAAACACCTATTACTTCTTGGAAGCAACCAGTTTGGTTGTAACATTTAATCATTGCAGTCCAAGAAGCAGTATGCCGTTGAGTAACATTTCGAAAGATCTTCTCTGCACTATGTAAATCACCCCATTTGGTACAATTAAAGAATTATCCAAACACCCTTCACTTTTAATTGTCCTTGTCACAACTTGACCATGAACTAACCTTGCTAGTCTCAGAAAACCCAAGTCGCCACAAGCCTCAGCTACACTACGCATTGTCACCGAATCTGGTTCAACACCTTGACAAACCATCCTATTCCAACCCTTCACTTGCCTCTTCATTCTCAACGTAACACGATATAATCAAACTCCACAAAACAACATCTTTCATTGGCATTCCATCGAATATCTTGCGCGCATTATATAAGCATCCCATTTTACCATACATCCCAAGCAATGAAGTTTCAACATTAGCATCAGTATCAAACCCACATTTGATTATCCTCCCATGGACCATCCCACCAATACCCAGATCACCAAAACCAAAACAAGCTCTCAAAATGTTAGGATATAGAAATCCATTGACATGGACTTGATGGTACAACATTTTATGATACAATGAAATGGACTCTTCAAAGAAGTGGTTCCAAACATGACACTTAATAAGTACACCCCACAAGAAAGAATCTAGTGAAGGGAAGGTCTCAAAGACAAGTCTTGAAGTTTGGAGGTCACCCATTTGAGAATAAGACTCAACCAGTTTGGTGGTGGGAAGTGGGTCTTTATGGAGGCCACCAATGACAAAGAGATGGGCATGGAGTTGGGTTAGTGTTCTTAAAGTGGTACAAGACCTGAATAGAGGCATATAGAGTGTCATTATTCTTGTTTTTGAACAGCTTAACACCATCTTCAGCAGCTTCAACAAATTTTTGTACTGTTTGGAGAATGAATAGTGACATTTAGTTTTTACCTATCCACATTTTCAAATACACTTTGAACAGATTCTCTATCACATTCTCTATCTCATTTAAATATTATTTCTTCATTCATTGTTTATTTTTTTTAATCATCATTTATTCTTTTTTTAACAACTATATTTTTCAATAAGAAGTGTTATGTTTACAACATTTTACGTAATACTTTCACAACAAAATTTATGTGGAAAGTTGTTACTAGTTTTAATTTGAACCCGCTGCTGAAATTATTTTTTTACTCGTCAATATTAATTAATAACAATCTTTTACTTCAAATTTATTGTAAAAATATTGTAAAAATATTGTGGTAATATTTTTCAATTTGGATTTTTTTATTTTTTATATTATTTTTCTTCCAACCATTTCATTTTCATCCACGTTTCCTTTCATTTTTTTTCTTTTTTCTTTTTCTTGTTTTTCTCCTCCACACAAGTGTCCAGCCCCCTTCTTTTTATTCTCTTTCACCTCATCAAGAACATTCCAGCATCTCTTTGCTTCACATCAGAGAGAGAGAGAGAGAGAGAGAGAGAGAGAGATCGACTTGTCGTCCTCTAGCCGCCGCTCCAGCATCTCCACTGCCGCTGGGTCAGATTGGCTTGTTCTTTCTTTTCTTTTTTTTTTCTTTTTTTTTTTTCATATTTGCTTGTTCTGATTCAACTTTATTTTAAGAATTGGATTTTGTTTTGTGTTTGGATTAATTTTTTTGCTCATGAACATGTCTCTCTCTTTTTTCTTTTTTCTGATTTCATTTGGTTTATGAGAAAAAAAGAAGCAACGGCTATAGAGTGAATGAGAGAATGAGAGAGAAAAAGAAATCTGGAGGAGAGAGAAAGAATTAATATAAAAAGTAGTTGTTCTAATATTTTATTCAAGAAATTCAATAGCTAATGTATAGTAGCCCATCAGACCTGATGGGCTACTGTTCATTAGCAAAAAAAATATTGAGGAATAGAGAAGCTGCTGGAGCATGAACAGTAAAGATTTGGAGCAAATATTCTCTATATTTTGGCTATGCATTGACTGTTGGAGATGCTCTAACAAGGTTTACTTATTTAGTTCTAGAGTCTAGTTGGACTTTAACTCAATGTCAGAGCATGGAAGTGATGGGACAACAAATAACGGGTTTTAGGGAGATGGGTAGTGCACTGGAGGCATAGGTAGAGAGAGAGAGAGAGAGAGAGAGAGAGAGAGAGAGAGAGATGTTAATCCAATCTCTCTATCTTTTGATCGTGTACTAAGCTGGCTTGGCAGGCTACTGCGGACCATCTCAAAGCTATTTTTCTTCATCTGAGAGACAAATGAGAGCCCTCAATAAAATAAAATAAAGGGTTTGAATTTAGAAAAACGTTAACCAAAAAAAAAAAAAGAATAAATAACTTTGATAATGTTAACAAAACACCGATCAATGAAGTTTCTTTGTTTCAAAGACAGTGGGTGAGAGAGTGTCTACTGTGAGA
Organism: Quercus parvula; assembly: GCA_030820535.1. NCBI lineage: Eukaryota > Viridiplantae > Streptophyta > Magnoliopsida > Fagales > Fagaceae > Quercus > Quercus parvula. Next base: position 43,160,328 of record JAUAME010000003.1, read on the forward strand.
AAGAAGGCCAAAAATCAATATTAATATATATAAGTAGACCTCATGTGAGAGTGTAGAAACTCCTGCTATGCAGTGCTTTAAGTTTCTATTTAGTCTTTTTAATCTTTTTTTTATTAAGTTTTTTAACCGTTACCTACTGGATTAGAGTCACTTATTTTTACTGTTATATCCATTATGGGTTGAGCTTGACAATTAGACCAAATGTCTCTAAAAAGAAAAAATCACTACCTTTTAAAAATAGACCAAATTTATGAAAGGCTCAAGCCCAAACCTTATGACCTAGGTTTGAACTCCCCACCCATGTGTAGATCAAAGGCTAAAGGGTTTGACCCTCCCCACACACGTGTATATCAAAGCTTAAAACGTGTAAATCAAAATTTAAAGGTTTGACCCTCCCCACCACGTATGGACCAAAGGCTAAAAGGTATAAAAGCAGAGAGCTCATGCGAAAGTGTATGAGCTCCTGCCATGTGGCGTTCTAAACTTCCATTTAGTCTTTTAAACCTTTTTTCGTTAAGTTTTTTAACTATTGTGGTGGGCCTTCTGTGTTGTTAGGCTTTGATCTCTTCTACTGTACCATGGGTCGTGATTCTGAGGAAGTAGAGTTGGAATTGGCTTAAGTGAAACACACTTTAGGCCAATTTGCACACAAGTTGAGTCATCCCAGTATAGACGCGCCTTGGCAGGAGTCTTGAGTGTACTGCATGTCCTCGGCAAGAGCAACTGTTACAAACGTTACAACAGGAAATACAATATGGCAGAATAACCATAACATTTAACAAATAACAATAACTTCTAAATAAAAGGACAAAGGAATCTGACAAGGTTATGGCAGAATAATACAACCACAAATAACGAAGTTACAACAAGCAATTCAGTAATAAAGTAACAAGCTGATCATTCATCAATTTAAAAAAAAAAAAAAAAAAGTAAAACTCATCTGCCAAAGAAATGGGTTTAGTTTCTCAGAGAGGGCTTCTACCATAGAGATTACGCACTTTGGAAAAAGGACGTAGATGGATTAAACTCTAACTCCTAACTTCTCAGAAAGTGGATCTATCAAGAGGGAGAGAAATGGGTAGCCAATTGATGCATGCCTCTATTCCAACTTCTCAAGCTTTTTCTTTGATTTTTGTGTTTTTCTTTTCTTTCTTTCTCTTTTTCTTCCTTGTTCTACCTCTATTTCTTTTTGTGATCCTTGATCCTCCTTCACTATTTACAGCTACTACCTTTTATACTATTTGCCATGAAATGATTTACCATTTTTACCCCTCACCTGCTTTTGGCTCGTTGTGGGCGTCTTTTCAAGACTGCCCACTGGCTTGCCAGCTACCCAACCACTACCATTGCACTGTGTTGGTTGCACCATACCTCATTCTCAGACAAAAATGGCTTGTCTTATCTCTCACCTCTCTCTATTCTCACTACTCTCATCTAAATAAGGGTTAAACATCTCCCTCACCTACCTCTATGGCATGCATCTAGTGGTTCCAACTCATACTTACTTTTTTTGGGTGATATGCCATCCAAACAGGACATTTCTCCCCAAAGATGTTTGAGTTGGAATCCCAAAATAGATTCCCTCTTTCTCCCCATTGCTAGACCACACCCTTTAATACCCTTGACCTGTGGCCTAACTCCCATGTATTGGCTGGGTACAAGTAGGTGGTGCTTGGATCTTGTGTGTGTAGACACTCAATTTTGCATCCATAATTTAATCAAGGAGAATGACTTGAATGACCAATTCATGTACCCCAAAAATCATAATTGCATTACATGAATCAATTTGTTCTTGCATTACATGCATCATTTTGTCTTTGCATTACATGCATTAATTCATTCATTGCATATCATAAAAATGATCTTGAGATTCTAATGGTCGCAATGGTGTTTCAGTTTTTCAAATTGGACCATTGGATCGAAAGATATCGCAGGATCAAGTTTGCATGGTCAACATGCATTGAGTCTAGGTAAGGTTGACCACACACGATTAGTTTAAATTAATTCTAATTAGTTAAACAATTAAAATTAATTAGATAATTCTATGATTGGTTGATAATTAGTGTTTAAAATAGGGATGCATGCATGCATGGGAATAAAAGGGATGGTTGGATAACAATAAAATTGTGGATAATCTGAACTTTATCAAGATTTATTTTAAGGTATTTATCTTCAAGATAGTTGTTCTTAAATAGCTTGAATTATCCTGAAAAGAGATGAAAAATCATAGACGAAGGATGAAAACGCGTCTAGGTATAAGGACTGACCAAAAAACCCTAGAAAAGGAGTCCAAATGGCACCAGAACATGAAAGAGTGTTCGGAGCCATAGGGCCAATTCTGCACCTTTGGAGTGCCAAACGGCACTCTAAAAGAGCCGAATTTCCCTGATGTGGGCTTTGGCCCAACGGCCTTCGGGTGACGATTATGCATTCCCTTTTCGATCTTTTCACAAAAGGATGTGTCTAGATTCAAACCTTAATCGTCTATACCTATTTTTTAGAGTCTTCTAGCCTCTATAAATAGAAACTGAACCTCGTAGTTCAGCACCTTTTTTTCTACGCTCTAAGAGGCATACGTTTTGGAGACTCATAAATTGCTGAGATTAATTAATCCTCTTTGAGATTTGCTAGAAGAATTAGGGTTTTTAGGTTTCAAAGATAGCTGAACAAGTTTCTTTGAACCCTAAAACATCCTCTGAAGTAGAAGAGTGCTCATGCAAGAGGTTGCTTTCTAACCCTTTTGTTCTTATGCTCTTTCATCATGATGATGCATGCTTTCTTGTTTTAAATATTCATGTTCTGATTTGTTAATTCAGATTATCAAAATAAGTTCTTGATTCTTTTATCATTACTATAATATGTTTCTTAGTTTTAGAGATCTGCATGTACTAAATTGATTTTTTTTTAAAAAAATAATAAAACATATCTACGTCTTTCTTAGATGTAGATCTAAGTTTTTTCATCAAAATAAAATGGATTTGCATCTTTCTTAGATGTAGATTTGAGTTTTTCATCAAAATAAAACAGATCTACATCTTTCTTAGATGTAGATCTAAGTTTTTCACAAAAATAAACATAGATCTACATTTTTTTAGACGTAGATCTGAATTTTTCTTAAAATAAAGAACGGATTTTGTATCTTCTTTAGATATAGATATGATTTTTAACACTTGCAAATTTTCGAAATAAAGAAAGAGATTGTGAGTTGTTGTTTTGTTTGAGTCATGTAACATGATATTATTTTGTGAATGAGATCCTCTTCATAAAAATATGTCTTTTTCAAATATAGAAACAGATCTGATTTTTCTATTACATAAAAAACCATTTTTATTATCTCTCAAAAAACAGATATGAATTTTTTTAACAAACCAAAAGACTTTGTGTTTTATTAATAAAGATAGATCTGAATTTTCTCTTCAAAAACCATTTTTTTTACACATATAAAAACATATCTGAATTTTTTATAAGTTAAAATCAATTTTTTATCATCAATAAAACATATTTGATTATTTTTTTTAAAGAAAAGGAGGATACATTCATAAATGGTTTTGTGTGATTTATTTAACATTTTCAACATATTATTCATGACATGCATAAAAAAGTACATTGGTCACTAGAGTCTAGAAGACTAGACTCTGTTTGGGAGGAATGGGTGCCTAACACCTTCCCATTCTGTAACCCAGTCTCCGAATTTAGGTCTTTGGCTAAGTAGATCTAGGACAAAAGCCATGTAAATATTTGGTAGATTGTAACTAGGACCCAAAGCAATGTCACTTTTCAATTTTCCAAAGATGTAATATTTATTCAATCAATGAAGAGAACAATTTAGTCATGTATTTGTATATATCTAGTTTTTCTTATTTTTTGTACAAAAAAATAACTAGCGACTCCACACCACTTACCCAAAAAGAGAGGTGCCCTGAAAGGTACCCGAATCTCTTTTTTAAATGACATTCTTTTGTTGAGGTCTCTCACAGTGTGTATACTCTACTTCCATCTAAATCCGTCACTATTCTGGCCTTCACACCTTTGTTGTTTCCTTTGAGTTTGTATGATTCTACTGTATGTTTTGGTGGGTGTTTAACTCTTACGTAATGAAAGACAAATACACTTTTAGGCTCATGTTCTCTGCATTTCATCTCTTCTTTGGGCTGGGCATTGCTTGGGTAGAGGCCCTCTCCTTTCTGCCTAGCCCATGTTCTCTTCTTTCTTGTGTTCGTGGCCCACTTGGCTGGGAATCTTGCGATGACACTTCATTGTTCTTACTATATTATTACCTTTCTTTTATTTCCTCGTTACCCGTGGGCTTACGAGCTAATGCTCTTGCCGTGCCAGTCCACTTTTCACATCTTTACCTTTTTTGGGCTTTATTAGTCAACATTCCTATTGTGCTAGCCCATTTCATTTCTCAGGCTTCATCGGCTCATTTGTTTCTTTTTTACCTCTTTTACTTTCATGGGCTTTTTTCTAAATCCTCTGGACTTCCTTGGCCCAATTACCACAGCCTTAACTCTTATTACTTTTTGGGCTTATTGGCCTTTAAGCTAACCCAATGAAGTCATTTCCTAGGCTTCCTCGACCCATTTGCTTCCTCTTTACCTTTTATTGTTCTCATGGATTTACCACTTCATTCATTGGACTTCCTCGGCCCATTTACTTCCTCTTTGCCTTTGTTATTCTTGTGGGCTTGCTAGTCATTATTCTTGCCATTCCGGCTTGTTGGGCTTACTTTACTATTTTCTCTTCTCACCTTCTTCATATTGTTGGGCTTCTTCTGCTATTGGCCCATTTGTCAAAAGTGGGCATCAACAACTGTTACCTAATAGATTAGACCAAATTTACGGAAGGCCCAAGCCCAAACCATATGACCCAAGTCTAAACTCCCCACCCACGTGTACATTAAAGGCTAAAGGGTTTGACCCTCCCCAAACACATGCATATCAAAGCTTAAAGGTAGATCAGAGCTTAAAGGTCTAACCCTCCCCACCATGTGTGGATCAAAGGCTAAAAGGTTTGACCCTCCCCATCCACGTGTAAATCAAAGCCTATTTTTACCCACAAATTCTCTTTTTCCTCTTCACGTGTAGATGAAATCCAGCCACTTAAAAACTCTCTTCTTCCTTTCCATGTGTAGATGCACACTACAATGACATGTGTCCCTTTACTTTCTTTCTTTTTTTGAGAATACTAAGTATTTTTAACACACACACACACAGAGGGGAAAAGGGTTTTAAAGAAACTTACTGTGGTGTATATCTAAAAGGGCCTACGTGTCCCTTTACTTAAGCAAAAAACATTGACATGTAGCAAAATCCTAAATAAAGCTAAGGTGATATGGACTAATAATGCTCTATGGCAAATTTCAATTTGTTTATAGTTATATATATATATATATATATATATATATATATATATATATATATATATATATATAAAGTTATTTAATGGTATGATGAAAGTCTAATACCATAATTAAATCACTATGTGGAAATATATATTTATGGAAAAATATAAAAGAAAGATTTGAATAGACAAATCATGGGCCATTACTATTAGTGAACATATATATTTATGGCAAAATATAGAAGAGATAGCCAAATAGACAATTGTGGATACTCAAAAAAGTCAAAAAGACAATGTGTAAATCAATTGGATAGTGAAATAAAAATGGTAAGTGGTCAATTAATTGTCTACCAATATTAAAGTTACAATACTATACATGGATACCCCCTTTTTTTTTTTTGAGGCAAAACAGGTGTACATGGTTGATATAGTTTTCCTCCTAAAAAAAATTATTAAAAAAAAAAAAAAAAAAACTCCGTATGTGTTAGCACAATAAAAACATGACTCATTGAGTTATATATATATATATATCCCATTTTTCATTTGTTATTTTCCCCTTTCTAATATGCTTCCTCAATCTCTTAATCTTCTTCTACTTTTGGGTTTCTCTATGTTCTTTATATCTCCATTAAGGCTACCATGGGTTGCTACTTGAAAAATTATAAAGCCAATATCAGTTTCTCACATTGGCAATAGCCTTGTGTTCAATATCTAATTGTTCTTTGTCCATTGCGAAGGTAAGTTTTCATGAACCAAGAATAAGGAAAAGTTGTGTGTTACTTCAGTCATTTGTATTCCTAATTTTGTAACTATTCAATGAATTTAATATTATTCTCAATTTTGTAGTTATTCTCAATTTTATAGTTATAACTATAATATTTTTTTAACGCGGCCTAAAACCCCTTTTTTTTTAGTGTTATCATGCTACTTTGAAATTGAAATTGAAGGTTAGCAATAGTGTGATAAATAAATAAATGAAACTCAAAAAGGGGGGAAAAAACAAAATAGGTAACATGGTTAAAATTTCAAGTGAAATTACATTTGCTTTTAGTTTTTTTTTTTTTTTGAAACACATATTCTTTTAGTTGAATATATATAAAAACAATATTATAGAAATGACTAATGACATTGCTCTCTATTTTTTCAGTATTATGAAGGAAGCTGAAGCAAAGAAGTTAAGACAGTTTGATTGAGATTGATTGATGTAGACTTTTTCTTTCAAGTTTGAATATATCACTTCATGATACATGTAATTAACTTTCTAATCTCAATATATGTAGCTTTGCAATTGTTCTATTTGTGATGACTATCACCTTAGATATCCTCTGTTCATGGCTCTTTGTTTGGATTTATTGTAAATAACTTAAATAAAATTTGCTATAGTCTAAACCACTATTCGTCATTTCTAGCACTTATTATATCCATACTAGAAGTGCATCCCAAAAGGGTTTGTTAAGGTCTTTGTATTTCTTATTTGTCTATGACTCTATATATTAATTGGTGTAGGGATTACTTTGGTCAAGAATGAGTTGCGGACAACTGAGGATCTTTTAATTTACAAAAAATTATTGGGTTTGGTTTTTCATTTTTTCATTCTTAATCAAATTGGAACTTGCCACATAAAATTACTAGTCCATATGACCCCAAATTTATTGAGGATTTTACTACATGTTAATTTTTTATGCTTCAATATTGGGACGTGTTGCACAATTTTGTTCATCGTCCAGTTTGTGATCCAACTTTTATACTCTATATATCTATATATATAATAATAGATAAACCTGAAAGAAAATCCAATTAGATTTCAAATTAGAATTAAATTAGAGTATAATTTTATGGCATTTGTCCCATCAAATCTAAGTTTTTAAATTTTTGTGCCAAGTGAGTTAATTCAATGTAAAAATTAGATTTCAATTTTGTGTCATGTGTCCCATTTAATCTAAGTTTTTTTAATTTTTTGTGTCGAATGATTTAATTTAGTGTAAAAAACGAGGAGTCCAATATAAGTAAACCATTAAAAAAAAAAAAAATCGAATGATTTTATATTTATGAGCATTTTGTGTATAACTAAAAACAATTCAAGTTTATAAGTTATATATATATATATATATATATATATATATATATATATTAATAGCCAACGTTAAGAGAAAATCCAATTAAATTCTAAACTAGAGTTTAATTTTGCGCCACATGTCTCATCTAATTTTTAAATTTGTGTGTCAAATGAATTATTAGGTGTAAAAATTAAAGAGTCTAAATTCAATTAGATTCTAAATTGAATTTTAATTGGATTTCAATTTTGCACATGTGTTCCATCTAATTTTTTAATTTTAATGGCAAGTAAATTATTGAATGCAAAACCAGAAGAGTCTAGATCTAATTAGATTCTAAATTATATATATGTAATTGCGATTGATTTTAAATGTATCCGTGCGTATGCACGTGGTTATATACTAGTATATGTAATAGATAAATACTGAGATATTATCAATTCACAACAACCATGAATTGATTTGTACAATTTTCAATATTAAATAGTTTATAATTGAGATTAAACTAGAAGCATAAATTAATGGGACATTATATATAAATATGTTTTTTTGTTAATGACTAATATATGATATTACTATTTTTTTTTTGTCATTACTTATTGTTGATACCCGTTTTTGCGACACATTTTCTACAAGTCTGACTTCATTGTGGGCTCAATTCATGTATTATACTTTATTTTATTCTTTTAAGCACGGCCCAAGCCCATGTGACTTATTGGGGAAAGTGAGGAAATGTGGTTTGGAGGGTATGGGTTGGTTCCTTTCAGACCTTTTGCATGAGCCCAACACGTGCTACCAAGTGGGCAAGGGACTCTGGTAGCACCTTAGGCTGATGGAGGAGGTCTTGTACCTAAAATTTCCACCTCAAAAGAGCTTTTATGCTCTGGATGACTGTGCCCCTAATTTTTAGCCCAGCTCCATTTTCTACACCAAAACATAGCTAACTCTAAGAAGAAGGTTGAACAACCTAGCCCACTTGGCCACCCAAATGTAGTTTTTCAAGGCCTGCAAAGACCAGAGACAGTAGCCATGAAGAGGAAACAACTTTGTTTCCAAAATCATGTAAAAAGCAACCAAACATTTCCCTAAGCATAAAACATAATACACCAAGTCATAGAAATAGCATCTGAAAGGTCCAAGGCCTTCCTCCCAACGAAAAGACTGGTCACAAGCATCCCCTAAAGCTTAATATAAATAATCATCACCAGCCCACAAGGGAGGGAGCACGTTTTACCTAGAGACCTGAAATTTCAGAGCAAAAGCCCATTCAGCTAGTCAACAATCTCACAATTCCGAACCTTAGGGGTGGAAATATGGGTATAGGAGAACCCTCTCTCTCTTCCTCACAGCCTCTCTCAATTTCCTGTTCTCGGTGACTGTGGGTTGAAATTTCAGACCTGTTGAACCACGTTTTCCCCATAAAACTGAAACTTGAGAGCAAAAACCCATCGCGCCAGGAAACGTCCTCATAATTCTGAACTTTAATGGTGGAAATATGGGTACAGTGGAACCTTCCCTCTCTTCCTCACATCCTCTCTTATTTTCCTCTTCTCGGTGACTGTGGGTCGAAGTTTCAGACCTGTTATGTTTTTATACTTGTTCTACACTTTTATTACCAACATTTTGATTCTCTCTTGTCAATGCTAGGGGTGTGCATGGGTTAGGTTGAGGTTTTTTGACCCAACCCACCATGGTGGGTCAAAAAAAATTCAACCCAACCCAATCCATCACATAGATCCAACCCAACCCACATGGGTTGGGTTGGGTTGAACCCATGGGTTGGACAATTTTTTTTTTATTACTATTATTATTAAATTGAGCAGAAAAATATATATCACACTTGCCACCTAAATTGATAAACAAAATATACATTAATACATAAACTAATATTCCAACTTAGTTGTAAGCAAAATATGTTTAAGTATCCAATTGAGTTGATAAACAAAATATAACTTTTTGTTTAGGAATTGATGTTATTGCTTCTCCTTCCCACAGACGGCTTCAACTGATGATGCTGAAAATCGCCAGTAAGCTACACAGTCTTCACATGCTCCAGACAAAACTTGTGCAACAAAGAAGAAGAAAACCTTATAAAAGTACCAGTGTGGTACTGGCCAAATACCCTCCAAAGGTTAAGTCAGAGAATGTTCAAAACTCTAGAGTGCCAGAGCTGGGGTAAATTATACATACCTTGATTTCTGAGGGCTTTGGGTTTTTATAGTAGTGTAGACCCGACCTTTGTTTTCTTGGCGAAGAAGATCTTTTCTTATGAGGAGGATCTTAACGTATTTTATGGGATTTTTCCATATAGAGATTTCGTTGATTAGGGTTAATCATAGGGCGCAAGACATTTCCATTTGAGGTTTCTTGGAGACCACTTAGGCCACATAGATGCCACGTGGCTCTACCACCCATCTCTTTCGCATTAGATCAATTTGAACCTATCCACTATGAAGGGTTTATCTGTCAACCTTTTTCCTCCGTCTGAGGAGTGGCCTGTCGTCTTGTTTGTACATTTCAACCAACCACTATCTTAATACCATTGCATATGGTTAACCTTTGTTGAATGGATCCGTCTATCTCAATTTTTATCCTCTCCATACAACAACAATGAATTGATTTGTACAATTTTCAATTCTAAATAGTTTATAATTGAGATTAAACTAGAAGCATAAATTAATCCAACATTATATATATATATATATATATATATATATATATATATATTTTGTTGATGACTTAATATATAATATTACTATATTTTTTTGTCATTACTTATTTATTTTATTTGTCTAAATAACTTAAACCAAATACATAACATATAAATTGACACTAATAAAATCCCGTGCATTGCACGAGTTAAAAATTATATCTAATACTATATATAATAGTAGAAACTTTTTTCTGTAATTAAGGTGGTATTGACATGTAGGAAAATACCCATCTGAATTTCTACCACGTTTACGTTTAATATATATATATATATATATAGAGAGAGAGAGATAGAGAGAGAGAGAGAGAGAGAGAGAGAGAGAGAGGTCCTTCCATATGGTACTCTAATTTTGCATTTAGATTTTTTTTACCTCTTTTTATTAAGTTATTTTTACTATGACCAAAAAGTTAAATTATTTTTACTAATATCTCATTAATTTTATTTAGTTATTTTTACTATTACAAAAAATTTCACGTTAACTTATTATTACTGTTATCTCATTAACTGTCTAAGCTTTCACCTTACATTTCTCTCTCTTTCATGTCTTTTAGCATACCCACGGTTTTACTGTTGTGGACTGTTTAATAAAACATATTGTTTCACTATTACTAAAATAATAATAACAAAAACCTAAGTTTGATAAAGCATTTGTAAGAGAGAGAAAGAGGAATCTAAAGGGCTACCACCTTCGTCATACTGGCCTCCCACCACTATCAAGTTGCTAAGGGTAATTTTTTTATTTTTAATTAGGGGCTTAAATATGATTTTGGTTTAGGTAATTTGGTTGGATAGTTTTTGTTTGGGGTATATAAGTAGAGAGAATATTTGGTGCACAATATAAAGCCATATTCTACCATGGTTTTAAATCATCATAAGACACATGCATACGCACTTGCCCACATCATGTCTTAATGTTGCACTATCAATGAGTGGAAGACGGTGAGAGAGTTGGACATACATTCATTCATGGATTTGATTCCACTATTGCTTTGGGCAATGTGTGTTGAAAGTTGTCACTATGAATAACAATGGATTGGGAAAAGGGCCTTGAATTATTTTGTTTGTGCTACTACTATTAGATATCAACAATGATCCAAAGATTCGTTCTTTTCCTAGAATGAATGGAAATTTTTTAACGGGTTCTCAGTTCTGAGAGCAACCGTGAAGCCCCTAAGAATTTTATAAAAAATATAATTACCAAATTGCCACTTCACATCACAAAATGTTTTATTAGTACTAGAAAGCAGTTCTTTGTTTCTTGTAATTTCAAAAATCAAAAGATTATAAACTTAGAAGGGTAAAGGAACCAAAAGTCAAACCCAGTGTTTCCCCTAAAATTTAAGATGAACCCACTTTCTGGGAAAAAAACACATATGCTAAGCTTCAAACCAAGGTTGCCGGCCGACCATCATCAACAGCCTACCACCATGACCACTAGCCTCAGCCAATCAGCATTCATCGCCTCCACCCGTTACGAAGTACACAACGGAAAGGAGCAAGGAGCCCAATGAGACGGAGATATCAAATTTGATTACAGTAGAGTTAACAAAGTTTATATATAAATATATATATATATATATATATATATATATATATATATATATATTTTAAACATTATTTTACTTACCACAGTTAAAGTTAGCTAGAGTGAAGTTGTTGGGATAAGATATATAATTTTAAATGAGGTAGCATAGCCTTCACCTTTAGATTCATTTCAAATTGATCTTGTTTGTAAAATGAATACTCTCCATTTCGAAGGGAAGTGGAGAGGATCCAGATCCCCCTCCCATATCCCTCACAACAAAAAGATTAACTAGTGACCTTTCCCTAAAGTGCAAAACACCCCTCTAAAGTATTTTGTCCACTAAAGTTTCAAAATTTTGATTCACTTTCCTTAATGTTAGGGTTTTTTTTTTTAATTGGAATACCTCCATTAATCTTTTGCTAATTGATCCAATTAAATCACGACACATGGATTTAAATATTCTATTCCACATCAAATAAATAGCCTAAAAACATTCAAATAATTAAAATAAAAAATAAAAACAAAAATAACTCAATTTAGTAAATAAAAGATAATGGTGCTTTAACAATAGAGAAATCAAATTGCCAATAACAAAAATGCTAAAAATGTTTGGAAACACAACAAGTCCAAAACTTCGACCCACAGTCAGCGAGAAAAGAAAATTGAGAGAGGTTGTGAGGAAGAGAAAGGAGGTTTCCCTGTACCCATATTTCCACCCCCCCAAGTTTTAGAATTGTGAGAATGTTAGCTAGCTGAATGGGTTTTTGCACTAAAGTTTCAGCTTTATGGGTAGAACGTAGTTCGTTGGTTTTGGAGCTGAAGGGAGAGTTTTATATTGAGTTTTAGGTGCTACTAATGACTGGCTTTTGGTCAATAAAAAAGGCTACCTAAGCAGGTAGTAATTTTCAGGTTTACTTTTTTTTGGATAAAAGGAAGGCTTACTTTTATCATCATTAAGGGAAATTCTTAACTAAGTGAGGGCTAGCAGTTGGAGTTGGCTAATGGGAGCCAACTATGTTTAAAGGCAAAAATGGGCTCGAGCAAAAATTTTGGGCCGAAGTCAGCCAGAGCATGAAAACTCTTTTGAGATGGAAATTTTGGATACAAGACTTCCTCCATGAGCCTGAGGTGCTACCAATGTCCCTTGCCCACTAGGTAGCACGCATGGGCTTGCTCATGTAAAAGGTCCGAAAGAAACTGATCCATACCCTCCAAACCACACTTCCTCAATTTCCCCCTTGGGCTTGGGTCAGTATAATATGATATGATACATGAATTGAGCCCATAATGAGGTCGAGCTCAATTGAGTTCAGCTTGTAGAAATGTGTTGTGAAAATGGGTATCAACAAATTTTTTGGGTTTGTGTTCTTGTGTGTTCTTGTGTTCGCTTGATAAAGAGGAACTCAAATATGAATTAATGTGCTTTTAGTTTTTAATTCTATTTTTTTCTTTTGTATGCTAACATGGATGTTTAAATAAAAATTTGAAAATATTATTTTAATGGTCTCCCTCTCTCACGATCAATGCTTATTTTTGAGGAAGACAGATTTTTTTGGTTATGTTTTTTGTTGATTTGGTTTATATATTTAGATTTCCTATTATAATATTCAAACCCACCTACCTGAAATCATTTTCATTTCTGAAAAATAATTTCACTTGCAAATATTTTACACTTTGAAATCATTTTACATTGAGCCAAATCTGGATTTCTGTTCTTGTTTTTATGTTCTGGTGTGTTCTTGTTTTAAATTTCTTTTTATTTTATTGCTATAGTGAATTTTTAATAATATTTTAATCCCTCCGTTAGTCACCTCAGTGATTTCTGTCTGTTGACTGACGGAAAGGACTAAAATAACACAGTTAATTGGTTTAGGGACTAAAAGTGGTGAAATGAAAATATAGGGACCAAAATAGAAATAAGGTCAAAACGTAGGGACTAAAAGTGCATGTACGCCTCTTTCTTATCACATATTCATATAAGATTTATGAATTTTAACTTTATAATTATCTTTGTTGTTATCTTCCAACTCATTTTTATTAATATTTTATTTTATTTATCATTATCAAATTTCCACCTAAATTTTCTATTATATATTGGTTATTGCTAGTACCAAATTTATAAAGAGCTCTTTTTTTATTTTCAACTAATTCTTCTAATCCTTTTTTCTTTTTAAGTTTTTCGTATTCATATACATAATTTATACCAAACATTTGTAAGACAAATAAAAGAAACACTATCTACAGTCTATACTATAAAATTATAATATAATTAGAATAAAATAATATTTAAAGTGTAGAATAATAAAACTTGATTAATTAGAATAAAATAATATTTTTTTGTGTTAAACATGTTCATAATATTAATTAGAAAACCAGTTTAATACAAAAAAAAAAAAAAAAAAAAAAACTCGGCTTTATCAAAAGCAAGCAAACTTTCCATCATAGGCATTAGGTCATTCAAAATAAGAAGGTCAGTTCTTTGTACAACTCTCATTTCAACTAGATTGTCAAGACATCTAGTTTTCCAATAAGCATGTGACATTGTGCAATTAAAGAAGATCCTCATTGAGTTTCTGCAATCAAATAACCTTAGAGCACTAGCATTTGGGGGTGTAAAAACCCTCCAATTGCTATTTTAGGCACCTAGCCCTTAAAAACATGCTCTAGCTAGGTTGCTATATCCAAAAAAATTTGCAACCCCACTACAGTAAATTGGTACATTTACAACCTCATTGTAGTTGGTTGCAAACTTGATTTAAATTATTTTATTACTCTTTGGACCCATTTCTCTTTTCCCTGATTCTCTTCTCTCATATCTCAACCTCCCTCTCTCTCTCTCTCTCTCTCTCTCTCTCTCTCTATTTTGTTTTCTCCCCTTTCTCTATCTCGGTCCATCTTTCTCAAATTAGCGTGAAAGGTGTGGAGCAGTGGGTATCAACGTGGAGAGTGTGGTGGTGCCGATGGTGGGTGGGTTTAATGGGTCATGATGGTGGTGGATGTGCCGATTGTGGTGATTTCTATGATGGGTGGGTTTGTTGTGAAGGAGTGTCTTGGTGCCGATGGTGGGTGGGTTTGATGGGCATGGTTTTGGTGGTTTCTTGTGATACTCGGCGGTGGTTGATCGTGGTTTGGGTTGGCAAGTTTTCGTTGATTTTGTGGGTTTTGTGGTTTGTTGTGATGTTTAGCGATGTTGTGGTGGTGGTTCGGTGGGTTTGGTATAGGGTTTTTGGCTGGTTCTCAGTGGTTTGCCGTGTGAATGGTGATGGATCTTGGTGTTTTACTGAGTCTATGGGTTGTGGGTGATGTTGGCGGGTAGCAGTGGGGAATAGTTGTTGGGTAGAATAGAGAGATGGGAGAGAAGAGAGAAAAATAGATTTTTTTTTTTAATATTATTTGATTGTGTAATTTATATTATTTTATTGTGATATATGTAAAAATAGAAAGTAGGATGTTTTAGTGAGTTATAAAATAAGATAGTAAAATAGATAAAAATAGTGTTTGAGGATGTAAAATATGTGTGTTTTAACATCCCCCATTGCTAGTTCTTTTATAGATCACCTACTAGTCTCAACCTACAAAAAGAAAGAAAACAAAACTCATAATACAACTTGATAATTTGTACTAGCCAAAAAAATAAAATGAGCTCCCTTTAGAAAAGCCAAAAACAATTAACAATTAATTTTTTCTTCTTTCTTGTGAATAACATGGTACAATGATATGACAACAAAATAATGGTGAAATAGTTGCTACATTCCATCAAGTATTGTGTGTAATAAGCCAAACATGTAATGATCAACTGCCAGACTTTTTCATGGTTGGAAAATTAAGAAGGGTAAGTCGACAGAGCTTTTGTATTCTACATGCTAGAAACCCATAGATAGACAATCTTAGTCTCTTAGTCTCCACTTTAAGAACCAAAAAACGTTCCCAATTTCAAACTTCTAAATTCTAAGAAAGACCATTGAAAGTATTTGTTGATTTATTTTGTTTATAATTCTATAATGGCAATAGAGAAGAGAGAATTTAAACCCTTAATATTTTCTTTAAAAATACTCAAAAGGTGAAAAAACTAAAATATTCCTGGCATATGATTATAATAAATGTTCATTGGTTATCATAATTACCAAATTTCTTATTTAGACGAAGAGGATTATGTCTAACTTTCTCGTGCATTGCACACTTTACTAGCTAGTATATAATAATTGACAAAGATCTGTAATCTAATTATAGTAATAATGATAAATATAATAATTGAAAATGTGAGTTCAACTTCTCCTATATAGTATTTTCTTTATTTCCTACTTTACACTGTAGACGGGCATGCTACTTATACTAAATTTGGACAGTTTTCAGAGGTGGTTATTTTTCTAGATTTTTTCCTCCCTCTTTAACGGCAATTATTCAATTCGCATCAAGGAGAAAATGAACATATTTCCTCTAGCTAAGAGCTTGCCATTTAAGGCTAAGAAGTTAGGTTGATATATAGTAGTAATAATCTTATCTTATAGAATAATGGACCAGAAAAAAAAAATCATGTTATAATCCTTTAGAGTTATTAGCATAATTCAATCATAAAGTTGTTAAAAATTTATCCTTCCGTGGTCATTGAAATTGATTAAATCTTAACCGGTCATCAACGGTTTGATTATAACAATAAACTATTAATTAATTAGTGAAGGAGGAAGCATGAAAGCTAATAATAGTATAGAAGTTGAAGTGTAAAAAGGAGAGTTCTTCGCAACCATGCTTAAAATTAGTAAATATCAGTTGGATGGCTTTAATGGTGTTGAGCTCAGGTACTACAGTATAAATAGCTTCAAACCAAATAGAGAAACCATCATACCATACAACAAATTGTTAATAGCAGAGAAATAAAGAACAATAAAATGGGAGAGAATTTAAGCATTGTAACAATTTCCTTGCTATTGTTGTTGGCATCCACCAATGCCGTGCAAGTCTTTGACATTAAATCATATGGAGGACAACCTAATGCTGATATCACCCAGGTATAAATATGTGTAGCACAATTAACTCTACCTAATTAACATGTAAAGTGGGTTCTAGTTAACTTAACCAGTAAAGTCTTTTAATGTCAAATAAAAGAACTCGGGTTCAATCTTTGCTTACACTAAAAACTATTTGGTGTCTTGACCAGATGATAAAACATTAACATGAAAAATGATTGTAATATACTGATTTTGATTTTTCATAATGTGTTTATTAGGCTTTGACGAAAGCTTGGACAGCTGCATGCGCAGTAGCAGGAAGTAAAGTTGTGATTTCAGCAGGGACATACAAATTAGGGGTAGTGACTTTGTTAGGTCCATGCAAAGGTGCTATTGAGTTTAACCTTCAGGGCACCCTAGAGGCCCCATCAGACGTTGCCTCCTTCCAGGGTAAAGAGTTTTGGGTTTCTTTTGAACGTATCGATAGTCTCACTGTGTCAGGGGGTGGAGTTTTTGATGGCAAAGGACAAACGGCATGGCAAAAAAATAATTGTAACCAAGAGTACAACTGCAAAATACTTCCTACCGTAAGATTTCAGTCTTAATAATTAGCATTTAAATTTCCATCACGAAATACTAATTCAAGCACTTATTCATCTAATGATAATAAGGATATTATCATATTATTAATAATTTAACGTGAGCTTTATATAGTGAAGTGTCACAACTCACCAAAAAAGAAAATTTAAAATTTATATATGAGAAAGTCCATATACGGAATATGGACACAACTTTTGTGCCATGACCCTAACTTGTGCAACTACGTGTAATGGAGAAAAAGTGGTGGTTAAAGATGAAAGTGATGGCTCACCAATCATACACACATATAACATCAAATTGTTTGGTCTAGAAAGAATACTTTATATAATATTGTTGAAGTAGTACCAACAACATTCATTGATATTATTTGTAATTTATTTAATATAGTAATTCAAAGAAGCATAACATTTTGCTATAATATATTTAAATGAAAATATTTTTAGGAGAATATTTAAATGAAACTATGGCGTTCATATTTGGGGTTTTGATTTATCTATCTAACTTGTAAACATGAACAGAATATAAGGTTTGATTTTCTCACAAATTCAATAGTCCGTGACATTCAATCGAAGGATAGCAAATTTTTCCACATAAACGTTTTGGGATGCAAGAGCTTGCAAATCCAACATGTTACCATAACTGCACCAGGAAATAGCCCTAACACTGACGGAATCCACATCGGACGTTCATCTAGCATCACCATCACCAATGCCAATATTGGAACAGGTGACGATTGCATCTCCATTGGTGATGGAACCCAAGATGTTACTATTAACCAAGTAACTTGTGGACCTGGCCATGGTATCAGCGTTGGAAGTCTTGGAAAGTACCAAAATGAACAACCAGTTTCAGGAATTAGAGTAATTGGTGGCACCCTTAGCAGTACAGAGAATGGTGTTAGAATAAAAACATGGCCTGCTTCCCCTCCTGGAATTGCTTCTGACATACATTTCGAGAATATTATCATGAACAATGTTGCCAATCCTATCCTCATTGATCAAGGCTACTGCCCAAATAGTCAATGCTCAACCAAGGTTATTATAAACATCACAAATATATACACTCATTTTGATGTTAAAAGTTAAAAAAAGAAAAACAAATTACAGATACTAATATCAAATTCTTGGGTGGGTTTTTGTTTGTTTGTTTCGCTTTCAGTCTCCCTCGAAAGTTAAGATCAGCAATGTTAGCTTCAAGAACATTAGAGGCACTTCTTCAACAAAGGAAGCTGTGAAGCTTATTTGCAGTAACGGTGTACCATGCCAACAAGTGGTGGTTGCTGACATTGATCTCGTATACAAAGGTGCTGGAGGATCTGCTACTTCCACTTGTGTTAATGTCAAGCCCGCCATTTCAGGCAAGCAGAATCCTCCTGCTTGTACCACCAAACAATAATAAAATGTCTCCCAAGCTATTGTAACTAATGTGGAATGAGGAAATACTATTTGCAAATAGGTTATAGGAGCTCTATATTAAGTAGAATTTCATTTACTTCAGTCTATCATGTTCCCTTTTTCTTTATTTAAATGAAATTGTGGAATGTTGGATAGTTATTTTTAGAGTTGTTTGAGTTCAAGCTTTTACTAAAAGCTTCTATGATCTGGAGTGCTATTGTAGATAGTATTTGTTTTGTTACTATAGCTGGGATATTTCGGAATAAAACAAAAATTGTTATTAAACTCCTTGTAAAATTTTTTTATTCTTCACCAAATAAATGCTTATGTTCATGATATGGTAACATTCAATTCATCTGCATGCATGTTTTTAACGCCAAATTAACTTGCTCTCATACTTTTCGATGACGGTAAGATGTAAAACTCATAAAACGAACGCCATATATTCAAATTTGTTTCTCTAAATATTGTATATTTTTAATATAGATTTTTGCAACAACTAAATTTTAATCACTTTTATTTTAAAAATATAACACATATTATTGAAGTTGATCATTCCACCAATGCAAAAATTAAGGTAGGAAATAAAAACCAATTACATAAATATTTTAGTAAACTTAATTTTCTTACTAACGCTCTGTTTATTTTAGTAATAATGTTTTCTAGAAAATGAGTCATTTTTCAAAAAACATTTTCCATAAAACTATCTCATTTTCCTATGTTTGGTAGCAACCTTAAATGAGTTAGAAAACAATCTCATAACTTCCCTTATTTAGCTTGCTGTGAGATAAAATTGTTTTCCCAAAAAAAAATTAGTGGAAAAAAATCTCTTAAAATAAGTTATACATTTTATGTTAACTAAAGATAGTTTTCTTTTGACTCATTTATTCTAATGCTACCAAACATTGGAAAATACGAAAAACTATCTTTACACAATATTTTCCATCGAAACCAACAAAGCATAAAATGAAGCAATTTTGGATGAGTAATCTGCATAATCTAACAAATGATTAGCAACAAAATTAAATTATTTCAAGTACCTAAATGGTTTGTTGCATTAATTATTGTCTTTTATCAATAATTTTGTAGTTCAATGACATAACACGCTATCATTTATTAAAAGGATCATGGTTCAAATCCTCCTAATATTAACTATCAAATTATAAAAATAAAACTACTTTTTAAAAAACCTAAATTAAAAATTTTTCATTCAAAATGACAAATATTTACTATGGGGGAGCAAAAACTTGAGCCTTTGCATTGGGCTTAAGTTCCACACTTTAATAATAATACGTCCGAGGAGAAGAAATCATGAGGGAGCCCCGTAACTGATAATAGAGCGTATAAATGTCCAAGGGTGTTGGTCCGAGAGGGTCATTCTCCTCGGATCTGACATATGTCAGTGAAGTGAGCTTCGTCTCACCCTAGTCCACCTTCCAGGAAGCTCTAGCGACGAAGATAGACTACAAATATACATGGAAGGGATAAGAACACAGAAATATCTAAGGAAAAAGCTGCTACCACCGCATTAAATGCATTACAGCAGCTTTCCTGGCCGCATTAATGTGGAGAAGACCTCTGAACAGTGTTCTCAACCACTTTTACTCCCAGAAAATCAAAAAGCTGTGGGAAGGGAGACAGAAACTCAAGTACGAAGCTAGATAGTAGACAAGTGGACGGTGGGATTGAATAAAGGAGGACTATATAATGGAGTAAAGCCTTCAGAAGAGGAGGATCGGAAGATATTACAGAAAAACATTGAGCAAGAATCACTGTAGCATTAGGAAGAACACCATCAGAAATAGCTAATTTATCACGAACTTACTCCTCGGATACCACTTGAAATAACCAATTTACCCAAGAATTTGCTCCTCGGACTTAAGTGTATCATTTGATTATGTGTTTTATTCTCCTCGGACAAACTCTTAGCTTCCATTAATTGTTGTAAAACCCATCACCAGCCCAATTTTTTCACCCACTCTCTTATACATTTATTGTACTGGGCTTATTGGGCCCATATCCTATTCTATCTGGGTTTGGGCTACAATTTGTGACCTTACAATTGGCGCCATCTGTGGGAAGAATTAGCGCTAGTAAAGTTTACAACAGTTATGGCGGGTTCAGGACCACAGCAGATCAGTCCACCTCATGCAGAATCAGTGAACGTTAATCAACAAGGCGAGCTCCATAACCTTGAATAGGGAAATCATGTAGATAACCAGCGAGAGGGCAACTTGCAGACGATCCATGCTGGTAGAAGCGGCTATCAACGAAGGAGCCACTGGGTGCAAGAGCACGCTGATGAAAAGGATTTGCAACAAGAAATAGAAGACTTAAAAAAGAAACTTCGTCGAGCACAACGAAAGCAAACCCCTTCAAGCTCTGATGTTTCTTCCAACGATGAAGGAGAGGACAGTTACAGGGAATGCTCAGAAACTCCACCCAGTGAATCCTATTCTTATGAAGAGGAACACTCTCACAAGAAAAGGAGAAAAAGTTCGTCTGAAAGGGGAGTGGGAACTAAGGTCATGAAGAAAACTCTGAGCCAAATTTCTAAGTCCCCCTTTACTCGGGGAATAGAAAAGGCAAAGCTTCCCAGACGTTTTCACCAACCTACGTTCTCCATGTACAACGGACGTACCGATCCTGTAGAACATGTAAGCCAATTCAAACAAAAGATGGCGGTCCACTCTCAAGACGAAGCTTTGTTGTGTAGAGTTTTTCCCTCCAGCCTAGGATCAATGCCGATGAGATGGTTCGATGGGTTGAGGACTAATTCCATCAGCTCCTTCAAAAACCTTACTCAATCATTCTGTTCCCGGTTTATTACATGCAGTAGGGTTCCTCAACCCCTCGATTCTCTGTTGTCAATGACAATGAGGGAAGGAGAATCTGTGAAGTCATATGCCGAAAGGTATTGGGAGATGTTCAATGAGATTATTGAAGTTGATCATTCCACCAATGCAAAAATTAAGGTAGGAAATAAAAACCATTTACATAAATATTTTAGTAAACTTAATTTTCTTACTAACGCTCTGTTTATTTTAGCAATAATGTTTTCTAGAAAATGAGTCATTTTTCAAAAAACATTTTCCATAAAACCATCTCATTTTCCTATGTTTGGTAGCAACCTTAAATGAGTTGGAAAACAATCTCATAACTTCCCTTATTTAGCTTGCTGTGAGATAGAATTGTTTTCCCAAAAAAAAATTAGTGGAAAAAAATTTCTTAAAATAAGTTATACTTTTTATGTTAACTAAAGATAGTTTTCTTTTGACTCATTTATTATAATGCTACCAAACATTGGAAAATACGAAAAACTATCTTTACACAATATTTTCCATCGAAACAAACAAAGCATAAAATGAAGCAATTTCGGATGAGTAATCTGCATAATCTAACAAATGATTAGCAACAAAATTAAATGATTTCAAGTACCTAAATGGTTTGTTGCATTAATTATTGTCTTTTATCAATAATTTTGTAGTTCAATGACATAACACGCTATCATTTATTAAAAGAATCATGGTTCAAATCCTCCTAATATTAACTATCAAATTATAAAAATAAAACTACTACTTTTTAAAAAACCTAAATTAAAAAATTTTCATTCAAAATGACAAATATTTACATTTATGGTTTGTTTGTTTGTTTGTTTGTTTTTTTTTTTTTTTTTTTTTTTTTTTTTTTTTTTTTTTTTTTTTTTGCGTTGGTAAAAGATAATTGAGTACGAATTAATCATAACTATTCAATCTAGGCTTGTGCATATGCATAAAGTTTACATGAATAAAATTGAAAAATAAGAAAAATATTTTAAATATATTGGTATCCCCATTGATATAATCTCTTGTACACCCTTTACATTTTGAATAATATTATTTTGATATCCAAAATAACAGTACTACTTTTGTACTATTTACATATTATTGAAATCTATTATTATTATATCATGTATTGTAAATATGAATGTTACGTCATTACAAGGCAAACATAACTATTTTCTCAGCTACTACTAATGATTGTGATTGAAAATAACAAAGCTTCAATTTGCAAAATGCAATAGCAACCAATGGGCCACTTCAAACACAATATTAAGAAACGAGGTTAGATCCTTACAACAACTTAATAATAATTTAATCAGTTTAATCAAATATTAACTGGATAGTTAAGCAATCAAGATTCAAGTTTGACATTGTTCATGGAGAAACGTTTGAATGTAGTGAGGAATATACACACCCACACAGAGACTTTATTGGGAAAAAACCCAAACTGTAAAAAACACTACAAGACTAAGCCCAACTCAATAAGTCTACTATTAAAGGATGCTACAATACATTATATACTCATGCGATGTTCCCATACACGTAACCAGTTTAGGAACCTTAGCTCCTTGCTTTGGCTAGCTATTGCAAATGTTGCTGTAGACATCAAAATTTTATGATGTATTCACATTCGTCTGATATTTCAAGATGAAATATTTGTAATCTAGTTAATTTCCATTTGATGATGTGTCAACAGCTGACAATCAACAAATGAAATCAAGCCACATGAGCAAAGTACCACATTTTAGCCATGTCGTTTCCCACATGAGCATCATCCTGGTTAACCTGGTCAAACTAGCTGGTCCAGTTCGAGTTTAAAAACAATGCCTGTTATGTGGCACTCTAAGCTTCTATTTAGTCCTTTTATCCTTTTTTCGTTAAATTTTTTAACTGTTACCTAATAGATTAGAGTAAATTATTTTTATTGCTATATCCAATATTGGATGAGCTTGACAATTAGACCAAATATAATTCTTTAAAATAAAATCACTATCTTTTAAAAATAGATCAAATGTACAAAAGGCCTAAGCCCAAACCTATGACCCAGGTTTGAACTCCCCATCCACGTGTAGATCAAAGGCTAAAGGGTTTGACCCTCCCCACACACATGTATATCAAAGCTTAAAGGCTGATCAAAGCCTAATGGTCTAACCCTCTCTCCCTTGTGTGGATCAAAGGCTAGATCAAAGCCTATTTTTACCCACAAACTCTCTTTTTCCTCTTCGCGTGTAGATGAAACCCAGCCACTTATAAACTCTCTTCTTCCTTCCCACGTGTAGATGCACACTACAATGACACGTGTCCCTTTACTCAAGTACCAAACATTGACATATATCAAAATCCTCAATAAAGCTAGGGTGACATGGACTAATAATGCTCTATGGCACATTTCACTTTGTTTATAGTTTTTTTTATTTTTATTTTATATATGTATATATATATAAAAATTTATTTAATGGTATGATGAAAGTCTAATACCATAATTGAAACACTATTAGTAGATATATATATATATATATATATATATATATATATATATATATATATATATTTATGGCAAAATATAGAAGAGAGATTTGAATAGACAAATCATGGGCTGGTTATACAATAGCATAATTAATTAAATGAATTATTCTTAAAAAAATAATTTTAATTCCTCATTATGACCTATTACTATTTGTGAACATATATATTTATGGCAAAATATAGAAGAGATATTCAAATCGACAATTGTATGGATACTCAAAGAAGTCAAAAAGACAATGTGTAAATCAATTGGATAGTTAAATAAAATTGGTAAATGGTCAATTAATTGTCTACCAATATTTAAGTTACAATATTTATTTATTTTTATTTTTTTAAAGGGATAACAGGCATACATGGCTGATATAGTTTTCCTCCTTAAAAAAAATAATAAAATAAAAAAAATAAAAAACTCCGTATATGTTAGCACAATAAACACACGACTCATTGAGTTATATATCCCATTTTCCATTTTTTATTTTCCCCTTTCTAATATACTTCCTCAATCTCTTAATCTTCTTCAACTTTTGGGTTTCTCTATGTTCTTTATCCCTTTGTGGATTAGTACTTGAAAAATTATAAAGCCAATATTAGTTTCTCACATTGGCAATAGCCTTGTGTTCAGTAGCTGATTGTTCTTTGTCCAATGCCAAGGTATGTTTTCATGAACCAAGAATAAGGAAAAGTTGTGTGTTACTTCAGTCATTTGCATTCCTAATTTTGTAACTATTCAATGAATTTAATATTATTCTCAATTTTATAGTTATAACTATAATATTTTTTTAACGCGGCCTAAAACCCCTTTTTTTTAGTGTTATCATGCTACTTTGAAATTGAAATTGAAGGTTAGCAATAGTGTGATAAATAAATAAATGAAACTCAAAAAGGGGGGAAAAAAACAAAATAGGTAACATGGTTAAAATTTCAAGTGAAATTACAATTGCTTTTAGTTTTTTTTTTTTTTTGAAACACGTATTCTTTTAGTTGAATATATATAAAAACAATATTATAGAAATGACTAATGACATTGCTCTCTATTTTTTCAGTATTATGAAGGAAGCTGAAGCAAAGAAGTTAAGACAGTTTGATTGAGATTGATTGATGTAGACTTTTTCTTTCAAGTTTGAATATATCACTTCTCAATATATGTAGCTTTGCAATTGTTCTATTTGTGATGACTATCACCTTAGATATCCTATGTTCATGGCTCTTAGTTTGGATTTATTGTAAATAACTTAAATAAAATTTGCTATAGTCTAAAACCACTATTCGTCATTTCTAGCACTTATTATATCCATACTAGAAGTGCATCCCAAAAGGCTTTGTTTAGGTCTTTGTATTTGTTATTTGTCTATGACTCTATATATTAATTGGTGTAGGGATTACTTTGGTCAAGAATGAGTTGTGGACTACTGAGGATCTTTTAATTTACAAAAAATTATTGGGTTTGGTTTTTCATTTTTTCATTCTTAATCAAATTGGAACTTGCCACATGAAATTATTAGTCCATATGACCCTAAATTTCTTGAGGATTTTACTACATGTTAATATTTTATGCTTCAATATTGGGAGGTGTTGCACGATTTTGTGCATCGTCCAGTTTGTGATGCAACTTTTATAATCTATATATCTATATATATAATAATAGATAAACCTGAAAGAAAGTCCAGTTAGATTTCAAATTGGAATTAAATTAGAGTATAATTTTACGTCATGTGTCCCATCTAATCTAAGTTTTTAAATTTTTGTGCCAAGTGAGTTAATTTAATGTAAAAATTGGATTTCAATTAGAGTTTAATTTTGTGCCATGTGTCCCATTTAATCTATGTATTTTAAATTTTTTGTGTCAAATGAGTTAATTTAGTGTAAAAAATGAGGAGTCCAATATAAGTAAACCATAAAAAAAAAAAAAAAATTTGAATGATTTTATATTTATGAGCATTTTGTGTATAACTAAAAACAATTCAAGTTTATAAGTTATATATATATTAATAACCAAAGTTAAGAGAAAATCCAATTAAATTCTAAACTAGAGTTTAATTTTGCGTCACGTGTCTTATCTAATTTTTAAATTTGTGTGTCAAGTAAATTATTAGGTGTAAAAATTAAAGAGTCTAAATTCAATTAGATTCTAAATTGAATTTTAATTAGAGTTCAATTTTGCACATGTGTTCCATCTAATTAGATTCTAGATTATATATATGTAATAGCGATTGTTTTTAAATGTATCCATGCGTATGCACGGGGTTACATACTAGTATATGTAATAGATAAATACTGAGATATTATAAATTCACAACAACCATGAATTGATTTGTACAATTTTCAATATTAAATAGTTTATAATTGAGATTAAACTAGAAGCATAAATTAATGGGACATTATATATAAATACGTTTTTTTGTTAGTGACTAATATATGATATTACTATTTTTTTTTTTGTCATTACTTATTGTTGATACCTGTTTTCTTGACACATTTTCTACAAGCCTGACTTCATTGTGGGCTTAATTTATGTATTATACTTTATTTTATTCTTTTAAGCATGGCCCAAGCCCATGTGACTTATTGGAGGAAGTGAGGAAGTGTGGTTTGGAGGGTATGGGTTGATTCCTTTCGGACCTTTTGCATGAGCCCAACACGTGCTACCAAGTGGGCAAGGGACTCTGGTAGTACCTTAGGCTCATGGAGGAGATCTTGTACCTAAAATTTCCATCTCAAAAGAGCTTTTATGCTCTGGATGACTGTGCCCCTAATTTTCAGCCCAGCTCCATTTTCTACACCAAAACATAACTAACTCTAAGAAGAAGGCTGAACAGCCTAGCCCACTCAGCCACCCAAATGTAGTTTTCCAAGGCCTGTAAAGACGAGAGACAGTAGCCATGAAGAGGAAACAACTTTGTTTCCAAAATCATGTAAAAAGCAACCAAACATTTCCTTAAGCATAAAACATAATACACCAAGTCATAGAAATAGCATCTGAAAGGTCCAAGGCCTTCCTCCCAAATAAAAGACTGGTCACAAGCATCCCCTAAAGCTTGATATAAATATTCATCACCAGCCCACAAGGGAGGGAGGACGTTTTACCTAGAGACCTGAAATTTCAGAGCAAAAGCCCATTCAGCCAGTCAACAATCTCACAATTCCGAACCTTAAGGGTGGAAATATAGATATAGGAGAACCTTCTCTCTCTTCCTCACAGCCTCTCTCAATTTTCTCTTCTCGATGACTGTGGGTTGAAATTTCAGACCTGTTGAACCACGTTTTCCCCATAAAACTGAAACTTGAGAGCAAAAACCCACCGAGCCAGGAAATGTTCTCACAATTCTGAACTTTAGGGGTGGAAATATGGGAACAGGGGAACCTTCTCTCTCTTTCTCACAACCTCTCTCATTTTCCTCTTCTCGGTGACTGTGGGTCGAAGTTTCAGACCTATTATGTTTTCATACTTGTTCTACACTTTTATTATTAGCATTTTGATTCTCTCTTGTCAAAGCTAGGGGTGTGCATGGGTCGGGTTGAGGTTTTTTTACCCAACCCACCGTGGTGGGTCAAAAAAAATTCAACCAAACCCAATCAATCACATATATCCAACCCAACCCACATGGGTTGGGTTGAACCCATGGGTTGGACAATTTTTTTTTATTACTATTATTATTAAATTGAGCAGAAAAAAATTATATCATACTTACCACCTGAATTGATAAACAAAATATGCATTAATATATAAAATAATATTCCAACTTAGTTGTAAACAAAATATGTTTAAGTATCTAATTGAGTTGATAAACAAAATATAAATGAACTAGTATCCAAATTCACTTATAAACAAAATATACATGAGTTTCTAACTCAGTTATAAACAAAATATATCTAAAATTTTTAATTTTTATTATTATTAATTATATAATATATTTAAATATATATTAAAAGAACTAATAGAATTTATATTATATATGATAGTAGGAGCTGAAGAAGTGCTCTACAATTGGTTTTTTTAAAAATTTTATTAAATATATAATATATTTTAAATATATATTAAAATATCTGTGGGTTGGGTCGGGTTTGGCGGGTTTGTAATTTTATGACTCAAACCCAACCCAACCTGCTATAAAATTTTTTTTGTAACCCAACCCAACCTACCAAGCCCTAAAAACTGACCCAACTCGGCGGGTTGGGTCAGGTTTGGTGGGTTGGCGAGTTTTTTACACACCCCTAGTCAAAGCACTATTAGCCTTTTATTCATTATACATTTGGAATTTTGGGCTTGATTCTCCACAATAAACACTTCTAAAGAACCCAAGGGGAGATTTGGACCATTCTTGCATTTTCAACCCTTGTCGCAAAACGTCCCCGACACTTTTATTTTATTAGTCTAAATAACTTAAACCAAATACATAACATATAAATTGGCATTAATAAAATCCCCTGGATCGCACGGGTTAAAGACTATATCTAATACTATATTTAAAAGCAAAAGCTTTTTTCTACAATTAAGGTGGTTTTGACACTTTCTAAAAAAAAAAAATGTGGTTTTGACACGTAGGAAAAATATCCATCTGAATTTTTGCCATGTTTACGATTAATATATATATATATATATATATATATATATATATATATATATATAAGCAGAGACCTCATGTGAGAGTGCACGAGGTCCTTCCATATGATGCTCTAATTTTGAATTTAAATTATTTTTTTACCCCTTTTTATTAAGTTATTTTTATTGTTACTAAAAATTTCACATTAACTTATTTTTACTGTTATCTCGTTAATTGTCTAAGCTTATACCACACATTTCTCTCTTTTTCATGTCTTTTAGCATACCCATTGTTTTAGTATTAAAATAAAAGAAAAAATAATAATAATTGAGGACTAATAGTAATAACTAACTAGATAATGCCCTAGGGAGAGATAGAGAGACATGAAAATGTTGTGGATTGTTAAATGAAACGCATTTTTTCACTATTTCCAAAAAAAAAAAAAAAAAAAAAAAAAACTAAGGTTGATAAAACATTTGTAATAGAGAGAAAGAGGAATCTAAGGGGTTGCCATCTCTGTCCTATTGGCCTCCCACCACCATCAAGCCACTACAGGTAATTTTTTATTTTCATTTTTAATTGGAGGCTTAAATATGATTTTAGTTTGGGTAATTTGGTTGGATATGTTTTTTTTTTTTTTTTTTTGGTATATAAATAGAGAGAATATTTGGTGTACAATGTAAAGTCATATTCTGCCATGATTTTAAATTATCATAAGACATATGCATACACACTTGCCCACATCATGTCTTAATGTCGCACTATTAATGAGTGGAAAATGTTGAGAAAGTTGGACATACGTTCATTTCATGGGGGAATGAGCGGACTAAACATATTTAGGATTTCTATGTAGTTAGTTAGACAACGTTTTGAAGAATTAAGGAAAATAGCATCTCGAGTTTTAGAAAATCGAGATCCATATTAGAAATCGAGTCTGAAAGACTCGCCTTGTAAGTGTGAAGGTGCCACATAGATCTCAAGTCTTTAAGACTCGAGTTTTATGCAAAAAAAATTTCACCTATAGCAGCGTTTTTAAGCCTTACAGTGACGTTTTAAAGCTCTATAGCGGCGTTTTTCTGCAAAAAAATTTTTGTAAGTACCAGGTTTAAGGGGCCCTATAGTGGCGTTTTTAAGCCCTATGTGACGTTTTAAAACCCTATAGCAACGTTTTTCTGCAATTTATGGAAATCGAGTCTTTAAAACTTGATTTTCACATTGATTTTTTTCTCACTTTAAACCACTTCTCTTTCAAATCGAGACTTAAAAACTCGAGTTTTATCTTAGAACTCGAGTTTTAGACACTTGAGATGCTAGTTTTCAATATTGTTTTGAAACGTGACAACTAACTAAAATTTTTAATATTTATTGTTATTTAGAAAAAAAATTCTTCATTTCATGGTATGTAATATGTGGATATAACACAAATTAGTTGATTTTCATGGTCCTGATATTATTTTGAATTTATTTTTGGTTTCATGATTAAAAAAAAAAAAAAAAAAAAATCTTATCCTGAAAAGGCTACAAATGTACTGTGAAGCTACTAAACTAAAATTTGATATCACAAAATGTATATATGTATTTACTCTAATTTAGTTTACTTTTTTCCTTAGGACAAAACTTAGGTATAGTCCTTTAAGTATTGTTTCTTAGATTCCTCTCTTAAGATTCAATCATGTAACTATTTAATTAAAAAATATACTTCTATCTCATTAAAAAAAAACTCACATAGCATAATTTTTAAAGGGAATCCTAAGAAACAGTACTTAAGTACTGTACCTAAGTCTTGCCATTTTCTTTATATATATGTACAACATTTTCTAAAACCATTTTATATAAAATATTACAAAATTATCTTTACATTGCACGGGCAACTTACTAGATATGATAATAACTCGTGCTCTTTTTTTTTTTTTTTTTTTTTTTTTTTTTTTCTTGATTAATATAATAACTTGTACTTGATTTTTATTAACTGCTCCTTCGTATACCATAACTACAATTTATTATGTGGGTTCCAGTTAATTCAATTAGTAAAATCTGTGATGGTTGAATAAGAGATATGAGATTTAATTCCCACATACACTAAAAACTGATTGGTATCTTAATCTAATGATAAAGAGTTATTATCAAGAGTGGACGCTATATGTTGAAACTATCTCAAAAAAAAAAAAAAAAAAATCCATCTATTCTATTTTGGGCCTTGAATGGATGGGAGTTGTATTGGGCTTGAAATATGGAAAGATTATACGGCCCACATAACTTTTTTTTTTTTTTTTTTGGTATTGTATGGGCTAAAGTATTTTTGAAGCAGCGAACCATTTCTTTTGGACTGTTCTCTTGATTTTGGGCATTTTTTAAGGGTATTAGTAATTATTATATGCCTTCTATGGTATATTTACGATATTAGCAATAATTTTATATATAATATATATAACCGCCCTAATTGACCGCCCCTTCTTAGCCTTGCGATATATATACGCATAGATATTCAGAGTTTCTAACTTGTTCCTGAAAAAAAGTTTCTAACTTAACTCTGAGTTTGAGACTTCTTATATTCATCAAACATTCATCAAAAAGTTTCATAAATTTTTTTTTTTTACATTCATCAAAAAGTTTGAGACTATCAAACATTCATCAAAAATTTCTTACTACTTCCTACGTGTATATAGAAAAGGGAAAGAAACTTCTTTGATTTCCTGAAACAATGGAGATGGTGGGGTTTCGATATGATCCTACAGATGAAGTGTTGATGAAGATTTTAATGAAGAAGGTCAACAATGCTGAACAAACTCACCTAAATCATCATTTTAATTTTATTGTGAATGATAGTGAGATATATGGCAAAATTCCTCCATGGGAAATATATGATTCTCATAATCACTATCATTTACACACTTTCCACCGCAAGCTATACGTCTTTACCGACCTCAAAACAACAACCGGCAATCGTGTGTGCAGGGCTGCCGCTTGCGGAACCTGGCTTGTGAAAAGCAAGCCCAAAAGAATGTATGATTCTCAGGGCAATGTTATTGGGGTCGACAGGATGCTCTTTTAAGGCCAAGGATCTTCATTCGGGCAAATTCGATAAAACTAATTGGATAATGCACGAGTTCTCCTTGGCAAATCAGGAATTTGGAAGAATAAACACAGTCCTCTGTGTCATCTATAAACTAAATAAAGGGTCAGGGTCAGGGTCAGATTGTGAGGAGGCCAACGGAAGAGGTCTCAAAAGAGCTTTTTCTTCTACTACAGATGCTGCTGCTGTGATTTCACTTGAGCCTGAGCCCATGATGCCTAGTGCTGATGATGAAGCGTTTGCTGCATGGGTTTCTGGATGTTTTTCTTCTACTGCCGCTGCAGCTGAAGAGGCCTTAACCTTCAATACAACTGGTTTGATGTCACATGGACAAGAAGATGCCCAAGCCCAAGAACACAAAAAAAGACGGTTGGATGCTGTTGTTGATGCTGATGCTTTTACGGATATAGAGTTTGCTGCATGGATAACTGATCCCACATTCCCAGATGAACCATTGAGTCAAATATTTTCTGATCTACCACCCCTGGTTGAAGTATGCAGTCAATCCAAATCAGACTCTGTTGCTGATGCTGATTTTGATGCGTTAATTACTTCATTAATTTATGATCTGACACAATCCGATGAAGCATGGAGTAAAATCTTTTGTATATGAGAATTCTTTTTCTTCTCTTTTAGGCTTGCACAGATTTTTTGTTCTTCTCTTTTCAGTTTATAGTTAGCATGTCTATAGTTAGAACTCTGGCAAATGGGTTGTTAGCAATGTAGCTTATGAATTGAAGGATTGTACAAAAACTTGTTCTGATGGTGAAGGAGCTATTTGTCAACTCAAAGTTATAAACTTCTTATGCTTTCTTCTCTTATTTGCAATCTTTATGTTTTGATATATAAATATGTTGTGAAGGTTTAGATATAGTGTGACTCATTATTTCTTGGTTTCATTTATCACATTTTTTTTCATTCTCTTTCCCTCTTAGCAATACTTGGATGCTATTGGTTAGTTTTTATTTATTTATCTATTTTTTTCAGTGATTGATTTTAAGGTGCAATTCCAATTTCCCTTGTAACTAAAGATGATTTTGAAAGTTTTGGAGCTTAACAGAGTATTCAACAATGGCGGAAAAACTAAGAACCAACAAATGAAAGAGAGAGAGAGAGAGAGAGAGAGAGATATCTGAAGAGAATTAAAATGAAAATGTATTTCCACACTTAAAAAAATACAATCATCAAGTTTGGTTATATAGTATAATTACATGAAGATGATACCAGAAACTAATCTAACTGAACATAACTAACTCCATATTATGTGGCGCGGATTAAGGGTTGACAGCTGGAAGGTGGTTATGACAGCTTGAAGCCAGAGCTGGACTATTGAGAGCTTGACCAAGCACTGAAGATGACTTTGAAGCTTGATGAGGAAACAGAGCACTGGAAGGTTTGACTCACAGACAATCTCTCCAAAACGACCCGTTTCATTTAAACATAAACTAGACTAACTTAAACGACATAGTTTCTAATATGAAACTAGCCGTTTGAGTCTTCTTCTTCTATTCTCATCTTGTGCACTGTATTAGTATCATCACTATCTTTAACATCCCCCCTCAAAACCATGGGGTCAAGAGACACCATGATTTTGGAGCGAAGAAAAGCAAATTGGGAAATGGATAAACTCTTTGTAAAGACATCAGCGAGTTGATCACCGGTTGCAATGTACTTGATTTGGATGTCTCGTCGCAAGACCTTTTCCCGAACAAAATGGTAGTCAACCTCTATATGTTTTGTATGAGCATGAAAAACAGGATTGGAGGCAATGGCTAGAGCAAAAACATTATCACACCAGAGCTTGGGAGGAGCAGAAAGATAGATACCAAGATCCTTCAAGACCTGGCGAAGCCAATAGAGTTCAGCAGTGGTGGTTGCCAATGCTCTATATTCAGACTCAGTAGAGGAACGAGAGACAGTATCTTGTTTCTTGGCACTCCAAGTGATTGGATTAAAACCAAGATACACAATATAACCAGTAATGGAATGTCTATCAAATGGATCTCTGGCCCAATCTGAATCAGAGAAAGCAGATAAGGAAAAGGGACCAGGTTGAAGTAAAATGCCATGATTCAAAGTACCATTAACATATCGGATAATTCTCTTGGCAGCAATTAAGTGTGCATCAGTTGGATGAGACATAAACTGGCAAACTTGCTGGACTGCAAAGCTTAGATCAGGTCTAGTAAAAGTTAGATAGTGGAGAGACCCAACCAAGCTCTTATACTCATGAGGATTAGAAAGCAAAGACCCATTAGTTGGAGACAACCTGGTATTAGGAGCAGATGGGGTACGAGTAGGCTTGGAAGAATGCATATTGGCCTTGAGCAATAAATCCTGTGCATACTTAGTCTGAGACAGAAAAAGACCCTTGAAAGATCTTGTAATTTGAAGACCAAGGAAGTAATGAAGAGGGCCTAAATCTTTAAGCTCAAAGGCTGAACTGAGCTGTGCAATTAAAGAGGATAAGAACTGAGGATTGTTCCCAGTGAGAACTATGTCATCAACATAGACTAAGAGATATACAACCAAGGAGCCTTGTCTGAAAATGAACAAAGAAGAATTAGAGAGGGAAGCTTGAAATCCCAGATGCAAAAATTCAGTAGAAAACCTCTCAAACCAGGCCCTAGGGGCTTGTTTAAGGCCATAGAGAGACTTGAGAAGCTTGCAGACATGGTTAGGGTGTGCTGGATCAACATACCCTGGCGGTTGGACCATGTAAACCTCCTCTCTAAGAAAAGCATGCAGAAAAGCATTGCTCACATCAAGTTGCCTCAGTGGCCAATTGAATTGGACAACAAGGGATAGAATGATCCTCACTGTGGGAGGCTTGACAACAGGACTGAAAAGTTTCATCAAAGTCAATTCCAAATTGCTGGTGGAACCCCTTGGCAACAAGTCTAGCTTTATACTTGTTAATGGAACCATCACTATTTCTTTTAAGTTTGAACACCCATTTACATCCCACTACATTTTGGGAAGGAGAAGGAGGAACCAGAACCCAAGTGCTTTGCCTGTGAAGAGCATCAAACTCAGCAGCCATAGCAGAACACCATTGGGGATGCTGAATTGCTATTTTGTAGGAGGGAGGTTCAGTGAGGGTGTAATCAGGCTTGGGAGGAGAAGGAGCCTTCTTGGATGGAGCACACTGGATTGAATCAGTCATGACAGCAAGCACCTTTGGTTGGAAAATGCCATCCTTTGATCTAGTGATCATGGGATGAGTGTTACTAGCAATAGGAACCTGAATAGGGACAGTGGAAACAGGAGGAGGACTAATGTGTGGAGAGATAGGAGAATGTGTATAGAGTGGTGTAGCTGTATGGGATGTATCAGTAGGCTGTGTAGCAGTAAGCAGTGTATCAGGAGGTTGTGCAGAAGGTGATGTAGCAAAAGATTATGTAAAAGATGGTGTAGGCTGTGTATCAGTAGGCTGTGCAGACGGTGATGTAGCAGAAGACTGGACAAAAGGAGATGTATCAGAAGGTAAATGAGTGGACTGTGTAGGTATAAAAGGTATAGGAAAGGGAGGTGAAGTGGAATGTATGCCAGAGGCTTGGGATGTACCAATGGATAAAGCAAGAGAAGAAATAAATTCATGTTCATTAAAGTGCACATGTCTTGAGATATAGATTCAGGAATTGACAGGGTCTTGACAGATATAGCCTTTTGAATGAGCAGGATAACCAAGAAAAATGCAAGGGGAAGTATGTGGTAAGAGTTTGTGAGCATTGTAAGACTTGAGCAAAGGAAAACAGATGCAGCCAAAGGTTCTAAGATATGTAAGATCTGGTTTAGACTTGAATAAGACTTCCCAAGGAGTAGAATTATGAAAAGTTGGAGTGGGAAGTCTGTTGGTAAGATGAACTGCTGTAGAAACAGCATAGGACCAAAAAATTGGAGATAATTGTGAATGAGAAAGCAAGGTAAGAGCACACTCCACTATGTGTCTATGTTTTCTCTCAGCAACTCCATTTTGCTGGGGAGTATGTGGACAAGAAAATTGATGAGTAATACCATGTGAGGAACAGAAATGCTTGAATGCATTTGAGGTATATTCCCCACCATTATCTGATCTCAAGATTTTGATCTTAGAATCAAGTTGATTTTCAACAGAAGCTTTAAAGAACTTAAAGACTTCAAGAACATCTGATTTGTGTTTAATAAGATAGAGCCAGGTAAACTTGGAATAGGCATCAACAAAAAGAACATAATAATGGAAATCATTAGAGGATTTGATAGGGGCTGGACCCCAAACATCAGAATGTACTAATTCAAGAGGCTTAGATGCACGAAATTCTGATAAAGGGAATGAAAATTGATGCATTTTACCACTTAAATAATGCTTACAATGAGAAAGAGTTTTATTAGAACTTGAAGTACAGACTCTATCAATGGAAGATAAAGCAATATTCAGTACTTTATCACTTGGATGTCCTAACCTATGGTGCCACAACAACCATTTATTTGGTTTGTTTACATGAAAGCTTGAATGAACTAAAGGAAGAGTAGGAGCAGTAGAAGGATGAGTCTGACATGAAGAAACAGATTTGAATGGAGAAGATGGCTTGATGAAATTCTTGGAGTAGATTGGATAAACACCATTCTCACTCAAGCCCTTGTAAAGGAGTCTCCCCGTAGGAATATCCTGAATTTTGATGATATTGGCATCAAAGTAACAAGAACAGTTATTATGGAGGCAGAATTTGTGAACTGAAAGTAAATTCATAGCAATTCTTGGTACATGAAGTACATTTTTAAGAAGAAACTTGTGATATTTGGTATGTAAGGCAGTGTTACCTATGTGATTGATGGGCAAAGATTGGCCATTTCCAACTGTAACCTGCTCAGGTCCCTTGTACTGAGATTGAATAGACAAATTGTTTAGGTTTGCTGTGATATGATCCGAGGGGCCAGAGTCAGCCAGCCACGGGTCCTGGTTGTTAGTGATGACAGCACTGGATGCACTAGCCATAGCAGCAAGTTTTGTGGGAGGGTGCTTGCCTTGGTAAGCAAAGTTCATCCTGTGGTAGCAATCTAATGCCTGATGACCAGACTTGCCACAAATTTGACAAGATGGGCGTTCATGCTTGAAACCTTGTGAGGTATTCTGAGAAGGAAATTTCTAGGAATGAAATTCATGAGGAGAGAAATTGTGAGACCTTTGAGAGAAATTATGAGAGCTCTGAGAAAGATTGTGAGGTGAAAATTGTTGACTTCCACCATGACCGAATCTGCCTCCATTTCGTCCTCTAGAGTTATTGTTTCTTCCTCTCCCCCTTCCTAAACTATGATTCTGATAAGAGGTATTAGTACCTTGTTTACCATGAGAGGCAAACATAGCAAGAGAGCTAGAAACTGAATCCGAGTGGTCAGTCATAGCTTGTTCCTCACTTTGCAAGATAATTGCAAGTTGCTCATAAGTAATTGGATCACTCCTAGTCCGAATTTCAGAGCAGAATAGTCCGAATTGCAGAGCAGAAATGAGCAAATTCTCTAGGGAGTCCTCTGAGCACAATGCATATCAATTCTTCATTGTCAACTGGCACCCCTACAGCAAGAAGCTTGTCACGAGCAACTTTGATCTTTTGCAAAAAGGAATTCACAGATTCATTGCTCTTCTTGATCCCTTGAAGTTCAAGCTTAAGGTTCAAGATATTAGCTCTTAAAGTGGAAGTGAATCTCTGCTCCAATGTATTCCATACTTCCCTTAAGCTAGTGACACCAACGACAATTGAAAAGACCTGTGGAGTAAGAGTTGAATTGATCAAGGATAGGAGTGCCTTATCCCTGATTTTCCATGCTTGAAACTCAGAATTAGCAACTGACGTTGCATTTCTTGCTACATCAAGAACGAAAGGTGATGGTGTTGAAGCAGTACCATCAATATGTTCAATTAAGGAATATGCTTCTAGTATAGTAACTAGTTGATGCTTCCATGGGATATAGTTGGTGTAGTCAAGTTTGATTGACATTAGCTTTGACATGCTGGATAGTAACAGTAATGATAATGGAGTTGAGATTACAGTTGTAGAAGGAATGGAGGTAGTATGAGTTGGAGTTGTGTGCACAGATTGTGCTGTGTCATTTGGATTTGTAGAAGCCATAGATCTTGGCTTTGATACCATGAAAGTTTTGGAGCTTAACAGAGTATTCAACAATGGCGGAAAAACTAAGAACCAACAAATGAAAGAGAGAGAGAGAGAGAGAGAGAGAGAGAGAAAGAGAGATTTTTGGAGAGAATTAAAATGAAAATGTATTTCCATACTTAATAAAATACAATCATCAAGTTTGGTTATATAGTATAATTACATGAAGATGATATCAGAAACTAATCCAACTGAACATAACTAACTCCATATTATGTGGCGCGGATTAAGGGTTGACAGCTGGAAGGTGGTTATGACAGCTAGAAGCCAGAGCTGGACTATTGAGAGCTTGACCAAGCACTGAAGATGACTCTGAAGCTTGATGAGGAAACAGAGCACTGGAAGGTTTGAATCATAGACAATCTCTCCAAAACAACCTGTTTCATTTAAACATAAACTAGACTAACTTAAACGACATAGTTTCTAATATGAAACTAGCCGTTTGAGTCTTCTTCTTCTATTCTCATCTTGTGCTCTGTATTAGTATCATCACTATCTTTAACAGATTTCTGGTCACTCTAAGCACCTTGGAAATTGAATGAATACATATGAAAGCTTGAAATTTAAACATTTTATGATTACATAATTATCTTGTCTGTGTTGCAATTTCTCATTGTCAGTGAAATCTCCATGTTTGACTTAAAAAAAGAAACATTATAAAATAAATTTAGAGAATTTCTAACATATGATGCTTTATTATCTGTAAATATTTTCTCTTTTGGGAATTAGTTTAAAATCTACTCATAGCTTCATTGCCTAATAATTAAAGCTAGAAGAAGTTTCATAGCATGCGTATTATTCTAGAACTGTTTATGAAGGTTGCCCATAATTGTTTCAACATTATCATTATCATATTATGTGGCATTGTGAGTATTCTAGGGAATTATGGTATACGGGTTTGTGCCTATTTGGCTTGCAATGGGTTATGCCTCGCCGTGTAGTGGACTTGCTGGCTGGTTGGATAGGTCGGTGTGGTAAGTTCAGGAGAGGCAATTGCTGGGAGGCCATTCCTTTGTGCCTTATGTGGATCATTTGGTGTTAATGGAACAATCGGGCTTTTGAAGGAATTAGAACATAACGCAGAACAATGGAGCTCAAGATGATTATTTTAAGATCTTTGTTTTGGCTGGATGGCTGAAACATCTATGTACTTGAGATCCAGTTTTTTCAATTTTCTAGACTCTTGTAATATGGCATAATCTGCTGTTCCGGTACGCAGCTTGTGTACCAAAGGTGCATTTATTCATTCTAATTAATTTTCTTATTTACCTATTAAAAAAAAAATTTAATTGGAATCTCCTCCCTTTTTTGTATTTGTGTGTGCGTGATGATAAAAATTATTTATGGTCTTTATAGTATCCGATGCTCTCTCACTATTTTCTTCCTCAACTTCAGTCTTGATGTTTATGAGAATCCTCAACTTCCGCTGCTCTTTTACTTATGCTACATGAACAATCATGAATTTTCAAACCTGTCATTTATTTGGCTAGTATTCCTATCACCCTCTTTGTATTGATGCAGTTCCCCTTTCTTGTTGCCATGGCAATTTCAACTTACAGACCTAGCATCTTCGATAGGAAAATGAAGCGTTAGTTTTAACATATTCATTATGTGTTTTACTTATATGATGTACTAGTGTCCTGTTAATAATTGGCATATATCAGCCAAACATGAAGATTTTTCTTTCTTCATACTTTTTCTCAGTTATCCAAATAATGGGACATTCTCTCCTTTTCTTTGTTGAGATGTCTCTTAGCCTTCATTAGATAATCCCCACAATCACAAGACCCAATGAAATGTTGAGACTGAAGACAGTAAAAATCAGCTGAAACATCAAGAAAGTGCTGCTCAAAGTCTTCTTTGTAAACAGAAGAACCTAAATCTGTTAGAATCTTTATAATATTCCTCATTAAATCCCTATTTATAACTTCACCACCATTCCTTGCTCGATGAACAACTCAAGAAGTGTATCCTGAAGCCTAGTCTGGGGAATGACAATATCTCTCCACAAATTGAACCCAAGCTCACAAATAGGAGTTTTGTGGGTGTTTGGGATGAAAGTTTTTTCCATGTACATCATTACATCTCGGATCGTTTCCAATGCCTTCTTATAATCTGCCCATTTCCTGTTCAGCTCTTCCAATAATAACTATCCTTGAGCATATTGAATCAATTTAGATATTTCGCTTAGATAAGAAGTCATAGTCATCACAAGACCAGAGTAGAGTTGCTCTCCAAATTTGTGTAGCACCATATTAAAAGCATGCCTGAATGTATTCAGAATCTTAAACATCAGAAATATGAAGTTTTCTTATGTAAAAAATAATAATTTCAGCATCTCACATATTTAATAATATAAATCCAATAGAATTCTAGTAGCTTTGCCACTAAAAAAAAAAAGTTACTTTACTAGGATAGATGATGTGGAAAGATACATGCTACTTATAAGAGAACTCTTAATGCTGCCACAACTAGCAGGACCTTGCAAAAAATGCCATAGGATTGACTCTATCAAACCAAGTTATAAGTCCTTTTGTGATATTATGCTTCATGGCACAAAATGACGAGCTTCCAAGAACAAAATAGATGAAGAGCTGATGGAACGAGAATCTTGAGACGTCAATGAAGATACATAAAAATAGAATAAGTTGATAAACCAATCCATGAGTTGCTAACAATTTGAAGAATTGCCAATTCTAAACCAAAAGAAACATATTTAA
This sequence comes from Quercus parvula, assembly GCA_030820535.1. Taxonomy (NCBI): domain Eukaryota; kingdom Viridiplantae; phylum Streptophyta; class Magnoliopsida; order Fagales; family Fagaceae; genus Quercus; species Quercus parvula. Next base: position 43,200,734 of record JAUAME010000003.1, read on the forward strand.
ATGGGAGGATACATTTTATTGAAGTTAAATAACTAGGATAACAGAATGAACAGAAAATTTGGTAACTTCAATATGAGACAATCCATGGTAAAAATTATAACAAGGAAAAAAAAAGGTTAGGAAAACAAGATTGCCAAAATCAACAATATAATTACCAAGGCAATTGATGACATAGAAACGCCCAAAACTCCAACCTTTGACTTTGATATAGGACTCTTGTATCCAGTTAAGTCTATAGATAAAGACCAAATTTCCACTTTTAAAATACTAATAAAATTAAAATAAATCACAACTTATCTCCAACATAAAGCCCACTGCTTAGAAATTTAATTCCACCAGCCCACTTCTTATAAATTAAATTCCACCATAAAGTCCAAATCCAAGCATTTTCAATAGAAAACCCTTGAAAATCATGGTTATAGGTCTTTGTATTTCCTTCCCTTTTGTTGAAAATCACAGTTACCTCAACTTTTTGTATTCAACATGTCAGATTTTGTTCCTTCCCCTTCCCCACCATTTGTTTCTCATGCAAATTTAGTCCCTTTCCCTTCCCCACCTTTTAACGGCAATCTCTTTGTCTTCCTCCCTCCTCTCCTCGCAGTATATAAATACTAACAAAAGCTGGATGATTCAATTAAGGTATCTCTGAATCCCAGATTTTTGTGTGTGTGTGTGTGTGTTGTATTCTTTTGCTTGATGTTTTTAATTCCCTTTTTACATTTTGTTACTGCCTCTTTTGTGCTATATACCAATGGTAATTTGATTAGAGTTTTCAATACTGTAGCAGCTTTCCTTTGTGATTGTGGGATGAGAAATCTGTGCATGTATCAAATTTTCTACGTCAGCAACAATTTTCTACAGATATGCAATGGACTAGAGTAGATCACCCATGCCTCCTCCTCAATCTCGTCTCCAGCAACGCCTTTCCCTTTGTTTTCCTCCATGGTTGCCATTCCTAAAAATAAAATAAAAAAAGTTCAGAATTTGGATGACTTAAATAGTCAATAAAAGAAAAAAGAGAAGAAAAAACTCATGTCTTTGGGTGGTAAGCTCATGGGCAAGCGCTTCTTCGGTGGGTTCAGGTTTAAGTCCCCAACTTGCAAGATGGTGAAGTATCACCAAGCAATGAAATATCCTATCCACAAAGGAACGAGCTTGCTAGACATGGTCTAGTTAGAACTTGGATAGAGTAGGTCATCTCATAGTTGCAAAAGAGAAAAAAATTAGACAAGTATGATAAGGAAAAATAAAGCAAGGGGTGGAAAATAACATACCCTCTAGATGAAGATGACCCATTTCACCAGTATAAGGAGGAAATGGATCCCTACCTACTTCAACAGGGTTTCTTGCCTAGAACCCAAAGACAGAGAAAAACTTCGTCTTCCATCTCTTATTAGGCGCGGGGAGAGACCTAACCAACCTACAGTTGGAACCCCTCGCTAAAAACTGATAAAAGCCCAAGGACTGGCTAATCTCAAAGGGCTTATAATAGTAAAGAAACTCGTCCTCTTAAAGAAACTCGTCCATAGTAAGAGGACGGTTTCCTTCTAAAACTACTCTCCATAACACTTGTATGGATACAATGAGCCTTCATGCATTGGGGTTAAGCTGGTTTATACCGATACTTAGCTTGTGAAGAATCTCCCTAGCAAAAGCGCTGAGAGGCAACCTAAGACCCCCCAACAAGTAAGCCTCGTATATACCAACTCTAAGACAAGGGGAAAAACACCATTCACCTCGGACAACTAGACGAGGATTTAGATCGTCTAGGATCTGATACCAACTCTTAATGGAACCTAGTTTTTTCTCATCTATCTTAGAAGGAACACCTACTGCGCAGCAATATAAGATATCCTCCTTTTCACCTGAAGAGGGGATGGATGCTGGTACGCGAAAGGACAGGCTAATCGACGAACTTGACGCCATCCTCTGCCTTAACTCTTCCTGGAAAACCTCTAAAGGAACCCCAGGAACCACATACAGGTAATGCTTGCTTGAAGAACTACTCACACTACTGTCACCCCCACTACTACTACTATTATTGCTCTCATCATGATATTCATCTGTCTCCCTCTCATCGCCGTTGCTAGACGAGGACACTATGATAGCAATTTTGTAAAAGAATAAGTTAAGAAGGAAACCTATATATGGAGAAAGGAGGGTTCCTAATTCTAGACGAAGACGACTAAGGATGAGAGGAAACTTCTAGACGGTGCGCAGGACAACTGATGTCACGGAAGGAAATATGAGAAATGTGAGAGGGTAAGAGGGGTATTCTCCTATTCATAGCCAACAAGATGGGACACTGAAGCGAAACTTACCAATTAAAATGTGCCATATGGCACAATTTTGAAAAACAAAGCGACACAACCTAAAAGCCTCTAAGATTAAGCCACGTGTCAACTTCCTTGGCACATCCCCTGAATATTCCTTTAATAAGTAATTAATGATTTAAAAAACAATGATGGCTTGGACGACATAAGGACAAAGGGGCAACTAATGGGGACTAAGTGAAGGATATTCGTCCATGGTGGTTGTGCATAGTCATCACGTCCATAACTTGATCACATCCGTAAAACCTTAAGACGAGGAGAACAAGGACATTGTACTTAGGAACAATACATGTCCCTTTATAAGAAGATCAGGTTAGTCGTCCATAGCACAAAAGCAAGGACGACTAAATAATAGTTGGTGAATCCTACAAAAGAACTTCTCATAAAGTTCCTTATGATCTGACCATAACATGCTACTCTTATAACGTGGAAGGAGTTCCTTGTAATTCGCTCTACGTACTCCATTTACCCATTTTCTTCATTAACTACTCACATCACCCACGATGGTAGTGAATCCGAACAAGTAGACCCACTCCAAACTCTCTATAAAAGAAGCAAGTCCCATTCACTCGAGGTAAGTTCTACTATTCATAGTTTCCCATCCTTGTGTTCTAGAGAGAAAATTGACTTAACCATCAGAGGATCCTTGGCCGGGTTACACCCATCACTATAACTTGAAGCATTCCAGCCTACTGATTTTCGTGCATCAGCAGTTGGTGCTGTCTGTGGGGAGACGAGTTAGTTAAATTTCTAAGTATTAACTTCTTAGCTTTGCAACACAAAAAGACTGCATGGTTCGAACTAGGTTGATGGCCACCAGTCCAGGACACTAGAAGAATGGAAACGCCTCCAGTCACCCAAACCGTGCACTAGCACCCCCTGATGACCATCCAACAACAATTACAGTCCATGGCAGCAACAATGGCAGAATTGACGCAACATAACTAGGTGTTAACTAGATAAGTTAATAGACAGTGTCAATAGCGACGTGGTGAAGAACAAGGCTAGAATTCAGAGAATGAAGGGGTTGAGAATAATGTTGAAGGAGACCAGTCCAAAGGTACCGTTACTTGTAGGGTACCACATTTGGAAAGTGAGATGGACCAAATGAAAAGAGCTGTGGAAGAGATGAAGGATTCCATGAGGAGAGAAAATCATGTGGATGACCTCGTCCACAGGATTGATTCCCCCCCTCATTGCGTCCATCATGAGTCATCCCCCACCTTCCAATCTCAAAATGCCTACCCTAGACTCATATGATGGGACGCGTGATCCTTGCGATCACATTGCTATGTTCAAGACAACCATGCATCTCCAAGGTGTTTTAGATTAAATCATGTGCAAAGTCTTTCCTACCATGTTGAAAGGCCCGACCAAATTATGGTTTGGTAAGCCTCCAACAAACACCATAACTTCATTTTAGGAGTTAAGTTAGTTGTTCGTCAACAACTTTGTAGGGGGACAAAGGCAAAACCATTCCTCGTCTAGCCTGTTAAACATAGAATAAGGAGAAAATGAAAGCCTGCATACTTTCATCAGCCGTTTTAACAGAGAAGCCTTGTTGGTGGACGAGATGGATGACAAGATCCTCTTAGCAGCTTTCTATAATGGTGTCAGTTCAGACTTGTTATTCATAAGTTGTACAACCAGGAGTCGTAGATGATGGTTGAATTGATACATTCAGCCCAAAGTTTCATGAACGCAGAAGATGCGATCATTGCTAAGAAAAAGAAGATAGGTGAACGGTTGGGCAATGGTTATATACACCATCTAGACTAAGGCCCTCGTCCAAAGGGTCGCGACGGCAAGAAGGCAGGGTCATCCTCAGGACGATACTCCAACTACACTCCTTGAATACTATGCTTGACCCAAGTGTTAATGCAGATTGAAGACGATCCATCCTTGAAGTGGCTCGAGAGGATGAAAGGAGATCCTAGCAAGCAGAACAAAAGCAAGTATTATCGTTTTCACCGTGACCATAGACATGATACAAATGAATGCTATGACTTGAAGCAGCATATTGAAACTCTCATTAAGCAGGGAAAGTTAAAAAACTTTCTCGAGCGAGACCATGAGGACGAGAGACAGCCAATGAAGGGAAAAGCAGAAGAGCTAGCACGTCAACTGCTTCGAGAAATAAGGATCATTGTAGGGGGTACATCAACAGGAAGTTTGTCCAAAGCCAAGAAGACCTACCTGTGGGAAGTCCAGAATGTTCAAATATCTAGATGACCGCTAAGGATGATCAGAGCAGATGAACCAGCCATTGTTTTCATGGATAAGGATGCAAGACGACTGCACTATCCTCATGATGATGCGATTGTCATTACTTTGGTGATTGTAAATTATACAACTAGAAGGGTTTTAATAGATAATGGGAGTTCAGTAGACATCCTCTACTATCCAGCCTTCCAACAACGTCCACCTACCACTTGTTTATCAAGTTCCCGACGGAGTATGGCATTGGAAAAATACAAGGAGATCAATTTGCTGCTAGAGAATGTTATTTAGCAATTTTGGCCATGGATGAGCTAAAGTAGACAATGAACATTGGCTGAGCCAATTGAGGTATTGGAAGATGTACCGTTGGACGAGTCCAACTAGGAGAAGTATACCAGGATTGGGACGAGTATGGGGGAGAAGATGAAGTAGGATCTCATTGGATTCCTAAAAAAAGCACATATGTTTTTGCTTGGAGTTATGAAGACATGCCTAGTATTGACCCCCATGTGATTACTCATCGTTTAAATGTGTCCCTGTCTTACAAGCCAATCTGTCAGAAGAAGAGAGTGTTTGCCCCAGAACAAGATAATGCCATCAAAGAAGAAGTTCATAAGTTAATCACGTAAAGTTCATCCATGAAGTTTACTACCCTGATTGGCTAGCTAATGTAGTGATGGTCAAAAAGGCTAATGGAAAATGGAGGATGTGCATGGATTTCACAGATTTAAACAAGGCATGCCCAAAGGATAGCTACCCTCTTCCACGCATTGATTAGTTGGTGGATTCAATAGCTAGACACCAGCTGTTAAGTTTTATGGATGCATTCTTAGGGTATAACTAGATTAAGATGGATGAGGCAGACTAGGAGAAAACATCTTTCATTACAAGCTAAAGTTTGTTTTGTTATAAAGTGATGCCATTTGATTCGAAAAATGCAGGAGCTACCTACGAGAGGCTAGTCAACCATATGTTTTTGTCCACAAATTGGGAGATTGTAGAAATCTTATCAAGCAAAAGTGGATTGTCCTTCCACTTTACACATACAGTGAGCCCAACATTGTAGCTAATGGCTTGGCCAAGAAAGGAAGCTCACAACAAGACAAAATTTTTGTGTGTGGAACTTGCCCAAATTTTGTTTATGAATAGTGTATTAGTGATGGTTTTCATAAAAAAGAAAGAAAAAGAAAAAAAGAAAAAAGAGAGAATGTTGGACTATGTAAGAGTGTTGGAGTACTTTTGGCATTGTTTTATGAAATATGCTTAACTAAGACTTAAATTCTTCGTTTAATGTACTCTAGGATTTTTATGAAAATATTACTGTAAAATTCTTTAAATTATGTTCATTCATTTTAAGATGAGTTGTTCGATTTTATTACCTTAACAATAATTCATATAAATAATATTGTGATAAAATCTAATCTATTCGTTCAAATGAATGGAAAGGATTTAAAGAATTACAAATAGAGTTGTCTTAATAACTTTAAAAAGGTCTTTTAGGCCATGTTTGGTTTGGAGAGTACTCAATTTTCATATCTCAACACTCAAATCTCATCACTCCAACTCATTACCCAATTCTCATATTTCTAACTCACAATTTTTCCAAAATCTACTCGCAATCTGTTTGGATAGAAATTCTTAGCAGTATTTCAATTCAAAAACTCAACTTTGAAGTAAAGTTGCGGGACCTACAAAAATTATTGCTCAGCAAAATGCACAGAACAACTACTGTGATTACTCGCGTAGACTTTCTCTCTCCACTTCAGATTCCATTCACATCTTCATCTCATTAAACAAAACCTAACATAAATTTGGCTTTCCTCTATCTCTCCGTTTTCTCAAGGTTGTTGTATGGCTACATGGATGAAGTTTCTTTATATGATAATGGGTTTTTATGAAAAGCCGATCTAATAGAAAATCCAACAACAAAAAGGAGAAAAAAAAAGTTAGAAATTATAGAGAGAATTAGATCAGGCTTTAGGGAGTTAGGAATTTAGAAATTATAGAAAGTTCCAAGAAATTTTCCCCCAATCCACTACAAAAGTTCTTACATAGTTGGGTTTACCGTGAGATGCAAGACCCAAAGATGTAAGACCCACTGCAAACTTCACAACACACACAGACATGGAAGAGGAGAGATCGAAACTTTAGAGTTTGCAAGACCCAGATCGGTTCTTCAGATATCATAGTTGTTCTTCATTTCTAAGGATGAAAGAAGGAAAGATATCTCTTCAATTTTTTGGAAGAAATGAAGCTCCATACTAAAAGAAATGAGTTAAGGAAAGTGAAACTAAGGAAAAGTGAAGGAACAACATAAGTCTTATGTGTGCACAGTGATTGCCATTGTAGTGCATGTGAAACTATGACTTAGATTGCCCTCATAACTCAGTTTTGAGAATCCGGAAACACCAAAAACTTGTTCTCATTTTCCATAACTCTAACTCAATTTTTTGAGTCATGAGCTATGGAAATTGAGAATTGAAATCAAACCAAACAGGGTCTTAGTTTTGTTTTCTTCACACCCATGGTTTTCTTGTATGGTTAGCCCGTAACTTTTTGTTAATTATTTGAATCACTGACCCAAGGAATAATGATACTAATGAATATATATATATAGAGAGAGAGAAAGAGAGAGAGAGAGAGAGAGAGAGAGTTGTGTTCAAATTACACCTGGTGTAACTCTAAGTAATGTTACACCACTCAATATTTTTTAATTGGTTGCAAATATTGACAAATCCACAATTAGTTTACATTATCTTCATATATTTTTTATGCTTCCAAAATTTCAAGGTGATCAAAGATTAATAGCCATGTCATTAATCAATTGTTAAAATTCAAATTTTTGTAGTTTAAAATAATGCATAAAAGATGAGTTTTTGGATCAAATGGTAAATAACATCATATTGATATGAAAATTGGCATGCATATTAAGAACATATAGAACATGTAATTCTACAGTTGGATTTTCAAAATATTAATTTAATAACAAGTTATTAGGTGGTGTATCATTGTTTAGAGTTACACCACCCAATAACTTGATTCGGGATGTTCTATTACTATGATTATATGAATGAATGATCCTTAATCCCTGTGTCTGCATCTGCACAAATACCACTAATGCCTGCTTCAACAATCCTTTCCAAGCATAAAGAGATATTAGCATGTTCCATGAGACAATATTTCTCTCCCCAATTACATGAAGAACCTCCTCACAATAATTTAGTTTTTCACATTCAGCATATAATTCTATTAATGCTAGCCCAACAAAATCAAGGTCAGCATCTAACGCTTTTCTTATTACAAAGCAATGAACTAACTTCCCTTCTCTAAGCAAACCTAACCTAGCACAAGAACATATGACAACCATCATGGTTACTGAATTGGGTTCCACTTTGGACTCTTGCATCTCAAGAGAAACACCTATTGCTTCTTGGAAGCAACTAGTTTGGTTGTAGCATGTAATCATTGCAGTCCAAGAAGCAGTATACCATTGAGTAACACTTCGAAAGATCTTCTCTGCACTATGTAAATCACCCCATTTAGTACAATTAAAGAATTATCTAAAGACCCTTCACTTTTAATTGTCCTTGTCACAACTTGACCATGAACTAACCTTGCTAGTCTCAGAAAACCCAAGTCACCACAAGCCTCAGCTACACTACGCATTGTCATCGAATCTGGTTCAACACCTTGACAAACCATCCTATGAAACAAATCCAACCCTTCACTTGCCTCTTCATTCTCAACGTAACACGATATAATCGAACTCCACAAAACAACATCTTTCATCGGCATTCCATCGAATATCTTGTGCGCATTATATAAGCATCCCATTTTACCATACATCCTAAGCAATGAAGTTTCAACATTAGCATCAGTATCAAACCCACATTTGATTATCCTCCCATGGACCATCCCACCAATACCCAGATCACCAAAACCAAAACAAGCTCTCAAAATGTTAGGATATAGAAATCCATTGACATGGACTTGATGGTACAACATTTTATGATACAATGAAATGGACTCTTCAAAGAAGTGGTTCCAAACATGACACTTAATAAGTACACCCCACAAGAAAGAATCTAGTGAAGGGAAGGTCTCAAAGAAAAGTCTTGAAGTTTGGAGGTCACCCATTTGAGAATAAGACTCAACCAGTTTGGTGGTGGGAAGTGGGTCTTTATGGAGGCCACCAATGACAAAGAGATGGGCATGGAGTTGGGTTAGTGTTCTTAAAGTGGTACAAGACCTGAAGAGAGGCATATAGAGTGTCATTATTCTTGTTTTTGAACAGCTTAACACCATCTCCAGCAGCTTCAACAAATTTTTGTACTGTTTGGAGAATGAATAGTGACATTTAGTTTTTACCTATCCACTTTTTTAAATACACTTTCAACAGATTCTCTATCACATTCTCTATCTCATTTAAATATTATTTCTTCATTCATTGTTTATTTTTTTTAATCATCATTTATTCTTTTTTTCACAACTATATTTTTCAATAAGAAGTGTTATGTTTACAACATTTTACGCAATACTTTCACAACAAAATTTATGTGGAAAGTTGTTACTAGTTCTAATTTGAACCCACTACTGAAATTATTTTTTTACTCGTCAATATTAATTAATAACAATCTTTTACTTAAAATTTATTGTAAAAATATTGTGGTAATATTTTTCAATTTGGATTTTTTTATTTTTTATATTATTTTTCTTCCAACCATTTCATTTTCATCCACGTTTCCTTTCATTTTTTTCTTTTTTCTTTTTCTTGTTTTTCTCCTCCACACAAGTGTCCAGCCCCCTTCTTTTTATTTTCTCTTTCACCTCATCAAGAACATTCCAGCATCTCTTTGCTTCACATCAGAGAGAGAGAAAGAGAGAGAGAGAGAGAGAGAGATCGACTTGTCATCCTCTAGCCGCCGCTCCAGCATCTCCACTGCCACTGGGTCAGATTGGTTTGTTCTTTCTTTTCTTTTCTTTTCTTTTTTTTTTTTTTTTTTTCATATTTGCTTGTTCTGATTCAACTTTATTTTAAGAATTGGATTTTGTTTTGTGTTTGGATTAATTTTTTTGCTCATGAACAGGTCTCGCTCTTTTTTCTTTTTTCTGGTTTCATTTGGTTTATGAGAAAAAAAGAAGCAACGGAGAGAATGAGAGAGAAAAAGAAATCTGGAGGAGAGAGAAAGAATTAATATAAAAAGTAGTTGTTCTAATATTTTATTCAAGAAATTCAATAGCTAATGTACAGTAGCCCATCAGACCTGATGGGCTATTGTTCATTAGCAAAAAAAAATTGAGGAATAGAGAAGCTGCTGGAGCATGAACAGTAGAGATTTGGAGCAAATATTCTCTATATTTTGGCTATGCATTGACTGTTGGAGATGCTCTAACAAGGTTTACTTATTTAGTTCTAGAGTCTAGTTGGACTTTAACTCAATGTCAGAGCATGGAAGTGATGGGACAACAAATAACGGGTTTTAGGGAGATGGGTAGTGCACTAGAGACATAGGTAGAGAGAGAGAGAGAGAGAGAGAGAGAGAGAGAGAGAGAGATGTTAATCCAATCTCTCTATCTTTTGATCGTGTACTAAGCTGGCTTGGTAGGCTACTGCGGACCATCTCAAAGCTATTTTTCTTCATCTGAGAGACAGATGAGAGCCCTCAATAAAATAAAATAAAGGGTTTGAATTTAGAAAAACGTTAACCAAAAAAAAAATAATAAATAACTTTGATAATGTTAACAAAACACCGATCAATGAAGTTTCTCTGGGTGAGAGAGTGTCTACTGTGAGAAAGAAGGCCAAAAATAAATATTAATATATATAAGTAGACCTCATGTGAGAGTGTAGGAACTCCTGCTATGCAGTGCTTTAAGTTTCTATTTAGTCTTTTTAATCTTTTTTTTATTAAGTTTTTTAACCTTTACCTACTGGATTAGAGTAACTTATTTTTACTGTTATATCCACTATGGGTTGAGCTTGACAATTAGACCAAATGTCTCTAAAAAAAAAAAAAATAACTACCTTTTAAAAATAGACCAAATTTATGAAAGGCTCAAGCCCAAACCTTATGACTTAGGTTTGAACTACCCACCCATGTGTAGATCAAAGGCTAAAGGGTTTGACCCTCCCCACACACGTGTATATCAAAGCTTAAAACGTGTAAATCAAAATTTAAAGGTTTGACCCTCCCCACCACGTATGGACCAAAGGCTAAAAGGTATAAAAGCAGAGAGCTCATGCGAAAGTGTATGAGCTCCTGCCATTTGGCGTTCTAAACTCCCATTTAGTCTTTTAAACCTTTTTTTGTTAAGTTTTTTAACTATTGTGGTGGGCCTTCTGTGTTGTTAGGCTTTGATCTCTTCTACTATACCATGGGTCGTGATTCTGAGGAAGTAGAGTTGGAATTGGCTTAAGTGAAACACACTTTAGGCCAGTTTGCACACAAGTTGAGTCATCCCAGTATAGACGCGCCTTGGCAGGAGTCTTGAGTGTACTGCATGTCCTCGGCAAGAGCAACTGTTACAAATGTTACAACAGGAAATACAATATGGCAGAATAACCATAACATTTAACAAATAATAATAACGCCTAAATAAAAGGACAAAGGAATCTGACAAGGTTATGGCAGAATAATACAACCACAAATAACGAAGTTACAACAAGCAATTCAGTAATAAAGTAACAAGCTGATCAATCATCAATTAAAAAAAAAAAAAAAAAAGAAGTAAAACTCATCTGCCAAAGAAATGGGTTTAGTTTCTCAGAGAGGGCTTCTACCATAGAGATTACGCAGTTTGGAAAAAGGACGTAGATGGATTAAACTCTAACTCCTAACTTCTAAGAAAGTGGATCTATCAAGAGGGAGAGAAATGGGTAGCCAATTGATGCATGCCTCTATTCCAACTTCTCAAGCTTTTTCTTTGATTTTTGTGTTTTTCTTTTCTTTCTTTCTCTTTTTCTTCCTTGTTCTACCTCTATTTCTTTTTATGATCCTTGATCCTCCTTCACTATTTACAGCTACTACCTTTTATACTGTTTGCCATGAAATGATTTACCATTTTTACCCCTCATCCGCTTTTGGCTCGTTGTGGGCGTCTTTTCAAGACTGCCCATTGGCTTGCCAGCTACCTAGCCACTACCATTGCACTGTGTTGGTTGCACCATACCTCATTCTCAGACAAAAATGGCTTGTCTTATCCCTCACCTACCTCTATGGCATGCATCTAGTGGTTCCAACTCATACTTTTTTTGGATGATATGCCATCCAAACAGGACATTTCTCCCTAAAGAAGTTTGAGTTGGAATCCCAAAATAGATTCCCTCTTTCTCCCCACTGCCAGACCACACCCTTTAATACCCTTGACCCGTGGCCTACCTCCCATGTATTGGCTGGGTACAAGTAGGTGGTGCTTGGGTCTTGTGTGTGTAGACACTCAATTTTGCATCCATAATTTAATCAAGGAGAATGACTTGAATGACCAATTCATGTACCCTAAAAATCATAATTGCATTACATGCATCAATTTGTTCTTGCATTACATGCATCATTTTGTCTTTGCATTACATGCATTAATTCATTCATTGTATATCATAAAAATGATCTTGAGATTCTAATGGTCGCAACGGTGTTTCCATTTTTTTAAATTGGACCATTGGATCGAAAGATATCGCATGATCAAGTTTGCATGGTTAACATGCATTGAGTCTAGGTAAGGTCGACCACACACGATTAGTTTAAATTAATTCTGAATAGTTAAACAATTAAAATTAATTAGATAATTCTATGATTGGTTGATAATTAGTGTTTAAAGTAGGGATGCATGCATGCATGGGAATAAAAGGGATGGTTGGATAACAATAAAATTGTGGATAATCTGAACTTCATCAAGATTCATTTTAAGGTATTTATCTTCAAGATAGTTGTTCTTAAATAGCTTGAATTATCCTAAAAGAGATGAAAAATCATAGACGAAGGATGAAAACGCGTCTAGGTATAAGGACCGACCAAAAAACCCTAGAAAAGGAGTCCAAATGGCACCAGAACATGAAAGAGTGTTCGGAGCCATAGGGCCAATTCGGCACTTTTGGAGTGCCAAATGGCACTCTAAAAGAGCCGAATTTCCCTGATATGGGCTTTGGCCTAACAGCCTTCGGGTGACGATTATGCATTCCCTTTTCGATCTTTTCACAAAAGGATGTGTCTAGATTCAAACCTTAATCGTCTATACCTATTTTTTAGAGTCTTCTGGCCTCTATAAATAGAAACTGAACCTTGTAATTCAGCACCTTTTTTTCTACACTCTAAGAGGCATACGTTTTGGAGACTCATAAATTGCTGAGATTAATTAATCCTCTTTGAGATTTGCTAGAAGAATTAGGGTTTTTAGGTTTCAAAGATAGTTGAACAAGTTTCTTTGAACCCTAAAACATCCTCTCAAGTAGAAGAGTGCTCATGCAAGAGGTTGCTTTCTAACCCTTTTGTTCTTATGCTCTTTCATCATGATGATGCATGCTTTCTTGTTTTAAATATTCATGTTCTGATTTGTTAATTCAGATTATCAAAATAAGTTCTTGATTATTTTATCATTACTATAAAATGTTTCTTAGTTTTAGAGATCTGCATGTACTAAATTGATTTTTTTTTTTTAAATAATAAAACATATCTACGTCTTTCTTAGATGTAGATCTAAGTTTTTTCATCAAAATAAAACGGATTTGCATCTTTCTTAGATGTAGATTTGAGTTTTTCATCAAAATAAAACAGATCTACATCTTTCTTAGATGTAGATCTAAGTTTTTCACAAAAATAAACACAGATCTACATTTTTTTAGAAGTAGATCTGAATTTTTCTTAAAATAAAGAACGGATTTTGTATCTTCTTTAGATACAGATATGATTTTTAACACTTGCAAATTTTTGAAATAAAGAAAGAGATTGTGAGTTGTTGTTTTGTTTGAGTCATGTAACATGATATTATTTTGTGAATGAGATCCTCTTCATAAAAATATGTCTTTTTCAAATATAGAAACAAATCTGATTTTTCTATTACATAAAAAACCATTTTTATTATCTCTCAAAAAACATATATGAATTTTTTTAACAAACCAAAAGACTTTGTGTTTTATTAATAAAGACAGATCTGAATTTTCTCTTCAAAAACCATTTTTTTACACATATAAAAACAGATCTGAATTTTTTATAAGTCAAAATCAATTTTTTATCATCATTAAAACATATTTGATTATTTTTTTTAAAGAAAAGGAGGATGCATTCATAAATGGTTTTGTGTGATTTATTTAACATTTTCAACATATTATTCATGACATGCATAAAAAAAGTACATTGGTCACTAGAGTCTAGAAGACTAGACTCTGTCTGGGAGGAATGGGTGCCTAACACCTTCCCATTCTGTAACCCAGTCTCTGAATTTAGGTATTTGGTTAAGTAGATCTAGGACAAAAGCCATGTAAATATTTGGTAGATTGTAACTAGGACCCAAAGCTATGTCACTTTTCAATTTTCCAAATATGTAATATTTATTCAATCAATGAAGAGAACAATTTAGTCATGTATTTGTTATATCTAGTTTTTCTTATTTTTTGTACAAAAAAATAACTGGCGACTCCACACCACTTACCCAAAAAGAGAGGTGCCCTGAAAGGTACCCGAATCTCTTTTTTAAGGGACATTCTTTTGTTGAGGTCTCTCACAGTGTGTATACTCTACTTCCATCTAAATCCGTCACTATTCTGGCCTTCACACCTTTGTTGTTTCCTTTGAGTTTGTATGATTCTATTGTATGTTTTGGTGGGTGTTTAACTCTTACGGAATGAAAGACATATGGGCTTTTAGGCTCATGTTCTCTGCATTTCATCTCTTCTTTGGGCTGGGCATTGCTTGGGTAGAGGCCCTCTCCTTTCTGCCTAGCCCATGTTCTCTTCTTTCTTGTGTTCGTGGCCCACTTGGCTGGGAATCTTGCCATGACACTTCATTGTTCTTGCTATATTATTACCTTTCTTTTATTTCCTCGTTACCCGTGGGCTTACGAGCTAATGCTCCTGTCGTGCCAGTCCACTTTTCACATCTTTACCTTTTTTGGGCTTTATTAGTCAACATTCCTATTGTGCTAGCCCATTTCATTTCTCAGGCTTCATCGGCTCATTTATTTCTTTTTTACCTCTTTTACTTTCATGGGTTTTTTTCTAAATCCTCTGGACTTCCTTGGCCCAATTACCACAGCTTTAACTCTTATTACTTTTTGGGCTTATTGGCCTTTAAGCTAACCCAATGAAGTCATTTCCTAGGCTTCCTCGACCCATTTGCTTCCTCTTTACCTTTTATTGTTCTCATGGATTTACCACTTCATTCATTGGACTTCCTCGGCCCATTTACTTGCTTTTTGCCTTTATTATTCTTGTGGGCTTGCTAGTCATTATTCTTGCCATTCCGGCTTGTTGGGCTTACTTTACTATTTTCTCTTCTCACCTTCTTCATATTGTTGGGCTTCTTCTGCTATTGGCCCATTTTTCAAAAGTGGGCATCAACAACTGTTACCTAATAGATTAGAGTAACTTATTTTTATTGTTATATCCACTATAGGCTGAGCTTGACATTTAGACCAAATGTAATTCTCTAAAAAAAATCACTACCTTTTAAAATTAGACCAAATTTACGAAAGGCCCAAGCCCAAACCTTATGACCCAAGTCTAAACTCCCCACCCACGTGTACATTAAAGGCTAAAGGGTTTGACCCTCCCCAAACACATGCATAACAAAGCTTAAAGGTAGATCAGAGCTTAAAGGTCTAACCCTCCCCACCATGTGTGGATCAAAGGCTAAAAGGTTTGGCCCTCCCCATCCACGTGTAAATCAAAGCCTATTTTTACCCACAAATTCTCTCTTTCCTCTTCACGTGTAGATGAAATCCAGCCACTTATAAACTCTCTTCTTCCTTTCCATGTGTAGATGCACACTACAATGACACGTGTCCCTTTACTTTCTTTCTTTTTTTGAGAATACTAAGTATTTTTAACACACACACACACAGAGGGGAGAAGGGTTTTAAAGAAACTTATTGTGGTGTATATCTAAAAGGGCCTACGTGTCCCTTTACTTAAGCACAAAACATTGACATGTAGCAAAATCCTAAATAAAGCTAAGGTGATATGGACTAATAATGCTCTATGGCAAATTTCAATCTGTTTATAGTTATATATATATATATATATATATATAAATTTATTTAATGGTATGATGAAAGTCTAATACCATAATTAAATCACTATGTGGAAATATATATTTATGGCAAAATATAAAAGAAAGATTTGAATTGACAAATCATGGGCCATTACTATTAGTGAACATATATATTTATGGCAAAATATAGAAGAGATAGCCAAATAGACAATTGTGGATACTCAAAAAAGTCAAAAAGACAATGTGTAAATCAATTGGATAGTGAAATAAAAATGGTAAGTGGTCAATTAATTGTCTACCAATATTAAAGTTACAATACTATACATGGATACCCGATTTTTTTTTTTTTTTTTTTGAGGGAAAACAGGCGTACATGGTTGATATAGTTTTCCTCCTAAAAGAAATTATTTAAAAAAAAAAAAAAAAAAAAAAACTCCGTATGTGTTAGCACAATAAAAACATGACTCATTGAGTTATATATATATATATATATATATATATATATATATATATATATATATATATATCCCATTTTTCAATTGTTATTTTCCCCTTTCTAATATATCTTCTTCTACTTTTGGGTTTCTCTATGTTCTTTATATCTCCATTAAGGCTACCGTGGGTTGCTACTTGAAAAATTATAAAGCCAATATCAGTTTCTCACATTGGCAATAGCCTTGTGTTCAATATCTAATTGTTCTTTGTCCATTGCGAAGGTAAGTTTTCATGAACCAAGAATAAGGAAAAGTTGTGTGTTACTTCAGTCATTTGTATTCCTAATTTTGTAACTATTCAATGAATTTAATATTATTCTCAATTTTGTAGTTATTCTCAATTTTATAGTTATAACTATAATATTTTTTTAACAATAGTGTGATAAATTGAAATTGAAATTGAAATTGAAATTGAAGGTTAGCAATAGTGTGATAAATAAATAAATGAAACTCAAAAAGGGGGGGAAAAAACAAAATAGGTAACATGGTTAAAATTTCAAGTGAAATTACATTTGCTTTTAGTTTTTTTTTTTTTTTTGAAACACATATTCTTTTAGTTGAATATATATAAAAACAATATTATAGAAATGACTAATGACATTGCTCTCTATTTTTTCAGTATTATGAAGGAAGCTGAAGCAAAGAAGTTAAGACAGTTTGATTGAGATTGATTGATGTAGACTTTTTCTTTCAAGTTTGAATATATCACTTCATGATACATGTAATTAACTTTCTAATCTCAATATATGTAGCTTTGCAATTGTTCTATTTGTGATGAACCTTAGATATCCTCTGTTCATGGCTCTTTGTTTGGATTTATTGTAAATAACTTAAATAAAATTTGCTATAGTCTAAAACCACTATTCGTCATTTCTAGCACTTATTATATCCATACTAGAAGTGCATCCCAAAAGGTTTTGTTTAGGTCTTTGTATTTCTTATTTGTCTATGACTCTATATATTAATTGGTGTAGGGATTACTTTGGCCAAGAATGAGTTGCGGACAACTGAGGATCTTTTAATTTACAAAAAATTATTGGGTTTGGTTTTTCATTTTTTCATTCTTAATCAAATTGGAACTTGCCACATGAAATTATTAGTCCATATGACCCTAAATTTATTGAGGATTTACTACAAGTTAATTTTTTATGCTTCAATATTGGGACGTGTTGCACGATTTTGTTCATCGTCCAGTTTGTGATCCAACTTTTATAATCTATATATCTATTTATATAATAATAGATAAACCTGAAAGAAAATCCAATTAGATTTCAAATTAGAATTAAATTAGAGTATAATTTTACGGCATTTGTCCCATCTAATCTAAGTTTTTAAATTTTTGTGCCAAGTGAGTTAATTCAATGTAAAAATTGGATTTCAATTAGAATTTAATTTTGTGTCATGTGTCCCATTTAATCTAAGTTTTTTTAATTTTTTGTGTCGAATGATTTAATTTAGTGTAAAAAATGAGGAGTCCAATATAAGTAAACCATAAAAAATAAAAATAAAAAATAAAATTGAATGATTTTATATTTATGAGCATTTTGTGTATAACTAAAAACAATTCAAGTTTATAAGTTATATATATATATATATATATATATATATATATATATATATTAATAGCCAAAGTTAAGAGAAAATCCAATTAAATTCTAAACTAGAGTTTAATTTTGCGCCACATGTCTCATCTAATTTTTAAATTTGTGTGTCAAGTGAATTATTAGGTGTAAAAATGAAAGAGTCTAAATTCAATTAGATTCTAAATTGAATTTTAATTGGATTTCAATTTTGCACATGTGTTCCATCTAATTTTTTAATTTTAATGGCAAGTAAATTATTGAATGAAAAACAGAAGAGTCTAGATCTAATTAGATTCTAAATTATATATATGTAATTGCGATTGATTTTAAATGTATCCGTGCGTATGCACGTGGTTATATACTAGTATATGTAATAGATAAATACTGAGATATTATCAATTCACAACAACCATGAATTGATTTGTACAATTTTCAATATTAAATAGTTTATAATTGAGATTAAACTAGAAGCATAAATTAATGGGACATTATATATAAATATTTTTTTTTGTTAATGACTAATATATGATATTACTATTTTTTTTTGTCATTACTTATTGTTGATACCCGTTTTCGCGACACATTTTCTACAAGTCTGACTTCATTGTGGGCTCAATTCATGTATTATACTTTATTTTATTCTTTTAAGCACGACCCAAGCCCATGTGACTTATTGGGGAAAGTGAGGAAATGTGGTTTGGAGGGTATGGGTTGGTTCCTTTCAGACCTTTTGCATGAGCCCAACACGTGCTACCAAGTGGGCAAGGGACTCTGGTAGCACCTAGGCTCATGGAGGAGGTCTTGTACCTAAAATTTCCACCTCAAAAGAGCTTTTATGCTCTGGATGACTGTGCCCCTAATTTTTAGCCCAGCTCCATTTTCTACACCAAAACACAGCTAACTCTAAGAAGAAGGTTGAACAGCCTAGCCCACTTGGCCACCCAAATGTATTTTTTCAAGGCCTGCAAAGACCAGAGACAGTAGCCATGAAGAGGAAACAACTTTGTTTCCAAAATCATGTAAAAAGCAACCAAACATTTCCCTAAGCATAAAACATAATACACCAAGTCATAGAAATAACATCTGAAAGGTCCAAGGCCTTCCTCCCAACGAAAAGACTGGTCACAAGCATCCCCTAAAGCTTAATATAAATAATCATCACCAGCCCACAAGGGAGGGAGGACGTTTTACCTAGAGACCTGAAATTTCAGAGCAAAAGCCCATTCAGCCAGTCAACAATCTCACAATTCCGAACCTTAAGGGTGGAAATATAGGTATAGGAGAACCTTCTCTCTCTTCCTCACAGCCTCTCTCAATTTCCTCTTCTCGGTGACTGTGGGTTGAAATTTCAGACCTGTTGAACCACGTTTTCCCCATAAAACTGAAACTTGAGAGCAAAAACCCACTGAGCCAGGAAACGTTCTCATAATTCTGAACTTTAGGGGTGGAAATATGGGTACAGTGGAACCTTCCCTCTCTTCTTCACAACCTCTCTTATTTTCCTCTTCTCGGTGACAGTGGGTCGAAGTTTCAGACCTGTTATGTTTTTATACTTGTTCTACACTTTTATTACCAACATTTTGATTCTCTCTTGTCAAAGCTAGGGGTGTGCATGGGTCAGGTTGAGGTTTTTTGACCCAACCCACCATGGTGGGTCAAAAAAAATTCAACCCAACCCAATCCATCACATAGATCCAACCCAACCCACATGGGTTTGGTTGGGTTGGGTTGAACCCATGGGTTGGAAATTTTTTTTTTTATTACTATTATTATTAAATTGAGCAGAAAAATATATATCACACTTGCCACCTAAATTGATAAACAAAATATACATTAATACATAAACTAATATTCCAACTTAGTTGTAAACAAAATATGTTTAAGTATCCAATTGAGTTGATAAACAAAATATAAATTTTTGTTTAGGAATTGATGTTATTGCTTATCCTTCCCACAGACGGCATCAACTGATGATGTTGAAAATCGCCAGTAAGCTACACAGTCTTTACATGCTCTAGACAAAACTTGTGCAACAAAGAAGAAGAAAACCTTATAAAAGTACCAGTGTGGTACCGGCCAAATACCCTTCGAAGGTTAAGTCAGAGAATGTTCAAAACTCTAGAGTGCCAGAGCTGGGGTAAATTATGCATACCTTGATTTCTGAGGGCTTTGGGTTTTTATAGTAGTGTAGACCCGACCTTTGTTTTCTTGGCGAAGAAGATCTTTTCTTATGAGGAGGATCTTAACGTATTTTATGGGATTTTTCCATATAGAGATTTCGTTGATTAGGGTTAATCATAGGGCGCAAGTCGTTTCCATTTGAGGTTTCTTGGAGACCACTTAGGCCACATAGATGCCACGTGGCTCTACCACCCATCTCTTTCGCATTAGATCAATTTGAACCTATCCACTATGAAGGGTTTATCTGTCAACCTTTTTCCTCCGTCTGAGGAGTGGCCTGTCGTCTTGTTTGTACATTTCAACCAACCACTATCTTAATACCGTTGCCTATGGTTAACCTTTGTTGAATGGATCCGTCTATCTCAATTTTTATCCTCTCCATACAACAACAATGAATTGATTTGTACAATTTTCAATTCTAAATAGTTTATAATTGAGATTAAACTAGAAGCATAAATTAATCCAACATTAATTATATATATATATATATATATATATATTTTGTTGATGACTTAATATATAATATTACTATATTTTTTTGTCATTACTTATTTATTTTATTTTTCTAAATAACTTAAACCAAATACATAACATATAAATTGACACTAATAAAATCCCATGCATTGCACGAGTTAAAAATTATATCTAATACTGTATATAATAGTAGAAACTTTTTTCTGTAATTAAGGTGGTATTGACATGTAGGAAAAATACCCATCTGAATTTCTGCCACGTTTATGTTTAATATATATATATATATATATATATATATATATATATATATATAGAGAGAGAGAGAGAGAGAGAGAGAGAGAGAGAGAGAGGTCCTTCCATATGGCACTCTAATTTTGCATTTAGATTTTTTTTACCTCTTTTTATTAAGTTATTTTTACTATGACCAAAAAGTTAAATTATTTTTACTAATATCTCATTAATTTTATTTAGTTATTTTTACTATTACCAAAAATTTCACGTTAACTTATTATTACTGTTATCTCATTAACTGTCTAAGCTTTCGCCTTACATTTCTCTCTCTTTCATGTCTTTTAGCATACCCACGGTTTTACTGTTGTGGACTGTTTAATAAAACGTATTGTTTCACTATTACTAAAATAATAATAAAAAAAACCTAAGTTTGATAAAGCATTTGTAAGAGAGAGAAAGAGGAATCTAAAGGGCTACCATCTTCGTCATACTGGCCTCCCACCACTATCAAGTTGCTAAGGGTAATTTTTTTATTTTTAATTAGGGGCTTAAATATGATTTTGGTTTAGGTAATTTGGTTGGATAGTTTTTGTTTGGGGTATATAAGTAGAGAGAATATTTGGTGCACAATATAAAGCCATATTCTACCATGGTTTTAAATCATCATAAGACACATGTATACGCACTTGCCCACATCATGTCTTAATGTTGCACTATCAATGAGTGGAAGACAGTGAGAGAGTTGGACATACATTCATTCATGGATTTGATTCTACTATTGCTTTGGGCAATGTGTGTTGAAAGTTGTCACTATGAATAACAATGGATTGGGAAAAGGGCCTTGAATTATTTTGTTTGTGCTACTACTATTAGATATCAACAATGATCCAAAGATTCGTTCTTTTCCTATAATGAATGGAAATTTTTTAATGGGTTCTCAGTTCTGAGAGCAACCGTGAAGCCCCTAAGAATTTTATAAAAACTATAATTACCAAATTGCCACTTTACATCACAAAATGTTTTATTAGTACTAGAAAGCAGTTCTTTGTTTCTTGTAATTTCAAAAATCAAAAGATTATAAACTTAGAAGGGTAAAGGAACCAAAAGTCAAACCCAGTTTTTCCCCTAAAATTTAAGATGAACCCACTTTCTGGGAAAAAAACACATATGCTAAGCTTCAAACCAAGGCCGCCGGCCGACCATCATCAACAGCCTACCACCATGACCACTAGCCTCAGCCAATCAGCATTCATCGCCTCCACCCGTTACGAAGTACACAACGGAAAGGAGCAAGAAGCCCAATGAGACGGAGATATCAAATTTGATTACAGTAGAGTTAACAAAGTTTATAGATTTTTTTTTTTTTTTTTTAAACATTAGTTTACTTACCACAGTTAAAGTTAGCTAGAGTGAAGTTGTTGGGATAAGATATATAATTTTAAATGAGGTAGCATAGCCTTCACCTTTAGATTCATTTCAAATTGATCTTGTTCGTAAAATGAATACTCTCCATTTCGAAGGGAAGTGGAGAGGATCCAGATCCCCCTCCCATATCCCTCACAACAAAAAGATTAACTAGTGACCTTTCCCTAAAGTGCAAAACACCCCTCTAAAGTATTTTGTCCACTAAAGTTTCAAAATTTTGATTCACGTTCCTTAATGTTAGGGTTTTTTTTTTTTTTTTTTTTTAAATTGGAATACCTCCATTAATCTTTTGCTAATTGATCCAATTAAATCACGACACATGGATTTAAATATTCTATTCCACATCAAATAAATAGCCTAAAAACATTCAAATAATTAAAATAAAAAATAAAAACAAAAATAACCCAATTTAGTAAATAAAAGATAATGGTGCTTTAACAAAAGAGAAATCAAATTGCCAATAACAAAAATGCTAAAAATGTTTGGAAACACAACAAGTCCAAAACTTCGACCCACAGTCAGCGAGAAAAGAAAATTGAGAGAGGTTGTGAGGAAGAGAAAGGAGGTTTCCCTGTACCCATATTTCCACCCCCCCCCCCCCCCAAGTTTTAGAATTGTGTGTTAGCTAGCTGAATGGGTTTTTGCACTAAAGTTTCAGCTTTATGGGTAGAACGTAGTTCGTTGGTTTTGGAGCTGAAGGGAAAGTTTTATATTGAGTTTCAGGTGCTACTAATGACTGGCTTTTGGTCAATAAAAAAGGCTACCTAAGCAAGTTGTAATTTTCAGGTTTACTTTTTTTTGGATAGAAGGAAGGCTTACTTTTATCATCATTAAGGGAAATTCTTGACTAAGTGAGGGCTAGCTAAGAGCTTGCCATTTAAGGCTAAGAAGTTAGGTTGATATATAGTAGTAATAATCTTATCTTATAGAATAATGGACCAAAAAAAAAAGTAATGTTATAATCCTTTAGAGTTATTAGCATAATTCAATCATAAAGTTGTTAAAAATTTATCCTTCCGTGGTCACTAAAATTGATTAAATCTTAACTGGTCATCAATGGTTTAATTATAACAATAAACTATTAATTAATTAGTGAAGGAGGAAGCATGAAAGCTAATAATAGTATAGAAGTTGAAGTGTAAAAAGGAGAGTTCTTCGCAACCATGCTTAAAATTAGTAAATATCAGTTGGATGGCTTTAATGGTGTTGAGCTCAAGTACTACAGTATAAATAGCTTCAAACCAAATAGAGAAACCATCATACCATACAACAAATTGTTAATAGCAGAGAAATAAAGAACAATAAAATGGGAGAGAATTTGAGCATTGTAACAATTTCCTTGCTATTGTTGTTGGCATCCACCAATGCCGTGCAAGTCTTTGACATTAAATCATATGGAGGACAACCTAATGCTGATATCACCCAGGTATAAATATGTGTAGCGCAGTTAACTATACCTAATTAACATTTAAAGTGGGTGCTAGTTAACTTAACCAGTAAAGTCTTTTAATGTCAAATAAAAGAACTCGGGTTCAATCTTTGCTTACACTAAAAACTATTTGGTGTCTTGACCAGATGATAAAACATTAACATGAAAAATGATTGTAATATACTGATTTTGATTTTCATAATGTGTTTATTAGGCTTTGACGAAAGCTTGGACAGCTGCATGCGCAGTAGCAGGAAGTAAAGTTGTGATTTCAGCAGGAACATACAAATTAGGTGTAGTGACTTTGTTAGGTCCATGCAAAGGTGCTATTGAGTTTAACCTTCAGGGCACCCTAGAGGCCCCATCAGACGTTGCCTCCTTCCAGGGTAAAGACTTTTGGGTTTCTTTTGAACGTATCGATAGTCTCACTGTGTCAGGGGGTGGAGTTTTTGATGGCAAAGGACAAACGGCATGGCAAAAAAATAATTGTAACCAAGAGTACAACTGCAAAATACTTCCTACCGTAAGATTTCAGTCTTGATAATTAGCATTTAAATTTCCATTATTTTTATGTAGATATATACAGACACTTTAAGAACTTTAACCATCACGAAATACTAATTCAGGCACTTATTCATCTAATTATGGTAAGGATATTATCATATTATTAATAATTTAACGTGAGCTTTATATAGTGAAGTGTCACAACTCACCAAAAAAGAAAATTTAAAATTTATATATGAGAAAGTCCATATACGGAATATGGACACAACTTTTGTGCCATGACCCTAACTTGTGCAACTACGTGTAATGGAGAAAAAGTGGTGGTTAAAGATGAAAGTGATGGCTCACCAATCATACACACATATAACATCAAATTGTTTGGTCTAGAAAGAATACTTTATATAATATTGTTGAAGTAGTACCAACAACATTCATTGATATTATTTGTAATTTTTTTAATATAGTAATTCAAAGAAGCATTAACATTTTGCTATAATATATTTAAATGAAAATATTTTTAGGAGAATATTTAAATGAAACTATGGCGTTCATATTTGGGGTTTTGATTTATCTATCTAACTTGTAAACATGAACAGAATATAAGGTTTGATTTTCTCACAAATTCAATAGTCCGTGACATTCAATCGAAGGATAGCAAATTTTTCCACATAAACGTTTTGGGATGCAAGAGCTTGCAAATCCAACATGTTACCATAACTGCACCAGGAAATAGCCCTAACACTGATGGAATCCACATCGGACGTTCATCTAGCATCACCATCACCAATGCCAATATTGGAACAGGTGACGATTGCATCTCCATTGGTGATGGAACCCAAGATGTTACTATTAACCAAGTAACTTGTGGACCTGGCCATGGTATCAGCGTTGGAAGTCTTGGAAAGTACCAAAATGAACAACCAGTTTCAGGAATTAGAGTAATTGGTGGCACCCTTAGCAGTACAGAGAATGGTGTTAGAATAAAAACATGGCCTGCTTCCCCTCCTGGAATTGCTTCTGACATACATTTCGAGAATATTATCATGAACAATGTTGCCAATCCTATCCTCATCGATCAAGGCTACTGCCCAAATAGTCAATGCTCAACCAAGGTTATTATAAACATCACAAATATATACACTCATTTTGATGTTAAAAGTTAAAAAAAGAAAAACAAATTACAGATACTAATATCAAATTCTTGGGTGGGTTTTTGTTTGTTTGCTTCGCTTTCAGTCTCCCTCAAAAGTTAAGATCAGCAATGTTAGCTTCAAGAACATTAGAGGCACTTCTTCAACAAAGGAAGCTGTGAAGCTTATTTGCAGTAACGGTGTACCATGCCAACAAGTGGTGGTTGCTGACATTGATCTCGTATACAAAGGTGCTGGAGGATCTGCTACTTCCACTTGTGTTAATGTCAAGCCCGCCATTTCAGGCAAGCAGAATCCTCCTGCTTGTACCACCAAACAATAATAAAATGTCTCCCAAGCTATTGTGACTAATGTGGAATGAGGAAATACTATTTGCAAATAGGTTATAGGAGCTCTATATTAAGTAGAATTTCATTTACTTCAGTCTATCATGTTCCCTTTTTCTTTATTCAAATGAAATTGTGGAATGTTGGATAGTTATTTTTAGAGTTATTTGAGCTCAAGCTTTTACTAAAAGCTTCTATGATCTGGAGTGCTATTGTAGATAGTATTTGTTTTGTTACTGTAGCTGGGATATTTCGGAATAAAACAAAAATTGTTATTAAACTCTTTGTAAAATTTTTTTATTCTTCACCAAATAAATGCTTATGTTCATGATATGGTAACATTCAATTCATCTGCATGCATGTTTTTAACGCCAAATTAACTTGCTCTCATACTTTTCGATGACGGTAAGATGTAAAACTCATAAAACGAACGCCATATATTAAAATTTGTTTCTCTAAATATTGTATATTTTTAATATAGATTTTTGCAACAACTAAATTTTAATCACTTTTATTTTAAAAATATAACACATATTATTGAAGTTAATCATTCCACCAATGCAAAAATTAAGGTAGGAAATAAAAACCAATTACATAAATATTTTAGTAAACTTAATTTTCTTACTAACGCTCTGTTTATTTTAGCAATAATGTTTTCTAGAAAATGAGTCATTTTTCAAAAAACATTTTCCATAAAACTATCTCATTTTCCTATGTTTGGTAGCAACCTTAAATGAGTTGGAAAACAATCTCATAACTTCCCTTATTTAGCTTGCTGTGAGATAGAATTGTTTTCCAAAAAAAAAATTAGTGGAAAAAAATCTCTTAAAATAAGTTATACATTTTATGTTAACTAAAGATAGTTTTCTTTTGACTCATTTATTCTAATGCTACCAAACATTGGAAAATACGAAAAACTATCTTTACACAATATTTTCCATCGAAACAAACAAAGCATAAAATGAAGCAATTTCGGATGAGTAATCTGCATAATCTAACAAATGATTAGCAACAAAATTAAATGATTTCAAGTACCTAAATGGTTTGTTGCATTAATTATTGTCTTTTATCAATAATTTTGTAGTTCAATGACATAACACGCTATCATTTATTAAAAGAATCATGGTTCAAATCCTCCTAATATTGACTATCAAATTATAAAAATAAAACTACTACTTTTTAAAAAACCTAAATTAAAAATTTTTCATTCAAAATGACAAATATTTACATTTATGGTTTGTTTGTTTGTTTGTTTGTTTTGTTTTGTTTTTTTTTTTTTTTTTTTTTTTGTTTTTTTTTTTTTTTTTTTTTTGCGTTGGTAAATGATAATTGAGTACGAATTAATCATAACTATTCAATCTAGGCCTGTGCATATGCATAAAGTTTACATGAATAAAATTGAAAAATAAGAAAAATATTTTAAATATATTGGTATCCCCATTGATATAATCTCTTGTACACCCTTTACATTTTGAATAATATTATTTTGATATCCAAAAAAACAGTACTACTTTTGTACTATTTACATATTATTGAAATCTATTATTATTATATCATGTATTGTGAATATGAATGTTATGTCATTACAAGGCAAACATAACTATTTTCTCAGCTACTACTAATGATTGTGATTGAAAATAACAAAGCTTCAATTTGCAAAATGCAATAGCAACCAATGGGCCACTTCAAACACAATATTAAGAAACGAGGTTAGATCCTTACAACAGCTTAATAATAATTTAATCAGTTTAATCAAATATTAACTGGATAGTTAAGCAATCAAGATTCAAGTTTGACATTGTTCATGGAGAAACGTTTGAATGTAGTGAGGAATATACACACCCACACAGAGACTTTATTGGGAAAAAACCCAAATTGTAAAAAACACTACAAGACTAAGCCCAACTCAATAAGTCTACTATTAAAGGATGCTACAATACATTATATACTCATGCGATGTTCCCATACACGTAACTAGTTTAGGAACCTTAGCTCCTTACTTTGGCTAGCTATTGCAAATGTTGCTGTAGACATCAAAATTTTATGATGTATTCGCATTCGTCTGATATTTCAACATGAAATATTTGTGATCTAGTTAATTTCCATTTGATGATGTGTCAACAGCGGACAATCAACAAATGAAATCAAGCCACATGGCAAGCCCATGAGTTACTACGACGCACATACAAATGACATGTGTCCAAGCCATGTCATTTCCCACATGAGCAAAGTACCACATTTTAGCCATGTCGTTTCCCACATGAGCATCATCCCGGTTAACCTAGTCAAACTATCCGGTCCGGTTCGAGTTTAAAAACAATGCTTGTTATGTGGCACTCTAAGCTTCTATTTAGTCCTTTTATCCTTTTTTTCGTTAAATTTTTTAACTGTTACCTAATAGATTAGAGTAAATTATTTTTATTGCTATATCCAATATTGGATGAGCTTGACAATTAGACCAAATATAATTCTTTAAAATAAAATCACTATCTTTTAAAAATAGATCAAATATACAAAAGGCCTAAGCCCAAACCTATGACCCAGGTATGAACTCCCCATGCACATGTAGATCAAAGGCTAAAGGGTTTGACCCTCCCCACACACGTGTATATCAAAGCTTAAAGGCTGATCAAAGCCTAATGGTCTAACCCTCTCTCCCTTGTGTGGATCAAAGGCTAGATCAAAGCCTATTTTTACCCACAAACTCTCTCTTTCCTCTTCCCGTGTAGATGAAACCCAACCACTTATAAACTCTCTTCTTCCTTCCCACGTGTAGATGCACACTACAATGACACGTGTCCCTTTACTCAAGTACAAAACATTGACATATATCAAAATCCTCAATAAAGCTAGGGTGACATGGACTAATAATGCTCTATGGCACATTTCACTTTGTTTATAGTTTTTTTTATTTTTATTTTATATATATATATATATATATATATATAAATTTATTTAATGGTATGATGAAAGTCTAATACCATAATTGAAACACTATTAGTAGATATATATATATATATATATATATATATATATATATATATATATATATATATATATATATATATATTTATGGCAAAATATAGAAGAGAGATTTGAATAGACAAATCATGGGCTGGTTATATAATAGCATAATTAATTAAATCAATTATTCTTAAAAAATAATTTTAATTCCTCATTATGACCTATTACTATTAGTGAACATATATATTTATGGCAAAATATAGAAGAGATTCAAATCGACAATTGTATGGATACTCAAAGAAGTCAAAAAGACAATGTGTAAATCAATTGGATAGTAAAATAAAATTGGTAAGTGGTCAATTAATTGTCTACCAATATTTAAGTTACAATATTTATTTATTTTTTATTTTTTTAAAGGGATAACAGGCATACATGGCTGATATAGTTTTCCTCCTTAAAAAAAATAAAAAAATAAAAAAAATAAAAAACTCCGTATATGTTAGCACAATAAACACACGACTCATTGAGTTATATATCCCATTTTCCATTTTTTATTTTCCCCTTTCTAATATACTTCCTCAATCTCTTAATCTTCTTGAACTTTTGGGTTTCTCTATGTTCTTTATCCCTCTGTGGGTTACTACTTGAAAAATTATAAAGCCAATACTAGTTTCTCACATTGGCAATAGCCTTGTGTTCAGTAGCTGATTGTTCTTTGTCCATTGCCAAGGTATGTTTTCATGAACCAAGAATAAGGAAAAGTTGTGTGTTACTTCAGTCATTTGCATTCCTAATTTTGTAACTATTCAATGAATTTAATATTATTCTCAATTTTATAGTTATAACTACAATATTTTTTAAACGCGGCCTAAAACCCCTTTTTTTGTAGTGTTATCATGCTACTTTGAAATTGAAATTGAAGGTTAGCAATAGTGTGATAAATAAATAAATAAATAAATAAAACTCAAAAAGGGGGTAAAAAAAGGTAACATGGTTAAAATTTCAAGTGAAATTACATTTGCTATTAGTTTTTTTTTTTTTTTTTTAAACACATTTTCTTTTAGTTGAATATATATAAAAACAATATTATAGAAATGACTAATGACATTGCTCTCTGTTTTTTCAGTATTATGAAGGAAGCTGAAGCAAAGAAGTTAAGACAGTTTGATTGAGATTGATTGATGTAGACTTTTTCTTTAAAGTTTGAATATATCACTTCATGATACATGTAATTAACTTTCTAATCTCAATATATGTAGCTTTGCAATTGTTCTATTTGTGATGACTATCACCTTAGATATCCTATGTTCATGACTCTTAGTTTGGATTTATTGTAAATAACTTAAATAAAATTTGCTATCGTCTAAAACCACTATTCGTCATTTCTAGCACTTATTATATCCATACTAGAAGTGCATCCCAAAAGGCTTTGTTTAGGTCTTTGTATTTGTTATTTGTCTATGACTCTATATATTAATTGGTGTAGGGATTACTTTGGTCAAGAATGAGTTGTGGACTACTGAGGATCTTTTAATTTACAAAAAATTATTGGGTTTGGTTTTTCATTTAGAGTCTAAATTCAACCTCAAAAGAGTCTAAATTCAATTAGATTCTAAATTGAATTTTAATTAGAGTTCAATTTTGCACCTGTGTTCCATCTAATTTTTTAATTTTAATGGCAAGTAAATTATTGAATGCAAAAACAGAAGAGTCTAGATCTAATTAGTTCTAGATTATATATATGTAATTGCGATTGTTTTTAAATGTATCCATGCGTATGCACGTGTTGACACCCTATTTTGCAACCCGCATTTAACCTCACATGGAGGGTAAAAGGGTAATTTCACCTTGGAAATATGCATCTTGATTCTGGTCATTAGATTCTTAATCTCATTTCACCAAAATGATCTTGATGTTGTAACGATCAAATCGGCTAGTCATGAGCCATGATCGGACCATCAGATTGAAAGTTATCATCAAATCAAGTTTTAATGACTGAGATGCACCATCACAAATTGAGTCCGACTATATGTGATTATGAGCAATTTATTTTAATTGGTTATAAGTATAATCAATTTGAGATCGATGATGTGTCATAATTTGATTGGTTAAGACTACATTTTATGGTGAGATTGCATACACCTAATTAATTAGATAGCTAAACATTAATTATTCAATGAGTAATTTGTGCAATTATCTTTTAATTAGAGTAAATTTAGAACCAATTAAGTCTGAAATGGGAGTTATTGGAGCCATTTAATGTTAATTGGGAGCTAATTTGGGACTTATTAATGTTAATTGTGCTGAAACCATTTTCTAACAAATGACCTCTGCTCACCATTTCATCAATATCTCTCAGAATATTTTGAATCTATGAATGAGATTAATTTTCCCAGAAACTAGACATCCGGGGCTTCAATTTGAGCATAAGAATGAGGCAATTCCGATCAGAATTGAGTCAGATATGATTTTTCGAAGTTGGCTTTATATGCTGTAACAGCAGCTACGGGAAAACCGAACTTTGCTTGCTCCTCACTCTCATCAATCTTCACATTTAATGCACCAGATTTCCCCAAAGGCTAAAATGAGGTCTAGGTTCATGATACTTTGTCAACCCTCATTAAATGGCCTTCCATTCATATTTTCTCCACCACTATTATATAAACCCCCCATCTCTTTCATTCTAAGACACAAAAACCCCCTCTCTTCTCCTCTCTTGAGTTCTGGTGAAGTTGAGTAGTCTTGTCATATCTTGGTCTTCCTGAGACTCAAGGTATTGAGTGAGACTCACTCTTCCTCTCCTAACTCTTCTTTTCCTCCACCCTTAGGACCTCTACCAAGAGTCTCCTCCTCCACCGTATGGATATTTCATGAAGGTATAATCCCTTTCCTTTACTTGTTTTTTTGTGTTGCCATGATGGGAATTTAGGATTAAAAGCATGATAGTAATTATTTAAATTCTCTTGAATATGTTTGAATGTTCTTATATGTTCTTCACATGTTCTTGATTGTTCATCATATGTTCATGCATAAACACTAGTTTTGATCTTAAATCCACATCAAAAATATAAAAAACATATTTGTTTAATAATTTTTTCAAATCCTTGAATCTAGGTTATCACCATCCACACACATTCACTAGAATTTATTTTTCAATCCAAATGCAATGCTAAATAAATTGAATTAGGGTTTATCACATGCACACACATTAAATTCAACATGTAACTTGATTGATATATTAGATTATGTGATATGAATGTTGGCCACCATAGTCTAGAAAATCGGTTTCACCGAGCAAGGTGGGTGCCTAACACCTTCCCACCTTGTAACATAGCCTCCGAACTTAGATCAAGGGTTAATAGATCAAATGCTTATCCATTTAATTTTCAATTTCTAGATTGTAACTAGGAAACAAAGCCATGTACTTTATCTTAGATTGTATATAGGACCAAAGTCATGTAATTTTCTTATGATCAATGTAAATTCAATTTCAAATTAATAAAATGAGGAATTTTTTATTGTGGTTTTCTTGTTTTTCCAATAATTAAATAAGTGGCGACTCCATTGTAAAACCCCTAATCTAAGGGGGAAAATATAACTAGTCGAACCTCCATTTTGAGAGGCAATAACACGACTCCACCCATTCACGTGGGTTTGGCCCAACAATCCTATAAAAAGCGGGCCGGAGGCTCGGTCTCTCACAGCACGGGGTTACATACTAGTATATGTAATAGATAAATACTGAGATATTATAAATTCACAACAACCATGAATTGATTTGTACAATTTTCAATAATAAATAGTTTATAATTGAGATTAAACTAGAAGCATAAATTAATGGGACATTATATATAAATATGTTTTTTTGTTAGTGACTAATATATGATATTACTATTTTTTTTTGTCATTACTTATTGTTGATACCTGTTTTCGTGACACATTTTCTACAAGCCTGACTTCATTGTGGGCTCAATTTATGTATTATACTTTATTTTATTCTTTTAAGCATGGCCCAAGCCCATGTGACTTATTGGCGGAAGTGAGGAAGTGTGGTTTGGAGGGTATGGGTTGGTTCCTTACGGACCTTTTGCATGAGCCCAACACGTGCTACCAAGTGGGCAAGGGACTCTGGTAGTACCTTATGCTCATGGAGGAGGTCTTGTACCTAAAATTTCCACCTCAAAAGAGCTTTTATGCTCTGGATGATTGTGCCCCTAATTTTCAGCCGAGCTCCATTTTCTACCCCAAAACACAACTAACTCTAAGAAGAATGCTGAACAGCCTAGCCCACTCAGCCACCCAAACGTAGTTTTCCAAGGCCTGCAAAGACGAGAGACAGTAGCCATGAAGAGGAAACAACTTTGTTTCCAAAATCATGTAAAAAGCAACCAAACATTTCCCTAAGCATAAAACATAATACACCAAGTCATAGAAATAGCATCTGAAAGGTCCAAGGCCTTCCTCCCAATGAAAAGACTGGTCACAAGCATCCCCTAAAGCTTGATATAAATATTCATCACCAGCCCACAAGGGAGGGAGGACGTTTTACCTAGAGACCTGAAATTTTAGAGCGAAAGCCCGTTCAGCCAGTCAACAATCTCACAATTCCGAACCTTAAGGATGGAAATATAGATATAGGAGAACTTTCTCTCTCTTCCTCACAGCCTCTCTCAATTTTCTCTTCTCGATGATTGTGGGTTGAAATTTCAGACCTGTTGAACCACGTTTTCCCCATAAAACTGAAACTTGAGAGCAAAAACCCACCAAGCCAGGAAACATTCTCACAATTCTGAACTTTAGGGGTGGAAATATGGGAATAGGGGAACCTTCTCTCTCTTTCTCACAACCTCTCTCTTTTTCCTCTTCTCGGTGACTGTGGGTCGAAGTTTTAGACCTGTTATGTTTTCATACTTGTTCTACACTTTTATTATTAGCATTTTGATTCTCTCTTGTCAAAGCTAGGGGTGTGCATGGGTCGGGTTGAGGTTTTTTTACCCAACCCACCGTGGTGGGTCAAAAAAAATTCAACCAAACCCAATCCATCACATATATCCAACCCAACCCACATGGGTTGTGTTGAACCCATGGGTTGGACAATTTTTTTTTATTACTATTATTATTAAATTGAGCAGAAAAAAATATATCATACTTACCACCTGAATTGATAAACAAAATATGCATTAATATATAAACTAATATTCCAACTTAGTTGTAAACAAAATATGTTTAAGTATCCAATTGAGTTGATAAACAAAATATAAATGAACTAGTATCCTAATTCACTTATAAACAAAATATACATGAGTTTCTAACTCATTTATAAACAAAATATATCTAAAATTTTTAATTTTTATTATTATTAATTATATAATATATTTAAATATATATTTAAAGAACTAATAGAATTTATATTATATATGATAGTAGGAGCTGAAGAAGTGCTCTACAACTGGTTTTTTTAAAAATTTTATTAAATATATAATATATTTTAAATATATATTAAAATATCTGTGGGTTGGGTCGGGTTTGGCGGGTTTGTAATTTTATGACTCAAACCCAACCCAACCCGCTATAAATTTTTTTTTTGTAACCCAACCCAACTTACCAAGCCCTAAAAATTGACCCAACTCGGCGGGTTGGGTCGGGTTTGGTGGCTTGGCGAGTTTTTTACACACCCCTAGTCAAAGCACTATTAGCCTTTTGTTCATTATACATTTGGAATTTTGGGCTTGATTCTCCACAATAAACACTTCTAAAGAACCCAAGGGGAGATTTGGACCATTCTCGCATTTTCGGCCCTTGTCGCAAAACGTCCCCGACACTTTTATTTTATTAGTCTAAATAACTTAAACCAAATACATAACATATAAATTGGCATTAATAAAATCCCATGGATCGCACGGGTTAAAGACTATATCTAATACTATATTTAAAAGCAAAAGCTTTTTTCTACAATTAAGGTGATTTTGACACTTTCTCAAAAAAAAAAATGTGGTTTTGACACGTAGGAAAAATACCCATCTGAATTTTTGCCATGTTTACGGTTAATATATATAAGCAGTGACCTCATGTAAGAGTGCACGAGGTCCTTCCATATGATGCTCTAATTTTGAATTTAAATTATTTTTTTACCCCTTTTTATTAAGTTATTTTTATTGTTACTAAAAATTTCACATTAACTTATTTTTACTGTTATCTCGTTAATTGTCTAAGCTTATACCACACATTTCTCTCTTTTTCATGTCTTTTAGCATACCCACTGTTTTAGTATTAAAATTAAAGAAAAAATAATAATAATTGAGGACTAATAGTAATAACTAACTAGATAATGCCCTAGGGAGAGATAGTGAGACATGAAAATGTTGGGGATTGCTAAATGAAATGCATTGTTTCACTATTTCCAAAAAAAAAAAAAAAAAAAAAACCTAAGGTTGATAAAACATTTGTAATAGAGAGAAAGAGGAATCTAAGGGGTTGCCATCTCCGTCCTATCGGCCTCCCACCACCATCAAGCCATTACAGGTAATTTTTTGTTTTTATTTTTAATTGGAGGCTTAAATATGATTTTAGTTTGGGTAATTTGGTTGGATAGGTTTTTTTTTTTTTTTTTTTGGTATATAAATAGAGAGAATATTTGGTGTACAATGTAAAGTCATATTCTACCATGATTTTAAATTATCATAAGACACATGCATACGCACTTGCCCACATCATGTCTTAATGTCGCACTATTAATGAGCGGAAAATGTTGAGAAAGTTGGACATACATTCATTTCATGGTATGTAATATGTGGATATAACACAAATTAGTTGATTTTCATGGTCCTGATATTATTTTGAATTTATTTTTGGTTTCATGATTTAAAAAAAAAAAAATCTTATCCTCAAAAGGCTACAAATGTACTGTGAAGCTACTAAACTAAAATTTGATATCACAAAATGTATATATGTATTTACTCTAATTTAGTTTACTTTTTTCCTTAGGACAAAACTTAGGTACAGTCCTTTAAGTGTTGTTTCTTAGGTTCCTCTCTTAAGATTCAGTCATGTAACTATTTAATTAAAAAATATACTTCTATCTCATGAAAAAAAATCCACATAGCAGAATTTTAAAAGGGAATCCTAAGAAACAGTACTTAAGTACTGTACCTAAGTCTTGCCATTTTCTTTATATATATGTACAACATTTTCCAAAACCATTTTATATAAAATATTAAAAAATTATCTTTACATTGCACGGGCAACTCACTAGATATAATAATAACTCGTGCTCTTTTTTTTTTTTTTTTCTTGATGAATATAATAACTTGTGCTTGATTTTTATTAACTGCTCCTTTGTATACCATAACTACAATTTATTATGTGGGTTCCAGTTAATTCAATTGGTAAAATCTCTGATGGTTAAATAAAAGATATGAGATTTAATTCTCACATACACTAAAAACTGATTGGTATCTTGATCTAATGATAAAGAGTTATTATCAAGAGTGGACGCTATATGTTGAAACTATCTCAAAAAAAAAAAAAAAAAAAATCCATCTATTCTATTTTGGGCCTTGAATAGATGGGAGTTGTATTGGGCTTGAAATATGGAAAGATTATACGGCCCACATAACTTTTTTTTTTTTTTTGGGTATTGTATGGGCTGAAGTATTTTTGAAGCAGCGAACCATTTCTTTTGGACTGTTCTCTTGATTTTGGGCTTTTTTTTAAGGGTATTAATAATTATTATATGCCTTCTATGGTATATTTACGGTATTAGCAATAATTTTATATATAATCTATATATATATAAAAGCAGAAGCCTTAATGAGGTGCTGCCACGTTAGGAAAAAAGCCTATCTAAAAAATTGACACGTATAAAATTTGATCTAAAAAAGTCGTACGGTGTCTTTGGAGACATTCTTTTTCAGACAGCCACACGCTTATTAAAAAAAAAAGCGATTTATTGTATTGTTTGGCAAGGAAAACACCGTTTGACCGTGGTTGGGTATGTAAAATAAAAAGACAAAAAACGTTTTGGGTATGTAAAATAAAAAGACAAAAAACGTTTAAAAAAAAAAACGTAGCCCTCTGAAAAATCCCTAGCAATTTCTTCTCATCAGACGTTGCTTAACGTTTTCTCTCTCTAAAAAAAACCCATAGCAATACTGCGATACAGAGAACGGCCGGCCATCGTCATCTGATCTGCTGCTCTGCCTCATCTCTCCTCTGCAAGAAAATTTTTCTAAAGGTCAGCGCACTCTTTTCTTCTTCAAACACTGTTTTGGTTTTCTGAAACTTTTCACCATTGCTTTTCCTTTTCGAATTAGCATATTAAATCTCCAATATGTATATGTTTTTAGTTTAAAACTAGATGTTTATACTACAAGAATTACCATCTTCCTTTTCAATATATCTGTATTTCAAAAATTTCTCTATCCCGAATTGTCTAGGGTTCTTTCTTAAAACATCAAGCGTTTCAATTTCATTCTCTGAATTTTATTTCATTTTTTCTTTTCTTTTCTTTTCTTTTCTTCCTTCTTTCTTTTATTTTCAAACCTTATATGATGGTTGTTGTTGAAAGGTAGAGACAATTATGTTTAGTTTTTTATTTTTGAAATTTAGGCATTAATTATGATTTACTTGTGGGTATGATGGTTCAGTCGGTTATGATTTAGGTTTTTGGGTTAGGAATAGTTTTGTTTTGGGAATTTTGGATGGGAGTCGAATTTGCATATTTGGGTTGTTTTGATTTTGGATTTCACCTTCAAATTCAGAGAAAGATGAAGTTTTGCTCTCCACACATCATGCACAATCAGTTATGAATGTATTTTAGCATCACTTATTATTATGTTTGTGAGTTTTGTTTTGTTGATTTGTAAAATCTGTTTATTATTAAAAAAAATTGCCTTTCTTATGTTATATTCAATCTATTCTATTTAGTTATTTAGTTCATTTATCAAGAATTTTATTTCATATAATTTAATATTTCATACCTAATTTGTAAACCTAATTTATCATATTTGCCTTTTGTTTTTCTTTCTTTTTCAACTCAAGGTATTTCCTGTATTGTTAATTCCTTTTATTCCCGTTCTTTTCTGCAATAAAATTTATAATTTACTTTTGTTTGTTCTAGGAATAGAAACGATTAAATAGGAAAGTTGATTGAAATCATTAGCAGACAAATTACTTGTGGGATATGACTTAGTTTTGGTTGATTAGTAGTTTGGATTTGTTCTGATTAACGTTTTTGGAATCCATTTATATATATATATATATATATATGGATTCATGTTTTGATTACATAAGCTATTAACTACTGCTTTTGAAGATATATCAGTTCATGTTTTTAATAATTCACGGGTATGTATATTAATATGGCCATGTTGTTCCTTTGGGAAAGGTTACTGTGTAAATTTTAAGGATTTCTCTGCTTTTCAGCATTGATAAAGATTACTAATATAGATGCTCTTATGCTATAACCGCATCAACTTTTATATGTTTATCCAAGTCAATGATATGTACATGCAGCACCATGACAAAGATAAGATAATCATGGCCTTTTATGAATCAAGTTCTAATTCAATAAAAAACAATATATCACATGTATTAATCACAGCATACATGAATAAATCTAATACCTATGCAGAAAAAATTACTGCAAAATTTTTAATATGAAGAAAAGAACTTTTCTTTCATTATAAAACACAATTAACACATTAGTGCTGTTTTGTTCTCAAAGCAATTGACCTGTAAAATTGTTATGATTTCATTAATTATTTCCCACCTTTTCCCAGCAGCCATATAGATTGTTAGAGTTCTCTTTTTTCTTTTTTTTAGGCTATGCTTTGTAGCAAATTTGGCTTATTTGTGTTTGTATAGTTTTACAATTCAGTCTGCCTCTAAGATTATATATAGTCTTAGTTTTGCGAAATTTGAATTTCTATTAGTCATGATTCTATAACTACTAATTTTAAGTTCAAACTGAGTTTTATATATATGGTTTGTGGTCTCTAACATTTTTTCCTACAAAACAAATACATATGTAGTTTTAAGTTTGACTAAACCATGTTTCAATAGATTTTCATACTATAT
Source organism: Quercus parvula (assembly GCA_030820535.1). NCBI lineage: Eukaryota > Viridiplantae > Streptophyta > Magnoliopsida > Fagales > Fagaceae > Quercus > Quercus parvula. The sequence goes on from JAUAME010000003.1 coordinate 43,239,327, forward strand.
GTATTTTTTAAATTTATAAATTGACATTTAATGTAATTTTTCTCTTTAGTTAAGTATGAATGATAGAAAAGGTTCTAGCAAATGTGAAGATGAGAGACATACTTTGGTTTATGGTGGTGGACTATTTCAACAATTACATGTTGATGCATACACATGTATAGAAGGAAATCAATTTATGTGGGTGAGGTTTAACCAACATATATTGAAGACTGAATTATATAAAGGATTGAATGGTGTGATTTGAATTGGCTTTGATTTGCATGTTTTAGCGAGCTTTTTTCGTTATAGATTGATTTTATTAGCCAAATCTGAAGTTTAGAATGAAGATTTTGTTAAACTTTGTGTTACTGCATATTAAGGAATTATTTACCAGAGTTTTTCATCTTGATATTCATATTTAAGCTAATGAGGATAATGTAATCGTTACTATCAGGTAAGCTTCTTGAGCATCAATAACTATATAATATAAACCCTGTTTTGAATTCTATAAAAATACTATATAGAAATAATACTTTTTTATTATTTTTAATGTTCTTCATATTAACTTTGACTAAGAAGATTAATGAAAAGGTTAGGAAAAAACTGAGATGACAGTCACACCTCTACCTCTATCAGACACGTACTCTCCACTGGTATGGTTTCTGGGTATTTTCATTAGATTGGATTGAATTCAAGTTTTGACTTAGATTTGGTTTTGAGTTAGGAATTTGGTTTATAATAGTTTTTAATATCATGCTCAAAATATTACTCTTGCGTAGTTAGTTTGCTTTGCACTTATGGTAGTGTGTACATTAAGTGAAAGGAAAAGATTTGAAAATATATCATAAATTTAAGAATCAAAGAAGACAAGAAATAGAGAAAATATACTTCTGCTTGGAAGAATTTCATCTTCACAGTTAAAATTAGAGTAGCAAATTTTTGAATATGACTTTTTTTTCTTTCTAAATTTGGGGATGAGATATGACTTTTCTTTGGTTATTTTAGTTGTATTAGTTTTGATTTACACGTTTGAGTTAGATTTGTTTCATCCTGAGTTTGAATCACATTTATAAGTCCTGGAAGTATTTTATGTGTCTTGATATTACTCAAGCAAATGATACTTTAAGGATTACAAGGAATTTTATCTTTAGCAGAACCTATATTATATTTTAGTTACTCACTAAAAAAGAAATACATATTTAGTGGCTTTCTTGGTAGATTTCTATCGATAACTGTTTGTTCTAAGTTTACTTTATGTTTTTACTATTAGATTGTATTTGAAACACCAATGACTTAAAACATAGTGCTAATATCCTATAAACCATTACATCTTTGTTGGGCTAATATTACATCTTTGTGGCATTCTAACTAATATTATGGTTTTGTATTTTCAGCCAAATCAACTTATAGATAAATATTGACAAATGGTAAGTGTTACTTACAAAGTTGTCACAAATCACAAGAAATGTTGGTTGGGGTTAAAAAATATGTATTAATCCGAAGGATAACACACACTATCAAGTCTATCAAATTCTATATGTATTATTTTTGTGATCTTTTAAATTTATGAAATTCTATGTCTGGTATTTTCTGTTTTTGTTAGTACCATGGGTTAAAAGGTGACAAAATGAATGTGTAGAACCTTTGAACATTTGGATTTCTATATTGAAACCATGCAGGCTTATAAGCATTTAGAATTTACAAGAGATGTGAAATGAGTCATTTTTTTTTTTTTCCTTTGTAGATATTATAATACATTTGATTAATCAAATTTTTTATTATTATTTGTAAGGTTAAAGGTAAAAATTATTCGTATTTTTTATTGTGCAATTCTTCTGCCTATGACAAGATATGTTCAGTCTCTCTCTACTTCTAATGCAAAAAAAACAAATGGGACATGATATGATATGGAGATTTAGTACTGGATTTTGTAATTTTTCAAGGTGCAAGATTTTATGCTGCACCTATGCAAAAAAATTGCAGTGTTGTTGTTGGTGAATATGAGTTTAGCATGGCCTAAAAAATTAAAAATGTGACGCATTTATTTAAGTATTTATTTTACTTTCTAATTTTCTTAGGAGTGGGCAGATTTGGTTGGTAGTCTCAACACTTATTTGACTCTTTTGGAGCTTTTTACATGTCAGCCTGCGGAGAGAGATTAGTGGAAAATATTTGTTGCATCACAAAGTCTAGGATTAGAGAAACTGTCGCATATGTTTAGACCATCTTGCTTGATTGCTAATCTTTAGTCAACAGCAAGGACAGTAAATTAATTGTTTTTGCTGCTGCAATTAATTATAGATGGTGCATTGCAGACAGGAATTGATTTTGATTATTTTCCCTTCTCAATAGTAACGGGTTACTACTTCTAAAGGGACCATTTAGGAATGTAGTGATTATTTTTAGCAGACACACAGACATCTCTGTGCTTCAAGTTCTCAATTTGTTTGTTGCAAAAATATGTTGCTCAGAAATTGGTAAGGTGCCTTGAATTTATAGGACAAGCAGAGAAGTTCATAAATCACTGTGCTCATCAAATACAATTAAAGACTGGAATTGGTTTAAATTTTATTTTCTGACGATGTTGAAGCCTGAGCTTTGAGCTCCAAGATCTGCCTATAAATCTATTGTAGTGTTCAAAAAGGTTACTACGTAAATAAGGAAAAAAGTCTAGGAGTCACAGGTGAGGCTGGCACTTGCTTTGACGCTTGAGTGAGATGCATTAAAAATTTAAAAGGCTCCTTTAAGACCCTTGAGGTGGGACAACTCTAACAAGGCACTCACTTTTTGTGACTTATTGAGCACCTCGGTTGAGGGGACAGGATTTAGAACGGTGCTTCACTGAAATAGTGACATTTTTATTGAATTAAAACTCAGCTCAGGAAATTTTTACCATTTTTCATATTTTCTACTAATAATTCTAGCTTTCTAAAATAAAGAAAATTCATCAAGGCCTATATATTTTAAGAGTAAAACAAAGAAAATAATTAAGGCGAGTATATTCTTAAGAGTAACAAGGCCTCATGAACAACATGAGCATCTCAAATATTGGTGCCTACTTTACTGGGGCCAAGTGCTTATTTTGGCACTAGGGCCTTAAATGATTGCGATTATATTGCATTAAAGGTTAATTTGTTTGGCTCCAACTCCAGTCTCCAAGTAATTGTGAAAAGGCATGTCTATTTTATTTCAATGTAATTTGTCAAGCTCTTCTGTAAATACCACCAAAGTTTGGGTTTGGGTTGTGATGACTGAGAGTAAAGCTATTGGAAAATATTGGACCAGTTCTAATTTTTAATCCCATGTGATAGAGATATCAAGGGAAGAGATTAAGTTTCAAATAAATGTTGTTAGGACAACTTAAAATACAAGATGAAGAGGAAAATCTTTATTGATCATGCAAAACTTTGTGTTCAATAACTATATTCTCTCGAATCCACAACCTTTAAAAAAACCTTAACCAATTAGTTATAACTTATGAGATTTCAATTAACATTTTTTCTAGATGATGTGTTGATACCAAGTTATTTTTGTCTTTTAGAAGAACACTTGCACATTAGCATCATTATCTGAACAACTAACCATTCACCCCCTTCCATATTTTACCATCACGTTAAGTATAATATATTAAGTTGATTTTTTTCTAACTCATAAAATGATCCTGCGCATTGCGCGGGTTAAATGCTAGTATATATAACCGCCCTAATTGACCGCCCCTTCTTAGCCTTGCGATATATATACGCATAGATATTCAGAGTTTCTAGCTTGTTCCTGAAAAAAAGTCTCTAACTTAACTCTGAGTTTGAGACTTCTTATATTCATCAAACATTCATCAAAAAGTTTCATAAATTTTTTTTTTTACATTCATCAAAAAGTTTGAGACTATCAAACATTCATCAAAAATTTCTTACGACTGCCTATGTGTTTATAGAAAAGGGAAAGAAACTTCTTTGATTTCCTGAAACAATGGAGATGGTGGGGTTTCGATATGATCCTATAGATGAAGTGTTGATGAAGATTTTAATGAAGAAGGTCAACAATGCTGAACAAACTCACCTAAATCATCATTTTAATTTTATTGTGAATGATAGTGAGATATATGGCAAAATTCCTCCATGGGAAATATATGATTCTCATAATCACTATCATTTACACACTTTCCACCACAAGCTATACGTCTTCACCGACCTCAAAACAACAACCGGCAATCGTGTGTGCAGGGCTGCCGCTTGCGGAACCTGTCTTGTGAAAAGCAAGCCCAAAAGAATGTATGATTCTCAGGGCAATGTTATTGGGGTCGACAGGATGCTCTTTTAAGGCCAAGGATCTTCATTCGGGCAAATTCGATAAAACTAATTGGATAATGCACGAGTTCTCCTTGGCAAATCAGGAATTTGGAAGAATAAACACAGTCCTCTGTGTCATCTATAAACTAAATAAAGGGTCAGGGTCAGGGTCAGATTGTGAGGAGGCCAACGGAAGAGGTCTCAAAAGAGCTTTTTCTTCTACTACAGATGCTGCTGCTGTGATTTCACTTGAGCCTGAGCCTGAGCCTGAGCCCATGATGCCTAGTGCTGATGATGAAGCGTTTGCTGCATTGGTTTCTGGATGTTTTTCTTCTACTGCCGCTGCAGCTGAAGAGCCTTAACCTTCAATACAACTAGTTTGATGTCACATGGACAAAAAGATGCCCAAGCCCAAGAACACAAAAGAAGACGGTTGGATGCTGTTGTTGATGCTGATGCTTTTACGGATATAGAGTTTGCTGCATGGATAACTGATCCCACATTCCCAGATGAACCATTGAGTCAAATATTTTCTGATCTACCACCCCTGGTTGAAGTATGCAGTCAATCCAAATCAGACTCTGTTGCTGATGCTGATTTTGATGCGTTAATTACTTCATTAATTTCTGATCTGACACAATCCGATGAAGCATGGAGTAAAATCTTTTGTATATGAGAATTCTTTTTCTTCTCTTTTAGTCTTGCACAGATTTTTTGTTCTTCTCTTTTCAGTTTATAGTTAGCATGTCTATAGTTAGAACTCTGGCAAATGGGTTGTTAGCAATGTAGCTTATGAATTGAAGGATTGTACAAAAACTTGTTCTGATGGTGAAGGAGCTATTTGTCAACTCAAAGTTATAAACTTCTTATGCTTTCTTCTCTTATTTGCAATCTTTATGTTTTGATATATAAATGTGTTGTGAAGGTTTAGATATAGTGTGATTCATTATTTCTTGGTTTCATTTATCACATTTTTTTTCATTCTCTTTCCCTCTTAGCAATACTTGGATGCTATTGGTTAGTTTTTATTTATTTATCTATTTTTTTCAATGATTGATTTTAAGGTGCAATTCCAATTTCCCTCGTAACTAAAGATGATTTTGAAAGTTTTGGAGCTTAACAGAGTATTCAACAATGGCGGAAAAACTAAGAACCAACAAATGAAAGAGAGAGAGAGAGAGAGATTTCTGGAGAGAATTAAAATGAAAATGTATTTCCACACTTAAAAAAATAGTATAATTACATGAAGCTCTCAATCATCAAGTTTGGTTATATAGTATAATTACATGAAGATGATACCAGAAACTAATCTAACTGAACATAGCTAACTCCATATTATGTGGCGCGGATTAAGGGTTGACAGCTGGAAGGTGGTTATGACAGCTGGAAGCCAGAGCTGGACTATTGAGAGCTTGACCAAGCACTGAGGATGACTTTGAAGCTTGATGAGGAAACAGAGCACTGGAAGGTTTGACTCACAGACAATCTCTCCAAAACGACCCGTTTCATTTAAACATAAACTAGACTAACTTAAACGACATAGTTTCTAATATGAAACTAGCCGTTTGAGTCTTCTTCTTCTATTCTCATCTTGTGCTCTGTATTAGTATCATCACTATCTTTAACATCCCCCCTCAAAACCATGGGGTCAAGAGACACCATGATTTTGGAGCAAAAAAAAGCAAACTGGGAAATGGATAAACTCTTTGTAAAGACATCAGCGAGTTGATCACCGTTGCAATGTACTTGATTTGGATGTCTCGTCGCAAGACCTTTTCCCGAACAAAATGGTAGTCAACCTCTATATGTTTTGTATGAGCATGAAAAACAGGATTGGAGGCGATGGCTAGAGCAGAAACATTATCACACCAGAGCTTGGGAGGAGCAGAAAGATAGATACCAAGATCCTTCAAGACCTGGCGAAGCCAATAGAGTTCAGCAGTGGTGGTTGCCAATGCTCTATATTCAGACTCAGTAGAGGAACGAGAGACAGTATCTTGTTTCTTGGCACTCCAAGTGATTGGATTAAAACCAAGATACACAATATAACCAGTAATGGAATGTTTATCAAATGGATCTCCGACCCAATCTGAATCAGAGAAAGCAGATAAGGAAAAGGGACCAGGTTGAAGTAAAATGCCATGATTCAAAGTACCATTAACATATCGGAGAATTCTTTTGGCTGCAATTAAGTGTGCATCAGTTGGATGAGACATAAACTGGCAAACCTGCTGGACTGCAAAGCTTAGATCAGGTCTAGTAAAAGTCAGATAGTGGAGAGACCCAACCAAGCTCCTATACTCATGAGGATTAGAAAGCAAAGACCCATCAGTTGGAGACAACCTGGTATTAGGAGCAGATGGGGTACGAGCAGGCTTGGAAGAATGCATATTGGCCTTGAGTAATAAATCCTGTGCATACTTAGTCTGAGACAGAAAAAGACCCTTGGAAGATCTTGTAATTTGAAGACCAAGGAAGTAATGAAGAGGGCCTAAATATTTAAGCTCAAAGGCTGAACTGAGCTGTGCAATTAAAGAGGACAAGAACTGAGGATTGTTCCCACTGAGAACTATGTCATCAACATAGACTAAGAGATATACAACCAAGGAGCCTTGTCTGAAAATGAACAAAGAAGAATTAGAGAGGGAAGCTTGAAATCCCAGATGAACAATTCAGTAGAAAACCTCTCAAACCAGGCCCTAGGGCTTGTTTAAGGCCATAGAGAGACTTGAGAGGCTTGCAGACATGGTTGGGGTGTGCTGGATCAACATACCCTGGTGGTTGGACCATGTAAACCTCCTTTCTAAGAAAACCATGCAGAAAAGCATTGCCCACATCAAGTTGCCTCAGTGGCCAATTGAATTGGACAGTAAGGGATAGAATGATCCTTACTGTGGGAGGCTTGACAACAGGACTGAAAGTTTCATCAAAGTCAATTCCAAATTGCTGGTGGAACCCCTTGGCAACAAGTCTAGCTTTATACTTGTTAATGGAACCATCACTATTTCTTTTAAGTTTGAACACCCATTTACATCCCACTACATTTTGGGAAGGAGAAGGAGGAACCAGAACCCAAGTGCTTTGCCTGTGAAGAGCATCAAACTCAGCAGCCATAGCAGAACACTATTGGGGATGCTGAACTGCTATTTTGTAGGAGGGAGGTTCAGTAAGGGTGTAATCAGGCTTGGGAGGAGATGGAGCCTTCTTGGATGGAGCACACTGGATTGAATCAGTCATGACAGCAAGCACCTTTGGTTGGAAAATGCCATCCTTTGATCTAGTGATCATGGGATGAGTGTTACCAGCAATAGGAACCTAAATAGGGACAGTGGAAACAGGAGGAGGACTAATGTGTGGAGAGATAGGAGAATGTGTATAGAGTAGTGTAGTTGTATGGGATGTATCAGTAGGCTGTGTAGCAGTAAGCAGTGTATCAGGAGGTTGTGCAGAAGGTGATGTAGCAAAAGATTGTGTAAAAGATGGTGTAGGCTGTGTATCAGTAGGTTGTGCAGATGGTGATGTAGCAGAAGACTGGGCAAAAGGAGATGTATCAGAAGGTAAATGAGTGGACTGTGTAGGTATAAAAGGTATAGGAAAGGGAGGTGAAGTGGAATGTATGCCAGAGGCCTGGGATGTACCAGTGGATAAAGCAAGAGAAGAAATAAATTCATGTTCATTAAAGTGCACATGTCTTGAGATATAGATTCAGGAATTGACAGGGTCTTGACAGATATAGCCTTTTGAATGAGCAGGATAACCAAGAAAAATGCAAGGGGAAGTATGTGGTAAGAGTTTGTGAGCATTGTAAGACTTGAGCAAAGGAAAACAGATGTAGCCAAAGGTTCTAAGATATGTAAGATCTGGTTTAGACTTGAATAAGACTTCCCAAGGAGTAGAATTATGAAGAGTTGGAGTGGGAAGTCTGTTGATAAGATGAACTGCTTTAGAAACAGCATAGGACTAAAAAATTGGAGATAACTGTGAATGAGAAAGCAAGGTAAGAGCACACTCCACTATGTGTCTATGTTTTCTCTCAGTAACTCCATTTTGCTGGGGAGTATGTGGACAAGAAAATTGGTGAGTAATACCATATGAGGAACAGAAATGCTTGAATGCATTTGAGGTATATTCCCCACCATTATCTGATCTCAAGATTTTGATCTTAGAATCAAGTTGATTTTCAACAGAAGCTTTAAAGAACTTAAAGACTTCAAGAACATCTTATTTGTGTTTAATAAGATAGAGCCAGGTAAACTTGGAATAGGCATCAACAAAAAGAACATAATAATGGAAATCATTAGAGGATTTGACAGGGGCTGGACCCCAAACATCAGAATGTACTAATTCAAGAGGCTTAGATGCACGAAATTCTGATAAAGGGAATGAAAACTGATGCATTTTACCACTTAAATAGTGCTTACAATGAGAAAGAGTTTTATTAGAACTTGAAGTACAGACTCTATCAATGGAAGATAAAGCAATATTCAGTACTTTATCACTTGGATGTCCTATGGTGCCACAACAACCATTTATTTGGTTTGTTTACATGAAAGCTTGAATGAACTAAAGGAAGAGTAGGAGCAGTAGAAGGATGAGTCTGACATGAAGAAACAGATTTGAATGGAGAAGATGGCTTGATGAAATTCTTGGAGTAGATTGGATAAACACCATTCTCACTCAAGCCCTTGTAAAGGAGACTCCCCGTAGGAATATCCTGAATTTTGATGATATTGGGATCAAAGTAACAAGAACAGTTATTATGGAGGCAGAATTTGTGAACTGAAAGTAAATTCATAGCAATTCTTGGTACATGAAGTACATTTTTAAGAAGAAACTTGTGATATTTGGTATGTAAGGCAGTGTTACCTATGTGATTGATGGGCACAGATTGGCCATTTCCAACTGTAACCTACTCAGGTCCCTTGTACTGAGATTGAATAGACAAATTGTTTAGGTTTGCTGTGATATGATCCGAGGTGCCAGAGTCAGCCAGCCACGGGTCTTGGTTGTTAGTGATGACAGCACTGGATGCACTAGCCATAGCAGCAAGTTTTGTGGGAGGGTGCTTGCCTTGGTAAGCAAAGTTCATCCTGTGGTAGCAATCTAATGCTTGATGACCAGACTTGCCACAAATTTGACAAGATGGACAAATTTGAAACCTTGTGAGGTATTTTGAGAAGGAAAGTTCTAGGAATGAAATTCATGAGGAGAGAAATTGTGAGAGCTTTGAGAGAAATTATGAGAGCTCTGAGAAAGATTATGAGGTGGAAATTGTTGACTTCCACCATGACTGAATCTGCCTCCATTTCGTCCTCTAGAGTTATTGTTTCTTCCTCTCCCCCTTCCTGAACTATGATTCTGATAAAAGGTATTAGTACCTTGTTTACCATGAGAGGCAAACATAGCAAGAGAGCTAGAAACTGAATCCGAGTGGTCAGTCATAGCTTGTTCCTTACTTTGCAACATAATTACAAGTTGCTCATAAGTAATTGGATCACTCCTAGTCCGAATTGCAGAGCAGAAATGAGCAAATTCTCTAGGGAGTCCTCTGAGCACAATGCAAATCAATTCTTCATTGTCAACTGGCACCCCTATAGCAAGAAGCTTGTCACGAGCAACTTTGATCTTTTGCAAAAAGGAATTCACAGATTCATTGCTCTTCTTGATCCCTTGAAGTTCAAGCTTAAGGTTCAAGATATTAGCTCTTAAAGTGGAAGTGAATCTCTGCTCCAAAGTATTCCATACTTCCCTTGAGCTAGTGACACCAACGAAAATTGAAAAGACCTGTGGAGTAAGAGTTGAATTGATCAAGGATAGGAGTGCCTTATCCCTGATTTTCCATGCTTGAAACTCAGAATTAGCAACTGACGTTACATTTCCTGCTGCATCAAGAACAAAAGGTGATGGTGTTGAAGCAGTACCATCAATACGTTCAATTAAGGAATATGCTTCTAGTATAGTAACTAGTTGATGCTTCCATGGGATATAGTTGGTGTAGTCAAGTTTGATTGACATTAGCTTTGACATGCTGGATAGTAACAGTAATGGTGATGGAGTTGAGATTACAGTTGTAGAAGGAATGGAGGTAGTATGAGTTGGAGTTGTGTGCACAAATTGTGCTGTGTCATTTGGATTTGTAGAAGCCATAGATCTTGGCTTTGATACCATGAAAGTTTTGGAGCTTAACAGAGTATTCAACAATGGCGGAAAAACTAAGAACCAACAAATGAAAGAGAGAGAGAGATTTCTGGAGAGAATTAAAATGAAAATGTATTTCCACACTTAATAAAATACAATCATCAAGTTTGGTTATATAGTATAATTACATGAAGATGATACCAGAAACTAATCTAACTGAACATAACTAACTCCATATTATGTGGTGCAGATTAAGGGTTGACAGCTGGAAGGTGGTTATGACAGCTGGAAGCCAGAGCTGGACTATTGAGAGCTTGACCAAGCACTGAAGATGACTCTGAAGCTTGATGAGGAAACAGAGCACTGGAAGGTTTGACTCATAGACAATCTCTCCAAAACAACCCGTTTCATTAAAACATAAACTAGACTAACTTAAACGACATAGTTTCTAATATGAAACTAGCCGTTTGAGTCTTCTTCTTCTATTCTCATCTTGTGCTCTGTATTAGTATCATCATTATCTTTAACAGATTTCTGGTCACTCTAAGCACCTTGGAAATTGAATGAATACATATGAAAGCTTGAAATTTAAACATTTTATGATTACATAATTATCTTGTCTGTGCTGCAATTTCTCATTGTCAGTGAAATCTCCATGTTTGACTTAAAAAAAGAAACATTATAAAATAAATTTAGAGAATTTCTAACATATGATGCTTTATTATCTGTAAATATTTTCTCTTTTGGGAATTAGTTTAAAATCTACTCATAGCTTCATTGCCTAATAATTAAAGCTAGAAGAAGTTTCATAGCATGCGTATTATTCTAGAACTGTTTATGAAGGTTGCCCATAATTGTTTCAACATTATCATTATCATATTATGTGGCATTGTGAGTATTCTAGGGAATTATGGTATACGGGTTTGTGCCTATTTGGTTTGCAATGGGTTATGCCTCATCATGTAGTGGACTTGCTGGCTGGTTGGACAGGTCGGTGTGGTAAGTTCAGGAGAGGCAATTGCTGGGAGGCCATTCCTTTGTGCCTTATGTGGATCATTTGGTGTGAATGGAACAATCGGGCTTTTGAAGGAATTAGAACAGAACGCAGAACAATGGAGCTCAAGATGATTATTTTAAGATCTTTGTTTTAACTGGATGGCTGAAACATCTATGTACTTGAGATCCAGTTTTTTCAATTTTCTAGACTCTTGTAATATGGCATAATCTGCAGTTCCAGTACGCAGCTTGTGTACCAGAGGTGCATTTATTCATTCTAATTAATTTTCTTATTTACCTATTAAAAAAAAAAATTTAATTGGAATCTCCTCCCCTTTTTGTATTTGTGTGTGCGTGATGATAAAAATTATTTATGGTCTTTATAGTATCCGATGCTCTCTCACTATTTTCTTCCTCAACTTCAGTCTTGATGTTTATGAGAATCCTCAACTTCCGCTGCTCTTTTACTTATGCTACATGAACAATCATGGATTTTCAAACCTGTCATTTATTTGGCTAGTATTCCTATCACCCTCTTTGTATTGATGCAGTTCCCCTTTCTTGTTGCCATGGCAATTTCAACATATAGACCTAGCATCTTCGATAGGAAAATGAAGCGTTAGTTTTAACATATTCATTATTTGTGTTTTACTTATATGATGTACTAGTGTCCTGTTAATAATTGGCATATATCAGCCAAACATGAAGATTTTTCTTTCTTCATACTTTTTCTCAGTTATCCAAATAATGGGACATTCTCTCCTTTTCTTTGTTGAGATGTCTCTCAGCCTTCATTAGATAATCCCCACAATCACAAGACCCAATGAAATGTTGAGACTCAAGACAGTAAAAATCAGCTGAAACATCAAGAAAGTGCTGCTCAAAGTCTTCTTTGTAAACAGAAGAACCTAAATCTGTTAGAATCTTTATAATATTCCTCATTAAATCCCTATTTATAACTTCACCACCATTCCTTTCTTGATGAACAACTCAAGAAGTGTATCCTGAAGCCTAGTCTGGGGAATGACAATATCTCTCCACAAATTGAACCCAAGCTCACGAATAGGAGTTTTGTGGGTGTTTGGGATGAAAGTTTTTTCCATGTACATCATTACATCTCGGATCATTTCCAATGCCTTCTTATAATCTGCCCATTTCCTATTCAGCTCTTCCAATAATAACTATCCTTGAGCATATTGAATCAATTTAGATATTTCGCTTAGATAAGAAGTCATAGTCATCACAAGTCTAGAGTAGAGTTGCTCTCCAAATTTGTGCAGCACCATATTAAAAGCATGTCTGAATGTATTCAGAATCTTAAACATCAGAAATATGAAGTTTTCTTATGTAAAAAATAATAATTTCAGCATCTCACATATTTAATAATATAAATCCAATAGAATTCCAATAGCTTTGCCACTAAAAAAAAAAAGTTACTTTACTAGGACAGATGATGTGGAAAGATACATGCTACTTATAAGAGAACTCTTAATGCTGCCACAACTAGCAGGACCTTGCAAAAAATGCCATAGGATTGACTCTATCAAACCAAGTTATAAGTCCTTTTGTGATATTATGCTTCATGGCACAAAATGACGAGCTTCCAAGAACAAAATAGATGAAGAGCTGATGGAACGAGAATCTTGAGACATCAATGAAGATACATAAAAATAGAATAAGTTGATAAATCAATACATGAGTTGCTAACAATTTGAAGAATTGCCAATTCTAAACCAAAAGAAACATATTTAAATGGGAGGATACATTTTATTGAAGTTAAATAACTAGGATAACAAAATGAACAGAAAATTTGGTAACTTCAATATGAGACAATCCATGGTAAAAATTATAACAAGGAAAAAAAAAGGTTAGGAAAACAAGATTGCCAAAATCAACAATATAATTACCAAGGCAATTGATGACATAGAAACGCCCAAAACTCCAACCTTTGACTTTGATATAGGACTCTTGTATCCAGTTAAGTCTATAGATAAAGACCAAATTTCCACTTTTAAAATACTAATAAAATTAAAATAAATCACAACTTATCTCCAAAATAAAGCCCTCTTCTTAGAAATTTAATTCCACCAGCCCACTTCTTATAAATTAAATTCCACCATAAAGTCCAAATCCAAGCATTTTCAATAGAAAACCCTTGAAAATCATGGTTATAGGTCTTTGTATTTCCTTCCCTTTTGTTGAAAATCACGGTTACCTTAACTTTTTGTATTCACCATGTCAGATTTTGTTCCTTCCCCTTCCCCACCATTTGTTTCTCATGCAAATTTAGTCCCTTTCCCTTCCCCACCTTTTAACGGCAATCTCTTTGTCTTCCTCCCTCCTCTCCTCGCAGTATATAAATACTAACAAAAGCTGGATGATTCAATTAAGGTATCTCTGAATCCAAGATTTGTGTGTGTGTGTGTGTGTTGTATTCTTTTGCTTGATGTTTTTAATTCCCTTTTTACATTTTGTTACTGCCTCTTTTGTGCTATATACCAAAGGTAATTTGATTAGAGTTTTCAATACTGTAGCAGCTTTCCTTTGTGATTGTGGGATGAGAAATCTGTGTATGTATCAAATTTTCTATGTCAGCAAAAATTTTCTACAGATATGCAATGGACTAGAGTAGATCACCCATGCCTCCTCCTCAATCTCATCTCCAGCAACGCCCTTCCCTTTGTTTTCCTCCATGGTTGCCATTCCTAAAAATAAAATAAAAAAAGTTCAGAATTTGGACGACTTAAATAGTCAATAAAAGAAAAAAGAGAAGAAAAAACTCATGTCTTTGGGTGGTAAGCTCATGGGTAAGCACTTCTTCGGTGGGTTCTGGTCTAAGTCCCCAACTTGCAAGATGGTGAAGTATCACCAAGCAATGAAATATCCTATCCACAAAGGAACGAGCTTGCTAGACATGGTCTAGATAGAACTTGGATAGAGTAGGTCATCTCATAGTTGCAAAAGAGAAAAAAATTAGACAAGTATGATAAGGAAAAATAAAGCAAGGGGTGGAAAATAACATACCCTCTGGATGAAGATGACCCATTTCACCAGTATAAGGAGGAAATGGATCCCTACCTACTTCAACAGGGTTTCTTGCCCAGAACCCAAAGACGAAGAAAAACTTCGTCTTCCATCTCTTATTAGGCGTGGGGAGAGACCTAACCAACCTACAGATGGAACCCCTCGTTAAAAATTGATAAAAGCCCAAGGACTGGCTAATCTCAAAGGGCTTATAATAGTAAAGAAACTCATCCTCTTAAAGAAACTCGTCCATAGTAAGAGGACGGTTTCCTTCTAAAACTACTCTCCACAACACTTGTATGGATACGATGAGCCTTCATGCATTGGGGTTAAGCTGGTTTATACCGATACTTAGCTTATGAAGAATCTCCCTAGCAAAAGCGTTGAGAGGCAACCTAAGACCCCCCAACAAGTAAGCCTCGTATATACCAACTCTAAGACAAGGGGAAAAACACCATTCACCTCGGACAACTAGACGAGGATTCGAATCGTCTAGGATCTGATACCAACTCTTAATGGAACCTAGTTTTTTCTCATCTATCTTAGAAGGAACACCTACTGCGTAGCAATATAAGATATCCTCCTTTTCACCTGAAGAGGGGATGGATGCTGGTACGCAAAAGGACAGGCTAATCAACGAACTTGACGCCATCCTCTGCCTTAACTCTTCCTGGAAAACCTCTAAAGGAACCCCAGGAACCACATACAAGTAATGCTTGTCTGAAGAACAACTCACACTACTGTCACCCCCACTACTACTACTATTATTGCTCTCATCATGATATTCATCTGTCTCCCTCTCATTGCCGTTGCTTGACGAGGACACTATGATAGCAATTTTGTAAAAGAATAAGTTAAGAAGGAAACCTATATATGGAGAAAGGAGGGTTCCTAATTCTAGACAAAGACGACTAAGGACGAGAGGAAACTTCTAGACGGTGTGCAGGACAACTGATGTCACGGAAGGAAATATGAGAAATGTGAGAGGGTAAGAGGGGTATTCTCCTATTCATAGCCAACAGGATGGGACACTGAAGCGAAACTGACCAATTAAAATGTGCCACACGACACAATTTTGAAAAACAAAGCGACACAACCTAAAAGCCTCTATGATTAAGCCACGTGTCAACTTCCTTGGCACATCCCTTGAATATTCCTTTAATAAGTAATTAATGATTTAAAAAACAATGATGGCTTGGACGACATAAGGACAAAGGGGCAACTAATGGGGACTAAGTGAAGGATATTCGTCCATGGTGGTTGTGCATAGTCATCACGTCCATAACTTGATCACATCCATAAAACCTTAAGAAGAGGAGAACAAGGACATTGTACTTAGGAACAATACATGTCCCTTTATAAGAAGATCAGGTTAGTCATCCATAGCACAAAAGCAAGGACGACTAAATAATAGTTGGTGAATCCTACAAAAGAACTTCTCATAAAGTTCCTTATGATCTGACATAACATGCTACTCTTATAACGTGGAAGGAGTTCCTCGTAATTCGCTCTACGTACTCCATTTACCCATTTTCTCCAATAACTACTCACATCACCCACGATGGTAGTGAATCCGAACAAGTAGACCCACTCCAAACTCTCTATAAAAGAAGCAAGTCCCATTCACTCGAGGTAAGTTCTACTATTCATAGTTTCCCATCCTTGTGTTCTAGAGAGAAAATTGACTTAACCATCAGAGGATCCTTGGCCGGGTTACACCCATCACTATAACTTGAAGCATTCCAGCCTTCTGATTTTCGTGCATCAGCAGTTGGTGCTGTCTGTGGGGAGACGAGTTAGTTAAATTTCTAAGTATTAACTTCTTAGCTTTGCAAGACAAAAAGATTGCATGGTTCGAACTAGGTTGATGGCCACCAGTCCAGGACACTAGAAGAGTGGAAACGCCTCTAGTCACCCAAACTGTGCACTAGCACCCCCTGATGACCATCCAACAACAATTACAGTCCATGGCAGCAACAATGGCAGAATTGACGCAACATAACTAGGTGTTAACTAGATAAGTTAATAGACAGTGTCAATAGTGACGTGGTGAAGAACAAGGCTAGAATTCAGAGAATGAAGGGGTTGAGAATAATGTTGAAGGAGACCAGTCCAAAGGTACCGTTACTTGTAGGGTACCACATTTGGAAAGTGAGATGGACCAGATGAAAAGAGCTGTGGAAGAGATGAAGGATTCCATGAGGAGAGAAAATCATGTGGATGACCTCGTCCACAGGACTGATTCCCCCCCTCATTGCGTCCATCATGAGTCATCCCCCACCTTCCAATCTCAAAATGCCTACCCCAGACTCATACGATGGGACGCGTGATCCTTGCGATCACATTGCTATGTTCAAGACAACCATGCATCTCCAAGGTGTTTTAGATTAAATCATGTGCAAAGTCTTTCCTACCATGTTGAAAGGCCCGACCATATTATGGTTTGGTAAGCCACCAACAAACACCATAACTTCATTTTAGGAGTTAAGTAAGTTGTTCGTCAACAACTTTGTAGGGGGACAAAGGCAAAAGCATTCCTCGTCTAGCCTGTTAAACATAGAATAAGGAGAAAATGAATAACTTTGATA
Source organism: Quercus parvula (assembly GCA_030820535.1). Lineage (NCBI taxonomy): Eukaryota > Viridiplantae > Streptophyta > Magnoliopsida > Fagales > Fagaceae > Quercus > Quercus parvula. The sequence goes on from JAUAME010000003.1 coordinate 43,256,338, forward strand.
ATGTTAACAAAACACCGATCAATGAAGTTTCTCTGTTTCAAAGACAGTGGGTGAGAAAGTGTCTACTGTGAGAAAGAAGGCCAAAAATCAATATTAATATATATAAGTAGACCTCATGTGAGAGTGTAGGAACTCCTGCTATGCAGTGCTTTAAGTTTCTATTTAGTCTTTTTAATCTTTTTTTTATTAAGTTTTTTAACCTTTACCTACTGGATTAGAGTAACTTATTTTTACTGTTATATCCACTATGGGTTGAGCTTTACAATTAGACCAAATGTCTCTAAAAAAAAAAAATCACTACCTTTTAAAAATAGACCAAATTTATGAAAGGCTCAAGCCCAAACCTTATGACCTAGGTTTGAACTACCCACCCATGTGTAGATCAAAGGCTAAAGGGTTTGACCCTCCCCACACACTTGTATATCAAAGCTTAAAATGTGTAAATCAAAATTTAAAGGTTTGACCCTCCCCACCACGTATGGACCAAAGGCTAAAAGGTATAAAAGCAGAGAGCTCATGCGAAAGTGTATGAGCTCCTGCCATGTGGCGTTCTAAACTTCCATTTAGTCTTTTAAACCTTTTTTCGTTAAGTTTTTTAACTATTGTAGTGGGCCTTTTGTGTTGTTAGGCTTTGATCTCTTCTACTGTACCATAGGTCGTGATTCTGAGGAAGTAGAGTTGGAATTGGCTTAAGTGAAACACACTTTAGGCCAGTTTGCACACAAGTTGAGTCATCCCAGTATAGACACGCCTTGGCAGGAGTCTTGAGTGTACTGCATGTCCTCAGCAAGAGCAACTGTTACAAACGTTACAACAAGAAATACAATATGGCAGAATAACCATAACATTTAACAAATAATAGTAACGCCTAAATAAAAGGACAAAGGAATCTGACAAGGTTATGGCAGAATAATACAACCACAAATAACGAAGTTACAACAAGCAATTCAGTAATAAAGTAACAAGCTGATCAATCATCAATTAAAAAAAAAAAAAAAAGAAGTAAAACTCATCTGCCAAAGAAATGGGTTTAGTTTCTCAGAGAGGGCTTCTACCACAGAGATTACGCACTTTGGAAAAAGGACGTAGATGGATTAAACTCTAACTCCTAACTTCTCAGAAAGTGGATCTATCAAGAGGGAGAGAAATGGGTAGCCAATTGATGCATGCCTCTATTCCAACTTCTCATGCTTTTTCTTTGATTTTTGTGTTTTTCTTTTCATTCTTTCTCTTTTTCTTCCTTGTTCTACCTCTATTTCTTTTTGTGATCCTTGATCCTCCTTCACTATTTACAGCTACTACCTTTTATACTGTTTGCCATGAAATGATTTACCATTTTTACCCCTCACTCGCTTTTGGTTCGTTGTGGGCGTCTTTTCAAGACTGCCCATTGGCTTGCCAGCTACCCAGCCACTACCATTGCACTGTGTTGGTTGCACCATACCTCATTCTCAGAAAAAAATGGTTTGTCTTATCTCTCACCTCTCTCTATTCTCATTACTCTCATCTAAATAAGGGTTAAACATCTCCCTCACCTACCTCTATGGCATGCATCTAGCGGTTCCAACTCATACTTACTTTTTTTGGGTGATATGCCAGCCAAATAGGACATTTCTCCCCAAAGAAGTTTGAGTTGGAATCCCAAAATATATTCCCTCTTTCTCCCCACTGCCAGACCACACCCTTTAATACCCTTGACCCGTGGCCTACCTCCCATGTATTGGCTGGGTACAAGTAGGTGGTGCTTGGGTCTTGTGTGTGTAGACACTCAATTTTGCATCCATAATTTAATCAAGGAGAATGACTTGAATGACCAATTCATGTACCCTAAAAATCATAATTGTATTACATGCATCAATTTGTTCTTGCATTACATGCATCATTTTGTCTTTGCATTACATGCATTAATTCATTCATTGCATATCATAAAAATGATCTTGAGATTCTAATGGTCGCAACGGTATTTCCGTTTTTCAAATTGGACCATTGGATCGAAAGATATCGCATGATCAAGTTTGCATGGTCAACATGCATTGAGTCTAGGTAAGGTCGACCACACACGATTAGTTTAAATTAATTCTGATTAGTTAAACAATTAAAATTAATTAGATAATTCTGTGATTGGTTGATAATTAGTGTTTAAAATAGGGATGCATGCATGCATGGGAATAAAAGGGATGGTTGGATAACAATAAAATTGTGAATAATCTGAACTTTATCAAGATTTATTTTAAGGTATTTATCTTCAAGATAGTTGTTCTTAAATAGCTTGAATTATCCTGAAAAGAGATGAAAAATCATAGACGAAAGATGAAAACGCGTCTAGGTATAAGGACCGACCAAAAAACCCTAGAAAAGGAGTCCAAATGGCACTAGAACATGAAAGAGTGTTCGGAGCCATAGGGCCAATTCGACACTTTTGGAGTGCCAAACGGCACTCTAAAAGAGCCGAATTTCCCTGATGTGGGCTTTGGCCCAACGGCCTTCGGGTGACGATTATGCATTCCCTTTTCGATCTTTTCACAAAAGGATGTGTCTAGATTCAAACCTTAATCGTCTATACCTATTTTTTAGAGTCTTCTGGCCTCTATAAATAGAAACTGAACCTCGTAGTTCAGCACCTTTTTTTCTACGCTCTAAGAGGCATACGTTTTGGAGACTCATAAATTGCTGAGATTAATTAATCCTCTTTGAGATTTGCTAGAAGAATTAGGGTTTTTAGGTTTCAAAGATAGCTGAACAAGTTTCTTTGAACCCTAAAACATCCTCTCAAGTAGAAGAGTGCTCATGCAAGAGGTTGCTTTCTAACCCTTTTGTTCTTATGCTCTTTCATCATGATGATGCATGCTTTCTTGTTTTAAATATTCATGTTCTGATTTGTTAATTCAGATTATCAAAATAAGTTCTTGATTCTTTTATCATTACTATAATATGTTTCTTAGTTTTAGAGATCTGCATGTACTAAATTGAATTTTTTTTTTTTTAAATAATAAAACATATCTACGTCTTTCTTAGATGTAGATCTAAGTTTTTTCATCAAAATAAAATGGATCTGCATCTTTCTTAGATGTAGATTTGAGTTTTTCATCAAAATAAAACAGATCTACATCTTTCTTAGATGTAGATCTAAGTTTTTCACAAAAATAAACACAGATCTACATTTTTTTAGAAGTAGATCTGAATTTTTCTTAAAATAAAGAACGGATTTTGTATCTTCTTTAGATACAGATATGATTTTTAACACTTGCAAATTTTTGAAATAAAGAAAGAGATTGTGAGTTGTTGTTTTGTTTGAGTCATGTAACATGATATTATTTTGTGAATGAGATCCTCTTCATAAAAATATGTCTTTTTCAAATATAGAAACAGATCTGATTTTTCTATTACATAAAAAACCATTTTTATTATCTCTCAAAAAACAGATATGAATTTTTTTAACAAACCAAAAGACTTTGTGTTTTATTAATAAAGACAGATCTTAATTTTCTCTTCAAAAACCATTTTTTTTACACATATAAAAACAGATCTGAATTTTTTATAAGTCAAAATCAATTTTTTATCATCATTAAAACATATTTGATTACTTTTTTTTTAAAGAAAAGGAGGATACATTCATAAATGGTTTTGTGTGATTTATTTAACATTTTCAACATATTATTCATGACATGCATAAAAAAGTACATTGGTCACTAGAGTCTAGAAGACTAGACTCTGTCTGGGAGGAATGGGTGCCTAACACCTTCCCATTCTGTAACCCAGTCTCCGAATTTAGGTATTTGGCTAAGTAGATCTAGGACAAAAGCCATGTAAATATTTGGTAGATTGTAACTAGGACCCAAAGCTATGTCACTTTTCAATTTTCCAAATATGTAATATTTATTCAATCAATGAAGAGAACAATTTAGTCATGTATTTGTATATATCTAGTTTTTCTTATTTTTTGTACAAAAAAATAACTGGCAACTCCACACCACTTACCCAAAAAGAGAGGTGCCCTGAAAGGTACCCGAATCTCTTTTTTAAGGGACATTCTTTTGTTGAGGTCTCTCACAGTGTGTATACTCTACTTCCATCTAAATCCGTCACTATTCTGGCCTTCACACCTTTGTTGTTTCCTTTGAGTTTGTATGATTCTACTGTATGTTTTGGTGGGTGTTTAACTCTTATGGAATGAAAGACATATGGGCTTTTAGGCTCATGTTCTCTGCATTTCATCTCTTCTTTAGGCTGGGCATTGCTTGGGTAGAGGCCCTCTCCTTTCTGCCTAGCCCATGTTCTCTTCTTTCTTGTGTTCGTGGCCCACTTGGCTGGGAATCTTGCCATGACACTTCATTGTTCTTGCTATATTATTACCTTTCTTTTATTTCCTTGTTACCCGTGGGCTTACAAGCTAATGCTCCTGCCGTGCCAGTCCACTTTTCACATCTTTACCTTTTTTGGGCTTTATTAGTCAACATTCCTATTGTGCTAGCCCATTTCATTTCTCAGGCTTCATTAGCTCATTTATTTCTTTTTTACCTCTTTTACTTTCATGGGCTTTTTTCTAAATCCTCTGGACTTCCTTGGCCCAATTACCACAACTTTAACTCTTATTACTTTTTGGGTTTATTGGCCTCTAAGCTAACCCAATGAAGTCATTTCCTAGGCTTCCTCGACCCATTTGCTTCCTCTTTACCTTTTATTGTTCTCATGGATTTACCACTTCATTCATTGGACTTCCTCGGCCCATTTACTTCCTCTTTGCCTTTATTATTCTTGTGGGCTTGCTAGTCATTATTCTTGCCATTCCGGCTTGTTGGGCTTACTTTACTATTTTCTCTTCTCACCTTCTTCATATTGTTGGGCTTCTTTTGCTATTGGCCCATTTGTCAAAAGTGGGCATTAACAACTGTTACCTAATAGATTAGAGTAACTTATTTTTATTTTTATATCCACTATAGGCTGAGCTTGACATTTAGACCAAATGTAATTCTCTAAAAAAAATCACTACCTTTTAAAATTAGACCAAATTTACGAAAGGCCCAAGCCCAAACCTTATGACCCAAGTCCAAACTCCCCACCCACGTGTACATTAAAGGCTAAAGGGTTTGACCCTCCCCAAACACATGCATATCAAAGCTTAAAGGTAGATCAGAGCTTAAAGGTCTAACCCTCCCCACCATGTGTGGATCAAAGGCTAAAAGGTTTGACCCTCCCCATCCACGTGTAAATCAAAGCCTATTTTTACCTACAAATTCTCTTTTTCCTCTTCACGTGTAGATGAAATCCAGCCACTTATAAACTCTCTTCTTCCTTTCCATGTGTAGATGCACACTACAATGACACGTGTCCCTTTACTTTCTTTCTTTTTTAGAGAATACTAAGTATTTTTAACACACACACACACAGAGGGGAGAAGGGTTTTAAAGAAACTTACTGTGGTGTATATCTAAAAGGGCCTACGTGTCCCTTTACTTAAGCACAAAACATTGACATGTAGCAAAATCCAAAATAAAGCTAAGGTGATATGGACTAATAATGCTCTATGGCAAATTTCAATTTGTTTATAGTTATTTATATATATATATATATATAAATTTATTTAATGGTATGATGAAAGTCTAATACCATAATTAAATCACTATGTGGAAATATATATTAATGGCAAAATATAAAAGAAAGATTTGAATAGACAAATCATGGGCCATTACTATTAGTGAACATATATATTTATGGCAAAATATAGAAGAGATAGCCAAATAGACAATTGTGGATACTCAAAAAAGTCAAAAAGACAATGTGTAAATTAATTGGATAGTGAAATAAAAATGGTAAGTGGTCAATTAATTGTCTACCAATATTAAAGTTACAATACTATACATGGATACCCGATTTTTTTTTTTTTTTTGAGGGAAAACAGGCGTACATGGTTGATATAGTTTTCCTCCTAAAAGAAATTATTAAAAAAAAAAAAAAATCCGTATGTGTTAGCACAAATAGAACATGACTCACTGAGTTTTATATATATATATATATATATCCCATTTTTCATTTGTTATTTTCCCCTTTCTAATATGCTTCCTCAATCTCTTAATCTTCTTCTACTTTTGGGTTTCTCTATGTTCTTTATATCTCCATTAAGGCTACTGTGGGTTGCTACTTGAAAAATTATAAAGCCAATATCAGTTTCTCACATTGGCAATAGCCTTGTGTTCAATATCTAATTGTTCTTTGTCCATTGCAAAGGTAAGTTTTCATGAACCAAGAATAAGGAAAAGTTGTGTGTTACTTCAGTCATTTGTATTCCTAATTTTGTAACTATTCAATGAATTTAATATTATTCTCAATTTTGTAGTTATTCTCAATTTTATAGTTATAACTATAATATTTTTTTAACGCGGCCTAAAACCCCTTTTTTTTAGTATTATCAGCTACTTTGAAATTGAAATTGAAGGTTAGCAATAGTGTGATAAATAAATAAATGAAACTCAAAAAGGGGGGAAAAAAACAAAATAGGTAACATGGTTAAAATTTCAAGTGAAATTACATTTGCTTTTAGTTTTTTTTTTTTTTTGAAACACATATTCTTTTAGTTGAATATATATAAAAACAATATTATAGAAATGACTAATGACATTGCTCTCTATTTTTTCAGTATTATGAAGGAAGCTGAAGCAAAGAAGTTAAGACAGTTTGATTGAGATTGATTGATGTAGACTTTTTCTTTCAAGTTTGAATATATCACTTCATGATACATGTAATTAACTTTCTAATCTCAATATATGTAGCTTTGCAATTGTTCTATTTGTGATGACTATCACCTTAGATATCCTCTGTTCATGGCTCTTTGTTTGGATTTATTGTAAATAACTTAAATAAAATTTGCTATAGTCTAAAACCACTATTCATCATTTCTAGCACTTATTATATCCATACTAGAAGTGCATCCCAAAAGGTTTTGTTTAGGTCTTTGTATTTCTTATTTGTCTATGACTCTATATATTAATTGGTGTAGGGATTACTTTGGTCAAGAATGAGTTGCGGACAACTGAGGATCTTTTAATTTACAAAAAATTATTGGGTTTGGTTTTTCATTTTTTCATTCTTAATCAAATTGGAACTTGCCACATGAAATTATTAGTCCATATGACCCTAAATTTATTGAGGATTTTACTACATGTTAATTTTTTATGCTTCAATATTGGGACGAGTTGCACGATTTTGTTCATCGTCCAGTTTGTGATCCAACTTTTATAATCTATATATCTATATATATAATAATAGATAAACCTGAAAGAAAATCCAATTAGATTTCAAATTAGAATTAAATTAGAGTATAATTTTACGGCATTTGTCCCATCTAATCTAAGTTTTTAAATTTTTGTGCCAAGTGAGTTAGTTCAATGTAAAAATTGGATTTCAATTAGAATTTAATTTTGTGTCATGTGTCCCATTTAATCTAAGTTTTTTTAATTTTTTGTGTCGAATGATTTAATTTAGTGTAAAAAACGAGGAGTCCAATATAAGTAAACCATAAAAAAAAAAAAAAAAAAAAAAAAAAAAAAAAAAAAAAATTGAATGATTTTGTATTTATGAGCATTTTGTGTATAACTAAAAACAATTCAAGTTTATAAGTTATATATATATATATATATATATATATATATATATATATATATATATATATATATTAATAGCCAAAGTTAAGAGAAAATCCAATTAAATTCTAAACTAGAGTTTAATTTTGCGCCACATGTCTCATCTAATTTTTAGATTTGTGTGTCAAGTGAATTATTAGGTGTAAAAATTAAAGAGTCTAAATTCAATTAGATTCTAAATTGAATTTTAATTGGATTTCAATTTTGCACATGTGTTCCATCTAATTTTTTAATTTTAATGGCAAGTAAATTATTGAATGAAAAACAAAAGAGTCTAGATCTAATTAGATTCTAAATTATATATATGTAATTGCGATTGATTTTAAATGTATCCGTGCGTATGCACGTGGTTATATACTAGTATATGTAATAGATAAATACTGAGATATTATCAATTCACAACAACCATGAATTGATTTGTACAATTTTCAATATTAAATAGTTTATAATTGAGATTAAACTAGAAGCATAAATTAATGGGACATTATATATAAATATGTTTTTTTGTTAATGACTAATATATGATATTACTATTTTTTTTTGTCATTACTTATTGTTGATACTCGTTTTCGCGACACATTTTCTACAAGTTTGACTTCATTGTGGGCTCAATTCATGTATTATACTTTATTTTATTCTTTTAAGCACGATCCAAGCCCATGTGACTTATTGGGGAAAGTGAGGAAATGTGGTTTGGAGGGTATGGGTTGGTTCCTTTCAGACCTTTTGCATGAGCCCAACACGTGCTACCAAGTGGGCAAGGGATTCTGATAGCACCTTAGGCTCATGGAGGAGGTCTTGTACCTAAAATTTCCACCTCAAAAGAGCTTTTATGCTCTGGATGACTGTGCCCCTAATTTTTAGCCCAGCTCCATTTTCTACACCAAAACACAGCTAACTCTAAGAAGAAGGTTGAATAGCCTAGCCCACTTGGCCACCCAAATGTAGTTTTTCAAGGCCTGCAAAGACCAGAGACAGTAGCCATGAAGAGGAAACAACTTTGTTTCCAAAATCATGTAAAAAGCAACCAAACATTTCCCTAAGCATAAAACATAATACACCAAGTCATAGAAATAGCATCTGAAAGGTCCAAGGCCTTCCTCCCAACGAAAAGACTGGTCACAAGCATCCCCTAAAGCTTAATATAAATAATCATCACCAGCCCACAAGGGAGGGAGGACGTTTTACCTAGAGACCTGAAATTTCAGAGCAAAAGCCCATTCAGCCAGTTAACAATCTCACAATTCCAAACCTTAGGGGTGGAAATATAGGTATAGGAGAACCTTCTCTCTCTTCCTCACAGCCTCTCTCAATTTCCTCTTCTCGGTGACTGTGGGTTGAAATTTCAGACTTGTTGAACCACGTTTTCCCCATAAAACTGAAACTTGAGAGCAAAAACCCACCGAGCCAGGAAACGTTCTCATAATTCTGAACTTTAGGGGTGGAAATATGGGTACAGTGGAACCTTCCCTCTCTTCCTCACAACCTCTCTTATTTTCCTCTTCTCGGTGACTGTGGGTCGAAGTTTCAGACCTGTTATGTTTTTATACTTGTTCTACACTTTTATTACCAACATTTTGATTCTCTCTTGTCAAAGCTAGGGGTGTGCATGGGTCAGGTTGAGGTTTTTTGACCCAACCTACCATGGTGGGTCAAAAAAAATTCAACCCAACCCAATCCATCACATAGATCCAACCCAACCCACATGGGTTGGGTTGGGTTGGGTTGAACCCATGGGTTGGACAATTTTTTTGTTATTACTATTATTATTAAATTGAACAGAAAAATATATATCACACTTGCCACCTAAATTGATAAACAAAATATACATTAATACATAGACTAATATTCCAACTTAGTTGTAAACAAAATATGTTTAAGTATCCAATTGAGTTGATAAACAAAATATGTTTAAGTATCCAATTGAGTTGATAAACAAAATATAAATTTTTGTTTAGGAATTGATGTTATTGCTTCTCCTTCCCACAGAAGGCATCAACTGATGATGCTGAAAATCGCCAGTAAGCTACATAGTCTTCACATGCTCTAGACAAAACTTGTGCAACAAAGAAGAAGAAAACCTTATAAACGTACCAGTGTGGTATCGGCCAAATACCCTCCGAAGGTTAAGTCAGAGAATGTTCAAAACTCTAGAGTGCCAGAGCTGGGGTAAATTATGCTTACCTTGATTTCTGAGGGCTTTGGGTTTTTATAGTAGTGTAGACCTGACCTTTGTTTTCTTGGCGAAGAAGATCTTTTCTTATGAGGAGGATCTTAACGTATTTTATGGGATTTTTCCATATAGAGATTTCGTTGATTAAGGTTAATCATAGGGCGCAAGACGTTTCCATTTGAGGTTTCTTGGAGACCACTTAGGCCACATAGATGCCACGTGGCTCTACCACCCATCTCTTTCGCATTAGATCAATTTGAACCTATCCACTATGAAGGGTTTATCTGTCAACCTTTTTCCTCCGTCTGAGGAGTGGCCTGTCGTCTTGTTTGTACATTTCAACCAACCACTATCTTAATACCGTTGCCTATGGTTAACCTTTGTTGAATGGATCCGTCTATCTCAATTTTTATCCTCTCCATACAACAACAATGAATTGATTTGTACAATTTTCAATTCTAAATAGTTTATAATTGAGATTAAACTAGAAGCATAAATTAATCCAACATTATATATATATATATATATATATATATATATATATATATTGTTGATGACTTAATATATAATATTACTATATTTTTTTGTCATTACTTATTTATTTTATTTGTCTAAATAACTTAAACCAAATACATAACATATAAATTGACACTAGTAAAATCCCGCGCATTGCACGAGTTAAAAATTATATCTAATACTGTATATAATAGTAGAAACTTTTTTCTGTAATTAAGGTGGTATTGACATGTAGGAAAAATACCCATCTGAATTTCTGCCACGTTTATGTTTAATATATGTGTATATATATATATATATATATATATATAGAGAGAGAGAGAGAGAGAGAGAGAGAGAGGTCCTTCCATATGGCACTCTAATTTTGCATTTAGATTTTTTTTACCTCTTTTTATTAAGTTATTTTTACTATGACCAAAAAGTTAAATTATTTTTACTAATATCTCATTAATTTTATTTAGTTATTTTTACTATTACCAAAAATTTCACGTTAACTTATTATTACTGTTATCTCATTAACTGTCTAAGCTTTCACCTTACATTTCTCTCTCTTTCATGTCTTTTAGCATACCCACGGTTTTACTATTGTGGACTGTTTAATAAAATGTATTGTTTCACTATTACTAAAATAATAATATAAAAAAACCTAAGTTTGATAAAGCATTTGTAAGAGAGAGAAAGAGGAATCTAAAGGGCTACCACCTTCGTCATACTGGCCTCCCACCACTATCAAGTTGCTAAGCGTAATTTTTTTATTTTTAATTAGGGGCTTAAATATGATTTTGGTTTAGGTAATTTGGTTGGATAGTTTTTGTTTGGGGTATATAAGTAGAGAGAATATTTGGTGCACAATATAAAGTCATATTCTACCATGGTTTTAAATCATCATAAGACACATGCATACGCACTTGCCCACATCATGTCTTAATGTTGCACTATCAATGAGTGGAAGACGGTGAGAGAGTTGGACATACATTCATTCATGGATTTGATTCTACTATTGCTTTGGGCAATGTGTGTTGAAAGTTGTCACTATGAATAACAATGGATTGGGAAAAGGGCCTTGAATTATTTTGTTTGTGCTACTACTATTAGATATCAACAATGATCCAAAGATTCGTTCTTTTCCTACAATGAATGAAAATTTTTTAATGGGTTCTCAGTTCTGAGAGCAACCGTGAAGCCCCTAAGAATTTTATAAAAAATATAATTACCAAATTGCCACTTCACATCACAAAATGTTTTATTAGTACTAGAAAGTAGTTCTTTGTTTCTTGTAATTTCAAAAATCAAAAGATTATAAACTTAGAAGGGTAAAGGAAGTCAAACCCATTTTTTCCCCTAAAATTTAAGATGAACCCACTTTCTGGGAAAAAAACACATATGCTAAGCTTCAAACCAAGGCCGCCGGCCAACCATCATCAACAGCCTACCACCATGACCACTAGCATCAGCCAATCAGCATTCATTGCCTCCACCCGTTACAAAGTACACAACAGAAAGGAGCAAGGAGCCCAATGAGACGGAGATATCAAATTTGATTACAGTAGAGTTAACAAAGTTTATAGATTTTTTTTTTTTTTTTTAAACATTAGTTTACTTACCACAGTTAAAGTTAGCTAGAGGGAAGTTGTCGGGATAAGATATACAATTTTAAATGAGGTAGCATAGCCTTCACCTTTAGATTCATTTCAAATTGATCTTGTTCGTAAAATGAATACTCTCCATTTCGAAGGGAAGTGGAGAGGATCCAGATCCCCCACCCATATCCCTCACAACAAAAAGATTAACTAGTGACCTCTCCCTAAAGTGCAAAACACCCTTCTAAAGTATTTTGTCCACTAAAGTTTCAAATTTTTGATTCACTTTCCTTAATGTTAGGGTTTTTTTTTTTTTTTAATTGGAATACCTCCATTAATCTTTTGCTAATTGATCCAATTAAATCACGACACATGGATTTAAATATTCTATTCCACATCAAATAAATAGCCTAAAAACATTCAAATAATTAAAATAAAAAATAAAAACAAAAATAACCCAATTTAGTAAATAAAAGATAATGGTGCTTTAACAAAAGAGAAATCAAATTGCCAATAACAAATACGCTAAAAATGTTTGGAAACACAACAAGTCCAAAACTTCGACCCACAGTCAACGAGAAAAGAAAATTGAGAGAAGTTGTGAGGAAGAGAAAGGAGGTTTCCCTGTACCCATATTTCCACCCCCCAAGTTTTAGAATTGTGAGAATGTTAGCTAGCTGAATGGGTTTTTGCACTAAAGTTTCAGCTTTATGGGTAGAATGTAGTTCATTGGTTTTGGAGCTGAAGGGAGAGTTTTATATTGAGTTTTAGGTGCTACTAATGACTGGCTTTTGGTCAATAAAAAAGGCTACCTAAGCAAGTAGTAATTTTCAGGTTTACTTTTTTTTGGATAAAAGGAAGGCTTACTTTTATCATCATTAAGGGAAATTCTTGACTAAGTGAGGGCTAGCAGTTGGAGTTGGCTAATGGGAGCCAACTATGTTTAAAGGCAAAAACGGGCTCGAGCAAAAAATTTGGGCCGAAGTCAGCCAGAGCATGAAAACTCTTTTGAGATGGAAATTTTGGATACAAGACTTCCTCCATGAGCCTGAGGTGCTACCAATGTCCCTTGCCCACTTGGTAGCACGCATGGGCTTGCTCATGTAAAAGGTCCGAAAGAAACTGATCCATACCCTCCAAACCACACTTCCTCAATTTCCCCCATGGGCTTAGGTCAGTATAATATGATATGATACATGAATTGAGCCCATAATGAGGTCGAGCTCAATTGAGTTCAGCTTGTAGAAATGTGTCATGAAAATGGGTATCAACAAATTTTTTGGGTTTGTGTTATTGTGTGTTCTTGTGTTCGCTTGATAAAGAGGAACTCAAATATGAATTAATGTGCTTTTAGTTTTTAATTCTATTTTTTTCTTTTGTATGCTAACATGGATGTTTAAATAAAAATTTGAAAATATTATTTTAATGGCCTCGTCATCATTTTCTGTGCCAACAGTGCACTCCATCAACCACATAGACAATTTCCATTAGTGTGGTAATGGTAGGGATAAAAACAAGATTGGCTTTTCATTTTAGGGACTAAATATGGTAAAATTAAAAAGTAAGGATCAAAATGAGAATAGGGTCAAAATGTAGGGACCAAAATGGTAGTTTTGCTTTTTTTTCCTCTTATTGTTAATAGGAACCTCAAGTTTTCCTCAGTGGGAGAACTAGATAATATAATTGAATGGCTTGCTCGAGATATCTTAGGGCAAAAGGAAATAATGATAGAGGAGCATATTCTATTATTTAGATTTTTATTAAATATTATTAACTTTATATATTTATATATATATATATATATAATTTTTTTAATCTATTTTTCTTGTTTTTGAGATGCAAAATTATTAATTAAGTTTTTATATTCAAATTCCTCTAGCATGACTTTTTCAATTGATAATTTAGGTAATCTACTTTATCTTTCTTAGGTGTAAATGCACTTTTAGTTCCTACGTTTTGACCCTATTTCTATTTTGGTCCCTACATTTTCATTTCAACACTTTTAGTCCCTAAACCAATTAACGCGTGTTATTTTAATCATTTCTGTCAGTCAACAGATGGAAATCATGAGGTGACTAACAGAGGGATTAAAATATTATTAAAAATTTACTGTAGCAATAAAATTAAAAAAAAAATTAAAACAAGAACACACTAGGCAATAAAAACAAAAACAAGAACAGAAACCCAGAAACCCAGATATTCAAAATCACAACTCAAACCCATATTTTCTCATCTTTCAATCAACAACGAAACCTCCAGCAAATAAAATTCAAAAACCCAGAACAAGAGCAAGGATACCCAGATCTAAACAATCTCAGTCGCATAAGTCTCAAACAAACCCAGATACCCACTCATGGGCAATTGATTCTCCTCTTGCTGCACGCCACGGCCACCACCGACGATGTTCACATTTTCCATATCCAAACACCATTCTCCACTGAAACCTCCAACAAATCAAACCCATAAACCCAGAAAAATCATCAAACCCACATGAAAAAAAAAACCTAGAAATTTAAAACAAACCACCACCCAAATGGAAAAACAAACCCAGGTCAAAGAGATCGTGACCAATACTAATCGATCTATAAACTACATGTCCCAACCCAGTGACGGAGCTCCATGCATGGTGACGCTGATCCCAGGCGATGGGATCGGACCTCTGGTGATCGGAGCGGTGGAGCGAAGAAGGATGCTGAGAGAGAGTTGGAGAAACCAATTTGGTACGATGAGGTTAAGGTTGTCGTGAAGAAGCTCAACGTTCGGCGAGAAGCTAACACAATCTCTGATCTACAAACCAATCTCGTCGCTGTTGCCTCCTTCAGTCCCACCCGCCGATCTCGCCGCTGTCAGAGCTACCAGTCGATCACGTCGCTGTCAAACCCACTCGCCCATCTTGCCTCCTTCAGACCCACCCACCAATATGTGGTCCTTTACCTCTCTATTTCTCTCAATCTATCTCTCCCTCTCCCTCTCTCACGATCAATGCTTATTTTTGAGGAAGACAGATTTTTTTGGTTATGTTTTTTGTTGATCTGGTTTATATATTTAGATTTCCTATTATAATATTCAAACCCACCTACCTGAAATCATTTTCATTTCTGAAAAATAATTTCACTTGCAAATATTTTACACTTTGAAATCATTTTACGTTGAGCCAAATCTGGATTTCTGTTCTTGTTTTTATGTTCTGGTGTGTTCTTGTTTTAAATTTCTTTTTATTTTATTGCTATAGTGAATTTTTAATAATATTTTAATCCCTCCGTTAGTCACCTCAGTGATTTCCGTCTGTTGATTGACAGAAAGGACTAAAATAACACACGTTAATTGGTTTAGGGACTAAAAGTGGTGAAATGAAAATATAGGGACCAAAATAGAAATAGGGTCAAAATGTACGGAATAAAAGTGCATGTACGCCTCTTTCTTATCACATATTCATATAAGATTTATGAATTTTAACTTTATAATTATCTCTGTTGTTATCTTCCAACTCATTTTTATTAATATTTTATTTTATTTATCATTATCAAATTTCCACCTAAATTTTCTATTATATATTGGTTATTGCTAGTACCAAATTTATAAAGAGCTCTTTTTTTATTTTCAACTAATTCTTCTAATCCTTTTTTCTTTTTAAGTTTTTCGTATTCATATACATATTTTATACCAAACATTTGTAAGACAAATAAAAGAAACACTATCTACAGTCTATACTATAAAATTATAATATAATTAGAATAAAATAATATTTAAAGTGTAGAATAATAAAACTTGATTAATTAGAATAAAATAATATTTTTTTGTGTTAAACATGTTCATAATATTAATTAGAAAACCAGTTTAATACGAAAAAAAAAAAAAAAAAAAAAAAAAAAAAAACTCAGCTTTATCAAAAGCAAGCAAACTTTCCATCATAGGCATTAGGTCATTCAAAATAAGAAGGTCAGTTCTTTGTACAACTCTCATTTCAACTAGATTGTCAAGACATCTAGTTTTCCAATAAGCATGTGACATTGTGCAATTAAAGAAGATCCTCATCAAGTTTCTGCAATCAAATAACCTTAGAGCACTAGCATTTGGGGGTGTAAAAACCCTCCAATTGCTATTTTAGCCACCTAGCCCTTAAAAACATGCTCTAGCTGGGTTGCTATATCCAAAAAAATTTGCCACCCCACTACAGTAAATTGGTACATTTACAACCTCATTGTAGTTGGTTGCAAACTTGATTTAAATTATTTTATTACTCTTTGGACCCATTTCTCTTTTCCCTGATTCTCTTCTCTCATATCTCAACCTCCCTCTCTCTCTCTCTCTCTCTCTCTCTCTCTCTCTCTGTTTTGTTTTCTCTCCTTTCTCTATCTCGGTCCATCCTTCTCAAATTAGCGTGAAAGGTGTGGAGCAGTGGGGATCAACGTGGAGAGTGTGGTGGTGCCAATGGTGGGTGGGTTTAATGGGTCATGATGGTGGTGGATGTGCCGATTGTGGTGATTTCTATGATGGGTGGGTTTGTTGTGAAGGAGTGTCTTGGTGATGGTGGTGCCGATGGTGGGTGGGTTTGATGAGCATGGTTTTGGTGGTTTCTTGTGATACTCGGCGGTGGTAGATCGTGGTTTGGGTTGGCAAGTTTTGGTTGATTTTGTGGGTTTTGTGGTTTGTTGTGATGTTTGGCGATGTTGTGGTGGTGGTTCGGTGGGTTTGGTATAGGGTTTTTGGCTGGTTCTCAATGGTTTGCCATGTGAATGGTGATGGATCTTGGTGTTTTACTGAGTCTATGGGTTGTGGGTGATGTTGGCGGGTAGCAGTGGGGAATAGTTGTTGGGTAGAATAGAAAGATGGGAGAGAACAGAGAAAAATAGATATTTTTTTTAATATTATTTGATTGTGTAATTTATATTATTTTATTGTGATATATGTAAAAATAGAAACTAGGATGTTTTAGTGAGTTATAAAATAAGATAGTAAAATAGATAAAATAGTGTTTAAGGATGTAAAATATGTGTTTTTTAACATCCCCCATTGCTAGTTCTTTTATAGATCACCTAATAGTCTCAACCTAAAAAAGAAAGAAAACAAAACTCATTATACAACTTGATAATTTGTACTAGCCAAAAAAATAAAATGAGCTCCCTTTAGAAAAGCCAAAAACAATTAACAATTAATTTTTTCTTCTTTCTAGTGAATAACATGGTACAATGATATGACAACAAAATAATGGTGAAATAGTTGCTACATTCCATCAAGTATTGTGTGTAATAAGCCAAACATGTAATGATCAACTGCCAGACTTTTTCATGGTTGGAAAATTAAGAAGGGTAAGTCGACAGAGCTTTTGTATTGTACATGCTAGAAACCCATAGATAGACAATCTTAGTCTCTTAGTCTCCACTTTAAGAACCAAAAAACGTTTCCAATTTCAAACTTCTAAATTCTAAGAAAGACCATTGAAAGTATTTGTTGATTTCTTTTGTTTATAATTCTATAATGGCAATAGAGAAGAGAGAATTTAAACCCTTAATATTTTCTTTAAAAATACTCAAAAGGTGAAAAACTAAAATATTCCTGGCATACGATTATAATAAATTTTCATTGGTTATCATAATTACCAAATTTCTTATTTAGACGAAGAGGATTATGTCTAACTTTCTCGTGCATTGCACAGGTTACCAGCTAGTATATAATAATTGACAAAGATCTGTAATCTAATTATAGTAATAATGATAAATATAATAATTGAAAATGTGAGTTCAACTTCTCCTATATAATATTTTCTTTATTTCCTACTTTACACTGTAGACGGGCATGCTACCTATACTAAATTTGGACAGTTTTCAGAGGTGGTTATTTTTCTAGATTTTTTCCTCCCTCTTTAACGGCAATTATTCAGTTCGCATCAAGGAGAAAATGAACAGATTTCCACTAGCTAAGAGCTTGCCATTTAAGGCTAAGAAGTTAGGTTGATATATAGTAGTAATAATCTTATCTTATAGAATAATGGACCAAAAAAAAAAAGTCATGTTATAATCCTTTAGAGTTATTAGCATAATTCAATCATAAAGTTGTTAAAAATTTATCCTTCCGTGGTCACTAAAATTGATTAAATCTTAACTGGTCATCAATGGTTTAATTATAACAATAAACTATTAATTAATTAGTGAAGGAGGAAGCATGAAAGCTAATAATAGTATAGAAGTTGAAGTGTAAAAAGGAGAGATCTTCGCAACCATGCTTAAAATTAGTAAATATCAGTTGGATGGCTTTAATGGTGTTGAGCTCAAGTACTACAGTATAAATAGCTTCAAACCAAATAGAGAAACCATCATACCATACAACAAATTGTTAATAGCAGAGAAATAAAGAACAATAAAATGGGAGAGAATTTGAGCATTGTAACAATTTCCTTGCTATTGTTGTTGGCATCCACCAATGCCGTGCAAGTCTTTGACATTAAATCATATGGAGGACAACCTAATGCTGATATCACCCAGGTATAAATATGTGTAGCGCAATTAACTATACCTAATTAACATGTAAAGTGGGTTCTAGTTAACTTAACCAGTAAAGTCTTTTAATGTCAAATAAAAGAACTTGGGTTCAATCTTTGCTTACACTAAAAACTATTTGGTGTCTTGACCAGATGATAAAACATTAACATGAAAAATGATTGTAATATACTGATTTTGATTTTTCATAATGTGTTTATTAGGCTTTGACGAAAGCTTGGACAGCTGCATGCGCAGTAGCAGGAAGTAAAGTTGTGATTTCAGCAGGGACATACAAATTAGGTGTAGTGACTTTGTTAGGTCCATGCAAAGGTGCTATTGAGTTTAACCTTCAGGGCACCCTAGAGGCCCCATCAGACGTTGCCTCCTTCCAGGGTAAAGACTTTTGGGTTTCTTTTGAACGTATCGATAGTCTTACTGTGTCAGGGGGTGGAGTTTTTGATGGCAAAGGACAAACGGCATGGCAAAAAAATAATTGTAACCAAGAGTACAACTGCAAAATACTTCCTACCGTAAGATTTCAGTCTTGATAATTAGCATTTAAATTTCCATTATTTTTATGTAGATATATACAGACACTTTAAGAACTTTAACCATCACGAAATACTAATTCAAGCACTTATTCATCTAATGATGGTAAGGATATTATCATACTATTAATAATTTAACATGAGCTTTATATAGTGAAGTGTCACAACTCACCAAAAAAGAAAATTTAAAATTTATATATGAGAAAGTCCATATACGGAATATGGACACAACTTTTGTGCCATGACCCTAACTTGTGCAACTACGTGTAATGGAGAAAAAGTGGTGGTTAAAGATGAAAGTGATGGCTCACCAATCATACACACATATAACATCAAATTGTTTGGTCTAGAAAGAATACTTTATATAATATTGTTGAAGTAGTACGAACAACATTCATTGATATTATTTGTAATTTTTTTAATATAGTAATTCAAAGAAGCATTAACATTTTGCTATAATATATTTAAATGAAAATATTTTTAGGAGAATATTTAAATGAAACTATGGCGTTCATATTTGGGGTTTTGATTTATCCATCTAACTTGTAAACATGAACAGAATATAAGGTTCGATTTTCTCACAAATTCAATAGTCCGTGACATTCAATCGAAGGATAGCAAATTTTTCCACATAAACGTTTTGGGATGCAAGAGCTTGCAAATCCAACATGTTACCATAACTGCACCAGGAAATAGCCCTAACACTGATGGAATCCACATCGGACGTTCATCTAGCATCACCATCACCAATGCCAATATTGGAACAGGTGACGATTGCATCTCCATTGGTGATGGAACCCAAGATGTTACTATTAACCAAGTAACTTGTGGACCTGGCCATGGTATCAGCGTTGGAAGTCTTGGAAAGTACCAAAATGAACAACCAGTTTCAGGAATTAGAGTAATTGGTGGCACCCTTAGCAGTACAGAGAATGGTGTTAGAATAAAAACATGGCCTGCTTCCCCTCCTGGAATTGCTTCTGACATACATTTTGAGAATATTATCATGAACAATGTTGCCAATCCTATCCTCATTGATCAAGGCTACTGCCCAAATAGTCAATGCTCAACCAAGGTTATTATAAACATCACAAATATATACACTCATTTTGATGTTAAAAGTTAAAAAAAGAAAAACAAATTACAGATACTAATATCAAATTCTTGGGTGGGTTTTTGTTTGTTTGTTTCGCTTTCAGTCTCCCTCGAAAGTTAAGATCAGCAATGTTAGCTTCAAGAACATTAGAGGCACTTCTTCAACAAAGGAAGCTGTGAAGCTTATTTGCAGTAACGGTGTACCATGCCAACAAGTGGTGGTTGCTGACATTGATCTCGTATACAAAGGTGCTGGAGGATCTGCTACTTCCACTTGTGTTAATGTCAAGCCCGCCATTTCAGGCAAGCAGAATCCTCCTGCTTGTACCACCAAACAATAATAAAATGTCTCCCAAGCTATTGTAACTAATGTGGAATGAGGAAATACTATTTGCAAATAGGTTATAGGAGCTCTATATTAAGTAGAATTTCATTTACTTCAGTCTATCATGTTCCCTTTTTCTTTATTTAAATGAAATTGTGGAATGTTGGATAGTTATTTTTAGAGTTGTTTGAGTTCAAGCTTTTACTAAAAGCTTCTATGATCTGGAGTGCTATTGTAGATAGTATTTGTTTTGTTACTATAGCTGGGATATTTCGGAATAAAACAAAAATTGTTATTAAACTCCTTGTAAAATTTTTTTATTCTTCACCAAATAAATGCTTATGTTCATGATATGGTAACATTCAATTCATCTGCATGCATGTTTTTAACGCCAAATTAACTTGCTCTCATACTTTTCGATGACGGTAAGATGTAAAACTCATAAAACGAATGCCATATATTCAAATTTGTTTCTCTAAATATTGTATATTTTTAATATAGATTTTTGCAACAACTAAATTTTAATCACTTTTATTTTAAAAATATAACACATATTATTGAAGTTGATCATTCCACCAATGCAAAAATTAAGGTAGGAAATAAAAACCAATTACATAAATATTTTAGTAAACTTAATTTTCTTACTAACGCTCTGTTTATTTTAGTAATAATGTTTTCTAGAAAATGAGTCATTTTTCAAAAAACATTTTCCATAAAACTATCTCATTTTCCTATGTTTGGTAGCAACCTTAAATGAGTTAGAAAACAATCTCATAACTTCCCTTATTTAGCTTGCTGTGAGATAAAATTGTTTTCCCAAAAAAAAATTAGTGGAAAAAAATCTCTTAAAATAAGTTATACATTTTATGTTAACTAAAGATAGTTTTCTTTTGACTCATTTATTCTAATGCTACCAAACATTGGAAAATACGAAAAACTATCTTTACACAATATTTTCCATCGAAACAAACAAAGCATAAAATGAAGCAATTTTGGATGAGTAATCTGCATAATCTAACAAATGATTAGCAACAAAATTAAATTATTTCAAGTACCTAAATGGTTTGTTGCATTAATTATTGTCTTTTATCAATAATTTTGTAGTTCAATGACATAACACGCTATCATTTATTAAAAGGATCATGGTTCAAATCCTCCTAATATTAACTATCAAATTATAAAAATAAAACTACTTTTTAAAAAACCTAAATTAAAAATTTTTCATTCAAAATGACAAATATTTACTATGGGGGAGCAAAAACTTGAGCCTTTGCATTGGGCTTAAGTTCCACACTTTAATAATAATACGTCCGAGGAGAAGAAATCATGAGGGAGCCCCGTAACTGATAATAGAGCGTATAAATGTCCAAGGGTGTTGGTCCGAGAGGGTCATTCTCCTCGGATCTGACATATGTCAGTGAAGTGAGCTTCGTCTCACCCTAGTCCACCTTCCAGGAAGCTCTAGCGACGAAGATAGACTACAAATATACATGGAAGGGATAAGAACACAGAAATATCTAAGGAAAAAGCTGCTACCACCGCATTAAATGCATTACAGCAGCTTTCCTGGCCGCATTAATGTGGAGAAGACCTCTGAACAGTGTTCTCAACCACTTTTACTCCCAGAAAATCAAAAAGCTGTGGGAAGGGAGACAGAAACTCAAGTACGAAGCTAGATAGTAGACAAGTGGACGGTGGGATTGAATAAAGGAGGACTATATAATGGAGTAAAGCCTTCAGAAGAGGAGGATCGGAAGATATTACAGAAAAACATTGAGCAAGAATCACTGTAGCATTAGGAAGAACACCATCAGAAATAGCTAATTTATCACGAACTTACTCCTCGGATACCACTTGAAATAACCAATTTACCCAAGAATTTGCTCCTCGGACTTAAGTGTATCATTTGATTATGTGTTTTATTCTCCTCGGACAAACTCTTAGCTTCCATTAATTGTTGTAAAACCCATCACCAGCCCAATTTTTTCACCCACTCTCTTATACATTTATTCTACTGGGCTTATTGGGCCCATATCCTATTCTATCTGGGTTTGGGCTACAATTTGTGACCTTACAATTGGCGCCATCTGTGGGAAGAATTAGCGCTAGTAAAGTTTACAACAGTTATGGCGGGTTCAGGACCACAGCAGATCAGTCCACCTCATGCAAAATCAGTGAACGTTAATCAACAAGGCGAGCTCCATAACCTTGAATAGGGAAATCATGTAGATAACCAGCGAGAGGGCAACTTGCAGACGATCCATGCTGGTAGAAGCGGCTATCAACGAAGGAGCCACTGGGTGCAAGAGCACGCTGATGAAAAGGATTTGCAACAAGAAATAGAAGACTTAAAAAAGAAACTTCGTCGAGCACAACGAAAGCAAACCCCTTCAAGCTCTGATGTTTCTTCCAACGATGAAGGAGAGGACAGTTACAGGGAATGCTCAGAAACTCCACCCAGTGAATCCTATTCTTATGAAGAGGAACACTCTCACAAGAGAAGGAGAAAAAGTTCGTCTGAAAGGGGAGTGGGAACTAAGGTCATGAAGAAAACTCTGAGCCAAATTTCTAAGTCCCCCTTTACTCGGGGAATAGAAAAGGCAAAGCTTCCCAGACGTTTTCACCAACCTACGTTCTCCATGTACAACGGACGTACCGATCCTGTAGAACATGTAAGCCAATTCAAACAAAAGATGGCGGTCCACTCTCAAGACAAAGCTTTGTTGTGTAGAGTTTTTCCCTCCAGCCTAGGATCAATGCCGATGAGATGGTTCGATGGGTTGAGGACTAATTCCATCAGCTCCTTCAAAAAACTTACTCAATCATTCTGTTCCCGGTTTATTACATGCAGTAGGGTTCCTCAACCCCTAGATTCTCTGTTGTCAATGACAATGAGGGAAGGAGAATCTGTGAAGTCATATGCCGAAAGGTATTGGGAGATGTTCAATGAGATTGATGGGGACTTCGATGAAGTCGCTATCAGAACCTTCAAGGTCGGTCTTCCCTCCGAACATGGTCTGAGAAAATCCTTGATAGGTAAACCGGTCACCAGTTTGCGACAACTAATGGATAGAGTGGATAAGTATAAAAGGATAGAAGATGATCAACAACAACAATAACAGGGAAAAGGGAAAACTAAGCTTATCCCTCAAGAAAGGAAAGAATTTAGGCAGGACAGATACAATAATAACCGGTCGAGAAGGGATTATACTGAGCAGCAGGTATCAAGTAACAATCAAGTGGTCGGAGCTGTATTCCGAGAGCCCGTGCATCAAGTCCTGGAAAAGGTTAAAAACGAGCCCTTCTTCAAATGGTCCAATAAGATGATGGGAAACCCTGAAAAGAGAAACCGAAATCTCTATTGTCAATACCATCAAGACCATGGTCACATTACCGAGGACTGCAGAAGTTTATGGGATCACCTGGACCAACTTGTCCGAGAAGGTAAATTGAACCAGCTGTTGCATCATTCCAGTAGTTTGGGTGGTCAGACTGATACTTGACCAGAAAGGGAGAATCCCTCACGAACCCTTCTTGGAACTATCAACGTTATTTTTGCGGCGCCTGGCAGAATGGGGTCGTGCCCCTCCAGAGTAATGTCTGTGGCTCGCCTGTTTCCCGAGGATGACTGCCACGAGCTGAAAAGGGCTAAGTTAGATCGGTCCCTAGTCATGGGATTCTCGGACGAGGACAAGATTGGAACTATTTAGCCTCATGATGATGCTCTAGTGATCATTCTCTGAATTGGAGGCTATGACGTAAAGAGAGTGATGGTGGATCAGGGCAGTGCAGCCGAGATCATGTATCCTGATCTCTTCAAGGGGCTGAATTTAAAAACTGAAGATCTAACGCCTTACAATTCCCCTCTAGTAAGTTTTGAAGGAAAGATTATTATCCCGAAGGGACAGGTTAGACTACCAGTGCAAACCAGATCGGAGACGGTGGAGGTCGATTTTATCATAGTAGATGCATATTCCCCTTATACAGCAATTGTTGCTAGACCTTGGCTTCATACTTTAGGAGCAGTCTCTTCCACCCTACATTAGAAAATCAAATACCCATCTGGAGGAAAAATAGAAGAAATACTGGGTGATCAAACCATGGCACAACAGTGCATGATAGCAGCCATCCGACACAAGCCTGAAGTAGAATCTGTGACTCATAGAGAGGAGTTATAGCAGTTAAAACGCCCAATGTTACCTAGTGGTGGGACGTTCGATGAGGTGAAATGTGAAGATCTTGTGAAAGTCACAATAGGAGACGACCCGGAGAAGTTTTTTCAAGTCGGATCTCAACTACCTCAGCAAGAGAGGGAGGAACTGGTAGAGTTCCTTAAACGAAACATCGACGTCTTTGCCTTGAATGCTTATGAGGCTCTAGGAGTGGATCCAGACTTCATTCGCCACCACTTGAATGTTAATCCATTAATGACTCCTAAAAAGCAGCTCCCTCGTCGTCCATTTAAAGAGCATGCCGAAGCAGTCCGACAGGAAGTGACGAAACTCAAACAAGCTGGGGCTATCAAGGAAGTCTTCTATCCCGAATCGTTGGCGAACACGGTAGTAGTCAAGAAGAAGAGTGGGAAGTGGCGAGTTTGTGTTGATTTCACAGATTTGAATAAGGCTTGCCCTAAAGATCCATTCCCCATGCCCAAGATTGATCAGCTGGTGGACGCCACCGTCGCCCATCCTCGGATGAGTTTTCTGGATGCGTTTCAGGGTTATCATCAGATACCTTTGGCCTTGGACGATCAAGAAAAGACTACTTTTGTTACTCCAGTTGGGAATTACCACTACAAAGTGATGTCATTTGGCTTAAAGAATGCAAGTTCCACCTATCAGAGAATGATGACGAGGATGTTCGAATCATTACTGGGAAAGAATATGGAAATTTATATAGATGATATGGTGGTGAAAAGCAAAAAGGCGTCGGAGCATCTTGGAGACCTTCAAGTTGTCTTTGAAATTCTCAGAAACTATAAACTACGTTTAAACACTTCCAAATGCTCATTTGGTGTAGGATCGGGCAAATTCTTGGGTTATATGGTTACTCACAGGGGAATTGAAGTTAATCCCGACCAGATTAAAGCCATCACCAATATGCGAACTCCTCGGAACCCAAAAGAAGTGCAAAAGCTAACTGGAATGGCTGCCGCTTTGAATAGATTCATATCCCAATCAGCAGATAGATGCCGACCTTACTTTTTATTGATCAACAAATGGAAGAACTTTGAATGGACAAAGGATTGTGCCGAAGCCTTTCAGCAACTTAAAGACTACCTAGCTCGGCCGCCAGTCATGTCCAGTCCTGAGCCAGATGAAGTTCTTTTCGCCTATATTGCTGTGGCCTCCTATGCAGTAAGCTTGGTGTTGATACGAGTAGATAACGACGTACAGCGGCCAGTATACTACGTGAGTAAATCCTTACACGAAGCGGAAGTGCGTTATCTACTACTGGAAAAAGCTATCCTGGCTATGGTGCTTGTCACGCGCAAGTTGCCTCACTATTTCCAAGCGCATACAATAGTTGTTCTTACACAACTCCCACTAAGAACCATACTTAGAAGTGCAGATTATACAGGAAGGATAGCCAAGTGGGGTACAATTCTGGGAGCTTTTGATATCAAGTACATGCCTCGCACCTCCATGAAGGGACAGGTACTCGCCGACTTGGTGGCAGAATTCACCGAACCTGAAGCGGATGAATTACTAACGCAGAGAGACAAGGATGGAAAATTGGTGGATACAATCTCCCAATACTGCCCTCCGACATGGGAAGTACATGTAGATGGAGCATCGAACCAAAAAGGTGCGGGGGTTGGATTAGTACTAACGTCTTCCGAGATGGTTATCGTTTAGAAGTCTCTGAGGTTAGATTTTCCAGCTACGAATAATGAAGCGGAGTATGAAGCTCTATTAGAAGGAATGGCCATGGTCCGAAGGATGGGAGGGAAGTCTATAAAACTCTTCTCGGAATCAAGGCTGGTTGTCGGTCAAGTAATAGGGGAATTCGAAGCCAAGGATGAAAGAATGCGGGGATATCTTAGTCAAGTTAAGATTATGCAGACGAAATTTGAATCCTTTAGCTTGCTACATATCCCAAGAAGTAGCAATGCGCATGCGGACTCTTTGGCCATGCTGGCAACCTCCTCGGCACATAACTTGCCTTGAATAATCCTTGTTGAGGATCTACACCGACCCTCGGCGACAGTGAACATGGTTCAAATCAACCAAGTAAGAGCGGGGCCAAGTTGGATGGATGCTGTCACGCAGTTCTTGAAGGAAGATATTTTGCCCGAGGAGAAAATCGAGGCTGACAAAATACGAAAGAAAGCTACCAGGTATTGGCTGTCGGAGGACAGTAAACTATATAGGCGTTCCTTTTCGGGGCCTTATTTGCTATGTGTTCATCTTGACCAAACCGAATTACTCCTGGAAGAGATGCATGAAGGAATCTGTGGAAGTCATACTGGAGGCAGATCCTTAGCACATAGGGCCATTTCTCAAGGTTATTGGTGGCCGAACATGCAGAGAGAAGCTTTGGAATATGTTAAAAAGTGTGATCAATGCCAGTGGTACTCACCGAGTATACACCAACCAGAGGGAGTCCTTAATCCATTATCTAGCCTATGGCCTTTCGCTCAATGGGGCTTAGATATCGTCGGACCATTTCCTAAAGCTGTGGGAAACAAGAAATATCTCATAGTCGGCACAGACTATTTTACGAAGTGGGTCGAAGCAGAACCTCTAGCCAATATCCGAGATGTGGATGCAAAAAGATTCATCTGGAAAAGCATTGTTACTCGGTTTGGCATTCCTCATGTACTCATCTCGGATAATGGACTCCAGTTTGATAGCAAGATGTTCAGAAATTATTATGGCGAGCTAGGGATTACTAACAGGTATTCTACTCCAGCTTACCCTCAAGGGAATGGACAAGCTGAAGCTGTGAATAATGTCATACTAAGTGGATTGAAGAAAAGGTTGGATGATGCAAAAGGCAAATGGGTGGAAGAACTTCTACATGTACTCTGGACGTACAGAACCACGCCTCGTAGGTCCACCGGAGAGACCCCTTTTTCAATGACTTACGGAGCTGAAGCTGTCATCCCTTTGGAATCTGGGTTCCCGACGACGAGAACTAGTTCATTCAATCCAAAAGACAACGATGAACACCTAGCAAGAGGTCTAGACCTGATTGACGAAAAGAGAGAGAACGTGATGGTTCAATTGGCCCATTATCAGTAGAAACTGAAGCGAGGTTATGATGCCCACGTAAGGACAAGACCTACGCAAAGTTGTAGGCTCAGCAAAAAACCCGTCGTGGGGAAAATTGAGGCCGAATTGGGAAGGACCATATCGTATCACCTCCAACGCTGGCATTGGAGCGTGCTTCTTAGTAGACCTGGACGGACTTGTAGTACCCCACCCTTGGAATGTCAATAACTTAAAAAGGTACTATTATTAATAAATGTGTATTTGATCAATATTTGTTCTCTGTGTGAAATGTGTATGACATTCCTGCAGTTCTATTAAGTGTTTAAACTTAAATCCAATCATGTCTGAAGTCCTCGGACCAGATGATTTGGATTAGTTGACACTCTCCTAGTTTTATTAAATGTTTAAACTTAAATCCAATCATGCATGAGTCCTTAGACCGGATGATTTGGGTTAGTTAACATTCTTGCCGTTCTATCAAATGTTTAAACTTAAACCCAATCATGCATGAGTCCTCGGACCAGATGATTTGGTTTAGTTAACATTCCTGCAGTTCAATTAAGTGTTTAAACTTAAATCCAATCATGCCTGAAGTCCCCGGACCAGATGATTTGGATTAGTTAACACTCTTCTAGTGCTTTTAGGTGTTTAAACTTAAATCCAATTATGCCTAAAGTCCTCGGACCAGCTGATTTGGGTTAGTTAACACTCACTCAATCCCATCAAATGTTTAAACTTAAACTCAATCATGACTGGAGTCCTCGGACCAGATGATTTGGGTTAGTTAACACTTGTTCTAAGTTCCTTTAAGTATTCAAATATAAGCTTAAGCATATGATTTAAAATTCCTGTTTGGTTTGGTTATATTTATTGTGGCTTTGTTACTATTAAAAATGCTTAATCGGTTTATATATCAACCCAAGTTCCAGAACTTTTTAGTTGAATTAGTCTTCTAACATTCTTTATTTGCCTAATATAGCCATGCGTATAACACAAAAAAAAAAAAAAAAAAAAATGAAATGACAGCAGAAGAGTTCACCATTATTTGTCATAACATTTAAAACAAAAGGAGTGTATCTTCATTAATAATGAAAACAAAGTACAAGTCTTTAAAAAAAAAAAATATACACGAAAACAGTAAACAAAGAAAACAAACGCAATACCAAAACTAATATCCTAAGTTTTTGTCTTGGGAACTTGGGGGTCAGCAACTTGCTTGGACTGAGAAATGGTAGCATCTAAAGCCTTGCCTTTACCCTTATCCTGGTTCTTGTCCTCGCCCTGGGGAGCCATAACTTTTTCTCCTTGGCCAGTACCTTAGCGAGAATCTGTTGGGTCTTCCACAGGAGCAGGAAGGGCTTGATTTGCTGTAGGAGCTTCAGACACTTGGGTTGGTTGCTCTGGGGGAGGAGAGCCAGAACCTGGGAGCTCTTGGATGTCAGAATCATAGTATATGCTCTCAGGTCGTCTTAGGCTGGAATCAGCAGGGACCCCAGCGGCATCAAGGGCTTTACCCCAAGTGATGTCGCAGTAGTCCCTGGCAACGGCAGAAAATTCCTCAGTAAGCCTACTCTGAGTCTCCTGCACCCTCAGAGCATACGAAGCCTGCTTCTCGGCCTCAGCTGCCTCCTTTAGTAGTTGGGCAGCTTCCCTGGCCTTGTGGAGCTCTTCGCGGAGATCTTTCACCATCTGCTTTTCTGTTGCCAGATTAATTTCGCAGTAGTGTAGCTCCTTGCGAAGGCCTTCAACTTGCTTCTCAGTCGTCTTTAAGCTCGCTTCGGCACTGGCCTTCTCCTGGAGAGCCTGCTTCACCTGGTCAGCCATCTGTGCTTGTTTGTCTTTTAGTGCACCTAGATGAGCCTCCGCAGTCTCTCGGGCGTCGTAGGCAGCCCTCGTCTCTTCGCGAGAATTCTTCACCCACTCCTCGACCACATAAACTTGTTGCGTAACCTAGTATGCATCATGATAAAGTGGCTTAGGTTAAAAAAAAAAAAAAAAAAAAAAAAAAAAAAAAAAAAAAAAAAGCAAGTAAACGAAAATCAAAGAAAAATGAGTAGAATTGCTTACCATGGCCAAGTCCCTTTTAGGGAAAGGAAGAGGTCAGAGTGATTAAAACTCTTGTAGGCTGCCATGTCTTGGGGAAGGAGGAGAGGCTGTTGCAGAGCTTCAGCCATCAGGCCTGCATGACCCCCGCGAAAATGCCTAAGTGTGGCATCAATCGCGATGGGGGCACCGTCAACCTCCAATACAGGTGACCAAGTTCGCGGAGACCGACGTACTTGGGCCGCCAGGGGCTCCTCTCGGTTGTCCACAGAGTGGGACCTCCTACTCCTTTGGTCCTGCGTCTGTCTGGCCTGTTTATTTCCTTTTAAGGGGCCCAACTCCCCCTCCTCAACAGAGTCTACTGGCCTTTTTCTCCTTAAATCTGGATTAGGTTTTAGCCCGAGGTCAACAGGGACCTGAGGTGGAGGAGGAGGAGGATTTGCAGGATGTTTTGACTTATTCTTCTCTTGGGGGGATGGCGCCTTATTCCTGGTCCTCATCAGTTCCTTCAGACTTGGACCAGTCTTGGGAGCCATTTCTTCCTCCTCGTCTGATGTATCGGCAATGTAAGTTACCACTTGAGCAAGAGTCTGCACACACGAATGCTCGTTTGCTCCTTCTTCAGCCTTCGATACAAGGATTGTTTCTTCTTCAAATTGGAATCTGTCAATCTCTTGTTCAAGGGAGGAAGAGGAAGCTGTGCCTTCTCTGAAGATAGCCTCCCCAAGTGGTACTTCTTGTAACGGTTGGGCAACGATGGGTATCCCCTGTGGGATAGGATGGTCAACAGGGGGAAGATCGTATGGGGTGAGGAAGTTTGGCCGAGATACGTCTATGCGCGCTAAACGATGGTTGCCTGCTCGGATGGAATTGCCGACGACCAGAAACGACCTTGAAATTGGCTCAAAGTCCAAAATTAGGTAAACTGCACGAAGCTGCCCGTCGTCATTCACAAAAATTTCCGATCTGAGCAAGTAGTTCAGTGCTGGAACATTGATCAGGCTGAGCTTAGGGTTGGTAAACAATTTATCTGTCAAGCAAACAAATCACACAGTTAAGAGCCTCGGCAATACAAAAAATAACTAAACAAATAGATGTAAATGTATTAAAACGATATCTAAGTGCGGTAAAGTAAAACCGAGTACTCCTTAAATCTAATGTTAGAAATCCTAGATCTAAATTGCTCCACCTGGTTTTCCTAGCTTTGTTGGGCAGGATAGGCCGTCACTCCAAGGGCCCGACAAGATAAGGTAGTCGTCTTTCATCCCCTTGTTAGATTTGGGGAGGCAAGAGATCAACTTGACCACGCTGGAACGGGACTTAAGGTAAAACCCTGCCCGAGACTCTATATGGCCTTCATATAAATGGGCGACGTTGTACCAAGTCAATCCTAGCCCCAGATGTCGGTCCAAAGCATCGATTGATCCTAGGACTCTAAAAAAATTAGGAGCACATTGGTGGGGGCAGAGTCTATGGGCACGTAGATAATCCCGTGTAATCCTACCCATGGGGATGGTCATGCCTCATTCTATGAAGGCAATCATAGGGATTACAACCTCCCCTACTTTTCGGTCAAACTCCACCCCCTCTGTTGTGCAGTGACGTACCACCACCTCCTGAGGAATGTGGTACTTTTCTTTGAATAACTCTATCATGGCTGGAGTCTTTACTAGACGCTCAAATCTACCCATTGTTAGCTTGTGGAGTGTAGAATGGTTAGCCGAGGAGATTAGCCGAGAAGATAGTAGAAGTTCAAAGAGCGAAACTTACGTGGGGCAGAGTGCGGACTGATCTTCTCGTCTCTAGAGGATCTTTGAAGTCTCTCTTGCGAAGGTATGGTGAATGCTGAGATACGAACGCTCTGAAATTGCAAACTCTGATGAGAAATGAAAAGAATAACGTCTGGAGACTTTTATAGTTGAAGTGAAAAAAGAAGGAGACAAAATCCTGCCCAAATATTGAAGATAAGACCTGAACCATTGGATTAGTATTCCACCATTGGATGTCTGGAGCGTAACGCAGTCCTAAGCGTTTAATGGTGATTGCGCGAGTTCCCAAGCGTCAGAGGCTCTCGTGAAATGGCAGAAATGACCCTTACACGTGCCTCGGTTTAAGTATCCTTGTGGACTACATTGTAATTACGGATATACATCAAAATTATAATTTTTCTCCTCGGATAAGAGGGAAAAATTAGAATTTTGAGGGGCTATTGTGGGGGAGAAAAAACTTGAGCCTTTGCATTGGGCTTAAGTTCCACACTTTAATAATAATATGTCCGAGGAAAAGAAATCATAAGGGAGCCCCGTAACTAATAATAGAGCGTATAAATGTCCAAGGGTGTTGGTCCGAAAGGGTCATTCTCCTCAAATCTGACATATGTCAGTGAAGTGAGCTTCGTCTCACCCTAGTCCACCTTCCAGGAAGCTCCAGCGACGAAGATAGACTACAAATATACAAGGAAGGGATAAGAACACAGAAATATCTAAGGAAAAAGCTGCTACCACCGCATTAAATGCATTACAGCAGCTTTCCTGGCTGCATTAATGTGGAGAAGACCTCTGAACAGTGTTCTCAACCACTTTTACTCCCAGAAAATCAAAAAGCTGTGGGAAGGGAGACAGAAACTCAAGTACGAAGTTAGATAGTAGACAAGTGGACGGTGGGATTGAATAAAGGAGGACTATATAATGGAGTAAAGCCTCCAGAAGAGGAGGATCGAAAGATATTATAGAAAAACATTGAGGAAGAATCACTGTAGCATTAGGAAGAACACCATCAGAAATAGCTAATTTATCACGAACTTACTCCTCGGATACCACTTGAAATAACCAATTTACCCAAGAATTTGCTCCTCGGACTTGAGTTTATCATTTGATTATGTGTTTTATTCTCCTCGGATAAACTCTTAGCTTCCATTAATTGTTGTAAAACCCATCACCAGCCCAATTCTTTCACCCACTCTCTTATAAATTTATTGTACTGGGTTTATTGGGCCCATATCCTATTCTATCTGGGTTTGGGCTAATTTGTGACCTTACATTTACATTTATGGTTTGTTTGTTTGTTTGTTTGTTTGTTTTTTTTTTTTTTTTTTTTTTTTTTTTTTTTTTTTTTTTTTTTTTTTTTGCGTTGGTAAAAGATAATTGAGTACGAATTAATCATAACTATTCAATCTAGGCCTGTGCATATGCATAAAGTTTACATGAATAAAATTGAAAAATAAGAAAAATATTTTAAATATATTGGTATCCCCATTGATGTAATCTCTTGTACACCCTTTACATTTTGAATAATATTATTTTGATATCCAAAAAAACAGTACTACTTTTGTACTATTTACATATTATTGAAATCTATTATTATTATATCATGTATTGTAAATATGAATGTTACGTCATTACAAGGCAAACATAACTATTTTCTCAGCTACTACTAATGATTGTGATTGAAAATAACAAAGCTTCAATTTGCAAAATGCAATAGCAACCAATGGGCCACTTCAAACACAATATTAAGAAACGAGGTTAGTTAGATCCTTACAACAGCTTAATAATAATTTAATCAGTTTAATCAAATATTAACTAGATAGTTAAGCAATCAAGATTCAAGTTTGACATTGTTCATGGAGAAACGTTTGAATGTAGTGAGGAATATACACACCCACACAGAGACTTTATTGGGAAAAAACCCAAACTGTAAAAAACACTACAAGACTAAGCCCAACTCAATAAGTCTACTATTAAAGGATGCTACAATACATTATATACTCATGCGATGTTCCCATACACGTAACTAGTTTAGGAACCTTAGCTCCTTGCTTTGGCTAGCTATTGCAAATGTTGCTGTAGACATCAAAATTTTATGATGTATTCGCATTCGTCTGATATTTCAAGATGAAATATTTGTGATCTAGTTAATTTCCATTTGATGATGTGTCAACAGCGGACAATCAACAAATGAAATCAAGCCACATGGCAAGCCCATGAGTTACTACGACGCACATAGAAATGACATGTGTCCAAGCCATGTCATTTCCTACATGAGCAAAGTACCACATTTTAGCCATGTCATTTCCCACATGATCATCATCCCGGTTAACCTAGTCAAACTAGCCGGTCCGGTTCGAGTTTAAAAACAATGCTTGTTATGTGGCACTCTAAGCTTCTATTTAGTCCTTTAATCCTTTTTTCATTAAATTTTTTAATTGTTACCTAATAGATTAGAGTAAATTATTTTTATTGCTATATCCAATATTGGATGAGCTTGACAATTAGACCAAATATAATTCTTTAAAATAAAATCACTATATTTTAAAAATAGATCAAATGTACAAAAGGCCTAAGCCCAAACCTATGACCCAGGTATGTGTTAGTATTAGTGCCCTTAAATCCTATTGTGTGATACTATGTATGTTATTATGTATGACTTAATGTTGTGATTAATAAAGTTTCTTTATTATTATTATTATCTAAAATAATGGTAACATGAATGTTTGGACATTATCATATAGTCCATGAGATGCATAGTATGTGATTTATGTGATTTAGTCATAGAAGATATAGATCACAAGTTCTTTGTAAACTCATAATTTTGGTTCGTAGTCGGTGATGAAATTGGGCATTTCATCTGTGAAGACTATAACATATCAACTAAGATGATTTGTCTTGATCATGGAAGTGGAGACTTCTAGTTGATGTGTTGATATGTTTTAAGAGTTAAGACATATTGAACTGGACCGCTGTGAGATTTATTATTTTCCTAACGACTGTCAAATGAATAATAAATCTCACGACTCCTATTTGCATGAACTCTTAATCCTGAGAGAATAATGGACCTGATCATGAGGTGTAGGTTGCTTTGATATATCAGGAGTGAGATCTAAAGGCACGATCAAAACCTCAGTATGTTGGGCAACCACATTTAGTGTTGATGGAACATATATTCTCAAGATGGAATTCATAGTCTATTAACGGAGATATAAAATATTCCTTTGAGATAAGTTTAATGGGTTTGGTTATTCAGAGAGTTAGGCCTAACCACTTTAGTAAGAAATTACTAAAGTATATATTTATGAAATTGGATTTCATAAATATATGATGAATAACTTAAAAGGATTAAACCAGGTACTCAAGGATTAAGATGTAGTAATTTTCAAAGTGGCAGTCTACATTCATGACTTTGTATTACTACGAATATTTTATGAAGGGGTTGCATGTATAATAAAGTCTTGAGATATAATTTATTAATAAGGCCTAGAGTGCAGTTATATTTATATAGTGGTATTAAATATAATTAATGGTAACTTTGGACTTGTCAAGAGTTGACAGAAAAGCCCAAGGCCCATTGGAGCTAGTGTTTTATTGGTCCCTTTTGGTCCCACTCCAAGCCACACACTAAAGCCCAATTGGAAAGGCCCAATAGGCCGACCCAATTAGATAATCAGTTAGTTATAAAAGGGAGAAACATACAAAAATTTATTTTAAGAGAATCATTGTTGTGAAGTGGTGTGTATGTGCGAGTGAAACCACTCGATAATTCTCCCTTAGAAACTGATTGAGAGACCACACTTCTTGGGTGCAAAGTGGAATTGGAGTGAAGATTAAAAGTGTTCCCAAGAACTTCTAATCTTTTGTTTTGAATTTCACCGCACCAAGGTACGCTATCTTGTTCTCAAATTCTCAAAATCACATAGTGCATGTTATCAATCATGAATGAAATAGATCCATGAATGTCGCTTCCGCTATGAGTTTTGTATGGGATACAAAACCAGATTTTCCTTTCAATTGGTATCAGAGCCAGGTTTTCATATCATGTTTGCATAACACGTGATTGAGTTTTGGAATTTAAGAAAACTGTTATCATTGTGTTTTCAAATTTCTGCATAAAGTTATTGTTCCATGAACCCTTTGTGCATTGATCAATATATGCGATATATTCTTTTGCATGGTTCTAAGAGGACACCATCTACACTTCATGTGAACGGGTTTATTGAAGTTGTATTGTAAACATGATCGGCCATTAAGATACGGCCATTAAAAGATGGTAGTTATTGTCGGTTGACAATAACTACTCTCAATGGTAGTTATTGTCGGTTGACAATAATTACTCTCAATGGTAGTTATTGTCCGTTGACAATAACTACTCTCAAGGGTAGTTATTGAAAGTCAATTAACATAACTCTCATGCTAAGTTGAATATATGAGATATATATATTGATTCGCATGCATTGAGGATTCAAGTTCTTTATTTCATATTGAATCCGTATATTGTATATAATGTAATAATCATATATTACATGTAATAATCCATATATTATATTAGTTATAATGTAATATGGATTTATAATGTAATATGGGTTTATATTACATTATATATATATATATTAATGCTAGGGTTATGAAATTTATTCCTAATGGGATTAGGATTATGTTTTCAAGGTTTCTAGCATTAATATGGTTCTTGATCATAAAAACCTTTAATTTAAAATATCTAGTGGGAGAGAGATACAAGGGTTGGATCTCACGGCCTCCATTATCAATTCATAGTAGTGTGGGGTAAGCACCTCGTCTTGGCGTATATGCCTTGCAATCCCAAAGGAGGGTGTTAACTTCATAGTACTACAAGATTGAACTAAGCTGTTTAAAGTAGTGTGGACAAGCACCTCGTCTTGGCGTATATGCCTCGCGATCCCAAAGGAGGGTGTTTTGTTCCATGGTACTACAAGTTTAAACATTATAAGGGAGATGAAATA
Organism: Quercus parvula; assembly: GCA_030820535.1. NCBI lineage: Eukaryota > Viridiplantae > Streptophyta > Magnoliopsida > Fagales > Fagaceae > Quercus > Quercus parvula. The sequence goes on from JAUAME010000003.1 coordinate 43,292,702, forward strand.
TGGCTACACATGATTCTAGATAATGGTGTACACTAGACTAAGTGTAATGTTAACCTCCCAAAGGAGCTATGTCATTATTACTTAGAGGCTAAAGGTAATACGGCATATTATTAGTGTATGATAAGAGTTATCATGATAGCACTAATAATGAGAATAGTTCTCAATCAATTAATGTGTTTATAATAAACTTGCTACCAAGGAATTATAGACATGGATTGGTTTGTTGTTGCATATATTATTTTATGGTTTTATGAGGTTCCATATTATATACTTATATGCTAAATTGATAATGTCCAGTTTACTTATTATATTCATGTTTGTTATTTTCAGATTTAAAATCATGGCATCATTTAGCCCACTTGTTGCTATTCTTAATCAAAACAAATTGACTGGATCCAATTATGTTGACTGGAAAAGAAATTTGGATATTGTTCTTACTGCTGAAGAGCACAAATATGTGCTTACTCAACCATGTCCTAGCTTTCCATCATTAGATGCTCCTCTTGAGGAAAAACAGCGATATGATCGTTGGCAGAAATCTAATGAGATGGCCAAGTGCTACATCCTAGCATCTATTTCAAATGTTCTACAGCATCAAATGCAGGATGTAGAATTAGCTTCGGACATAATGCTAAGTCTGAAGGAGATGTTTGGTGAGCAAGGCTGTTCTACAAGGCAAGAAACTATGAGGCAGATTTATAATACCAAAATGGCTGAAGGTACTTCAGTGAGGGAGCATTGTCTTCGGATGATCTCTAATCTGAATACATTGGAAGTTTTAGGTGCCGATATTGATGGAGAATCCCAAGTGGATATGATACTCCAGTCACTACCAGAATCATTCAAGGAATTCAGACTTAACTATAATATGAACAAAAAGATTTATTCTTTGTCTGAATTAATGAATGAGTTGGTAGCGGTAGAAGGCATCCTTGGTACTTCTAGTGTTGATGCCAACATGGCGGAAGCTTCTACTTCTCAACCTAAGTCGAAAGGCAAGGGTAAGAAGAAGAAGAAGAAGAACTTCACCAAGCAAGATGGTAAACAAGTTGCCTTAGGAGTTGCCAACAAAGGAAAGAAAACCAAAGGAAAGTGTTTCCATTGTGGTGAGAAAGGACATTGGAAGAGGAATTGTCCAATATTTAAGGCTGCCAAGAATAAAGGTATGAAAAGTACATTCCTTCTTGAAACATGTTTAAGACAGAATCCCACAGATTCCTGGTGTGTGGATTCAGGCTGTACTAATCATATCTGCAATTCTTTGCAGGGGTTTCAGGAGACCAGAAAGCTGAATGAAGGAGAAATGTTTCTTACCTTGGCTGATGGGAGCAAGATTCCAGTTGTAGCTATTGGAGTGTGTAATTTATGTTTTGAATCTAGAGTTTTAATATTGGAAGACTGTTTGTATGTACCTAATGTTCATAGGAATTTAATTTCTACAATTTATTTAGGTAAACATGGATATTATGTTATCCTAAAAGACAATGTTGTAATAAAGAAGGATAAAGTGTTTATCTATTCTGGCAATATTGTGGATGGTCTTTATATTTTAACTCCTGATAAACATGAATTACATAATTCTGAATTAGATCATAACTCTCATGTAAAATCATTAAAGAGAAAGTTTCCTTCTACTAATGAAGCATATCTTTGGCACTTGCGTTTGGGTCATATTAATTCAAACAGAATTCAAAGACTGATCAAAGATGGACTCTTAGAGCCATTGGACTCTAATGAATTTCCAGTTTGTGAATCTTGTTTGGAAGGTAAAATGACCAAACGACCTTTTAATGCAAAAGATAGAAGAGCCCAAAAATTGCTTGAATTAGTTCATACGGATGTATGTGGTCCTATGTCAACCCAAGCAAAAGGAGGTTATGAGTACTTCATCACTTTCACCGATGATTACTCAAGATATGGTTATGTGTACCTAATGAGACGGAAGTCCGAAGCCTTTGAAAAGTTCAAAGAGTTTAAGGCTGAAGTTGAGAATCAATTAGGTAAACGCATAAAGGCCATTCGATCTGATCGTGGTGGTGAATACCTTCTTGGGGATTTCAAGGATTACTTAACTCAAAATGGGATTGTATCCCAATTGACTGCACCTGGAACTCCCCAACAAAATGGTGTAGCAGAAAGAAGGAATAGGACTCTTTTGGAAATGGTTAGGTCCATGATGAGTTACTCAACTTTACCAGTTTCATTTTGGGGATATGCACTAAAAACTGCAATGCACATTTTGAATTTAGTTCCATCAAAATCTGTTCCCAACACACCTAAGGAATTGTGGAGTGGGCGCAAGCCTAGTATGAGATACCTCCACATTTGGGGATGTCCGGCACATGTGTTGAAAAGGAAGTCTGATAAGTTGGAAGCTAAAACCGAAGTATGCATGTTTTTAGGGTATTCAAAAGAAACAAAGGGTTATTTATTCTATAATCATAAAGATAACAAAGTGTTTGTTAGCACACATGCCAAATTTTTGGAGGATGATTATGTGAATAATTTTGATCCTAGAAATAAAGTTGTTTTGGCTGAAATGAATGAACCTGTAAATGAACAACCAATGGATGAAACTATGGATGATGTGGCTATATTAGATACACCACAAGATATTACTCATGAGATGACTAGTACACAGGTGCCTCGTCGTAGTGGGAGAATTGTTCGGCCTCCTATAAGATTTATAGGTTTGGGAGAAACTTATGAAGCTATCCCAGAAAGAGGCTAAATCGGATCCCTACACTTATGAGGAGACAATGAATGATATAGATGCACATCATTGGATCAAAGCTATGAAATCTGAATTAGATTCTATGTATTCCAATCAAGTTTGGGCTCTTGTAAAGGCACCTAACGGCATTAAACATGTTGGTTGCAAATGGGTTTACAAGAGGAAGAGAGGGGTAGATGGAAAGGTTGAAACCTTTAAAGCAAGGCTAGTGGCGAAAGGATATACACAAAAAGAAGGTATTGGCGAAAGGATTACATAATTATCTTGTCTGTGTTGCAATTTCTCATTGTCAGTGAAATCTCCATGTTTGACTTAAAAAAAAAACATTATAAAATAAATTTAGAGAATTTCTAACATATGATGCTTTATTATCTGTAAATATTTTCTCTTTTGGGAATTAGTTTAAAATCTACTCATAGCTTCATTGCCTAATAATTAAAGCTAGAAGAAGTTTCATAGCATGCGTATTATTCTAGAACTGTTTATGAAGGTTGCCCATAATTGTTTCAACATTATCATTATCATATTATGTGGCATTGTGAGTATTCTAGGGAATTATGGTATACAAGTTTGTGCCTATTTGGCTTGCAATGGGTTATGCCTCGCCGTGTAGTGGACTTGCTGGCTGGTTGGACAGGTCGGTGTGGTAAGTTTAGGAGAGGCAATTGCTGGGAGGCCATTCCTTTGTGCCTTATGTGGATCATTTGGTGTGAATGGAACAATCAGGCTTTTGAAGGAATTAGAACAGAACGCAGAACAATGGAGCTCAAGATGATTATTTTGAGATCTTTGTTTTGACTGGATGGTTGAAACATCTATGTACTTGAGATCCAGTTTTTTCAATTTTCTAGACTCTTGTAATATGGCATAATCTGCAGTTCCGGTACACAGCTTGTGTACCAGAGGTGCATTTATTCATTCTAATTAATTTTCTTATTTACCTATTAAAAAAAATTAATTGGAATCTCCTCCCCTTTTTGTATTTGTGTGTGCGTGATGATAAAAATTATTTATGGTCTTTATAGTATCCGATGCTCTCTCACTATTTTCTTCCTCAACTTCAGTCTTGATGTTTATGAGAATCCTCAACTTCTGCTGCTCTTTTACTTATGCTACATGAACAATCATGGATTTTCAAACCTGTCATTTATTTGGCTAGTATTCCTATCACCCTCTTTGTATTGATGCAGTTCCCCTTTCTTGTTGCCATGGCAATTTCAACTTACAAACCTAGCATCTTCGATAGGAAAATGAAGCGTTAGTTTTAACATATTCATTATTTGTGTTTTACTTATATGATGTACTAGTGTCCTGTTAATAATTGGCATATATCAGCCAAACATGAAGATTTTTCTTTCTTTATACTTTTTCTCAGTTATCCAAATAATGGGACATTCTCTCCTTTTCTTTGTTGAGATGTCTCTCAGCCTTCAATAGATAATCCCCACAATCACAAGACCCAATGAAATGTTGAGACTCAAGACAGTAAAAATCAGCTGAAACATCAAGAAAGTGCTGCTCAAAGTCTTCTTTGTAAACAGAATAACCTAAATCTGTTAGAATATTTATAATATTCCTCATTAAATCCCTATTTATAACTTCACCACCATTCCTTTCTTGATGAACAACTCAAGAAGTGTATCCTGAAGCCTAGTCTGGGGAATGACAATATCTCTCCATAAATTGAACCCAAGCTCACGAATAGGAGTTTTGTGGGTGCTTGGGATGAAAGTTTTTTCCATGTACATCATTACATCTCGGATCGTTTCCAATGCCTTCTTATAATCTGCCCATTTCCTATTCAGCTCTTCCAATAATAACTATCCTTGAGCATATTGAATCAATTTAGATATTTCGCTTAGATAAGAAGTCATAGTCATCACAAGTCCAGAGTAGAGTTGCTCTCCAAATTTGTGTAGCACCATATTAAAAGCATGCCTGAATGTATTCAGAATCTTAAACATCAGAAATATGAAGTTTTCTTATGTAAAAAATAATAATTTCAGCATCTCACATATTTAATAATATAAATCCAATAGAATTCCAGTAGCTTTGCCACTAAAAAAAAAGAGTTACTTTACTAGGACAGATGATGTGGAAAGATACATGCTACTTATAAGAGAACTCTTAATGCTGCCACAACTAGCAGGACCTTGCAAAAAATGCCATAGGATTGACTCTATCAAACCAAGTTATAAGTCCTTTTGTGATATTATGCTTCATGGCACAAAATGAAGAGCTTCCAAGAACAAAATAGATGAAGAGCTGATGGAACGAGAATCTTGAGACATCAATGAAGATACATAAAAATAGAATAAGTTGATAAATCAATCCATGAGTTGCTAACAATTTGAAGAATTGCCAATTATAAACCAAAAGAAACATATTTAAATGGGAGGATACATTTTATTGAAGTTAAATAACTAGGATAACAAAATGAACAGAAAATTTGGTAACTTCAATATGAGACAATCCATGGTAAAAATTATAACAAGGAAAAAAAAAGGTTAGGAAAACAAGATTGCCAAAATCAACAATATAATTACCAAGGCAATTGATGACATAGAAACGCCCAAAACTCCAACCTTTGACTTTGATATAGGACTCTTGTATCCAGTTAAGTCTATAGATAAAGACCAAATTTCCACTTTTAAAATACTAATAAAATTAAAATAAATCACAACTTATCTCCAACATAAAGCCCACTTCTTAGAAATTTAATTCCACCAGCCCACTTCTTATAAATTAAATTCCACCATAAAGTCCAAATCCAGGCATTTTCAATAGAAAACCCTTGAAAATCATGGTTATAGGTCTTTGTATTTCCTTCCCTTTTGTTGAAAATTACGGTTACCTCAACTTTTTGTATTCACCATGTCAGATTTTGTTCCTTCCCCTTCCCCTTCCCACCATTTGTTTCTCATGCAAATTTAGTCCCTTTCCCTTCCCCACCTTTTAACGGCAATCTCTTTGTCTTCCTTCCTCCTCTCCTCGCAGTATATAAATACTAACAAAAGCTGGATGATTCAATTAAGGTATCTCTGAATCCCAGTTTTTTGTGTGTGTGTGTGTGTGTTGTATTCTTTTGCTTGATATTTTTAATTCCCTTTTTACATTTTGTTACTGCCTCTTTTGTGCTATATACCAAAGGTAATTTGATTAGAGTTATCAATACTGTAGCAGCTTTCCTTTGTGATTGTGGGATGAGAAATCTGTGTATGTATCAAATTTTCTATGTCAGCAAAAATTTTCTACAGATATGCAATGGACTAGAGTAGATCACCCATGCCTCCTCCTCAATCTCGTCTCCAGCAACGCCCTTCCCTTTGTTTTCCTCCATGGTTGCCATTCCTAAAAATAAAATAAAAAAAGTTCAGAATTTGGACGACTTAAATAGTCAATAAAAGAAAAAAGAGAAGAAAAAACTCATGTCTTTGGGTGGTAAGCTCATGGGCAAGCGCTTCTTCGGTGGGTTCAGGTCTAAGTCCCCAACTTGCAAGATGGCGAAGTATCACCAAGCAATGAAATATCCTATCCACAAAGGAACGAGCTTGCTAGACATGGTCTAGATAGAACTTGGATAGAGTAGGTCATGTCATAGTTGCAAAAGAGAAAAAAATTAGACAAGTATGATAAGGAAAAATAAAGCAAGGGGTGGAAAATAACATACCCTCTGGATGAAGATGACCCATTTCACCAATATAAGGAGGAAATGGATCCCTACCTACTTCAACAGGGTTTCTTGCCCAGAACCCAAAGACGAAGAAAAACTTCGTCTTCCATCTCTTATTAGGCGTGGGGAGGGACCTAACCAACCTACAGTTGGAACCCCTCGCTAAAAACTGATAAAAGCCCAAGGACTAGCTAATCTCAAAGGGCTTATAATAGTAAAGAAACTCGTCCTCTTAAAGAAACTCGTCCATAGTAAGAGGACGGTTTCCTTCTAAAACTGCTCTCCATAACACTTGTATGGATACGATGAGCCTTCATGCATTGGGGTTAAGCTGGTTTATACCGATACTTAGCTTGTGAAGAATCTCCCTAGCAAAAGCGTTGAGAGGCAACCTAAGACCCCCCAACAAGTAAGCCTCATATATACCAACTCTAAGACAAGGGGAAAAACACTATTCACCTCGGACAACTAGACGAGGATTCAGATCGTCTAGGATCTGATACCAACTCTTAATGGAACCTAGTTTTTTCTCATCTATCTTAGAAGGAACACCTACTGCGCAGCAATATAAGATATCCTCCTTTTCACTTGAAGAGGGGATGGACGCTGGTACGCAAAAGGACAGGCCAATCGATGAACTTGACGCCATCCTCTGCCTTAACTCTTCCTGGAAAACCTCTAAAGGAACCCCAGGAACCACATACAAGTAATGCTTGTCTGAAGAACTACTCACACTACTGTCACCCCCACTACTACTACTATTATTGCTCTCATCATGATATTCATCTATCTCCCTCTCATTGCCGTTGATAGACGAGGACACTATGATAGCAATTTTGTAAAAGAATAAGTTAAGAAGGAAACCTATATATGGAGAAAGGAGGGTTCCTAATTCTAGACGAAGACGACTAAGGACGAGAGGAAACTTCTAGACGGTGTGCAGGACAATTGATGTTACGGAAGGAAATATGAGAAATGTGAGAGGGTAAAAGGGGTATTCTCCTATTCATAGCCAACAAGATGGGACACTGAAGCGAAACTGACCAATTAAAATGTGCCACGTGGCACAATTTTGAAAAACAAAGCAACACAACCTAAAAGCCTCTAAGATTAAGCCACGTGTCAACTTCCTTGGCACATCCCCTGAATATTCCTTTAATAAGTAATTAATGATTTAAAAAACAATGATGGCTTGGACGACATAAGGACAAAGGGGCAACTAATGGGGACTGGGTGAAGGATATTCGTCCATGGTGGTTGTGCATAGTCATCCCTTGTATTGTAGAAATGGAGTCTGCCAAGCAAAGGATCAAAGTTGCTGCTGCTCATCAGAAGGCCGAGAAGAAAGCACAGGAGGCAGGGGGGGAGGCGTCGTCAACCCCTAAGGTCCTTACCGGGCAGGCAAATAGGAAGCCCGATGGGAGTGATCGTCGTCCGGCTAAAAAGGCCGCCGTCACTCCCGGTTCCATGAAGGAAAAATCACCTCCTAAGCCCAGCCATGGTGTGGGTAAAGGGCTAATGACCTCCCTGGGTCTCGTCAATGAGGGCCCATGCCGTCTCCTGACCCACAGAGATTATGCCGTCGAGGAGGTCAGGTCCTTTGTAAAGCCGGCGGACATAGAGCCCTGTGATCAGTTGGAGACGGAGGATCTAGGGGTGTCAGCCCTTTTTGATCTTGCCAGGGTATGTTTGCTACCTTTGTCGAAATGGCTTTATCTTGCTTTGATTCTCTTTCTGATGGCTGTGTTCTTTTCTTTAGGCCTTGGTGCATGTGACGGCCCTTCAAGATCGTTGCATTGCGAAGGAAGGTGTCGTCACTCCAGTCAGGAAGCATAATGCACATCTGATGAACGAGCAGGGGCAGTACAAGGATGCCGTCCGTACGCTGAACCAAGAGCTGAAGGAAGTTAGGGAGAAGCTGGGGGAAGCGGACCGTCAGAATGACAAGCTCAAGGAGGAGGTGACGGCTCTAGGTCAGAGGGTGCAGGCGGCTGGGGCTGACGCGATTCGAGACTTCAAAGTGTCACAATCGTTTATTGATTCTTGTGCCGGGTATTACGGCACCGGTTTCGACGATTGCCTTAAGCAGGTCGCGTTAGCATTCCCAGAGTTGGACTTATCTGGGATTACTATGGATGATGGAGACGACGGTCCCTCTCACTCTGCTCCTACTCCGGAGGCTGACGGCGTCGTTATCCTTGCCCAACCTACTGCCAATCCTCCAACTCCTGTCTCCAGCTTTCCAAGTGAATTTGTAGACGTTGAAGACCAGCAAGCTGACGGGAATCCTGCCGACAACTCCGCTCCTTAATTCTTTTTATTTGTATTTTATTCTAGTCATTTTGAGAACAGCTATGTTACTTTAATTATTTTGGCAGACAATTGTCTTTGGTTTTCTGCATGTAGTTGTATATGTTGCGTGATATATTTCTTCCGTTGCTTCTGTTATATATATACATGCATTTTTTTTTTATATATTTAATCAGTGTTTATTCGGGGTCTTAGTAAACATTTCCGTTTTTTTGGGAACCCCGTCAGCTTACTGACTGAAAACTCCGTCAGTATAGCCTCGTCTGTCACTTTTCAAGGGCCGTTAGCCCAAGCGACGGTTACTCCCGTCAGCTTCTTCAGACAGTCTGACGGGTTGTGATGATCTTGTGATCTTTTTATAGGCCGTTAAATAGATCCGTTTTTTAGTCAGTAAGCTGACGGGGTTCCCAAACAAACGGGAATGTTTACTAAGACCCCAAAAAAACACTGATTAAATATATAAAAATACCACCAGTATAGCCTCGTCTGTCACTTTTCAAGGGTCGTTAGCCCAAGCGACGGTTACTCCCGTCAGCTTCTTCAGACAGTCTGACGGGTTGTGATGATCTTGTGATATTTTTATAGGCCGTTAAATAGATCCGTTTATTGTGGACCGTCAGCTTTTGAGTTTCAATCCGTCAGGTTCATTGATGAACTTGTAATTTCTTGTAGGCTTGCTGGTTTTTTTAGGACCTTGTCGATAGTCTCATCTCTTTTGGTGAGACCGTCAGCTTTTTAGCTTTAGGCCGTCAGGGGCTTTGATGAACTTGTCATCTTTTGCAAGCCCGTTGGTTTTTTAGGACCTTGTCCGTGTGGCGATGGTCTCGTCTCTTTTGGTGAGACCGTCAACTTTTTGTGTTATGGACTTGGTCGTTTTTGGTGTTCATTTTTCATGAACTTAGTTATCCACTTTTGTGGACCATAGGTTTTTTTAACATAGACACTTCAGCAATTTTAGAATAAACTCCTCTTATTGTCATGCATTTGTAAATGAAAGCACCTCTAAAACCGAGTGCTGCCTTTCGGGCTTAAAACCATAAAATAAATATTGTTGCAAAAAACTGAAGTAAATGATAAAATAACTAAAGTAAACGATAAAACTGAGGAGTAAGACTGAAATTTGCTATGGATAAAGAAGGTTGATCTTCGTGTTGCTGCTCCTACTGGTAATACTTTCGTAGGTGCTCGGTGTTCCATGGGTGTGGCAGTTTCTGTCCTTCTAACGTCTCCAGGCGGTATGTGCCCTTTCTCTGCCAAGACGTAATCCGGTAAGGTCCTTCCCAATTGGGGCCAAGTTTCCCTTGGGTAGGGTCCCTAGCGGCGCCCATGACCTTTCTAAGAACAAGGTCTCCAACTTGGAAGTCTCTGTGACGGACCCGAGAGTTGTAGTATTGGGCCATGCGGTTCTGGTATCGAGCGAGCCTTTGCTCTGCTGTCGTCCTGAGCTCGTCCATTAGATCCAGCTGTAGTCGCATTGCCTCATCATTCCTGTTCTCATCATGGTTGTGTACCCTGTAGCTTGTGATCCCAACTTCAGCCGGGATGACCGCTTCACTTCCGTACGTTAGTCGAAACGGTGTCTCTCCTGTGGGTGTTCTTGCCGTCGTTCTGTATGCCCATAGTATGCTTGGTAATTCTTCAGGCCATATGTCTTTTGCCCCCTTGAGCCGAGTCTTGATAATCTTGAGCAAGGATCGGTTCGTGACTTCGACTTGTCCATTAGCCTGAGGGTGGGTGGGGGAGGAGTAGTGGTTCTTTATTCCTAATTGTGAGCAAAAATCCCGGAATGATTCATTGTCGAATTGCCTCCCGTTGTCTGAGATAAGAACTCTAGGAATGCCAAACCTGCATATGATGCATCTCCAGACGAAGCTTCGCACATTCTTCTCTGTAATTGTAGCCAAAGCTTCAGCTTCTACCCATTTTGTAAAGTAGTCGATGCCTACTACTAGGAACTTCAACTGTCGTACTGCTGTAGGGAATGGTCCCATAATATCTAATCCCCATTGTGCGAACGGCCATGGGGCTGTCAACGGGGTCAGCTCTTCGGTTGGTTGTCTGATAATGTTGCTGAACCTTTGGCATTTGTCACAAGCCCTAACATAGGCTTCGGCATCTTTCTGCATGGTGGGCCAATAGTACCTTGCTCGTACAAGCTTGTGTACCAATGACCTAGACTCGGAATGATTTCCACAGATTCCTTCGTGTACCTCTCTCATGACGTAGTCTGCCTCTTCCGTACCCAAGCATCTCAGATAAGGTCGGGAGAAGCCTCTTTTGTACAGGACGTCTTTTATTAGGATGAACCTTGCTGCCTGGACCTTCAGTTTCCTTGCTGCCTCCTTTTCATCTGGTAATACCCCGTCTCTCAAGTATGAAACTAATGGCGCGGTCCAGCTATTGTCAGAGCATACTTCCTGCACGTTGCTGGGATCTATTAGTGGGGAAAGCTGAACGAAAGAGAGTACATAACCAGGGATAACCATATGTTCTGCTGAAGCGGCTTTTGCGAGGCGATCGGCTCGCTCGTTTTCTCCTCTGGGAATCTGGACGATTCTGGCTTCAAGGTTATCTATTCTTGCCTTCACTTGATCAAGGTACTTCTTCATCCTTTCGCCCTTGCACTCGTAGTCTCCATTTACTTGGTTAGTAATGACCTGAGAGTCGCAGTGGACAACTACTTTCGCGGCTCCTGCTGCTTTGGCGAGGTCGAGTCCCGCTATCAGTGCTTCATACTCTGATTCATTGTTGGTAGCAAGGAAGTCAAGACGGACTATACATTCAATTGCATCACCTTCGGGTGACACTAGTACGATGTCGGCCCCTCCGATTAGTTTGTTGGAGGATCCGTCCGTATATATGCTCCAGAGAGGGGACTCTTCTGCCCCCTTGTCTTCGTCATGAGTGAATTCTGCTATGAGATCTGCGACGACCTGTCCCTTGATCGCGGTGCGTGGGCGGTACCGAATATCAAACTCACTCAACTCTATGGCCCATAACGCCAATCGACCCGCAGTCTCGGGGCTGCTCATCGCCTGTCGCAAGGGCTTGTCAGTCAGGACGTTTACCGTATGGGCTTAAAAGTACAGTTTGAGTTTGCGGGCCGCTATAACTAATGCAAAGGCAAGCTTTTCCATCGGTGGGTATCTTTCTTCAGCACCGTGAAGCGCTCGGCTCGCGTAGTACACGGGCTTTTGTACCTTTTCTTCTTCTCTGAATAAGGCAGCACTGATGGCTGCGGGGGAGACGGCTAGATAGAGAAAGAGCTCTTCCCCTGGCTGCCACGGGCTCAACAGTGGTGGGGAGGAGCGAAGAGTGTTGAATGTTTCTTTGAGATCTTCCAGATGATCCTCCTCCCTTCGGCTCTTCACTAGCATGTCGTCCACGTAGACCTAGACATTCCTCCCAATCTGCTGCGCAAACATCTTGTTCATAAGTCTTTGGTATGTTGCGCCTGCATTCTTCAGGCCGAAGGGCATCACTTTGTAACAGAAGAGCCCTTGGCTAGTTACAAACGAAGTTTTTTCCTGATCAGCTTCGTGCATTCGGATTTGGTTGTACCCCGAGAAAGCGTCCATAAAGCTTAGCAACTAGTGTCGGGCCGTTGAGTCTACTAGGACGTCGACCCTTGAGGTCGGTGAAGTCCACACACATCCGCCATTTACCGCTAGCTTTCTTGACCATTACTACGTTGGCCAGCCAATAGGGATAGTATACTTCCCTAATGAAGTTTGCCTCTTGTAGCTTTCGGACTTCTTCTGCAATGGCCCGATCTCGTTCAGGGGCGAACACTCTCTTCTTCTGTCGGATGGATGGAAAGTCGGGTGAGACGTTCAATCTGTGCACCATGACCGAAGGGTCTATTCCTAACATATCTTCATGACTCCAGGCGAATACGTCTCGATTGGCCCTAAGGAAGGTTATGAGTTCCTGACGGATTTTGGGGGTTGCGAGTGTCCCAATTTTGGTCGTTCTGCCGGGATCAGAACTGTCAAGTGTTATTTCTTCTAACTTTTCCACTGGTTCCGTCACCGTTCGGTGCTCTTCTATGCTTAAGGCCTGAAACTGGTCTTCCATTTCCATCATGGCTACGTAGCATTCGCGTGCGGCCATTTGGCTTCCGCGCAGCTCCCCTACTCCGTAGTCAGTGGGGAACTTAACCATTAGGTGGTAGGTCGAAGTTACTGCCTTCCATGAATTCAGCGCGGGCCGTCCGAGGATAGCATTATAGGCAGACGAGCAATCGACCACCAAGAAAGTTACGTTCTTGGTTATCTGCTGAGGGTAATCACCTACCATTACGGATAATGTAACTGCACCTAAGGGTAGCACCCTTGTTCCCCCAAAACCCACTAGAGGGGCATTCGTTGGGACTAACCGTTCCTTGCTGATTCCCATCTGCTGGAACGCTGGATAGTACAGGATGTCTGCTGAGCTTCCGTTTTCGATCAGCACCCTGTGCATGTTGTAGTCTTCTATCCGTATGGTGACGACCAGCGCATCGTCATGCGGGTGGTGAAGGCGCCTTGCATCTTCTTCCGAGAACCTAACTGTGGGGCTCTCTCCTTGCGCTATCCTTGGTACTTCGCCTGTCAACTGCACATTCTGGACTATCCTGAGATAGGTCTTCCGAGCTCTCTTGGACGACCCAGTGACTACCGTTCCTCCCACAATCATTCTTATGTCCCCTATGGGGGGTCTTAGTCACTCGTTATCCCGTCGGGGATTCTGCTCCTGTGGGGGCTGATCCGCCCTCTCCTTTTTGACGAACCTCTGTAACTTCCCCTATTTTATGAGGGCCTCGATTTGTTGCTTCAAATCGTAACAATCGGCTATGTCGTGGCCGTGATCCCGGTGGAAGCGGCAATACTTATCCTTCGAGCGTTTGTTTGGATCTCCCTTCAGCTTTTCAGGGTAGGTCAGGGCTTCCTTATCTTTAATCTGCATCAGGACTTGGTCTACAGGGGCTGTTAGTGGGGTGAAGCTCGGAAATCTCCCTCCTGGAGGTTTGGGGCGACGTTCATCTCGCCGATCTCCCGTCCGGGCCCTCTTGCGCCCTTATTCTTGTTGGATATCATCCTGCCTTTCCCTTCTTTTCGGTCTCTCTTCCTGGGCTGACAACGCGTTTTTAGCATTCATGTACTTGGTGGCCCTGTAAAGTACTTCCGACATGGTTTTTGGATCATTTTTGTATAAGGAAAACAAAAACTTACCCTTCCGCAGCCCATTCGTGAAGGCTGCAACAAGTATCTTATCATCGGCTTCGTCGATCGAGAGCGCTTCCTTATTGAAACGAGATATATAGGACCGCAGCGTCTCGTCCTCTCGTTGTTTAATGCTCATCAAGCAAGCTGTGGATTTCTTGTATCTGTGTCTGCCAATGAAATGCGTGGTAAACTGAGCGCTCAACTCCTTGAAGGTGCTGATTGAGTTGGGCGTTAGTCAGCTGAACCAAATTCTGGCTACTCCCTTCAGCGTCGTAGGGAAGGCCCTACACATGATCGCGTCTGCCACTCCTTGGAGGTGCATCAGGGTCTTGAACGTCTCTAAGTGGTCCAGAGGGTCCCTGACCCCGTCATAACTGTCCATTTGCGGCATGCGGAACTTACTCGGCAGGGGGAAGGAGTTGACGGGGGCCGTGAACGGTGAGTCGGTCCTGTTGACTAGGTTGTCAAGATCACTGGACACTCGCCCCTTGATGGCGTTCATCATAATCTCCATTTGCTCCTTCATCGCCTGCATCTCTGTGATGATAGGTGGTGGAGCCGTATCTGCGAGGGAAGGGAGGCTCACGTTCTGTCACTCCGGCTTGCTCGGGGCGTTACTGGCCTGGGGTCCTTCTTGATTTCTTCGGTCAGCACTGGTTCCCTCTTGATCAGCTCCTTGGTTGCCCGGTGCTGCGTTTTTCTGGCGCAGCTGCTCCTCCAAGTCATGACTTTGTTTGGTGAGGCGTTCCACGGCTGCGGCGAGAGTCTTAACTTGCTTTTCGAGGGCGGTCGTGGGTGGTTCCTCTTCTTGAATGTCGTTAGTGGTTGCCATTGAACGGGTGAGCACCATGCAACCTTTGTCCGGGAAGCGGTATTATGGCTCTATACTACACGGTTCCCACAGACGGCGCCAACTGATGATGCCGAAAATACCACCAGTAAGTCGCACGGTCCTTGAGCTCTCCTAATGACACCTGCACAACGAGAAGAAAGAATCCTTGCGGAGTGCACCGGTGTGGTACCGGCCAAATACCCTCCGAAGATTAAGTCAGAACTATTCTCACTACTCTAGAGTGCTAGAAAGGGTAAAATCATGCGTACCTTTCTTCGTGAGGGCGCTCGGTTTTTATAGTAGTAGGGCTTGACCCCTTTTCCTTGGAGTAGAAGTCTTTTCCTTATAGGAATCCCTTTCAGGCGTATTTTGCGGGATCCTTTCCATATAGGAATCGCTCTTAGGTTTACCAAACCGTGGAGGGCAAGTCATTCACTTACACATACAAGCGTAGTTAACAAGAAATCTTTGAATCTTTGACTAGTGCCGTCAGTATATTTAATGTCTTCAGTCTATATGCCGTCAGCTTCAGAGTGCCCTTCAGTCTCTATACCGTTGGCTTCAGAATCCCTTCAGTTTTATTATTCCTTCAGCCTGTGGTTTACTAACATTTTACCCTGCCGTCAGCCATTTGGAACAATGACTGACGGCACATTACATTCCGTCTCTTTATTATTTATAACCGATATTTTGTCCCTATCATTGTGAATGATAGTGAGATATATGGCAAAATTCCTCCATGGGAAATATATGATTCTCATAATCAACATCATTTACACACTTTCCACCGCAAGCTATACGTCTTCACCGACCTCAAAACAACAACCGGCAATCGTGTGTGCAGGGCTGCCGCTTGCGGAACCTGGCTTGTGAAAAGCAAGCCCAAAAGAATGTATGATTCTCAGGGCAATGTTATTGGGGTCGACAGGATGCTCTTTTAAGGCCAAGGATCTTCATTCGGGAAAATTCGATAAAACTAATTGGATAATGCACGAGTTCTCCTTGGCAAATCAGGAATTTGGAAGAATAAACACAGTCCTCTGTGTCATCTATAAACTAAATAAAGGGTCAGGGTCAGGGTCAGGGTCAGATTGTGAGGAGGCCAACGGAAGAGGTCTCAAAAGAGCTTTTTCTTCTACTACAGATGCTGCTGCTGTGATTTCACTTGAGCTTGAGCCTGAGCCTGAGCCTGAGCCCATGATGCCTAGTGCTGATGATGAAGCGTTTGCTGCATGGGTTTCTGGATGTTTTTCTTCTACTGCCGCTGCAGCTGAAGAGGCCTTAACCTTCAATACAACTGGTTTGATGTCACATGGACAAGAAGATGCCCAAGCCCAAGAACAAAAAAAAGACAGTTGGATACTGTTGTTGATGCTGATGCTTTTACGGATATAGAGTTTGCTGCATGGATAATTGATCCCACATTCCCAGATGAACCATTGAGTCAAATATTTTTTGATCTACCACCCCTGGTTGAAGTAAGCAGTCAATCCAAATCAGACTCTGTTGCTGATGCTGATTTTGATGCGTTAATTACTTCATTAATTTCTGATCTGACACAATCCGATGAAGCATGGAGTAAAATCTTTTGTATATGAGAATTCTTTTTCTTCTCTTTTAGTCTTGCACAGATTTTTTGTTCTTCTCTTTTCAATTTATAGTTAGCATGTCTATAGTTAGAACTCTGGCAAATGGGTTGTTAGCAATGTAGCTTATGAATTGAAGGATTGTACAAAAACTTGTTCTGATGGTGAAGAAGCTATTTGTTAACTCAAAGTTATAAACTTCTTATGCTTTCTTCTCTTATTTGCAATCTTTATGTTTTGATATATAAATGTGTTGTGAAGGTTTAGATATAGTGTGACTCATTATTTCTTGGTTTCATTTATCACATTTTTTTTCATTCTCTTTCCCTCTTAGCAATACCTGTGCATACTTAGTCTGAGATAGAAAAAGACCCTTGGAAGATCTTGTAATTTGAAGACCAAGGAAGTAATGAAGAGGGCCTAAATCTTTAAGCTCAAAGGCTGAACTGAGCTGTGCAATTAAAGAGGACAAGAACTGAGGATTGTTCCCAGTGAGAACTATGTCATCAACATAGACTAAGAGATATACAACCAAGGAGCCTTGTCTGAAAATGAACAAAGAGGAATTAGAGAGGGAAGCTTGAAATCCCAGATGCAACAATTCAGTAGAAAACCTCTCAAACCAGGCCCTAGGGGCTTGTTTAAGGCCATAGAGAGACTTGAGAAGCTTGCAGACATGGTTAGGTGTGCTGGATCAACATACCCTAGCGGTTGGACCATGTAAACCTCCTCTCTAAGAAAACCATGCAGAAAAGCATTACTCACATCAAGTTGCCTCAGTGGCCAATTGAATTGGACAGCAAGGGATAGAATGATCCTCACTGTGGGAGGCTTGACAACAGGACTGAAAGTTTCATCAAAGTCAATTCCAAATTGCTGGTGGAACCCCTTGGCAACAAGTCTAGCTTTATACTTGTTAATGGAACCATCACTATTTCTTTTAAGTTTGAACACCCATTTACATCCCACTACATTTTGGGAAGGAGAAGGAGGAACCAGAACCCAAGTGCTTTGCCTGTGAAGAGCATCAAACTCAGCAGCCATAGCAGAACACCATTGGCGATGCTGAACTGCTATTTTGTAGGAGGGAGGTTCAGTGGGGGTGTAATCAGGCTTGGGAGGAGATGGAGCCTTCTTGGATGGAGCACACTGGATTGAATTAGTCATGACAGCAAGCACCTTTGGTTGGAAAATGCCATCCTTTGATCTAGTGATCATGGGATGAGTGTTACCAGCAATAGGAACCTGAATAGGGACAGTGGAAACAGGAGGAGGACTAATGTG
The DNA here is from genome assembly GCA_030820535.1 of Quercus parvula. Lineage (NCBI taxonomy): Eukaryota > Viridiplantae > Streptophyta > Magnoliopsida > Fagales > Fagaceae > Quercus > Quercus parvula. The sequence continues at coordinate 43,310,328 of JAUAME010000003.1, forward strand.
TGGAGAGATAGGAGAATGTGTATAGAGTGGTGTAGCTGTATGGGATGCATCAGGAGGTTGTGTAGAAGGTGATGTAGCAAAAGATTGTGTAAAAGATGGTGTAGGCTGTGTATCAGTAGGCTGTGCAGATGGTGATGTAGCAGAAGACTGGGCAAAAGGAGATGTATCAGAAGGTAAATGAGTGGACTCTGTAGGTATAAAAGGTATAGGAAAGGGAGGTGAAGTAGAATGTATGCCAGAGGCCTGGGATGTACCAGTGGATAAAGCAAGAGAAGAAATAAATTCATGTTCATTAAAGTGCACACGTCTTGAGATATAGATTCAGGAATTGACAGGGTCTTGACATATATAGCCTTTTGAATGAGCAGGATAACCAAGAAAAATGCAAGGGGAAGTATGTGGTAAGAGTTTGTGAGCATTGTAAGACTTGAGCAAAGGAAAACAGATGCAGCCAAAGGTTCTAAGATATGTAAGATCTGGTTTAGACTTGAATAAGACTTCCTAAGGAGTAGAATTATGAAGAGTTGGAGTGGGAAGTTTGTTGATAAGATAAACTGCTGTAGAAACAGCATAGGACCAAAAAATTGGAGATAACTGTGAATGAGAAAGCAAGGTAAGAGCACACTCCACTATGTGTCTATGTTTTCTCTCAGCAACTCCATTTTGCTGGGGAGTATGTGGACAAGAAAATTGATGAGTAATACCATGTGAGGAACAGAAATGCTTGAATGCATTTCAGGTATATTCCCCACCATTATCTGATCTCAAGATTTTGATCTTAGAATCAAGTTAATTTTCAACAGAAGCTTTAAAGAACTTAAAGACTTCAAGAACATCTAATTTGTGTTTAATAAGATAGAGCCAGGTAAACTTGGAATAGGAATCAACAAAAAGAACATAATAATGGAAATCATTAGAGGATTTAATAGGGGCTGGACCCCAAACATCAGAATGTACTAATTCAAGAGGCTTAGATGCACGAAATTCTGATAAAGGGAATGAAAACTGATGCATTTTACCACTTAAATAGTGCTTACAATGAGAAAGAGTTTTATTAGAACTTGAAGTACAGGCTCTATCAATGGAAGATAAAGCAATATTCAGTACTTTATCACTTGGATGTCCTAACCTATGGTGCCACAACAACCATTTATTTGGTTTGTTTACATGAAAGCTTGAATGAACTAAAGGAAGAGTAGGAGCAGTAGAAGGATGAGTCTGACATGAAGAAACAGATTTGAATGGAGAAGATGGCTTGATGAAATTCTTGGAGTAGATTGGATAAACACCATTCTCACTCAAGCCCTTGTAAAGGAGTCTCCCCATAGGAATATCCTGAATTTTGATGATATGGGCATCAAAGTAACAAGAACAGTTATTATGGAGGCAGAATTTGTGAACTGAAAGTAAATTCATAGCAATTCTTGGTACGTGAAGTACATTTTTAAGAAGAAACTTGTGATATTTGGTATGTAAGGCAGTGTTACCTATGTGACTGATGGGCAAATATTGGCCATTTCCAACTGTAACTTGCTCAGGTTCCTTGTATTGAGATTGAATAGACAAATTGTTTAGGTTTGCTGTGATATGATCCGAGGTGCCAGAGTCAGCCAGCCACGGGTCCTGGTTGTTAGTGATGACAGCACTGGATGCACTAGCCATAGCAGCAAGTTTTGTGGGAGGGTGCTTGCCTTGGTAAGCAAAGTTCATCCTGTGGTAGCAATCTAATGCCTGATGACCAAACATGCCACAAATTTGACAAGATGGGCGTTCATGCTTGAAACCTTGTGAGGTATTCTGAGAAGGAAAGTTCTAGGAATGAAATTCATAAGGAGAGAAATTGTGAGAGCTTTGAGAGAAATTATGAGAGCTCTGAGAAAGATTGTGAGGTGAAAATTGTTGACTTCCACCATGACTGAATCTGCCTCCATTTCGTCCTCTAGAGTTATTGTTTCTTCCTCTCCCCCTTCCTGAACTATGATTCTGATAAGAGGTATTAGTACCTTGTTTACCATGAGAGGCAAACATAGCAAGAGAGCTAGAAACTGAATTTGAGTGGTCAGTCATAGCTTGTTCCTCACTTTGCAACATAATTGCAAGTTGCTCATAAGTAATTGGATCACTCCTAGTCCGAATTGCAGAGCAGAAATGAGCAAATTCTCTAAGGAGTCCTCTGAGCACAATGCATATCAATTCTTCATTGTCAACTGGCACCCCTACAGCAAGAAGCTTGTCACGAGCAACTTTGATCTTTTGCAAAAAGGAATTCACAGATTCATTGCTCTTCTTGATCCCTTGAAGTTCAAGCTTAAGGTTCAAGATATTAGCTCTTAAAGTGGAAGTGAATCTCTGCTCCAAAGTATTCCATACTTCCCTTGAGCTAGTGACACCAACGACAATTGAAAAGACCTGTGGAGTAAGAGTTGAATTGATCAAGGATAGGAGTGCCTTATCCCTGATTTTCCATGCTTGAAAATCAGAATTAGTAACTGACGTTACATTTCCTGCTGCATCAAGAACAAAAGGTGATGGTGTTGAAGCAGTACCATCAATATGTTCAATTAAGGAATATGCTTCTAGTATAGTAACTAGTTGATGCTTCCATGGGATATAGTTGGTGTAGTCAAGTTTGATTGACATTAGCTTTGACATGCTGGATAGTAACAGTAATGGTGATGGAGTTGAGATTATAGTTGTAGAAGGAATGGAGGTAGTATGAGTTGGAGTTGTGTGCACAGATTGTGCTGTGTCATTTGGATTTGTAGAAGCCATAGATCTTGGCTTTGATACCATGAAAGTTTTGGAGCTTAACGGAGTATTCAACAATGGCGGAAAAACTAAGAACCAACAAATGAAAGAGAGAGAGAGAGAGAGAGAGATTTTTGGAGAGAATTAAAATGAAAATGTATTTCCACACTTAATAAAATACAATCATCAAGTTTGGTTATATGGTATAATTACATGAAGATGATACCAGAAACTAATCTAACTGAACATAACTAACTCCATATTATGTGGCGCGGATTAAGGGTTGATAGCTGGAAGGTGGTTATGACAGCTGGAAGCCAGAGCTGGACTATTGAGAGCTTGACCAAGCACTGAAGATGACTCTGAAGCTTGATGAGGAAACAGAGCACTGGAAGGTTTGGCTCATAGACAATCTCTCCAAAACAACCCGTTTCATTTAAACATAAACTAGACTAACTTAAACGACATAGTTTCTAATATGAAACTAGCCGTTTGAGTCTTCTTCTTCTATTCTCATCTTGTGCTCTGTATTAGTATCATCATTATCTTTAACAGATTTCTGGTCACTCTAAGCACCTTGGAAATTGAATGAATACATATGAAAGCTTGAAATTTAAACATTTTATGATTACATAATTATCTTGTCTGCGCTGCAATTTCTCATTGTCAGTGAAATCTCCATGCTTGACTTAAAAAAAGAAACATTATAAAATAAATTTAGAGAATTTCTAACATATGATGCTTTATTATCTGTAAATATTTTCTCTTTTGGGAATTAGTTTAAAATCTACTCATAGCTTCATTGCCTAATAATTAAAGCTAGAAGAAGTTTCATAGCATGCATATTATTCTAGAACTGTTTATGAAGGTTGCCCATAATTGTTTCAACATTATCATTATCATATTATGTGGCATTGTGAGTATTCTAGGGAATTATGGTATACGGGTTTGTGCCTATTTGGCTTTCAATGGGTTATGCCTCGCCATGTAGTGGACTTGCTGGTTGGTTGGACAGGTCAGTGTGGTAAGTTCAGGAGAGGCAATTGCTGGGAGGCCATTCCTTTGTGCCTTATGTGGATCATTTGGTGTGAATGGAACAATCGGGCTTTTGAAGGAATTAGAACAGAATGCAGAACAATGGAGCTCAAGATGATTATTTTAAGATCTTTGTTTTGACTGGATGGCTGAAACATCTATGTACTTGAGATCCAGTTTTTTCAATTTTCTAGACTCTTGTAATATGGCATAATCTGTAGTTCCAGTACACAGCTTGTGTACCAGAGGTACATTTATTCATTCTAATTAATTTTCTTATTTACCTATTAAAAAAAAAAATTTAATTGGAATCTCCTCCCCTTTTTGTATTTGTGTGTGCATGATGATAAAAATTATTTATGGTCTTTATAGTATCCGATGCTCTCTCACTATTTTCTTCCTCAACTTCAGTCTTGATGTTTATGAGAATCCTCAACTTCCGCTGCTCTTTTACTTATGCTACATGAACAATCATGGATTTTCAAACCTGTCATTTATTTGGCTAGTATTCCTATCACCCTCTTTGTATTGATGCAGTTCCCCTTTCTTGTTGCCATGGCAATTTCAACTTATAGACCTAGCATCTTCGATAGGAAAATGAAGCATTAGTTTTAACATATTCATTATTTGTGTTTTACTTATATGATGTACTAGTGTCCTATTAATAATTGGCATATATCAGCCAAACATGAAGATTTTTCTTTCTTTATACTTTTTCTCAGTTATCCAAATAATGGGACATTCTCCCCTTTTCTTTGTTGAGATGTCTCTCAGCCTTCATTAGATAATCCCCACAATCACAAGACCCAATGAAATGTTGAGACTCAAGACAGTAAAAATCAGCTGAAACATCAAGAAAGTGCTGCTCAAAGTCTTCTTTGTAAACAGAAGAACCTAAATCTGTTAGAATCTTTATAATATTCCTCATTAAATCCCTATTTATAACTTCACCACCATTCCTTTCTTGATGAACAACTTAAGAAGTGTATCCTGAAGCCTAGTTTGGGGAATGACAATATCTCTCCACAAATTGAACCCAAGCTCACGAATAGGAGTTTTGTGGGTGCTTGGGATGAAAGTTTTTTCCATGTACATCATTACATCTCGGATCGTTTCCAATGCCTTCTTATAATCTGCCCATTTCCTGTTCAACTCTTCCAATAATAACTATCCTTGAGCATATTGAATCAATTTAGATATTTCGCTTAGATAAGAAGTCATAGTCATCACAAGTCCAGAGTAGAGTTGCTCTCCAAATTTGTGCAGCACCATATTAAAAGCATGCCTGAATGTATTCAGAATCTTAAACATCAGAAATATGAAGTTTTCTTATGTAAAAAATAATAATTTCAGCATCTCACATATTTAATAATATAAATCCAATAGAATTCCAGTAGCTTTGCCACTAAAAAAAAAAAAAGTTACTTTACTAGGACAGATGATGTGGAAAGATACATGCTACTTATAAGAGAACTCTTAATGCTGCCACAACTAGCAGGACATTGCAAAAAATGCCATAGGATTGACTCTATCAAACCAAGTTATAAGTCCTTTTGTGATATTATGCTTCATGGCACAAAATGACGAGCTTCCAAGAACAAAATACATGAAGAGCTGATGGAACGAGAATCTTGAGACATCAATGAAGATAAATAAAAATAGAATAAGTTGATAAATCCATCCATGAGTTGCAAACAATTTGAAGAATTGCCAATTCTAAACCAAAAGAAACATATTTAAATGGGAGGATACATTTTATTGAAGTTAAATAACTAGGATAACAACATGAACAGAAAATTTGGTAACTTCAATATGAGACAATCCATGGTAAAAATTATAACAAGGAAAAAAAAAGGTTAGGAAAACAAGATTGCCAAAATCAACAATATAATTACCAAGGCAATTGATGACATAGAAATGCCCAAAACTCCAACCTTTGACTTTGATATAGGACTCTTGTATCCAGTTAAGTCTATAGATAAAGACCAAATTTCCACTTTTAAAATATTAATAAAATTAAAATAAATCACAACTTATCTCCAACATAAAGCCCACTTCTTAGAAATTTAATTCCACCAGCCCACTTCTTATAAATTAAATTCCACCATAAAGTCCAAATCCAAGCATTTTCAATAGAAAACCCTTGAAAATCATGGTTATAGGTCTTTGTATTTCCTTCCCTTTTGTTGAAAATCACGGTTACCTCAACTTTTTGTATTCACCATGTCAGATTTTGTTCCTTCCCCTTCCCCACCATTTGTTTCTCATGCAAATTTAGTCCCTTTCCCTTCCCCACCTTTTAACGGCAATCTCTTTGTCTTCCTCCCTCCTCTCCTCGCAGTATATAAATACTAACAAAAGTTGGATGATTCAATTAAGGTATCTCTGAATCCCAATTGTGTGTGTGTGTGTGTGTGTGTGTGTTGTATTCTTTTGCTTGATGTTTTTAATTCCCTTTTTACATTTTGTTACTGCCTCTTTTGTGCTATATACCAAAGGTAATTTGATTAGAGTTTTCAATACTGTAGCAGCTTTCCTTTGTGATTGTGGGATGAGAAATCTGTGTATGTATCAAATTTTCTATGTCAGCAAAAATTTTCTACAGATATGCAATGGACTAGAGTAGATCAGCCATGCCTCCTCCTCAATCTCGTCTCCAACAACGCCTTTCCCTTTGTTTTCCTCCATGGTTGCCATTCCTAAAAATAAAATAAAAAAAGTTCAGAATTTGGACGACTTAAATAGTCAATAAAAGAAAAAAGAGAAGAAAAAGCTCATGTCCTTGGGTGGTAAGCTCGTGGGCAAGCGCTTCTTCGGTGGGTTCAGGTCTAAGTCCCCAACTTGCAAGATGGTGAAATATCACCAAGCAATGAAATATCCTATCCACAAAGGAACGAGCTTGCTAGACATGGTCTAGATAGAACTTGGATAGAGTAGGTCATCTCATAGTTGCAAAAGAGAAAAAAATTAGACAAGTATGATAAGGAAAAATAAAGCAAGGGGTGGAAAATAACATACCCTCTGGATGAAGATGACCCATTTCACCAGTATAAGGAGGAAATGGATCCCTACCTACTTCAACAGGGTTTCTTGCCTAGAACCCAAAGACAAAGAAAAACTTCGTCTTCCATCTCTTATTAGGCATGGGGAAAGACCTAACCAACCTACAGTTGGAACCCCTTGCTAAAAACTGATAAAAGCCCAAGGACTGGCTAATCTCAAAGGGCTAATAATAGTAAAGAAACTCGTCCTCTTAAAGAAACTGGTCCATAGTAAGAGGACGGTTTCCTTCTAAAACTACTCTCCACAACACTTGTATGGATACGATGAGCCTTCATGCATTGGGGTTAAGCTGGTTTATACCGATACTTAGCTTGTGAAGAATCTCCCTAGCAAAAGTATTGAGAGGCAACCTAAGACCCCCCAACAAGTAAGCCTCATATATACCAACTCTAAGACAAGGGGAAAAACACCATTCACCTCGGACAACTAGACGAGGATTCAGATCATCTAGGATATGATACCAAATCTTAATGGAACCTAGTTTTTTCTCATCTATCTTAGAAGGAACACCTAATGCGCAGCAATATAAGATATCCTCCTTTTCACCTGAAGAGGGGATGGACATTGGTACGCGAAAGGACAGGCCAATCGACGAACTTGACGCCATCCTCTACCTTAACTCTTCCTGGAAAACCTCTAAAGGAACCCTAGGAACCACATACAAGTAATGCTTGTCTGAAGAACTACTCACACTACTGTCACCCCCACTACTACTACTATTATTGCTCTCATCATGATATTCATCTGTCTCCCTCTCATCGCCGTTGCTAGATGAGGACACTATGATAGCAATTTTGTAAAAGAATAAGTTAAGAAGGAAACCTATATATGGAGAAAGGAGGGTTCCTAATTCTAGACGAAGATGACTAAGGACGAGAGGAAACTTCTAGACGGTGTGTAGGACAACTGATGTTACGGAAGGAAATATGAGAAATGTGAGAGGGTAAGAGGGGTATTCTCCTATTCATAGCCAACAGGATGGGACACTGAAGCGAAACTGACCAATTAAAATGTGCCACGTGGCATAATTTTGAAAAACAAAGCGACACAACCTAAAAGCCTCTAAGATTAAGCCACGTGTCAACTTCCTTGGCACATCCCCTGAATATTCCTTTAATAAGTAATTAATGATTTAAAAAACAATGATGGCTTGGACGACATAAGGACAAAGGGGCAACTAGTGGGGACTAAGTGAAGGATATTCGTCCATGGTGGTTGTGCATAGTCATCACGTCCATAACTTGATCACATCCATAAAACCTTAAGAAGAGGAGAACAAGGACATTGTACTTAGGAACAATACATGTCCCTTTATAAGAAGATCAGGTTAGTCGTCCATAACACAAAAGCAAGGACGACTAAATAATAGTTGGTGAATCCTACAAAAGAACTTCTCATAAAGTTCCTTATGATCTGACCATAACATGCTACTTTTATAACGTGGAAGGAGTTCCTCGTAATTCACTCTACGTACTCCATTTACCCATTTTCTCCATTAACTACTCACATCACCCACGATGGTAGTGAATCCGAACAAGTAGACCCACTCCAAACTCTCTATAAAAGAAGCAAGTCCCATTCACTCGAGGTAAGTTCTACTATTCATAGTTTCCCATCCTTGTGTTCTAGAGAGAAAATTGACTTAACCGTCAGAGGATCCTTGGCCGGGTTACACCCATTACTATAACTTGAAGCATTCCAGCCTACTGATTTTCGTGCATCAGCAGTTGGTGCTGTCTGTGGGGAGACGAGTTAGTTAAATTTCTAAGTATTAACTTCTTAGCTTTGTAAGACAAAAAGACTACATGGTTCGAACTAGGTTGATGGCCACCAGTCTAGGACACTAGAAGAGTGGAAACGCCTCCAGTCACCCAAACCGTGCACAAGCACCCCCTGATGACCATCCAACAACAATTACAGTCCATGGCAGCAACAATGGCAGAATTGACGCAATATAACTAGGTGTTAACTAGATAAGTTAATAGACAGTGTCAATAGCGATGTGGTGAAGAACAAGGCTAGAATTCAGAGAATGAAGGGGTTGAGAATTGCCACTTCACATCACAAAATGTTTTATTAGTACTAGAAAGTAGTTCTTTGTTTCTTGTAATTTCAAAAATCAAAAGATTATAAACTTAGAAGGGTAAAGGAACCAAAAGTCAAACCCAGTTTTTCCCCTAAAATTTAAGATGAACCCACTTTCTGGGAAAAAAACACATGTGCTAAGCTTCAAACCAAGGCCGCCGGCCGACCATCATCAACAGCCTACCACCGTGACCACTAGCCTCAGCCAATCAGCATTCATCGCCTCCACCCGTTACGAAGTACACAACGGAAAGGAGCAAGGAGCCCAATGAGACGGAGATATCAAATTTGATTACAGTAGAGTTAACAAAGTTTATAGATTTTTTTTTTTTTTTTTTAAACATTAGTTTACTTACCACAGTTAAAGTTAGCTAGAGGGAAGTTGTCGGGATAAGATATACAATTTTAAATGAGGTAGCATAGCCTTCACCTTTAGATTCATTTCAAATTGATCTTGTTCGTAAAATGAATACTCTCCATTTCGAAGGGAAGTGGAGAGGATCCAGATCCCCCTCCCATATCCCTCACAACAAAAAGATTAACTAGTGACCTTTCCCTAAAGTGCAAAACAACCTTCTAAAGTATTTTGTCCACTAAAGTTTCAAAATTTTGATTCACTTTCCTTAATGTTAGGGTTTTTTTTTTTTTTTTTTTTTTAATTGGAATACCTCCATTAATCTTTTGCTAATTGATCCAATTAAATCACGACACATGGATTTAAATATTCTATTCCACATCAAATAAATAGCCTAAAAACATTCAAATAATTAAAATAAAAAATAAAAACAAAAATAACCCAATTTAGTAAATAAAAGATAATGGTGCTTTAACAAAAGAGAAATCAAATTGCCAATAACAAAAATGCTAAAAATGTTTGGAAACACAACAAGTCCAAAACTTCGACCCACAGTCAGCGAGAAAAGAAAATTGAGAGAGGTTGTGAGGAAGAGAAAGGAGGTTTCCCTGTACCCATATTTCCACCCCCCAAGTTTTAGAATTGTGAGAATGTTAGCTAGCTGAATGGGTTTTTGCACTAAAGTTTCAGCTTTATGGGTAGAACGTAGTTCGTTGGTTTTGGAGCTGAAGGGAGAGTTTTATATTGAGTTTCAGGTGCTACTAATGACTGGCTTTTGGTCAATAAAAAAGGCTACCTAAGCAAGTAGTAATTTTCAGGTTTACTTTTTTTTGGATAAAAGGAAGGCTTACTTTTATCATCATTAAGGGAAATTCTTGACTAAGTGAGGGCTAGCAGTTGGAGTTGGCTAATGGGAGCCAACTATGTTTAAAGGCAAAAACGGGCTCGAGCAAAAATTTTGGGCCGAAGTCAGCCAGAGCATGAAAACTCTTTTGAGATGGAAATTTTGGATACAAGACTTCCTCCATGAGCCTGAGGTGCTACCAATGTCCCTTGCCCACTTGGTAGCACGCATGGGCTTGCTCATGTAAAAGGTCCGAAAGAAACTGATCCATACCCTCCAAATCACACTTCCTCAATTTCCCCCATGGGCTTAGGTCAGTATAATATGATATGATACATGAATTGAGCCCATAATGAGGTCGAGCTCAATTGAGTTCAGCTTGTAGAAATGTGTCATGAAAATGGGTATCAACAAATTTTTTGGGTTTGTGTTCTTGTGTGTTCTTGTGTTCGCTTGATAAAGAGGAACTCAAATATGAATGAATGTGCTTTTAGTTTTTAATTCTATTTTTTTCTTTTGTATGCTAACATGGATGTTTAAATAAAAATTTGAAAATATTATTTTAATGGCCTCGTCATCATTTACTGTGCCAACAGTGCACTCCATCAACCACGTAGACAATTTCCATTAGTGTGGTAATGGTAGGGATAAAAACAAGATTGGCTTTTCATTTTAGGGACTAAATATGGTAAAATTAAAAAGTAAGGATCAAAATGAGAATAGGGTCAAAATGTAGGGACCAAAATGGTATTTTTGCTTTTTCTTCCTCTTATTGTTAATAGGAACCTCAAGTTTTCCTCAGTGGGAGAACTAGATAATATAATTGAATGGCTAGCTCGAGATATCTTAGGGCAAAAAGAAATAATGATAGAGGAGCATATTCTATTATTTAGATTTTTATTAAATATTATTAACTTTATATATTTATATATATATATATATATATAATTTTTTTAATCTATTTTTCTTGTTTTTGAGATGCAAAATTATTAATTAAGTTTTTATATTCAAATTCCTCTAGCATGACTTTTTCAATTGATAATTTAGGTAATCTACTTTATCTTTCTTAGGTGTAAATGCACTTTTAGTCCCTACGTTTTGACCCTATTTCTATTTTGGTCCCTACATTTTCATTTCACCACTTTTAGTCCCTAAACCAATTAACGCGTGTTATTTTAGTCATTTCTATAAGTCAACAGATGGAAATCATGAGGTGACTAACAGAGGGATTAAAATATTATTAAAAATTCACTGTAGCAATAAAATTAAAAAAAAAAATTTAAAACAAGAACACACTAGACAATAAAAACAAAAACAAGAACAGAAACCCAGAAACCCAGATATTCAAAATCACAACTCAAACCCATATTTTCTCATCTTTCAATCAACAACGAAACCTCCAGCAAATAAAATTCATAAACCCAGAACAAGAGCAAGGATACCCAGATCTAAACAATCTCAGTCACATAAGTCTCAAACAAACCCAGATACCCACTCATGGGCAATTGATTCTCCTCTTGCTGCACGCCACGGCCACCATCGACGATGTTCACATTTTCCATATCCAAACACCATTCTCCACTGAAACCTCCAACAAATCAAACCCATAAACCCAGAAAAATCATCAAACCCACATGAAAAAAAAAAACCTAGAAATTTAAAACAAACCACCACCCAAATGGAAAAACAAACCCAGGTCAGAGAGATCGTGACCAATACTAATCGATCTATAAACTACATGCCCCAACCCAGTGACGGAGCTCCATGCATGGTGACGCTGATCCCAGGCGATGGGATCGGACCTCTGGTGATCGGAGCGGTGGAGCGAAGAAGGATGCTGAGAGAGAGTTGGAGAAACCGATTAGGTACGATGAGGTTAAGGTTGTCGTGAAGAAGCTCAACGTTCGACGAGAAGCTAACACAATCTCTGATCTACAAACCAATCTCGTCGCTGTTGCCTCCTTCAGTCCCACCCGCCAATCTCGCCGCTGTCAGAGCCACCAGTCGATCACGTCGCTGTCAAACCCACTCGCCCATCTTGCCTCCTTCAGACCCACCCACCAATATGTGGTCCTTTACCTCTCTATTTCTCTCAATCTATCTCTCCCTCTCCCTCTCTCACAATCAATGCTTATTTTTGAGGAAGACAGATTTTTTTGGTTATGTTTTTTGTTGATTTGGTTTATATATTTAGATTTCCTATTATAATATTCAAACCCACCTACCTGAAATCATTTTCATTTCTGAAAAATAATTTCACTTGCAAATATTTTACACTTTGAAATCATTTTACATTGAGCCAAATCTGGATTTCTGTTCTTGTTTTTATGTTCTGGTGTGTTCTTGTTTTAAATTTCTTTTTATTTTATTGCTATAGTGAATTTAATAATATTTTAATCCCTCCGTTAGTCACCTCAGTGATTTCCGTCTGTTGACTGACAGAAAGGACTAAAATAACACACGTTAATTGGTTTAGGGACTAAAAGTGGTGAAATGAAAATATAGGGACCAAAATAGAAATATGGTCAAAATGTAGGGAATAAAAGTGCATGTACGCCTCTTTCTTATCACATATTCATATAAGATTTATGAATTTTAACTTTATAATTATCTCTGTTGTTATCTTCCAACTCATTTTTATTAATATTTTATTTTATTTATCATTATCAAATTTCCACCTAAATTTTCTATTATATATTGGTTATTGCTAGTACCAAATTTATAAAGAGCTCTTTTTTTTTTTTTTTTCAACTAATTCTTCTAATCCTTTTTTCTTTTTAAGTTTTTCGTATTCATATACATATTTTATACCAAACATTTGTAAGACAAATAAAAGAAACACTATCTACAGTTTATACTATAAAATTATAATATAATTAGAATAAAATAATATTTAAAGTGTAGAATAATAAAACTTGATTAATTAGAATAACATAATATTTTTTTGTGTTAAACATGTTCATAATATTAATTAGAAAACCAGTTTAATACGAAAAAAAAAAAACTCGGCTTTATCAAAAGCAAGCAAACTTTCCATCATAGGCATTAGGTCATTCAAAATAAGAAGGTCAGTTCTTTGTACAACTCTCATTTCAACTAGATTGTCAAGACATCTAGTTTTCCAATAAGCATGTGACATTGTGCAATTAAAGAAGATCCTCATCAAGTTTCTGCAATCAAATAACCTTAGAGCACTAGCATTTGGGGGTGTAAAAACCCTCCAATTGCTATTTTAGCCACCTAGCCCTTAAAAACATGCTCTAGCTGGGTTGCTATATCCAAAAAAATTTGCCACCCCACTACAGTAAATTGGTACATTTACAACCTCATTGTAGTTGGTTGCAAACTTGATTTAAATTATTTTATTACTCTTTGGACCCATTTCTCTTTTCCCTGATTCTCTTCTCTCATATCTCAACCTCTCTCTCTCTCTCTCTCTCTCTCTCTCTCTCTCTGTTTTGTTTTCTCTCCTTTCTCTATCTCGGTCCATCTTTCTCAAATTAGCGTGAAAGGTGTGGAGCAGTGGGGATCAACGTGGAGAGTGTGGTGGTGCCAATGGTGGGTGGGTTTAATGGGTCATGATGGTGGTGGATGTGCCGATTGTGGTGATTTCTATGATGGGTGGGTTTGTTGTGAAGGAGTGTCTTGGTGATGGTGGTGCCGATGGTGGGTGGGTTTGATGAGCATGGTTTTGGTGGTTTCTTGTGATACTCGGCGGTGGTAGATCGTGGTTTGGGTTGGCAAGTTTTGGTTGATTTTGTGGGTTTTGTGGTTTGTTGTGATGTTTGGCGATGTTGTGGTGGTGGTTCGGTGGGTTTGGTATAGGGTTTTTGGCTGGTTCTCAATGGTTTGCCATGTGAATGGTGATGGATCTTGGTGTTTTACTGAGTCTATGGGTTGTGGGTGATGTTGGCGGGTAGCAGTGGGGAATAGTTGTTGGGTAGAATAGAGAGATGGGAGAGAAGAGAGAAAAATAGATTTTTTTTTTAATATTATTTGATTGTGTAATTTATATTATTTTATTGTGATATATGTAAAAATAGAAACTAGGATGTTTGAGTGAGTTATAAAATAAGATAGTAAAATAGATAAAATAGTGTTTGAGGATGTAAAATATGTGTTTTTTAACATCCCCCATTGCTAGTTCTTTTATAGATCACCTAATAGTCTCAACCTAAAAAAGAAAGAAAACAAAACTCATTATACAACTTGATAATTTGTACTAGCCAAAAAAAAAAAAATGAGCTCCCTTTAGAAAAGCCAAAAACAATTAACAATTAATTTTTTCTTCTTTCTAGTGAATAACATGGTACAATGATATGACAACAAAATAATGGTGAAATAGTTGCTACATTCCATCAAGTATTGTGTGTAATAAGCCAAACATGTAATGATCAACTGCCAGACTTTTTCATGGTTGGAAAATTAAGAAGGGTAAGTCGACAGAGCTTTTGTATTCTACATGCTAGAAACCCATAGATAGACAATCTTAGTCTCTTAGTCTCCACTTTAAGAACCAAAAAACGTTTCCAATTTCAAACTTCTAAATTCTAAGAAAGACCATTGAAAGTATTTGTTGATTTCTTTTGTTTATAATTCTATAATGGCAATAGAGAAGAGAGAATTTAAACCCTTAATATTTTCTTTAAAAATACTCAAAAGGTGAAAAACTAAAATATTCCTGGCATACGATTATAATAAATGTTCATTGGTTATCATAATTACCAAATTTCTTATTTAGACGAAGAGGATTATGTCTAACTTTCTCGTGCATTGCACAGGTTACCAGCTAGTATATAATAATTGACAAAGATCTGTAATCTAATTATAGTAATAATGATAAATATAATAATTGAAAATGTGAGTTCAACTTCTCCTATATAGTATTTTCTTTATTTCCTACTTTACACTGTAGACGGGCATGCTACCTATACTAAATTTGGACAGTTTTCAGAGGTGGTTATTTTTCTAGATTTTTTCCTCCCTCTTTAACGGCAATTATTCAGTTCGCATCAAGGAGAAAATGAACAGATTTCCACTAGCTAAGAGCTTGCCATTTAAGGCTAAGAAGTTAGGTTGATATATAGTAGTAATAATCTTATCTTATAGAATAATGGACCAAAAAAAAAAGTCATGTTATAATCCTTTAGAGTTATTAGCATAATTCAATCATAAATTTGTTAAAAATTTATCCTTCCGTGGTCACTAAAATTGATTAAATCTTAACTGGTCATCAATGGTTTAATTATAACAATAAACTATTAATTAATTAGTGAAGGAGGAAGCATGAAAGCTAATAATAGTATAGAAGTTGAAGTGTAAAAAGGAGAGATCTTCGCAACCATGCTTAAAATTAGTAAATATCAGTTGGATGGCTTTAATGGTGTTGAGCTCAAGTACTACAGTATAAATAGCTTCAAACCAAATAGAGAAACCATCATACCATACAACAAATTGTTAATAGCAGAGAAATAAAGAACAGTAAAATGGGAGAGAATTTGAGCATTGTAACAATTTCCTTGCTATTGTTGTTGGCATCCACCAACGCCGTGCAAGTCTTTGACATTAAATCATATGGAGGACAACCTAATGCTGATATCACCCAGGTATAAATATGTGTAGCGCAATTAACTATACCTAATTAACATGTAAAGTGGGTTCTAGTTAACTTAACCAGTAAAGTCTTTTAATGTCAAATAAAAGAACTTGGGTTCAATCTTTGCTTACACTAAAAACTATTTGGTGTCTTGACCAGATGATAAACATTAACATGAAAAATGATTGTAATATACTGATTTTGATTTTTCATAATGTGTTTATTAGGCTTTGACGAAAGCTTGGACAGCTGCATGCGCAGTAGCAGGAAGTAAAGTTGTGATTTCAGCAGGGACATACAAATTAGGTGTAGTGACTTTGTTAGGTCCATGCAAAGGTGCTATTGAGTTTAACCTTCAGGGCACCCTAGAGGCCCCATCAGACGTTGCCTCCTTCCAGGGTAAAGACTTTTGGGTTTCTTTTGAACGTATCGATAGTCTTACTGTGTCAGGGGGTGGAGTTTTTGATGGCAAAGGACAAACGGCATGGCAAAAAAATAATTGTAACCAAGAGTACAACTGCAAAATACTTCCTACCGTAAGATTTCAGTCTTGATAATTAGCATTTAAATTTCCATTATTTTTATGTAGATATATACAGACACTTTAAGAACTTTAACCATCACGAAATACTAATTCAAGCACTTATTCATCTAATGATGGTAAGGATATTATCATACTATTAATAATTTAACGTGAGCTTTATATAGTGAAGTGTCACAACTCACCAAAAAAGAAAATTTAAAATTTATATATGAGAAAGTCCATATACGGAATATGGACACAACTTTTGTGCCATGACCCTAACTTGTGCAACTACGTGTAATGGAGAAAAAGTGGTGGTTAAAGATGAAAGTGATGGCTCACCAATCATACACACATATAACATCAAATTGTTTGGTCTAGAAAGAATACTTTATATAATATTGTTGAAGTAGTACCAACAACATTCATTGATATTATTTGTAATTTTTTTAATATAGTAATTCAAAGAAGCATTAACATTTTGCTATAATATATTTAAATGAAAATATTTTTAGGAGAATATTTAAATGAAACTATGGCGTTCATATTTGGGGTTTTGATTTATCTATCTAACTTGTAAACATGAACAGAATATAAGGTTCGATTTTCTCACAAATTCAATAGTCCGTGACATTCAATCGAAGGATAGCAAATTTTTCCACATAAACGTTTTGGGATGCAAGAGCTTGCAAATCCAACATGTTACCATAACTGCACCAGGAAATAGCCCTAACACTGATGGAATCCACATCGGACGTTCATCTAGCATCACCATCACCAATGCCAATATTGGAACAGGTGACGATTGCATCTCCATTGGTGATGGAACCCAAGATGTTACTATTAACCAAGTAACTTGTGGACCTGGCCATGGTATCAGCGTTGGAAGTCTTGGAAAGTACCAAAATGAACAACCAGTTTCAGGAATTAGAGTAATTGGTGGCACCCTTAGCAGTACAGAGAATGGTGTTAGAATAAAAACATGGCCTGCTTCCCCTCCTGGAATTGCTTCTGACATACATTTCGAGAATATTATAATGAACAATGTTGCCAATCCTATCCTCATTGATCAAGGCTACTGCCCAAATAGTCAATGCTCAAC
The DNA here is from genome assembly GCA_030820535.1 of Quercus parvula. Lineage (NCBI taxonomy): Eukaryota > Viridiplantae > Streptophyta > Magnoliopsida > Fagales > Fagaceae > Quercus > Quercus parvula. Next base: position 43,327,679 of record JAUAME010000003.1, read on the forward strand.
CAAGGTTATTATAAACATCACAAATATATACACTCATTTTGATGTTAAAAGTTAAAAAAAGAAAAACAAATTACAGATACTAATATCAAATTCTTGGGTGGGTTTTTGTTTGTTTGTTTCGCTTTCAGTCTCCCTCGAAAGTTAAGATCAGCAATGTTAGCTTCAAGAACATTAGAGGCACTTCTTCAACAAAGGAAGCTGTGAAGCTTATTTGCAGTAACGGTGTACCATGCCAACAAGTGGTGGTTACTGACATTGATCTCGTATACAAAGGTGCTGGAGGATCTGCTACTTCCACTTGTGTTAATGTCAAGCCCGCCATTTCAGGCAAGCAGAATCCTCCTGCTTGTACCACCAAACAATAATAAAATGTCTCCCAAGCTATTGTAACTAATGTGGAATGAGGAAATACTATTTGCAAATAGGTTATAGGAGCTCTATATTAAGTAGAATTTCATTTACTTCAGTCTATCATGTTCCATTTTTCTTTATTTAAATGAAATTGTGGAATGTTGGATAGTTATTTTTAGAGTTGTTTGAGTTCAAGCTTTTACTAAAAGCTTCTATGATCTGGAGTGCTATTGTAGATAGTATTTGTTTTGTTACTGTAGCTGGGATATTTCGGAATAAAACAAAAATTATTATTAAACTCTTTGTAAAATTTTTTTATTCTTCACCAAATAAATGCTTATGTTCATGATATGGTAACATTCAATTCATCTGCATGCATGTTTTTAACGCCAAATTAACTTGCTCTCATACTTTTCGATGACGGTAAGATGTAAAACTCATAAAACGAACGCCATATATTCAAATTTGTTTCTCTAAATATTGTATATTTTTAATATAGATTTTTGCAACAACTAAATTTTAATCACTTTTATTTTAAAAATATAACACATATTATTGAAGTTGATCATTCCACCAATGCAAAAATTAAGGTAGGAAATAAAAACCAATTACATAAATATTTTAGTAAACTTAATTTTCTTACTAACGCTCTGTTTATTTTAGTAATAATGTTTTCTAGAAAATGAGTCATTTTTCAAAAAACATTTTCCATAAAACTATCTCATTTTCCTATGTTTGGTAGCAACCTTAAATGAGTTAGAAAACAATCTCATAACTTCCCTTATTTAGCTTGCTGTGAGATAAAATTGTTTTCCCAAAAAAAAATTAGTGGAAAAAAATCTCTTAAAATAAGTTATACATTTTATGTTAACTAAAGATAGTTTTCTTTTGACTCATTTATTCTAATGCTACCAAACATTGGAAAATACGAAAAATTATCTTTACACAATATTTTCCATCGAAACAAACAAAGCATAAAATGAAGCAATTTTGGATGAGTAATTTGCATAATCTAACAAATGATTAGCAACAAAATTAAATTATTTCAAGTACCTAAATGGTTTGTTGCATTAATTATTGTCTTTTATCAATAATTTTGTAGTTCAATGACATAACACGCTATCATTTATCAAAAGGATCATGGTTCAAATCCTCCTAATATTAACTATCAAATTATAAAAATAAAACTACTTTTTAAAAAACCTAAATTAAAAATTTTTCATTCAAAATGACAAATATTTACTGTGGGGGAGCAAAAACTTGAGCCTTTGCATTGGGCTTAAGTTCCACACTTTAACAATAATACGTCCGAGGAGAAGAAATCATGAGGGAGCCCCGTAACTGATAATAGAGCGTATAAATGTCCAAGGGTGTTGGTCCGAGAGGGTCATTATCCTCGGATCTGACATATGTCAGTGAAGTGAGCTTCGTCTCACCCTAGTCCACCTTCCAGGAAGCTCTAGCAACGAAGATAGACTACAAATATACATGGATGGGATAAGAACACAGAAATATCTAAGGAAAAAGCTGCTACCACCGCATTAAATGCATTACAGCAGCTTTCCTGGCCGCATTAATATGGAGAAGACCTCTGAACAGTGTTCTCAACCACTTTTACTCCCAGAAAATCAAAAAGCTGTGGGAAGGGAGACAGAAACTCAAGTACGAAGCTAGATAGTAGACAAGTGGACGGTGGGATTGAATAAAGGAGGACTATATAATGGAGTAAAGCCTCCAGAAGAGGAGGATCAGAAGATATTACAGAAAAACATTGAGGAAGAATCACTGTAGCATTAGGAAGAACACCATCAGAAATAGCTAATTTATCACGAACTTACTCCTCGGATACCACTTGAAATAACCAATTTACCCAAGAATTTGCTCCTTGGACTTGAGTTTATCATTTGATTATGTGTTTTATTCTCCTCGGACAAACTCTTAGCTTCCATTAATTGTTGTAAAACCCATCACCAGCCCAATTCTTTCACCCGCTCTCTTATACATTTATTGTACTGGGCTTATTGGGCCCATATCCTATTCTATCTGGGTTTGGGCTACAATTTGTGACCTTACAATTGGTGCCGTCTGTGGGAAGAATTAGCGCTAGTAAAGTTTACAACAGTTATGGCGGGTTCAGGACCACAGCAGATCAGTCCACCTCATGCAGAATCAGTGAACGTTAATCAACAAGGCGAGCTCCACAACCTTGAATAGGGAAATCATGTAGATAACCAGCGAGAGGGCAGCTCGCAGACGATCCATGCTGGTAGAAGCGGCTATCAACGAAGGAGCCACTTGGTGCAAGAGCACGCTGATGAAAAGGATTTGCAACAAGAAATAGAAGACTTAAAAAAGAAACTTCGTCGAGCACAACGAAAGCAAACCCCTTCAAGCTCTGATGTTTCTTCCAACGATGAAGGAGAGGACAGTTACAGGGAATGCTCAGAAACTCTACCCAGTGAATCCTATTCTTATGAAGAGGAACACTCTCACAAGAGAAGGAGAAAAAGTTCGTCTGGAAGGGGAGTGGGAACTAAGGTCATGAAGAAAACTCTGAGCCAAATTTCTAAGTCCCCCTTTACTCGGGGAATAGAAAAGACAAAGCTTCCCAGACGTTTTCACCAACCTACGTTCTCCATGTACAACGGACGTACCGATCCTGTAGAACATGTAAGCCAATTCAAACAAAAGATGGCGGTCCACTCTCAGGACGAAGCTTTGTTGTGTAGAGTTTTTCCCTCCAGCCTAGGATCGATGCCGATGAGATGGTTCGATGGGTTGAGGACTAATTCCATCAGCTCCTTTAAAAAACTTACTCAATCATTCTGTTCCTGGTTTATTACATGCAGTAGGGTTCCTCAACCCTTAGATTCTCTGTTGTCAATGACAATGAGGGAAGGAGAATCTGTGAAGTCATATGCCGAAAGGTATTGGGAGATGTTCAATGAGATTGATGGGGACTTCGATGAAGTCGCTATCAGAACCTTCAAGGTCGGTCTTCCCTCCGAACATGGTCTGAGAAAATCCTTGATAGGTAAACCGGTCACCAGTTTGCGACAACTAATGGATAGAGTGGATAAGTATAAAAGGATAGAAGATGATCAACAACAACAATAACGGGGAAAAGGGAAAACTAAGCTTATCCCTCAAGAAAGGAGAGAATTTAGGCTGGACAGATACAATAATAACCGGTCGAGAAGGGATTATACTGAGCAGCAGGTATCAAGTAACAATCAAGTGGTCGGAGCTGTATTCCGAGAGCCCGTGCATCAAGTCCTGGAAAAGGTTAAAAACGAGCCCTTCTTCAAATGGTCCAATAAGATGATGGGAAACCCTGAAAAGAGAAACCAAAATCTCTATTGTCAATACCATCGAGACCATGGTCACATTACCGAGGACTGCAGAAGTTTATGGGATCACCTGGACCAACTTGTCCGAGAAGGTAAATTGAAACAGCTGTTGCATCATTCCAGTAGTTTGGGTGGTCAGACTGATACTCGACCAGAAAGGGAGAATCCCTCACGACCCCCTCTTGGAACTATCAACGTTATTTTTGCGGCGCCTGGCAGAATAGGGTCGTGCCCCTCCAAAGTAATGTCTGTGGCTCGCCTGTTTCCCGAGGATGACTGCCACGAGCTGAAAAGGGCTAAGTTAGATCGGTCCCTAGTCATGGGATTCTCGGACGAGGACAAGATTGGAACTATTCAGCCTCATGATGATGCTCTAGTGATCATTCTCCGAATTGGAGGCTATGACGTAAAGAGAGTGATGGTGGATCAGGGCAGTGCAGCCGAGATCATGTATCCTGATCTCTTCAAGGGGCTGAATTTAAAAACTGAAGATCTAACGCCTTACAATTCCCCTCTAGTAAGTTTTGAGGGGAAGATTATTATCCCGAAGGGACAGGTCAGACTACCAGTGCAAACCAGATCGGAGACGGTGGAGGTCGATTTTATCGTAGTAGATGCATATTCCCCTTATACAGCAATTGTTGCTAGACCTTGGCTTCATACTTTAGGAGCAGTCTCTTCCACCATGCATCAGAAAATCAAATACCCATCCGGAGGCAAAATAGAAGAAATACTGGGTGATCAAACCATGGCGCGACAGTGCATGATAGCAGCCATCCGACACAAGCCTGAAGTAGAATCTGTGACTCATAGAGAGGAGTTATAGCAGTTAAAACCCCCAATGTTACCTAGTGGTGGGACGTCCGATAAGGTGAAATGTGAAGATCTTGTGAAAGTCACAATAGGAGACGACCCGGAGAAGTTTTTTCAAGTCGGATCTCAACTACCTCAGCAAGAGAGGGAGGAACTGGTAGAGTTCCTTAAACGAAACATCGACGTCTTTGCCTTGAATGCTTATGAGGCTCTAGGAGTGGATCCAGACTTCATTCGCCACCACTTGAATGTTAATCCATTAATGACTCCTAAAAAGTAGCTCCCTCGTCGTCCATCTAAAGAGCATGCCGAAGCAGTCCGACAGGAAGTGACGAAACTCAAACAAGCTGGGGCTATCAAGGAAGTCTTCTATCCCGAATGGTTGGCAAACACGGTAGTAGTCAAGAAGAAGAGTGGGAAGTGGCGAGTTTGTGTTGATTTCACAGATTTGAATAAGGCTTGCCCTAAAGATCCATTCCCCATGCCCAAGATTGATCAGCTGGTGGACGCCACCGTCGCCCATCCTCGGATGAGTTTTCTGGACGCGTTTCAGGGTTATCATCAGATACCTTTGGCCTTGGACGATCAAGAAAAGACTGCTTTTGTTACTCCAGTTGGGAATTACCACTACAAAGTGATGCCATTTGGCTTAAAGAATGCAAGTTCCACCTATCAGAGAATGATGACGAGGATGTTCGAATCATTAATGGGAAAGAATATGGAAATTTATATAGATGATATGGTGGTGAAAAGCAAAAAGGCGTCGGAGCATCTTGGAGACCTTCAAGTTGTCTTTGAAATTCTCAGAAACTATAAACTACGTTTAAACACTTCCAAATGCTCATTTGGTGTAGGATCGGGAAAATTATTGGGTTATATGGTTACTCACAGGGGAATTGAAGTTAATCCCAACCAGATTAAAGCCATCACCAATATACGAACTCCTCGGAACCCAAAAGAAGTGCAAAAGCTAACTGGAATGGCTGCCGCTTTGAATAGATTCATATCTCAATCAGCAGATAGATGCCGACCTTTCTTTTTATTGATCAACAAATGGAAGAACTTTGAATGGACAAAGGATTGTGCCAAAGCCTTTCAGCAACTTAAAGACTACCTAGCTCGGCCGCCAGTCATGTCCAGTCCTGAGCCAGATGAAGTTCTTTTCGCCTATATTGCTGTGGCCTCCTATGCAGTAAGCTTGGTGTTGATACGAGTAGATAACGGCGTACAGTGGCCAGTATACTACGTGAGTAAATCCTTACACGAAGCAGAAGTGTGTTATCTACTACTGGAAAAAGCTATCCTGGCTGTGGTGCTTGGCACGCGCAAGTTGCCTCACTATTTCCAAGCGCATACAATAGTTGTTCTTACACAACTCCTACTAAGAACCATACTCAGAAGTGCAGATTATACAGGAAGGATAGCCAAGTGGGGTACAATTCTGGGAGCTTTTGATATCAAGTACATGCCTCGCACCTCCATGAAGGGACAGGTACTCGCCGACTTGGTGGCAGAATTCACCGAACCTGAAGCGGATGAATTACTAACGCAGAGAGACAAGGATGGAAAATTGGTGGATACAATCTCCCAATACTACCCTCCGACATGGGAAGTACATGTAGATGGAGCATCGAACCAAAAAGGTGCGGGGGTTGGATTAGTACTAACGTCTTCCGAGATGGTTATCGTTGAGAAGTCTCTGAGATTAGATTTTCCAACTACGAATAATGAAGCGGAGTATGAAGCTCTATTAGAAGGAATGGCCATGGTCCGAAGGATGGGAGGGAAGTCTATAAAACTCTTCTCGGACTCAAGGCTGGTTGTCGATCAAGTAATAGGGGAATTTGAAGCCAAGGATGAAAGAATGCAGGGATATCTTAGTCAAGTTAAGATTATGCAGACGAAATTTGAATCCATTAGCTTGCTACATATCCCAAGAAGTAGCAATGCGCATGCGGACTCTTTGGCCACGCTGGCAACCTCCTCGGCACATAACTTGCCTTGAATAATCCTTGTTGAGGATCTGCACCGACCCTCGGCGACAGTGAACATGGTTCAAATCAACCAAGTAAGAGCTGGGCCAAGTTGGATGGATGCTGTCACGCAGTTCTTGAAGGAAGATATTTTGCCCGAGGAGAAAATCGAGGCTGACAAAATACGAAAGAAAGCTACCAGTTATTGGCTGTCGGAGGACAGTAAACTATATAGGCGTTCCTTTTCGGGGCCTTATTTGCTATGTGTTCATCCTGACCAAACCGAATTACTCCTGGAAGAGATGCATGAAGGAATCTGTGGAAGTCATACTGGAGGCAGATCCTTAGCACATAGGGCCATTTCTCAAGGTTATTGGTGGCCGAACATGCAGAGAGAAGCTTTGGAATATGTTAAAAAGTGTGATCAATGCCAGTGGTACTCACCGAGTATACACCAACCAGGGGGAGTCCTTAATCCATTATCTAGCCCATGGCCTTTCGCTCAATGGGGCTTAGATATCGTCGGACCATTTCCTAAAGCTGTGGGAAACAAGAAATATCTCATAGTCGGCACAGACTATTTTACGAAGTGGGTCGAAGCAGAACCTCTAGCCAATATCCGAGATGTGGATGCAAAAAGATTCATCTGGAAAAGCATTATTACTCGGTTTGGCATTCCTCATGTACTCATCTCGGATAATGGACTCCAGTTTGATAGCAAGATGTTCAGAAATTATTATGGCGAGCTGGGGATTACTAACAGGTATTCTACTCCAGCTTACCCTCAAGGGAATGGACAAGCTGAAGCTGTGAATAATGTCATACTAAGTGGATTAAAGAAAAGGTTGGATGATGCAAAAGGCAAATGGGTGGAAGAACTTCTACATGTACTCTAGACGTACAGAACCACGTCTCGTAGGTCCACCGGAGAGACCCCTTTTTCAATGACTTACGGAGCTGAAGCTGTCATCCCTTTGGAATCTGGGTTCCCGACAACGAGAACCAGTTCATTTAATCCAAAAGACAACGATGAACACCTAGCAAGAGGTCTAGACCTGATTGACGAAAAAAGAGAGAACGCGATGGTTCAATTGGCCCATTATCAGCAGAAACTGAAGCGAGGTTATGATGCCCACGTAAGGACAAGACCTTTGGCCCCTGGCAACCTGGTACTACACAAAGTTGTAGGCTCAGCAAGAAACCCGTCGTGGGGAAAATTGGGGCCGAATTGGGAAGGACCATATCGTATCACCTCCAATGCTGGCATTGGAGCGTGCTTCTTAGCAGACCTGGACGGACTTGTAGTACCCCACCCTTGGAATGTCAATAACTTAAAAAGGTACTATTATTAATAAATGTGTATTTGATCAATATTTGTTCTCTGTGTGAAATGTGTATGACATTCCTGCAGTTCTATTAAGTGTTTAAACTTAAATCCAATCATGTCTGAAGTCCTCGGACCAGATGATTTGGATTAGTTAACACTCTCCTAGTTTTATTAAATGTTTAAACTTAAATCCAATCATGCATGAGTCCTTAGACTGGATGATTTGGGTTAGTTAACATTCTTGCCGTTCTATCAAATGTTTAAACTTAAACCCAATCATGCATGAGTCCTCGGACCAGATGATTTGGTTTAGTTAACATTCCTGCAGTTCTATTAAGTGTTTAAACTTAAATCCAATCATGCCTGAAGTCCTCAGACCAGATGATTTCGATTAGTTAACACTCTCCCAGTTCAATTAAGTGTTTAAACTTAAATCCAATCATGCTTGAAGTCCCCGGACCAGATGATTTGGATTAGTTAACACTCTTCTAGTGCTTTTAGGTGTTTAAACTTAAATCCAATTATGCCTGAAGTCCTCAGACCAGTTGATTTGGGTTAGTTAACACTCACTCAATCCCATCAAATGTTTAAACTTAAACTCAATCATGACTGGACTCCTCGGACCAGATGATTTGGGTTAGTTAACACTTGTTCTAAGTTCCTTTAAGTATTCAAATATAAGCTTAAGCATATGATTTAAAATTCCTGTTTGGTTTGGTTATATTTATTGTGGCTTTGTTACTATTAAAAATGCTTAATCGGTTTATATATCAACCCAAGTTCCATAACTTTTTAGTTGAATTAGTCTTCTAACATTCTTTATTTGCCTAATATAGCCATGCGTATAACACAAAAAAAAAAAAAAAAAAATGAAATGACAGCAGAAGAGTTCACCATTATTTGTCATAACATTTAAAACAAAAGAAGTGTATCTTCATTAATAATGAAAACAAAGTACAAGTCTTTAAAAAAAAAAAAAATATACACGAAAACAGTAAACAAAGAAAACAAACGCAATACCAAAACTAATATCCTAAGTTTTTGTCTTGGGAACTTGGGGGTCAGCAACTTGCTTGGACTGAGAAATGGTAGCATCTGAAGCCTTGCCTTTACCCTTATCCTGGTTCTTGTCCTCGCCCTGGGGAGCCATAACTTTTTCTCCTTGGCCAGTACCTTAGCGAGAATCTGTTGGGTCTTCCACAGGAGCAGGAAGGGCTTGATTTGCTGCAGGAGCTTCAGACACTTGGGCTGGTTGCTCTGGGGGAGGAGAGCCAGAACCTGGGAGCTCTTGAATGTCGGAATCATAGTATACGCTCTCAGGTCGTCTTAGGCTGGAATCAGCAGGGACCCCAGCGGCATCAAGGGCTTTACCCCAAGTGATGTCACAGTAGTCCCTGACAACGGCAGAAAATTCCTCAGTAAGCCTACTCTGAGTCTCCTGCACCCTCAGAGCATACGAAGCCTGCTTCTCGGCCTCAGCTGCCTCCTTTAGTAGTTGGGCAGCTTCCCTGGCCTTGTGGAGCTCTTCGCGGAGATCTTTCACCGTCTGCTTTTCTGTTGCCAGATTAATTTCGCAGTAGTGTGGCTCCTTGCGAAGGCTTTCAGCTTGCTTCTCAGTCGTCTTTAAGCCCGCTTCGACACTGGCTTTCTCCTGGAGAGCCTGCTTCACCTGGTCAGCCATCTGTGCTTGTTTGTCTTTTAGTGCACCTAGATGAGCCTCCGCAGTCTCTCGGGCGTCATGGGCAGCCCTCGTCTCTTCGCCAGAATTCTTCACCCACTCCTCGGCCACATAAACTTGTTGCGTAACCTAGTATGCATCGTGATAAAGTGGCTTAGGTTAAAAAAAAAAAAAAAAAAAAAGCAAGTAAACAAAAATAAAAGAAAAATGAGTAGAATTGCTTACCATGGCCAAGTCCCTTTTTAGGGAAAGGAAAAGGTCAGAGTGATTAAAACTCCTGTAGGCTGCCATGTCTTGGGGAAGGAGGAGAGGCTGTTGCAGAGCCTCAGCCATCAGGCCTGCATGACCCCCGCGAAAATGCCTAAGTGTGGCATTAATCGCGATGGGGGCACCGTCAACCTCCAATACAGGTGACCAAGTTCGCGGAGACCGATGTACTTGGGTCGCTAGGGGCTCCTCTCGGTTGTCCACAGAATGGGACCTCCTACTCCTTTGGTCCTGCGTCTGTCTGACCTGTTTATTTCCTTTTGAGGGGCCCAACTCCCCCTCCTCAGCAGAGTCTACTGGCCTTTTTCTCCTTAAATCTGGATTAGGTTTTAGCCCGAGGTCAACAGGGACCTGAGGTGGAGGAGGAGGAGGATTTGCAGGATGTTTTGGCTTATTCTTCTCTTGGGGGGATGGCGCCTTATTCCTGGTCCTCATCAGTTCCTTCAGACTTGGACCAGTCTTGGGAGCCATTTCTTCCTCCTCGTCTGATGTATCGGCAATGTAAGTTACCATTTGAGCAGGAGTCTGCACACACGAATGCTCGTTCGCTCCTTCTTCGGCCTCCGATACAAGGATTGTTTCTTCTTCAAATTGGAATCTGTCAATCTCTTGTTCAAGGGAGGAAGAGGAAGCTATGCCTTCTCTGAAGATAGCCTCACCAAGTGGTACTTCTTGTAACGGTTGGGCAACGATGGGTATCCCCTGTGGGATAGGATGGTCAACAGGGGGAAGATCGTATGGGGTGAGGAAGTTTGGCCGAGATACGTCTATGCGCGCTAAACGATGGTCGCCTGCTCGGATGGAATTGCCGACGTCCAGAAACGACCTTGAAATTGGCTCAAAGTCCAAAATTAGGTGAACTGCACGAAGCTGCCCGTCGTCATTCACAAAAATTTCCGATCTGAGCAAGTAGTTCAATGCTGGAACGTTGATCAGGCTGAGCTTAGGGTTGGTAAACAATTTATCTGTCAAGTAAACAAATCACACAGTTAAGAGCCTCGACAATACAAAAAATAACTAAACAAATAGATGTAAATGTATTAAAACAATATCTAAGTGCGGTAAAGTAAAACCGAGTACTCCTTAAATCTAATGTTAGAAATCCTAGATCTAAATTGCTCCACCTGGTTTTCCTAGCTTGGTTAGGCAGGATAGGCCGTCACTCCAAGGGCCCGACAAGATAAGGTAGTCGTCTTTCATCCCCTTGTTAGATTTGGGGAGGCAGGAGATCAACTTGACCACGCTGGAACGGGACTTAAGGTAAAACCCTGCCCGAGACTCTATATGGCCTTCATATAAATGGGCGACGTTGTACCAAGTCAATCCTAGCCCCAGATGTCGGTCCAAAACGTCGATTGATCCTAGGACTCTAAAAAAATTGGGAGCACATTGGTGGGGGCAGAGTCTATGGGCACGTAGATAATCCCGTGTAATCCTACCCATGGGGATGGTCATGCCTCCTTCTATGAAGGCAATCATAGGGATTACGACCTCCCCTACTTTTCGGTCAAACTCCACCCCCTCTGTTGTGCAGTGACGTACCACCACCTCCTGAGGAATGTGGTACTTTTCTTTGAATAACTCTATCATGGCCAGAGTCTTTACTAGACGCTCAAATCTACCCATTGTTAGCTTGTGGAGTGTAGAATGGTTAGCCGAGGAGGTTAGCCGAGAAGATAGTAGAAGTTCGAAGAGCGAAACTTACGTGGGGCAGAGTGCGGACTAATCTTCTCGTCTCTAGAGGATCTTTGAAGTCTCTCTTGCGAAGGTATGGTGAATGCTGAGATACGAACGCTTTGAAATTGCAAACTCTGATGAGAAACGAAAAGAATAACGTCTGGAGACTTTCATAGTTGAAGCGAAAAAAGGAGACAAAATCCCGCCCAAATATTGAAGATAAGACCTGAACCATTGGATTAGTATTCCACCGTTGGATGTCTGGAGTGTAACGTAGTCCTAAGCGTTTAATGGTGATTGCGCGAGTTCCCAAGCGTCAGAGGCTCTCGTGAAATGGCAGAAATGACCCTTACACGTGCCTCGGTTTAAGTATCCTTGTGGACTACATTGTAATTACGGATTTACATCAAAATTATAATTTTTCTCCTCGGATAAGAGGGAAAAATTAGAATTTTGAGGGGCTATTGTGGGGGAGAAAAAACTTGAGCCTTTGCATTGGGCTTAAGTTCCACACTTTAATAATAATACATCCGAGGAGAAGAAATCATAAGGGAGCCCCGTAACTAATAATAGAGCGTATAAATGTCCAAGGGTGTTGTTCCGAGAGGGTCATTCTCCTCAGATCTGACATATGTCAGTGAAGTGAGCTTCGTCTCACCCTAGTCCACCTTCCAGGAAGCTCCAGCGACGAAGATAGACTACAAATATACAAGGAAGGGATAAGAACACAGAAATATCTAAGGAAAAAGCTGCTACCACTGCATTAAATGCATTACAGCAGCTTTCCTGGCTGCATTAATTTGGAGAAGACCTCTGAATAGTGTTCTCAACCACTTTTACTCCCAGAAAATCAAAAAGCTGTGGGAAGGGAGACAGAAACTCAAGTACGAAGTTAGATAGTAGACAAGTGGACGGTGGGATTGAATAAAGGAGGACTATATAATGGAGTAAAGCCTCCAGAAGAGGAGGATCGAAAGATATTACAGAAAAACATTGAGGAAGAATCACTGTAGCATTAGGAAGAACACCATCAGAAATAGCTAATTTATCACGAACTTACTCCTCGGATACCACTTGAAATAACCAATTTACCCAAGAATTTGCTCCTCGGACTTGAGTTTATCATTTGATTATGTGTTTTATTCTCCTCGGACAAACTCTTAGCTTCCATTAATTGTTGTAAAACCCATCACCAGCCCAATTCTTTCACCCACTCTCTTATAAATTTATTGTACTGGGCTTATTGGGCCCATATCCTATTCTATTTGGGTTTGAGCTAATTTGTGACCTTACATTTACATTTATGGTTTGTTTGTTTGTTTGTTTGTTTTTTTTTTTTTTTTTTTTTTTTTTTTTTTTTTTTTTTTGCGTTGGTAAAAGATAATTGAGTACGAATTAATCATAACTATTCAATCTAGACCTGTGCATATGCATAAAGTTTACATGAATAAAATTGAAAAATAAGAAAAATATTTTAAATATATTGGTATCCCCATTGATATAATCTCTTGTACACCCTTTACATTTTGAATAATATTATTTTGATATCCAAAAAAACAGTACTACTTTTGTACTATTTACATATTATTGAAATCTATTATTATTATATCATGTATTGTAAATATGAATGTTACGTCATTACAAGGCAAACATAACTATTTTCTCAGCTACTACTAATGATTGTGATTGAAAATAACAAAGCTTCAATTTGCAAAATGCAATAGCAACCAATGGGCCACTTCAAACACAATATTAAGAAACGAGGTTAGATCCTTACAACAGCTTAATAATAATTTAATCAGTTTAATCAAATATTAACTAGATAGTTAAGCAATCAAGATTCAAGTTTGACATTGTTCATGGAGAAACGTTTGAATGTAGTGAGGAATATACACACCCACACAGAGACTTTATTGGGAAAAAACCCAAACTGTAAAAAACACTACAAGACTAAGCCCAACTCAATAAGTCTACTATTAAAGGATGCTACAATACATTATATACTCATGCGATGTTCCCATACACGTAACTAGTTTAGGAACCTTAGCTCCTTGCTTTGGCTAGCTATTGCAAATGTTGCTGTAGACATCAAAATTTTATGATGTATTCGCATTCGTCTGATATTTCAAGATGAAATATTTGTGATCTAGTTAATTTCCATTTGATGATGTGTCAACAGCGGACAATCAACAAATGAAATCAAGCCACATGGCAAGCCCATGAGTTACTACGACGCACATAGAAATGACATGTGTCCAAGCCATGTCATTTCCCACATGAGCAAAGTACCACATTTTAGCCATGTCGTTTCCCACATGATCATCATCCCGGTTAACCTAGTCAAACTAGCTGGTCCGGTTCGAGTTTAAAAACAATGCTTGTTATGTGGCACTCTAAGCTTCTATTTAGTCCTTTAATCCTTTTTTCGTTAAATTTTTTAATTGTTACCTAATAGATTAGAGTAAATTATTTTTATTGCTATATCCAATATTGGATGAGCTTGACAATTAGACCAAATATAATTCTTTAAAATAAAATCACTATCTTTTAAAAATAGATCAAATGTACAAAAGGCCTAAGCCCAAACCTATGACCCAGGTATGTGTTAGGATTAGTGCCCTTAAATCCTATTGTGTGATACTATGTATGTTATTATGTATGACTTAATGTTGTGATTAATAAAGTTTCTTTATTATTATTATTATCTAAAATAATGGTAACATGAATGTTTGGACATTATCATATAGTCCATGAGATGCATAGTATGTGATTTATGTGATTTAGTCACAGAAGATATAGATCACAAGTTCTTTGTAAACTCATAATTTTGGTTCGTAGTCGATGATGAAATTGGGCATTTCATCTGCGAAGACTATAATATATCAACTAAGATGATTTGTCTTGATCATGGAAGTGGAGATTTCTAGTTGATATGTTGATATGTTTTAAGAGTTAAGACATATTGAACTGGACCGCTGTGAGATTTATTATTTTCCTAACGACTGTCAAATGAATAATAAATCTCACGACTCCTATTTGCATGAACTCTTAATCCTGAGAGAATAATGGACCTGATCATGAGGTGTAGGTTACTTTGATATATCAGGAGTAAGATCTAAAGGCACGATCAAAACCTCAGTATGTTGGGCAACCACATTTAGTGTTGATGGAACATATATTCTCAAGATGGAATTCATAGTCTCTTAACGGAGATATAAAATATTCCCTTGAGATAAGTTTAATGGGTTTGGTTATTCAGAGAGTTAGACCTAACCACTTTAGTAAGAAATTACTAAAGTATATATTTATGAAATTGGATTTCATAAATATATGATGAATAACTTAAAAGGATTAAACCGGGTACTCAAGGATTAAGATGTAGTAATTTTCAAAGTGGCAGTCTACATTCATGACTTTGTATTACTACGAATATTTTATGAAGGGGTTGCATGTATAATAAAGTCTTGGGATATAATTTATTAATAAGGCCTAGAGTGCAGTTATATTTATATAGTGGTATTAAATATAATTAATGGTAACTTTGGACTTGTCAAGAGTTGACAGAAAAGCCCAAGGCCCATTGGAGCTAGTGTTTTATTGTTCCCTTTTGGTCCCACTCCAAGCCACACACTAAAGCCCAATTGGAAAGGCCCAATAGGCCGGCCCAATTAGATAATCAGTTAGTTATAAAAGGGAGAAACATACAGAAATTTATTTTAAGAGAATCATTGTTGTGAAGTGGTGTGTATGTGCGAGTGAAACCACTCGATAATTCTCCCTTAGAAACTGATTGAGAGACCACACTTCTTGGGTGCAAAGTGGAATTGGAGTGAAGATTAAAAGTGTTCCCAAGAACTTCTAATCTTTTGTTTTGAATTTCATCGCACCAAGGTACGCTATCTTGTTCTCAAATTCTCAAAATCACATAGTGCATGTTATCAATCATGAATGAAATAGATCCATGAATGTCGCTTCCGCTGTGAGTTTTGTATGGGATACAAAACCAGATTTTCCTTTCAATTGGTATCAGAGCCAGGTTTTCATATCATGTTTGTATAACATGTGATTGAGTTTTGGAATTTAAGAAAACCGTTATCATTGTGTTTTCAAATTTCTGCATAAAGTTATTGTTCCATGAACCCTTTGTGCATTGATCAATATATGCGATATATTCTTTTGCATGGTTCTAAGAGGACACCATCTACACTTCATGTGAACGGGTTTATTGAAGTTGTATTGTAAACATGATCAGCCATTAAGATACGGCCATTAAAAGATGGTAGTTATTGTCGGTTGACAATAACTACTCTCAATGGTAGTTATTGTCGGTTGACAATAATTACTCTCAATGGTAGTTATTGTCCGTTGACAATAACTACTCTCAAGGGTAGTTATTGAAAGTTAATTAACATAACTCTCATGGTAAGTTGAATATATGAGATATATATATTGATTCGCATGCATTGAGGATTCAAGTTCTTTATTTCATATTGAATCCATATATTGTATATAATGTAATAATCATATATTACATGTAATAATCCATATATTATATTAGTTATAATGTAATATGGATTTATAATGTAATATGGGTTTATATTACATTATATATATATATATATATATTAATGCTAGGGTTATGAAATTTATTCCTAATGGGATTAGGATTATGTTTTCAAGGTTTCTAGCATTAATATGGTTCTTGATCATAAAAACCTTTAATTTAAAATATCTAGTGGGAGAGAGATACAAGGGTTGGATCTCACGGCCTCCATTATCAATTCATAGTAGTGTGGGGTAAGCACCTCGTCTTGGCGTATATGCCTTGCAATCCCAAAGGAGGGTGTTAACTTCATAGTACTACAAGATTGAACTAACCTGTTTAAAGTAGTGTGGACAAGCACCTCGTCTTGGCGTATATGCCTCGCGATCCCAAAGGAGGGTGTTTTGTTCCATGGTACTACAAGTTTAAACATTATAAGGGAGATGAAATGTGGCTACATATGATTCTAGATAATGGTGTACACTAGACTAAGTGTAATGTTAACCTCCCAAAGGAGCTATGTCATTATTACTTAGAGGCTAAAGGTAATACGGCATATTATTAGTGTATGATAAGAGTTATCATGATAGCACTAATAATGAGAATAGTTCTCAATCAATTAATGTGTTTATAATAAACTTGCTACCAAGGAATTATAGACATGGATTGGTTTGTTGTTGCATATATTATTTTATGGTTTTATGAGGTTCCATATTATATACTTATATGCTAAATTGATAATGTCCAATTTACTTATTATATTCATGTTTGTTATTTTCAGATTTAAAATCATGGCATCATTTAGCCCACTTGTTGCTATTCTTAATCAAAACAAATTGACTGGATCCAATTATGTTGACTGGAAAAGAAATTTGGATATTGTTCTTACTGCTGAAGAGCACAAATATGTGCTTACTCAACCATGTCCTAGCTTTCCATCATTAGATGCTCCTCTTGAAAAAAAACAGCGATATGATCGTTGGCAGAAATCTAATGAGATGGCCAAGTGCTACATCCTAGCATCTATTTCAAATGTTCTACAGCATCAAATGCAGGATGTAGAATTAGCTTCGGACATAATGCTAAGTCTGAAGGAGATGTTTAGTGAGCAAGGCCATTCTGCAAGGCAAGAAACTATGAGGCAGATTTATAATACCAAAATGGCTGAAGGTACTTCAGTGAGGGAGCATTGTCTTCGGATGATCTCTAATCTGAATACACTGGAAGTTTTAGGTGCCGATATTGATGGAGAATCCCAAGTGGATATGATACTCCAGTCACTACCAGAATCATTCAAGGAATTCAGACTTAACTATAATATGAACAAAAAGATTTATTCTTTGTCTGAATTAATGAATGAGTTGGTAGCGGCGGAAGGCATCCTTGGTACTTCTAGTGTTGATGCCAACATGGCGGAAGCTTCTACTTCTCAACCTAAGTCGAAAGGCAAGGGTAAGAAGAAGAAGAAGAAGAACTTCACCAAGCAAGATGGTAAACAAGTTGCCTTAGGAGTTGCCAACAAAGGAAAGAAAACCAAAGGAAAGTGTTTCCATTGTGGTGAGAAAGGACATTGGAAGAGGAATTGTCCAATATTTAAGGCTGCCAAGAATAAAGGTATGAAAAGTACATTCCTTCTTGAAACATGTTTAGGACAGAATCCCACAGATTCCTGGTGTGTGGATTCAGGCTGTACTAATCATATCTGCAATTCTTTGCAGGGGTTTCAGGAGACCAGAAAGCTGAATGAAGGAGAAATGTTTCTTACCTTGGCTGATGGGAGCAGGATTCCAGTTGTAGCTATTGGAGTGTGTAATTTATGTTTTGAATCTAGAGTTTTAATATTGGAAGACTGTTTGTATGTACCTAATGTTCATAGGAATTTAATTTCTGCAATTTATTTAGGTAAACATGGATATTATGTTATCCTAAAAGACAATGTTGTAATAAAGAAGGATAAAGTGTTTATCTGTTCTGGCAATATTGTGGATGGCCTTTATATTTTAACTCCTGATAAACATGAATTACATAATTCTGAATTAGATCATAACTCTCATGTAAAATCATTAAAGAGAAAGTTTCCTTCTACTAATGAAGCATATCTTTGGCACTTGCGTTTGGGTCATATTAATTCAAACAGAATTCAAAGACTGATCAAAGATGGACTCTTAGAGCCATTGGACTCTAATGAATTTCCAGTTTGTGAATCTTGTTTGGAAGGTAAAATGACCAAACGACCTTTTAATGCAAAAGATAGAAGAGTCCAAGAATTGCTTGAATTAGTTCATACGGATGTATGTGGTCCTATGTCAACCCAAGCAAAAGGAGGTTATGAGTACTTCATCACTTTCACCGATGATTACTCAAGATATGGTTATGTGTACCTAATGAGACGGAAGTCCGAAGCCTTTGAAAAGTTCAAAGAGTTTAGGGCTGAAGTTGAGAATCAATTAGGTAAACGCATAAAGGCCATTCGATCTGATCGTGGTGGCGAATACCTTCTTGGGGATTTCAAGGATTACTTAACTCAAAATGGGATTGTATCCCAATTGACTGCACCTGGAACTCCCCAACAAAATGGTGTAGCAGAAAGAAGGAATAGGACTCTTTTGGAAATGGTTAGGTCCATGATGAGTTACTCAACTTTACCAGTTTCTTTTTGGGGATATGCACTAAAAACTGCAATGCACATTTTGAATATAGTTCCATCAAAATCTGTTCCCAACACACCTAAGGAATTGTGGAGTGGGCGCAAGCCTAGTATGAGATACCTCCACATTTGGGGATGTCCGGCACATGTGTTGAAAAGGAAGTCTGATAAGTTGGAAGCTAAAACCGAAGTATGCATGTTTTTAGGGTATTCAAAGGAAACAAAGGGTTATTTATTCTATAATCGTAAAGATAACAAAGTGTTTGTTAGCACACATGCCAAATTTTTGGAGGATGATTATGTGAATAATTTTGATCCTAGAAATAAAGTTGTTTTGGCTGAAATGAATGAACCTGTAAATGAACAACCAATGGATGAAACTAGGGATGATGTGGCTATATTAGATACACCACAAGATAATACTCATGAGATGACTAGTACACAGGTGCCTCGTCGTAGTGGGAGAATTGTTCGGCCTCCTATAAGATTTATAGGTTTGGGAGAAACTTATGAAGCTATCCCAGAAAGAGGCTAAATCGGATCCCTACACTTATAAGGAGGCAATGAATGATATAGATGCACATCATTGGATCAAAGCTATGAAATCTGAATTAGATTCTATGTATTCCAATCAAGTTTGGGATCTTGTAAAGGCACCTAACGGCATTAAACCTGTTGGTTGCAAATGGGTTTACAAGCGGAAGAGAGGGGTAGATGGAAAGGTTGAAACCTTTAAAGCAAGGCTAGTGGCGAAAGGATATACACAAAAAGAAGGTATTGACTATGATGAAACTTTTTCGCCAGTAGCCATGCTTAAATCTATCAGAATTCTCTTATCCATTGCTGCTTATTATGATTATGAGATTTGGCAAATGGATGTCAAGACTGCATTTCTTAATGGAAATCTTGAAGAAGAAATCTATATGTTGCAACCGGAAGGTTTCATAGCAAAGAACCAAGAGCATATGGTATGCAAGTTGAAAAGGTCCATTTATGGACTTAAGCAAGCATCTAGGTCATGGAACATCAGATTTGATCAAGCAATCAAGTTATTTGGTTTTGAACAAAATCTTGATGAACCATGTGTGTACAAAAGACATCAAGATAAAGTAGTAATGTTCCTAGTACTTTATGTTGATGATATTCTACTCATTGGAAATGATGTAGGGGTAATGTCATCAGTAAAGGTTTGGTTGTCAAGCCAATTTGATATGAAGGACTTGGATGAGGCTAATTTTATTCTAGGGATCAAGCTTTGGCGAGATCGCAAGAATAAGATGTTAGGCTTATCACAAGCTGGATATATAGATAAGGTTCTAGAACGGTTTAGCATGCAAAACTCCAAGAAAGGTTTACTTCCTTTCAGACATGGAGTTCCTCTGTCTGATGACCAAAGGCCTAAGACTCAAGAGGAAGTAGATATGATGAGACAAGTTCCTTATGCTTCTGCAGTGGGAAGTCTCATGTATGCCATGCTTTGTACTAGACCAGATATTTGTTATTCAGTTGGCATGGTCAGCCGATATCAATCAAATCCAGGACCAAAACATTGGCAAGCTGTAAAGCATATTCTCAAGTATCTTCGAAGAACGAGAGATTATATGCTTGTTTACCGGTGTGAGGATTTGATTCCCATTGGTTATACAGATTCAGATTTTCAATCAGATCTAGATTTCAGAAAGTCCACATCAGGATGTGTTTTCACCTTGGGAGGTGGAGCCATAACATGGAGGAGTGTCAAGCAATCTTGTATTGCAGACTCCACCATGGAAGCAGAATATGTTGCTGCTTGCGAAGCAGCAAAAGAAGCTGTATGGCTCAAGAAATTGCTCTCTGACCTTGGTGTAGTGAGAATTGAGCAAGTTCCCATTACTTTGCTTTGCGACAATAGTGGAGCAGTTGCACAATCAAAAGATCCAAGGAATCACAAGAAAGGAAAGCACATTGAGAGAAAGTATCACATCATTAGAGATATTATTGCTCGTGGAGATGTGGTGGTAGCAAAGATTGAAAGTGCAAATAATCTAGCAGATCCCTTTACCAAATCCTTGCCTCAAAGGACCTTCGAGTCACATTTGGAGGGAATGGGAGTTAGATTAGTACACAATAGTCTTTAGGGCAAGTGGGAGATTGTTAGGATTAGTGCCCTTAAATCCTATTGTGTGATACTATGTATGTTATTATGTATGACTTAATATTGTGATTAATAAAGTTTCTTTATTATTATCATTATCTAAAATAATGGTAACATGAATGTTTGGATATTATCATATAGTTCATGAGATGCATAGTATGTGATTTATGTGATTCAGTCACAGAAGATATAGATCACAAGTTCTTTGTAAACTCATAATTTTGGTTCGTAGTCAGTGATGAAATTGGGCATTTCATCTGCGAAGACTATAACATATCAACTAAGATGATTTGTCTTGATCATGGAAGTGGAGACTTCTAGTTGATATGTTAATATGTTTTAAGAGTTAAGACATATTGAACTAGACCGCTGTGAGATTTATTATTTTCCTAACGACTATCAAATGAATAATAAATCTCACGACTCCTATTTGCATGAACTCTTAATCCTGAGAGAATAATGGACCTGATCATGAGGTGTAGGTTGCTTTGATATATCAGGAGTGAGATCTAAAGGCACGATCAAAACCTCAGTATGTTGGGCAACCACATTTAGTGTTGATGGAACATATATTCTCAAGATGGAATTCATAGTCTCTTAACGGAGATATAAAATATTCCCTTGAGATAAGTTTAATGGGTTTGGTTATTCAGAGAGTTAGGCCTAACCACTTTAGTAAGAAATTACTAAAGTATATATTTATGAAATTGGATTTCATAAATATATGATGAATAAATTAAAAGGATTAAACCGGGTACTCAAGGATTAAGATGTAGTAATTTTCAAAGTGGCAGTCTACATTCATGACTTTGTATTACTACGAATATTTTATGAAGGGGTTGCATGTATAATAAAGTCTTGGGATATAATTTATTAATAAGGCCTAGAGTACAATTATATTTATATAGTGGTATTAAATATAATTAATGGTAACTTTGGACTTGTCAAGAGTTGACAGAAAAGCGCAAGGCCCATTGGAGCTAGTGTTTTATTGGTCCCTTTTGGTCCCACTCCAAGCCACACACTAAAGCCCAATTGGAAAGGCCCAATAGGCCGGCCCAATTAGATAATCAGTTAGTTATAAAAGGGAGAAACATACAGAAATTTATTTTAAGAGAATCATTGTTGTGAAGTGGTGTGTATGTGCGAGTGAAACCACTCAATAATTCTCCCTTAGAAACTGATTGAGAGACCACACTTCTTGGGCGCAAAGTGGAATTGGAGTGAAGATTAAAAGTGTTCCCAAGAACTTCTAATCTTTTGTTTTGAATTTCACCGCACCAAGGTACGCTATCTTGTTCTCAAATTCTCAAAATCACATAGTGCATGTTATCAATCATGAATGAAATAGATCCATGAATGTCGCTTCCGCTATGAGTTTTGTATGGGATACAAAACCAGATTTTCGTATGGGATACAAAACCAGATTTTCCTTTCAGTATGAACTCCCCATCCACGTGTAGATCAAAGGCTAAAGGGTTTGACCCTCCCCACACACGTGTATATCAAAGCTAAAAGGCTGATCAAAGCCTAATGGTCTAACCCTCTCTCCCTTGTGTGGATCAAAGGCTAGATCAAAGCCTATTTTTACCCACAAATTCTCTTTTTCCTCTTCGCGTGTAGATGAAACCCAGCCACTTATAAACTCTCTTCTTCCTTCCCACATGTAGATGCACACTACAATGACACGTGTCCCTTTACTCAAGTACAAAACATTGACATATATCAAAATCCTCAATAAAGCTAGGGTGACATGGACTAATAATGCTCTATGGCACATTTCACTTTGTTTATAGTTTTTTTATTTATTTTATTTTATATATATATATATATATATATATAAATTTATTTAACGGTATGATGAAAGTCTAATACCATAATTGAAACACTATTAGTAGATATATATATATATATATATATATTTATGGCAAAATATAGAAGAGAGATTTGAATAGACAAATCATGGGCTGGTTATATAATAGCATAATTAATTAAATCAATTATTCTTAAAAAAATAATTTTAATTCCTCATTATGACCTATTACTATTAGTGAACATATATATTTATGGCAAAATATAGAAGAGATATTCAAATCGACAATTGTATGGATACTCAAAGAAGTCAAAAAGACAATGTGTAAATCAATTGGATAGTAAAATAAAATTGGTAAGTGGTCAATTAATTGTCTACCAATATTTAAGTTACAATATTTATTTATTTCTTATTTTTTTTAAAGGGATAACAGGCATACATGGCTGATATAGTTTTCCTCCTTAAAAAAAAATAAAAAATAAAAAAAATAAAAAACTCTGTATATGTTAGCACAATAAACACACGACTGATTGAGTTATATATCCCATTTTCCATTTTTTATTTTCCCCTTTCTAATATACTTCCTCAATCTCTTAATCTTCTTCAACTTTTGGGTTTCTCTATGTTCTTTATCCCTCTGTGGGTTACTACTTGAAAAATTATAAAGCCAATATTAGTTTCTCACATTGGCAATAGCCTTGTGTTCAGTAGCTGATTGTTCTTTGTCCATTGCCAAGGTATGTTTTCATGAACCAAGAATAAGGAAAAGTTGTGTGTTACTTCAGTCATTTGCATTCCTAATTTTGTAACTATTCAATGAATTTAATATTATTCTCAATTTTATAGTTATAACTACAATATTTTTTAAACGCGGCCTAAAACCCCTTTTTTTGTAGTGTTATCATGCTACTTTGAAATTGAAATTGAAGGTTAGCAATAGTGTGATAAATAAATAAATAAATAAAACTCAAAAAGGGGGTAAAAAAAGGTAACATGGTTAAAATTTCAAGTGAAATTACATTTGCTATTAGTTTTTTTTTTTATTTTTTTTTAAACACATTTTCTTTTAGTTGAATATATATAAAAACAATATTATAGAAATGACTAATGACATTGCTCTCTGTTTTTTCAGTATTATGAAGGAAGCTGAAGCAAAGAAGTTAAGACAGTTTGATTGAGATTGATTGATGTAGACTTTTTCTTTCAAGTTTGAATATATCACTTCTTGATACATGTAATTAACTTTCTAATCTCAATATATGTAGCTTTGCAATTGTTCTATTTGTGATGATTATCACCTTAGATATCCTATGTTCATGGCTCTTAGTTTGGATTTATTGTAAATAACTTAAATAAAATTTGCTATCGTCTAAAACAACAATTCATCATTTCTAGTACTTATTATATCCATACTAGAAGTGCATCCCAAAAGGCTTTGTTTAGGTCTTTGTATTTGTTATTTGTCTATGACTCTATATATTAATTGGTGTAGGGATTACTTTGGTCAAGAATGAGTTGTGGACTACTGAGGATCTTTTAATTTACAAAAAATTATTGGGTTTGGTTTTTCATTTAGAGTCTAAATTCAACCTCAAAAGAGTCTAAATTCAATTAGATTCTAAATTGAATTTTAATTAGAGTTCAATTTTGCACATGTGTTGCATCTAATTTTTTAATTTTAATGGCAAGTAAATTATTGAATGCAAAAACAGAAGAGTCTAGATCTAATTAGATTCTAGATTATATATATGTAATTGCGATTGTTTTTAAATGTATCCATCCGTATGCACATGTTGACACCCTATTTTGCAACCCGAATTTAACCTCACATGGAGGGTAAAAGAGTAATTTTACCTTGGAAATATGCATCTTGATTCTGGTCATTAGATTCTTAATCTCATTTCACCAAAATGATCTTGATGTTGTAACGATCAAATCGGCTAGTCGTGAGCCCTAATTGGACCATCAGATTGAAAGTTATCATCAAATCAAGTTTTAATGACTGAGATGCACCATCACAAATTGAGTTCGACTATATGTGATTATGAGCAATTTATTTTAATTGGTTATAAGTATAATCAATTTGAGATCGATGATGTGTCATAATTTGATTGGTTAAGACTACATTTTATGGTGAGGTTGCATACACCTAATTAATTAGATAGTTAAACATTAATTATTCAATAAGTAATTTGTGCAATTATCTTTTAATTAGAGTAAATTTAGAACCAATTAAGTCTGAAATGGGAGTGATTGGAGCCAGTTAATGTTAATTGGGAGCTAACTTGGGACTTATTAATGTTAATTGTGCTGAAACCATTTTCTAACAAATGACCTCTGCTCACCATTTCATCAATATCTCTCAGAATATTTTGAATCTGTGAATTAGATTAATTTTCCCAGAAACTAGACATCCGGGGCTTCAATTTGAGCATAATAATGAGGCAATTCCGATCAGAATTGAGTCAGATATGATTTTTCAAAGTTGGCTTTATATGCTGTAACAGCAGCTACGGGAAAACCGAACTTTGCTTGCTCCTCACTCTCATCAATCTTCACATTTAATGCACCAGATTTCCCCAAAGGCTAAAATGAGGTCTAGGTTCATGATACTTTGTCAACCCTCATTAAATGGCCTTCCATTCATATTTTCTCTACCACTACTATATAAACCCCCCCTCTCTTTCATTCTAAGACACAAAAACCCCCTCTCTTCTCCTCTCTTGAGTTCTGGTGAAGTTGAGTAGTCTTGTCATATCTTGGTCTTCCTGAGACTCAAGGTATTGAGTGAGACTCACTCTTCCTCTCCTAACTCTTCTTTTCCTCCACCCTTAGGACCTCTACCAAGAGTCTCCTCCTCCACCGTATTGATATTTCATGAAGGTATAATCCCTTTCCTTTACTTGTTTTTTTGTGTTGCCATGATGAGAATTTAGGATTAAAAGCATGATAGTAATTATTTAAATTCTCTTGAATATGTTTGAATGTTCTTATATGTTCTTCACATGTTCTTGATTGTTCATCACATGTTCATGCATAAACACTAGTTTTGATCTTAAATCCACATCAAAAATATGAAAAACATGTTTGTTTAATAATTTTTTCAAATCCTTGAATCTAGGTTATCACCATCTACACACATTCACTAGAATTTATTTTTCAATCCAAATGCAATTCTAAATAAATTGAATTAGGGTTTATCACATGCACACACATTAAATTCAACATGTAACTTGATTGATATATTAGATTATGTGATATGAATGTTGGCCACCATAGTCTAAAAGACCGGTTTCACCGGGCAAGGTGGGTGCCTAACACCTTCCCACCTTGTAACATAGCCTCCGAACTTAGATCAAGAGTTAATAGATCAAATGCTTATCCATTTAATTTTCAATTTCTAGATTGTAACTAGGAAACAAAGCCATGTACTTTATCTTAGATTGTATATAGGACCAAAGTCATGTAATTTTCTTATGATCAATGTAAATTCAATTTCAAATTAATAAAATGAGGAATTTTTTAATTGTGGTTTTCTTGTTTTTTCAATAATTAAATAAGTGGCGACTCCATTGTAAAACCTCTAATCTAAAGGGGAAAATATAACTAGTCGAACCTCCATTTTGAGAGGCAAAAACACGACTCCATCCATTCACGTGGGTTTGGCCCAACAATCCTATAAAAAGCGGGCCGGGGGCTCGGTCTCTCACAGCACGGGGTTACATACTAGTATATGTAATAGATAAATACTGAGATATTATAAATTCACAACAACCATGAATTGATTTGTACAATTTTCAATATTAAATAGTTTATAATTGAGATTAAACTAGAAGCATAAATTAATGGGACATTATATATAAATACGTTTTTTTGTTAGTGACTAATATATGATATTACTATTTTTTTTTGTCATTACTTATTGTTGATACCTGTTTTCGGGACACATTTTCTACAAGCCTGACTTCATTGTGGGCTCAATTCATGTATTATACTTTATTTTATTCTTTTAAGCATGGCCCAAGCCCTTGTGACTTATTGGGGGAAGTGAGGAAGTGTGGTTTGGAGGGTATGGGTTGGTTCCTTTCGGACCTTTTGCATGAGCCCAACACGTGCTACCAAGTGGGCAAGGGACTCTGGTAGTACCTTAGGCTCATGGAGGAGGCCTTGTACCTAAAATTTCCACCTCAAAAGAGCTTTTATGCTCTGGATGACTGTGCCCCTAATTTTCAGCCCAGCTCCATTTTCTACACCAAAACACAACTAACTCTAAGAAGAATGCTGAACAGCCTAGCCCACTCAGCCACCCAAACGTAGTTTTCCAAGGCCTGCAAAGACGAGAGACAGTAGCCATGAAGAGGAAACAACTTTGTTTCCAAAATCATGTAAAAGCATCCAAACATTTCCCTAAGCATAAAACATAATACACCAAGTCATAGAAATAGCATCTGAAAGGTCCAAGGCCTTCCTCCCAATGAAAAGACTGGTCACAAGCATCCCCTAAAGCTTGATATAAATATTCATCACCAGCCTACAAGGGAGGGAGGACGTTTTACCTAGAGACCTGAAATTTCAGAGCGAAAGCCCATTCAGCCAG
Source organism: Quercus parvula (assembly GCA_030820535.1). Taxonomy (NCBI): domain Eukaryota; kingdom Viridiplantae; phylum Streptophyta; class Magnoliopsida; order Fagales; family Fagaceae; genus Quercus; species Quercus parvula. The sequence goes on from JAUAME010000003.1 coordinate 43,354,849, forward strand.
TCAATAATCTCAAAATTCCGAACCTTAAGGGTGGAAATATAGATATAGGAGAACCTTCTCTCTCTTCCTCACAACCTCTCTCAATTTTCTCTTCTCGATGACTGTGGGTTGAAATTTCAGACCTGTTGAACCACGTTTTCCCCATAAAACTAAAACTTGAGAGCAAAAACCCACCGAGCCAGGAAACGTTCACACAATTCTGAACTTTAGGGGTGGAAATATGGGAACAGGGGAACCTTCTCTCTCTTTCTCACAACCTCTCTCATTTTCCTCTTCTCGGTGACTGTGGGTCGAAGTTTTAGACCTGTTATGTTTTCATACTTGTTCTACACTTTTATTATTAGCATTTTGATTCTCTCTTGTCAAAGCTAGGGGTGTGCATGGGTCGGGTTGAGGTTTTTTTACCCAACCCACCGTGGTGGGTCAAAAACAATTCAACCAAACCCAATCCATCACATATATCCAACCCAACCCACATGGGTTGGGTTGAACCCATGGGTTGGACAATTTTTTTTTATTACTATTATTATTAAATTGAGCAGAAAAAAATATATCATACTTACCACCTGAATTGATAAACAAAATATGCATTAATATATAAACTAATATTCCAACTTAGTTGTAAACAAAATATGTTTAAGTATCCAATTGAGTTGATAAACAAAATATAAATGAACTAGTATCCTAATTCACTTATAAACAAAATATACATGAGTTTCTAACTCATTTATAAACAAAATATATCTAAAATTTTTAATTTTTATTATTATTAATTATATAATATATTTAAATATATATTAAAAGAACTAGTAGAATTTATATTATATATGATAGTAGGAGCTGAAGAAGTGCTCTACAATTGGTTTCTTTTTAAATTTTATTAAATATATATTAAAATATCTGTGGGTTGGGTCGGGTTTGGTGGGTTTGTAATTTTATGACTCAAACCCAACCCAACCCGCTATAAAATTTTTTTTTGTAACCCAACCTAACCTACCAAGCCCTAAAAACTGACCCAACTTGGCGGGTTGGGTCGGGTTTGGTGGGTTGGCGAGTTTTTTACACACCCCTAGTCAAAGCACTATTAGCCTTTTGGTCATTATACATTTGGAATTTTAGGCTTGATTCTCCACAATAAACACTTCTAAAGAACCCAAGGGGAGATTTGGACCATTCTCGCATTTTCGGCCCTTGTCGCAAAACGTCCCCGACACTTTTATTTTATTAGTCTAAATAACTTAAACCAAATACATAACATATAAATTGGCATTAATAAAATCCCAACAAAAATGGAAATCATTAGAGGATTTGACAGGGGCTGGACCCCAAACATCAGAATGTACTAATTCAAGAGGCTTAGATGCACGAAATTCTGATAAAGGGAATGAAAACTGATGCATTTTACCACTTAAATAGTGCTTACAATGAGAAAGAGTTTTATTAGAACTTGAAGTACAGGCTCTATCAATGGAAGATAAAGCAATATTCAGTACTTTATCACTTGGATGTCCTAACCTATGGTGCCACAACAACCATTTATTTGGTTTGTTTACATGAAAGCTTGAATGAACTAAAGGAAGAGTAGGAGCAGTAGAAGGATGAGTTTGACATGAAGAAACAGATTTGAATGGAGAAGATGGCTTGATGAAATTCTTGGAGTAGATTGGATAAACACCATTCTCACTCAAGCCCTTGTAAAGGAGTCTCCCCATAGGAATATCCTGAATTTTGATGATATTGGCATCAAAGTAACAAGAACAGTTATTATGGAGGCAGAATTTGTGAACTGAAAGTAAATTCATAGCAATTCTTGGTACATGAAGTACATTTTTAAGAAGAAACTTGTGATATTTGGTATGTAAGGCAGTGTTACCTATATGATTGATGGGCAAAGATTGGCCATTTCCAACTGTAACCTGCTCAGGTCCCTTGTACTGAGATTGAATAGAAAAATTGTTTAGGTTTGCTGTGATATGATCCGAGGTGCCAGAGTCAGCCAGCCACGGGTCCTGGTTGTTAGTGATGACAGCACTGGATGCACTAGCCATAGCAGCAAGTTTTGTGGGAGGGTGCTTGCCTTGGTAAGCAAAGTTCATCCTGTGGTAGCAATCTAATGCCTGGTGACCAGACTTGCCACAAATTTGACAAGATGGACAAATTTGAAACCTTCTGAGGTATTCTGAGAAGGAAAGTTCTAGGAATGAAATTCATGAGGAGAGAAATTGTGAGAGCTTTGAGAGAAATTATGAGAGCTCTGAGAAAGATTGTGAGGTGAAAATTGTTGACTTCCACCATGACTAAATCTGCCTCCATTTCGTCCTCTAGAGTTATTGTTTCTTCCTCTCCCCCTTCCTGAACTATGATTCTAATAAGAGGTATTAGTACCTTGTTTACCATGAGAGGCAAACATAGCAAGAGAGCTAGAAACTGAATCCGAGTGGTCAGTCATAGCTTGTTCCTCACTTTGCAACATAATTGCAAGTTGCTCATAAGTAATTGGATCACTCCTAGTCCGAATTGCAAAGCAGAAATGAGCAAATTCTCTAGGGAGTCCTCTGAGCACAATGCATATCAATTCTTCATTGTCAACTGGCACCCCTACAGCAAGAAGCTTGTCATGAGCAACTTTGATCTTTTGCAAAAAGGAATTCACAGATTCATTGCTCTTCTTGATCCCTTGAAGTTCAAGCTTAAGGTTCAAGATATTAGCTCTTAAAGTGGAAGTGAATCTCTGCTCCAAAGTATTCCATACTTCCCTTGAGCTAGTGACACCAACGACAATTGAAAAGACCTGTGGAGTAAGAGTTGAATTGATCAAGGATAGGAGTGCCTTATCCCTGATTTTCCATGCTTGAAACTCAGAATTAGCAACTGACGTTGCATTTCCTGCTGCATCAAGAACAAAAGGTGATGGTGTTGAAGCAGTACCATCAATATGTTCAATTAAGGAATATGCTTCAAGTATAGTAACTAGTTGATGCTTCCATGGGATATAGTTGGTGTAGTCAAGTTTGATTGACATTAGCTTTGACATGCTGGATAGTAACAGTAATGGTGATGGAGTTGAGATTACAGTTGTAGAAGGAATGGAGGTAGTATGAGTTGGAGTTGTGTGCACAGATTGTGCTGTGTCATTTGGATTTGTAGAAGCCATAGATCTTGGCTTTGATACCATGAAAGTTTTGGAGCTTAACAGAGTACTCAACAATGGTAGAAAAACTAAGAACCAACAAATGAAAGAAAGAGAGAGAGAGAGAGAGAGAAAGAGAGAGAGAGAGAGAGAGAGATTTCTGGAGAGAATTAAAATGAAAATGTATTTCCACACTTAATAAAATACAATCATCAAGTTTGGTTATATAGTATAATTACATGAAGATGATACCAGAAACTAATCTAACTGAACATAACTAACTCCATATTATGTGGCGCGGATTAAGGGTTGACAGCTGGAAGCCAGAGCTGGACTATTGAGAGCTTGACCAAGCACTGAAGATGACTCTGAAGCTTGATGAGGAAACAGAGCACTGGAAGGTTTGACTCATAGACAATCTCTCCAAAACAACCCGTTTCATTTAAACATAAACTAGACTAACTTAAACGACATAGTTTCTAATATGAAACTAGCCGTTTGAGTCTTCTTCTTCTATTCTCATCTTGTGCTCTGTATTAGTATCATCACTATCTTTAACAGATTTCTGGTCACTCTAAGCACCTTGGAAATTGAATGAATACATATGAAAGCTTGAAATTTAAACATTTTATGATTACATAATTATCTTGTCTGTGCTGCAATTTCTCATTGTCAGTGAAATCTCCATGTTTGACTTAAAAAAAGAAACATTATAAAATAAATTTAGAGAATTTCTAACATATGATGCTTTATTATCTGTAAATATTTTCTCTTTTGGGAATTAGTTTAAAATCTACTCATAGCTTCATTGCCTAATAATTAAAGCTAGAAGAAGTTTCATAGCATGCGTATTATTCTAGAACTGTTTATGAAGGTTGCCCATAATTGTTTCAACATTATCATTATCATATTATGTGGCATTGTGAGTATTCTAGGGAATTATGGTATACGGGTTTGTGCCTATTTGGCTTGCAATGGGTTATGCCTCGCCGTGTAGTGGACTTGCTGGCTGGTTGGACAGGTCGGTGTGGTAAGTTCAAGAGAGGCAATTGCTAGGAGGCCATTCCTTTGTGCCTTATGTGGATCATTTGGTGTGAATGGAACAATCAGGCTTTTGAAGGAATTAGAACAGAACGCAGAACAATGGAGCTCAAGATGATTATTTTAAGATCTTTGTTTTGACTGGATGGCTGAAACATCTATGTACTTGAGATCCAGTTTTTTCAATTTTCTAGACTCTTGTAATATGGCATAATCTGCAGTTCCGGTACACAGCTTGTGTACCAGAGGTGCATTTATTCATTCTAATTAATTTTCTTATTTACCTATTAAAAAAAAAATTAATTGGAATCTCCTCCCCTTTTTGTATTTGTGTGTGCGTGATGATAAAAATTATTTATGGTCTTTATAGTATCCGATGCTCTCTCACTATTTTCTTCCTCAACTCCAGTCTTGATGTTTATGAGAATCCTCAACTTCTGCTGCTCTTTTACTTATGCTACATGAACAATCATGGATTTTCAAACCTGTCATTTATTTGGCTAGTATTCCTATCACCCTCTTTGTATTGATGCAGTTCCCCTTTCTTGTTGCCATGGCAATTTCAACTTACAGACCTAGCATCTTCGATAGGAAAATGAAGCGTTAGTTTTAACATATTCATTATTTGTGTTTTACTTATATGATGTACTAGTGTCCTGTTAATAATTGGCATATATCAACCAAACATGAAGATTTTTCTTTCTTTATACTTTTTCTCAGTTATCCAAATAATGGGACATTCTCTCCTTTTCTTTGTTGAGATGTCTCTCAGCCTTCATTAGATAATCCCCACAATCACAAGACCCAATGAAATGTTGAGACTCAAGACAGTAAAAATCAGCTGAAACATCAAGAAAGTGCTGCTCAAAGTCTTCTTTGTAAACAGAAGAACCTAAATCTGTTAGAATATTTATAATATTCCTCATTAAATCCCTATTTATAACTTCACCACCATTCCTTTCTTGATGAACAACTCAAGAAGTGTATCCTGAAGCCTAGTCTGGGGAATGACAATATCTCTCCATAAATTGAACCCAAGCTCACGAATAGGAGTTTTGTGGGTGCTTGGGATGAAAGTTTTTTCCATGTACATCATTACATCTCGGATCGTTTCCAATGCCTTCTTATAATCTGCCCATTTCCTATTCAGCTCTTCCAATAATAACTATCCTTGAGCATATTGAATCAATTTAGATATTTCGCTTAGATAAGAAGTCATAGTCATCACAAGTCCAGAGTAGAGTTGCTCTCCAAATTTGTGCAGCACCATATTGAAAGCATGCCTGAATGTATTCAGAATCTTAAACATCAGAAATATGAAGTTTTCTTATGTAAAAAATAATAATTTCAGCATCTCACATATTTAATAATATAAATCCAATAGAATTCCAGTAGCTTTGCCACTAAAAAAAAAGAGTTACTTTACTAGGACAGATGATGTGGAAAGATACACGCTACTTATAAGAGAACTCTTAATGCTGCCACAACTAGTAGGACCTTGCAAAAAATGCCATAGGATTGACTCTATCAAACCAAGTTATAAGTCCTTTTGTGATATTATGCTTCATGGCACAAAATGACGAGCTTCCAAGAACAAAATAGATGAAGAGCTGATGGAACGAGAATCTTGAGACATCAATGAAGATACATAAAAATAGAATAAGTTGATAAATCAATCCATGAGTTGCTAACAATTTGAAGAATTGCCAATTCTAAACCAAAAGAAACATATTTAAATGGGAGGATACATTTTATTGAAGTTAAATAACTAGGATAACAAAATGAACAGAAAATTTGGTAACTTCAATATGAGACAATCCATGGTAAAAATTATAACAAGGAAAAAAAAAAGGTTAGGAAAACAAGATTGCCAAAATCAACAATATAATTACCAAGGCAATTGATGACATAGAAACGCCCAAAACTCCAACCTTTGACTTTGATATAGGACTCTTGTATCCAGTTAAGTCTATAGATAAAGACCAAATTTCCACTTTTAAAATACTAATAAAATTAAAATAAATCACAACTTATCTCCAACATAAAGCCCACTTCTTAGAAATTTAATTCCACCAGCCCACTTCTTATAAATTAAATTCCACCGTAAAGTCCAAATCCAAGCATTTTCAATAGAAAACCCTTGAAAATCATGGTTATAGGTCTTTGTATTTCCTTCCCTTTTGTTGAAAATTACGGTTACCTCAACTTTTTGTATTCACCATGTCAGATTTTGTTCCTTCCCCTTCCCCACCATTTGTTTCTCATGCAAATTTAGTCCCTTTCCCTTCCCCACCTTTTAACGGCAATCTCTTTGTCTTCCTCCCTCCTCTCCTCGCAGTATATAAATACTAACACAAGCTGGATGATTCAATTAAGGTATCTCTGAATCCCAGTTTTTTGTTTGTGTGTGTGTGTGTTGTATTCTTTTGCTTGATGTTTTTAATTCCCTTTTTACATTTTGTTACTGCCTCTTTTGTGCTATATACCAAAGGTAATTTGATTAGAGTTTTCAATACTGTAGTAGCTTTCCTTTGTGATTGTGGGATGAGAAATCTGTGTATGTATCAAATTTTCTATGTCAGCAAAAATTTTCTACAGATATGCAATGGACTAGAGTAGATCACCCATGCCTCCTCCTCAATCTCGTCTCCAGCAACGCCTTTCCCTTTGTTTTCCTCCATGGTTGCCATTCCTAAAAATAAAATAAAAAAAGTTCAAAATTTGGACGACTTAAATAGTCAATAAAAGAAAAAAGAGAAGAAAAAACTCATGTCTTTGGGTGGTAAGCTCATGGGCAAGCGCTTCTTCGGTGGGTTCAGGTCTAAGTCCCCAACTTGCAAGATGGCGAAGTATCACCAAGCAATGAAATATCCTATCCACAAAGGAACGAGCTTGCTAGACATGGTCTAGATAGAACTTGGATAGAGTAGGTCATCTCATAGTTGCAAAAGAGAAAAAAATTAGACAAGTATGATAAGGAAAAATAAAGCAAGGGGTGGAAAATAACATACCCTCTGGATGAAGATGACCCATTTCACCAGTATAAGGAGGAAATGGATCCCTACCTACTTCAACAGGGTTTCTTGCCCAAAACCCAAAGACGAAGAAAAACTTCGTCTTCCATCTCTCATTAGGCGTGGGGAGGGACCTAACCAACCTACAATTGGAACCCCTCGCTAAAAACTGATAAAAGCCCAAGGACTGGCTAATCTCAAAGGGCTTATAATAGTAAAGAAACTCGTCCTCTTAAAGAAACTCGTCCATAGTAAGAGGACGGTTTCCTTCTAAAACTGCTCTCCACAACACTTGTATGGATACGATGAGCCTTCATGCATTGGGGTTAAGCTGGTTTATACCGATACTTAGCTTGTGAAGAATCTCCCTAGCAAAAGCGTTGAGAGGCAACCTAAGACCCCCCAACAAGTAAGCCTCATATATACCAACTCTAAGACAAGGGGAAAAACACTATTCACCTCGGACAACTAGACGAGGATTCAGATCGTCTAGGATCTGATACCAACTCTTAATGGAACCTAGTTTTTTCTCATCTATCTTAGAAGGAACACCTACTGCGCAGCAATATAAGATATCCTCCTTTTCACTTGAAGAGGGGATGGACGCTGGTACGCAAAAGGACAGGCCAATCGATGAACTTGACGCCATCCTCTGCCTTAACTCTTCCTGGAAAACCTCTAAAGGAACCCCAGGAACCACATACAAGTAATGCTTGTCTGAAGAACTACTCACACTACTGTCACCCCCACTACTACTACTATTATTGCTCTCATCATGATATTCATCTGTCTCCCTCTCATTGCCGTTGCTAGACGAGGACACTATGATAGCAATTTTGTAAAAGAATAAGTTAAGAAGGAAACCTATATATGGAGAAAGGAGGGTTCCTAATTCTAGACGAAGACGACTAAGGACGAGAGGAAACTTCTAGACGGTACGCAGGACAACTGATGTCACGGAAGGAAATATGAGAAATGTGAGAGGGTAAGAGGGGTATTCTCCTATTCATAGCCAACAGGATGGGACACTGAAGCGAAACTGACCAATTAAAATGTGCCACGTGGCACAATTTTGAAAAACAAAGCAACACAACCTAAAAGCCTCTAAGATTAAGCCACGTGTCAACTTCCTTGGCACATCCCCTGAATATTCCTTTAATAAGTAATTAATGATTTAAAAAACAATGATGGCTTGGACGACATAAGGACAAAGGGGCAACTAATGGGGACTGGGTGAAGGATATTCGTCCATGGTGGTTGTGCATAGTCATCATGTCCATAACTTGATCACATCCATAAAACCTTAAGAAGAGGAGAACAAGGACATTGTACTTAGGAACAATACATGTCCCTTTATAAGAAGATCAGGTTAGTCGTCCATAGCACAAAAGCAAGGACGACTAAATAATAGTTGGTGAATCCTACAAAAGAACTTCTCATAAAGTTCCTTATGATCTGACCATAACATGCTACTCTTATAACGTGGAAGGAGTTCCTCGTAATTCGCTCTACGTACTCCATTTACCCATTTTCTCCATTAACTACTCACATCACCCGCGATGGTAGTGAATCCGAACAAGTAGACCCACTCCAAACTCTCTATAAAAGAAGCAAGTCCCATTCACTCGAGGTAAGTTCTACTATTCATAGTTTCCCATCCTTGTGTTCTAGAGAGAAAATTGACTTAACCGTCAGAGGATCCTTGGATAGAAATTCTCATATTTCTAACTCACAATTTTTCCAAAATATACTCGCAATCTATTTGGATAGAAATTCTTAGCAGTATTTCAATTCAAAAACTCAACTTTGAAGTAAAGTTGCGGGACCTACAAAAATTATTGCTCAGCAAAATGCACAGAACAACTACTGTGATTACTCGCGTAGACTTTCTCTCTCCACTTCAGATTCCATCACATCTTCATTTCTTTAAACAAAACCTAACATAAATTTGGCTTTCCTCTATCACTCCGTTTTCTCAAAGTTGTTGTATGGCTACATGGATGAAGTTTCTTTATATGATAATGGGTTTTTATGAAAAGCCGATCTAATAGAAAATCCAACAACAAAAAGTTGAAAAAAAAAGTTAGAAATTATAGAGAGAATCAGATTAGGCTTTAGGGAGTTAGGAATTTAGAAATTATAGAAAGTTCCAAGAAATTTTCCCCCAATCCACTACAAAAGTTCTTACATAGTTGGGTTTACCATGAGATGCAAGACCCAAAGATGTAAGACCCACTGCAAACTTCACAACACACACAGACATGGAAGAGGAGAGATCGAAACTTTAGAGTTTGCAAGACCCAGATCGGTTCTTCAGTTATCAGAGTTGTTCTTCATTTCTAAGGATGTAAGAAGGAAAGATATCTCTTCAATTTTTTGGAAGAAATGAAGCTCCATACTAAAAGAAATGAGTTAAGGAAAGTGAAACTAAGGAAAAGTGAAGGAACAACATGAGTCTTATGTGTGCACAGTGATTGCCGTTGTAGTGCATGTGAAACTATGACTTAGATTGCCCTCATAACTCAGTTTTGAGAATCTGGAAACACCAAAAACTCGTTCTCATTTTCCATAACTCTAACTCAATTTTTTGAGAATTGAAATCAAACCAAACAGGGTCTTAGTTTTGTTTTCTTCACACCCATGGTTTTCTTGTATGGTTAGCCCATAACTTTTTGTTAATTCTTTGAATCACTGACCCAAGGAATAATGATACTAATGAATATATATATATATATATAGAGAGAGAGAGAGAGAGAGAAAGTTGTGTTCAAATTACACTTGGTGTAACTCTAAGTAATGTTACACCACTCAATATTTTTTAATTGTTTGCAAATATTGACAAATCCACCGTTAGTTTACATTATCTTCATATATTTTTTATGCTTGCAAAATTTCAAGGTGATCAAAGATTAATAGCCATGTCATTAATCAATTGTTAAAATTCAAATTTTTGTAGTTTAAAATAATGCATAAAAGATGAGTTTATGGATCAAATGGTAAATAACATCATATTGATATGAAAATTGGCATGCATATTAAGAACATACAGAACATGTAATTCAACAATTGGATTTTCAAAATATTAATTTAATAACAAGTTATTGGGTGGTGTAACATTGTTTAGAGTTACACCACCTAATAACTTGATTCGGGATGTTCTATTACTATGATTATATGAATGAATGATCCTTAATCCCCGTGTCTGCATCTGCACAAATACCGCTAATGCCTGCTTCAACAATCCTTTCCGAGCATAAAGAGATATTAGCATGTTCCATGAGACAATATTTCTCTCCCCAATTACACGAAGAACCTCCTCACAATAATTTAGTTTTTCACATTCAGCATATAATTCTATTAATGCTGGCCCAACAAAATCAAGGTCAGCATCTAACGCTTTTCTTATTACAAAGCAATGAACTGACTTCCCTTCTCTAAGCAAACCTAACCTAGCACAAGAACATATGGCAACCATCATGGTTACTAAATTGGGTTCCACTTTGGACTCTTGCATCTCAAGAGAAACACCTATTGCTTCTTGGAAGAAACCAGTTTGGTTGTAGCATGTAATCATTGCAGTCCAAGAAGCAATATGCCGTTGAGTAACATTTCGAAAGATCTTCTTTGCACTATGTAAATCACCCCATTTAGTACAATTAAAGAATTATCTAAAGACCCTTCACTTTTAATTGTCCTTGTCACAACTTGACCATGAACTAACCTTGCTAGTCTTAGAAAACCCAAGTCACCACAAGCCTCAGCTACACTACGCATTGTCATCGAATCTGGTTCAACACCTTGACAAACCATCCTATGAAACAAATCCAACCCTTCACTTGCCTCTTCATTCTCAACGTAACAGGACATTTCTCCCCACTGCCAGACCACACTCTTTAGTTTTGGGTGATATGCCATCCAAACAGGACATTTCTCCCCAAAGAAGTTTGAGTTGGAATCCCAAAATAGATTCCCTCTTTCTCCCCACTGCCAGACCACACCCTTTAATACCCTTGACCCGTGGCCTACCTCCCATGTATTGGCTGGGTACAAGTAGGTGGTGCTTAGGTCTTGTGTGTGTAGACACTCAATTTTGCATCCATAATTTAATCAAGGAGAATGACTTGAATGACCAATTCATGTACCCTAAAAATCATAATTGCATTACATGCATCAATTTGTTCTTGCATTACATGCCTCATTTTGTCTTTGCATTACATGCATTAATTCATTCATTGCATATCATAAAAATGATCTTGAGATTCTAATGGTCGTAATGGTGTTTCCGTTTTTCAAATTGGACCATTGGATCGAAAGATATCGCATGATCAAGTTTGCATGGTCAACATGCATTGAGTCTAGGTAAGGTCGACCACACACGATTAGTTTAAATTAATTCTGATTAGTTAAACAATTAAAATTAATTAGATAATTCTATGATTGGTTGATAATTAGTGTTTAAAATAGGGATGCATGCATGCATGGGAATAAAAGGGATGGTTGGATAACAATAAAATTGTGGATAATCTGAACTTTATCAAGATTTATTTTAAGATATTTATCTTCAAGATAGTTGTTCTTAAATAGCTTGAATTATCCTGAAAAGAGATGAAAAATCATAGACGAAGGATGAAAACGCGTCTAGGTATAAGGACCGACCAAAAAACCCTAGAAAAGGAGTCCAAATGGCACCGGAACATGAAAGAGTGTTCGGAGCCATAGGGCCAATTCGGCACTTTTGGAGTGCCAAACGGCACTCTAAAAGAGCCGAATTTCCCTAATGTGGGCTTTGGCCCAACGGCCTTCGGGTGACGATTATGCATTCCATTTTCGATCTTTTCACAAAAGGATGTGTCTAGATTCAAAACTTAATAGTCTATACCTATTTTTTAGAGTCTTCTGGCCTCTAAAAGGTTTGACCCTCCCCATCCACGTGTAAATCAAAGCCTATTTTTACCCACAAATTCTCTTTTTCCTCCTCACATGTAGATGAAATCCAGCCACTTATAAACTCTCTTCTTCCTTTCCATGTGTAGATGCACACTACAATGACACGTGTCCCTTTACTTTCTTTCTTTTTTTGAGAATACTAAGTATTTTTAACACACACACACACAGAGGGGAGAAGGGTTTTAAAGAAACTTACTCTGGTGTATATCTAAAAGGGCCTACGTGTCCCTTTACTTAAGCACAAAACATTGACATGTAGCAAAATCCTAAATAAAGCTAAGGTGATATGGACTAATAATGCTCTATGGCAAATTTCAATTTGTTTATAGTTATATATATATATATATATATATATACCATAAAGGGGGGAAGAGACACGGCGTTGGAAGCGGAAGCACAGTTATACAGTGATAATATAGCTTCAAAATAATGCAAGTAAAAGTAATGCAAGTAAATGCAAAGCTATAAGACTAGCCAGGTAGGCGGCAGAGCCAGCCAAGTAGGGGGTATAGCTTAAATAGTTAAAGAAAAGAAAGAATTATAGAACCGTCCGTGATGGCGGTAATCCGTCCAAGGTGGCGGTAGCAACAAATAGTATAATGCAAGTGATGAACATAAAACTGAAATTACTTGTTATTGAAAGTAAAATTGAACACTTACAGTAGTAGTGATTACAAGTTGCAAATAGTTACAAGGCTTTAGGAGTTACAAGCTTTGTAGAGAAAGTAGGAAGTTTGTAGTAAGCAAGGAAACAAGGAATTCTCACAAAGAAAGGCTCACAAGTGAAGACTCTCTCTAGGGAAGAAGTCCTGAACTAAGCATACAAAACACTTGCTTGAAATATAAGGGACAGCCCCCCTTAAATAGGCAAAATTTCGGAGTGAACAGTAACAGTGAATAGTAACAGTGAATAGTGACAGTGAATAGTGATAGATGAATAGTAACAGTGAATAGTGAATTTCCTTTTTTGCCCCAAAACGTGGGGAATCAGTTGTAGAACCCAAAATTCTTGTCTTTGTAGTAGATGGTGTCAGAGGAAGCATGGCAAAGTGTAGGGAATGATGACCAAAGTATAGGGAATATAGTGTAGGGAATGATGACCAAAGCATAGGAAATATTATGGAGAATCCTCCCCTTTCTTTTTGGAAAGACTCCAAAATATCCATTGTCAGAAGCAAGATCTTTAGCATGAGTGAGGGATTACATTCTGAATATTGAAGCAACCTTGAAGTAGTAGCATTCATTGGAACTTTTGACTGAAGTGTATTACGGACAAATGTTCCGCTAAATTCGGGATGTCTTGAAAATCATTCTTTATTGGTATTAATCAGTGGAAGCAGCATCGGAAGGATAACCATCAAAAGGACCTTGTGGAGAATGGCAATCATGATCATGGGAAATGGCATATTTATTACAGAATCCACAATAAAAAATTGGTTGAAATACTGGAGGTTTTCCTGGGATGAGAAACTTTATAGGATTACAATGGTTAGCCACCCTTAAATGAGCAACCGCATCAGAATATGGTCTGGGACCAAAGACAGCAATTCTATCTGTGCTTCCCATGAAATGGTAGTGTTTCCATAGACTGTCTGCAATATTAATAATTTGGTTATTAAAATAATTTCTCCAGCATTCTATGAGAGTAAAAGGATCAACAAAAGATAAATGAGTATTTCCTTCAAACCATGGCCCTTGGTGAGTATGGCCATTAATGAGAATGAGATGCTTTGAAGGCTGGACATTCATCCAGTTATCTCGTTCCCATTGTGGTAACGTACTCCAACATCTGATGGTAACAAAAGGAGTATTGAATTTTTTAACTGAATCTTGAATAATTTGTGGGAGTTGGCTTGCTTGAAAATGGCTTGTTAATCTCATGTATCTGACTAAACCATATTCAAACATTTGAGAAAGCCAGTAAGGGTCTCTGTCATATTCATCATCATCATCTGAAATATCAGCAATATATGAACCATCATCAAAATTTATCAGGAGGCCAGGAAATGGGTGTTGCTTTTCATATACTCTGAGACTACTTCCAAAGTGTTCTTCCCAATCAGCTTGGAGAAAAACATTATCATCTTCATCTAACTCATCTGGATCAGGAATAGTAGCAGTAACAAGTGTTTTGAAATATTTGAACCATAGATCAAAAGATCTAGACATAGCCTTGCTTTCTAGAATACGTAATTGTATATCTGTTGGCAAGTTGGCAACAGCACTTCTTAAAACTGATTGGGTCTTAAGGCTCAATCTAGCATAATCTGTGCCCATTATAGTCATTTTATCCTTTGAATGGATATCCTCTTTGCCAAAGAGTTGACTGAGGTAAAGATCATTTGTAATATTTAGATGGTTAACATGATGACTTCTAAAAGCCTCATTTTCTAGAAGGAAGTCATCTTCTGTAGCAAAGGTTTTTTTATAGTAGTGTGTGTAGACTTCATTTTGAGTAGTGAGGTTAACAAGGTGGATTTCAAGGGCTCAAAGTGTTTGTTGGAAAATCTCATGGTGTTTTTCGATAAAGGCAGATTGCAGGTTATCAAGAATGAGTTTAATAGAAGCTGGTAATTCTGAGTAGGTACCATTGTGGAATTGTAAATTTTTTGCTAAAACTTCTTGTAAAGCAATTATTATATCACCATTAGAGTATGTCACCTTTGCAGGGACATCTCTTTGAAGGGATATTGCTTCCTTGGATTTTACCCCAGAAGAAGCGCCTTCATGCATCATGAAAGGTCGTCCCATTGGGAGCCTTTTGGGTTGAGCATAGTCCTGTACAGGAGCTTTTCCCTTTGAAGCCATAATAATCCACTTACTAGTGGTATAGGTATAAATATTACTAGTATCCCACTTATTAGTGGTACTTATCCTCGCATCATCGTCCGATTCCTGCAAAAAAGTATTGAAAATGTGAGGACGATTGATAGTATTAGTTCGGTGAGTATTGTTTTTAGAATAAGAACTCATCATTATTTCTTGGACAAGAATATGCATGGGAGAATCTTTTTCATAAGTCAGATTGTCAATATCTATTTCAGAATACCTCCATAACCAAAATCCGAGGCATCTGTTTCAAAAATTTTGAAAGCACTAACGGTGGGAATACCAAGACAAGGCAATGTCCTAACATGAGATTTAATTTGTTTAACAAGGGAAGTATGAATATCAGACCAAGGAGGAGGATTACTCTTTAACCTATCAAATAGAGGTTTACATTGTTTTCTCATATCTTTGTAAAAATCAGCAACATAATTTAATGACCCAAGAAATCTTTGGAGTTGAGTTTTCTCAGTGATAACATCAGGAAACTTATCAGCAAACTGGATGGCCCTATCAATAGGACGAATCTGTCCTTCAGATATGTCAAAGCCAAGGAAACGGACTTTTGTTTGAAACAATTTGACCTTTTTAGCAGAGACAACCAGACCATTTCTTTTGATAGTATCTAAGAATGAATGCAAGTGTTTCCAATGTTCATCAATAGAACTAGAGTAGACAAGAACATCATCAATGTAAACAATGGTAAAATGACTGAATGAATTAAAAATATCATTCATAATGTTTTGAAACTCACTTGGGGCATTCTTAAGGCCAAAAGGCATAACATTCCACTCATAATGTCCAAAAGGAGTGGTAAAAGCAGTTTTGTACCTATCCTTTTCACTAATCTGGATTTGCCAGAACCCAAACTTCATGTCAAACTTGGAGAATATCACGGCTTCACTCAGCCTATGAACCAGGTCATTCTTATTGGGAATAGGATACCTAATCCATTCTAAAACCTTATTCAAAGGTTTGTAGTTAATTACTAATCGAGGAGTTCCTCTTTCAATCTCAGCATTTTTCTGAACATAAAAAGCAGAACAAGACCAAGGGGACTTGCTATTCCTAATCAATTTTTTCTCCAATAAATCATTAATTTCTTTTTTACAAAATTCAACAGTTTCAGCATTCATTTGAATAGGACGAGCTTTGGTGGGGATATTTTTCTCATTAAAATCTTTAACATAAGGCAAGTCAACAATATGTTTCTTTCTATGCCAAAAAGCATTAGGAACATCAGAACAAACATTATCAATCAACATTTTTTGAAAATTATCAATTTTTTATTGTAATAATTTATTAGAAATTTGTTCTGCAATTTTCTTGTATCTAACTTCTTGTTGAAGGAAGTTAAGATGTTTAACTTTAGCATGGATCAAGTTTAAAGCATCATCAATTTCAGTTTTTGAAGCAAATTTGAATTTTACTTTTTGTCCAAAAGGATCAGTAGTAATTCCATCATGTTCAACAAGAAAAGGATACAAAGCATTTATTAAAGGCAAACCAAGAATCACTTTATCAGTCATATTTTTGACAAGAACAGAAGGAATCTTGAAGCAAACATTATCATAGCAGACATGAGCATTATTCAATTCATATTTGATTTTCATTTGGGAACCATTAGCTGAAACTAATCTTTCGGTTGATTTTTCAAAATATTTTGAAGGGATCAATCCTTCTTGGATACAGTTCATATCCGCACCAGAATCAATCATGGCAATAACAGTGAAATGATAATCAGGAGAAACGACAATTTTAACTTTTGTAAACCATTTTGGAAGAAGTATTTTATTGACAAGAGCAAGTTGAGAATCAACGAAAACATCAGTAATACCTTTATCAGAAAGAAGAGCCTGTTGACTGGATTCATCTCCATCTTTGTGCCCATCATGTTTTTTATCAGTTTTACCAACTTTTAGCATTATCAGCTCTGGATTAATATTATTATTTTTATGTTTTAACTCACTTATCTCTTGCTTAATAATATTAATTTCATGCTGTAAATCATTAACAGTTAAATCGTTTGATTTTCCTTTATTTAGTTTTTTAAAAGGTTCTTTAAAGCCTAAAGTGGATTTATCATTTTCTTTACTTTTAGTCAGAGTTTTAACAAATTTAATATTTTTGCAGGGAATTATTTTTAACAAGTTTAAAGAAAAGTCATCCAGGATTTGAAATAGTTCTTTTTGATTTCTATTATCACTTTGTAACATGTGAAACTTGTTTTTAAACTTACCAAGTTGTTTATATTTTCCAGAAATTTTCTTTTTAACATGAAAATCATTAGGTTTATCAAAGTTGTTTTTGTATCTTTTATATTTTACATGACTATATATTTTGTGACTCTTATCATATTTCTTCCCTTTTTGTCTAATAGGAGGCAGACCATCTTTTTTACAAAAATTAGCTTTTTTAATCTGTAATTGATACGTTAATAATTTTTTATTATTACGCATACTAGCATTAGATTTTTTAATAGCATTAAAAATGTTATCATAAGTTAGGTTATCATAATTAAGAGAATCATTTGTACTTATTAACACCTGTTTTACCTTATGAGCAAAGATTGGAGGCAGACCGTCAATAAACCTTTCTTTCCAACAAGGCTTATGGCAATCTTGCTGAAGCATATCTCTGGAAACAAAAACATCTTGATACCATTTGTAACTATATCCAAAAACTCGAGGTGAAATATTAGAAGGAAGACCAACAAAATATTTAGGGATGGTATAAATCGGAGTATATAGGTTATCAATAGTACCGCAACCAATATGTTTAGTAAGAATAGGCAATCTTGTGGGATATAGATCCCGCCATTCATGAAGAGTGCTAGAAAAGCCATTAACAAATAAATCAGCAATATCAGGTTGATCAATGTTATAGTTATTTTGATGAGCAATACCAACTTCATACATATGACTTATGATTTTTTGTTCAGATAATCCAGCAATATTCCATTTGTAAAGTTTATCAATAGAAACAGAAGATTGTGGTTGAAAAACTCCTTTTTGAAACTGTGTATCGGGAGGAATAGATTTGGAATACCAATTTTGTGTAAAAGACATGGGTTCGGAATTTTCAACAAATCTTTTGATTTCTGGTAATTCATTATTTAAAATCTCTTTAGCAGGAATAGTGTCAGAATCAGTATGTTCATCAGGAACAATTTCCTTTTCATATTTTGAAATAGTGCTAGGTGTACTTCTAGAAGTACCTTCAATTTTAATTTTTAAATCAGAAAGCATTTTATCGACAACCTCAAGCATGTTAGGCGAAGAGGTCTTGAGCAAAACTTTTTCCTTTTGACTGGATAAATCAAATAAAGGTTTCTAAATTAAAACAGATTTTTCAGAAGCAGAGTTCTTAATGAAAGCAGTATTTTCAATATGGTCAGGTTGTTGGTCAATGACATGCAAGGATTCATTAGTAGAGTTGGATTGTTTAATAGGACTAGTAGTAGGAGTTCGATCATTAGAAATCTTAAAAGAAGATGTTTTAACAAAATTTGATTTTCTTATCATACTCAAATGTTGTTTTGAAACTTCATTATTTGGAACATAATAGTTTTCAAGAAACTCAAAAAATAAAATATGTTTTTTCAATTGTTTCATTTTTTCTAACCATTTACTCTTGACATGGTTTTTGTCAGACTAAGCAAAATTATTTTGGAAGTATTTTCGTTTAATTTGATTTTTTGAAAGCATAAATTCATCATACAAAGGAACCAAATTAACTTCAAAGTTTTCATTTGGAACAGTCAAAACTCTTAATTGGTTAGCATAGTTAAAATTATCAATGGGAGTAAAGTTGGGGTCAACAGATTTATCATTATCCCTTTCTTTAGTAGTTTTTCTATACAAACAAGAAGCATTAGAATAATAGTTAAAACAAGCATGATCATTCAAAGAAACATTAGATTTAGTACCATGTAAACAAATAAGAACAGTAGCACCACAACTCTCAACATTCTGATCTTCAACATTTACAATACCAAGAGGACAACCAGTCCTGGAGCTGATAGAAGAGTTAGATCTCCACAATCTATCCATACTATCCTAGTTTTAACACTTAATTATCATGTTTTTCTCACAACCGTTGCATTTCGTAACACATACCCTAACCAACCTTATACCTCTCATGCCCTACACGCCCTCTCTTGGCTCAAACGGGCCTTACAGTTCGGTTCTAGGAATTCACTTTATGACTAGGGTGGCGCCAACGACGGTAAGAAGGGGACACAACAACTGAGCACCAAAGTTTAGGGTAGACACAGACGGAGAGACAGAGAACACAACAACACTATCACCGGCCAGAAAAGAGTGGCTCTGATTCCATAAAGGGGGAAAAGACACGGCGTTGGAAGCGGAAGCACAGTTATACAATGATAATATAAAGGGGACACAACGCCGGTAAGAAGGGGACACAACAACAACACTTCCAACGCCGTGTCTCTTCCCCCTTTATGGTATCAGAGCCACTCTTTTCTGGCCGGTGATAGTGTTGTTGTGTTCTCTGTCTCTCCGTCTGTGTCTACCCGAAACTTTGGTGCTCAGTTGTTGTGTCCCCTTCTTACCGTCGTTGGCGCCACCCTAGTCGTAAAGTGAATTCCTAGAACCGAACTGTAAGGCCCGTTTGAGCCAAGAGAGGGCGTGTAGGGCATGAGAGGTATAAGGTTGGTTAGGGTATGTGTTACGAAATGCAACGGTTGTGAGAAAAACATGATAATTGAGTGTTAAAACTAGGATAGTATGGATAGATTGTGGAGATCCAACTCTTCTATCAGCTCCAGGACTGGTTGTCCTCTTGGTATTGTAAATGATGAAGATCACAATGTTGAGAGTTGTGGTGCTACTACTCTCATGTGTTTACATAATACTAAATCTAAAAATTTTAAAAAGAACATTCTTTCTATGGCTGATGTTTCTTTGAATGATCATGCTTGTTTTAACTATGATTCTAATGCTTCTTGTTTGTATAGAAAAACTACTAAAGAAAGGGATAATGATAAATCTGTTGACCCCAACTTTACTCCCATTAATAATTTTAACTATGTTAAACAATTAAGAGTTTTGACTGTTTCAAATGAAAACTTTGAAGTTGATTTGGTTCCTTTGTATAATGAATTTATGCTTTCAAAAAATCAAATTAAACGAAAATACTTCCAAGATAATTTTGCTCAGTCTGACAAAAACCATGTCAAGAGTAAATGGTTAGAAAAAATGAAACAATTGAAAAAAAATATTTTATTTTTTGATTTTCTTGAAAACTATTATGTTCCAAATAATGAAGTTTCAAAACAACATTTGAGTATGATAAGAAAATCAACATCTTCTTTCAAGATTTCTGATGACCAAACTCCTACTACTAGTCTTATTAAACAAACCAACTCTACTAATAAATCTTTGCATGTCATTGGCCAACAACCTGACCATAGTGAAAATACTGCTTTTATTAAAAATTCTGAAAAATCTGTTTTAATTGAGAAGTCTAACATGCTTGAAGTTGTTGATAAAATGCTTTCTGATTTAAAAATTAAAATTGAAAGTGCTTCTAGAAGTACACCATGCTCTATTTCAAAAAATGAAAAAGAAATTGTTTCTGATGAACATACTGATTTTGACACTCTTTCTTCTGTCCCTGCTAAAGAGATTTTAAATGATGAATTATCAGAAATCAAAAGATTTGTTGAAAATTCCGAACCCATGTCTTTTACACAAAATTGGTATCCCAAATCTATTCCTCCCGACACACAGTTTCAAAAAGGAGTTTTTCAACCACAATCTTCTGTTTCTATTGATAAACTTTACAAATGGAATATTGCTGGATTATCTGAACAAAAAATCATAAGTCATATGTCTGAAGTTGGTATTGCTCATCAAAATAACTATAACATTGATCAACCTGATATTGCTGATTTATTTGTTAATGGCTTTTCTAGCACTCTTCATGAATGGCGGGATCTATATCCCACAAGTTTGCCTATTTTTGCTAAACATATTGGTTGCGGTACTATTGATGACCTATATACTCCGATTTATACCATCCCTAAATATTTTGTTGATCTTCCTTCTAATATTTCACCTCGAGTTTTTGGATATAGTTACAAATGGTATCAGGATGTTTTTGTTTCCAGGGATATGCTTCAGCAAGATTGCCATAAGCCTTGTTGGAAAGAAAGGTTTATTGACGGTCTGCCTCCAATCTTTGCTCATAAGGTAAAACAGGTGTTAATAAGTACAAATGATTCTCTTAATTATGATAACGTAGCTTATGATAACATTTTTAATGCTATTAAAAAATCTAATGCTAGTATGCGTAATAATAAAAAATTATTAACGTATCAATTACAGATTAAAAAAGCTAATTTTTGTAAGAAAGATGGTCTGCCTCCTATTAGACAAAAAGGGAAGAAATATGATAAGAGTCACAAAATATATAGTCATGTAAAATATAAAAGATACAAAAACAACTTTGATAAACCTAATAATTTTCATGTTAAGAAGAAAAATATTTCTGGAAATTATAAACAACTTGGTAAGTTTAAAAATAAGTTTCACATGTTACAAAGTGATAATAGAAATCAAAAAGAACTATTTCAAATCCTTGATGATTTTTCTTTAAACTTGTTAAATATGTTAAAAATAATTCCCTGCAAAAATATTAAATTTGTTAAAACTCTGACTAAAAGTACAAAAAATGATAAATCCACTTTAGGCCTTAAAGAACCTTTTAAAAGACTAAATAAAGGAAAATTAAACGATTTAACTGTTAATGATTTACAGCATGAAATTAATATTATTAAGCAAGAGATAAATGAGTTAAAACATAAAAATAAGAATATTAATCCAGAGCTGATAATGCTGAAAGTTGGTAAAACTGATAAAAAACATGATGAGCACAAAGATGGAGATGAATCCAGTCAACAGGCTCTTCTTTCTGATAAAGGTATTACTGATGTTTTCATTGATTCTCAACTTGCTCTTGTCAATAAAATACTTCTTCCAAAATGGTTTACAAAAGTTAAAATTGTCGTTTCTCCTGATTATCATTTCACTGTTATTGCCATGATTGATTCTGGTGCAGATATGAACTGTATCCAAGAAGGATTGATCCCTTCAAAATATTTTGAAAAATCAAATGAAAAATTGGTTTCAGCTAATGGTTCCCAAATGAAAATCAAATATGAATTGAATAATGCTCATGTCTGCCATGATAATGTTTGCTTCAAGATTCCTTCTGTTCTTGTCAAAAATATGACTGATAAAGTGATTCTTGGTTTGCCTTTTATAAATGCTTTGTATCCTTTTCTTGTTGAACATGATGGAATTACTACTGATCCTTTTGGACAAAAAGTAAAATTCAAATTTGCTCCAAAAACTGAGATTGATGATGCTTTAAACTTGATTCATGCTAAAGTTAAACATCTTAACTTCCTTCAACAAGAAGTTAGATACAAGAAAATTGCTGAACAAATTTCTAATAAATTATTACAATCGAAAAATGATAATTTTCAAAAAATGATGATTGATAATGTTTGTTCTGATATTCCCAATGCTTTTTGGCATAGAAAGAAACATATTGTTGACTTGCCTTATGTTAAAGATTTTAATGAGAAAAATATCCCCACCAAAGCTCGTCCTATTCAAATGAATGCTGAAACTGTTGAATTTTGTAAAAAAGAAATTAATGATTTATTGGAGAAAAAATTGATTAGGAATAGCAAGTCCCCTTGGTCTTGTTCTGCTTTTTATGTTCAAAAAAATGCTGAGATTGAAAGAGGAACTCCTCGATTAGTAATTAACTACAAACCTTTGAATAAGGTTTTAGAATGGATTAGGTATCCTATTCCCAATAAGAATGACCTGGTTCATAGGCTGAGTGAAGCTGTAGTATTCTCCAAGTTTGACATGAAGTCTGGGTTCTGGCAAATCCAGATTAGTGAAAAGGATAGGTACAAAACTGCTTTTACCACTCCTTTTGGACATTATGAGTGGAATGTTATGCCTTTTGGCCTTAAGAATGCCCCAAGTGAGTTCCAAAACATTATGAATGATATTTTTAATTCATTCAGTCATTTTACCATTGTTTACATTGATGATGTTCTTGTCTACTCTAGTTCTATTGATGAACATTGGAAACACTTGCATTCATTCTTAGATACTATCAAAAGAAATGGTCTGGTTGTCTCTGCTAAAAAGGTCAAATTTTTTCAAACAAAAGTCCGTTTCCTTGGCTTTGACATATCTGAAGGACAGATTCGTCCTATTGATAGGGCCATCCAGTTTGCTGATAAGTTTCCTGATGTTATCACTGAGAAAACTCAACTCCAAAGATTTCTTGGGTCATTAAATTATGTTGCTGATTTTTACAAAGATATGAGAAAACAATGTAAACCTCTATTTGATAGGTTAAAGAGTAATCCTCCTCCTTGGTCTGATATTCATACTTCCCTTGTTAAACAAATTAAATCTCACGTTAGGACATTGCCTTGTCTTGGTATTCCCATCGTTAGTGATTTCAAAATTGTTGAAACAGATGCCTCGGATTTTGGTTATGGAGGTATTCTGAAACAAAGAGTTTCCCCAGAGTCTCCTAAGCAAATTGTCCGTTTCTATTCCGGTATTTGGAATAATGCACAGTTAAACTATAGTACTATTAAAAAAGAAATTTTATCTATAGTTCTATGTATTTCAAAATTTCAAAGTGATTTATTAAACCAAAAATTTTTGCTACGAATTGATTGCAAAAGTGCCAAATATGTTATTGAAAAAGATGTTGAAAATATTGCTTCAAAACATATTTTTGCTAGATGGCAAGCTATTTTGAGCGTTTTTGATTTTGATATTGAATATATTAAAGGATCCCAAAATGCCATCCCTGATTTCCTTACCCGTGAATTTCTACAGTGTCATAATGGCAAGTAGAAGGTCAAGTGACAACAAGACGCCTGACAGTAATAATCAAATTGATAAAGTTGAGCCTGCTTCCCCTATAAACACTGTTAATCGTTTCACCACTTTAGGGACTATTCCCAAACCCAATTATTCTTCTGTTTTAGGTACTACATATGATCCCTATGCTCTAACCCATAGTCACCGACCTGTTCAAACTGCTTTCCCTAGAAACCCCAATGCTTCCCAGTATGTTAAAAAATGTTATGTTCAAAACCTGTTTTCTGTCGAGCCAAATAGGGCCTCCATCACTAATCCTTTTAGACTTGCTACCAGCTACTTTCCTCCACAATTTCATTGGATCCCTGAGCACAATCAAAAGACTGTGCGATATTATTCTACAATATTGCAACATGAAAATTCAATTATTATCAAGCCCATTAAAGACAAGACTAATGGGGAAAAAATTATTTATCACAGTGTTTCCTTAAAACACATTATTTCCGAAGAAATGTGGGGCCTCTGTCCTACCGCTACGAGATCATTGCCAAATTGCCCTATTCCCTACTCTTACCATGATTATATTACAGCCTGGTTCAGATTCATGCTTCACCAAAATGAAACCATGTCCCACTCATGGTTTGTCAATTTTCACAAAGACTTTGACTCTGTTTTCCCACTCTGGTTCATCCGATGGTGGACTCAGTTTGGTTCTGCTGTTGAAATATTTCCTGCACAATTGACAGACTGTTTCAGAAATTTCTCATTAAGGCTCAAACCTGACACTCATGGAGCCAAATTTCCCCCTCTACTACATTTTATTAAAAAATATAAGATTCCTTAGATTCTAAAATGGCAATATGCCAAAGAAGATGATGTTCTAGCAAGATGTTGGTATGTTAAATGGTGGGATAGGTTTTCTCACACTGATTCTATTATTAACAATGTCGAAAGGGACTTCCTTGCTTCACATGTTTCCCCATTAAAGATTACTACTCCAGTGCAAACAGCTGCAACTGACGCACCTGCTTCCTCATCAACAAAAAATGTTGCACCTTCCACTAAATCCAAAAAGAAAAGTTCTCCTTTAGATGCAATCCGCAATGATCCTGAAGCTTTGTATGCATTGCTATCTAAAATGGTTAAGGATGATGAAGCTCCTAATTCAGATGCTACCAATTCAGATGATGAAAAGACCTCTCAGGTCTCTGTGTCAAAAGACCCCTACTACCAAACCTATCCTTATCCACAAGATTGGTTTGGACATGATGAAGAAAATCTTGAGGACTAGAAATTAATATTTGGCTGGCCTACACAAGGGCCAAAATACTTCAAACAGAATTATTTCAAGACATCTACTCTCATTTGCCCGTTTCGCACTCCAGTCAAAAATTCCAATGAGTGCTATCACTTCAATCATGCTCCAAAATTCAAAATACTAGTGCTGGATATCTTGCTTCTGACAAAGGATATTTTGGAGTCTTTCCAAAAAGAAAGGGGAGGATTCTCCATAATATTCCCTATGCTTTGGTCATCATTCCCTACACTATATTCCCTATGCTTTGGTCATCATTTCCTACACTTTGCCATGCTTCCTCTGACACCATCTACTACTAAGACAAGAATTTTGGGTTCTACAACTGATTCCCCACGTTTTGGGGCAAAAAAGGAAATTCACTATTCACTGTTACTATTCATCTGTCACTATTCACTGTCACTATTCACTGTTACTGTTCACTCCGAAATTTTGCCTATTTAAGGGGGGCTGTCCCTTATATTTGAAGCAAGTGTTTTAAGTGCTTAGTTTAGGACTTCTTCCTTAGAGAGAGTTTTCCCTTGAGAGCCTTTCTTTGTGAGAATATCCTTGCTTACTACAAACTTCCTACCTTCTCTATAAAGCTTGTAATTCCTAAAGCCTTGTAACTATTTCCAACTTGTAATCACTACTACTGTAAGTGTTCAATTTTACTTTCAATAACAAGTAATTTCAGTTTTATGTTCATTACTTGCATTATCTCACTTGTTGCTACCGCCACCTTGGACGGATTTCCGCCATCCCGGACGGTTCTAAATTTCTTTTGTTTACTTTAAATATACAAGCTATACCCCTACTTGGCTGGCTCTGCCGCCTACTTGGCTGGTCTTATAACTTTGCATTTACTTTCATTACTTTTACTTGCATTATTTTGAAGTTATATTATCACTGTATAACTGTGCTTCCGCTTCCAACGCCGTGTCTCTTCCCCCTCTATGAGCTTTGCATTTACTTTCATTACTTTTACTTGCATTATTTTGAAGTTATATTATCACTGTATAACTGTGCTTCCGCTTCCAACGCCGTGTCTCTTCCCCCTTTATGGTATCAGAGCCACTCTTTTCTGGCCGGTGATAGTGTTGTTGTGTTCTCTGTCTCTCCGTCTGTGTTCTCTGTCTCTCCGTCTGTGTCTTTCCCCCTTTATATTATCACTGTATAACTGTGCTTCCGCTTCCAATGCCGTGTCTCTTCCCTTTATGGTATCAGAGCCACTCTTTTCTGGCCAGCGATAGTGTTGTTGTGTTCTCTGTCTCTCCGTCTGTGTCTACCCGAAACTTTGGTGCTCAGTTGTTGTGTCCCCTTCTTACCGTTGTTGGCGCCACCCTAGTCGTAAAGTGAATTCCTAGAACCGAACTGTAAGGCCCGTTTGAGCCAAGAGAGGGCGTGTAGGGCATGAGAGGTATAAGGTTGGTTAGGGTATGTGTTACGAAATGCAACGGTTGTGAGAAAAACATGATAATTGAGTGTTAAAACTAGGATAGTATGGATAGATTGTGGAGATCTAACTCTTCTATCAGCTCCAGGACTGGTTGTCCTCTTGGTATTGTAAATGTTGAAGATCACAATGTTGAGAGTTGTGGTGCTACTGTTCTTATGTGTTTACATGGTACTAAATCTAATGTTTCTTTGAATGATCATGCTTGTTTTAACTATTATTCTAATGCTTCTTTTTTGTATAGAAAAACTACTAAAGAAAGGGATAATGATAAATCTGTTGACCCCAACTTTACTCCCATTGATAATTTTAACTATGCTAACCAATTAAGAGTTTTGACTGTTCCAAATGAAAACTTTGAAGTTAATTTGGTTCCTTTGTATGATGAATTTATGCTTTCAAAAAATCAAATTAAACGAAAATACTTCCAAAATAATTTTGCTCAGTCTGACAAAAACCATGTCAAGAGTAAATGGTTAGAAAAAATGAAACAATTGAAAAAACATATTTTATTTTTTGATTTTCTTGAAAACTATTATGTTCCAAATAATGAAGTTTCAAAACAACATTTGAGTATGATAAGAAAATTAAATTTTGTTAAAACATCTTCTTTCAAGATTTCTGATGATCGAACTCCTACTACTAGTCTTATTGAACAACCCAACTCTACTAATGAATCTTTGCATGTCATTGGCCAACAACCTGACCATAGTAAAAATACTGCTTTTATTAAAAATTCTGAAAAATCTGTTTTAATTGAGAAGTCTAACATGCTTGAAGTTGTTGACAAAATGCTTTCTGATTTAAAAATTAAACTTGAAGGTACTCCTAGAAATACACCTTGCACTATTTCAAAAAATGAAAAAGAAATTATTTCTGATGAACATACTGATTCTGACACTATTTCTTCTGTTCCTGCTAAAGAGATTTTAAATGATGAATTACCAGAAACCAAAAGATTTGTTGAAAATTCCAAACCCATGTCTTTTACACAAAATGGGTATTCCAGATCTATTCCTCCTAATATACAGTTTCAAGAAAGAGTTTTTCAACCACAATTTTCTGTTACTATTGATGAGCTTTACATATGGAATATTGCTGGATTATCTGAACAAAAAATCATAAGTCATATGTCTGAAGTTGGTATTGCTCATCAAAATAACTATGACATTGATCAACCTGATATTGTTGATTTACTTGTTAATGATTTTTCCAGCACTCTTCATAAATTGCCTATTTTTGCTAAACATATTGGTTGCAGTACTCTTGGTTGCGGTACTATTGATGACCTAAATACTCCGATCTATACCATTCCTAAATATTTTATTAGTATTCCTTCTAATATTTCACCTCAAGTTTCTGGATTGTTGAATATTTTAAGAAGTTCTACTATTAATGGTTACAAATGGTATCAAGATGTTTTTGTTTCCAGGGATATGCTTCAGCAAGATTGCCATAAGCCTTGTTGGAAAGAAAGGTTTATTGACGGTTTGCCTCCAATCTTTGCTCCTAAGGTAAAACAAGTGCTAATAACTGCAAATGATTCTTTTAATTATGATAACTCAACCTATGATAACATTTTTAATACTATTAAAAATTTTGATGCTAGTATGAATAATAATAAAAAACTATTAATGCATCAATTACAGATTAAGAAAAAAGCTAATTTTTGTAAACAAAATGGTCTGCCTCCTATTACACAAAAAGGGAAGAAATATGATAAGAATCACAAAATATATAGTCATAACAAATATAAAAGATACAAAAACAACTTTGTTAAACCAAATGATTTTTATGTTAAAAAGAAAAATGTTTCTGGAAAATATAAACAACTTGGTAAGTTTAAAAATAAGTGTAACATGTTAAAAATTATTAATAAAGATAAAAAAGAACTTAAAATCCTTGAATCAAATAATTCGTCTAAAAATGATTTTTCTTCTTTAAATTGGTTAAATCTGTTAAAAATAATTCCCTGCAAAAATATTAAATTTGTTAAAACTCTGACTAAAAGTAAAGAAAATAAAAAATCAACTTTAAGCTTTAAAGAACCTTTTGAAAGACTAAATAAAGAAAAATCCAAAGATTTCACTGTTAATGATTTACAGCATGAAATTAATATTATTAAGCAAGAGATAAGCGAGTTAAAACATAAAAATAAGAATATTAATCCAGAGCTGATAATGCTAAAAGTTGGTAAAACTGATAAAAAACATGATGAGCACAAAGATGGAGATGAATCCAGTCAACAGGCTCTTCTTTCTGATGAAGGTATTACTGATGTTTTCATTGATTCTCAACTTGCTCTTGTCAATAAAATACTTCTTCCAAAATGGTTTACAAAAGTTAAAATTGTCGTTTCTCCTGATTATCATTTCACTGTTATTGCCATGATTGATTCTGGTGCGGATATGAACTATATCCAAGAAGGATTGATCCCTTCAAAATATTTTGAAAAATCAACCGAAAGATTGGTTTCAGCCAATGGTTCTCAAATGAAAATCAAATATGAATTGAATAATGCTCATGTCTGCCATGATAATGTTTGCTTCAAAATTCCTTCTGTTCTTGTCAAAAATATGACCGATAAAGTGATTCTTGGTTTGCCTTTTATAAATGCTTTGTATCCTTTTCTTGTTGAACATGATGGAATTACTACTGATCCTTTTGGACAAAAAGTAAAATTCAAATTTGCTTCAAAAACTGAAATTGATGATGCTTTAAACTTGATCCATGCTAAAGTTAAACATCTTAACTTCCTTCAACAAGAAGTTAGATACAAGAAAATTGCTGAACAAATTTCTAATAAATTATTCCAATCAAAAATTGATAATTTTCAAAAAATGTTGATTGATAATGTTTGTTCTGATGTTCCTAATGCTTTTTGGCATAGAAAGAAACATATTGTTGACTTGCCTTATGTTAAAGATTTTAATGAGAAAAATATCCCCACCAAAGCTCGTCCTATTCAGATGAATGCTGAAACTGTTGAATTTTGTAAAAAATAAATTAATGATTTATTGGAGAAAAAATTGATTAGGAATAGCAAGTCCCCTTGGTCTTGTTCTGCTTTTTATGTTCAGAAAAATGCTGAGATTGAAAGAGGAACTCCTCGATTAGTAATTAACTACAAACCTTTGAATAAGGTTTTAGAATGGATTAGGTATCCTATTCCCAATAAGAATGACCTGGTTCATAGGCTGAGTGAAGCCGTGATATTCTCCAAGTTTGACATGAAGTCTGGGTTCTGGCAAATCCAGATTAGTGAAAAGGATAGGTACAAAACTGCTTTTACCACTCCTTTTGGACATTATGAGTGGAATGTTATGCCTTTTGGCCTTAAGAATGCCCCAAGTGAGTTTCAAAACATTATGAATGATATTTTTAATTCATTCAGTCATTTTACCATTGTTTACATTGATGATGTTCTTGTCTACTCTAGTTCTATTGATGAACATTGGAAACACTTGCATTCATTCTTAGATACTATCAAAAGAAATGGTCTGGTTGTCTCTGCTAAAAAGGTCAAATTGTTTCAAACAAAAGTCCGTTTCCTTGGCTTTGACATATCTGAAGGACAGATTCGTCCTATTGATAGGGCCATCCAGTTTGCTGATAAGTTTCCTGATGTTATCACTGAGAAAACTCAACTCCAAAGATTTCTTGGGTCATTAAATTATGTTGCTGATTTTTACAAAGATATGAGAAAACAATGTAAACCTCTATTTGATAGGTTAAAGAGTAATCCTCCTCCTTGGTCTGATATTCATACTTCCCTTGTTAAACAAATTAAATCTCATGTTAGGACATTGCCTTGTCTTGGTATTCCCACCGTTAGTGCTTTCAAAATTGTTGAAACAGATGCCTCGGATTTTGGTTATGGAGGTATTCTGAAACAAAGAGTTTCCCCAGAGTCTCCTGAGCAAATTGTCCGTTTCTATTCTGGTATTTGGAATAATGCACAGTTAAACTACAGTACTATTAAAAAAGAAATTTTATCTATAGTTCTATGTATTTCAAAATTTCAAAGTGATTTATTAAACCAAAAATTTTTGCTACGAATTGATTGCAAAAGTGCTAAATATGTTATTGAAAAAGATGTTGAAAATATTGCTTCAAAACATATTTTTGCTAGATGGCAAGCTATTTTGAGCGTTTTTGATTTTGATATTGAATATATTAAAGGATCCCAAAATGCCATCCCTGATTTCCTTACCCGTGAATTTCTGCAGTGTCATAATGGCAAGTAGAAGGTCAAGTGACAACAAGACGCCTGACAGTAATAATCAAATTGATAAAGTTGAGCCCGCTTCCCCTATAAACACTGTTAATCGTTTCACCACTTTAGGGACTATTCTCAAACCCAATTATTCTTCTGTTTTAGCTACTACATATGATCCCTATGCTCTAACCCATAGTCACCGACCTGTTCAAACTGCTTTCCCTAGAAACCCCAATGCTTCCTAGTATGTTAAAAAACGTTATGTTCAAAACCTGTTTTCTGTCGAGCCAAATAGGGCCTCCATCACTAATCCTTTTAGACTTGCTACCAGCTACTTTCCTCCACTATTTCATTGGATCCCTGAGCACAATCAAAAGACTGTGCGATATTATTCTACAATATTGCAACATGAAAATTCAATTATTATCAAGCCCATTAAAGACAAGACTAATGGGGAAAAAATTATTTATCACAGTGTTTCCTTAAAACACATTATTTCCGAAGAAATGTGGGGCCCCTGTCCTACCACTACGAGATCATTGCCAAATTGCCCTATTCCCTACTCTTACCATGATTATATTACAGCCTGGTTCAGATTCATGCTTCACCAAAATGAAACCATGTCCCACTCATGGTTTGTCAATTTTCACAAAGACTTTGACTCTGTTTTCCCACTCTGGTTCATCCGATGGTGGACTCAGTTTGGTTCTGCTGTTGAAATATTTCCTGCACAATTGACAGACTGTTTCAGAAATTTCTCATTAAGGCTCAAACCTGACACTCATGGAGCCAAATTTCCCCCTCTACTACATTTTATTAAAAAATATAAGATTCCTTGGATTCTAAAATGGCAATATGCCAAAGAAGATGATGTTCTAGCAAGATGTTGGTATATTAAATGATGGGATAGGTTTTCTCACACTGATTCTATTATTAACAATGTCGAAAGGGACTTCCTTGCTTCACATGTTTCCCCATTAAAGATTACTACTCCAATGCAAACAGCTGCAACTGACGCACCTGCTTCCTCATCAACAAAAAATGTTGCACCTTCCACTAAATCCAAAAAGAAAAGTTCTCCTTTAGATGCAATCCGCAATGATCCTGAAGCTTTGTATGCATTGCTATCTAAAATGGTTAAGGATGATGAAGCTCCTAGTTCAGATGCTACCAATTCAGATGATGAAAAGACCTCTCAGGTCTCTGTGTCAAAAGACCCCTACTACCAAACCTATCCTTATCCACAAGATTGGTTTGGACATGATGAAGAAAATCCTGAGGACTAGAAATTAATATTTGGCTGGCCTACACAAGGGCCAAAATACTTCAAATAGAATTATTTCAAGACATCTACTCTCATTTGCCCGTTTCGCACTCCAGTCAAAAATTCCAATGAGTGCTATCACTTCAAGCATGCTCCAAAATTCAAAATACTAGTGCTATCATCTGTCACTATTCACTGTCACTATTCACTGTTACTATTCACTGTTACTGTTCACTCCGAAATTTTGCCTATTTAAGGGGGGCTGTCCCTTATATTTGAAGCAAGTGTTTTAAGTGCTTAGTTCAGGACTTCTTCCTTAGAGAGAGTTTTCCCTTGAGAGCCTTTCTTTGTGAGAATATCCTTGCTTACTACAAACTTCCTACCTTTTCTACAAAGCTTGTAACTCCTAAGCCTTGTAACTATTTCCAACTTGTAACCACTACTACTGTAAGTGTTCAATTTTACTTTCAATAACAAGTAATTTCAGTTTTATGTTCATTACTTGCATTATACTATTTGTTGCTACCGCCACCTTGGACGGATTACCGCCATCACGGACGGTTCTATAATTCTTTCTTTTCTTTAACTATTTAAGCTATACCCCCTACTTGGCTGGCTCTGCCGCCTACCTGGCTGGTCTTATAGCTTTGCTTTTACTTACATTACTTTTACTTGCATTATTTTCAAGCTATATTATCACTGTATAACTGTGCTTCCGCTTCCAACGCCGTGTCTCTTCCCCCTTTATTTTATATATATATATATATATATATATATATATATATATATATATATATATATATATATATATATATATAAAGTTATTTAATGGTATGATGAAAGTCTAATACCATAATTAAATCACTATATGGAAATATATATTTATGGCAAAATATAAAAGAAAGATTTGAATAGACAAATCATGGGCCATTACTATTAGTGAACATATATATTTATGGCAAAATATAGAAGAGATAGCCAAATAGACAATTGTGGATACTCAAAAAAGTCAAAAAGACAATGTGTAAATCAATTGGATAGTGAAATAAAAATGGTAAGTGGTCAATTAATTGTCTACCAATATTAAAGTTACAATACTATACATGGATACCCGATTTTTTTTTTTTTTTTTTTTTTTTGAGGGAAAACAAGCGTACATGGTTGATATAGTTTTCCTCCTAAAAGAAATTATTAAAAAAAAAAAAAAAAAACTCCGTATGTGTTAGCACAATAAAAACATGACTCTTTGAGTTTTATATATATATATATCCCATTTTTCATTTGTTATTTTCCCCTTTCTAATATGCTTCCTCAATCTCTTAATTTTCTTCTACTTTTGGATTTCTCTATGTTCTTTATATCTCCACTAAGGCTACCGTGGGTTGCTACTTGAAAAATTATAAAGCCAATATCAGTTTCTCACATTGGCAATAGCCTTGTGTTCAATATCTAATTGTTCTTTGTCCATTGCGAAGGTAAGTTTTCATGAACCAAGAATAAGGAAAAGTTGTGTGTTACTTCAGTCATTTGTATTCCTAATTTTGTAACTATTCAATGAATTTAATATTATTCTCAATTTTGTAGTTATTCTCAATTTTATAGTTATAACTATAATATTTTTTTAACGCGGCCTAAAACCCCTTTTTTTAGTGTAATCATGCTACTTTGAAACTGAAATTGAAGGTTAGCAATAGTGTGATAAATAAATAAATGAAACTCAAAAAGGGGGGGAAAAACAAAATAGGTAACATGGTTAAAATTTCAAGTGAAATTACATTTGCTTTTAGTTTTTTTTTTTTTTTTTTGAAACACATATTCTTTTAGTTGAATATATATAAAAACAATATTATAGAAATGACTAATGACATTGCTCTCTATTTTTTCAGTATTATGAAGGAAGCTGAAGCAAAGAAGTTAAGACAGTTTGATTGAGATTGATTGATGTAGACTTTTTCTTTCAAGTTTGAATATATCACTTCATGATACATGTAATTAACTTTCTAATCTCAATATATGTAGCTTTGCAATTGTTCTATTTGTGATGACTATCACCTTAGATATCCTTTGTTCATGGCTCTTTGTTTGGATTTATTGTAAATAACTTAAATAAAATTTGCTATAGTCTAAAACCACTATTCGTCATTTCTAGCACTTATTATATCCATACTAGAAGTGCATCCCAAAAGGTTTTGTTTAGGTCTTTGTATTTCTTATTTGTCTATGACTCTATATATTAATTGGTGTAGGGATTACTTTGGTCAAGAATGAGTTGCGGACAACTGAGGATCTTTTAATTTACAAAAAATTATTGGGTTTGGTTTTTCATTTTTTCATTCTTAATCAAATTGGAACTTGCCACATGAAATTATTAGTCCATATGACCCTAAATTTATTGAGGATTTTACTACATGTTAATTTTTTATGCTTCAATATTGGGACGTGTTGCACGATTTTGTTCATCGTCCAGTTTGTGATCCAACTTTTATAATCTCTATATCTATATATATAATAATAGATAAACCTAAAAGAAAATCCAATTAGGTTTCAAATTAGAATTAAATTAGAGTATAATTTTACGGCATTTGTCCCATCTAATCTAAGTTTTTAAATTTTTGTGCCAAGTAAGTTAATTCAATGTAAAAATTGGATTTCAATTAGAGTTTAATTTTTTTAATTTTTTGTGTCGAATGATTTAATTTAGTGTAAAAAACGAGGAGTCCAATATAAGTAAACCATAAAAAAAAATTAAAAAAAAAAATATTGAATGATTTTATATTTATGAGCATTTTGTATATAACTAAAAACAATTCAAGTTTATAAGTTATATATATATATATATATATATATATATATATATATATATATATATATATATATATATATATATATATATATATATTAATAGCCAAAGTTAAGAGAAAATCCAATTAAATTCTAAACTAGAGTTTAATTTTGCGCCACATGTCTCATCTAATTTTTAAATTTGTGTGTCAAGTGAATTATTAGGTGTAAAAATTAAAGAGTCTAAATTCAATTAGATTCTAAATTGAATTTTAATTGGATTTCAATTTTGCACATGTGTTCCATCTAATTTTTTAATTTTAATGGCAAGTAAATTATTGAATGCAAAAACAGAAGAGTCTAGATCTAATTAGATTCTAAATTATATATATGTAATTGCGATTGATTTTAAATGTATCCGTGCGTATGCACGTGGTTATATACTAGTATATGTAATAGATAAATACTGAGATATTATCAATTCACAACAACCATGAATTGATTTGTACAATTTTCAACATTAAATAGTTTATAATTGAGATTAAACTAGAAGCTTAAATTAATGGGACATTATATATAAATATGTTTTTTTGTTAATGACTAATATATGATATTACTATTTTTTTTTATCATTACTTATTGTTGATACCCATTTTCTCGACACATTTTCTACAAGTCTGACTTCATTGTGGGCTCAATTCATGTATTATACTTTATTTTATTCTTTTACGCACAGCCCAAGCCCATGTGACTTATTGGGGAAAGTGAGGAAATGTGGTTTGGAGGGTATGGGTTGGTTCCTTTCAGACCTTTTGCATGAGCCCAACACGTGCTACCAAGTGGGCAAGGGACTCTGGTAGCACCTTAGGCTGATGGGGGAGGTCTTGTACCTAAAATTTCCACCTCAAAAGAGCTTTTATGCTCTGGATGATTGTGCCCCTAATTTTTAGCCCAGCTCCATTTTCTACACCAAAACACAGCTAACTCTAAGAAGAAGGTTGAACAGCCTAGCCCACTTGGCCACCCAAATGTAGTTTTTCAAGGCCTGCAAAGACCAGAGACAGTAGCCATGAAGAGGAAAAAACTTTGTTTCCAAAATCATGTAAAAAGCAACCAAACATTTCCCTAAGCATAAAACATAATACACCAAGTCATAGAAATAGCATCTGAAAGGTCCAAGGCCTTCCTCCCAACGAAAAGACTGGTCACAAGCATCCCCTAAAGCTTAATATAAATAATCATCACCAGCCCATAAGGGAGGGAGGACGTTTTACCTAGAGACCTGAAATTTCAGAGCAAAAGCCTATTCAGCCAGTCAACAATCTCACAATTCCGAACCTTAGGGGTGGAAATATAGGTACAGGAGAACCTTCTCTCTCTTCCTCACAGCCTCTCTCAATTTCCTCTTCTCGGTGACTGTGGGTTGAAATTTCAGACCTGTTGAACCACGTTTTCCCCATAAAACTGAAACTTGAGAGCAAAAACCCACCGAGCCAGGAAACGTTCTCATAATTCTGAACTTTAGGGGTGGAAATATGGGTACAGTGGAACCTTCCCTCTCTTCCTCACAACCTCTCTTATTTTCCTCTTCTTGGTGACTATGGGTCGAAGTTTCAGACCTGTTATGTTTTTATACTTGTTCTACACTTTTATTACCAACATTTTGATTCTCTCTTGTCAAAGCTAGGGGTGTGCATGGGTTAGGTTGAGGTTTTTTGACCCAACCCACCATGGTGGGTCAAAAACAATTCAACCCAACCCAATCCATCACATAGATCCAACCCAACCCACATGGGTTGAGTTGGGTTGGGTTGGGTTGAACCCATGGGTTGGACAATTTTTTTTTTATTACTATTATTATTAAATTGAGCAGAAAAATATATATCACACTTGCCACCTAAATTGATAAACAAAATATACATTAATACATAAACTAATATTCCAACTTAGTTGTAAACAAAATATGTTTAAGTATCCAATTGAGTTGATAAACAAAATATAACTTTTTGTTTAGGAATTGATGTTATTGCTTCTCCTTCCCACAGACGGCATCAACTGATGATGCTGAAAATCACCAGTAAGCTACATAGTCTTCACATGCTCTAGACAAAACTTGTGCAACAAAGAAGAAGAAAACCTTATAAAAGTACCAGTGTGGTACCGGCCAAATACCCTCCGAAGGTTAAGTCAGAGAATGTTCAAAGATTCGTTCTTTTCCTATAATGAATGGAAATTTTTTAATGGGTTCTCAGTTCTGAGAGCAACCGTGAAGCCCCTAAGAATTTTATAAAGAATATAAATTAGGTTTTTTATAACCTCATTTACAACCTCATTGTAGTTGGTTGCAAACTTGATTTAAATTATTTTATTACTCTTTGGACCCATTTCTCTTTTCCCTGATTCTCTTATCTCATATCTCAACCTCCCTCTCTCTCTCTCTCTCTCTCTCTCTCTCTCTCTCTCTCTCTCTCTCTATTTTGTTTTCTCTCCTTTCTCTATCTCGGTCCATCTTTCTCAAATTAGTGTGAAAGGCGTGGAGCAGTGGGGATCAATGTGGAGAGTGTGGTGGTGCCAACGGTGGGTGGGTTTAATGGGTCATGATGGTGGTGGATGTGCTAATTGTGGTGATTTCTATGATGGGTGGGTTTGTTGTGAAGGAGTGTCTTGGTGATGGTGGTGCCGATGGTGGGTGGGTTTGATGGGCATGGTTTTGGTGGTTTCTTGTGATACTCGGCGGTGGTTGATCATGGTTTGGGTTGGCAAGTTTTGGTTGATTTTGTGGGTTTTGTGGTTTGTTGTGATGTTTGGCGATGTTGTGGTGGTGGTTCGGTGGGTTTGGTATAGGGTTGTTGGCTGGTTCTCAGTGGTTTGCCGTGTGAATGGTGATGGATCTCGGTGTTTTACTGAGTCTATGGGTTGTGGGTGATGTTGGCGGGTAGCCGTGGGGAATAGTTGTTGGGTAGAATAGAGAGATGGGAGAGAAGAGAGAAAAATAGATTTTTTTTTTTAAATTATTTGATTGTATAATTTATATTATTTTATTGTGATATATGTAAAAATAGAAACTAGGATGTTTTAGTGAGTTATAAAATAAGATAGTAAAATAGATAAAATAGTGTTTGAGGATGTAAAATATGTGTTTTTTAACATCCCCCATTGCTAGTTCTTTTATAGATCACCTAATAGTCTCAACCTAAAAAAGAAAGAAAACAAAACTCATTATACAACTTGATAATTTGTACTAGCCAAAAAAATAAAATGAGCTCCCTTTAGGAAAGCCAAAAACAATTAACAATTAATTTTTTCTTCTTTCTTGTGAATAACATGGTACAATGATATGACAACAAAATAATGGTAAAATAGTTGCTACATTCCATCAAGTATTGTGTGTAATAAGCCAAACATGTAATGATCAACTGCCAGACTTTTTCATGGTTGGAAAAGTAAGAAGGGTAAGTCGACAGAGCTTTTGTATTCTACATGCTAGAAACCCAGAGATAGACAATCTTAGTCTCTTAGTCTCCACTTTAAGAACCAAAAAAAGTTTCCAATTTCAAACTTCTAAATTCTAAGAAAGACCATTGAAAGTATTTGTTGATTTCTTTTGTTTATAATTCTATAATGGCAATAGAGAAGAGAGAATTTAAACCCTTAATATTTTCTTTAAAAATACTCAAAAGGTGAAAAAACTAAAATATTCCTGGCATACGATTATAATAAATGTTCATTGGTTATCATAATTACCAAATTTCTTATTTAGACGAAGAGGATTATGTCTAACTTTCTCGTGCATTGCACAGGTTACCAGCTAGTATATAATAATTGACAAAGATCTGTAATCTAATTATAGTAATAATGATAAATATAATAATTGAAAATGTGAGTTCAACTTCTCCTATATAGTATTTTCTTTATTTCCTACTTTACAATGTAGACAGGCATGCTACCTATACTAAATTTGGACAGTTTTCAGAGGTGGTTATTTTTCTAGATTTTTTCCTCCCTCTTTAACGGCAATTATTCAATTCGCATCAAGGAGAAAAT
This sequence comes from Quercus parvula, assembly GCA_030820535.1. Lineage (NCBI taxonomy): Eukaryota > Viridiplantae > Streptophyta > Magnoliopsida > Fagales > Fagaceae > Quercus > Quercus parvula. Next base: position 43,393,759 of record JAUAME010000003.1, read on the forward strand.
GAACAAATTTCCACTAGCTAAGAGCTTGCCATTTAAGGCTAAGAAGTTAGGTTGATATATAGTAGTAATAATCTTATCTTATAGAATAATGGACCAAAAAAAAAAAGTCATGTTATAATCCTTTAGAGTTATTAGCATAATTCAATCATAAAGTTGTTAAAAATTTATCCTTCCGTGGTCACTGAAATTGATTAAATCTTAACTGGTCATCAATGGTTTAATTATAACAATAAACTATTAATTAATTAGTGAAGGAGGAAGCATGAAAGCTAATAATAGTATAGAAGTTGAAGTGTAAAAAGGAGAGTTCTTCGCAACCATGTTTAAAATTAGTAAATATCAGTTGGATGGCTTTAATGGTGTTGAGCTCAGGTACTACAGTATAAATAGCTTCAAACCAAATAGAGAAACCATCATACCATACAACAAATTGTTAATAGCAGAGAAATAAAGAACAGTAAAATGGGAGAGAATTTGAGCATTGTAACAATTTCCTTGCTATTGTTGTTGGCATCCACCAATGCCGTGCAAGTCTTTGACATTAAATCATATGGAGGACAACCTAATGCTGATATCACCTAGGTATAAATATGTGTAGCGCAATTAACTATACCTAATTAACATGTAAAGTGGGTTCTAGTTAACTTAACCAGTAAAGTCTTTTAATGTCAAATAAAAGAACTTGGGTTCAATCTTTGCTTACACTAAAAACTATTTGGTGTCTTGACCAGATGATAAAACATTAACATGAAAAATGATTGTAATATACTGATTTTGATTTTTCATAATGTGTTTATTAGGCTTTGACGAAAGCTTGGACAGCTGCATGCGCAGTAGCAGGAAGTAAAGTTGTGATTTCAGCAGGGACATACAAATTAGGTGTAGTGACTTTGTTAGGTCCATGCAAAGGTGCTATTGAGTTTAACCTTCAGGGCACCCTAGAGGCCCCATCAGACGTTGCCTCCTTCCAGGGGAAAGACTTTTGGGTTTCTTTTGAACGTATCGATAGTCTCACTGTGTCAGGGGGTGGAGCTTTTGATGGCAAAGGACAAACGACATGGCAAAAAAATAATTGTAACCAAGAGTACAACTGCAAAATACTTCCTACCGTAAGATTTTAGTCTTAATAATTAGCATTTAAATTTCCATTATTTTTTTGTAGATATATACAGACACTTTAAGAACTTTAACCATCACGAAATACTAATTCAAGCACTTATTCATCTAATGATGGTAAGGATATTATCATATTATTAATAATTTAACGTGAGCTTTATATAGTGAAGTGTCACAACTCACCAAAAAAGAAAATTTAAAATTTATATATGAGAAAGTCCATATACGGAATATGGACACAACTTTTGTGCCATGACCCTAACTTGTGCAACTACGTGTAATGGAGAAAAAGTGGTGGTTAAAGATGAAAGTGATGGCTCACCAATCATACACACATATAACATCAAATTGTTTGGTCTAGAAAGAATACTTTATATAATATTGTTGAAGTAGTACCAACAACATTCATTGATATTATTTGTAATTTTTTTAATATAGTAATTCAAAAAAAATAATAAAATAAAAAAGTTCAGAATTTGGACGACTTACATAGTCAATAAAAGAAAAAAGAGAAGAAAAAACTCACTTCTTCAGGTGGTAAGCTCATGGGCAAACACCTTTTTGGTGGGTTTAGGTCCAAGTCCCCAACTTGCAAGACAGCGAAGTGTCACCAACCAATGAAATGTCCTATCCGCAAAAGAACGAGCTCACTAGACGCAATCTAGATAGAACTTGGACAAAGCAAGTCATCTCACAGTTGCAAAAGAGAGAAAAAAAAATTAGACACGTATGATAAGGAAAAATAAAGCAAGGGGTGGAAAATAACATACTCTCTGGACGAAGATGACCCATTTAACCAGTATAAGGAAGAAATGAATCCATGCCTCCTTCAACAGGGTTTCCTGCCTAGAACCCAGAGATGAAGAAAAACTTTGTCTTCCATCTCCTATCAGATGTGGGGAGGGACCTAACCAACTCACAGTTGGAACCCTTCACTGAAAATAGATAAAAGCCCAAGGACTGGCTAATCTTAGAGGGCTTATAACAATAAAGAAATTCATCTACAGTAAAATGATGGTTTCTGTCAAAAACTACACTCCACAGCACTTGCATGGATACGATGAGCCTCCATGCATTGGGTTAAGCTGGTTTATACCTATACCCAGTCTGTGAAGAATCTCCCTAGAAAAAGCGTTGAGAGGTAACCTAGGACCCCCCAACAAAGTAAGCCTTATATATACCAACTCCAAGACAAGGGGAACAACACCATTCACCTTGAACAGCTAGATGAGGATTCAAATCGTCTAGGATCAGATACCAACTCTTAATGGAACCTAGTTTTTTCTCATCTATCTTAAAAGGAACACCTACTGCGCAACAATACAAGATATCATCCTCTTCACCTGAAGAGAGGATGGACACTAGTACATGAAAGGATGGGCCAACCAATGAACTGGACTATTCCTAGAGAACCTCTAGAGGAACCCTAGATGAGTAATGCTCGTCTGAAGAACTACTCACACTACTATCACTCCCACTACTATTACTATTATTGCTCTCATCATGATATTCATCTATCTCTCTCTCTCATCGCTATTGCTAGACAAGGACACTATGATAGCCATTTTTTAAAAGAATAACTTAAGAAGGAAACCTATAGACAAGGAAAGGAAGATACCTGATTCTAGACGAAGACGGCTAAGGATGGGAGGAAACTTCTAGATGATGTGCAAGACAACTGATGTCAAGAAATGAAATATGAGAGATGTGAGAGGGTAAGATGGGTATTCTTCTATTTATAGCCAACAGGACAGGGCACTAAAGCGACACTGACCAATTAAAATGTGCCATGTGGCAAATTTTTGAAAAATGAAGCGCTACGACCTGAAAGCCTATAAGATTAAGCCACGTGTCAACTTCCTTGGCACATCCCCTGAATATTCCTTTAATAAGTAATTAATGATTTAAAAAACAATGATGGCGTGGATGACACAAGGACAAGGGGGCAACTGATAGGGACTAAGTTAAGGATATTCATCCATGGTGGTCATCCATAGTCACCACATCCATAACTTGATCACATCCAAAAAACCTTAAAAAGAGGAGAACAAGGACAATGTACTTAGGAACAATACATGTTCCTTTATAACAAGATCACGTTAGTTGTCCATAGCACAAAAGCAAGGACAACCAAATAACACTTGGTAAATCCTACAAAAGAACTTCTCATGAAGTTCCTTATGATCTACCATAACATGCTACTCTCAAAATGTGGAAGGAGTTCCTCGTAATTCACTCCACGTACTCCATTTACCCATTTTCTCCATTAAATACTCACATCACCCACGATGGTGGTGGATTCGAACAAGTAGACCCACTCCAAACTCTCTTTAAAAGAAGCAAGTCCCATTCACATAAGGTAAGTTCTACTATCCATAGTTTCCCATCCTTGTGTTCTAGAGAGAAAACTAACTTAACCATTAGAGGGTCCTTGGCCAAGTTACACTGGTCACTCTTGACAATTCTTTCTTTTCTTTTCAGGATCAAAAAGTCATCACCATATCCCAAAGCATTCCAACCTACTGATTTTCAAGCATCATTAATAACCATTCTTTTAAAGATAAAAGAAAAGTAAAAACTAATAGGATTGAGAAGCTACTACCTTCATGAAGCATTCTGAATTACTACCAAATGTAGAGCAATTTTGGAGAATCTAAACTTCCTTCTCCTTCAATATGATTTTGAAGTAAGGCAAATAACATTTGAGCTGATAATGGATTTTTCTTTGCATGTTTTCTTTGTTAGGCACATCTCTTGGGCTTGTTTAATTGTGTATATGTCTAATTAAAATTTCAAGCTATCTAACTGAGTTGGTTTTTTTTTTTTTTTTTAATTTTACCATGCATCGCATGGATTAGTGACTAGTTGCTTTAAAAGATGATGAAGTTTCATATCCATAGCAATGCATATCTTGACATATAGGAAAGGCATGATTTAACATTTTGTTGAAATTTGTCTTTAGATTTTAACATCAACTAGTCGCAAACCTGCGCATTACATGTGATAAATTTGTTTATGATAGTGTTACTATTATATATTATTAATGATTAATATTTTTTTATGTATTGCAACTCAAGTTGCATTATATATGTTTGACCAATATATTACAGGATTCATGGTGATGGATTAATTTTGTATTATTAGAGATTTGTATTCATAATAGAATGAGGAAATTTTATTGTAGATTTTTATTTTTAAAACAGAATTTCTACCATACTCAGTTGGCTAATATGTATATTTCCAAGTCAATTGAGCACATTTTGCATCTAACATGTAATTCTTCGTTTCCATAAGGGTAAGGGCATTCATGATCCCAATGACCCACTCCATTTTTTTTTTTTTGCATGCTTAGTTTTTTGGGATGCAAAATGTGTTTGTTCCAAAAGAGTTATGCCGAAGGATTTGTCAATAGTTTTGTAGCAATTATTTTCCATCTAGTTGGTTTAGAATTAATTGCAATATTGGATCCATGAAGTCAAAGTTTTTTTTTTTTTTTTTCAAAAATATAACAGTGACTCTAGAACAGTGCATGACTTCATTGGACAAAGTTAATAAAAAGAGAAAATATAGCACTATAATATTTTGTGGCACAATTTTGGACGTGGTAGATTGTGATTAGTAGAGAAAAAGTAGTTTATGTGAAAGTAATAGACATCAGTTGTTAATTTAAAATTACATACCTCATTTTGATGTTGCCTAAAAATTTTGGCGATTGTCTTCCAACATTGGAAAATATTTCGAGCAATAATTCTGTAGGTAATTCATGTTGTATGCTCATTTTCATGTTTGTGTAGAGAGTATTTTAATGATATTTTTGGTTTGTATTTTTGAAGTTGTTTAGTATTGTAATTTATAGTGTTTTGCTTGCTTTATTGATGAGTGATTGTTTAAGTTATTAGCAATTATTTTTAGTTTCTTTTTCTTTTTTTGGGTGTGTGAATAGAAGCCTTTCATATGGCCTCCACTATAAAGCTTAAAGCTTATAGTATTGAATATATATTTCAATTGTAACTTACATTTAATTTTTTCCTCCATAAAGTGTATCATTATTGAGATGTCTTGATTTGAATTGATTTGTGTTGCATAATTTTGATCCGCCAACCTAGCAATGTCTTAAACAATTTTATAGAGTTTTCATTAGCAATCACATATTCCATGTATCTAAATGATTAGCAAAGAATGAGGGTAGCAAATAAATTAACATGTGTCAGTTACTTTAATTAATGGTAAAATAACAGTTGTGGAGCAACCGAATAGTTCTGTATCTTTTGCATAATAGAATAGTAAATTTTAGATTGAACATGTAACCTATTCAATAAATAGCTATGGCTTTATCTTAACAAACCTGTGCCATCCACTCACAACCTTGCTTTTTTATTCTTTAAAGCAATGTAGAGAAGGTGAGAAATTAATATGACCCCAAATGATTCTATTTCTAATGGCTAATGCTATCATTTATCTTATCTCCAACTGTAGGACTCTTTTGTAATTTGAATTCTAAGATATCACCATATCACAACTAGCATGAGTTTGTCTTTTAGTTGAATAACAATTCTTATCCTTAACAATTAATTAATATTTATTTTATTTTATAAAAAAATATAAAATTATATAACTAATAATTGTATATAACTATATATCACTAAATTAAATTAGATATCTATTAATGACAGTGCAAACATTGAATATTGTAAGAATAAAAAGAATTTTTATGGCAGGATTTAATCATAAAGAAGAATGATTAAAGAAATCAAATAAACAAAACAAATAGAAAAGTACTTTTCCACCACTAAAGAATTCTTAGTTCACATTGGCATAAAGTTCAATATAATAAATCCATCACTAACCACATACATACCCCTAACTGAATTCTAAAGGACCAATGTATAGGTTGAGAAGACAGTCGTTGTAGCATGCGAGGGATATTCTAACGCCAATAACATAAAAACGCTTGCGTAGTGACTTGAGTTTCTCGAATTCACAAATTCTTAAAATTGAAACCTTGAATATCAAACCATGTCTAAACCAAAGACCATGATAAACACAATTATGCATAAAAATTACTATAGAAAATTCAAACACCGGGAATCATGTGTTGTAAGAGTAGCTAGGATGTTCATATATGTTGATAGTGTTGGTGATAGTGAATTGCATTTCAAAATATTATATAATTTCTCAAACCAGATACATTAATTGATTCACATCTAACCTGTTTATGAATCCAAAAGTCCAATTAATAGTCCAATTCCAACGATAAACGGTTAGCAAAGAAGTTTGGGTCTACTCTCTACCTTATCTAAAAGTAATTCGTTAAGAACTTCCTAGGCAGCAGGTCCATTAAGATTGTAATCAACACCTGTTTCGGTATCCACACCCACAATAGTACCAATATGCCAAATCTAGATCACATCTTGAACCGAGCAAACGAAAAACTAACAAAAGGAAAAAAAAAAGTGACAACAGCAAAATAAGAACAAATCATTACTTTGTTAATGTTCACCTTCACAACACATTAAGAGCAAAACATTACTCATTATAATATCACTAATGTTGAAAAACAATTCGTTAACAACTTCCTAGGCAGCAAGTCCATTAAGATTTTATTTAGCACCTGTTTCAGTATCCATACCCACAACAATACCAACATGCCAAATCTAGATCACATCTTGAATTGAGCAAACAAAAAATGAACAAAAGAAAAAAAAAAAGTGACAATAGCAAAATAAGAAAAAAATCATTGAGAGCAAAACATTACTCATTTTAGTGTCACCAATGTTAATCACATAGCACATTGATGATTGCACGAATGGTAGTCCTAAAGTGGAATAGTTTCATCACTACTGCCAGAATAAACCATGTTTAAACCAAAGACCATAATAAACACAATTATGTAGAAAAATTACCGCAGAAAATTCAAACACCAGGAATTCAAAGTCACACTAAACAAATAGTGGAAGCAAACACCACAGTACTACTCTAAGAACTCAAAGTCACACTAAGTCATTCGAATCACACAGAATTTAAAATGCAGCAATCTAAAAACTCAAAATGAATAGACCCGAAAGAGGTAGAGCTCCAATTAAAAAACCAAGCAATAAAAAATTCAATACCCTTAAGCATGGAAGAGGCAGTAAGAAGGGGAAAAAAAAATCAAGCAAAAGAATAGAGCACAAAAGGAATTGAGATATAGAGATACCTTAGGAGCTTTTGTTAGCATTTATATAATGTGAAGAGAGGCAGACAAGAAGGAAGGAAGATAGAGAGGCTACCGTTAAAAGGGAGTGAGGCTGGCGTGAATTTAATATGAAATCGTAGAACAAAAGGTGGGGAAAGGGAAAGAACTAAAACATGGGGAGAATGTGAAACTATTGAAGGGGATGGGGAAAGAACTAAAATGTGGGGAGATGGGAAATTGAAACCGTGTAACAAAAGGAAAGGAAAAACAAAAAAGTTTAAAGTGTGAAAACAAAGGGTTTTACAAAGGATTTCAGTTGAAAAGGCTTTGGATTTGGGCTTTAAGTGGAATTAAATTTAGAAGAAGTGGGCTTTATGGTGAAGATAGGACTAGAATTTATTTTATATTTATCAACATTTTAAAATTGATAAAAATTATTTAAAAATTGTAGGACAAATTCAGAAAAGATGATGGAAATGACATGATTGATGATGTGGCTCAACATGAGCGTAACAACGTTAAATGCTATGCTTCAACTTTTAGTATTACTAGTATTATGCCTGTGTGATGCACGATTTAATTAAAAATCATATGTAACTTAAATAAAAGATAATGACAACTAAGTTTTTATATTTATCTAAAAAATTGATAGAGATGTATAGAAAAAAAAAAATTGATAAGAACAATTATAATTTTGTGTCTATCCATAAGGTGTTTTAAAAAAAAAACAAAAAATAAAATTAAAGGTTGATATTAGTAGTTATATACGCGTATTAAATTAACGTTGATATGAACTATTAGTGTGAAACCAAAATTCTAATCCCCTAGAATGCTAGAACTCATAAATCTCCTATTGCTAATTGAATAAATCACTTAGAAATTATAGATAAATTAATAATAAAAAGATTAGATGAAGAATTTTTGGATTGTATTCAAATTGAAATTTTTATCAACTTAAAAATTATAGGAGAAGAGGATAAGAACAATATATATATATATATATATATATATATATATAAATCTAATAAAGTATAGAAAAATTAATTAGATTATTGTTTTTCATTTTACAGATAGCTATAATTTACTTACTTGTATATCATGTTTACACATGCATAATAGTTGGTGATCTATATGAGTTGTGCATGTAATGGAGTTGCAATATAATGATATTGTATGACTAAGAGAGAGCATGTTTGTGTGAGCACACTTTGGAGTAACTTTTAATTTCATGTATGTTTTCTTCTATAAAAAAATTCATGTATGCTTGCAAGGGTTACATATATACCAATTTGGTAACAATGGAAGCTTCATCTTTGTGATAAAGAACTGATGTAATGCTCAAGGAAGCTACCTGAAAAGGTCAAAAGAATCAATAGAGTATAGAAGAAGTGATCAAGAAGAAAAAGGAAATATATTATGCTCATAATATGCATGACTTCTAATTTAATTGAGAAAATATAAATAAATAAATAAATTTTGCCACTAAGAAAATATAAACTTAGCTATCAAAAATAATTTTAAGACCCCTACACCTTTGAAGAGTTGTAGAAGACAACCATATATAAAAATAATAATAAAAAAAGGCATACCATGTATTTCAAAAGAAAGAATTGCATACTCGTATAGTATATATAACATATATTTCTAATAATGGCCTCCACAAATATATCCAAAAAAATAATATATTTTCTCCCTCTTGCATAAAAATTTTTGTTGAACAATTAATTAAAATATTATCCCTTGATATAATGTGTCAAATCTAAATAATATATTAATCAATATTAGGTTTGCCCATTTTTTTTTCCCACCACCTCTATCTTTTAGTGTATTGGCTTCAGTAATTTTTGTTAGTTATGAAGATAGTAATGTATTATGTAGAATCAAATTTTTTGTGTTAGTTATGAAAATAGTAATGTATTATGTAGAATCAAAATTACCTGTTAAGTCTTTTTTTTTGTCAACAAGATAGTCCAACTCATGGACATTGAAGTACCTTTCTTATATGAAAAAAAAAAAAAAAAAAAATACATACCTCTAACATTGAATACGTGGACAGAGGTAGGCTATAAGACAAAAGCTTTAATGTCATATTTAGTTTGTTGGAAAAATACATGTTTGTATCTCATATAAAACATACACAGTGGAAAATTAACGGATCTACTTCATTCGTAATTGATAACATGTACTATGTAAATTTCAAAATACAAGAGCAAGAGAGTGTACCTTGGTGCGGTGAAATTCAAAACCAAAAATTAGAAGTACTCGGAAACACTCTTAATCTTCACTCCAATTCCACTTGTGCCCAAGAAGTGTGGTCTCTCAATCAGTTTATATATTTTTGTTCAAGAGAGAATTAGATTGTCCAACACTCACATACAAACCATTTCATTACCTTACAAAATTCTGTATGTTTCTCTCCTTATAATTGATTATCTAATTGGGCTAGCCTTTTAGGCCTTTCCAATTGGGCTTTAGTATGTGACTTGAAGTGGGACCAAAAGGGAACAAATAAGACTCTAGCTCCAATGGGCCATGGGTTTTTCTGTCAACTCTTGACAAGTTCAAAGTTACCATTAATTATATTTAATACCACTATATAAATATAATTGCACTTTAGGCCTTATTAATAAATTATATCCCAAGACTTTATTGTACATGCAACCCCTTCATAAAATATTCGTAGTAATACAAAGTCATGAATGTAGACTACCACTTTGTAGATTACTACATCTTAATCCTTGAGTACCCAGTTTAATCTTTTAAGTTATTCATCGTATATTTATTAAATTCAATTTCATAAATATATACTTTAATAACTCTTTACTAAAATAGTTAGGCCTAACATTCTGAATAACCAAACCTATTAAACTTATCTCAAGGGAATATTTTATATCTCTGTTAAGAGATTATGAATTCCATCTTGAAAATATATGTTCCATCAATACTAAATGTGGTTGCCCAACATACTAAGGTTTTGACCGTGACTTTAGATCTCACTCCTGATATATCAAAGTAACCTACACTTCATGATCAGGTCCATTATTCTCTCAGGATTAAGAGTTCATGTAAATAGAAGTCGTGAAATTTATTATTCATTTGACAATCGTTAGGAGAATAATAAATCTCACAGCGGTCCAGTTCAATATGTTTTAACTCTTAAAACATATCAACATATTAACTAGAAGTCTCCACTTCCATGATAAAAACAAATCATCTTAGTTGATATGTTATAGTCTTCACAGATGAAATGCCCAATTTCATCACTGACTATAAACTAAAATTCTGAGTTTACAAAGAATTTGTGATTTATATCTTCTGTGACTTTTCACATAAATCACATACTATACATCTTATGGACTATATGATAATATCCGAATATTCATGTTACCATTATTTTAGATAATAATAAAACAACTTTATTAATCACAACAATAAGTCATACATAATATCATACATAGCATCATACAATAGGATTTAAGGGCACATATCCTAATAGTAGTTCAAAGTTGGGCAAGTTGGATAGTGATTTGGTTGTTGCTGCTGGTAATAACATCGCTTTGGGCGCCATTGCTGGAGTCATTTTTACATTTGCGTAGTGCCACAATGAGAATCAGGAGGCTAACCATTGCCACGGTGAGTTTGACCCACAAAAGCACTTGTTCTTCCTTGTACGTCACAAAAAGATCAATGAAGTTATATCAAATATTCAACACTAATTTTTTTTTTTTTTAAAGTACATAATGCATGAATAACTTTAGGTATTATTTTGCTACCTGTTTAGAGGGTGGGGAGGAGGGTTTTCAAAACTAGAAGGGTTGAAAGGAGGCGAGGAATGTATAAAATTTTCTATTTAGGAATTATAAGAGAATGATAATTAATTGTGGAGAGAGAGTTGATACGAAGATACAAAAGTGAAGTTTAGAGTTTATATATATTAAAAGAAAGCTGAAGTAGCTGTGTGACAGTGAAAATAAATAAGAAGTTGATAGACTTCAGTAGATGAACCTTCTATCCTTTACTAAAAAAAAGCATAACAAATTAACCAAAATAGGTGGAAAAGTGAAGAGAAAAAATAAAAGAAAAGTACTAGAAACGAAAAAAAGTGGAGGAAAAAATAATTATAGAAAAATATTAGAAATGGATTTTTTTTTTTAATCTTCAATATAATTGATTAGTTGTAATACACTATTAGGCATTTGTGTCTATCCAAAGTGTTATTTTCCCTTAAGAGAAGTCTATCCAAAGAAGAGATTGATATATTATTAAATTATTAAGTTTTTGTGTTCATCAAACTTTATTCAAAGAGATGATAAAGTAGTAGACAAAATTCTGATAATAACAAATAATTTGCCCAAGATGCACACTTTAATTAAAAATCATATGTAACTTAAACAAAAGATAACAACAATTAACTTTTTGTATTTATCTAAATAATTGATAGAGATGTATATTATATATATTTTTAAAAATCTAATAAAATTTCTACAATTTGGTGAAGCCACGTGATGCAACCATGGCTTTGAAGCCCAATCTGAAAACGTTTCCTAACTTTTCAACTTTCCATTTATTATTCCATCAAACCCAATCTAATAATAATTCAAACTTCCTTCAATTCTATGACTCTCCCTTTCCCCAATCAAGCAGTTATGAAAACTATTCAATTGCCACTCTATCAGATTGGGTTTGATGGAATAATAAATGGAAAATTGAAAAGTTACGAAACTTTAATTAAGAGATGGAGATTTTTTTTTTTTTTTTTGGTTCTGTTCTCCCCCATATTCTTTAGGCTTTTCGAATTAATTTATTAGTGATGTGCCATTGGAGATCTCAGGTGCCAACAACATTGGTTCCCATAAACCAACCAAAAAAACCTCACTGCCATGGTGAAGAATCTATATATTAATATATATCTATCTAAAAACGGAAACGTAGTATTTATTGTTATTACGCTCTTATTGAGCCACATCAACGGCCACGTAATCGATCCCACTAAATTTCTTTCTTTCTTTTTCTTTTTCTTCCTTTTGCAAATTAACATTTTCCCAATCACATAAAAATAAATAAATAAATAAAACAGCAACAACAACTCCATCTCTTAATTAACGTTTCCTAACTTTTCAACTTTCCATTTATTATTCCATTTGTAAAGTTACGATTCCGTGTCAAATTTGATTGTATTTTGTTCAATCATTTCCCTATATTTTTGTGGAATTTAATGTAAGGGTTGAGTGTGAGAGTTTGGTGAAGATTTGTGAAGAAAGTGAAGTTTGCGACTAGCTCATGAGTGGACCAACCCATGAAAGGCCACATGAGAAGCACATGCAAGAATCTAATTAGTTTTTGCTATGCTGTATTTTGTGAGTCACTTCGCTACTCAGGCCAAGTTATGAGTGATCCACAAAACTCACTACTTGAACCTTTTTGAAATGTGTTTTTCTCATTTATTTACCAACACTATATAAGATCTCATTACCCACAATATTGTAAGGAGTTTTTTAGAGAGAAAACCGTAGCAATACACTTAAGAGTTAGAGATTGTAAACCCACAATCATCTACACAAATTTTCTTAGTTTTCCTCTACTCCTACCTCTCCAATTACAAATCCTTGAGAGGTCCTAATCCTAAACACTTATCTTGCCCATTCTAAGTGTTGAGAGAAGATTTGGCTATATGGGAAGTACTGGAAGAAGCCATTAAGTGGCGGATGCAATTTGGAGCTAATTGCAAGATCCATAGAACTAGTGAAGAAATAGCTCGGTGAAGCTCGTTGGTAGCTGGAACTTGGAGGGTTCAAGTACATTGGGTATATTAGGCTTGGAGGGTTTTTTTGATATTCATGTACTCCAACTTTATTCACTAGTGAATCGATTTCAGCTTAGAAGGCCATGGAGAGGTTTTTCGCTGAGTACTTCAGTTTCCTCTTTGATAACACGTCTTGATGTTATCTTGTGTTTGCATCTCTCTTCCTTTACTCTTTGAGCTTTATATTTACTGTTGTTTGCTTGTGGTTATGGCTTAGAGAATTGTTTCAGTTATTGTGTCTCATTTACTCTTGTTTCTCACTTAGATAAGTTAAGTAAAAAGTAATTAAGCCGGTATTTTAAAATTGGGGGTTTAAACAAGCTATAGTGTTTTACACTATTTGAACTTTCAATTCGTATCAAAGTAGGTACACTTGTCAGATTTTATAATCCTTGTGTGATCCTAGACCCCATTTGAGATGGATAGATCTCAATCCCTCAACGCTCCTCCTTTCTTTGATGGGAGTAATTATGTGTTTTGAAAAGTATGTATGCATGCTTTTCTATGTGCCATTGACAAGACCGTTTGGGACTCCGTTGAGAATGGTTAGGTGAGACTGACAACACCCAAGGCCGAATGGGACAAGGTTGCTATTGCTTTGGCGAATGCCAATAGTATAGCTATTTATGCAATTTTCTGTGATGTTTCAACTAAAGAATTTCATAGGATCTCTCATGTGGAAACCCCCCAAGAGGCATGGAAAATTCTTGAGACCACCTATAAGGGAACCAAGAAGGTCAAGGACACCAAATTGCAAATGTCACACCCGTTTTAAGGAAGTGAAGATGAGTGAAGACTAGTTGTTCACTCATTCTATGGTAGACTTAACGAGATTGTCATTGCCAAGATTAATCTCAGAGAAAAGATAGAGGGCACCAAGGTAGTAAGGAAAGTACAAAGATCTTTGCTCGAAAGTTTCCAGGCCAAAGTCACCACCATTAAGGAGAGCAAAGACTTGGATGAGATCAAGATTCAAGAGCTTCTCGGATCTCTTCAAACTTATAAGCTTAGCTTGCCTCCTCACAAGTCTAGCAAATCTCTTACTCTTAAAACTATAGATGAGAGAGTTGATGAATCCTCGAATAAGGATGATGTTGAGAAAGAGGTGTCTTACCTTGCAAAGAACTTTCGTAAAATTCTTAAGATGAAAAATAATAGGAAGTCATTTGGCAAAGGGAAATCTTTATCCTTCAAGAATGACAAGAAAGATTTCAAGAAGAAGAATGCTAAAGAGTCATCACCATCCCAAAGAAATTATTTGCTATGAATGCAACTGGCATGGGCATTTGAAAAGGGAGTGCTCGAACTATTTGAGAGGGAAGGTTAAGGTGCTAACAACCACCCTTAGCGATTCCAAGAGCTCAAGCTTAGATTCAGATGATAGTTGTTATGGTGATGGTAACTATTCTGATTTTATGGCAATCACCAACATGGACTCAAAGGAAGATTTAAGAGAATTAAATGAGGAACTCGATGAACACACCAATGTTGAAGAAGATGAAGTTGTAGATGATGAGGAAGAATACCTTGATGAAGGTGATAGGAAGCTTCAAGTTGTTTATGATGCATTGCTTAAGGATTGTGGCAAGTATGCTAAAGTAGCAAAGAGTGTGGTCAAGAAGATGAAATTTTTTGAAGAAGACTACAAATCCATTCTTATGTAACTAAAGGATGCCAAATGTGAAGTCAAGAATTTGAAAGAGGAGTTGCTGAATGCTTATTCAAAGATCAAATTTCTTGAACTAGAGGTGATCCAAGCTAATGCTAAGGTACAACGCATCATAACCAAGAAGCTTGACAACATACCTTCGTCTCAGAAGTCCTTTTTCAGACAAAGCCGGATTGGTTTACACCAGCGAAGGAAGTCCAAGTGAAAAACCAAGAAGGGAGATGAAATTTGTATCGGAAAAGGTTGTGGAGAAGCCCAAGGTTGAGACTCCTTTTGTTGAGAAGAAGAAGGCCATTATGGCAAAATCTAAGGCAAAATGAAAGTCATTACCTAAGAATCAAAGAGGATCTCAATTGAAGCATTTTTGCCATCATTGTGGCATATAAGACCAAATTGCTTCAAGCTTCACTCTCTCAAAAGAGCCGATCTTGAACATGCTCAAGGAAATGAAAGAGGAATGTCAAGAGGAAGGCAAGCTAAGGAAGAAAGTGGAGGACAACTCATTGGAAATGTCATGAAAATGCTTAAGAACATTTCATCGTACCTACCTAGTTTCATCCCAAGGTTTGAGAGTTATGTTGCTCATACCCCGCCTTCTAAGTACCTCACCTAAAACACCCATGTGGTGTGGGTGAAGAAGGGTGCTCATGTATGATTCATCTACCATGTCCATGCATTAATATTTCCAATGTCTTAGGGTCATAGTACCATGCATAATACCATGTGGATTCTTCTTGATATCATGCTACCCTCCTAGCATGTTTCCTTTTATTGCTTTTTAGTTAAAATTTTGTTTGTTGTTGATCTTACTTTATTATTTTTGTTTTGTGTGTGTAAAAAATCCAAAACATAAAAAGTGAAAAATTCGATAAGTTTGATCGCTTGTATTGTGTCATATCACATGTGAGTTTGGCCTAATAACTTCGTACTAATGGCGTTGTGTATTTATGAGTTTAACTTGTTATGTATGCACTTATATTAACTATGAGTGAAATCTAGAAATTTTGCTCTTGTATTTAGTAGTCATACTAGTTCTCTTTTTGTAGCTTAGGTGGTACAGGGCAACGCAATTCTTCTTCTTCTATTTATTTTTCCATTTTAATTTCTTGTTGGGTAAATGGACAACTCATGAACCCACATGGGATTGAGCCTATAACCTCACCCTTCTTTCATCACTTACAAGGGGAGGATATGTCATATGGTCCAAGGACAATTAATCTTGGTTTTAATACACAAACCAAACTAATTGGTCCAACTAGGAACTAGCCCTTAGACCTGTTCTCATAAGTTATAAAACTGGCCCCAAAAAAGTTTGTAATCTATGTGAACCACAATCAAACTACCTAAGTTGGAAAACTGTCGCCACTTTTAGTGGTTCAAGCCACATTTTATTTAATTTTTTCACGTAATATCACTAGATGGGTTAGATTATGTTTTGCCAATATTTTAGTGTTGTTGTTGGATGATGCAGTGATGGTTTTATAAATTTTATTTGGTTTCTGTGATCATTGTTGATCTTGCTATTGTATGTGATTACTGTGGATTTCTCTTACTAATTTGTTGTTGTTGTTGATAAATTTCTGTGAATGTTCTGTTCTATTATGTTCTTTGATTATTGTATTCAACTATGCACTATATACTTATTGAAAGCTCAAATTTTTGCTAAAACACAAGAGCTTGTTCAAACCCCAATTAAAAATTACGGCAAGATAGCTTTTACTCTAACTTAAATTTAGTGCAGAATAAGAGTAAATAAGCGCAATGAACCGATAACACTACCCTAAGCCGTATTCAACAATAAAATGAAAGCTTAAAGAGTGGGAAGAGAGATGCAAACACAAGATAATATCAAGAAGTGCTATCGAAGAGGAAACCAAAGAACTCGGCGAAAATCCTCTCCATAACCCTCTAAGTTGAAATCGATCCACTAGAAAATAAAGCTGGAGTACATGAATAACAAAAGACACTCCAAGTCTAGTCTATCCCATGTACTTGAGCCCTCCAAGCTTTTGCTACCAATGGACTTCTCGGAATCTTATCTTCTCTAGCTTTCCGAATCCTGCAATTCAGCCCGATTGCATCTACCACTAAATGACTTCTTCCAATGCTTCCCACTAACACCAAAATCTCACTTAACACTTAGAATAGGTGTGGTAAGTGTTTGGGCTAACAACCTCTCAAGGATTTAGAGATGGAGAGGTAAGAGTTAAGGAAAACCACAAGGAAATGTGTAGATGATTGTGGGCATAACAGTCTCTAACTCTTAAGTGTATTTGCTAGAGTTTTCTCCCTGAAAAGCACTCCTTACAATTTATGGGTAATGAGGGTATTTATAGTGTGGGTAAAGAATTTGGTAAAACAACATAATTTTTTGCCAAACAGAATGTTTCACGGGTACTTTGCAGGATGGCCCTTCTCACGAAACACTCACGAACTTGATAGCTTGGCATGACTTTTCAGCTTCTAGTCATGTGCTTCACACGTGGCCTTTTCACGGGTTGCTTCTCACAAGATACTTGTGAGCTAGTCGCAAATTGCACTGATTCACCTTTTGAAGCTTGATTCTTCACCAATCTCTCACACTCATCCCTTACAAATAAATCCACATACATACAAGGAAAATGATTGAAGAAATTACAATCAAATTTGGCATGGAATTAAAGCCAACACAAGTTAGTTGAAAATCACAACTTTATGATCTCCCCCTTTGGCTATTCCATGACAAAACCCCTAAACAGACTCTAGACTTAAACATGAGTTTGGGAACATAGGCAAACTCACTCGCACCTAAATCTAAAAGTTGTGAAGCATTTGAATCATATACACCCTGTATCTTGAAACACTTGCACATACCAAATAAAGTTCATTAAGCACGAGACAAGTAGAACACAAGGCATGTATAAAGAACAAGTATATTGCAATCAAGATACCACATGAGATGTAAAACATAAAGCATAACATGATTAAACATGAACAGTCATTTGGAAATGACCACAATTAGCATTTAACTAGTAAATGATCATCTGGACACACAATGCAATTAAGAGCAATGCTAAATCAATTGCATGTCCAACATACCACATGATGCATTAAAGAAACCCAGGCAAGAAGCAATAGATAATTATAAGCATCAAGAAATGGCTATAAAAACCAAGATACATGAAGTACTAAAGAAAACTATGTTTTAAACTAAAGTACTTGAAAGCTTTAAATAAAGCAATATAAATAACAAAAGCAATAAAAGCATATAAACAAAAACTAGACTAGCCAAACAATGGCTAGACTATCCGAAAAGTGTGTGAGGCTATAGGTTAGCTTCCTCCTTCTGAGCCCACTGATCTCCCCTTTCAATATGCACACCTCCATTCCATATGATGCTCTCCCCTTTTTTGGCACGAATAGCTAAAGGCTTTCCTCGAGCTTGCACTGAATCTCATCCAATTATGTCTCCATGGTGGTTAGACGAATCTGAACATGATTGTTGTTAGAGTATATGACATTGGCAAGACTAGAAATGCACTCATGCAACCCCTCAATCAATGTCATCAACCTATCCGAATGAGAGATAGATGGTCTTGGCTAAGTGCTAGTAGGCTGAGGCTCAGGAATGTGAGGAAATGCTGTCTCGAGTTGCTCGGGGACAGTAAGAGCAGCTGATCTCTGTCCAGTAGGAGTGGCATGTTGAGAGGATTCGCTCTTTGGAGGCTTAGGAGGATTCTTCTTCGTCTTTTCAACAGATGAGTGACCCTTGCTCATTTGAAGAGAGAAAGCAATGAGATTGGTCTTTGACAAGGCAAGGTTGTTCCTTCTTTCGAAGGATAGACACCCTTAAGAGTCATGATCTTCATGGCAAGGTTGCAAAAGGGTAGACACATTCTTCTAGCTAATCTCCCCGCCGTTTTCCCCATGGTTTGAAGTATGTGAGCACAAATGTCAATTTGAGCTCCCTTGATTTGATCACATAGGAATTGTGCCCTTCCGAGGTTGATGAAACCTGTGTTGGACAGAGGGTACATGTTTGAGAACATGATCAATGTGAGAGTCTTCCTCTCCAATCCAAACTTTGCAGTCCCAATAAAGGTGCTTGTAGATGAGACTTTGTGATCATCTCCTAAAGTGTCAAGAATCTCAGTAATTGGTGTCAATCTGTCATTATATGGAGAAGTATCTACATTTTCCAGTGATTGTCTCCTAGCATCATCACTTTGTGAAAAGTTATTGTCATCATCATTCTTTTTAAAGCTTGAAGCTTCTCCACCTTCATCAACACTCTTTTTCGAAATGGCATCATCTATAACCACATTTATTGAATCCATGACCGTTTTTGTACGCTTGTTGTAGACTCTTTAAGCTCAGCTATTCACGGAGCACCCTAGGAAAATTCCTTCCTCGCTCTTTAACTTCCCAAGATTTTCCCTATCATTGAGAATGAAGCATTTACTTCCAAAAATGTGGAAGTATTTCACCTTGGGCTTCCTTTCCTTCCATATCTCATATGACGTTTTCTTTGTTCCCACTCGGAAGAAGATTCTACTCCTAATATGGCATGAAGTATTCACCGCTTTTGCCCAAAATTTTTATGGAATATCCCTCGCCATCTCTTATATCACACAATTTTTCCTTTCAACAACCCCATTTTGTTGTGCAGTTTTTGGGGCTGAGAATTCCTTCTTAATTCCACGCTCATTGCAAAATGCTTCAAACTTTGCCTTCTCAAATTCCTTCCCATGATCACTTCTTATTTTGAAGATGGGAACTCCCTTTTCATTTTGAAGCTTCTCGCAAAGTTTTTCCATCTTTTTGCATGCTTCCGACTTTTCTCTAAGGAATTCCACCCAAGAGTACCTTAAGAAATCATCAACCACAACCACGATGTAGCTTTTTCCACCCATGCTTTCCATTCTCGTTGGACCCATTAGATCGACATGAAGCAACTCCAATGGTTGAGATGTAGCAACAACATTCACTTTGGGATGGGTTGATTTAGTTTGCTCTCCCAATTGACATGAGCCACAAACATTTTTCTCAATCTTTCCAAACTTTGGCAAAACCAATCTCGGCTTCAAGCTTCGAAACTTTTGCCACTTTCTTGTAATTGGCATGTCCAAAGCATTGGTACCATAGTTCCAACAAATCAACTCGAGCACTTTGGCATGATAAATTCGGCTTGGGAACTATGCCATTAGCAATTTTTGGTGGTCCTAAGTCCTTTCAATACTTGCACACCTTCTTCACTAAGGATTAAACACTCTTTCTTGGAAAGTTGGACCAGAAAATCTTCATCATAGATTTGGGTGATGCTCAGCAAGTTTGCCTTCAACCCTTTGATGTATAAAACATCAGTCAACAAAGGAAGTCCCGAAATGTCAGTAGTTCCCTTTACATGGACTTTCGAGTGGCTACCATCCCTAAACATCACATAACCATCCTCCTTTTCTTTAGGCTTTTAAAAAGAGATTTATCGTCGATCATATGCCTTGAGCACCCACTGTCAAGATACCACAAACATGAGTTAAACACTTTTAATGCGGTATGATCAAAAAGACAAGCATGTGACAAACATTCCTGTTTTTCAAAGCAATACTCATCTTCCTTTACATATTTCTCGAATGAGGAAGCTTCCTTTTTAGACCATTGAGCTTATTACACAAATGTCTATTCCTCCTCTTATATTTTGCAATCAAGGAATTAGACTCACACAAGCTATTATGAAGCACATGATTTCTATGCTCTAGACATTTCAGTAAGTGTATAAACATTCTAGCATGTTTCTTGGACTTTAATAACTCTAAGAGCTCATTACTAGGACAGTCTCCAAAGATGCTTATAGAGTCATTATCACAAACACATGAACCATAATTCATGTTTCCCTTTTCCATTGCCATATCCATAGCAAGGAGGGGTCTAGGATCACACAAGGATAATGAAATTCGACAAGTGTACTCGCTCTGGTACCAATTGAAAGCTCAGATTTGTGCTAAAACACAAGAGCTTGTTCAGACCCCCAATTAAAAATTATGGCTAGATAGCTTTTACTCTAACTTAAACTAAGTGCGAAACAAGAGTACATAAGCATAATGAACTGATAACACTACCCTAAGTCATATTCAACAATAAAATGAAAGCTTAAAAAGTAGGGAAGAGAGATGCAAACACAAAATAACACCAAGACGTGTTATCGAAGAAGAAACCAAAGAACTAGGCAAAAAACCTCTCCGCAACCCTTCAAGTCAAAATCGATCCACTAGAGAATAAAGTTGGAGTACACAAATAACAAAAGACCCTTCAAGCCTAGTCTACCCCATGTACTTAAGCCCTCCAAGCTCTCGCTACCAACGGACTTCTTGGAGTCTTGTTTTCTCTAGCTTTCCCGATCCCGTAATTCAATCCAATTGCATCCGCCACTAAATGACTCCTTCCAATGCTTCCCTTAACACTTAGAATGGGTGTGGTAATTGTTTGGGCTAACAAACTCTCAAGGATCTAGAGATGGAGAGGTAGGAGTTGAGGAAAATCACAAGAAAATGCGTAGATGATTATGGGTATAACAATCCCTAACTCTCAAGTGTATTTGCTAGGGGTTTCTCTCTAAAAAGCACTCCTTACAATTCGTGGGTAATGAAGGTATTTATAGTGTGGGTAAAGAATTTGGTAAAGCAACCTAACTTTTTTCCAAATAATATGTTTCGCGGGTACTTCGTTGGATGGCCCTTCTAATGAAACACTTGTGAACTTGACAGCCTGGCATGACTCTTCAGCTTACAGGTATGTGCTTCACACGTGGCCTTTTCACGGATTGCTTCTCGCAAGGTACTCGCGAGCTAGTTGCGAATTGCACTGATTCACCTTTTGAAGCTTGATTCTTTACTGATCTCTCATACTCATCCCTTACAAATAAACCCACATACATACAGGGAAAATGACTGAAGAAATTACAATTAAATTTGGCATAGAATTAAAGCCAACATAAGTTAGTTGGAAATCACAACTTTACAGTCTCCCCCTTTAGTTATTCTGTGACAAAACCCCTAAACAGACTCTAGACTTAAACGTGAGTTTGGGAATATAGGCAAAACTCACTCACACCTAAATCTAAAAGTTATGAAGCACTTGAACCATATACACCTGTATCCTAAACCATTACAATAAACCATTACATTAAAAAATAAATAAATAAATAAAATAAAAAAACACAAACACACACAAAAGGTGAACAAGTCACACGAAACTATTGGTCACACCCATGGTATATAGTTTCTTTTTAAAGTTTAGGAAAATTTTTATTTTCAATAGTTTAGGGATTTAAAAAAAAAAAAAAAAAGGCTTTACAAAAAATGTGATGTTCTCAATAGTAAGGAGGGAAAAAAAATTTTTAAGTTTAGGAATGAAAAATGGACTTCATGGCTTCATGCAAACTTTTGGGATAAAAAAAAATGTAGCTATTTTTTATAACTAGCAAATTTGAAAACTTTTAACTTTTTATACAATTATTTGAATATATTCAAACTTTGAAATAACATGGAATGGGAGGCCTTGAGATTCAAATTGATACATCTTGGTAATGTTTAATGCTGGAGACACAACATAATTTAAAATCTTTTCGTAACTTTCTAGGATGAATGACAACATCACCATGGCTTGAATTGAAAGGATTGGATTAGGGGTGTTCTGTCTACTCCTTAGGAGGGAAAATTCATGCGGGGTGAGAGCAAGGCATTTCGAGGCTAAGGTAAGTTAGAGGTATATTTATATCTTTAATGAGGCAACTTCAACATTAACATTATAATGACGAAAGAGAAAGGGAAGACATAGTCATAAGAATGTTAAAAGAGAGAGAAAACAAGTATATTAGGGGATGATAACATAATATTTTATGTGTAAAAATCAAATTACACCAACATCCCTTAGGGGCTATTTGAATAACATTCTCCTCTAAATGTTTGTATAAATGATATTTCCTCTTGAGGTTTCTAATAGGGTTTGAACTTATTGCATTTGTTGCATAACATTACCTTTTACAATTAGGCCGAAACACCAATGTGTTTCTTATTTGTGTAGATCTTATATCAACAATTTCTTATTAAAGTGCAAAACTTTATCAATTAAACTAACTAAAATTACGTGGAACTAATAATTGATGTAAGTAACCAAACTATTATAAGTTTAAGCTATAACTACAGTATACAAGGTCAGATCACAAGAATTTTCAATTTGTGTAAAATAAGGATAGCATGTAGTGTTTCGAGCTAACTCGACCATAAAATTCCTAAAATCATATTCATCCATTTCAAAATTACAGAATTTGGTTTTGTCACCTCATTAACATTTAAACTAAAGTTGATTATCACAGTATCATTTTGATTTCAACCCAACATGTTTCGGTTGAAACCTGTACCTAACTAGTTGAAAAAACAAGAGCTAACTAGTTGATTAACTATCAAACCTGTACCTAACTATTAGTTTCTTTTGACCCCATTCTGAATTATACAAAAGAAAAACTACTCCCAAAAGTTTGTCTTTAACCCTTTACCCCCTTCTCTCTCTCTAAATGTCCCAAATGAGAGAACCACCGATTCTCCGACGGAGGAATACCCATCTTCCGTACGACATCGTACTCAACATCCTGGCAAGGCTACCGGCGAAATCACTGATGAGATTCAGGTGCGTATCCAAATCCTTGGACTCCTCAATCAAAAGTCACGATTTCATCACCGACCACCTTAATACAAACAAAAATCATGATAATGGTTATATCATACACATGGGGTCCAATCCTTCTTCTCCGTCTTCTAATAGACCAGTCTGTACAGTGGCTTTGGACCGCTCGTTTGATAGGATTTCTGAGTTTGTGGTTCCCTTTGACTTTCCTTTTAAGCATGCCGGAATAGTGGGTTCGTGCAACGGCTTATTGTGTTTCTCTAACTGCTATAAGTTTATATATTTGTGGAACCCCAGCATTAGAAAATTCAAGAAGTTGCCTCATACTTGCTTAGGACAGTTAAACAATGTTAGAATTGGATTTGCGTATCATTCCGAGAATAATGACTACAAGGTTGTGAGAATTTCATATAGTCCTTTGTCTATACTAGAGATTGAGGTGTACACATTAAGTTTGGATTCATGGAGAAGGGTTGGATTCAACTTGACAATCGATGTTGTGTTCTGTTCTGAATTGCCAGCCCCATTGGTAAATGGAGCTTTGCACTGGATGGCGCGTATCGAAGGAGAAGAGACTGACTTGATTATGGCATTTGATGTCAATAGTGAGAAATTCGCAATTCTAGCACTGCCTGATGGTTTTACCAACATAAACATCTTTCAGAGATGTCTTGCATCATTCAAAGGGAAACTGGCTTTAATTACATGTGCATGTAATGAACAATTTGGCTTCCCCTGTCAATACTCTGTATGGGTGATGAAGGAGTATGGTGTGGCTGAGTCTTGGAGTAAACTTTCTGTTATACTTATACCATTTGAAAGAGTGGCTTGTTGCCTTGCCTTCACTGAGTATGGTTCACTTCTGCTATGTTGCCTCAATAAACGATTTGAGGGCAGGGGATCTAGGTTTGTATTAGTTGACACTGAAACTCTACATGAGAAGGAGGATCCTATCCAACATCCTTCATATGTAACTACTTTCATGGAGAGCCTTATTTTACTTGATGGAGCAAATGTGGCATCTTACTAAGCAGATGGTGGCATGAATATAAGAAGTGAAATCATTAGTGGTATGGATGAAGTGAAACCCTTGTTATTTCTTTTCCTTTAGTTTAGTAGTTGGCATGACAGCATTGCTAAAACTTCATTTTTATCCCAGTTTTACATTAACCTTTTGTGGCAATATTATATATTAGTATTTGATATTTGTATGTGGATTCTTGTTGTGCATATATATAAAAAGGCCATGCCATTCTTATAAGATCAATCTTTTGAACTTGCCAACGTTACCTGTTCATGTGACAAATGTGAAAGGCTTAAAGTGTGTAGCAGTCTTAGATTTTCTGTTTGAGTTGATTGTATTTTTACAAGGTGCTTTATTCATCATCGTGAACATAGATTCGACCTTTAATTCTCAATAGATTCTATTACTTATCAAATAGAGAAGTGTGTTGCAGTACAGGAATGAGTCCAAGAGGCAAGGATGCACCAAAAATTGAGGAAGCAAAAAGTTAATTCAATCTTATTTGAATACCCCAATCTGTAGTAAATTGATAAGTGTATATACTTGTATCTATATATGTATTGAAGCCTAAGTATTCTTGGCGGCCATAGAATCTGTTGTAACAATACATAACAGAAAGTATAACAAACTTCAACTAACTCTAAGAATCATAACCAAAAATACTGTAGAATTTTCTTCAACCAATGATAGTTGTAGGGGGCAAAACAAGGATCAGGCCCAATCTAAACAGGAATGGGCTGACAAGCAAACCCAGTGCAATTAATTTATATAGATGGGTTATCAAGGCCAATCCTTTAAATCCTAGTAGCTTTACTTAATGATTGTTAAAGAAAGGAAAAACTTCCCATCCAATAGTTCAAGAAGAAAATAATAAAGTGAAAGGCAAAGATTCTTATTCAAGATCTTCCTCGGTTTAGCCAAGGAGAGATGATTCTTTGGATTACACACTTCTCAGCAGTACAGTTCTTAGTTTTTCTCTCTCTACTTTCCTTGTTTCTCTCTTGTTTTTCAGATCCCCTATCTTGGTGGAGCTTCCTTCCTTTTTATAGTAGTTGGGGTTGCATCCTAGCCTTCCACTTGGACTGCTATGGATTCTCACCTGGATACTTGTCCCATCAGTGTCTTGCTGGTGGTGGTAGAGTAGGTTGCAAGCTATAAAAACATTATTCAGGGGTCCCCTACTTGCATGTCTCCACTCTCTTCCTCGGCCACCTATCCTATTAGTTCTAGGTTGGGACCCCTGTCCCCCGAGGGAAGCTTGCTCCTCGGACTGAACACTCCCCTCAGTCTTCGGTATTTGGTTGTCTCGTTGGGGCTGGACCCAATCTGATAAAGAGTGAGGCCCAGTTATTTCTTTGGGGTGTCCTAATGCCACGTGCCTTTGCTCCTCGGGTTCCTCCCTCCCACAATAGTCATATAGCATATTTATATCATAGGAAGGGCTTGGACTGCTAGGTATAAATGTCTGATGCTTTGGACGACATGTAGTGTGCTCAGTTGTCTTATTGCTTGACAAAGAACGATCTGTTGAGTTTGAGTGAGCTGTTGTTTAGTAGCATAATCACTGGCATCATCTTGTGCAACATGTATTGTCTCAACAGTGAATAAGCTGGAGAAGCTAGACTTCTTTTAGGATGGTGTAGGTGACAAGTTCAGATGCTTTTTATATGGTTGGAAGGATGTCAGTACTCATAGTCAGTCAAGAGTCTTGGATATCAGAAAATATATATAGCCTTATTGGCACAATGTGGAGTACTTTCTTTTATTTTTTGTTGTTGGTAAGAATAACTTTCACTGTAATTAATTTTTTTGTACAACATAAATAGTAGATTATGTTTTTATATTAAAAAAAATTAAACTGAAAGGGTAGTTAATTCCATTTATAAGGTATTGATAAATTGTGTATATTGAATTAAAATTTTCATAAGTAATTTTCAAATTCCTCTTTTGGGACAACATCTATGTAGGTCAGGAATTCTAAATTATGGGGACAAAGGGCTATGAAGAATTTTAAGTAAAAAGTCTCACAAACTTTTCTTCAGCCATGCTTTCATGTTTCCTTTCAATACCTTAGAAACTGTTGATGGGGTTGCTATAAGTAAAATCCCCATCCAATAAAAATGAAGAAGTGTGACCTAAATTGATAATTTTGTTCAATTTATATGAAAATAGTGAAAGGTCCTACGGCAAAAATACTGTTTTTTTTCCCTGGAAACATAGATATTCTATATATAAAGATATAAAAACATTTCAAACACACAAGAAAAAGAGTCCAGAGGAATTATATTACATGGAGATGGGATAGGCCAACAAATCCCAATAAATCCCTTTCAATTAAAAACAATAGATAAGTGTCATATTGAATTTCCCTTTCTTGTTGGTTACTGCCTTCAACAGCGAGCCTGTATGCACAGTTCCTTACTTCTGCATATATGTGATCGATTGATGGTCTTTGTAGTGGGAAAAATATCTTATGTTTTGGATGTATGCAATATCACAATTTCCTGTATACTGGGAGACTCATTTTTCCTGATTTATATAATCTTATTACTTATCAAAAATAAAATAAAAATTGTGGACCAGATCATGTTGTGAGCATATTACCATTCCAAGATCATGTTCTTACTTCCCTGGTTCAAGCTACATGGTCTTTGGTGGTTTGTGTGCTCCATTTAACCTTAATATTGATGACCAGAAGCTAATTTATTGAGAGGGAATTGGTTTCAATATGTGTGATCTTGCTAAACAAACATACTGTGTTCACATGCTCAAACACATGTTTATTGTCAGCGCATGTGGATCAACAAGTTTAGGTGCTTAAATGATGTGTTTCTTTTAGTAGTGTCCTAAACAAACATGATATGGATTATACTGCTGTGGAATTTAAAGAAATATGTTTTAAAAAGACTGTCTGGTTGTTGCTATTCTTGTTACTACTATTTGCATAACCATTAAAATGTCCTCACCATGGGTAATTGACTTGGAGACCTCTGAATGCATGAGTGGCAGTGCTTATTCCTGTATTCTGCATTCAATATCATCTATAATGCATATCCACATCTTGTAGTTCTCATTCTTGGTTAGGCTTCCTTTTATACCGATTGGTCTCGGCTTGTACTTTTTCATCCTTTTTGTCAGTAAACTTGCAAAATTACTACTTATTGAAAAAGAAATCAGTAAACCTGCAAATTTCTAGTGTTCTGTGAGTTTCTTGATCTTAGGGCTACGTCGTTGAGCAATAAAATAAAGTGTTGCAAAAAAATCTGTCAAACATGTAGCATAAACCATAATAAATTTGTCCTCTTAAAGCATGAGAAAGGTAGAAAGGAGAGTTGCTAAGAATAGACTGAAGAAAGGAGACTAGAGAGGGTGTCCAAGCAACTTATTCCCGAGAAGAGGATGTTGGTCTACTTGAATGTAGGATAAGAGCTTGAGCAATGTAGCCCCTGCTAGTTTACAGAAAGTGATGTGTTACAGCCTTGTAGAACACCATATTATGATTTAATTGTGCTATATATTCTCGAAAAAGGTCATCAAACATGATAATTAATACTCTAGAAAGATGGGCATGCTTCAACCTTTCATTGGACTATAGTTGGAGAAGAGTTTATTAGAACTTACTGGAAAGAATGCTATTTTTTAGTGGGACCATTACATATTGCTATCATGAATATCGGTTAGGTTTAACTACTAACATGGAAACTCTGTTAATTAAACGCTATAGGTCATAAAATTTTGGGTGCTAATTAGCAGAATCAAAATTTTACTCATTGCATTACTTTTTTTTTTTTTTTTCCTGAAATTCATAGCATTACTTTTACTGTACTTATTGAACCAACTTTAGTGTAATTTGAGTATGATGGAGGCAACAAGAGCCTTGCAAAAAGCAAGCCTAAAGACTCAAATGTATAACAAGCAAGCCAGAAGGCTCAAATATATAACAGGTAGTATGAATTTTTGTAGCTCACATTGGAACTTTTATGTCTTTTACCGCATTTTTGTGGTTGGATTCAGAGGAAATGCTTGGAATTTTGAAGATCATGGATTATACTTTGGTGTTGAAGTTTCCTTTTCTATGATGTTTGTATTCACTATTCATGGATAGATGCTTGTAAATAGAAAATAAAATTGGTAAAGGGCCATACAATTTGGGAATTTTTGTTCCATCATTTTGTTTTTACCATATAAATTGGGAATTTTTATTTCATGTGCTGGTCAGATTTAATATGGGGGAAAATGGTGGAAACGGATTTTGGCTTGTAATATCACAATTAGATTCACTTCTCTTGTATTTGGTAGTCATATTGGCTTCTATAGTAGCTTATGTGGTGTAGAGCAAGGTGATTCTTTGCTCTTGTATTTTATTTCTGGAGTAAATGCACAACTCATGCACCCATTACCTCACCATCCACCCATCACTTAGAAGGGAAGGATATGTCATTCGATCCAAGGACAATTTATCTTGGTTTTAAAACTTGGACTAGATGGTTGGTCCAACTGGGAACTGTCCCTTAGGCCTGCTCTTGTTACCTAAAAAACTGGCCCTAGAGAATAAGTTTGAAACTTGTGCGAACCACAGTTGTAAATGCCAAATTATTTAAGTCATGCTATGTAATAAAATGACATTATATCAATATCAATATATACTATATTTATATTAAAATAGAATTACAACTAACGATCAAAGAAAAAAAAATGATAATAGCTTTAAAATAGAACCAAATTAGATCAATTTAAAGTATAGTTCAACACAAAAATTCATTAACTTGAAATAGAGATATATCATACATACAAGATTGAATTAAAAATCCACCAAAAAAAGAAAACACGCACACACACACACACACACACAGTAATCATCTTCTTGTGTGGGTAAAATAGAAATAATGGCAAGAAGATACTAAATTTGAAACTAATAAGAAAAGAACATTTGAAATTAAAATGCAAGGACTCAAGGCATAAACCATACTACTTGATAAGATTAAGTTGGAAATATGTTTTACTCAACTTATATAGTATATTTGAAACTTGTAGAATTTAGTTGTATATTAGACAAATATAACACCTATAACAGAAATTAGGAAAAATATGAATCACCTCAAAAAAAATATTAATCAAACACAAAAACAAAAAACAATAGAATGATATATTTGTAGAGATAAAAAGATTAAAAAAAAAAAAAAAATACTTGAAGCGATTGTTGCTTTTTATAAATTATTTTAATTATAAATTTGTTATATATTCATACACATTGCGTGGGGTTGCGACTAGGGTTGCGACTAGTTAGAAGAAAACCCGAAAAACTAATAACTCTAATGTATGGTTAGCCTAGCACCATTAGATTTATAATGTGTGTTACCTTCCAGGAGGGAATCTGCTTGAAACTCAAATTTCTGTCCTCTTTTTTTCTCGATTTGATGCATTGGATTTTCCTTTTTCTTTGGTTAAGGCATCTATTGGATGAGTATGAATTAAGGGAGGTCAATTAAAAAGTACTCCATACTAGATTCCTTTCAAAACACAGGTCACAGGTGGGCCTGCTTGGCCTTGGTATAGTCCTTGAATTCTTCTCAATTAAGTCTATTCTGATGTGTTTGGTTTCATATTTGGTTAAGGTATCTAGGGGAATGAGCATAAAGTAAAATCAACCCTTTATCCTTGGCTGCTCCTTACAAGTAAATTACTATGCCTTGAGTGGGAAGTTGGAACAGGCATAAGCGTAACAACAATAACAACTTTGGTATGAGTTCCCTTTTCCCTTTTCCCTCTTGAAAATTTCATTTTGGTATGCTCCAATTCCAAAATAAGATACCTTCTTCAATCTTTTCTTAACAGCTCCTGAACATTTTCGTAGGTTGACTCGTAAATTTCTCATAATGGCTTCGACTGAAGCCAAGATGCCTACATTGTCTGTGATTCTACAAGAGGCCATCACTCGCATCGAAAAGGCAGCAGAAAAAGATAAAGAATTGATGACGATTGCAGAAGAACTTAAAAAATCAATTTTGGAGTGGGATTATTTTGTACGAGAAAGCGATAAAATCAATACTGTTTTGGAAGAACTAATTGGTGATAAAGACAAAATAGCCACTGAGAGTAGGATACATTCCATTCTAAGCAATATCAAAGGATTAAGAAGGTGGGCTATTCTGCAAGAGGCCAAGACTCACATCAGTAAGGCAGTAGAAAAAGATGAAGAATTGAAGATGGCAAAGGAGCTTGATAAAATCAGTACACTATCCAGTCGTGTCTCAAAGTGGGAGAACGATTTTGATGGTGAAATTGATAAAATCAATACTGCTTTAAAAGAACTACTACCTAACAATCAAGGCGACATCAATGAAAGACAAAAAAAGATAAATTCTGTTCTTGGCGATATCAAACGATTAAGAAGGCGAGGTACTTCAGTGCAGTTCACTAATGTGAAGAGCAGTTCATCATCTCGGCCACCACAGAAACAAGATGTGGCTTTATCAGAGTTCCAGAAAATGTCAGAAGCATGGAAACAACTTGGTTTGGAAGAGAACATTTTTTCAAAGACGATAAACGTGGGCAATCTTCAATCAAGTTACCACAATGTTGAGAACCACCAAATGAAGCTCTGCTTACTCTCTCTCTCAATATTCCCTGTGAATTATCCTATAAAGAAGAGGCTTTTAATTTACTGGTGGGTTGGTGAGGGCTTCATCAATGGAACCAGGGAAAAGACAGCTGAGGAGGTTGGAGAAGAAGTGTTTGAGAAACTCATAAATCAAGGCCTAATTAGACCAGTAGTAGACTGTCATGATTCATGGCCAATTGTGAATAAATGTAACCTGCACCCTTGGATTCACCGTATGTTGATATCGTTGGCCAAGGAAGTTGAGCTTTTTGGATTCAAATCCAAGAGGGCCGAGGAAGAATCTGTTGAAACAAAGCATCGCCGGTTGTGCTTAGTTTCCAAGACTCAAAACTATTCTTCAGCTGATCAGTATCCTGCCATGCCTGAGAACTTGTGGACATTATTCAATTTAAGTGAGCAATATCTTCATTTCAAACCAGACTGGCTTACCAAGTTGAAGATGATCGAGGTTCTTCAGCTGGGGCGTTGGCAGGACAACGTTTTAAATCACATTGAAGCGATAAATGAAGAACTTCTGAAAGGTTTGGGGGCTCAGAAAAACTTGAAGTATCTTAGTCTCCGAGGGATTTCAAGAATAGCTGAACTTCCTCCTTCCATTGTAAACCTCACCAGCCTTGAAATTCTTGATCTTAAAGCATGTCACAATTTAGAGACATTGCCCAATGATTTTTCATTATTGAGGAAGCTGACGCATTTGGATGTATCGGAGTGTTACTTGCTAGAAAGAATGCCAAAGGGGCTTGATACCCTCACTTCTCTCCAAGTGTTGAAGGGATTTCTTATAGGAGATTCAAAAACTACTCCCTGCAGACTTGGTGATCTTGGGAAATTGCCGAGATTGAGAAGGTTGAGTATCTATATAGGAAGTGTGGCTGAAATCCAAGGTGATACGCGTGACAGCCTGGAGAATACTTCCTCTCTTCACTGCCTAACAATAACATGGGCGTTACGTTCTAATTCAGAATCGAGAGATAAAGTAAAGAAGCAATCCTTTTCATTTCCACCACGTTTGCAAAAACTAGATCTCAGAGCCTTTCCTCTAGAGGCTCCGCCAAAATGGTTAACACCAACTAAACTGAAAAGTTTAAAGAAGCTGTATATAAGAGGAGGGGGACTTGGAAAGTTTGATTTTGGGGAACAAGACAAGTGGGAAGTTGAAATCTTATGTCTCAGGTATCTGGAGAACCTGAAGATAAACTCATTAGACTGGGACAAGTTAAATCAATATTTTCCTCGTCTAAAGTACCCCCAAAAAGAAGAAGTTAATCTGAATAAGAGTGGTTCAGAGATAGTTGAGACTATAAAACACTCGATAGGAGTTGATCAAGTTCAAACTACTGATCATGTTCAGGATTGCTAACTAAGGTAGAGGTAGAGGAGGAGGATGGAATTAGTGTGGGAGGAGATGTACTGCCATCAATATGATTCAGAATTTTATTGCCTTTAATGTAAGGTAAAATGGTGGTCCAAGAGAGAGTCATCTTTGGTGAGTGTAATTTGAAGGTGATTTGATGGAGTAAGACTTGGGAAGGGTCGAGAGGTAGAAGATTCAACAATGGAGGAGGAAGAAGAAGAGTTTGTCAAGGTTGGACGTGAGTCCGTTTGCTCTTATACCACATAGGAACTTGAATATATATAATTATTAATAGAGATTTGAAAATAATTTTGGCTTCCCATAACTTATTTTTGGGAGCTTATTCTTGTATTTATATGTTCAGTAAAGATTACATTTCTTTGAATATGTATATTATATTTCATTTGAATTTGGATGTTATCAATCTCAATCAGATAATAGTTTACTTGGTTTTGGCCTGTCAGATAATGGTTTACAAAAAGAAAGTAGTTACAGAAATCTAATATGTAGAATATATTCTTGTATAACCTAGGAGAAGAGAATGGTGGTCCACTTGAGAAGAGCTTCAGCATTGTAGGCCCTGCTAGTTTACAGAAAGAAAGCAGTTACAGACCTGTAGAACACCATGTTTTGATTTAATTGTGCTATATATTCTCGAAAAAATCACCAAACACAATAATTAATACACTAGAAAGATGGGTTTCTTCAGCCTTTCATTTGACTATAGGTGGACTGGTAGAGAAGATTTTATTAGAACTCACTTGAAAGAATGCAAACTTTATCAGGACTATTACATATTGCTATCATGAATTTTATTACATTTCACCAATAACATGGCCATCTGCCAATTAAATGCTTTAAGTTATAAACTTTAGGATGCCAATTAGCAGAATAAATTTTTTATTCATTGCATTACTTTTACTGTACTCATTAATGCACCAAGTTTGGTGTAATTTAGATTTTTTTTTTTTCCCTGTATTGTATATTTGACTTGAGGTGATTTCGTCCTGATGACTGAACTAATGTAGTAATGATAGAGACAACAAGAGGCTTACAAAATGCAACCCTAATGGTTCAAATATATTCATTATGTTTACTTTGTGTTTTGCTTTGAGGCTATGTCTAGATTGAAAGTGAATTTTGGGTCAAGAATGAGATAATTTCAGTGGGGGAGATGGCTGCCGCTCTGAACTTTTGGGTTGTAATGTAGCTTCTTTTCCTACATATTATTCAAGAGTTTAATTAATGTACTTAGGCTGCACGCCTTCTTTTCCTACATATATATAAATTGGCTTGTACGCAGTGTTTAGCTTCTCCATATGCATGTGATAAATTGAGAACATCCATGATCTCTGCAGTGGGAAAAAAAATATCATTGCGAAGCATTTAGCATCATAATGACATGTGATTTTGACGCTACATGTATCAAAGTTGTACAGACGAGAAAGGAAGAAAAGAAACGAAACAAAGAAGAAAGAAGCAGAAAGAAGACGTTTAAGCTCTAAACAATAGTACATGCTAAACTGTTAGTACTGTTAGCTAAACTACAAGTAGCTTAGTAGTTTATTTATGTAAGATACTCTCACACGTGCTATAACTACCCGTTACACGTGCTGTAACTGATCCTGTATAAGTTGGGAAATTAGTTTATGCTCTGTTTTTGTATAAAGACTCATTTTCGTGTACAGATTCATTTAGTTAGTTGAATACAAGTTTCTTCAACTCCAATTTTCTCTCTAGCTCTCAGTTTTTTTTTTTTTTTTTTTTTTTTTCTTCCTTGAATTCTCTGTACTTTGTGCTTTCTTATATGGTATCAGAGCAATTTGTAACCTTTAACACCAAATGGATAACCTAGAGAAACATATGAAATAGATCTAGGATCAAATTTAGATCTATTATGAGTCAAAGTGGAAGCAAAACAAAGGCAACCAAAGACTTTTAAGTGAGCATAAGATGGGATTTTGTTATAAAGCTTCTCAAAAGGTGTTTTGTTTCCTAGAGTGGAAGAAGGCAATCTGTTGATGATATATACAGTAGTCAGTACACATTCACCCCAAAAAGAAATAGGCACATTAGACTAAAACCTTAATGCTCTTGCAATGCTCAAAATGTGTTGGTGTTTCCTTTCCACAACTAAGTTCTATTGTGGAGTGGCAACACATGAATGCTGATGTAAAATTCCATGTTTAGCAAAGAAATCTTTTAGGAAAAACTCTTGAGCATTGTCAATCCTAATGGCTTTGATATTAGTATGAAATTGTGTAGATATCATCTTGAAAAAGGAAATCAATAAAGGCCTAGTTTCAGATGTTCCTGTCACTACCAACATAAAGTTTTCTTGGATCAAGAGTTTAAGCTAAAAGACCTTAGAAACTTGAAATACTTTCTTGGTCTTGAAGTGGCTAGATCAGACAAAGGAATTTCCTTATGTCAAAGGAAGTATGCTTTAGAAGTGCTCAAAGATATAGGCATGACAGGATGCAAGCCTAACAATGTTCCTATGGAGCAAAACTTAAAGTTAAGCAAGTTTCATGGGGAGTTGTTACCTGATCCCGGTGTTTATAGAAGATTGGTGGGTAGCCTGTTGTACCTCACCATTACCAGACCAGACATCACATACTCAATGCATAAACTAAGTCAATTTATGTCAAAACCAATAAAACCTCATCTGGATGCAACCTATAAGGTGTTACAATACATAAAAGGGAGTCTTGGTCAAGGTATTCTTTTATCATCTAGATCGGATTTACACCTAAAAGCATTCACAGATGCAGACTGAGCATCTTGTGTTGACACTAGAAGATCAACCACTGGTTATTGTGTTTTCTTAGGTAGTTATCTGATTTCATGGAAATCTAAAAGCAATCCATAGTCTCTAGATCTTCTGCTGAAGCAGAATATAAAGCTATGGCAATGACTGTTTGTGAAATGACTTGGATATTGGCTTTGTTGAAAGATTTGGAAGTTTATCATCCAAAACCTGCAATGCTTTTCTGTGACAATCAAGTAGCCACATACATTGGTGAGAATCATGTTTTTCATGAAATGCATCAAATGACTAAACATATAGAGGTAGATTGTCATTTGGTCAGAGACAAGGTGCAAGATAAAGTCATTAGGTTGTTCTTCACTCCCACACATTCACAATTAGCAAACCTGCTCACAAAAGCTCTTAGTGGTCAACAATTGAAAGCTTTACTTACCAAGATGAGCATTGTGAATGTTCACAATTCTGGTTCTCATCTTGAGGGGGAGTGTCAAAGTTGTACAAATCAGAAAGGAGGAAAAGAAACGAAACAAAGAAGAAAGAAGCAGAAAGAAGAAGTTTAAGCTCTAAACAACAGTAGCATTTTAAATTGTTAGTACTGCTAGCTAAACTACAAGTAGCTTAGTATTTTATATATGTAAGATACTCTCACACAAGCTATAACTACCCATTACACGTGTTGTAACTGATCCCGTATAAGTTGGGAAATTAGTTTATGCTATGTTTTTGTATAAAGACTCATTTTCATGTATAGATTCATTCAATTAGTTGAATACAAGTTTCTTCAACTCCAATTTTCTCTCTAGCTCTCAAATTTTTTTTTTCTTCCTTGAATTCTTTGTACTTTGTGCTTTCTTATAACATGCATCTAAAACACTAGATACAACCTCTTACTCTAGGTACCTACTAGGAATGGCGACGGGTCAGGTTCGGACCGGGTTTTTTCATATCCGGACCCGACCCACGGGTCAAGATCAGTGGCCCGGACCAAGCCCGTTTACTAAGCGGGTTTTTTTCCCCAGGCCCAGACCTGCCCCCACCGGAGCCTACGGGCCCCGTGGACGCCGTTAAGGGATTGAGCCCAATTAGTGGCCCAACCAAAAAAAAAAAAAGAATTGAAGCCCAAATTTATTTTTGCCACATTCAGCCTGAATATTCTAATTCAAGCCTAGATAACGTGGCCCAAATGCCCAAGCCCAACCAAAAAAGGATAAAAAAAAAAGAATTGAAGCCCAAATTCACATACCACCAACAACAACAACAATTTCTTGATTCTCTTTCGTCACAACAAAAAAACACCTCCCTCTTATATTTTTTCATATCCAAATTTTCTTTGTTCTTCTTTAATCCGAGAAAACTTCAAGAATGGAGTGCAGGCCTTTGGATATCACACTGAATTCGGCCAAGGACTTGAAGGACTTGAATCTTTTCTCCAAGATGGACCTGTACGCTGTCGTTTCAATCCACGACGACTACTTCAACAACAACAACAACGCCAATCAACACAGAACGCACATTGACAAGGACTATGATCCAAACCCTAAGTGGAATTTCCCCATGAAATTCACCGTAGACGTTAGCGCGGCGGAGCAGAACCGCCTCCCGCTCGTTGTGAAGATCAAGGCGGAGAAGAAACTCGCCGGCGACGAAGAAGTCGGCGAAGCCCACGTGCCCATCAAAAAGCTCCTCGAGAGCTACGGCGAAGAATCGAAGGACGAGAGATGCGTGAGCTACAACATCAAAACCTAGAAAGCTGAAGGTCCTGAACCCAATGAAAAAAAAAAAAAAACAAACCAGAAACCCAGAAAGATGAAATATGACTGGCTGACTGCGTGAGCTGATTAGGGACTGAGCTGAGGGAGAGGGAGTGTCAGAGTGAGGGTGAGGACTGAGGGAGGGTGGCGTGACTTTTGAGTTGCTACTGAAGAAATGAGAGATTAGGGATTTAGGGTTAGATTATAGGGGTATATATATATATATATATATGGGGTATTTTTGTAATTTCAGGGTACTGGGTTTTTATCCGGGTCGGGTCTCGGATTTTTTATAAAACCCGGACCCGACCTAAACCCGCTTCGGGTTTTTTTTTAAAAACCCATACCCGGCCCTATTCCTAATTGGACCGGATAAAATCCGGCCCATAAGGGTTGGATCAGGCCGGGTACCCGTGGGTCGGGCAAAAATTGTCATCCCTAATACCTACAATAAGTCAATAAAGAAGGGCAACATAAGCTTAAAGTGGTAAGCCATTGTACCTCTAACAACTATCTTTGCAAAATTATTTGTAAAAAAAAAAAAAAAAATGTAAGATAGCAATGTTTAAAAGTTTTTAGGTAAATTGCAAATTACATTCCTAAAGTTTGGGGGTGATTGAATTTTACACCCTGAAGTTTTAAAATTTGGATTTTATCCTCTAAAGTTTAGGGTGTTTAGATTTTACACCCTGACATTTCAGAACTTGGATTTTACCCCCTAAAGTTTAGGGTTGTTTGAATTTTACACCCCTAAATTCTGAAACTTTATGGTGTAATATCCAAACACCCCAAAACTTTAGGAAGTAAAATCTAAACACTCCAAAAATATAGGGGGTAGAAGCCAAATTATGAAACGTCAAAACGTAAAATCCAAACATCACCAAACTTCAGGGGGGTAAAATCCAAATTCTGAAACTTCAAGGTGTAAAATCCAATCACTTCTAAATTTTAGGAGTGTAATGTGCAATTTATTAAATAGCATTTGTTTTTTAATGTCGTATGTTGGAGATTCGAGTTCCAACATTGAAAGAGATGAGTTATATGTTTAATGAAACTCATATCTTCAAAAGACAAGCTCAAAAGAGATGAGTTTCATATGCTCATATGAACTTGCCTCTAATATCTCCCAAATACTTTTAAAATAACACTAATTAAAAAATTAATTTTAGAATAGCATTTTATTAAGTAAGTATGGCCTACTGCTAACAATGAGTCTATTTTCAGTTGGATGTTTCGATAACCCAAATTTCAAGCTAATTGTAGACCAAATTAAATAGCTCATAATTCCACGGTTATGCTATTTGTGAATATATGAGTTGTAGTGAAGAACATGTGATCCATCTTCCTCCTGTATCATGAATTCGGCCTATTCCATCTAATTCAAATGTGATTCCTAATTTGTGTGGGTTTCATTCTTCGTGTACTCAAATAATAAAACTAGGGTCTAGTCGGTAGGTGCCTAAGTGCACCCACTAAGGTAGAATTTTATAATGGTTTTATCCCAACTTTGTATAGGTAATTGAAACACTTTCAGCTACGTCGAGTTTATTTATTTATTTAATGATTTTTGGTATTTTTCAATATAGACAAACCTCTTTGAAGCCTCCTTAACAGGCGCCTTTAGCTCTTGTTAACAAAAGCAACAAAACTATGCGCCTAGATTTAAATAAAAAATAATAATAAAATTGGTCATACTAATAGGTGCATTTTTTAAATTTTTTTTTTTTTACCCTATGATGTCCATTCTTGACAATTACTCTTTATTATCAAATCAAGATACTAATTGATTTTTGGTGGAGGCAATGATCAGACCTTAGGTCTCTTGTTCATCTATAAGAAACTTTACAAATTGAGCTAGCAAATGTTCAATTTTATAATGGTAAGCTGTACAAAATTTTATGTTGGTATGAAAAAAATTACGAATTTGAAAACCCCTTGATTAAATCATGAAAACTAGATTTTTTTTTAAAAACAACTGAAATGTATTTTTTTATTCTAATCTTCTGGTTTTTTAATGTTAGGTTATTTTGATTAAATAATTATATTCGCATTTAATTTTACACGTGTATTTATGGTTTTTTTAAGTCTTTTACTTTCAAACTTGAAGCAGTCGACAAATTAATTCAAGTGTCCTATATTACTATGAGAGAGAGAGAGAGAGAGAGAGAGAGTATTGTGAAGTTATACATTTTTTACATCGTAAATTTCTAAGAGATTTAACAGTTAAAATCAACACTATTATCAATAGATTTTTTAATCGTTAGATCTCTTAGTAATCTACGATGAAAAAAAAGTTGTAACTTAACAAGAATTAAATAAGGTATAACTTTTTTTTTTTTTTTTGGTAAACAATAAGGTATAACTTGAATCCATCTAATATATATTTAAATTATTAAATCCTTTATTAATTTTTTTTTGGGACAAAAATATCATATTACATTCAATGTTTAGTATACTTTCATATTTATATTTAATTGAATCATTAATGAAACTTTTGAATCATCATTTAATTAAATCATTATTTTTATAAAAAAGAATAAATCAATCATTAGTGAAACTTTATATATATATATATATATATATATATATATATATATATATATACAAGATAGAAATTCTACTGTTGAACCCATCTCATATATATTTAAACTATTAAATTCTATATTTAAATTATTTTTTTGAACAAAAATATCATACTACTTTCAATCTTTAGTATACTTTCATATTTATATTTAATTGAATCATTAATGAAACTTTTGAATCACCATTTAATTAAATCATCATTTTTATAAAAGAGAATAAATCAATCATATAATGAAACTTTTTTATTTTATTTTTAATACAAAATAGAAATTCTATTCTAGCCTAATCTAAGTGTATATGTGGGTGAAGCTTCCTCCTAGAGACTTGAACATCGACTCTTATGCCTCTACACCCCACAAACACTTATACTTGTGAATTTACCATTGTGCTAAAGATGCGTGGTGGTAATAATGAAACTTTTGAACCAATGAACCTTAATACACTTCCTTGATGGTTCAATGTTCATTCCAGTTCTAATAACTAATGATTCAATATATTTGCTCCCTGGTTAAATTCAAACACATAATTACTTTGATCAAAATTAGAAATCAACATTTGATCCTTATCCTTGTTGCATCATGAATTAGGCTTGTACTTCCTAGTTCCATCTAATCCAAATATTATTAGTAATTTTTATAGGTTTTGTTGCTCATGCACTCAAGAAATAAAACTCTATCGCATTGTCAAAACGCTCTTCTTTCACGTAACTTAGGGGTGGTAATTCGTGTTATTGTTTATTGAGCAAGTTGACATGACATGTTTAATTATGTATTAGGGCTTGATTGATAGGAGGATTTTTATTTTTGTTTTCAAAATAGTATAAAAAAAAATTTCAAAAAATTGAACTTGAAACTAGTTTTCAGATAATAATTTTTATATTTTATGTGTTTAGCTCCCACTTTTAAAACAATTTTCAAAATACTAAAAACATAAAATAATTGTTTATGAGACCATTCCTATTTTTAAGATTTAAAAAAAATATATTTACAAAAATTAGCATGTAGAATCTGTAGATTACCTTCATTTTTTTTTTTTTTTTTTGTGGATGATGATAAAGGAATAGAGCTCATCATTTTTTTTTTTTTTAATGATAAGTTTCAAATTTAAAGTGTGGGAATTGTTTTTGTGATAAAGATAAGCTCATTAATTTAAGAGATAAAAGAATTTGGACAAATATATGGGGTTCACTGTTTTCAATTTATTTACAACTATGTCATTAAAAACATTTTCTGTATCTAGAAAACACCCTTTTAGCCGTTTTCAAAATCTAATTTTAAATCAGGAAAATAGGATACAGTTTTTTGAAAACTATATTTAGAAAATATTAGCCGAACAATAAATTCAAGTGTGGGACCCACCATTTTATGGATTGTAAAACAAAAAACTATATTTAAAAACTCTTACTAAACAGACCCTTAATGATTTTATTGTGTTTTTGATTTTGTGTTAAAAATCATCAAAATTCTCTTAATTATACAGTATTATAACCATCAATATTCATGTTGTGTTTGTGAATTGTGTTAAAAATTTCAAATATTTCCGTCTCATAAAAAAAAAAGAAAAAAAAAAAAGAAAAACCTCAAATACATTAAAGAGCCTTATATAGCTCAAGTATAAAACTCACCCAATGTATTTGAATTCAATTATAAGAAACCCACCCTAATAGGTTATTTATTTATTTATTTATTCTTTTATATTAAGAAAAGGTTAGAAAACCTTCGCAAATCTGAACCTAACTTTTACGACGCTATTCCAAATACAAAAAGCAAAGCAACGTAGCAGCTATGTCCAATGGAGAACACTAGTCCGTTTAGTTCACTGATTTTTGTCGGGTGTTTTAGCCAATTTGTATCTGAGTCTATTACCCAAAGTTAAGTATTCCTCGCTCAGTGTCTTTAACACACACACACACACACACACACAATCTCTCTCCCTCTGAGCGTGTCTCTAAACTAAACGTCCCTTATGAGAGAACTGCGTCGGCAACCACCGATTCTCCGGCGGAGGAAGAACCATCTTCCACA
Organism: Quercus parvula; assembly: GCA_030820535.1. NCBI lineage: Eukaryota > Viridiplantae > Streptophyta > Magnoliopsida > Fagales > Fagaceae > Quercus > Quercus parvula. The sequence continues at coordinate 43,435,308 of JAUAME010000003.1, forward strand.
TGACATTGTACTGAACATCCTGGGAAGGGTACCGGTGAAATCAGTGATAAGATTTAGATGCGTTTGCAAATCATGGGACTCCTCTATCACCACCCCTTATTTCATCTCCACCCACCTTAATAATAATAACAACAACAAAGATCGTGATAATGGTTATGTCATTCACATGGGGTGGAATCCTTCTGCTCCGTCTTCTGATAGACCATTCTGTACAGTGGCTTTGGACCGCACGTTTGATAGGATTTCTGAGTTTGTGATTCCCTTTGCCTTTCCTTTTAAGTGTGCTGGAATAGTGGGCTCGCGCAATGGTTTATTGTGTTTCGCTGACTCCGATAAGATATATTTGTGGAACCCCGGCATTAGAAAATTCAAGAAGTTGCCTGATTCCTGCTTAGGAAACTTCAGGTCAGCTAAACTCGGATTTGCGTATCATTCAGAGAATAATGACTACAAGGTTGTGAAGATTTCTTCTACTCCTTTGTCTATACATGGGATTGAGGTGTACACATTAAGTTTGGATTCATGGAGAAGGGTTGGATTCAACTTGTCAATCGATGTTATGTTTTGTTGTGAATTGCCAGTCCCATTGGTAACTGGAGCTTTGCACTGGATGATATGTATCAAGAAAGGAAACGAGACTGAACTGATGATTATGGCATTTGATGTCAATAGTGAGATATTCACAATTCTAGCACTGCCTGATGATTATATCAAAGGGAAACTAGCTTTCATTACATGTGCATGTAATGAACAATTGGGCTTCCCCTATCTATACTCCATATGGGTGATGAAGGAGTATGGTGTGGTTGAGTCTTGGAATAAACTTTCTGTTATACCATTTGAAAGAGTAGCTTGTTGCCTTGCCTTTACTGAGTATGGTTCACTTCTGCTATGTTGCCTCAATGAGCGATTAGAATCTAGGTATGTATTAGTGGACACTGAAACTCTACATGAGAAGAAGGATCCCATCCAATGTCCTTCATTTGTATCTAATTTTGTGGAAAGCCTTATTTTACTTGATGGAGCATATGTGACATCTTACTAAGCTGATGGTGGTGCGCATATAAGAAGTAAAGTCATTAGTGGTATGGATGAATTGAAACCTTTATTATTCCTTTTCCTTTAGTAGTAGGCATGATAGTATTGCTAGAAGCTTCATTTTTATCCCAGTTTTACATTATCCTTTTGTGGCAATATTATATACTAGTATTTGATATTTGTATGTGGATTGTTGTGCATATTCAAGTTTGGCAATCTCATAAAAAAATAATAATTGGCCAACATAATCCTGTGTCCCTCTGGTAGTGTTACAAAGAGCTAGATTAGAACTCTCCTAACTTCAATTTAAAAGAAGAAATTACAAAAAAAGAAAAAAAAAGAAAAAAGAAAAAAAATGAGAGGAGAATAAATGAAGCTCTAAAACTTAAAATTTTGAAAAGGAATAGGCATGTACTTATGTGGTTAGCTTGTTACCTTTCTGAGGTCATGTTCTCTTTCTTGAGGTCCTTGTTTATATTTGGGGCTCTGCTGAAAGCAATTTTGAAGTGGAATTAGAGGTGGTGGTTTGGAAGATGCTAGTGTGTATATATAAAGAGGCCATACTATTCTGATATGATCGTTCTTTTGAACTTGCCAACCTTACCTGTTCATTTGACAAATTTGAAGGAATTGAAGTGTGTTGCAGTCTTAGATTTTCAGTTTGAGTTGATTGTATTTTTACAAGAAATTGAAGTGTGTTGCAGACCTTTTATCTTCAATAAAACTCTATTACTTATCAAAAAAAGAGGTGTGTTGCAGGAAAGGAATAAGTCCGAGAAGAAGAGATAAATGAATGCAGAGTGAGGGGCAAGGATGCACCAAAAATTGAGGAAGTAAAAAATTAATTCAATTTTATTCAAATGCCCCAATCTGCAGTAAATTGATAAGTGTTTATACTTGTGTGTATATATATATATATGTAATTATGTATTGAAGCCTAAGTATTCTTGGCAGCCATATAATCTGTTTTAACAATACATAACAGTAAGTATAACAGACTTCAACGAACTCTAAGAATCATAACCAAAACTACAGTAGAATTGTCTTCAACTAATGATAGTCATTTAGCATATTTATATCATAGGAAGGGAAGGATCACTTGCACTGCTAGGTATAAAAGTCTGATGCTTTGGACGACATGTAGTGTGCTCAGTTGTATTATTGCTTGACAAAGAACGACCTGTTGAGTTTGAGTGAGCATAATCACTGGCATAATCTTTTGCAACATGTATTGTCTCAACAGTGAATAAGCTGGAGAATTTTAGCTAGACTTCTTTCAGGATGGTGTAGGTGACAAGTTCAGATGCATTTTATATGGTTGGAAGGATGTCAGTACTCATAGTCAGTCAAGAGGCTTGGATATCAAAAAATATACAGCCTTATTGGTACAATGTGGAGTACTTTCTTTTATTTTTTGTTGTTGGTAAGAATGACTTTCAGTGCAATTAATTTTTTGTACAAATTAAATAATAAAGTATGTTTTTATATTAAAAATTAAACTGAAAGAGTAGTTAATTCCATTGATAAGGTATTGATAAATTGTGTATATTGAATTAAATTTTTTATAAGTAATTTCCAAATTCCTCTTTTGGGACAACATTTATGTAGGTCAGGAATTTCAAAAATGGTGTTTGATCTTTGTTTTGTTTGGAGGAATTGGCTTGGGAAACACTCATCAAACATTTGGAATTTAGTACCATTGTGTTTGTTGCGGTGCATATTGAGGGAACATAATTGTCATACATTTGAGGATGTGGATGGTTCTGAAAATCAGTTGCTTGCTTCTTTTAGTGGTTATTGGTTTGATTGTTCTTGGGCTTGGGGACTCACATCTTGTGACTCTATCCCTTTGTTCATTAGCTCTCTTCTTTTTTGTAATTATTTGTCTGTTTTTTTTTTTTTTCTTTGTTTTATACTTTTTGACTACTTTGTGTTTTTCCTGCATATTTTAGTGTCTTTAATATATTTTTTCTTACCTATCCAAAAAAGTAAGGGCTATGAAGAATTATAAGTAAAAAATCTCTCAAACTTTTCTTCAGCCATTCTTTCATGTTTCCTTTCAAAACCGTAAAAACTATCTATGGGGTTGATATAAGTAAAATCCTCATCCAGTAAAAATGAAGAAATGTGTACTAAATTGATAATTTTGTTCAATTTCTTCGAAAATACAGAAAGGTCCTATGGCAAAAATATTGTTTTTTTTTTTTTTCCTGGAAACATAGATATTCTATATATATGGACATGAAAACATTTCATACGCACAGGTAAAAGAGTGCAGGGGAATAATATTACATGGAGATCGGATAGACCTACAAATCCCAATAAATTTTTTTCAATAATGAACAATTGATAAGTGTCATATTGAATTTCCCTTCCTTGTTGGTTACTGCCTACTGCAGCGAGCCTGCATGCACAATTTCTTACTTCTCCATATATGTGATCAATTGAAGACATCCATGGTCTTTGTAGTGGGGGAAATATCTAATGTTTAGGATGTATTATCACAATCACAACATGTGGACCTTAAATCCACATGCTTCCTGCAATTAATCACTAAAGAAGGGCAATGTATGCTTAAAGTGGTAAGCCATTGTACCTCTAACAACTATTTTTGCTAAATTATTCTTTCTTGAAAGAGATGAGTTTCATATGCTCGGAAGAACTTATCTCCAATATCCCCAAATACATTTATAATAACACTAAAAAGCAAATTAATTTAAAATAGTATTATTATTATTAAGGAAAAATTTCCCACCTCTAACAGTGAGTCTATTTCCAATTGGAGGTTTTGACTTTCGATAGCCCAAATTCACCAACAAATCATAGCAAAGAGTTCGGAGCTAAATGAGGAGTGGTTAAAACAATTAAACAAATCTGCAAAATTCTGCAGACCGAAGAACTCAAAGGGCAAGCCCCTGAACACCCTAGTCCACACTGATTTAATCTTCTCACAGTTCCACAGGGCATGAAGGATGGATTCAGTTTCTGACTGACAGAGACTGCATAAAGAAGAGGACACCACTTTACGCTTCAGCAAGTTTTTTAGAGTAGGCAGTGAGTCAGTACAAGCTCTCCACAGGAAGGATTTTACTTTCTTTGGGACTTTTAGCGGCCACAAACGAGTCCAGAAATTCTTAGAAGCGTCGGAGTCAGAACTCGAAGCCATATCTCTAGAATCCTCATCACACAGCAGATTGTATCCAGATTTAACCGAGTAAAGACCGTTACTAGATTTCGGCCAAAAGAGAATATCCTCTTGGGGAGTAACACAGAGAGGGATAGATTTTATTTTTTGGGCTTCGAATGGGAGGAAAATTTGGTCAATGAGGTTGACATTCCACCATTTGGTATCCAAGTCAACAGTGGAATTTTCATGTAGATGGGAGACAGATGATAAGACTCGGCCTCCATTCTCATCAAGGAGCCAATTATCTTTGAAAATCCGTGTTGAGGTGCCATCTCCAATTCTCCATTTTGCTCCCAACATAATCACCTTCCTAGCCTGGAGTAAACTTTTCTAAGCATAGGCCCCGGATTTTGACTTTGCCTCAAAGATGGACCCATTTGGGAAATACTTGGCTTTGAACACCTTGTAGAACAGAGAATCGGTGTCATGGATCAAACACGACACTTGTTTTGCTAGCATGGTCTCATTGAATTTGCCCAACTCTCTAAAACCCATACCACCCTTACTCTTAGGTTTACAAAGAGTTTCCCAATTTTTCCAATAAATTTTCCTTCAACCTCCTTGTTGGCCCAACCAAAATTTTCAAATCATTACCTCAATGTCATGACATAAACCCGTGGGAAGCTTAAAGTAGTTCATTGTGAACGTTGGAATAGCTTGAATCATCGCTTTTAGTAACACCTCCCTTCCAGCCTGCAATAGCAATTTTTTCCTTCTAGCCTTATAGCTTACACCAAACACATTCCTTGATGTAATTTAAGCTTGACCTCTTGTTCTTCCCTACAATAGATGGAAACCCCAAATACTTTTCATATTTTTTAACTTAAGCCACCCCCAGAAGTGAGATAATGGAATTTTTTGATGCCACATAGACCAATTTACCAAAAAACAAGTTTGTTTTCTCTCTATTGATATGTTGCCCTGAAGCTTCCTCATATCTAGCCAAAATATTTTGAATAGTTTGGATATCCCTTAATTTTGCATGATAAAACAGTAAAGTATCATCTACAAAAAATAAATGTGACATCTGAAGGGCCATTTTTACACAAGGAGAAACCTATAACACCACCTTCAACCACTGCCCTCGAATCAAACCATTCAAACCCTTCAAACACAAGAGAAATAAATAGGGGGATATAGGATCCCCCTGTCTAATCCCCCTAGTTGGTTTTATATTGCCCCTAGGCTCACCATTAACTAAAACAGAATGTGAAATTGAGCTGATGCACTCAATAATCATATTAATCCATTTATCGTTAAAGCCCATCTTCTCCATAAAAATCCACTCTACATGGTCATACACCTTACTCATATCCAGTATGAAGCCAGGCCGTTTTCCCAATCTTCTTATTTTTTAGATGGTGGAGGGTTTCAAAGGCCATAAGTATGTTATCTGAAATAGCCTTGTATGCCTGAAAAACACTCTAAGATTCTAAAATAATATGTTTTGCATTGTAGATTCCAATTAACTCAACTGGTAAAGTTTTTTATAGTTGAATAAAAGATCTGGTGTTCAGTGTCTGCTTACACTAAAAACCAATTGGTGTTTTAGTATGCCATAAGTTGAAACTCTTTAAAAAAAAAGTGTTGTGCGATATAATTCTAATAAATAAGTCTTTGATTAAATTTAACAATGTTATCTTTTATATAATAATAAGGATAATTAAATTTTTTATCAAAAAAAAGGTTAATTAAATTTATGTTCCAATGTATTTAAATTTTATTAGAAAACATAATAAAACCGCACCTCTACTAAGTTATAGCAAATCTGTACAAGCTACATTGTAAAGCTGTAACTTTTATCCAAATCCCCAAAAAAAAGAAAAAAAAAAGAAAAAGAAAAAGAAAAGGCGACCCAACAGGAGCAATGTTCAATGGAGAAGACTACATTGTTTAGCAGCGTGTTTGGTTTGTCAGTTTAAACACTAGTGTTCAGTGTTTAAACACTGAACACCAGTGTCCAAAAACCAAAAAAGACGTTTGGTATGCCATTCTTGTTAGGGATTGTTTGGAAAACAGTGCTCAAAAATCAATGTTTAAAATGATATTTTTGAAATCATCTCCGGCGTGTTTTTAAACAGCAAAAACTAGTGTTTTAGTGGCAATTGTGTAATTATCTTGAACATGATATGGCCCACCTGATCAGACATCAAAAGCTTTATTGTCTCCTCAATCTCACCCATACAGTCCCTGCAGCATTAAAAAAATATTTTTTGAATAAAAAAATGTTAATTTCGGTCAAAGGTGTCAGTTTTTTTTATTTATTTTTTAAATCAAACGCACATACCAAACACATTTTTATGTTTTTTGAACATTGAAACATGTTATTTAAACTATGATACCAAACACATTTTTTTGTTTTATAAACACTAAAAACACGTATTTCAACAACACTTTTTAAACTATAATTTTCACATCTTTTTAAACAATAATTTTTTAACTCTATGACCAAACGGGCCCTAGGTTTGCTCTCTCTCTCTCATTGTAGAGCAAATGAGACAACCTTGTCCACAACCACCGATTCTCTGACGGAGGAACAACCATCTTCCGCACGACATCGTACTCAACATCCTAGCAAAGCTACCGGTGAAATCAGTTTTAAGATTCAGGCGCGTTTGTAAATCTTGGAACTCCTCAACCATCACTCCCTATTTCATCTCCACCCACCTTAATAACAACAACAACGTAAATCGTGATAATCATTATGTTATACACGTGGGTTCAAATCCTTCTTCTTCGTCTTCTACTAGACCAGTCTGTACTGTGGCTTTGGATCGCACGTTGGATAGAGTTTCTGAGTTTGAAATTCCCTCTGATTCACATCCTTGGTTTGGCCGTTTACTAGGTTCGTGCAATGGCTTATTGTGTTTTGCTGATTCCGATGGTGTTTATATATTTGTGTAACCCCAGCATTAGAAAATTCAAGAAGTTGCCTCATACTTGGAGACTTAGACGATGTTACACTCGGATTTGCTTATCATTCTGAAAATAATGATTACAAGGTTGTGAGGATTTCAAATACTCCTTTGTCTGCACCGGAGATTGAGGTGTACACTTTAAGTTCGGATTCATGGAGAAGAGTTAAATTCTTGTTGAGAGCCTTCAATGTAAGGTTCTATGTTGTTTTGCCAGTCCCATTGGTTAGTGGAGATTTGCACTGGATGGCACATATCACAGAAGGAGAAGAGGATCACAGAAGTGACTTGATTATGGCATTTGATGTCAATAGTGAGAAATTCAGTAAGCTAGCACTGCCTGATGGTTATATCGAGGCAGATATTTGTGGGTGGTTTCTTGCATCGTTCAAAGGGAAACTGGCTTTCATTACATTTGAAAGTTTTAATGAACAACCTGGATTTCAATGCCAATACTCCATATGGGTGACGAAGGATTATGGTGTGGTTGAGTCTTGGAATAAACTCTTTGTTGTACCACTTGAAAGAGTAGCTTATTGCCTTGCCTTTACTGAGTATGGTTCACTTGTGGTTTTCTACATCGAGGAACAAGTTGAAAGGCTTGGACTTAAGCGTGCGTTAGTTGACACTGAAAGTCTACATGAGAAGGATCTTGATATCCAAGATCCTTCATTTGTAGTTACTTTTATGGAGAGCCTTATTATACTTGATGGAGCAAATGTTGCATCTTTCTAAGCAGATGGTGGCATGCATATAAGAAGTGAAGTCATTAGTGGTATGGACAAAGTGAAACCCTTGTTATTCCTTTTCTTCTAGTTTAGTATTAGGCATGATAGTATTGCTAAAAACTTCATTTTTATCCCTGGTTTACATTAACCTTTTGTGGCTCTAATTCATTTTAGTGTTGGATATTTGTATGTGGATGGTTGTTGTGCACGTACCCAAGTCCAGCAATGTTAACAAAAAAACAATACTTGGCCTACAAGATCCTTTGTTGCTAGTGTGTTCCTCTGGTAGTGTGACAAAGACCTAGATTACAGCTCTCATGAGTTCAGATTAAAAGAAGAAATGAAAAACAGAACAGACAAATAAATGAAGCTCTAAAACCGAGAATGTTGAAAAGGAGTAGCCAAGTGCTTATCTAGTGCAAGTGTTGCCATTCCAATATCATGTTCTTATTTCCTTTGTACCAGGTACATGGTCTTTGATGGTTTTTATATTTCATTTAACCTTAATATTGATGAGAAGAAGCTAATTTATATGACAAAGAATCTATTCCAAGATATGTGATCTTGCTATATCATCTTAACTCTTGCCTTTGAGAGCTGTATCTTGGTAAGGAATGTTATGGTCAGCTGATGTGGATCAAGATGTTTAGGTGCTTAAATGCTGCGTTTCTGTTAGTACTATTGTTTTCTTTATGATAAAGAAACATGTTGTGGTTTATAATAATAAGGGATTGTCCACTAAACATGTTTGGTTAATGAGGGAGAACTTAAAGTCATATAGAATTGTTAGGTTATGATACCATGATTGGACTTTAGGGACCCAATTTATTTATGAGAAAATTTGTTTGATGAAGAATCCATATACTGATTTTGTTGTATGTCATCCCAAGATTAATTTTGGAACTTATTTGACTTCTTGCACAGACATCAACTAGTCATCTATATATTTGGATACATTCTGGAGGTGGTTTTCTTATACTTTCAACATCTTGAAAATGACAAATATTCTCTAATTCTCAAACTCTCTTTCTATAGCAGATACTCACCTTTTGATAATACTAGAGTAATTTATCGTAATAGTGTGTGGAATAAAAATACGTTCTTTGAACAAAGATAGAAAAGCATGAATTCATTCCTGAACCTCTATTAGAGCAATAGCATTCTCCCTATAACCTTTTACATTGCCCATTGACCTTCCAACTCAATAGCATGATTTCCATAACCAACATTCTACATCCTGCAAACACATATTTGTCAAGTAATAATAAGATAACTATTTTATGTTGGGAATTTTGTGGAGCCACATACACTGATCCTCCAAGTCAGGACCAACAATCTCTCTAGTGACGTCATGGTTGACATCCTGAAGAGGCTGCCATTGAAAATATAGGTGAGGATTCAGGTATGTAAAAACCTTGCACACAAACTCAACAACAGTAGTGGCTTTCTCTTTTACTTTGATTCCTGCTAGCGCCAATGCCACTCTGATACCATGATAAAATATAGTCTTTCAAAAGCTTAATTTATTTCAATTAAATCATGTAACCGTTATTTTAATAAGATTGAAGTTGAAATAATCAAATATCAATTTCATGGCTCAGAGAGGTTAAGCAATATTCAAACGTAAAATTTCATCATAGCCAAATTTGGTATGATTGCCAAATTGGCTTTTTATTTGGTTGCATTGGAGAATATTCATTATAGCCAAAGATTTGCTGAACAGAGCAGAGTTGTGGGAGCTAGAATTAATGCCTTCCTTTTCTTAATTGTTAGTTTCAGTGAAGGTTCATCTTGGAGGAGAGGTTGACATGGTTTGGAATTTAATGGAATATAGAAATTTTGAAGTCCACTCTTGTTGTAGGTTAGCAGAGCAACTGTTGTAGCTATATTTCCACGGAGTCCACAAGTGTCCTCTAATGTTTCTATGTGCAAGACTTCAGCTTTAGGAAAGATTTTAAGTAGTTATTATGTACTGCTGTTGTATGTTCAAGGGCTGTGGAATGAAAATATTGAGAAGCTATTATTACAGTGTTTAGTTATAGCTTGGTTATGCTGCAAATGTTTCCTTGTTTGAGTTTATCATCCGCCTAAGTAGGTTGTTGAGATATTGGATGGTGGGGATGGAAGGTGCAGAAGGCGTAACAATAATGGAATTTATAATGGTCATACCACTCTGCCTAAATGGTGTATTTAGTGAAAATGAAAAAGAATTAACTGCACTTTTGTGGCTGTTGAGAGTAGCTGAATTATTTTTTTGGGGTGAAAGGCTCTCTGATAGGAAGTCTGCTTTAGGTTGCTCGTCCCTCTCTTCTCTCTCTCTCCCGTATTCCTTTCTTTCTTAGACTTTCCAGATGCTTTAATTTTTTCTCTCTGTAAAGTTCTTCTATATATCTCCAGTGTACTAAAGTTGTATCCAGCGTAAATAAATCATTACTTCAAAATAAATAAGTAACATAAGGTTTTGACATATCCTGACTCTTGCTCTCTTTTTTTGCACTGTTACAGTTGACGAATAAGGTTTACAGGTATTGCACAAAGCTTCTGAAAAGCTCAATGTTTTACCTTGTCAAGCCTCTGTTAAGATTTAAAACAAACATAGGTCTTATTTGTTGAACTCCCCATATAATTTGCGCCTTAGCTTCTAGTTAACCCCTTAAACCACCCTATCTGAAAACCTCTGTTGCTGTCTAGAAAATTTCTGTGACTTGTTTCTTCACAGTTTCTTAGACTTCTTTCTTACAAACCCTGCTATTATGTCCAAAATAGAAGCTCTAAACCCTTTTAAAATTCCAAGCCCTTAAATTATCGTTTATCCTATCTTTAATATTGGCAACTAAATAAAAAATTGTAGGAAATTTCCTTTGTTCCTGTGTAATCTTCTTAACTGAAACATCTGGTGTTGATAAGTCCAATAGTTTCATCAAAGATTCAGTCATACAGCTACTCCACTTAAAAATTAAATAAATAAAAAAGTTCTACTGTTCACAGAATAAACTAAGCCCAGAATAGCTGCCAATTTATGCTCCATTTTAATCTCTAACCACTTCCCCCTCCTTGCACTTTTACAAACTTTTTTATTGACATTTTTATTCGGTGTTTTGCTACGATTGAAGCTATAATAATCAATCTGAAACAAGCTACTCAGTAACAGCCCTAACTAACCTTTAGTTTACTGTGCAATACTTTTTCTTTCATGTTGGAGCCATGAAGTTAAATGTTATTGGAGTCCCAATGCATGCTTGTAGGCAGAATCACTCAATTAGCCCATGTTCTCCGGTCTGTTTGTTACTGGAGTTTTTTGCCCATATATCTTGTAATTCAAACAGTCATCTTGTCATTATTTTATTCAAACTAAATTTGAATTGTGCAAGTACCTGATTGCCAATTGAATGAGTTCTGGAAAAAATGAAAATCAAGACTTACAAGTGATTGCTTATTGGATTGCTCTTAACCTAGGCTTCTTGGAGCACGTTTTTTTTCCCCCAAGTGAATTTACCTTTCTGTTGAGTATCTGCACTGTTGTTTGATGGATGATGGCCTAGAGTCCTGCCTTGTTATGGAGATAATCATGCTTGTTGATGAAATAAAAAAATGGCTTCCCAAAATTTTGAAAATGTTAGCGAAACTAACCTAGTGGTCAATAGAGGAACAAAGTCTGTTAAGTTGGTATTTCTGATGATCCTATGCTTTTGTAACATGAATAAGTGGTTTTTTTTATATGCATAGAGATGCCTAAGTTCTATACTTTTGTTGAAGCTACATATAGTTCTAATTTATTTTTGATAGATTTGATATGATTTGAAACCTTTGATGTCTGCTTCATGGTGTTTGTTCTTTATTATAAGACCAATGCATCAATTGGTTTCTTCTTTGTGTAACCGAAATTCAAGCCCAAGTTCCTTATTCGACAACAATAAACTTTATCAGTTGAAATAATTGGATGGTGTTTGCTCCTTATTATAAGGCCAATGCATCAATTGGTTTCTTCTTTGTGTAACCGAAATTTGAGTCCAAGTCCCTTATTTGACAACAATAAACTTTACCAGTTAAAATAATTGGATGGTGTTTGCTCTTTATTATAAGGCCAATGCATCAATTGGTTTCTTCTTTATGTAACCAAAATTCGAGCAAAAGTCCCTTGTTCGACAACAATAAACTTTACCAATTGAAATAATTGGAACTCATTGAGGATATATATATATATATATATATATATATATATATATATATATATATTTCTCTCTATTAGGCTCTCTTTTTGATTTGATTGTATTTGTTTCAAGGGTAATGAGTTTACAATCGTAAACACATTGTTCCTTTTCTTCAATAAAACTCTTATTATCTATCAAAAAAAAAAAAAATATATATATATATATATTCTTGGTTGTCAACAATGTAGAAGTTTAATTAGCCAATAAAGATAAATACATTTCATGTTTGCATTTAGAGATGGTAGTGCTTGTATAATAGCCCAAATTATCATATCTTTGACATTAAATTAGAATATAAGTGCTATAATAAAGTACCATGTAACTAACTATGCACAACAGGAGGCAACGTATGGGAAGGAGATATGAACATTGCAGATTTTGTAGGCGTTTTCTTTATAAGTCACTTTTAGCATAATGGTGATCGAATTTTTGTAGTGGTTTGATGTGTTTCTCCATCCTTTTGTATTAATAAAATCATGCCTCATATTATCTTTATTTGAGGTCTTTTGCTGATTCTGAAATTGAAACCAACATTGTAACAATAATTTAATAGATAGATTTTTGCAAAACATCAAGAAACTTTACCGACAACAATGGATTTTATTAACTTCAAGAATTTAGATTTTAGCTGCCCCTCCCCAAATGGCATCTACATCTTCAATTAAATTCCACCATATTTTCATCCTCGTGTACCTCTAACAGCTATTTTTGTTAAATTATTATTTTTTTAAAAATATTTGATAAGAGAGCAATGTTTGAAATTTTTTTTTTCTTTTTTTTAAAGTTATTTTGGGAAAAAGTATTATTATTATTATTTTTTAAATCTCGTCGGTTAGAGATTCGAGTTCTAGCATTGAAGTTTTAGTGAAACTTGTCTCTTCAATAGACGAGCTCAAAAGAGATGAGTTTCATATGTTCAAGAGAACTCATCTCCAGTATCCCCAAATACTTACAAATTAATTTTAAAATAGTGTTATTTAGTAAAATCGGCCCATTGCCAACAATGAGTCTATTTCTAGGGTTTTTTTTTTTTTTTTTTTTTTTTTGAGAATACTATTTCTTGTTGGATGTGCAAATATGAGATATTGTAGCAAAAAAAAAAAAATGTGATCCACGGTAATGCTATCTGTGAATATGAGATATTGTACAGTCCATAATTCCACGGTAATGCTATCTGTGAATATGAGATATTGTAGCAAAAAAAAAAAAAAAAGTGATCCACCTTCCTCCTAAATCACGAATTCGCCCTATCCCATCTAATTCAAATATCATCCCAAATTTGTGTAGGTTACATTCCTCATGAAATCAAGTAGTAAAACTAGGGTCCTGTTAATGGGCGTCTAAGTGCACCTTAATGGGTGAATAAGTGTACCCATTAAGGTAGAGTTTTTATAATAGCGTTTTATGACTTTATCCCCACTTTCATAGGTAGTCAAGCCTAGGGGTGTGTAGTCAATCATCTAATTTGCCAAAACAGACCGAACTCAACCTAACCTAGTGGGATGGGTCGAATTGCCTCTCTTTGTTCTTTTTTTGCTATAGGGTTTGGGTCATAGATTTACAAATCCATCTAGTCCAACCCAATCCACCTATATTTCATATATATTTCAAATATATATTATATATTTTTGTTAAATACCCTTTTGCCCCTCTCCCTAATTTAATAAAATAGAAAAATAATTATATTTATTTTGTTATTTAACTGTGTTGGGATAGAACTAACCAGTTGATATCCTACAAACTATAGAGCTAATTCAAACTTATTTTGTTTCTCAACTAAGTTGGCATAGAACTATTTGATATCTTACTAAATAAATGTCATTTGGTTTGACATTTTGTATTGATATGATAATTTGTGTATGGTGTTGCTGCTACTAAGAATTTTAAGATGACAAGGGGCAACAAATAGTTGGAATACTTTTGTGATGGGTTGGGGTTTTTTCAATTTGCCCATGGTGGGTTGGATTGATAAAACTTCTTAACCCAACCCAACCCAACCCATGTACACCACTAGACTACAATTGAGTTTTTATTTATATCTTCTATATAGTCGGGACATCTTTGAAGCATCCTTAATGGGCGCCTTTGGTTCTCATTAACAAAAGCCATAAAGCTTTGTGCCAGTGAAAAAGAAAAATCAATCCTACTAACAGATGTCCATGTGCACTTGCAAATGTTGAATTTTATAATGTAATTAATTCAATTTTTATAGAAAGTCAAGTCATTTTAAGTTTAAAGTTCATATTTTTATTAACTTTTGTTATTTTTCTCAATGTTTGTGGGACCTCTCAAAAGCCTCCTTAACAAGTGCACACCTGTTAACGTACTCAAAAAAATAAAAATAAAATAATTTATGTTACATTGTCATTTATTAATACACTCATTCCATTTCATTCACAGAACCTAAAGCAACATCTCAAAAACCAAACTCATATTCACACGGTGAAACTAAAAAACTCTTTAGGTTCGATAATAGCTAGTTATTGGAGCTATATCGTAGTTATATCAATCAAACTTGTAGGTCAGACTGTCATACAAAATTTTGTGTGGGCATGAAAGAAATGTTAAATTTGAAAATCTCCTATAAAATTGTAAAAAACCTATTTTTTTAGAAATGGATAATTACAGATAACCCTCCTGTGGTTTGAGCGAAAATCACTTTGCCTACCCGTGGTTTGAAAAGTGTCACTTAACCTACTTGAGGTATGTTTCCGTCACCCTCCGTAACCCACCTCAGTCTCTGCCGTTACAAAAACACCTTTTAACCCCAAAACAGAACATAACGCGAATCAAAACACCCAAAACTCAAACACTTTTCGAGAGAGAGACCCGAGGTGCGATCAGACTGTTCGTCGTGGTTTGGAGCGTTTGGAGGGAGAGAAAGCACCTGTTTTGCATCATCGAAGCTAGGCAAGGTATGTGTGACTGCTGCATTTGGGTTCCCACCCACGTATTTGTGTTTGTTCTTGATTTAGGTTTTCAGAGTTTGTTCAAGTGCAAACTTACTGTGTGAAAGTCAAAATTTGTACTTCTTAGGAATTGTGTTATGTTGATATGTCTTCATCAAGTGGTAATTTCTCGGGTTCATGTGGACACATGTGCAATGAGCAGACTTATGTTTTGAGAACAAGTTTGAGTTTGTACAATTTTGGGAGGAGGTTCTTGGGTTGTAGCCGTTATAAGGTTGGTCCTAAGTGTCCTTTCTTTGTTTGGGTTGATAACCCAACCTGTCCTCGTGGGAATGAAACTGCCCCTTTGGCTATAGAGAAGACGTCTAGGCTTCAAAGCGCTCTCCAACTTGCCAATGAGAGGGAAAGGACAACTCTGGAAATGGCAGAAGAGGCTAGGCAAATGGCAGAAAAGGCTCTTGAAGAGGAAACCAAAGCGAAGGAGAATGAGAGAAAGGCTCGAGCTGTTTGTACAAAAGCTAAGGAAAAAGCCATGTTTGCTAAAGAGAAGCAGAGAATGTGGAAGTCCGCATGCATTTTGTCATGGATCTTTTTTGTTATCATTATGTTGTTGTGTTTTGGCTCAATTGAGTTCTCTGGAGTGAATAGACCTAGATTGTTGCCCTGAAGTAGTTAATTGGTTAGTAAGATAGTTTTTTTTTTTTTTTTTTTTTTTTTTTTTTTTTTTTTTTATGAAGGTTAGTAAGATAGTTATGGCAATGGTGTTAATGGATTTGCATTGTAATAGGAAACTTCATCTACTGATGTAATATTTTGATGTGTCAATGAATGAAGAATTTTGTGCATACCATAACAACCATTCAATGGAAGAAGTATTTTGTGCATACCAACCATTCAATTATTAAGTATTTTGTGCATACCAACCATTCAATTCAATTATTAAGTATTTTGTGCATACCAAATATTGGCCATACCATACCAACCATTCCACAATAAAAACTTCCATACACTATATTGGAAAAATATACTTGGACACATAATTTGGTTTAGACACATAATATACTTGGAAAAATACACTAATTTGATTTAGACAAATAATGTTCCATACAGTTACCTGTGCATACTATAAAAACCATTCCACAATAACAACTTCCATACAGTCTATATTGGACAAATCTACTTGGACACAATTTGTAGAAGTAATAAATAAACTTTCATATAATCTAATTTGGACAAATATTGTTTGTATACAAACTGTAATACTACAACTTCCATATAACAACTAGAGTGTATTGTACCTTAATTACAAAAAAGCACATTCCAATGCTAGCTACATATATATATATACACATATACACATACATATAATTGTTCAAAATAAGGTGACTGTTTTTTACACTAATTGATAATTACAAAAAGCCAATAGTGGCCTTCACAAAAAAACAAAAAGGCCCACATATTCCCACTAGCTGCCACTCCCAAGCTGGCATGCGCACCCACTAGCTTCATTCATTTCTTGCCTTTAATCTTTCTTCTTTCCTCTTTCCTCTTTTCTCATTCCTCCCACTGAATTCATTTTTGGTGGCCTTTGTGCAGCAAGCTGTCCTCTAGTCCTCACACCACCAGTGCTCTTATTTGTATGTGAAGGCTACAAAATAAAAAATAGATCCACTTGTTAAAAAGTATCTCAGTCTCTACACAACCATCCAGGAAAAAGGTTACTGAACTAAGTTACCTGTGAAGAACTTGGTAAGGTATCCCAAGTCTCCCTAGGTGTGTGAAACTCTGGCTATGAGGAAGAGAACCATCCTGCTCTCCTGTGAGATGACCTAGGTTGATTTCCTTGCTGTGAGGATGAAGGCTGAGTGGCAGACATCATGTTGTAGGTCTGGGTAGGCTGCTGGGATGGTGGCTGGGGTGCAGGCTAAGGTGCAGATCTAGGTGCAGGCACCCCTCCCCTTGCCTGCAACAAAACCCAGTTTCAAGACAGTGTTTATTGTAAGTTTAAAAACAAGTTTTTTTTTTTGCCATTTAAATCCTAATTACTTACAGTTTTTTCTCTTTCAAGTCTCTGTCTCCTCTGCCATGGTGTCTCCCCAGTGATGCCAGCCTTGCACCCTCTTGAGTTATGCCCTTCCTTTTTGCATTTCCCACATCTTACAGGTTTGTTCAACCTACTTGCTTTGTAAGGGTTTCTAGGCTCATCAAAAGCCCTCTTTCTTTGCTTGGGTGGTCTGCCTGGTGGTTTGTATATGTTAGGTGCTAAGGGAGCAGGCTGTCCAGTCTCAGCCCATTCTGACTAGCCAGGCATGGGAGGAAGTACCTCCTTGTATATCTCCATATAAGTTTCTTTGAAGTAACAAGGGTGGGTATAGTCTTCTGGTGTCTCAATGTTTGTATAAATGGCTGTTATGGCATGTTTGCAGGGAATTCCATTTAAATCCCAAGACCTACAGCTACATGTCTTCTTGACCAAATCAACTACATGCCTCTCATACTAACTGCCTACCTCATAAAGGAAACTGCCAGCTGGGGTAGCACTAAATGGCTTACTTTCAACCTTTAATTTTTCCAACCTATCTTGTATGCTTGGACACAACTTTCCAGCATACTTCTGTATCCCTTCCTTTTTTGTGTAAAGCTTAGTCATAAGTCTAACCCTAATCCACTCCAACATTGCCAAGATTGGCTTGTCCATAGACTTCAATATCATTGCATTAAAAGACTCACTCAAATTATTTACCAAACAATCTGTTAAGGCCCTAGGAGTGAAGTGTGACCTTGTCCATTGTGCAGGTGCAATCTTTGCAAGATATTCATATGCCTTTTCATCCAAATCCCTTATGTACTGCATGCATCTCTCAAACTCCCTTACTGTTGTGGCAGCAGCACACCTCCACAGTGCATCCTTTAGCTCCAATCCCTTGTGATCAACTTTGAAATTGTTATAGATGTGTTTCACACGGTATCTATGCTCCACAGTAGGGAATAGTGTCTCTATTGTAGGTAGAAGCCCCTGCAAATAAGCAAACAAACAAACAAGTTAGTTCAGCAAACAAAGTATTGGTCAAGTGTAACTGAACAAAGCAAAAACTTGCATACCTTTTGCCTATCAGAAATAAAGACCAACTTCAACTCCTCTGGCCTTCCTATATCCTCAGCAAAAATTTCTAAAAACCATATCCAAGACTCCCTGGTTTCTTGTTCCACAACAACCATTGCTACTGGAAAAATGTTGTCATTTGCATCCTTGGCAGTGGTAGATAAGATTTGCCCACCAAATCTGTGCTTTATGTGACAACCATCTAAACCTATAAATGGCCTGCATCCACCTAAAAATCCTACCTTTTGAGCATTGAACCTAACATACATCCTCTTAAATTTTGACTGAGAAGTCTCATCAGCCATTTCGGTTTGCAGTATAACCCTGCTCCCCTTGTCTACAGTGTGTATCATGTGTGCATAGTCCCTAAGGACACCATACTGCAGTTGCTCATCTCCATTGATGAGATCCTTTGCCTTTCTCTTTGACCTATACACTTGGTTTACACTTAGGTCAACAGATAAATTTTGCATCACATGGTTGTGTACACCACTCAACTCCCAATTTGGATTTTTGCTAAAATCCTCAATGAACCTCTTAGCAACATAAGCTGATGTTGCTTGACTGTTTTTAAAAGACTTGGGGCAAGTACAGTCATCAGTCAAGGTCTTAATTTGAAATGTTAGCTCTCCACTTATTTGAGATGCATAACATCTCCACCCACACCCATTCTTGCAGTGAACTGATATCTTGGTCCTCTCATTAAGTTTGAATTTGATGTCAACAGGTTTTTTGATTGCATACTCCCTCAAAGCAGCTCTGAACACATTTGCATTGGGAAACTTCATCTCCTTCTTCAGTACAACATTTCTCATGTCACTCTTGGCATTAAACTCTACCTGCTCAGGTACCTGCTCATCATCAGACCCATCCATGCTTACCAGGTCATCCTCAAAGGCTGGCTCAGCCCACTCAGGGTCTGCATGGACTGCATTGCTTGATTCTGGGGCTGTGTGGGGTGCATTACTTGATTCTGGGGCTGTGTGGGGTGCATTGCTTGATTCTGGGGCTGTATTGGGAGTAGAACCTTGTGGTGCTGAGTTTTGAGTAGCAAATACATCATCACCAAAGTCAGCCCCCTCTAAGCCTTCATTTAGCCAATCATCATCATCTTCATCTTCAACATCCTCAACATCTTCTTCTTCATCATTCTCATCATCATTCTCATCATCATCCTCATCATAATCACTATCCAAATCTATTTCATCCCTTAATGCATCACCACCTAAACCACCTACATCAACACCTGCACCAGCTGCCACTCCCCTTCTATCACCACCTACACTAGCTGCCACTCCCCCTCCATCACCTCCTACACCACCATCACCACCTACACCAGCTGTCACTCCCCCTCCATCACCACCTACACCACCATCACCACCTACACCAGCTGCCACTCCCCCTCTATCACCACCTACACCACCATCACCACCTACACCACCTATACCACCATGTGCCACTCCCCCTCCATCAGGATACTCAACTGCCAGTGGCTCCACATCTATGTCAGTATAGATTATGATTTTTTCAGCTGGCCATGCCCTATGAAGGGTAGTCATGTTTACGACATCTGCATCTGTTGCTATGTCTCTTAAATCAACTTGTAGATTACCTTCAGAAAGTAAATACTTATATCTACTGTGTTCTTTAGGAGCACCAACTAGATGGCATAAATCCCGAATTTCAAAGAAACTCAACATGTCAGGGTCAATATCTGTCAGTAAATGTACAGACCCACCCACATATTCAATGGTTGGCTCCTCCACAAAACATCCCCCAACATGAATTTCAATGTCAAAGGTGAAGTCAACCATCTGCAATTAAAGAAAGTAGTTTGTTTACACACTGACATGCAGAAAATGACAAGAAGCCAAAAGATACAACAAGTGTACTCATTGAAAAATAAACTTGATTCTACATATATATGCAATCTTTCAGGGTGTTTTTTGTTTTCTTTGTCTGGGTTGAAATAGATGCAGTGTAAGACAATTCAATTTCTGGAAATTTCAAAACCAATTTTTTCCTTTTTTTCTAGAAGGCAGTGGAGTGTGTCTTTTTTTGGTTTGTTAGTGGCAACCATACAAAAGGCAAATTGTGATCATAATCATTTAATTTTAGAACAATTAAAATGATAGATGTTCCTTTCTCAGACAAACACACTCCCAATGTTGGTTAAAGAGTCAAGCTCACTGAAGTGAAGCACGCATGTTTCAAATATAATATATAACATCTTCTAATAGAAATATTCATAATATATAATAAAAATATGAATAACCATAGCAGTACATTAGCTACATCCTAAGCGATTCTACATATAAATAGCAAAATGCACATTTAACCTACAAAAAATAAAAATAAACATGTAGATGAACAGCAAAACCTAACAATGTGGGTGGGTCGCGATAAAAAATTGACATCAAGAACACAAATGCAGCAGTTACACATACCTTGCCTAGCTTCGATGATACAAAACAAGTGCTTTCTCTCCCTCCAAACGCTCCAAACCACGACGAACAATCTGATCGCACCTCGGGTCTCTCTCTCGAAAAGTGTTTGAGTTTTGGGTGTTTTGATTCGCGTTATGTTTTGTTTTGGGGTTAAAAGGTGTTTTTGTAACGGCATAGACCGAGGTGGGTTACGGAGGGTGACAGAAACATACCTCAGGTGGGTTAAGTGACACTTTTCAAACCACGGGTAGGCAAAGTGATTTTCGCTCAAACCACAGGAGGGTTATCTGTAATTATCCCTTTTAGAAATATACCAAAATTTACAGTTTTATTCAAATCTTGGTTTTTTAATATAAAGTTATTTTGATTAAATACACTATTTCTCATTCAATTTTACACTTTTATTTATGGTGTTTTAAGTTTTTACTTTCAAATTGGACCGAATAGGACCAATATCGACTAAATAGGACTGAAGTGGACAAAATGGACCGAATAGGACCAATGTGAACTGAATAGAACCAAAGTGGACAGAACAGACCAAATTGGACCAAATACGACCGAATAAGACTTTTGAATATTTATCATTTTTATTGCATTTTTAGAGCTCATATTTCTAATTTTCTAATGTCTATTTTGTTTTTCTTTTTTTAATTTAAAACTAAAGAGTTTAAACCCAAATATAATAAGATCTCATACTTTTCAACCCAAAAATTAAGGAAAAAAAAAGTATTTTTGAACTAAACTTGAAAAGACAACCTACAAAAAAATCAATTTAAGGCCCAATTTGTCCAAAATGGACCAAATGGGACCGAAAATGACCTAGTGGACCAAATTAGACCAAATGGGACCAAAGTGGACTAAGTAGAACTCATTGGACCAAATGGGACCAAAGTTGACCTAATTGGACCAAATAGCAATTGTTTAATTTTTAGGGAGAACAAATTTTAGAAAACAAATTATACATACAATTACAAAATAATTATTTATTCACACGTATCGCGTGAGTCTGCCACTAGTTCACCATAAAATTGGAAACAATGAAACCCATTCTCAACTCCAATCATATCATATCATATACTATATAATAAAAGTTGAGCTTAGAAGTCGTGATTGCATCAAGTAGCTTCACCAAATTGTAGAAATTTTTGTAGATTTTTTTTTAAAAATAGATATATTTTTCTTCTCCTATAATTTCTAAGTGGATAAAAATCATAATTTTTTTATAAAACCAGCAACATAGTAGTATAGTACACGTCTATATGATTTTAACTTCTCTTATAATTTCTAAGTTGATAAGATTCATAATTTGATTACAATCCAAATTCTTTATCTAATCTTTTATTAAAAAAAAAAATCTTCATTAAAAAAAAAAAACTTAATTAAAAAAAAAATTTGGCTGCCCCAAATTGCAAGAAATTTATAGATAAAATAAAAAATGAATAAATAAATATTAAGCCCTATGTATATCACTATATCCTACTTGAATTTGATCACAATTGAACCTCCAAAACTAATTAGATAAGGCATGAATACAGAAAACAAAAAACTAATTTGACATGGAAGACATAACCACCATCACAGGCAAGTATTTATTTATTATTATTTTTTTTTTTGGCACTTTACATGCACTTGATTTGTCTTTCAAATATGCATACTGTTAAATTTATGATTATCAAGATTTGTAGATTTAGCCCCCCCCCCCCCCCCCCCCCACAAAAAAAAAATAAAAAAAAAACATTATTCTAGCCATATAAGCAATGAACAATTAAATATAATCAATATAGTCATAAATTTATTTTACATAATAAATTTGTATCGATCTACTTCAATTGTGCACATTTATTTTATAATAAATTTGTTTCCAAGTAAAATTAATCTTCTTGATGAATACTTCAATAAACCAGGATGCTAATGCTGTTGCAAATTTGCAAAGATGTGAAATACCTAGCAAAAGCCCTGAAGACATACCTAATATCGATCAAGACTAGAATCTTCAAAATAAAATTGGATCAATTGATAAAAGACACTGTACAAGGTCAGTAGTTTGGGAGATGCGGCCTTGCAGGTATGATGAAAAACTAAATATTATCAAATAAAAAGCCTTCAAATTTCAAAATGACAATTTTTGCATGATTACATGTTAATTATAGTAATTTTATTAAAAAATATTATCACAATTAATATTTTTATTTACAAATAATTAAAAATATATTGTTTGTTCTATGTAGTTTTGATTTTGCTTCACCATCAATAGAAATTCCAAACAAAGACCTTGATACATATGAAGCAGTAGCTCAATTCATGATGCATACATAGACCATGTGGTGTAGCAATTAAAAACTCATTATTCATTTCTTTATAATAATTATTTATTTTATTATTATTTTTCAAATTATATATATATTATAATATTATGATAAAATCGTGCAACGTACTAGCCTTTAACTAGTATATAAATATAAAAAAAAGAAGAAGAAACCCTAGTAAATTTTATTCTAATCGAAAAACAAAAGAATATCAACCCAGCTATGTTCAGCCGATAAGATACTCTGTATAGGTCACAGGTTTTCATCTCAAAATGAGCGTAGAGACCTAGCCCTTGTTTCAGTGGTAATGAGTCCCCCAAATAAGACAATCTCGTCCACCACAACCACACGTTGGAGGAATAATCATATTCCGAGCGATATCGTACTGAATATCCTGGCAAAGCTACCCGTGAAATCAGTGATGAGATTTAGGTGCGTATGTAAATCCTGGGACTCCTCAATCACCACTCCTTATTTCATCTCCACCCACCTCAACAACAACAACAACAACAACAGCTATAACAAAAATCATGATAATGGTTATGTGATACACATGTCAAATCATTATAATAGTCCAGTGTGTACGGTGGCTTTGGGCCGCACGTTTGATAGGATTTCTGAGGTTCAGTATCCCTTCGATTTTACTCCTGGCCGTGCCCATGTATTCGGTTCATGCAATGGATTATTATTGTGTCTCGCTGATTTCGGTAAGGTTATATATCTGTGGAACCCTAGCATTAAAAAATTCAAGAAGTTGCCTGGTACTTGCTTAGGAAAGTTAGAAAAGTTCACAGATCTTACAGTCGGATTTGCGTATCATTCCGAGAATAATGACTACAAGGTTGTGAGGATTTCATGTTCTATTTTCTTGCCAACTGAGTCTTTGCCTCTGCCTGACGTTGAGGTGTACACATTAAGTTTAGATTCATGGAGAAGGGTTGGATACAATTTGACAACCAATGTTAAGTTTATTCATTATTGTTGTTTTTTTCCTATTCCATTGGTCAGTGGAGCTTTGCACTGGATGGTACGAATCATAGAAGGAGAAGAAGAGAATCGCATTATAGCATTGGCATTTGATGTCAATAGTGAGAAATTCAAAAAGCTAGCACTGCCTCATGGTTTTATCGAGGCAGACACCTTGCACAGATATCTTGCATCATTCAAAGAGAAACTGTCTTTCATTACATGTGAACCTATTGAACAACCAGGCGTTCCATGCCAATACTCCATATGGGTGATGAAGGAGTATGGTATAGTTGAGTCTTGGAATAAACTTTTTGTTATACCATTTGAAAGAAAATTTCAATGCCTTGCCTTTACCGAGTATGGTTCACTTGTGGTTGGCCACACGTATGATCCAGAAGAAAGGCAGCAGGAACATTTTAAGTTTGTATTAGTTGACATCGAAACTCCACATGAGAAGAAGGATCCTGATATCCAATGTCCTTCATCTGTAGCTACATTCGTGGAGAGCCTTGTTTTACTTGATGGACCAAATGTGGCATCTTACTAAGCACATGCTGGTGTGCATATAAGAAGTGAAGTCATTAATGGTATGGATGAAGCCTTGTTTTTTCTTTTTTCCTTGAGTTTAGTAGTAGGCATGATATATTGCTGAAAGCTTGATTTAATTCCAAGTTTAATTTATCCTTTTGTGGCTCTATTATATATATATATATATATATATATATATATATATATATATATATATATATATTTATATTAGTATTTGATATTTGTATGTGGATGTTTGTGCACATACCCAAGTCTGGCAATGTTAGCCAAAAAAAAAAACCTGGCCATCAAAATCCTTTTTTGCTGGTTTGGCCCTCTGGTAGTGTTACAAAGAGCTACATTAGATCTCTTGTGGCTTCAATTTAAAAGAAATGAAATCAAATAAAATAAATACCAGAAGAGAATAAAAAAAGCTCTAAAACAGAGAATGTTGAAAAGGAGTAGCCAAGTGCTTAGCTAGTGAGCATGTTACAATTCCAAGATCATGTTCTTAATTCCCTAGTTCAAGCTGCATGGTCTTTGACGGTTTGTGGACTAGGTTTAACCTTAAAATTGACGAAAAGAAGCTTTTTTAAATGACAGAGTTGTTTCCAAGAGAAGTGATCTTGCTATTTTCTTATGCTTAGCTGGGTTCAATCACATGTTTATTGTCAGCAGACGTGAATCAATATGTTTAGGTTCTTAAATGTTGTGTTTTTGTTACTACTATTGTGTTCTTTAAGCCAAAGTAGCATTCTGTGGTTTATAATACTAAGGGATTGTTTGCTAAACTTGTTAAATTAATGAGGGAGAACTTAAAGGCATATAAAGCTGTTAGGTTGTGAGGTACATTTGCTTTTCTCCTGCGCATTGATGGGACTTCAGTGACCAATTCATTTATGAGAAGATGAAGCATCATATATATGTCATCTTAAGAATAATTTTTTGAATTCTTGCGTGGACATCAACTACTCATCTATATATTTGGAAACCCTGGTTCGCTTTTACTTTCGGCATCTTGAACTTGACAAAAATTCTAATTCTCAGCTTAAGTCCGCTTATTGTTACGCTAGACTGAAAGGGCCCAGTGGTGTGGCTCATTCTTTCTACTTGCAGCTTTACGGTCTAGCGGCAGGACCCGAAGTGTTGGAGAAAGGAATAGAAAAGCTAGCATTCTCAATTGAAGCTTCTGCCGATGGTATATTAGATCATTCATATGCTTGAAGAAGATGTCTATTCGTTCTATTTTTTACTATCTTCTTTTGGATTATTTTCATAGTCTTTGGCTCGGCAGCACAATCTTCGATTTCCTTTCTTGATTTGGCTTTCACTCGCTCCTCCCATTAGAGGAATTCATCATGATTTCTGCTTTAAGCTTGTGGAATAAAGTACTTTGTTTGAACAACGAAAAAAAAATCATAAATTCATTCCTAAACTTCTATCAGATCAATAGCATTCTCCCTATAACATTTTACGTTGTTCATTGACCTCCCAACTCTATAGCATTATTTCCATACCCAGCATTCTACATCTTGCAAACACACTCACTGTTTCACAAATCACGATTCTCTCTCACTCTCCCTTCACTCTCTACCCACAAATGATGGAGCCACATCCACCGATTTTCCTGGCGAGGATTTCGATGAAATCATAGATGAGGTTCAGGTGCGTATGTAAAAACCTGGAAACTCAACTCAATAACTGTAGTGACATTCTCTTCTACTTTGATTCCTGCTAGGGCCAATGCTGCTCTGATACCATAATAAAATACTTATTCTCCCAAAAACTTAAACTGTTAAGAAATGGTGAATTGACTCATGTAACCATTATTCTAATAAGATTGGGGTTGAAACAATGATATATCAATTTCCAGGCTCAGCTTAAGAAATATTCAAACTTGAAATTTCAGGAAGTAGGTAAAAAAAACGGCCAACAAAAGCTCAAAAAAGACTTTATAATAGCCTTTAGTAAACCTAGAACTTTAGCCATTTATCCTACATATAACAATTAAATCCTAACTACATCCTAGTCACTTGACCCCTTAACAACACTAAGGGCCTAATAGTAATAATAATAAAAAATGAAAAAAGTAACATAGATGAATAAAAGACAATGGATTGAAGGGACTTTTTTCATTGGGCTTAAATTCTTAGTTTTTTTAAGTTTATGATGATGAAGGATTTTATATTGGTTTGATGCCAGAGATGGCATGCATGCTTCTTTTTTTTAAGCATGATCCTTGGTTTGGAAGAGGCCCCACTAATATCATATCCAGATTTCTTTGTGATAGTTTTGATAAGATTGCGGAACTGGATTCTTACTTGGTTGCATTGGAGAATATTCATCAAAGCCAAAGATTTGTTGAAGCAGAGTAGAGTCGTTTTCTTAATTGTTGGATTCAGTGAAGGTTCATCTTGGAGGGGCGGATGAAATGGTTTGTAATTTAATGGAATACAGAAAGTTTGATGTTGACTCTTATTGTAGGGCTTCTAGAGTACCTATTGGAGCTATGTTTCCATGGATTCAAAGGTGTCCCCTAATGTTTCTTTGTGCAAGACTGCAGCTTTAGGAAAGAT
This sequence comes from Quercus parvula, assembly GCA_030820535.1. Lineage (NCBI taxonomy): Eukaryota > Viridiplantae > Streptophyta > Magnoliopsida > Fagales > Fagaceae > Quercus > Quercus parvula. Next base: position 43,462,225 of record JAUAME010000003.1, read on the forward strand.
TTTAAGTAGTAAAGAATATCCTCAGTAGAAAATTATTATTACGGACTGCCGTTGTATGTCCAAGGGTAGTGGAGAGAAAATGTTGTTAAGCTCTTGCTACAGTTTTTAGTTATAATTTGGTTATATCTGCAAATGTTTCCATGTTTCAGTTTTATTGGATGCCTAAGTAGGTGGGAAGGAAGTTGCAGATGGCACAACAATAACGGGATGAACGTTTAACCACTTTGCCTAAAATGGTGTATTTGGTGAAAAAGAAATAACTGCACTTTTGAGGCTGTTTGATAACAGCCGTAGATTTTTGTTTCTGGTCAAAGACTTTTTGATAGTATGTCAGCTATAGGCTCTTGGACTTTCCTGATGCTGCAAAAAAAATTTCTTGAAGGTTTTTTCTATATCTCTGGAGTACTAAAGTTGTTCCTAATGTTTATAAATAAATCTTTACTTCAAAATTAATAAATAACTGAAGTTTTGCATTCTTGCCCATTCTCTTCTTTTTGCATTATTACAGTTGACGAATATGGTTTGCGCGTAGTGCTTAAAACTTTTGAAAATCTCAAATTTATACCGCGTCAAGCATTTTTAAGATTAAAAAGAAACCTACATCTTATCTGTCGAAACTCCTATGTAATTTGCAACTTAGCTTCCAATTAACCCCTTAAACAATCCTGTCATAAAACCTTTGTTGCTGTCCAGAAATTGCTGTTACTTGTTTCTGCACAATTTGTTAAGACTTATATCCTACAAACCCTGCTATTTTGTTCAAACACAAGCTTGAAACCCTTTCAATTCAAAGCCCTTAAATGATCATTTATCCTATCCTTGGCACCAAATAAGAAATTGTGGGAAATTCCTTGTGTTCCTGTTCAATCTTCTTAACTGAAACATCTGGTTTTGATAACTCCAATAGTTTCATCAAAGATACAGCCACCGCACTTAAAATTACGTTACTGTCCACACAATAAATTAGGCCCCAGAATAGCTGCCAATTCTTGCTCCATTTTATTGTTGGACCACTCCCAACTCATTGCAACTTCTTGTTGGACCCGTTAAGTTAGATGTTATTTGAGTATCACCGCATACTCGCAGGCAACATCACTCAATTAGCCCTTATATCTTGTAATTAGTAATTTTGTATCTCAACATCACTCCCTTATGTCAGTTTGTTATTGTTGTTCTTTGCCCTTATATCTTGGAATCGAAACAGTCATTTCATCCATTATTTTACCCAAACTAAATTTGATTTGTGTAAGTTACTTGATTGCCAATAGTGTAAGTTAGGATGCTTCAAAAATCAAGACTTACAAGTGATTGCTTATTGGGGCACTCTTATAACCTAGGCTTCTTGGAGCATTCTATTTTCCTGCTACGAGTGTATTTCATGCTTTTCTGCTGAGTGTGGGGCATTGTTGTTTGATGGATGTTGACATAGAGTTCTGCCTTGTTAGGGAGCTAATCATGCTTGTAGCTGAAAGCAAAAATGGGAAAATATGTAGTGAAACTATGGTAGTGGTAAAAACTAAAAAGAGGTGGCTGACTCTGTTTGGTCAATTTGGTATATCTGATGATCTTATGGTCTCGTAACATGAAAAAGTGGTTTATTATATGCACGCTAATATGAAGATGCCTAACTTATATACTCTTGTTGAAGTTATTATGTAGTTTTTATTTTTATAGATTCAATAGAATTTGAAAATTATGGTATCTGCTCAATAACGTTTACTTTTTACCGTTAGGCTAAGATATTAATTAGTTTTTTTTTTTGTGTAGGAGGTGTTTCATAGTGCGCATAATAGCCCTAATAATCATATTTCTTTGACATAATATTAGAATATACTGCTCTAATAAAGTGGAAGTTAACTATGGGAAGAAAAGATATGAACAATACAAATTCTGCGGGACCAATACTAATATTAATAGTCATATGCCTGATAGGTCACTTTTAATGGTGGTTGAATTTTAGTAGAGTTATTTCACGTGTTTCACCATCCTTTGCATTAACAAGACCAAGCCTCATATTCTCTTTACTTGATGCCTTTCGCTGATTTTGAAATTGAAACAACATTTTAACGATAAAATAAACAGATGGATTTTAGCCGAACAAGAAGAAATTTTACTGGCAACAGATGGATTCATCCTTTGGCAATCAATCTTCTTTGGCAAAAAGATCATAGATAGATTTTTGAAGACGGTAACGTTGGAGACTCCAAATGAAGAGTAATAGCTTCTCTAAAAATTGACTTGACTCTCTGATTTTCCTGTTTGAAGCTAACATATGTGCGTTATTTGGGAAAGCTGTTTGTGCTTCTGCATTTTAGGCCAAGGGGTCTCCCTCTCCCTACTTCTGTGAAACACAAACAGCTTTGCACAAATAACTTTATTGGTGTGGTTGAAAACTGAGAAGTGCAAATCAAACTCTGTTGGTCTAGCATTGCCAGAGTTGCTACATGGAAGCAAGAACTGAAAACGGTTCAGAAAGAATACAACGCATGTTTGATGTAGTTATTAACAAAGCTAGCAAATTTTTCCCAAGATTTGGAATAAATTTTTAGAAAATAATAACTGCTCCAAATTTTATCACAAAATTTTTACAAAACTATTGTGACAATGAATATAATTTGTCACTTTTTTGTTTTTATTTTTTTGAGAATCTTGTGTCACTTCATATTACAAAGATTGTATTGTAAAAATTTGTATTTCCTTAACATAACTCTTAATTTTTTTGCTAAAAGAGAAACCAAAACATGAGTACAACCCCAAAAATAGAAATACAACTACATAGCCAAATATAAAAACATTAACAAAGAAGTATTAATGACTTTGTCATTTATGTCAATAGTGAGACGTTTAGGGTGCTAGCACTGCCCGATGGTTCTAACGATGCCAACACCAGTCGGGCAGGTCTTGCATCCTTCAAAGGAAAACTAGCTTTCCTTACATGGGGATATGCTGAAAAAGCTAGCATCCAATGCTCCATATGGGTGATGAGGGAGTATGGTGTGGTCGAGTCTTGGAATAAACTTTTTGTTCTACCATTTGATGGATTACCTTATTTCATTGCCTTTACCGAGTATGGTTCACTTCTGACTTGGTGCATGAACCAGGCATTAAAGACTGTTTTAATTGAAAATAAGACTATACAGAAGAAGGATCCTGCTATCCAACTTCCTTCTGCTGTAGTTACTTTCATGGAGAGCCTAGTTTTACTTGATGGAGCAAACATGGTATTTTACTAACCAGATGGTGATGTGCATACAAGAAATGAAGTCATTAGCAGGTGAAATCCTTGTTATTTTCTTTTTCCTTTAATAGTAGGCATGATAGTATTGCTAACTACTTCATTTTTATCACAGGTTGACACTATCCTTTAGTAGCAATTATAAAATAGTATTTGATTTTGTACGTGAATGCTTGTTATGCTATGGATGGTTGTTATTCTTTTAGTGTTACAAAGATCTAGATTAGAGCTCTCTTGGCTTCAATTTAAAACAATAAATGACCAAAAAAACAGAGCTGAATAATGGAAGCTGTAAAACTGAGAATGTTGAAAGGAGTGGGCAAGTTCTTTTCTAGTGAGCATGTTGCCATTCCAAGTTCATGTTCCTACTCCCCTGGTTCAAACTACATAATCTTTGTTGGTTTGTGTACCGCACGTAGCCTTAATAATCATGACAAGAAGCTAATTTATATGATAGAGAGTTGGTTCCAAGCTAAGTGATCTTACCATATCATCCTATCTCCTGCATTTGAGGGATGTAACTTGATAAGGAATGCTATTTTCTCACGCATATTTGGGTTCAATCACATGTTTATTGTCAGTGGATAAACACGTTTAGGTGCTTGAATGTTGTGTTTTTTTTTTGTCGTATTGTGATCTTTATGCTAAAGAAACATAGTATGATTTATAGTAGTCAGGGATTTGTTCACTAAACTTGTTTGGTTAATGAGGAAGAACTTAAGGGCATATAGAGCTGTTAGCTTGTGAGGTACATTTGCTTTTCTCCTGGGCATTGATGAGATTTTAGTGACCCCAGGGAAAATTCAGTTGATGAAGAAACATATACTACTTTAGTTTTATGTCATCCCAAGAAAAATTTTGGACCAAATTTGACTTCTTGCACGGACATCAACTAGTCACCTATATTTGGAAAACCTCTAGAGGTGGTTCCCTTTTACTTTCAACATCTTTAAACTGACAAGTATTCTATTTCTCAAACTCTCTTTCCATAGCAGAAATCCACCTTTTGTTAATACTAGAGGAATTCATTGTGATTTCTCCTTTAAGTTTGTGGAATAAAAGTTCTTTGGAAAAAAAAAAATAGCATAAATTCATTCCTAAACCTTTATCAAAACAATAGCATTCTCTCTATAACGTTGTACACTTTCCATGACCTCCCAAATTTATACCAAATTATTTCCATACTCAACATTCTACATCTTGTAAACACCATATTTCTCAAGTGATAATCAGAATCCTGTTTGTTGTTGGGAATTTTTTTTTTTTTTTTTTTTTTTTTTTTAATGTTAACCTGCCTAAGAACACTCTCTCTTTAACAAATCACAATTCTTTATCCCACTTTCCCTTCAATCTCTACCCAAAAATGATGACTAATATTATATCCAGATTTCTTTGTGGTAGTTTTGGTAAGATTGCCAATTTGGCTTTTTATTTGGTTGCATTTGGGAATCATCATCATAACCAAAGATTTGTTGAAGTAGAGGAGAGTTGAGGGAGCTAGAGTTAGTGTCTTCCTTTTCTTAATTGTTGGATTCAGTAAAGGTTCATCAAGGAGGAGAGGATGAAATGGTTTGGAATTTAATTGAATATAGAAAGTTTATGTCCACTCTTATTATAGGGCTTCCAGAGCATCTATTGGAGCTATGTTTACGTGGAGTCCAAAGGTGTCCTCTAATGTTTCTTTGTGCAAGATTACAGCTTTAGGAAAGATTTTAAGTCGTAAAGAATATCCTCAATAGACAATTATTTAAATGGACTGCTGTTGTATGTCCAAGGGCAGTGGAGAAAAAATGTTGATAAGCTGTTGCTGCAGCATTTAGTTATAATTTGCATATGGCTGTAAATGTTTCCTTGTTTGAGGTTTATCTGCTGCCTAAGTAGGTTGTTGAGATATTAGGATGGTGGGAAGGAAGGTGCAGAAGCAAAATAATAATAGGATTTGTAATGGTTATACCACTTTCCTAACTAATTTGGGAATAGCTGTGGTTTTTCTTTTTCACTGTTTTTGGTCAAATGCTCTTTGATAGGATGTCTGCTATAAGATGCTTCCCCCCCCCCCCCCCCCTCTCTCCCCCTTCTCTCCCTTTCTCTCTCTCTCTCTCTCCCCTACCCCTTCTTTCTTCGAATTTCCACATACTGTAAATTATTATTTCTGGAAGGTCCTCTATATCTCCAGTGTACTAAAGCTGTACCCAATGTTTATAAATAAATCTTTACTTCAAAATAAATCAATAACAAAAGGTTTTGACGCATCCTCACTTTTGCTCATCTTTTTGTGCTGTTGCAGTTAACAAAAATGGTTTACGAGTATTGCACAAAGCTTTTGAAAAGCTCAAAGTTTTATCTTGTCAAGCATCTTTTCAGATTTAAAACAAGTCTAGGTCTTCTTTGTTGGAACTCCCCATATAATTTGTGCCTTAGCTTCTCAAAACAATTAATTTGTCACTGAGTGATACTTTAAACCGAAACACACTTAGAATTTTGAAGTGTGCTGTTTGTGTAAGTCTTATTCATAAAAAAATAAAAATAAAAAAACTTCCTCTCACATTGGGACTGTGCTTGTGTATGTACACTCAGTGGCTCAGTGCCTCTAAAAGTTACCAGAACTTTTGGAGTGTGCTGCGTGTGCAAGTTTTATTCATCAAAAAATTAATTTTGCAACAAACTTTAAATATATTTACAACTTGACATACTTCTATTTGCAAAAGCTCATGTAGTAAAAATTGTATTTTCCTTAGCATTACTGTTAATTTTTTGCTAAAAGGAAAACGAAACACAAGTACAACCCAGAAAAGAAATACAACTGCATACCCAAATAGAACAACATTGACAAAGAAGTAGCATCCCCTAACTACAACACGATTAAATCCTTCCTCAATTGAAACCCTTTACTGCTCTTTTTAGTGCAAATTTTTAAGTAGTTGAGTTCATATGTGGCACTCAGTCAATCCAAAAGACCTTGCAGGTTTTGAATGAAAGTGTCTAAATATCTTTGTTGCATACCTTCGCTAGTAAGTTCCTCCTTCAACTTGGCATGATTATATTTCACCAACCCAGCTATTTCACTGTCCTCGTCCATCACGGAGATAATGGCCTTACTCAAGCTTTCCTTGGAAATCCACCCATTATCTTCTCTCTCCACCTCCACTGCAACTTTGAGTTCTTCCACCATTAACCTGGCACCCAGAATTTGATCACCAAGGTATGGAACGCATACTATTTGGCAATCACTAAAGAGAGGCTCCCACATGGACCCATATCCACAATGGGTCACAGAACAACCAATAGATGGGTGCTCCAATATCAATGTTTGCGGCACCCATCCCCCATACACCCATCCTCTCCCTTTAACTCTCTCTTCAAACCCCTCTGGAAAAGCTTCTTCAATTGTTGCGCAACCGTCTGGAGTACTCAGAGCCACCAAAAATGGTTGCCCACATAACTCAAACCCCAAAAGTAGCTCCTGAAACTGGTCCTTCTGTAGTTTATTTTGACTCCCAAATGCATAATACACCACAGTACCTTGCTTGAAATTGCATAACAAATTAGTCCATTTCTCGTCTAGCTTTGTGGCCGGTGTTTCAGGCAGGACAGGTCCTGTTAGCAGCACAGGTTTACCATAATGCTTCCTTAAGTAGTCACAGTATGGCCCCTCAACCTCATGATATGTCCTAAAGGCCATGGCATCACTCCATATCATGCTAGAGGTAATTCAAATATAAATAGACATCCCTGTTCCAAGATCCTTGGCAACCACTTTTAGTTGTGCAGTCTCAAAGTCCTTGGACTTTATTCGCACAGATGAAGAAGGATAGCCAGGAGGCAGTTGCATGAAATCTTCCAGAGTCATATCCTCTGGTTTCTGCTTAGTAGGAACCTTTAGCGCTTGTGCTACTGGGGTTATCATCGAATAATATATGGCCTTGGAGCCAATTTGGTGTGCTAAGGCTGGCATCCAAAGGCTGAAGTCAAAGAAAATGAAATCAGGCTTGAGACTGCTCAGAACGGTTTGAACTTGGTCTAGGGTTTGGTCAATGGCAATACAAAGATGTCCATGAAGTGGAAAATGAACATCTGAGGTAGCTTTAGCACCAAGGGGTAGTCTATCTACACTGGGAACAAGAGCGGATAGAAGTGGATGAGGTTTGGATAAAGGTTGAGATGTTCTACCTTTGCTTGTGCTCCTTTGGGCAGTAAGAAAGACACCCTATGGCCTCTCTTTGCAAGCTTGTTTGAGAAGTGCAGGTAGGGAGTGATATGGCCAAAGGCAAACCATGGAAATATGGCTACATGAAGTTTTGTGCTTCTTGAATTGCTCATCTTTGCTTAAACTTTTTTTTTTTGGTGAAAAATATCCACTTGAAAACTAAGTGATTCCCACTGCTGTTTGTGTATACCTGATAGAACTGGATCTCCCTAGTGGAGAAAAAAAATTACAAACATGTGTAAAAATTAATAGAATATATTCTGACGTTCACTTCAAAAAGAATATATAGTCTATACAAAGTGGAAACGGCAAAAGTCAAAAGGGGAATTTAAATATTTTTATCTGAAGATCAATAATAGAGTACTTAATGGAAAATTGCTCAAGAGTTGAAGATTTCGATGCAGAGATTTTGGCTGAATCACATAAAAAGAATTTCAATTTTGGTCATACCCCACAAAAAGATCTCTCTATCTTTTATGGCAGACCAGGTCTCCATTCTGCCAAATTTGAAAATAAACAAGCATCCACTGCATACACATGTTCATTAAAATATAGAGTCTGCACAAAATGGCAACTACAAAAGGGTAAACCAAATAATTACATCCGCCCATAAATAATAGTAACTTTTAATATAAAATTTCTTGAGAGTTGAAGACTCTAATGCAGAGACCTTTTACTAAACCCTGCTAATATCTGAGTGTAACTTGGATTAGAAAATAACTTAGCAAAGATCAAACATCAAATTGATGAATTCTTAATTGAATCCCAGAGAGTATTTTTAGATTTTTTTCAAAATTATTCGAGAATTATACTGAAAGAAATAGCCAACAATATACATACCATTCGAAAGTTCTATTTGTCCGTCAATGGCTTGATTTCAAGAAAGCCTCAGGAGTCAAAATATTTACTTGTTTTTTTTTTCATGCATTAAATGGCATGTCTTTCTTTTGAGGTGGTGTTACATGTATCCACCCTCTCACATGGGGGTGGATGCATGTATTGGATCCTTCATAGATTTTCTCCTTGCATGCATTATCTACAAAAGTTGGATCTTGTATCACCCTATGTTGACAATGTGGCTTGAAATATCTAGCCTAGCAATCAAATGCATGCATGCTTCCGACACACGCACATCAAATTCGTTTGCTGAATTTTGTGAGCTCTTAGCAAGAGAGAAGTGGTGCAGTGCAGCAGTTCAGAAAATCAATTGTTTTTAAAATTTGCATTTGTGAGAGAGAGTAGCATTGGGTGTATTGGAGTTTGGGTATAGTGAGAGTGTCATTACACCATTAATATTCTCCATATTTGTTAGTGAAATTTCTCCAAGTTTTTGCCCATGGACAGGCTAAATGCCGAACCACACAAATCCTAGATGTTCTCTCGTGTACTTTTGTGTTTATTTTCTTGTCAAGTTCTCTTTGTTCCTATTATTTATGTGGTTATAGCCTTTTAAAGCCAATAATATTTTCACAATCAATCTTGTGTGATAGTGCTATCTAAAGGCATTTTCCACAACAATTTGGTAATAGAGCTTTTGCTATTACAACACTATGTTTCTAGTTGCTAATGTAGGAAACAACTAGTCATTGCCCGGCACAATGTGTGGGCTAGCAGGTCGAACTTGTCCTCCTTGAATCCCCAAGCTATTCGTGCATAAGGAGTTACCATCCCATCTTCAAGAGCATGTGTTAAGGGTATGATGTATTTGACCATTTATATTTGTAAATGTTTTTAAAGTAACAAAAATATTAGAGATTATATTTTAAGTTTGAAACTTTCAACAAGATGGACCTCAACCTAGCCCTGGTTCGTTTTGAGGAGTTCATCCCACCACTCTAATCAAGACTCCTCTTGATTGCTAGTAAGGCAAATCAATCCAATACTTAAAATAGATAGAACAATGACAAAGCCAAGATTTGACTTCAAGAAGGCAAAATTTATGTACACATGCATACATGTGCACTCAACATAGTCTTTTTTTTTTTTTTTTTTTTTTAAAAAAAAACATATACAGTTCTTGATATATAAAACTATTCATGTATATATCGTAAATGTAATGCACAAAGGAGACAAATATTATATAGACAAATAATTAAATAGACACAAAAATTTAGCTTAAATTTGTGACGGAGAAAGATAATATTACATAAAGAATTTAAAGTCTTATGAGTCCTTTTTTTTTCACTTTTGAAAGAGAACAATAATTTTGTCCCCTTATTTTAAAAGTCTATCTATGTTATTTTTCTTGACCTCCATTCTATTTTTATAGGTTTTGCGCATTAAAAGACAATAATATAAATGGAAAGATTTTCTTTCTTTTTTATTTTTATAATGAATTCTGACTTACAAAAGAGGTAAGTGCACTTAAATCATTATATGTATGATAAAAAATTAATATATAAAAAAATTACATAAAAGAATTCACAAGAAACGAGAATGAACATGAATAATCCAAATAATCATTGGCGTGGAGTGAAAAGTTATATATATTTTCCAATTTTTGTTAAGTATGAGCACAAGATGGATAAGTCTAGAACAAAATTGACCTTATCACACTAGTCACATGACTCACATCCTTGTTATCCAAACACTGAATTGCAAATTTGTAAGATACATATATATTGTTAAAGTTGTTACCCCTTAGCTCAGCCCTTGACATAGAACACAAAAGGTAATGATTTCCAGATTGTAATGTGTTGGAAAATTTAGACCTCGATTGATAGAATTAACAAGTTTTAAACCTAAGTTGTTAATTAGATTTATTATGAATAAACCTTATTAAGACAAACAAACATCAATATCATTTCAATATCATGCACAGCGGAATAGTAAATAAGAAAAGATATGATGACCCAAGAATACCAATGAAACAAACTAGTTTCATAGTAAAAAACCTGGAGGGAAACCTTCCCGAAAAACAATCCACTATATTAAAGAGAAGTTTCAGATCTAGTACAAAATCTTACGTCTCTAGGTTCTACAATCCCCGTAGATGAACTTATAACAAAAACCTTCTACTACTTCAGAATCTCTGAACTCTTCAATATATGAACGCCACCCTTTTGCACAAATCCTAATACATGACTAACCAATAATGCATAGATCCCAATACATGACTAACTCCACCAACTTGAAGAAGATGTTGGCTACAAAGTTCTTCACTTCATCAACAATGAAGATCAAGAAGTACTTGGTTACAAAACCCTAAGGCGCAAAAGACGCAGTAACTTCTTATAGAAAGAATAAGGCACTCAGTTATTTTTTCATATGTTCTCTATGTGCATACCCCTTGTGATGACCTCTAAAATAAGCCTTATATATGGTTAGAGTTGTGAGAAAAGAAACCCTACACATACATGTGCCATTTCACATTTACTTGGAATGAGAGGTTTTACTGATGTAGAATCAATTATAACAAGAAGCAAAAGCAATGATGTATAAGCATCTCTTGTTTAATTCCATTAGTGTTGATGTCTCATGTATATTACTTTCAGCAACCATGTGCCATTTCTTTTTAATTAATTCATGAATTTTACTTGCAAAGGCAATTAGCATTGATGCCCAAATCAAAGCAGTTGAAGTTGCCCCATGAATGAAGGTTGAGGGCTTGAGGCTAAGCTGAAGCATCAGTGGGAGAAAAAGTAAAGCTGTTAGGGTTGAAGTCCAAATTAGAACATTTACATTTATTTATCTAAGCTAAGATGATGATGAGGTTAATGTGAATGTAAATATGAGGATTGGGAGATTTTTTCCCTTCCTTAAGTTGAACTCTCTTGTAGTCTTTGACGAAAAATGTATTTTTTTTTTCACTCTTTGTTTATATCCGTATAGTAGAGCAAAATCTTTTTTCTTTAGTTGTAAGAGTCTTTTTTATGTGATATTTATATGACAGTAGAGGGAAAAGAGATATTGGTTGTAAATGACTAATAGAAAAGAAATGCAAAAATATTGAACCTATTTTTCTCTTTATGTCCAAGAGATGTCTAAGAAAATGGGGCAACTCCATGATGTTGCTTGTGAGCATGAGATCCCAATGATGGCACTTGAAGAAGCTGTTATTCTTTGTAATGCAGATTTATATTGAGAAGGAAAAGTAAATTAATTAATGTAAATGCAACACCCACACACTAACATAACTATCATTTCCATGTAAATCAACGTAATGCCATTGATCTTACAAAATAGGTATTGATTTGATGTGATTATTCGAGTATTCAGTTATTAAAAATCAATGTTATGCGACTCCCACACACTGACACAATTATATCTAAAAATTAATGTAATGCAACACCTATAGTTGATGATAGGCACCCAACTAATGACAAAAACTTGATAACTAACTAGCAAACAATATAATCCTATCCTCTACTCTTCCAAAAGTTTGGGAAATAAGTTGTTAATAATTTCTATCTCCAACAAATGAATCCTACTGGCTAAAGAGATCAGCCAGCCTTCAATCTTGAACTTCATCACTTATCCATCTCATCCAAAGCTGATAATGACAGCTTATTCATGTTCAATTTGTTGATCCTCATCCTTGCCTTGTTGTACATTCTTATCTTCATCCTTGGCAAGCTGAGACTCCCTCTCTCCAAGCAAGTGTCTTCCAAGTTTGTCTGAATCATAACACAAATCATTAGGTTAATGTTCATCAATAAAAATCTATTATCTAACCACTTCAGGGTAACATCTATCTAGTATAGGACTATCTAGCCACTGGTACAACTATTGCGTACACTTGCAGATGTTAGTTACAACAGTTACAAGTAGTTATAGTTGGTTACATGGTTGTTACAGTTAGTTACTTTTTAATGGCTTAGCTATTGGGAATTGTATAAGTGAGATGCTAATTGTTACAGTCAGTTCTTTCCTTATGCATTCCCTCTCTTCTCAATCTCCATTTCCATCTCCTTATGCAGGTTCTTAATCCACCATTGCATCATTAACTTTATTCAAAAGTGCATTAAAAAGCACACAAGTTTGCTAACAATAAAGGCTAATGATGCCCAACTTCTATCTTTATTTAATAAAAATATAAAACTCAATAGTAAAACAGGCAATGGAGAAGGCATAACATGAATGATTTATAGTATCAATTATTACCTTTAGTTGTGAAAATAAGAATTTGTACACAAAGGCATAACACTACTGCCCATGCATATATGCCAAGAAAGCATTGTGGGAAAATCAAAATTTTGCAAGCAACCAAAAACCAAACGCAAATGAATGAAAATTCAAACTCAAAGAGAAATTTATGAATCAATTACCAAATATCAATATCTAATTGTGACAAAAATATACCAATTTGGAAAATTTATATATGAAGAAACAAAAAGCACTTGGAAGATTCCAATCATAAATCCAAGAATAGCATGCATTTTATCAAATAATTACATAAGTAATCCCAAGATACCAGAAAAGAACCAAATGTATGTAACATTTCAACTTAGATTCACTTGCACACTGTAATGCATGTATATATGTAGAGACCAAAAATATCACAACACTAACAAACAAGGAACAAAACTTATAGCATGGTCATTGCACTAATCTTGATCTAGTGTACAAAGCATGATAACATGTCCAAGATTGAGTCTTGGTGATTGAGCTAAGCTTCTCTCATGGAAATAAACAAATTTCACGAAAGGTCCATAGCCAAATTCTTTAAAGATGACAAAGCCTTTTCTTTTCACTGAAATATTTTATCAAACATGTTGAGTATAGAAGGAATGAACATAAATTGTGATATCAATTAGCCATGAATTCCTAAATACCCAAAACAAATACCATTCAAGAAACAGCATTCCATCAAACACTAACCATAATCATCAAAGAGATCAACATGGGTATCAAAAAAAAAAAAATCATCAAGAACATCCATGGCAGAAAATTTCATGGCCAAGAAAATCCAAGAAATTTGTCATACCAAAACTTAGGGAAATAGACTCACCCCATTCATTGCTTGAAAGATTTGTGATTGCTTGAATCTTGGAGCAAGAATTATCATCCTTTGTTGGAGGAACAACATACCTTAAGATCTAGAAGGTTTTCAGATTGCCCATTAAAGCATTTGTCTATCTAGGATGAGAATGCCACGGATTACGGGGAGGAAAGGTGAAGCGATGAGAGGGGCAGTACTGAGGTTGTCGTCGCTGCCAAGTGGGAATTGTAGAAGATGACCCAACTTTGGCAGAAATACATTTTGTTTGGCATTTGGGGAAAATAATCCCATGGACGAGGAAAACTTATTCTGATATTCCATAAACCAATTTGGAAGTTTTCAATGCAAAAATTTCAATACCCACCCATTTTCATCTCAAATTTGAATTTGCTAATTTGAATTTATCTCAGAATTGGGTTAAACGGACGTTAGAATATCGTATGGAAGTAGAATGAAATGACAGATAAACTGATGTCATCCATTTTTAATAAAGGGAGTCGATTCGTACCGTTCCGGCCGGTACGGCCCTTATATACCATACCGACAAGCAAACCGGTATATATGAACCCCTTGTTTCGTACCGGAAAAAATACAGGCCGTACCGGCGAAATCCGGCTGTTTTAGCCAGTTAATGGATACCGGACCTGTATCTTTTCTCACGCCGCACTAAACTTCTGTCTCTCTTTGCCTCCTCTTTATCACACCGGTGACGACGAAATACCAATTGGTGGTGAGGAGAGGCATCGGTGATACTGATTCATGCACTGGAAATCGGTTTGAAGTGAAGAAAAAAATTAGAATGGATTGATGCTAAAAGAGTTAGACTAGTGTGAATCGTGTGATACTAAGAGTGAGAGAGAGAGAGAGAGAGAGAGAGAGAGAGAGAGAGAAATAGACCTATAACTAATGGGAAGAAATGAAATAAAAATAGAAAGAGTGAAGACAAAATTAATTTGAAAGAGGAAGAGGTAATGTGTGGTTGTAAAGAGGTAGCGTGTGAAGTTATGATTTGTTGGAACTTGAAAATAGAAAATAGGAAAGATAGGTTGGCACTACGATAAAAGAGAGCTATGAATTCTGATAGATTGGCAGGCAATTAGCTTCAAGCGTGCCTGCCAACCTATAGATGTAGTTCTTTTTGAAAGATGTGGAGTATTAGACACCTATGGATGTGGTTCTTTTTAATACTAGCAAAGTTGATATTTAATGTTAAAAAAAAAAAAAAAGCTTCAGGCATGCAGAAAAAAATAAATGAAAGAATAAAATAAATGTGGGACAAGGGAAGAGAAAACTAAAATAAGATAAGTATTGGGTTTTTTTCTTTCTTTTATACTGATACTCAATATCTGGAATGGCAAGGTGGCTCTAAATGTTAGTTTGTAGACGTGATTCTTGTTGTACTGACAATATCATTAACCATTTTTCCTCCTTTTTTTGTGTGTGTATATATATATATATATATATATATATATATATATATATATAAAATATAAAATAGCGGTAAATCCGAAATGATACATCAATATTGATTGGTATCCGAAATATGTATCAGTGACCAAATCGGTACAGCCTCCAGTACAGTATTGACTCTTTTATTTTTAATAAGGTGTCTTTTATTTATTGGTTGAGATTATAAGGTCGGCAAACTGACATTTAAATGTTAGTTTGTAGACGTGATTCTTGTTGTACTGACAATATCATTAACCATTTTTCCTCTTTTTTTTGTGTGTGTGTATATATATATATATATATATATATAAAATATAAAATAGCGGTAAATCCGAAATGATACATCAGTATTGATTGGTATCCGAAATATGTATCAGTGACCAAATCGATACAGCCTCCAGTACAGTATTGACTCTTTTATTTTTAATAAGGTGTCTTTTATTTATTGGTTGAGATTATAAGGTCGGCAAACTGACATTGAAATCCCGAACTAACTAAAAATTTCCCGTTGTTTAAGGAGTTTTTCTTGGGTCACAGAATTAGTGGGATGTGTGGTCAAATTTGTTTTAAACTCCTCTGACACTTGTGTCTATACTTTTTATTCATTAATATAATTCTATCACTTCAATCAATAAAAAAAAAAAAAATGAGGAATGGCTGAAACTTGTCTACCTACCTTTCCAATGTAATCACGTGGAGGGGCTTTGGAAACACAAATAAAAAAAGAATACAAAAACTAAAAGAGATTGGAGACAGACAAAAGAAAAGAGAAAGGAGAAAAGAAGAAAGAAGAAGAAGAAGAAGAAGAAGGAGAAACAGCAGGAGAAGATTTGGCGTGACAGGAAACAACAGTAGAAGATGAAGGTGTGACCGGCAACTTCTGTGGGCAACCTGATGCTTCAAGTACTTGGTGCAGCCCCTGCTTAGTCATCTTCTTCTTCCCTGTTTATTATTATTTTTTTCCTACCAATCTTTTGGTTCCAGATCTGAAAAAAATCCAAAGTGTATACTGGCGTTAGCTGAAAAAAGATCATGAAAACCGTAACAACGTAATAAAAATTCATTATTATCTTGCTTTATTTATTTTTTAAATGTAGTTGACTAATTATAGTTCGTTGTTTGCCACTAGCTAATTACCTACTTTGTTTGAAAAATGAGGATGTGAAATCATGCACGTCTCTGTATCTCTCTTTGATTCCATTAGCAATTCATTTTACCAAGCAATTTACTGTTGACTTTGCAAAACATACATGTATAACAAACAGTACACAATGCTTGCACATCTCGGTGTCTTTTTTTGACAACAATGGCAAGAACATACGATTTAAAGCCTCTCCCCACCCCCTCTTCTCAACTCTACGCTTCTCTTCTCTCACATAAGAACCGAATCCGGCAATGGTGTTGTATCAACTTTCAAGAGGTTTCGAGCCTAATAGTCACTGCTACTATATTCCATTTCACAAATATGATAGTTCACATTTTCACACACATTCATATCTTTTATTTCATCTTTCTAAATAAAAATCCCACTTCAAATAGTTTTCTTCTTCCCTAATTTATTTTCTTTTTATTTTTTTTCTTCAGATTTAACTGAAAGTACGTGGTTCAAGATTTACCAGTATATTCTAACGGCTTTCATGAGCACTCCAGGAGCCACATCATCATCAGCTTCTTCTTTAACACCTCGGTGGAAATATGATGTCTTCCTTAGTTTCAGAGGCGAAGACACCCGAAATAATTTTACAGATCATCTATATGTTGCTTTGCAACGTAAGGGTATTTTCACCTTCAGGGATGAAGAAGAACTTGAGAGAGGAGAATCTATTTCACCAGCACTCTTGAAAGCAATAGAAGAATCAAGGTTTGCTATCATCATTCTCTCAAAAAACTATGCGTCTTCCACATGGTGCAGGGAGGAACTTGCAAAAATTGTTAGATGCAGGAAAGAGACAGGATTGACAATTCTTCCTATTTTTTACTATGTAAGTCCATCTGATGTACGAAAACAAGCAAAAACCATTTTTGACCACAATTTTCAGGATGTGAAATCAAAGGATTCATTGACAGATATGATAGAAGCCTATGAGAGAAGCAAAACATGGGAAGATGCTTTGAGAGAAGTGGCCAATCTCTCTGGTTGGCATTTACGAGATAGGTAATTTCCCTGAAAGTTTTATTTCTTTTGACATTTAAGTGGCAATCTTCTTTCATATACCATAAAGTATATAAATAGCTATTAGAATGTAGCATAAGAGCGCTAGCATTGAATGTGTTAAATGCTAAGTTTTTCGTATTTAGCACATCAAACACAAAAAATCACCTTCATTAGATGTCACAAATGCCAAAATAATTGGCATGAGCCACGGTGCCTTTCAATTAGCATAAGGGCATTGTAGCAATGTCATTAACGAAAAAGTAATTTTTAATTCAAGTTGAAGGGCACCATAGCAATGTCATTAACTAGTAATTTTTAATTCAACTTTCTATCTTCTCTTTTTAATTCATTTGTTTTGGGTTGTGTTTTGAGTTAATATTATTTTAATGGGTTGTATATATTATTTTAATGTTATGCATGGAACAACAGAACATGGGATGTAGGGTGTAATATCAAATGCTATATTAAAATAGACAAAGTAGCTTTTTGGTGTGTTAAAAAAATAATATTTTAACATGCAATGTTGATGCTTTAATATGAGTGGATTGAAATATTACAACACATGTTAAAATTTTGTTGTATTTTGAGACTTCTTGCAAGCGGTGCTGATGCCATTAGAAATAGTTTGTGACCTTAGCCTTTAGGACTTGGGAAAAGCTCCTTTGCAATAATTAAAAAGGAACTACTTGATTCAAGAATTAACATAACTTTCTATGAAGAAACAGAGCTTCTAGGATTTATAATTGATAATATTAGACTACTAGTCCACCAAAATAGAAATTCTAAAAAACAAATTAAAAACACCTTCAATTAAATTGAAAAAAGAAACTCATTTGAAGACATCTATATCTATATCTATATATTACTAAAAGCTGAAGCGTGACATTTATTGCTGCTGAGTTCATGTTGCGTCACCTCATTGCAACGTCATTCGCCACATAATTATTATTTATTATTTATTTATATTTATATATATATATATATATATATATATATATATAAATAGATTATTGACTTTACATATTCATCTTTGTTGGTTTTAACATCTATATATATATTTCTTTTTTATTTCCAATTTTCCTATAATTTTTTTTACATTCACTTATTTTTTAAATATTTACACTTTTTTCAACTTTTCTTCTTTCCTTACCTTTTCATCTCCCTACTACCCTCTACTTTAATTTTGCTATTCATCTTTTTCTTCTTCTTCCTTTATTTGTCTCTTTTTATCCATTCCCTTTTACTATAAATTTGTCACTCTTTTCCATTATTTGCATAGTTTTCACTCATTAAAAGGTTCTCTCTCTCTCTCTCTCTCTCTCTCTCTCTCTCTCTCTCTCTCTCTCTCTCAATGTTTTGGTTGATTTTTATTTTTTATTGCATCTCCGCTTTAGGTTGATAAATTTTTGTGTTTTTAAGAACTCTAATTTCGGTTGATACAATTTAGTTTTGTGTTTTAAGTTATTATTATTATTATTTTGCTCTTTGGTTCTTAAATTTTATCCGATTACATTATAAAAAATTATAGATAGTAGATAAAATAAAATAGTATTCCATTACATACCATAATTTGGATAATTTAGTGTTTATTGTTATATCTTTTATTTTTTCTTATTTTTTTATTCTCTTCTATTTTACTCAATATTGAAATTCAACCACATCCTCCTTATCATTAAATTATTTATATTTTCTCTCTTTTTGTTTTAAAAAATAAAAAATGTAATATTTTACTTAAATTCAAATAAAAGAAAATTGTGCTCATCAAATTGTACTCTTTTTTTTTTTAACATTTACACTTTCTCCAACCTTTCTCCTTCTCTTTACCTTTTCATTTCCCCAAACATTCTACCTTGATATCACTCTTCCTCTTTCCATTTATCTTCCTTTATTTTGTTTCTTTTTATTATCATCCTCTTAGTATAAATTTGTCATTCACTCTTCCATTCTTTACATAATTTTCTCTCACAAAAAAGTGGTTATTTTCCACTCTTTCTCCCTCAATTTTTTGGTGGATTTTTATTTTTATTTTTATTTTTCTTGCATCCCTATTTTAGCTTGATAAAGTTTTTATTCTTTAGAACTCTATTTTGGTTGATGGGATTTAGTTTTGTGTTTTAAGTTTTTATTTTTATTTTTTTATGACTTCGATTGTTAAATATTATCATATTGCATTATAAATAATTAAATATATATATATATATATAAAAGAATGTACTATTATTATATCACATAGAATTATTTGGATAAGTTAGTGTTTATTGTTATGTATTTTATTTTTATTTTTTTCTCATATCATTTTATTTAACATTTAAATTCAGCCACATCCCCCATATATATCATTAAATTATTTGAATTTCCACTCCTTTTTTATTTAAAAAAATTTAAAATATAATATTTTGCCTAAATTAAATAAATAAAATTGTCCACATTAAGTGGAGTAATGCTAGGGAAACACTCATTCTCATACCCAATGCATCAAAGGAAGAATGAAATTAAAAAAAAAATCAAGTTAGAAACACTAAATTTAAATAATAATAAAAAAAAACTAATAATGCATATTTAATGTCATAGAATCATCATCAAATTTTGGAAAACGATAGGTTGCCAATGGAGAGAGAGAGAGAGAGAAATGGTATAGAAAAAAAAATCAATACAAAGTAATGAAGAGTAGATAAAAAATAAATAAATAAATAAATAAATAAATAAAAACAAACAAACAAACAAACATCAATGAGTAAGCGTTGATTGAAAAACAAAGAGGTTGTAAGGAGAAGTACAAAATAAAATAGAGATTATCGTGTGGAGAACATTAAAAACTTTATAGTGTAGTAACATAAACCGTTAAATTCACTTAAAAAATTAAATCAACAATCAACAATTAAATACAATCATAGTACTAAATTTAAATTTAAAACTAATCAAACTCTAACTATGGAAACCATATTAATCGTAACTAAAAAAGAGATGTTCTCTGATAGTAGTAGAAATTACATAAGAAAAAAAGTTAGAAAAGTTAAAAATCCATTTTTTAACATTTAATTTAACCTTATTTATAATATATATATATATATATATATATATAAAATTTTCATACACTATTACTTTCAAAAATCTAATGAACAATGCTACCTTTCATTTATTGTCTTTGTTATGCAAATCATCAATTAGTAAATATATAATAATGGTAAGAAGCGTTACAAATGAGTTCACTAAAAAAATATATAAAATTAAATAGCCACTGCATTATGGAGTCTTAGTCTATAATTTTATGCATCTAAAAAAGTGGAATATATAGAGTTTTCTTAAAGGTATGTGTAAAGATTCACTATATATGTGTGTGTGTGTGTGTGTGCACGCGCGCGCGTGTATAAAGGTTAAAAAAAAGGTATATTTAAGGTTTTTATTGACTTAAAAAGTAATGAAAAACCAATGGTTAATAACTAAAATTATAGTATTAATAAAATATTTAATGAGACCATCCTAAAAAAATTATCATGAGCAACGCGTGGATATACGACTAGTTAATATAAGCCTCGATTCAAAAGGTAGAAGCCTATAGCTTTGTTGGCAATGGTGGAGCCAGAAATATTTTTCTAAGGAAGGCCAAATTAAATACAATAAAGTTCTTAAATTGACTAAAAAATAAACAAGGTTCATAGTATTAAAATAATTTATAATTAATTTTAAACTAAATTTTTTGACAATCTCTTTTAATCATATGTCAAACAATTTAGAAAAGAGACATATAATAAACAGGAGTATAAAAATAATTTTGAGAATGAAACCTGTAAGTATTATTAAGATACAGATGCCAAGTTGGCTTTAAAAACATCTGAAACGTGTGGTGGGACATCTTCCATCAACACAAGAGAACTTGTGACATGACATGCATGTCTAGCAAGGTTGTGAGCTACAAAGTTTTTGTTTCTACAAACATGAGAAAAACTAATACCATGAAAATACTCTGTAATATTTCTAAAATATTGAATCAAAAGGCCAAAAGAGGCTACTGTGGGAGAGGACTCTTTAGAGCATTTATCACTAACTCTGAATCCCCTTCTAAAGCTAAACCAATGCCTATATCAAGAGAGAACTCCAAAGCTCTACTAGCAACAAGGGCTTTTAGCTCCAGAATAGAATGAGGAAGAGATATTCTGGGACATGGAAGCAATCACCATATCTTTGTCATCTCTAATGATTACCCCAATCCTAGCTCTATCTTCATCTTTAAAAGCTACTCCATCAAAGTTAACTTTGTAGCAATTAGCTGGAGAATAAGACCACGAGGCACGTGGTCTGGGATGAACATGTTGAGGCCATGGTTGGGCTACCTAGTACTCTGACAAAGATTCATGGGCTCGTTGGATAACCAAGTCAATAGTGAAGGCTTGGGGTGTGGATCTGATTTTATTTCTCTTGAACCAAATTGTCCAAACTATCATAGCAAACAGCTCTATATCCAGTTTTGCTTCCATAACATGAAGTACCAGTTGTGAGAAGTACCATTATGCATTACTTGTGAAACGCCATGCATTACCTCAATCGTAACATCAATATAATTAAGATTGTAACCTTCAATCGTAACATCAATGGTTGACCTCCAAAACAAAACTAATCCTCCGCATCGATTTGCTCTTGGGGCAATGAGCATATTCTCAAATTGTGTTATTCACTTTACATTTTTTAGCCTTTCTTCATCTACCCATGTTTTAGCTATAAGTACAACAAAGAGATTTTTTGCCTGCATGAAATATGCAAGCTCATTCTTTGTGTACATGTAACACCCCAAAATCATTAAAAAAAATAAAATTCTATTCAATCTAAAATAATCCATAAAAAATATGAAATAAAAGTAACCAGCAACCTAGAATCTCATCACAAATGTCAGAGCTCTAATCCACCAAAGATAAAACATCCTCAAAATAATTCTCCAATACAAAGTTTAATGCCGTAAAAATAATAATAAAGTCCTAAGTTCCACAAAATAATTTGTAACTGTTGTTCTCCAAGAATCTCTACTCCAATAATCCTTTTAATGTATCTATAAGGGAAAAAAAAGGGAGGGGGGGGGGGGGGACGGAGGAGATAACTCAATAAGTGGAATTTACTAACATTGGGGTGTGGGAACAAACATTTCAAATAAATAATTCTTAAAAAAAATTCATAACTTGTAACTCATCAATATTTTATCATCAAATATTTCATATATAAAAAAATATCTTTATATTGTGAGCTATCATAATACATATATCAATACCATCATATAAACAATTTCCTAGATTTTTTTCGTGGTCAACATTTATGCCCCGTTGACAGGGTTGTGTTGTTCCTTTTTAGGACTAGAACCTCATTTTCATCCATTTTCTTAAAGATGGCTCCGTTGGAACCTAAAGGTGCACTCCTTTGTTAAGGAGCTTCCTTTTTGGGTCCTCAATAATATACTCCCTTGCTAAGGAACTATCAAATGTGCACTGTCGCATTGTTCCCTTTTCTGGGACCGTCCCTTGTTAAGGACTAGCTGCAGTATAATTGTCCCTTCCTAAGAACTAAATACAATACTGAGCTTTTAATCACGACTTCCCATAAGTTTTCAAAACACATTCAATATGCTCACAAAAATAATCCATTCATAATTCTCAAAAATATAAAGATATATTCATGCATACAAGTTTAAATAAATTCAGGTTGTCCCACAAGTTTTTCATAAAACGAATAGTCAATGTGTATATCAAACATTTATAAAATATCAATTTATATATAGATTATCAACATATTTCTTTGATATAAAATAGTTCAATAATCAACACTGTTTTGGGAAAACCCCCAAAATTAGTAAACACCACTTACCTCTTAGTTGCAAAAATATGAAACCAACCTCCCTTGAATCACAATAAATCAGTAGAATTAGAACCTAGCAACGCCAAAGATAGGTCCATCAATACACAATTTCCCACTTAAAATCAGTTTTCACACTTAAATAGTTTAATCTATCATCATTAAGGCCTACGGAGGTGTCTAGTTTCTTTGAAATACATTTTAGCTTTGTCATTGGGCTAGGCTATTGAATTCATGGCTATCACTACTTGGGATTGCAGTTATTAAATTGATAAATGGAAGCATTGAAATGCCCCGTTTGATGCCTAAACTTGTCAATTAGGTTTCCAAAATTTTCACAACTATTCTAATTATATTGCTCGCCTATATTTGCACCATAAATCCCTTGATGCCACAAAACATAAGATATTGCTAGTCAATTTTCTAAACAATGGCAGTGCGTGGATGGCAAATTGGTTAACTTAAATAATATATAATTTCTTATTCCTACGTTATAGGGGCTAACAAGATATTCTAGGCTTGAAAAGCATTGCTGCTTGCTGCCTTCTACAATAATTTAGAGCTGAATACATGTCACTAGAAGGATGATAAAGAAGATAAATATCAACCATAAAGCAACCTTTTTCCTTTCAAATGGTGACAAATTTGAATTGATAAGGTCCAAGCCTATTATTCTATTAGGTACAATTTCAAAGCCTGTGGAGTACCTTTTCCTGACATACAGCCATATTTTGACTATTCCTAATCTAATATAATAACAATTATAGGAGCCATTTTTCTATTAATATAATGATAGTCTAGGTTCATGACAATTGCTAGCTATTGAGTATTTCGACTTTCCTAAGTTTAGAGCAGGAGAGAATCGTACCTGTAGTCTCTACTCACAGCCACAGTGAAGCAAAGCAAGGTTCAGTAGTGTGATGCGGCTGAAGCAAAAGGAAGCCTCATAAGTATATACACGTGTAGCTTAAGAGGTAAAAGACTAGCGTTTTTTTTTTTTTTTAAGCTTATCAAGGCCCATATATTTATACTTATACCATCTCACTTGGGCCTCTTTTGCCATAACAATTATCAGATTTAAATATCTTAGGTCAAAACCAATTATATCAATTTAATTGTGGGCCTCCTTTTTAATTTACGCATAAGAATTAAATTGGTAACAAAATTATGGGGTGTTACAGTATAGGTTCACAAGCCTACAACAATTTCATACTAAGCAACTCATGGCAGTTGGAGGAAATGATTATCAGTTTCCACCATTGAGATAAGAGAACTTCCATTATCCTTTGAAAATCAATATCTTTGGTCAATCAAGGAATTTTATGATGTCACTTGCTTGTCCATCCTAATATTTTTTGCAGCTACTAGCATTCCCCGGTTCTCTCCTACTTATGTTGCTTTTTCAAAAAAAAATAAAAATTAATCGTTCTATGAGCCAATAAATTTATTAGTGTTTGACTAAGGAGTATTTTTGCCTAATATTTTTCATTATCCGATGGGTATTTATTATTAATTTGGACCATCATGTTTTATCCTTTTTGCAGCCATGAGTCAGAATATATCCAAAACATAGTAGAAGTGATATTACATAAATTGAGTTCAGGTTTCTCAAGCAATACCAATAACTTGGTAGGACTAGATTCTTCAGCTGAAGAATTCATCACTTCGTATTATGATCGTGGGAACAAAGTTTGCATGACAGGGATTTGTGGTATGGGGGGGCTGGGAAAGACAGCTCTTGCTAGAGTTGTTTATGATCAGTTTTGTAGTCATTTTGAAGGTTCAAGCTTTATAGCTAATGTCAGAGAAGAATCAGCAAAATATGGTTTGTTTCAATTACAAAAGCAGCTTCTTGCAGACATTTTGGAGGATAGAAATATAGATATAAGGAATGTATATCAAGGAGTTGACATGATTAAGAAAAGACTACGTATTAAGAAAGTTCTACTTGTTCTGGATGATGTCAACCAAATTGACCAATTAGAAAAATTGTGTGGAGACTATGGTTGGTTTGGATTGGAGAGTTGGATCATCATAACAACTAGAGATAAACATTTGTTGGTCCAACATGGAGTGCACAAAATATTTAAGCCTAATTCTTTAAATAGTGATGCTGCTTTAAAACTTCTTTGCTTGAAAGCCTTCAAAAATGAGCAACCCAAAGAAGGTTATATGCAACTCTCCCAAGAATGTGTACGCTATGCTAATGGCCTTCCATTAGCTCTTGTTACTTTGGGTTCCTTTTTGGCTGGAAGAACAATGGATGAATGGCAAAGTGCATTGGAAAGTTTTAAAAAAATTCCTAAAAGAGAAATATTTGATATACTTAAAGTAAGCTATGATGAACTAGAGGAAATGTGGAAGGTGATATTCTTAGATATTGCATGTTTCTTTAGAGGGAAGACAAAATATCGAGTAATTGAGATATTAGAAAAATGTGGTTTTGATGCAAGAATCAGTATAAGTGTTCTCATTGAAAAATCTCTCTTAACTATAGAAAACAATAAATTATGTATGCATGATCTAGTACAAGAAATGGGTAAAGAAATTATTCGTCAAGAATCACGTGGAGAGCCGGGAAAGCGTAGCAGGTTGTGGCTTATTGAGGATTTGTTTCATGTATTGACTAAAGATACGGTAAGAACAACGAAAAAGTTATAAATTTATTTCAGTGAAAATGATTGAGTAGGTAAAATTACATAATTCAGTTCAATAAATTAGTTCTTAAATAAATGATCTCGATACGTGGTTATCTACATACGTAATTAAAGAAATATAGAGTGCTTATTTTTTGTTGATAATTCAATGGTTTGTGGTGAAAGTGTTTAAACTTTGGATGTCTTCATAAAAAACACTAGAATATATGAGTTGAACTACAAGAATCTTGGCAATGAAACATGGAATACAAACTTTCACTTAACATGCTAATATATTGTCGTTGGACCATTCTTATATTTTACAAAACATAATTTGATTATGTCGTTATTTTAAATTTGAATTCATCTTTCTTAATTTAATCATCAACTAATCTTTCCTGATTACTATCCAAAACAAAAGGTTATATTTTTATTGAAACTTCGTTTATGGGACTTTTTTTTCCATCACTTTAAAAGTAATTTTGAAATTTCCCCTTTTTTTTTGCTCCTTTTTTTTCCCCCTTTATGGTAGAAGTGCACCTTTCTAGTTTTAATTTACAGTTATAAAAAAATTAACATTCTTAATAAATGAATTTTAAACACAATATTGAGAATCTAATATATATATATATATATATAAATTTCACACACGCAATATTGAGAAGAAAACTTTAACATATGATATTATACAACCATCTATTAGGTATCAATAGGACTCTTAATTAGTATGAAGTTAAAAAAAATAAATAAATAAAAATAAAAAAAAATAAAAAAAATCCTTATTGTTGAATGAAAATTCTATGATAACACATTTCAATTATTCTATGTAGTAGACTGTAATTGGTTTTTTGTCACTTTTACATGAGTCTACTATTTTTTCTCTAACATTCACAATCATTCGCATGAGACAGTTGTGATAAAATATGTGTAAAAGTGTGTAATCCTAGAATTATTATTGTTGAATTTGAAGTTGGACCCACCCTTTCAAGCTTCTTTTGATAGAGGGGATGGGAATGTTAAAAAAAAAAAAAAAAAAAAGGTTTCCCACTTCTTTGCTTTTTAATACATTAAAAAAAATAAAAAAAAGTTAGATGAAGAAGACATCAATCCTATAGTTCAACTAACAATTTCAAGATATGGTTATATATTTGAAAAACTCATGTTGTAGATATATATATATATATATATATATATATATATATATATATTTTTTTTTTGAATGTCAGGTTGTAGATATTTTAATCTCCTTCAATTTTTTTTTTTTTTTTTTTTTTTGAGAAAACAATCTCCTTTAAAATTTGAGTAATTGATATTCTTATCTTTTGTTATGCAATTAATTCACCCATGTTTGCTTTTGATTATTAGGCAACAGATGCAATTCAAGCGATAGTCCTAGACCGTCATGAATGGGAAAGAGGATATCGGGAGTTTGAAACCTTTCCTTTTTATGAATGGACAGTACGATACCCGAACTTTGAAGTCTTTCCAGAAGCTTTTTCAAAGATGTGTAATCTTAGATTGCTTATAGTTGACAATTTGTCTATCTCAAATGACCTCAATCATCTTCCAAATTCCCTAAGATTTCTTGATTGGTTTGGTTATTCTTCAAAATGTTTGCCATCTAGTTTCCAACCAAAAGAACTTGTTGAACTTAATTTACAATTCAGTGAAATTAAATATCTTTGGGAAGGAGTAAAGGTATTTTTTTTTCTCTCTGAACATATATATACCTTTTTTTTTCTTTAGGAGTGGCTTCAATAAATTTACTTACTTTACAAATTTTATTATTTTATTAAAATAACTATTATGTTTAATGGAAGCTTTTCCTTTGGGTTGAACAGTATTTGGACACGTTGAAAAGCATGGATCTTAGTCATTCAGCAAACATTATTCAGACACCTGACTTCACTGGGTTTCCAAGGCTTGAGAGACTTCGTCTTAGTTGGTGCACTAATTTGGTTGACCTCCACCCATCTATTCGGCATCTCAACAGGCTTGTTGTCTTAGATCTTGAACACTGCAAATCTCTTACCAATCTTCCCTGCATTTCCACCGAAATGGAGTCCCTTAAAATTCTTAATCTTTGTGGATGTTCCAAAATCAGAAACTTTCTAGAATTTAATGGAGTTTTGAAAAGCCTATCAGAACTTCACTTGAGTGGAACTGGAATTGAGACACTACCCTCATCAATCGACTGTTTGGCTGCCCTTTCTTTATTAAATCTAAAAGACTGTTGTCATCTCGAGTGTCTTCCAAGTTACATGGATAGTTTGATGTCGCTTGAAAAACTTGATATTTCGGGATGTTGCTTTCTTGTCAACCTGCCAGACAGCCTTTGGAAAATAAAGTGTTTGAAGGAAATTGATTTGCAAGGTACCGGAATTATAGAAGTTCCCTCAGCCAATCATATCTGGCAAGATCTATTGAAATATCAACTGTCATTGAATATGCGCTCAAGGGTTTCACGCACTACATTCATTCCACAATCGATAACGCAAAAGGCACATGAGTATGATGAGAGTAGCCGTAGAGTGGCATTTACAATATTGAACTGTTACCTACAGGTACTTTACTCTCTCTCACTCTCTCTCACACACGTACATTGTTAAATGGAATATCAATTTTTTTTTTCCTTTATACAGGGACTCCTTTACCAAAAAACTGAATTCCAGACAATTATTGAAATGAATAACCTTCCGCGATGGTTAACACATCAAAGTTTGGGAAATTCAATAAGCATAGAGCTGCCTCCAAATTGGTGTAATGGTAGGTGGATGGGATTCGTTCTTTGTGCTTATGTCAATGTAATTGGCGAAACATTTGGTCTTGGAGCTCGTGTGATAACCCTTGGTGATATGCCTCACAGTCACTATGCCTCTAAAACTTTCTTTCGGACAACAGCTTTGGGGAGCCACATTTGGCTATTGTATTTTTCTCGTGATGATTGGTTCGCTACTGTTGGGAATGGTGAATGCAGTCAGATTGAGCTTGTATTTGAGAACTATGGCTCAGTCGAGGTAGTGAGGGAATGCGGGGTCAGTTTGGTGTACGAGCAAGATGTGGAAGAGTTCAACCAAACAATTGCACAAAGTGGCAATAGCGGTGGCATTACTTCATGAGAAAGTATTTCTTCCGAAATAAAAAGACTATTCAGAAAGTAGTTGAAAAAATGATCTAGATAGGAAATGCAGTCTCAAGCTACACTTGTTGCTACACTGCGCTAATGATTTTGCTAAGGTAGATTATTCAGTACTATTAATTGTCCAAGCATGACGTTATTTTGCCAAATAAATTTTTTACTTGTGAAAACTTGAGACTGCATAATATTCCCTTCTCTAACTTTCTTTTTTATACTTCAGAATCATTCGACCTGTGCCTCTGAAAACAGTAATTAAGCAATTTTAGTTACAATCATTAGGAATGAGTGAATCATTAATTATTTTTTTCCTTCAATTATAGTACCGAACTGACTCAGGTTTTTACAAATTTACAGATCACATGCCTGCAGAAGGTGAGGACCATGTTCTGTTTATGCCTTTACCATTTGCTAAATACTAGTACTTAAATAGTGGGGAGGATTTTCATAGGATTAATTTCAAATTTGAGGCTACTGCTACTTGCTACTGGTTATGAATAAGCATTTCTGTTAGTCTGATCATTTTTTTAAGATAAAAATCCTGGTATGTTGTTTTGAATTTAGATATGGTTTCAGTCATGATGATTTGGAAATGTATTCAAGTGACATCCTTGCATCTTGTTTCATGATGACAAAAGAGGCAAGATTTATTTTTAGGGGTTCTAGTCCTTATCAGATATGAGTTATATGGTTTCATTTATAATGACTTTCATAGGATGAAGTTCAATTGAATACATGAGTTGTAAATCATGGAGAATTTTCGAAGCTATTAGTTTTTATCAATCAAGCTATATGATCAACTAAGCATTTTTAGTCTTTATTCTTGAAATATTTTCCTTGCAATTTAAAAGTCAATTAATACTGTTGAAAGCCTCATATAAGTTCACCCTTCAAGTAATCTTCTTTCTGGGCTAAAAGAGAGTTATACACATTCAAGCGGACTTGTCTAGTTAATAGTTATGGCCTAACCATCATATTGTTAGTATCTTTCTTCCAAATATATAGATCAGCATATCAAGCCAATGTAGAAGTTGTGATTCTTCCCTGATATTGCATGCCATTAAACCCCCTATATTATGCATCAGGGATCGCTAGAGGAATTGGCTGGCAACATATAGGAGCCTATATCCATTAGATTGAATCCAGAACAGTCTATTTTGTACAAGCATTTTTGTGTGCCCACGGAACAAGTTTCACAAATTTCTTCCTTTCTATATAATTGTCCCCCTTTCTCCCTTCTCTTATTTTTACTGCAATTTATTTGTGTTCAGCTTGATCGTAAAGCAAAAATATTTGAAACCCTTAAAACTATTTCATATGGGAATAATTGATATCAAATCTATATTTTGTTAAAATTGGTGACAATTGAAACCAATGAAACGTGCTAGGCTTGTAAACTAAACTAATTTTGAATACTAACTTGGACTTTCATTGTTGTTTAATTTCAGGGTGTCAAAAGCTAGAGAGAGGATATTTAAGTCAGATTTCAAAGTACACTGAGTTGGATGGGCAAAACAATTTTTGTTACTGTATTTCTGTTTCTCAGGACTCAGTTTCGGCTGAAACTAATTTTTGTACAATCTTTTAAATTTGTATTTGGAGTTATGGGGACGCTAATTATCTTCATCTATGATTTCAATATTTGTTGTGAATGCCCATTTTATAGCGCCTCTCACAAAAAGGTAACGAAAGCTATTGCAAAATGCCATCTTGTTTTCTCCCCATGAAATAGGATTTTTGTAATGCATATTGAACTAGATTGATTGGTTGCATGGTAAAATATTATGGTTTTTCCAGAAATCCAGGATTTAAAATTCCGCAGTACTAACACATCAAAGTGCTGGGTCTCCAGTAAACATAGAGCTGCCTCCCATTTGGTGTAAGATAAATTGTTGTGTTTAAGTTTGAAGAGATGAGCTTAGAGCTCTTTTCGTAGGCCATATCCCATGGACCCACGATGATATGTGTCACCTTTGGCTATCTGCTGTATTTGTTTCAAGAGTAGTTGTAAACTTGTAAATTGGTCAGGATGAGGTCATTGTTAGTAGGGATAATTATACTTTACCTACCTGGTTTGCCTCTAATTTGATTTGCCTACCCGTGATTTAAATTTTGACACTTTATCCACCTGTGATTCCCACCGTTATTGTGTCGTAACCCACCTCTCCCTCAGCCATTACTCTAACACAGAATATGTAAAAAACAAAAGCCCAAACAGATCAAAACACTCTTACTCCCAAAACTCACTCACTCCCATCCAACCCAACTTGCTCACCAAACGAAGATCCTACACAATGCAATGCGCTTCGCTTGAGAATCTAGACCGAGAACCATCTGGGTTTTGATCATGCAAGTAACTCGAGGAAGAAGGAGTTTTGATTCTGGGTTCATCTGTTGCTTGGTGAGTTCATGTGAGTTCATTGTGCAATAATTATTATTTTGATTTTTTGTATTTGATCCATTTATTTTCTCTTGATTTTGGGTTCATCTGTTGCTTGGGTGAGCTTCAAGTTTTGGTTTTTTACTTTCATATGCTCTGTCCATATGCTTTGTTCATCTAATTTTTTGAAACCTAGGGTTTAAAAAAAAAAATCGAAATTGGGTTGTTGCAAGGATGATTTAAATGCAAATCTATGTTTTTTTTTTTTTTTTTTTTTTTTTTTTTTTTGTATTCATCAATGTGGGGCTGCTAGACCCTTCCTTCATCAATGTGGGGCTGCATGAACCTAGGTCTCTTTATCTTGTACTTGTACTATGAGGGAACTTGTTTTAGTTAAAGTTAATACCTTTGCTATTTTAGTTGGGATTATCCTTCCTTCTAAGAGGTAATGATGCAGGTTACATACCACTTTCATAAATAGTGACTGGAAGATCCTTTTGAGCATGATTAATTGAGGGATTGAGAAGAACATAAACAGGACTTTCATTGATATCCATCAATTGTTACAAAAGAAAGTTTGTCACAATTAACTAACATTTGAAACAGCTTCTTAATTAGTTAATAGTAGTCTATAATAGTATTGTATTAAAAGAAAAAATTCTATATGTTACAAGTTTGACTTCAAGTAGCTTTACTTTGATGTAGTATCATAAATTGATCTCAGGGGTTACTAGATATGGTGATTTGGTACTCTTGCAGACTAGCTATCACACTCTTTTGGTTGAGTTTTAATTGTACTGATGGTATTTAAAAAGTCTTCGTTTTATTTGGCTAATCATCTTACTTGGGTTTTTATTCATTTAGCTTCCCCTGTCATGTACAACTATGTTCTTCTGTTACCCAGTAAGATTCCAACCATCAATACTATGAACACAACCATTTTCGTGCTCAATTTCACAATTATGAGTGATTGACAAAAAGTAGTGTGTCAAGTTAATAGGTGGGCAAAAAGTGTCCACTAGCACAAGTTAACAAACTGCCAAATTTGACATAGATTCAATCACTTTGTTTTAAAATGATAATGGAGCCAATAACTTTTAGGTCAACTGACACTTTTTGGTATTTTTAACATAGATATCTAGAACTCATATTATTTTTATAGTTGATTTATATAAAAATCAATAATAACTTGTCACTTTAGCAAACTGGGAAAAAAAATTTGTGTTTACAATATTACCATTTAAACATAGGCAAAGATCTAAATGAATAGTACAGTTTTATGAGATACTTTATATTGGCAGGAATGCTTTTGTCCACAAGGGATTTCTTCAAGCCAATGCACTTGGAACCTTCAGAGGAGTAAATAGGCCTGTCAGTTCCTATGGCTTTCCAAAACCCAGCTCCAATTACTCGATTAGGCCTTGCACTGTTTTTGTATTTCCTATCCCTAGGGTAGTAGAAATACCACTCTTTTTCTCTAGTTGTGGCAAACTCTACATGAACAAAGTTTGCAACAAAAACTGTTAGCCCCACTACTAAAAAGTCACACTTTTAACTGTTTGGATTTGCTTATTTTCATCATAAACAGGAGTATACAGTTTTTTTTTAAATCAAATCTTTCAAGCTACAGTTTGGTTTATGCTATCACATATGCTGAAAAATTGAACTATGCCACTTGTAACAGATTTGTTGGTCTATAAGCTTGTAACACATTTTTGCCATGTCTTCATCAACTAGCAATGGCTCTACAACTAGTGGTTTCTACCGTGCCGGAGATTGTCATTTATGTACCCTTGAGAATTGTGTCCTACGAACAAGTCGAAAAGCTGGTAACTATGGAAGAAGATTCCTCGGTTGTAGTCAATTTAATGTAAGAAACAATTACATTGTTGTATTTGAATTGAATTGAATTATTAATTGTGATTAATTGTGAATTATGAAATTAATTGTTATAATTATAATGTTCAGGTTGGTCCCAAATGTGGCTTCTTTCAGTGGGTGGATAACGAAACTTGTAAGAGTGACCGTGAAAGGATAAGTATGCTTGAGAATGAACTGCAACTTGCAAATCAGAGAGAAATGACAACTAGAGAAATGGAAGAAAGATCTAACCGGAGGGAAAGAGAAACTCATGAGCTTTATGTAGAAGCTAGGGAGAAACTTAAGAGGGTTAGAGAGAATGAGAGATTGTACAAGGTGGCGCTAGTTTTGTCATGGTTATTTTTCATTTTTGTAATGTTGTTGTTGTGTTTTGCCTCAGTAAACAACAATGTAAGGGTAAGGAACCTTAATCTGCCATGATGCTTGGGGGGGGGGGGGGGATGTTGAAATGTTATTGGGTAATTGAAATACAAAGTCCCTGATTATTGTATTTATCTCCTGAAATGGAAAGTGTTGTTTTTGTGCAAATTTTCTTTAGTATAATTTTTTTTTTACTTCATTCTGTGATTGATATATATTGGCACAAAGTGTTATGTGGAAATGTTAATAACATGAATGAAACATGTTGGTTCAATACATACACCTATGTCAATATAAGATTAATATATGGAACATGGAACATGCTTTCTGTGTCAATGCACACCTACCCTGCCCATAAATGGAATATATATGGAACATGGAACATGGAAGAAGATTTGTTGTGTCAATGCACACCTGCCCATAAATGGAACATATTTTACACATATACATGATTTGTTATGTGAATACATACACCTATGTAAATCTACCAAAAGCACAAGACAAGCAAAACACATAGTCTTGTGTAAATCCACCAAAAGCAAAGACATGCACAACACAACAAAATACTTTATCTTGTGTCAATGCACATTAACATTAATAAAAGTGAAGACAGTCATTGTGACTTTATGTCACATGCATACAAAATTGCCAAAATTGTTTTTGGCACATCCTATGACTTTACACATCTTCCAACCAAAACCCAATTGCTAGTCCACCACACATTAGACATACACATCTTCCAACCAAAATTGCCAATATTGCTTTTGACACTTGACCATGCTTAAGCAAATACATTAAGCGTGGGAACTATAACAAAAAAAAGTTGTTGAAACTTTAACATCTTCCATCTTCATTTACTGCTTTTAGTGCCCTTACCAGCTGCCTTCTTACCCTTTCCACCAACTAGTTGAAACTTTGTTGGCCATGATACACTAAACGTTCTGCCTTTAAACCCCCTAATAGCACCACCACCACTTCCTTGACTTGGTACACCATTAGTGCTCACAAATGCACTTAGTTGCATAATCAAAATTCAACAGTTAGCAAGATGGTCCAACAATAGCAAGTAAGAGGAAAAAAATAAACAAAATAGAAGAAAGCAGAGGTGCCTGAGATGGTAAAGAATCTCATGTCTCTCCTTACAGCTTTTGATTTAGCAAGTCTATCTCTTTTCTGCCATGGAGTTTCACCAGTGATACCTGCCTTGCACCCTCTTGTATTATGTCCTTCTTTCTGGCACTTCCCACACTTGATTGTCTTGTTTATCCTAGAAACTCTATAAGGGTTCCTTGGCTCTTCAGGCTCTCTTTTTCTTTGCTTTGGTGGTCTACTAAGTGGTTTATGCACATGAAGAGCAATAGGAGTAGGTTAGTTAGTCTCAACCCACTCAGACTGGCCAAACATTGGCTATATTATTATCTCTTTGTAAGTTTCAACAAATGTCTCTTTCAAATAACAAGGATGCACATAGTCCTCCACTTTCTCCAGGTTCTTAACAATAGCAGAGATCCAATGTTTGCAAGAAAGTCCTGTCAAATCCCAAATCTTACAGCTACATGCTTTCCTAGCCAAGTCAACCACATGTCTCTCACAACCATTATCAACCTTATACATGAAGCTGCCTGCTGGAGTAGCACTAAAAGGTATAGATTCATGTTTTAACTTCTCTAATTTGTCTTGAATATTAAGACACACCTTTCTAGTGTATTTTGCTATACCTTTCATCTTTTTGTATTGTTTGGTCATAAGCCTAACTCTAATCCACTCCAACATTGCTAAAATTGATTTATCCCTAGCTTTTAAGATCATGGCATTAAAAGACTCACTCAAGTTATTAGCTAAACAGTCACACAAAACTCTACTACTAAAGTGAGACTTAAACCATTGTGCAGGGTTGATGTCAGCAAGATACTCTTATGCCTTGACATCTAAATCCTTCAGTTCCTGCATTCTTCTCTCAAACTCCCTGATTGTTGTGGCTCCAACACATCTCCACAATGCATCCTTCAACTCCAAGCCCTTATGATCTACTTTAAAATTATTATAAATATGCTTCACACAATACCTATGCTCACAAGTTAGGAACAACATCTCAATTGCAGGTATAAGGCTTTAATTCAAATACAAAACAGATCAAGTAAATATGTTAGTTAAACATGTTGAAATGAACTAAGGCATGTATTATTGAACTTTAAATATGTGGGTTAAATATGTTAGTACAATTGTAGGTCATACCTTTTGTCTATTAGTGATGAAGACCAAATTAGGTTGCTCTAGATTCTCAATGTCATTTGAAAAATGCTGTAGAAACCATACCCATGAATTTTTGTTCTCTTGCTCAATAACAGCAAATGCAACTGGGAAAATGTTATCATTTGCATCTCTAGCTATGGTAGAAAGTATTTGCCCCCCAAATCTCCCTTTCAGGTGGCACCCATCTAAACCAATGATTGGTCTACAACCTCCCAAAAAACCAACTTTTTGTGTATTATACCTGATATACATTCTCTTAATTTTGGGCTGTGCATTTTCATCTTTCTTTTCAAATTGCAAAATAACCCTACTTCCTTTATTATTCAATCTTATCATTTCTGCATAATCCCTAAACTTCCCATATTGCAGCTGTTCATCCCTAGTAATCAAGTCAGTAACTTTCCTTTTTGCCCTATACACCTGACTGTAACTTATGTCAATTTCAAGTGCTTGCTTCACATGATGTTGAACACCAGCCACTTTCCAATTGGGATTTTTGTCAAACTCCTACATAAACTTCTTTGCAACATAACTTGAAGTCAATTGGCTGTGTTTGAAGGATCTAGGGCAGGTGCACTCTAGATTGAATGTTTTTATTTGGAATGTAAACTCCCCAGATAGTTGAAATACATAACACCTCCATCCACATTCATTTATACAATAAACTGATATCTTCTTCTTGTCATTCAACTTGAACTTGATATCTACTGGCTTCTTTATAGCATATTCCTTCAATGCCTCCCTAAATAACTTAAAGTTTGGAAACTTCATTCCTTTCTTTAACTCTGGTTTTCTCATGTCAGTTTGGACATTAAACTCAGGTTCTTTTGCAACAGTTGGTGCTGGCTGATCATCATTAGACCCTACTAGACTTTCCATGTCATCTTCAAGAGGTGGGTCAATCCATTCACCCTCTTCAAGAGGTGGGTCATTGTCAACTGCAATAGTCCTATGTGGGGTTGCATACACTGGTAGATCCTCATGTGTAGATGACCCATCATCTCCCTCAGAAGGCCTGTGTGGGGCTGCTGCATTGACACTAACTCCATCATGTGTAAATGGTCCATCATCTATATTTCCAAATACATCATCATCAAAATCTGGCCTCTTAAACCCTTCCTCCAACCAATCAAAATCTTGTCCACCACCTCCTTTAGCATCCACATTACCTCCCTCATGCATCTCATGCACATCGTCATCACTCTGACCCACCTCATGCACATCATCATCATTTTCTACTTCCTCATTACCAGATGGTTGTTCAACTGCAAGTGGCTCCTCACCACCCTCAACATATAGTGTTATCTAATCTGTAGGCCATGCAGCATGAATCTCACACATATAAACTACATCATCATCTCCATTTATAAGCGTTAACCCTTGCTTCAAATTACCTCAAGGAATAAGATAATGAAATCTACTTGTACTAACTACCACCACATCAGAAAAAATATCTTGTATTTCAAAATAACTAAGTTTATCTGGGTCAATCTCATCAATAAAAGAAGTACTACCTCCTAAATATACCAAATCTAGGTTCCACACAAACTGACCACCATGATGAATCTCAAAATTGAATGTCAAGTCAACCATCTGCATATAAAATACAACAAAATAATGTATGAGATGGGCTTGCATGTGGAAAAGTATCATGTGGTCTTGTGGTCCACACTAAGCACAACACAGAAACAGACAATATTATTAAAAGTTTTTGTTCTATTTTTGGGAGACAAACCCATGGAAAGGGAAAGCAGAAAAGCAATAATCAATACTATGATCCAGCAGCTCCACATTGAAGAATAGAAGCAAAAACCCAATTTCATGAGAAAGCATAGCTTAGAATTGAACCTGTCTACATTGCTCCTTTTTTTCTTTTCTTTTTTATTTTTTATTTTTTTATAACAAGCATATTCCTTTGCTGGTGACTCAAAATGGATGTAATTGGCACAGAACATATTTTTATGACAAGCATATTCCTTTTTTTCACATTTAGTTTGAAAATCATAGTATATATGTTGGCATAGAACATATTCAAAGTATGTAAAACATAGTAATCCTCAAGTTTAATAGAACAAGAAGCTTGTACTTTAGGAAGCAAAAACCCAGTTTGATGAAATTGAAACATAGCTGTTTAACAAGCATTACCAGTTAGATCACAGCACTACTAGTTAGATCACAAGCACTACCAGTTCCATGGTTAAGCAAAAACCCAATTTGGAAGAAAGAATTTTAAAACCCAATTTAAAACCCTAGGTTTCAAAAATTAAAAAGTAATAATCCTAATCTACTTACAACAGCTGAACAGAGGAGCAACTGTGTCTCCTTCTTCCTCGGCTTGGTTTGCATGCACGATCAAAACCCAGTTATCTCAAGCGAAGCGCATTGCATTGTCTTAGGTGATTTTGATCTACCTACCACAGCTGAACAAAGGAGCAATTGTGTCTCCTTCTTCCTCAGCTCGGTTTGCATGCACGATCAAAACCCAATTATCTCAAGCGAAGCCCATTGTAGGATCTTAGTTTGGTGAGCAAGCCGGATGGGAGTGAGTGAGTTTTGGGAGTGAGAGTGTTTTAATCTGTTTGGGCTTTTGTTTTTTACATATTCTGTGTTAGAATAACGTTTGAAGGAGAGGTGGGTTATGGCACAGTAACGGTGGGAATCACAGGTGAGTAAAGTGTCAAAATTTAAGCCACAGGTAGGCAAATCAAATTAGAGGCAAATCACAGGTGGATAAAGTGTAATTATCCCTTGTTAGTATTTCAAGAGCTCGTGGCTTTGGCCTCTTCTTATAAGTCACAGCAAGCTTAGTAATTAGAAGGGAAGAGGAAGGCACATAATTGCTCACAATAAAAAATGACTTATAGAGAGAAAATCGAATGGAGACCACATGAAGCTGACGACATATGTGGATGGGTTGTTTTATCCTACCTCCTCTCTTCACCTCTACCTTGAGTACACATCTAGCCCAATGTCTAAATCAATAAATATCAGTCCATTAATCACCACAATTATAAAAAATAAAATAGTTTCTCTCATTTTTAATATGAGATTGAAAATATCACTAACTCCTTATTTTTCATATTAACTCTCATATCATTATATTTATATTTTCATATTAATTCATTTTAATTAAATAATATTAAAATGCCTTAAAGAGCGAGAGTGTTATGCCTTAGCCAGGTTATGTACCATTATAATATCTTTATCTTATTATTCTTATTTTTATATAATTAACATGTCATATATTTGTTACTATTCATATGCTTTTAAAATTGAGAAAAGAAGTAAAAATTTCATTTTGTTTGGTCCAACCTTGTTACATGACTGTGGATTATCATATTATTTTATTATTTTTAAACTACGGATCCAACACTATCTATCTATGAATTTGAAATTGTTTATCTTCTTCATTATTTTCTGCAAGAAGGCCGGCCCATATCCATTATGTTGTACAAGGAGTCATAGTTTTTCGTTCTGGGCTCCCCGCTCAGTTCATATTTGTTTATGTTTATGAGACTGTCAAATATGGACGAGTGGTGTGGTCTGGGTTTTGGGCTCATTGAAGATAGTATCTAATTTGGTTTGTGGTGGGTCAAGGTAATTAATTAAGTCTTGTTAAAGATGGGCCTTGTGTACATACGGATTGGGGGTAATATAAATATTGGTTAAAAGTGTGTCGGTGGGTGCAGAGCTACATTTTT
Source organism: Quercus parvula (assembly GCA_030820535.1). Taxonomy (NCBI): domain Eukaryota; kingdom Viridiplantae; phylum Streptophyta; class Magnoliopsida; order Fagales; family Fagaceae; genus Quercus; species Quercus parvula. Next base: position 43,501,394 of record JAUAME010000003.1, read on the forward strand.
TTTTCAATAATTTTCTGACAATTTTTGAGATGATAAGTTCTTAATACTACTAAATAATAAAGTGATGTCGGTAGACCTATGTGAAAGATAATAATTAATAACATATTGTCTCAAGGAATTGTGAGAATTATTGTAAAAAAAAGATTTATTCGTAGTGTTACTTGTAGGAGTGGTCCCAAATTGTTAGGGAAAGTAGAATGTATTCATAGTGTTACTTATATTCTATGATAAAAACTATCATTTGCCAATCTCATTGGTTAATGTAGCTTTTGCACTGGATGTCACCCTCCCCTCCTCTTAACAATATCATTAATTCTTTTGAGAGTAATATTATACTTACAAACTTTTTTACAATACTTTTACAAACCGTTGAAGTAGCAAATTCTTATCAGTTTGCATTTGAGCCTATAACTTACATTACTTTTTTACATAAACATAAGCACTAACTATATCAACAATTTATAAAAATGTTTGTAATTGTAACATTTTCCTCATTTTAAAGGTTATTAAAAAAAATTGTAGATTTAAAATCTAAAATAAAATATAAAAACCCAAAAAAAGGGAAAAAGTTTGGCTAGAAACTTTATTGTAGTCTAAGTCTACAACTTTATTCAATATATTTTTATTAGATGTGAATTTTGACAAATCTACCATAAAATTGCATTTGCTTCTTATATCCTTTATGTTTGCAAAATTTCTAGAAAATTAAAGATCAATAGTTATGTTATTATTAATTAATTCTTTAAATTTCAAGTTTTTATAGTATAAAACTATGCATAAAAAATAAATTTATGGATCCTATAATATATAATATTCAATTAGTACAAAATTTGACCAATGTATTAAGAGTATAAAAATCATATAATCCAACGGTTAGATTTTCAAAATATGCTACAACAAAGTTTATAACCAAATTTTGTCTTAGAAAAATTAGTCAAGCAATAAAAACTACCAATAGCAAAAATATAAATAAAAAAATTAAGCGTAATCAATCAATTTTACTCAAAACAAATAATGCAGCCCTTTAACAAATTTTAAATAAACTAACTTGTCCTTGCTGAGTAGTAAACATCAAAGACACTTAAAAAATAAATAAATAAATCCATTTGCAAGAAAGAGCTAATTAATAAATTCAGAGGTCAAAACCACTGTATATAGCTAGCAGAAAGTCGCCCCCTTCCAAGTGCTAAAATTCATATAAGATAAAGCAACAATCCCAACTACCCTAGGGTTTTATATATATATATATATATATATGCTGCAGCTAACCTAGTAAAATTGATCCAATAGTCTTAAAAATACAGAAAATAAGTCAATTTTATAATTCATATGATATATTAAATTACGTGGCAAATGTAAGCTTTCTACCCAACTCACACCACAGGTAAAATATGAGGCTTTATGCATTTTCTTCAATACATTCTTCTGAATTTTATTTTTGAGAAAAAACATTCTTCTGACTTGGTTCCATTTCATTACTGCAGTATTGCACTTCTATCATGGGTTAATGAAGACAACTTATAATTTCACGATTTATGATTTAAGCCTTTTCTCTTGAAAAAGGTGCCATGCACCAACATGCTCCGGGCTCCGACCTATGTGCATCTTTCCAATATATTAAACTTTCAACAACATCAAATAGATAAATGGTTAATTATCTAATTTTCATGCCATCTCCCAACTCATATATTTTTATAAGAGAGGTGCTACGTTTATAATATTTTTACAATATTTTTACAACAAATTATAGGTGGTTAGTTGTTATTGGATCAAATTTAAACCTAACACTAAGATTACTTTTTTCCCCTAATAATAGCAACTAGTAACAATCCGTCACTTAGGATTTGTTATAAAAATATTGTGGACATATCATTTCTCTTTTTTTATAACCTTGAAGTTCAGAAGATATTTTCTTATAGGTTCGACCAATACAATTTTTAAGTTTTAAATTTTTAGGATTTCTTTTTTCATTTTTTTCTCCCAGTTTTTTTTTTTTTTTTTCTTATATAAACCTTCTAGACGATCTGCATTAAGATAGATAACTCAAAAACGAAGCACTAACTTTTTTTCATGAAATTAGAAAGCCCCAAAAATACAAAGAGGAGCAATGGTACGTGCAACGAAAAAAGGAAAAAAATTGACTCCAAGTCTCCAACCACTAATAATAAGAAGATGATATATATCTTGTTACATAGACTTAGTTAATTAGGTTAAATTAATTAGCGGATTGAGCCAAACTTTATGCCAGCAAAAAAATTTGATAACATTTTTTACACCAATTAGATGGGTAAACTTGTATAGATTCACATTTAAGTCCACTATTAACTCAATTTTTTACTTACAATTAATAATTTGTCATATTAGCCTATGTCAAAATTTTTGTACGAATAGACTTTCTTTACGATTGAATCCACTATTAACATCGAATTTTTACTTATTATTAACAATTGGCCACATTTTTTTGTGTGAAAATAGAATTTCTGTATAAAAAGATATGTGCAGTGAGGGTTGAGTGAGTAAGTGGACTTTAACATAACAGATGGAGTCGTTTTGGGACAATTATCATGTTGAGAAATAATATGTCCACAATATTTTTACAACATTTTTATAATAAATTATAAGTGGCACGTTGTTACTATTTGTTATTATTGGGACAAAAAAATAATTTTAATGTTAGGTTCAAATTTGAACTAATAACAATTAATCACCTATAATTTGTTGTGAAAATGTTGTAATTTTATTTTATTTTATTTTTTTAATGAAAAAAATTTGATAGTCAGATTCATTAATTTAAAAATAAAGGAATAGCTGTCTTGTGCGTGGAGAAACCGTGTGGATTAAGTGTAGGAACCGTGTGTTTTATAATTATCAAACAAATGATGGAGTGTACTAGTGACGGAACTTGGTAGTATTAGAATAGATTATATCCAAAAATCAACCCGACAAGTCGACAACCATTATCTTCAAAAATAGCACCAAAATGTTCAGTGGAGAACACCAGTGTGTTTTGGGCGAGCTGGATTTGATCCTCGAACTTCAACGATGTGTTTTGGCAGTTGAACTGTGTCTGAATCAGTTCTCCAAATGAGAGAATTGCGTCCACAGCCACCGAAACTCCGACGGAGGAATATCTATCTTCCGTACGACATCGTACTCAACATCCTGACAAGGCTACCGGTGAAGTCTTTGATGAGATTCAGGTGTGTTTCTAAGGCTTGGAACTCTTCAATAACTAGTCCCGATTTCATCTCTACCCACCTTAATAACAGCATAGATTCCCATGGTGATGGTTATGTCATACACATGCCATGTGTAAGAGACATTTGTTCTTCTTCTATTAACACAAAAAGACCAGTTTGTACTGTCGCTTTGGACCGCACGTTGGATACGATTTCTGAGGTTAGAATTCCCTTTCATTTTCCTTTTGGGTGTGCCCAAATAGTAGGTTCCTGCAATGGCTTATTGTGTTTTGCCACTTCGGCTTATTGTATATATTTGTGGAATCCTAGCATTAGAATATTCAAGAGGTTGCCCAATACTTGCTTAGGACAGTTAAGGTTTGCTACACTCGGATTCGCATATCATTCCGAGAATAATGACTACAAGGTTGTGAGGATTTCACGTTCTCCTTTCTCTGCACCTGTTAGTTCTCATGAGATTGAGGTGTACACATTAAGTTCGGATTCTTGGAGAAGTGTTGGAATGACGTTGACAACCGATGTTTTGTTCTATGATAAAAACTATCCTTTGCCAATTCCATTGGTTAATGGAGCTTTGCACTGGATGTCATGTATTGTAGAAGAAGAGAATCACAGGAGGAGAATGATTATGGCATTTGATGTCAATAGTGAGAAATTCAAAAGGCTAGCATTGCCTGATGGGTCTACTGATGAGAACATCTTTCAGACATTTCTTTCATCATTCAAGGGGAAACTGGCTTTTATTACATGGGCACGGAGTGAACAACATGGCACCCAATACTCCATATGGGTGATGAAGAAGTATGGCGTGGTTGAGTCATGGATTAAACTTTTTGTTGTACCATTTGAAAGAGTAGCTCATTGCACTGCCTTTATGGAGTATGGTTCACTTCTGGTTTGCTACATCAATGATCGAGTAGAGAGTCAAGAATTTAAGTTTGTATTAGTTGACATTGAAACTCTACATGAGAAGAAGGATCTTGATATCCAACATCATTCATATGTAGCTACTTTCATGGAGAGTCTTGTTTTACTTGATGGAGCAAACGTGGTATCTTACTAAGCAAATGATAGTGTGCGTATAAGAAGTGAAGTCATTAGCAGTATAGATGGATTTAAACCTTTGTTATTCCTTTTCCCTTAGTAGTAGGCACGGTAGTCTTGCTAAAAGCTAGATTTTTATCCGAAGTTTACATCATCCTTTTCTTTATATTCTGTTTTAGTATTTGATTTTTGTATGTGATTTGTTTTAATTGTGCACATACTAAAGTCGGGTAGTGTTAACAAAAAACAATACTTGGACAACATAATCGTTCTTTGCTTGTGCGTCAGCGGATGTGGATCAAAATGTTTAGGTGCTTAATTAATTTCCCCTCTCAAAACATGAGAAAGGTGAAAAGGAGAGTTGAACAGAATATACTAAAGACCTGAGAAATGCCTTTTTTAATTTTTTTGATAAAGAGACAGGAGAAATGCTATAAGTTATAAACTTTAGGATGCTATTGATCAGATTAAAAAATTTACTCATTGCATTATTTTACTCAAAAAAAAAAAAAAAAAAAAAAAACTTCAGTGTAATTTGGATATATTAAACAAAAGTATGAATTGGGTTCTTTTTTTATCGTCTTGTATATTGGACTTGGAGTATGCTGACTGAACTAAGCTTCTCTCTTACTAATTCCCAAGTGTATAACAGATACTTAGACGCTGAAAGTTTCTTTTTCTAACACCAAATCTTTATTCAATGGAGAACACCAGTCTCAGTTTGTTTAGTAAAAACAAACAACCACCTTAATTACCATTAAAAGTAAAAACAACCTAAAATATTAAGGCCTTTTCATCTAAGTTTTTCCAGAATTCATTTTAGTCATTCAACTTTTTTTTTTTTTTTTTGTTCATTTCAGTCCTTTAAATTTCAAATTTATTCAATTAAGACATTTTTGTAAATTTTTGTTAAAATTTTTTGAAAAAGAAAATTTGAAACTTATTTTTTCCATCATTAATTAAATTTTTTTATTTAAAAAATTGAAAAATTAACCACAACATATAACAAAAATGTATAAAAAATCTTTAATTAAATAAACTTGAAAGTTAAATAACTGAAATGAATTTTTGTGAAACATAAATGATGAATTTTACATTTTAGCCTTTGATTATTGATATACTAATGTTGCTTTTTTAAATAGTAAATCTTTTTTTTTTTTTTTTTGGATAAGAGTGTATCAAGTGAGCATTCAGGATTTTACTTTACTAATATGACTACTAAGAGTCTAAGACTAGAGTGACAATAGTTCTAAAACACAAGGACAAAATAGTTGCAAAATAATAATAATAACTAGCTTCAGAGCACGCACTTATGAGACTTTTTTTTTAATTAATTATTTTTAACTTGTAAAATAATCACATATATATATATATATATATATATATATATATATATATATAATAAATACACAAATAAGTCCATTGCAAAAAAGTGCTAAAAAAAAGACTGAAAAATTCCCCAGGAAAAAAAAAGCCTGAAAAGACTTTGAAGATGATTTTTTATTACATTAATATTATAAAATAGAAAGAAGAAGCAAACCCAACCAAAAAAAAAGAAAGATATCAACAACAAAAAATTCAAAAGTCTTAAAACTCATAGTAAAATAATCATAAAATGGTAGCCACCCATGAAAATTCTTGGATACCGTTGCTTTTATTTTTTCTCTATTTTACCTAATCTGCCACTTTCTTCTCATAGAGTACCATCCTTCTCTTTGCCAAAAGATTGTTGTAATTAACGTTAAAAATTAATACACTTTTGTGGGGAGTTTTGAGAATAACATATACATGATAACTAATAAGTAATTTTTTTTTTTTTTTTTTTTTTACATTGAAAAATTAAGTGGGTAAGAAACATCAGTTAGTGGGATTTTAAAAAGAAACAAAATTTTAGGAGTTTTTTATGAGATTTTCTTTTTTTTTTTTACAAAGACGTGTGTTTATTTTAATTTTAATTTTTTTTTTAATTTTAGGAGTTTATATACACTTATAAATGTGTGTTTATTTTAATTATATATATATATATATAAGAATCTAATTTATAAGTGTATAAATTCTGTTTAACTACAGACGCCGCATTTTGTACCCCTTATAACTCGGGCTCCCGTTCTCCAATGATGCTCAAACTCTAAAGCTCAAGACCAATTTAGAGCCCAATCAGATATTAAATTGATTTGAAGAGTGTTAAAATGGAAAACATAACCTTTTAAATGAGCAAAAAAAAAAAAAAAAATTGGAAATAAATTGACCAAAGTGGCCCTTGGCTTGCATACGTGGGTCGCAACTAGGATTTCAGAAGCATAAGAAAGACAAATTTTTTGCAATAATGGTTAAGGTTTGAAACAAATCCCACATCGTTTGAGAGCTGTTCCAAACCTTATTTTCTTAACTATAAAAAGCCTTACATGATACATTTTCAAAACATAGAGAAATTTCATAGGAAAAACCTAAGATTCACTTGAAAATAGTGAATCAAAATGGAGTTTTTCACAAAATAGCCTCAAGTCATTTTTATTTGATTGGGACCTTTTCTGGTCCCAATCCTTTGTGTTTAAGATTGCTAATCACTATTTTCTTGAATTGTGATAGATTTGATTGAGGGGAATGGTAAAAAATTAAGCCTAGGAGTTTTTGCTTTAAGGCATTCTTTTAAACTTCTCTTTCTCTTTTCTGCCTTTAATTTTTGTTTTAATTTGTTTCTCTTGTTTAGTTTATGTTTACGCATGTTTGTTTAGGTTAGATTTAGATTTTCTTTATGTTTTAAGCATGTTAGGTTGCTAGTTTTCATGTTTTATGTTTTATTTGGCTTTTGCTTTTCCTTTGTTTCTGTGTAAATTAGGTTTTCTAGATAAGGATCTACATACACATGATCTAGCCTATGCACACAAGCTGAACTCATGTGTAGGCAAACCTGTTCTAGCGTGTGTGATGCTGCTACCCAAGAACCCTAATTTTTGTTTGTTTTTGCTTTCACGTGTGTACTTTGTGTAGCCTCATTTTCATATGTTTCAAGCCGCAAAACTATTTGTATACCTATTAACATATTTGTTTGTTATCAAATGTGTAGATTAGGGCTTAGATTAGGGTTTCTTAGTATTAATGTCATTCATTCACATGTTCATGCATTGATGTCATAGGTGATGTGTTGTTGAGAGGTAAGTAAAGTATTGTCATGTATTAGCAATGTCCATGCATTGTATTAGGATTTCACCTTGATGATATGATAGAACATGCTTAGATGTATGATTAGGGTTTTGTGATATGTTTTCCTTGCTATGATGATATGCTTGCTACCTTGTCGTAGATGTATGATAGGGTTTTCATATGTTAGATGAATGCTAGGGTTTTCTTTTGTGCCTTGACAATTGGCTCTCTTTTGTTTTAGTTTGATAAGTATGTGTGTTTTGGGATGAAAGATACCATTATTGTATGCATAGATGTATGTTAGCGTGTGTGTAAGTATAGATGCAAGTGTTGAGAGTGCTTTTAGTGAGATTAAGGTATAAGACACAATAATGGGAGGCTAACCTTAAGGTTGGGCGATCTTGGGTGTCTAACACCTTCCTAAGAACGTACTTAAACTCCAAACTCAAACTCTGGTAATAAGATCAAAGGTCCTTCCTTGAAAGGACGCTATATTCATGGTTCCTAGACCATATAACTAAGTGGCGACTCCATTTCCATTGTGCCCACACTAACCCAAAAATTCTCCCACATTAGTTGGCCTAAAATTGTGTAAATTTACATAATTGCTAAAGTAACCGTGTAAATATACATGGTTAGAACGTTCACATTAGCTAGTACAAAAAATTATGTCTCTTTTAGTATAAGAACCTATTTTTTCTATTTTATATACTCACTTTTCAAAATACTCCACATCAGATTATCTAGTTTACACTATATTACAATTAAAATATCATTTTTTTAATTGTTTCTCTTTTTTCACACATAATCACCGTCCACTTTCTTCTTTCATCATCGAGATATGTAAAGAAAGAAAAAAAAATAAAATGTAAAGTGAATAGTGTCCATATAAATTTACACAATTTTAGCTTGACTGGTGTGGATAATTCTGAGGATTAAATATGTAAAATTGATACATTTTTCTATTTTGCATTGTTTGATGCAAATGCTTTGATTGTAGTTTAGTATTTGATATTTTATTAATTTCTTTCACCTCAGAGTAGACTCTCTCTCCCTCTTGTTCTCTCAATCTCACATAACTTACAACCCAACATGACCTAAATCCAAACACAAATCCCATCCACCACCATCATCCAACCACCACCACCACCAAAAACTATTATAACAATAGAAAATCAACCCAAAATACAATGGAAAATCAAACTTGATAAACCCAAAATTGATAGAAAATCAACCCAAAACCAACCATTAGCTAAAAACCAATAACCCAAACCCAAACCCAAAATCAAAATCAAACCCAAACCTAGAGCTTCAACAAATAGAGAGAGAAAAATAGATTTCTTTAGGTTTGCCACAAGAACGCTAAGATAAGAGAGATCTAAGAGGATAAAGAAAGTTGAAGATTGACAGGATAGAGAAGAGAGACCTAATGGTTGAAAGGAGAACGTGAGAGGGAACATATTTGAGAGGAGAAAGCAAAAGAGTAAGAGGAGTGAGAAGAGATACTTGAACGGAGACAAAGGAAAATGTGTGAGAGAGACTTGAGATAAAATATTTTTAAAAAAGAATATATATATATATATATATATATATATATATATATATGTGTGTGTGTGTGTGTGTTTGTGTGTGTATTTAAATAAAATAAAAGGTAGAATATGTGGGTGTTTTGTAAAATGATCTTGTAAAAAAAAAAAAAAAAAGGATTTTATACTAAAATAGATAGAAAAATTTAGATTAATTAATGTAAATGCTCTAACATTCAATGTAAGTAGTGTTGAGTAGACACTAACACAAACCATTTCAACTCATTTACTAAATGACCCAAAGTGAAGAATTTATTATCAATACTAACCTGTGAGCGTGTGCTCAAATGCTCTTCTATTTTTTCAATAAAAGTTTAAAATTTATATCTATTATAATTTGAAATTATTACATTTTTCAATCACAAAAATACCTAGAGGTGATGAAAAAATTATTTCATCCACAAAAGCATAAGTCATAACATTCATCACACCCCTAGGCATTTTTTGTGATTGAAAAATGTAGTAATCTCAATTTATAATGGATGTAAATTATTAATTTTTACCAAAAAAATAGAAGAGTCTTTGAGCATACACGTGAGCACGTGCTCAGAGTTTTTTTTTTTTTTTTTTTTAATCCTAAAAAATAGCCACCTAGTTCTATAATGTAGCCACTAAGTACACATCCATAACCAAAAAAAAAAAAAAAAAAATTCAAATATCTAAAAACCAAAATAAATAAATTAAATAAGAAAGGCTCTCATAGTCACAGTCTCAACTCTCACATTTTTTTTTTTAAATGGGAGTTATGAAGTTAAAAAAAAAAAAAAAAAAAATTATAAGAAGTGCCGTCAACATTAGAAGGTACTATTAATCACCAATAATATCATTTCATTTTTAAAAATGTATTTTCTTGAAAAAAAATGAAAAAGAAATTGTAGTAAAAAGGCACAACAGTTGTTAGGGATAATTTCGTATGGAAGAGATGAGATTGAGAGAAATGGAACAATTATCAGTAATAACAAAAAAATTATTACGTTAAAAGTATACATATGACAAAGTCAATAATGTAGTCCTATAATGATCCAATCAGAGGGTTTTTTTTTTTTTTTTTTTTTTTTTAACAAATACATTAGTAATATGGTTGTATATAATGGTCAACCATCTCTCCTTTACAATAATGTAGAGAAATGAGTAATGGTTAAATATAAGGTTATTATTACTTTGAATAAACCAAGTATTTAAATTAAATTTTTTTTTTTAAAAAAAAAGCAAACTTTATAAATGTAAACACGTTTGTGCAAAGTGTATGTTTCCAATTCATTCTCTAACTCATATATAAATGAATGAATAAGGACCTTTTTTTTTTTTTTTTTTGGAGAAAAGATAGAATATATTGAATATCAAACAAAGAAAAATGTATAGAAAGTATGACCCCTAGCATAGCAAACACCTAGCTTGAGAGAAATAGAAATAGAAATAACTTTTGAAATACAGCCAAAAGACTAATAACCAGAAAACTACATCCCGGAAACAGCTTATGAATGTTTTGGGAAGCAGCCAAAGAATGACTTTTTCATAATTTGATTATACAAAAAAAACACAAAGCAAATATGAAATATCCCAAAATCAATTGAAACTATGAATTGAAACTATAAAAAAAATTGAAACTTAAAACCAATAATAATCAAAGCAAATATGAAAATTGAAAGTTAGAACCAATAATAATCAAACTTGAACTGAAAGAGAACTCTCTAGAAATAAGTCTTTACCTCTTCATGTGGCTTTTTCTCTACTTTATAGGTTTTTGTTTTTTTGTGTGGCTTGAATTCTTCAAAGCCCAAGTAAAAGTATAGAGTACACCCAAAATTTATGTGAAAACTTCACACCTTTAAGTGCCTTATAGATGGTGCACTCCAAATTGATTCTGTCCTAGTCCTACCTGGATATCAAAATCTAGTCTACCAAATTCTAAACTACCTCCAACCTATTCCACTTACATTAAAATCAGAAGACTCACCAGCCATCATTAACTGTTTCCACACAAAAATTCCTAAAAATTGAGACTGGGAAAAAGAAAAAACAAAACAACATTAAAACATAGTCCATACGCATTGATCATCAATACCCAAAACATTTTCCCACATTTACCAAAACAGATTCTCAAAAAAGCTGTCTACCTATTTCACATTGCACCATTCCTAATCAAATTTGATTTAGTTTCACAAATTCTCTCTGTTTCTCTAATTTCCTCATATCCAATTTCACAATCTCTTCTCTCTTACATGAACAAAACACATAAAAATAAAAACAACCCAGAAAAGAAAAGGATAAAAATAACAAAGAAACCAAGATGAAGATTAGTTTGGTGCATGAAAATTGCAATTTTTTAAAGCCAAAACTGTTAGATGATTACCTAGGAATGGGAGGAGAAGAAGAGGAACAACATTGGAGTAGTGGTGATGATTGAAGAAGAATTTCCACCATTTCTTTTTTTGTTTTTCTTTTTTAAAGATTCAGAGAACAATTACAAACTCGCTTTCTTCTCAGTTTCTCTGATTCTATGTGCATGTTTGTATTGTTGATGTGCTTGTTTATCGATTTAAAAACCAACTTATTGTGAAGGGGGGATAAAAAATGAGATCTTGCAAAAAGATTTTTTTTTAAAAAAAGAAAAAAAGGAAGAAGATAGTTGTTTGCCATATTTTAATAGAAGTGATTATAGCAAATTTGAATTTTAGTAGTGGTTTAGTGGATGTGAAGTTATTCCATAGTGGGTTATTTAGAAGTTAGAAATGTAATTTTATTGGACAATGCTCTAATTTTATCTAGGTAAAGGGATATTTTGAAAAAAAAAAAATTTTGATCCAAATAGAAGAAGCCCCCTAAATAGTAGTATAGATCATTCTTAAAAAAAAAAAAAAAATAGTGTAGATAATAACTAAAATTCCTTCAACATATAATAAAATCATTTCGGTTAATTTTAAGTTAACAGTAAACACAAAATTAACCAACAAGCTAATTTACACTAAACAATAAACACTAGTGTACAAAAACCAAATGTGGCCCTACAATTGTTGATTTACCAAAGCAACCCAACAAGGAAAAACGCAACCCAGCACCAAAAGGAAAGCTATATGTTCAATGGAGAAGACGAGTATGTGAGGTCAACTTTTCGGCCGATCTGGATTTGATCTTCGAATTTCAACGCCATCCATCTACATCTGAATCAATAAAATAAAAATAAAATGAGAGAGCAGCCGCGTCCACAACCACAGATTCTCCGACAGAGGAATATCTATCTCCCAGACGACCTCGTAATCAACAACATCCTGACAAGGCTGCCGGTGAAATCAGTGATAAGATTCAGGCGGGTTTGCAAATCCTGGTACTCCTCAATCAAAACCTCCGATTTCATCGACACCCACCTCAGCAACTACAAAGATTCACATGATAATGGCTATGTCATACACATGCCATCGGTAAGAAACACTTCTTCTTATCGTTCTCCTTATTCCTCTTCTTCTTCTTCTTCTAACACTAGCATACCAGTTTGTACTGTCGCTTTTGACCGCACGTTTGATAAGATTTCTGATGTTAGAATTCCCATTGATGTTAATTTTAACCAAATTGTGGGTTCGTGCAATGGCTTATTGTGTGTCGCCAACTCGGGTAATGTTATATATTTGTGGAACCCCAGTATTAGAAAATTCAAGAGGTTGCCTGATACTTTGTTAGGACAGTTAGTCAATGTTACACTCGGATTTGCATATCATCCCGAGAATAATGATTACAAGGTTGTCAGGATTTCATCTACTCCTTTCGGGGCACCTGTGAGTTATCATGAGATTGAGGTGTACACATTAAGTTCGGATTCATGGAGACGTGTTGGAATTACGTTGACAACCAATGTTATCCTCTATGATAAAAATTTTCCTTTGCCAATCCCGTTGGTTAATGGGGCTTTGCATTGGATATCGTGTATCACAGTAGGAGAAAAGGATCGCAAGAGTAGAACGATTATGGCATTTGATGTCAATAGTGAGAAATTCAGAAAGCTTGCACTGCCTCGGGGGTCTATTGATGAGAACACCTTTCAGACATTTCTTGCATCTTTCAAGGGGAAACTAGCTTTCATTACATGGGAGCGGAGTGAACAGCCCGGAACCCAATACTCCATATGGGTTATGAAGGAGTATGGTGTGGTCGAGTCTTGGAATAAACTTTGTGTTGTACCATTTGAAAGAGTATCTCATTGCAGTGCCTTTACTGAGAATGGTTCACTTCTGGTTTGCTACATCAATGATCAAGTAGAGGAGCCGGATTTTAAGTTTGTATTAGTTGACACTGAAACTCTACATGAGAAGCAGGATCCTGATATCCAACAGCATTCATATGTAGCTACTTTCATGGAGAGTCTTGTTTTACTTGATGGAGCAAACACAGTAGCTTACTAAGCAGATGGCAGAGGGTATATCAGAAGTGAAGTCATTAGTGGTATGGATGAATTGAAACCTTTGTTATTCCTTTTCCTTTTGTATTAGGCACGATAGTCTTGCAAAAATCTTGATTTTTATCCCAGGTCTACATCATCCTTTTCTTTCTGTTATATATTAGTATTTGATTTTTGTTAGTGGATGGCTTTTGTGCACATACCGAATTTGGTCAGTGTTAACAAAAAACAATACTTAGCCATCGTAATACTTCTTTGTTTGTGTGTCTCTCTGGTTAGTAGTGTCACAAAGAGCTAGATTTGAGCTCTCCTGACTTCAATTTAAAAGAAGAAATAACTAGAAAAACAGAAAAGAATAAAGAAGCTCTAAAACTGAATGTTAAAAAGGAGTAGGTGAGTAGCCAAGAGCTAGTCTAGTGAGACTTTACCATTCCAAGCTCATGTTCTTACTTCCTTGGTTCAAGCTACATGGTATTTCTTGGTTTCTACAATACATTTAACCTTAGTTTTGACTACCATAAGCTAATTTATATGACAAAGAGTAGGTTCCAAGGTATGTGATCTTGCCATATCATCCTGTCTCTGGCCTCTAAGAGATGTATCTAGATAAGGAATTCTATTATCTCATTTTTTAGCTGGGTTCAATCATATGTTTATTGTCAGCGGATGTGGATCAACATGTTTAGGTGCTTGTATGATGTGTTTTTGTGAGTACTATTGTGTTCTTTGTCCTAAACAAAGATGCTATGGTTTATAGTAATAAGGAATTTTAAACAAAGATGTTTTAAAATGACTGTTGATCTGCTTATGGTTGTTGATGTTATTGCTAGTTACTACTGCTTGCATAACCATTTACACGTCCTTACCTTGGGTCATTGGCTCAGAGACCTCTGAATTCATGAGTGGTGCTTATTCACTGTATTATATCAACTATAATGCATATTCAGCTCTTGTTCTCATTCATAGTGACCAGTTGGTCTCTGCTTGTACTTTTTCATCCTTTTGTTAGTAAACTTGCAAAATTACTACTTATTAAAAAACTCAGTAAACCTGCAAAATTTCTTGTATTCTGTAGTTTTCTTAATCTTAGGGTCATGCCTGTGAGCAATAAAGCATTTTGAAAATCTGTCAAACTTGTAGCAAAATGCTGGATAATTGATAATAAATTTCTCCTCTTAAAGCATGAGAAAGGTGAAAAGGAGATTTAAACAGAATGGACAAAGGAAAGATGACTGGAGAGGGTGCCAAAGCAAGTTATCCCCTTGAACCTAGGGGAACAGAATGGTAGCCCACTTGAATGTAGGATAAGAGATTCAGAAATGTAGCCCCTGCTTGTCAACAGAAAGAGAGGAGCTATGGCCCTGTAGAACACCAGTTCATGATATAATTGTGCTCTATACTCTTAAAGAAGGTTTCATCAGACACAATAATTAATACACTAGAAAGGTGGACATGCTTCTGCCATTAATTTGACTATAGTTGGAGAAGAGTTTATTTGAGCGAATGCTAATTTTTATTTGTACCATTACATATTTTTCATGAATTATCGGTTACACTTTGCTAATAGTATAGCAACTTTGCTAATTAAATGCTATAATTTATAAACTTTAGGTTGGTAATTTGCAAAATAACAATTTTATTCATTGGATTACTTTTACTATACTTATTAGTACACCAACTTCAAAGTAATTTGGATATTTAACTAAAGTATGAACTGCATATCTTTTTGCAAGTTTGTAGTCTCCTTTTATCTAATAAAAACAAAATTGCATATTTTGTATATTTGATTTAAGTAATTTTATGTTGATGGCTGAACTAAGCTGCTCTCTTACTAATATCGTAGTGATGGAGGCAACACAAGGATTGCAAAAAGCAAGCCTAAAGGGCTCATATATATTAACAGATAGTATGAATTTTATTAGCCCACATTGGAACCTTTATGTGTTGCACTGAATTTTTGAGGGAGGAAATGCTTGGACTTTTGAAGATCACAAATTATCTACTTTCACATTGAAGTTTCTTCTTCTAAGATATTTGTATGTGTGGATGGATGCTGATAAATGCCCTTTACCAGTTTACTGGATTTTCTATTGTTTCAGTGTTTTTTCTTTTGGTATGACGCCTGAATCTTAGGAGCTAGTTCTTTTCTTTCTGTTACTTTTGTATTTACAATGTACTGGGGTTACTTACCTTTCTTAGTGCTTTTTATTTCAATTGTTATTACATACCAAAAAAGGTCCTTCTGACTTGCCTTCATTTTGCTTTTGAAGATGCATGACCTTATAAATTGGGAATCTTCATGCATCTTTTTTTTTTCCATCAATTTTCTTTACCGTATAAATTGGGAATTGTTATTTCACATGCTGGACGAATTTACCATTGAGAAAAATGGAGGAAATGGATTTTGACTTGCAATAGCAGAATTAGATTCTTTGCTCTTTTATTTATCAAAAAAAAAAAGATTCTTTGCTCTTTTATTTGGTAGTCATACCGGCATCTTTGGTTGCTTAGTTGTTGTAAAGTAAGGTGATTCTTCTTCTTCTTCTGTTCTTTGTTTTTTATGTTTTATTAATTAATTTATTTTTTTGATAAGTATTATGTTTTATTTCTTGATAGGTAAATGCACAACTCATGGACCCACATGGAATTGAATCTTTGAATGCTGAATGCCTGTTGTTGCTAAATTTCTGTGAATGTTCTGTTAATTTCTTTGATTATTCCATACACTATGAAGTATAATTGTTGAATGTCATGTTTTTATTGGATTTGTGTGCACTACATTGTTTTGCTGAATTTGTGTCATGATCTTGTTTTAGTGTTAGAAAATTTGGAATGATGTGCTGTTTATTTAAAAATTGGTGTTGTTTTAATCTTATGGAATAAAATGGAAATGGAAATTGGCTCTTCTCTATCAAATGAAGTAGATTCCAATGCTGTTTATTTTCTGTCAATTTTTCTATTTTTATAAACTTAATCTAGATATTTATATTTTGATTAATTATTAAATTAAATATGACTTTACCACAGTTCGACCTCCAGTTGAATCCCGGACTGGGCTTAAGATCATGAATCTATTTGTTTTTTGGTTCTTGAAATGTATGGTTTCAATACTTGATTCTTTTTCTCCCTTGTGTTTTGATAGAAAAATTGGAAGAGAAGTGCAAAAAGGAAGAAAGAGGGAGAGGGGGGCAGTTGGCGATTGACAGTACGAGGGTTATGGTGGTTTTCCATTCATATATATACATATTATACAGATAACCATGCTTTCTTTTGTGGGCGAAAATCTTGATCTGCTTCATTTTCTTCACTTGTAATTTGCTTTGAGGCTATGTCTAGATTTAAGTTAATTTGGGTAAAGAATGAGATGGTTTCAGTGGGGGAGGTTGGGGGAGATAGCTGGTATTCTGGTAAGGTGAATTTTGTTGCCTATGTATTAAGTTGTATTCAGAGGCAATGTTACTCTTAGCACTCTTTTGAACTTGCTAACCTTTCCTGTTCATATGGCAAATGTAAGTAAATGAAGTTTCTTCCAGTAATCTTAAATGAAGTGTCTTCCAATAATATGTTGTAAAAATACATGACAGAAGTATAACAGAGCTTAACAACTCTAACAATCCTAACTAACACCACTGTACATTTGGACTGCGGTTTTTTTTTTTTTTTTTTTTCATTTTTTGAAGTGCATTGGGTTATGCCAATAGGTGATTTTGAACTTTTGGCTAGTTGAAAAGGCAAGTTCAGTAGGTGTTGTAATGCTAATTTGGAGCATGGTCTCCCATTGCCTCATGTGGGGTTCTTTCGTGGAATGCTTGGACATTTTAGGGTTGCAAAAGATTTAAGGGTTGCAAAAGATTTATTCATGACGTGAAGCTTTTATTCCTCGAAACATTTTTTAAGTGAATAAATATTTCAAGGTCGTTTTCTTTTACTGCTTTGCCTGATTTGCTTTGTCAATGTACTTTTTAGTGTGTGATTGTTGGTGTATTGTTATACACTTCTCGTGTACACGGGCGACTCCTCTTTAGCCTTTTTTTTTTCTAAAGAAATTTTACTTAAAAAAATAAAAAGCACTAACACTACTATGAAAACTGTCTTTAATCAATGATAGTTATTTATATCATAGGGGAGGATCAGTCGCTCTATTAGGTATAAGCATCTGATACTTTGTACAATATGTAGTGCATGCAGTTATCTCATTGCTTGACAAAGAACAACCTGCATCATAAGTTTTGAGTATTTTTCTTTTAAAATTTTTTCATTTGTAAGAATTTTACTTTCAAACTAATTAATTTTTTTGACTTTTAAATGATAGAAATTCTTTTACATCGAAAAAATATTTAAAATATTAATTAATTCTATTGATAAAACATGTATATTGAATTAAAATTTAAAAAAAAAAAATCTCAAAGAAATTTTCATATTCCTCCCCATGGTACAAGAACAGTGTACATTAAAATTTTTAAAAATATGAAAGAAAAATTCAAGAAGTATATGTTTTTAAAAAAATGCCTCCTACTTTTCTTTGGCCATGGTTCTATCAATGTTTTTAACCGTAAAAAATGCCAATGGGGTTGCTACAAGTAAAATATTCCTGCTAATAAAAATAAAGTTTGACCTAAAGTGATAATACTATATAGTAATATCAATTTTTACAAAAATATTGAAAGATCCTATGTCTCATTTTAAATGTTGAAAAATCCTATGTCTCATTTTATTTCTATTATACCTACTTTTCTTGGGAAAAAAATTGTTTCCGTTCTTAACGTTGCTTGCATAATTTTTTTCCCTAAATTATCGAAAATATTATAATTTTTTTCCTTCTATTCACCTCCATTAGCTTCTAAAGTTAAAATCAATAGTTGTCAAAGATATCAATGGTTAAGGAAGTACTGGTTTATTTTGATTTTAATGTGAAATTTTTGTATGTCCATGCTCTTTGTTTTTGTAGGAAGAGCTTAAGAATACTACTATTAAAATGGCTGAACAAGTAAAGTTCTTAACACCCCTGGGGTAGAGAAACAAACCAAAAGAGAGTTGTTTGATGCGCTAAGGCAGGAACTTGAGTAAGTTTTAGTGTTTTTTGTCCTTTTTTCATTTTTCTTTAGAGGTAGAAATAGCCTCCCAGGTGTGGACTAAAGGCATTCACTTTTTAAAACTCATAGCTTTTATGTGGTTGTGAAAAGGCTTTGGTCATCTGTTGGACAATTGTCACTATCTTAAAGTTATCTTAGCAGTATCAAATGTTAAATAGTGACTGAGTTTTCAGTACCTTGAAATTTCCTTGACTTTGTCAAAAATTAATAAGATGACCAATCCAGTGTAACCAATTTTGATGATTAATGTGGATGGATATATGAAAATAATGAATGAAACTTGAAAGTGGGTTTAGCAATTTTGGGCAGATACCCTGTATGTGGGCTGAATCCATGTGGGTTGAATCCTTAGGTGGTTCAAAGCTTAAATCAACTCTCTGTCAAACTTTAGTAATGCACATGAGGATAGAGCTTTCTTTCTCCATTGCCACTTTTTTTACTCTGAACCTGGGATCTCTAAGTGGATCTGTAAGAACATCTCACATTGCCAGCATGTGTGGTTTGTTACAATTCCAATGAATTGCCACCTTTATGAGATGTGCAACATGCTATAGATCTGATTCCAGGGTCTTCTCTACCAAATTTACCAGCCTAGCATATGAATCTTGTTAAATATGATGAACTTAGGAGCCATGTAAATGAATTATTAAAGAAAGGTTTATAAGGGGAAAGCCTAAGTCCTTCAGTCCCTGCTTTGTTAACTCTTAAAAAGGATGGTAGCTGGAGAATGTGCAAAGTTAGCCTCTCAATCAACCAATCGCCATCAAATATCAATTCCCTATTCCATGACTTGAGAATATGTTGACCAGAGTTAATGCCTTCTGGAAGATTGATCCTTAGTGGATATCATCAAATCAGATTCAGAGTTAGGGATGAGTGGAAAATCACTTTAAAATACTGGATGAGCTTTGTGAATGGCTGGTCATGCCCTTTTGTCTTACCAATGTACATAGCACATTTACTGTTCAATTTCTTGTCATTTACTTGAATGATGTTCTTATATATAGTCAGGCTAAGGAAGAACATATTATTCACTTTCAATAATTGATGAGAGTTTTGTGTGAAGAGAAGTCCTGCATCAATTTGGAGAAAGTGTATTTTCTCTTGATTTGTTGTTTCCTCTCATGGCGATGAAGCAGATCCAGAAAATGTCAGTTTTCATTAGCAGGCCTTGCTCTATTGGAGATTAATTTGTGATTTTGCACTATTATGGCTCTGGTTACAGCTTGTATGAAGAAAGGACGGTTTGCATGGATGAGTTTGGCAACCAAAGCTTTTGAAGAAATCAGGAAAAGTATATTCAAGCTCCAGTTTTGTCACTCAAAACACTAAATATTTATATACTCATTGTTTGTATTTTTATTATACAGTTGATTCTGGACTTTCTAATAATCCCTTAACCATCTGATAAACCCCTTGATAAATAAAACAAAAATAGTATATAAAAAATAAAAATTAATATCTTCGTATTTTGGGTCATCTGGGCCCCATATTGTCCCTGCTATACAATGTAATTGCAGGATGTTATTTTAGGTGCATCACCCACCATTATATATTTGGCCTCATTTTAGGAGATGGGTTTCATTTCTAAATTCGTTCTAGAAGGCAGTGCTACCCCTCCTAGGGGATTTTTTGTGCCTTCAAATATAATGAAAACAGAATGTGAAAAGGTCCCATTTTTATGAAAGGTTCATGCATGCCCAAAAGAAGTTGGTGAGGTGCTCTATGCGGATATGGTTTATATCCCTTTCATTTCAGTGTATACTTTTTGGTTCAAATTCTGTTCAGACCTGCAGGTGCTTCTTTCATATTTGTTCTAAACAAACTCTTGTAGGTTTTCTTCCCAGGAATATTGTGACTGTGATATGTTGTACTTAATCAACCCACATATGGGGACTTGTACATGCACGACTATGAAAGACATGCAGTTTTTTTTTTTTTTTGTTTTAGTTAATGATAGCCAAATGTTGGTAATTTTATTTGCTGCAGGAAAAACATATCGTCTTCGGGTGCACAATGTTGGTATTTCAACCAGCTTGAATTTCAGGATACAAATCATAACTTACTTCTTGTGGAGACTGAAGGATCTTACACAGTTCAGCAGAACTACACAAACGTGGATGTTCATGTGGGCCAGTCATACTCATTCTTGGTCAGAATGGATCAAAATGCTAGCAGTGATTACTACATTGTTGCAAGTCCTTGGTTTGTCAATTCATCTGCTTGAGGCAGTGCTACTGGAGTTGCCATCTTGCACTACTCCAATTCTCAAGGACCTGCTTCAGGTCCTCTTCCTGATCTTCCTAATGAAAACGACCCTAATTTCTCAATGAATCAAGCAAGATCCATAAGGTTGTAGCTAAGTATATCTCTTTTTGGGTTAATAAAAGAAATATCCTAAACGGACATATTATAGAGCTCCTTGTAGATTCTAAGTCTAAGATTAATCAGTAACATTTCCAATGCACAAATGTGAGTGGTTTAAAAGATGGGTTCTTCCCTCGCCTGAATACTGATTAATTTTATGATATGGGATGAATTTATCTTTTCAACTTCCTAAAATAAGCAATTTCATTTGGAGAGAAGCAAACAAAACTACATCAGAAATCGATGAAGGACATTCTTTTGTCCTTTTGTATCTCGTTTGTTATCCTTGTGGTCATAATTTCATCATTGTTGTTCTTTTAATTACTAATGGATGCAGGGCTGACTATTTCACATTTTCGGTCATGGTGGTGCACTTTTCAGATGGAATGTCTCTGCTGGTGCTGCTCGCCCAAACCCACAGGGATCTTTCAAGTATGGTCAAATTACTGTCACAGATGTATATGTGATCCTCAGTAGACTGCCAGAGCTTATAGATGGGAAGTGGCGGACTACCCTCAATGGTATTTCGTACTTACCACCTTCAACACCCCTGACGCTTGCCCAGCAGTTCAACATTCCAGGGGTGTACAAGCTAGATTTCCCAAATAAATTGATGAACAGACCTCCCAAAATTGATACATCTCTAATTAATGGTACTTAACAGAGGTTTTATGGAAATTATCTTTCAAAACAATGATACAACTGTCCAGAGCTACCACCTGGATGGCTATGCATTCTTTGTTGTGGGGTGAGCCATCAACTTTGATATTGTCATCATACTATTTCTAATTTATCAAATTCCAAAATTCATTTGGATAATTTCCCATCTGCACTGTAGTATGGATTTCGGAGTGTGGACAGAGAATCGCAGAGTAACTTATAACAAATGTGATGGTGTTGCTCGCTGCACTACTCAGGTACTCCTGTCTATAATCTTCACCCAAAATGCTTTTGTATTAATCATTTGGTTAAGCAATTTTTGCATTGGAAAGCTAGTAGGAATGGGATATGCAATAACAAGAAAGGCATATCAAGATCAGTTTTATGAAAAAGAAAACTAAAGGTAATCTTAAAAGCCAAGGGGTATTAGAATCTCTAAAGGGATTGTGGATTTTGTGATGCGTTCAGCCTCTCACTGTATTGGGAACCTTTACTAGCCATGTTGTCAAAATGAAATGCATTGCATGGGGATTTAATATCTGGGACTGGGAAGAGCTTTCCTTAAAATCTATAAAATGAACCTCTTACCTTCTACTGTGAACTAGGTGCTAGTTGCTTTTACATTTC
This sequence comes from Quercus parvula, assembly GCA_030820535.1. Taxonomy (NCBI): domain Eukaryota; kingdom Viridiplantae; phylum Streptophyta; class Magnoliopsida; order Fagales; family Fagaceae; genus Quercus; species Quercus parvula. Next base: position 43,523,505 of record JAUAME010000003.1, read on the forward strand.
AGCAGTGATGTTTATGCATATTCCATGTAAACAGTAGTAAGATATCAATAAGGTTGCATACTAGAATCTAATGGCCGGAAGAAATCTGTTCAGAAGTCCATAAACATCCTGTTTTTGGAAAACATACATCATAGATGATGGAAAGAACAGCATATATGATGGTAATATTCTAACGAAACAATTTTTAAATCAAAATAATTGATTTGACACTTGAAGACAGATGTCACGTAGTGAGCAGTGAAAAATTATTAGTTTATTTCCCATGTTCAAGTAAAGAGCAGTGGCTGGATTAATTACCAAAAGATGTTCAACACCCCTTTATATCTATTTGGTGGCTTCTAGACTCTCTTCAACCTTTCCATTTATGACATGTCATGGATGTGTAGACATAATTAGAAATGGAAAACAAGTAGATACTTAATGCTGCAACTTGAAAAAAAAAATTCAAAATTTGGAGGCAACAATTCATATCAGAGTCATAATTGGTTGTGGCCAATTTAATATCTTGAAGACATTCTGTTCCACATTTAAGAAGTAAACTAAGAACGTAAGAAGTCTATTTGTGTACCAGGGACGGCCAGAAGATAGGAAAAAAATAAAAACGCACCTAAAAGAAAGGAAAAAAAAAAAGATATGGCTCGCAAAAGATCAGCTTTGAGGCCCTCAAAATAGCCATCTTCATTCATCTTATTTAAATGATCTGGTTTGACCAGCAGAGCTTGCATTATCTCTCTCTCTCTCTCCATTGCACCATCCATCCTTTAATTGGGGGCTTTAGGTGCTTTGAGGCCTAATAGCTCAAGCTTTTTAGTCACTTTCTTATCGGTTGTTATTAAAGTACTTTCACACAGATGTACATGCACACATATTGAAAAATAAAATTATACTACCATATATTTAGGTTGGATTCTACGTTGATAATTAGCTAAAAAAACAAAAAGATCCTAAAGAGAGAGAGAGAGAGAGAGAGAGAGAGAGAGAGAGAGGTTGTATTGATAACCACTTATTTCTCACTTCAGGTCTTTCCTGGAGCTTGGACAGCCATTTTAGTTTCTCTTGACAATGCTGGTAACTGGAACCTTCATGCGGAGAATCTCGACTCTTGGTATCTGGGGCAACAAGTTTATTTGAATGTTTTAAAAATAGAGAATGACAGCGATGAGGCTCCTTTGCCTGGCAATGTAATATATTGTGGCTTACTTTCATCCTTACAAACGTAAGACTTCAGAAACACAGCTAAACTTTGTCAATTTGGTAAATTTACTATATTTAGGAAGTGTAAATCAAAATACATAAAAATTATCAGGTTTATCCTTGCTTTTGTAATAATTTATGCTGAAAAGTGGTTATTATCATTTTATTGTCTAGGGATACAACGTTTTTCATAACGGTTGATGTGACTTATGATTGTTGCATTATAGTAGTGTCAATGGTGAGCTCTTTTGAAAGTGACATTGAGGCAATTACAATTTTCCATCTTAGCGTGTTGTTAAAAAGATTGTGAAAAATGTTGGCCCGAGCATTTCTCTTATTGTATAACTGTTCTAGATATTGTTTCAAACACATACTATTCACAAAAAGTTGTGTCAATGAATTTTTTATATCCTTACTATTCCAAACATCTTTACTAATAATTTCATTTTTCTCTCTTTGGCAGTGATCAGGCTCAGAGAGTCAACTTCTCTGGTGCATCTTCTTTATCTGATGGACATAGAAGAATTTTGATTATGTTACTGATAGCATTCTTAGGAACTTTCTTCAAGTAATCAAATTGAATTGAATAATAAGCAAGCATTATGTTTCAATTAAAGATATTTATTTGTAGTTTGAGGAAATAGTTAATTCAAATTATAGAATGAAATCAAGTGAAAGGGGTGTAGAATATTGTTGGGTCAAACTATGTAACATTGTAATTATAATGTGTATCATTGTAATTTTAACACTGAATGTTTTGTCAAGTAAGTATTGTAGTGTTATTGATGAATGAGCATAGCTTGTGTACAAAAAGAGCAAGGATACGGTAATTGTATTGATATTACCACTTTGCGTAAGCAATTCAGGTTTAAGGGTACATTAAAATAAAGAGAGTTTTTTTTTAGGCAGAATAATGCAGGAATTCCTTTTTTTCTTTATAATTTTATAACTTTTTTGAAATATGGTTGGGGCATTAGATAGTTTCAAAAGCTAATAAGGAGAATAAAATATTGTTTCAAATCATAAAGCTAATCAAACAGAACATTTGAGTTACGAATATACTCTATTTCACAATGTTGCAACTGGGCCGCATTTACAATAATGTAAAATAAAATTGCACAATAAGAGTGCTATTATAGTCACATCCAGGTAGGATTGTCACGTTGTTTGCCCTCCTACACATTTTTTATTCATCAAATGTATATATGAGAAAGAGGGTGTTTTTAGCTTTGCTTAAAGCTTATGGTTGTGTGATCATCATCATAATAACAATAACTAACTTGTTTTGATAAGAGCCAAGAGTCTTGTAGTTAAATTGGTTAGCACCTCTCAGTGTTTCTAAACATAAAAAACATAGCAAATAAAGGAAATGAACATAGGAAGCCAAAAAAAAAAATTTTCAAATTCAAATTCAAATCCAAAGTATTATTAATTTGAATTTCTCTAGTTCAGAGTAGTAGATTACATTATTTCATCAATTGCACCATGGTAAAAGATCTATAATATTATATTGCTTTACTCCAGCTATTCCTCATAGATAGAGTTATTACCATCGATTTAATTATTATTTATTGTTTGATCCCAAAATCGATGCAATTCAATTACCATGGATATTAGCGAAAAGTCGTTGATAAGATTCTCCATTATTTTGGAAATAGAAATTTGAGTTTATATCAAAACACAATCTACAAGGTTTCATTTTAATTTTGGTTAAAAAAATTGTAATTTTGTGATGAGTTTTAATTATCTTGATAATCTCCTTAAAAGAGTAAACATTTTGAATAATAAATTAAAAACTTATAAAGGATGGTTGTACATTAGGGGTCATTCTATCATACTCCATGGTTTTTTTTTTTTTTGTGTGGGTACAGAATCCAAGCCATAGATTCTAATGGTTTTAATCTTGACCGTTTAAATAAGTTTAGTGAGTTACCGGATACCAGTAAAAGAAGTTAGCGTATAAAAAGAAAAAAGAAAAAAGAAAAGATCTTCCATTCTCTCTGCCTCACGCTAGATGAGTAGAAGGCAATGTATATTCTATCGGCAAGGTGGTTGTAATCTCTTTCTTCTTTCATTTTCAACAATAAATGTCATGTTTTCATCAAAAAATAAAAACAATAAATATCACATTTTTGATTTGAAATTTCAAACTTTGTTTTCTTCATTCTTTTTATTTGTGATTTGAATGATTTTGGAACCCTAAACTCCCAAGTATATGGTTTTGGTGTTTGGATGTCATTGATTTTAAATCCTTAATTTTAAATTACTAAAGCCATAATTTAAGAACATCATTTCAAATCCTCTCCGTGGGATTTTACCCAGAATTTGGGGGCCATAAATTTTTCTACAAATGATAAATTTTCTTGTTTTAAAGGCCTTGAACAGTATACGTATCAATTGTTGTTCTCCTACTTGTCTGAAATGTTACTCGGTATATGAAATACCTCATTGTTCTATCTAAAGAGAGGAAACAGGGGTTTGGCTGTATATTCAATGATTTTCCTATTACACATGTTATGTGTTTGTTGTTTTGTCCGAGTGAAGAATGAGTAGAGTTGTTCTTCATAAGTCAATTAATAGTTGGTGGGTGATTTACATAGTTTTTTTTTTTTTCTCTCTGAAGTGAAAGATTGAAATTTTTATTGGTGCCAAACTACAAAAATTGTTATATAGATCACGTATTATAGCTGTTGGGTTACTATTCTTTTGTTTAGAGTTCGTCTGCTGCCTTGTTGTTTTGTTTGTTTAGTTCATCTAAATACTTGGTTTAATTTGTATCCAAAAAAAAACTTGGTTTAATAGTAATGGAGGATTTGGAGCTAACATTTCTATAATTTGGTAAAAGAAAAAAAAAGGTGAAAATTTTATAGTATTGTTAAGTGGTATGAATACTTTTGAATTCGGTTAGGCAGTTCTTGGTATCTCTAATTAAAAGTTTTATCACAGATTTCAAGACAAAAGAATGCAACTTCCATTTTTTGGTCCTGTTTGGTAGCTCTTTAAAAATAGATTCTTACCATCCATATTTCATTTCTCCTTTTAATTAAAACAAGAAACCAAAAAATTGAGCTGAAAACACCCTATTTCATGACTTAGTACCATGTACAATTCAAATCCCCGATTATTAATGACAACCCTTGTGTCAAAATTTACAAAACTCAGGCTACCTAATTTGAAATCAAGATGAATACACATAAAAGATTGTTCAGTAATTAGTAAACAGCGTGATGCAATCCTTGTTTAAAAAAGAAAACATCTTCACCTATAAACAGTGTACGTTGTTGTTCCTATATGAATCACAAGGGATTCAATTTCAGATGTTATAGAGCATTTGAGATGTGATATGGAGGATTGGTAGATGTTACTAGAAGACACTTCCCACATGAGAATGAACCTGTACATCAATAAAGTTTGGTTTATTATAGTCGGGTGTCTTACTTGAGTGGTTTGCTAACTCAGTCGTGTACTATTTTAGTTAGAATTCCCAGTGTGTCTTGGGGTCTTTTTGGCTTGTTATGTTAGTCAATTTGTATCTATACTTTGTGCTTAATTTTATTAAAGTCCAAAATTAGATCTAATAATTCCAGTCTTCTAGCAGCTAATACATTAGATGGTTTGGAAAGCCGTTTGTTCTTTTTTTTTTTTAATCAACAAATTTTATTAACAACAAAGGAACCAAACACTACATACAAGAAACCAAAAACTTTACTTGATCAAGAGTTAATACATCATAAAAAACCAAAGGGGTAGAGCCAAAAACAAAACAACCTGAATACTTACTTTTTAAAAACTAGGAATGTCGTGGGTTCCAACTAACTTAACTAGTAAAATCTCTGATGGTTGAATAAGAGATCTGAGGTTCAATTCTCGTTTACACCAAAAACTTATTAGTGTCTTGGTCTGATGATAAAGAGCTATCATTAGGAGTGGACATCATAGGTTAAAACTCTCTCTCAAAAAAAAAAAAAAAAAAAAAACTAGGAATGTCGTCTCTTCCACACATGTAGTTGCCAAGAGATTTCATATGCCAACATGCATATTCTATTTTTGTATTAGACTTTTTGTGACAAAAAAAAAAAGGGAACCACTGATTGTAACAAAAGTGTAGTCCGTTCTGATGTTAGTATTGCCTAATTTGACGATATAACTGTCAAAATGTGAAAAAAATAAGGGAATTGCCAAATATGACAAAAGTTCGGTCATATGTGATGTTGGTACTACTTAATGGAATAATGAAATTATCAAATGTGAGAAAAATAAGAAGAAGAGAATTACCGAATGTGACAGGTACGGTTATATGTGATGTTGATACTACTTGATGTGATCATAGAACTGTCAAATGTGAATAAAAAATAATGGAATCATCGAATATGACAAAATTTTGATCATATGTGATGTTGGTATTACCCAATATGACCATGTAACTGTTAAATGTGAGAAAAAAAATTAGAGTATCACTGAATATGATAAAAGTATAGTCATATATGATATTAGTACTATGTTATGTGATGATAGAATCATCAAATGTGAGTAAAAAAAAAGTGAACTACTAAATGTGACAAAAATACGGTCAAATGTGATGTTGGTACTGCTTAATGTGATGTTAGAATCATCAAATGTGACTAAAAAAAATAAAATAAAATAAAGGAATCACTAAATGTGATAAAAGTAAGATTGATTTTAATGTTGGTACTGTCCAATATAACAAGGGAATTACCAAAATGTGACAAAAGTATAGTTACGTGTGATGTTAGTATTGCCTAATGTAATAATGGAACTATCAAATGTGAGAAAAAAAAAAAAAAAAAAAACCATCGAATGTGACAAGAGTACAGTTACATGTGATGTTTGTACTGCAGAATGTGATGATGAAACCGTTAAAGATGAGGAAAAAAAAAAAAGAGAACCACCAAATGTGATAAAAAGTACTATCATATGTGATGTTGGTACTGCACAATATTATGATGAAATCGTCAAATGTAAGAAAAAAAAGAGAACCACCAAATGTGACAAAAGTATTGTCAAATGTTGTGTTGATACTATCGAACGTGACAATGGAACCATTAAATGTGAGAAAAAAAATAAAGGAATCATCGAGTGTAATAAGAGTACAGTCACATGTGATGTTGATATTGCATAACGTGATAATGAAACCATCAAAAGTGAGGAAAAAAAAGGGAACTACTAAATGTGACAAAAGTACTGTCAAATGTTATATTGGTATTGCTAAATGTGATAATGGAACAATTATTTGTGAGAAAAAAATAAGGGAACCACGAAATGTGACAAAAGAACAGTCACATGTGATATTGGAACTGCATAATGTGAGGAAGGAACCATCAAATGTGAGAAAAATAAATAAATGAACCACCAAATGTGACAAAAGTATAGTTACATATAATGTTGGTACTGCACAATGTGAGGTTGAAACCGTTAATTGTGAGAAAAAAAAAAAAAAGAACCATCAATTGTGACAAAAGTACTGTTAAATGTGATGTTGAAAATGGTACAATATGAGGATGAAACTATCAAATTTTTGAAAAAATAAAAATAAATAAGAGAACAACCAAATGTGACAAAAGAACTGTCACATGTGATGTTGGAAGAACTGCACAATATCAGGATGGAGTCGTCAAATGTGAGAAAAAAATAAAAGAACCACCAAATGTGACAAAAGTGCTGTAAAATGTGATGTTAGAACTGCATAATGTGAGGATAGAACCATCAAATGTGAGAAAAAAATAAGTGAACCACCAAATGTGACAAAAGAACTGTCACATGTGATGTTGGAACTACATAATGTGAGGATGAAATCGTCAAATGTGAGAAATAATAAGAGAACCACCAAATGTGACAAAAGATCTGTTACATGTGATATTGGAACTGCACAATGTCAAGATGAAACCCTTAAATGTGAGAAACAATAAGGGAATAGCCAAATGTGACAAAATAACTGTCATATGTGATGTTGGAACCATCAAATGTGAGGATTTGATAACTGTCAAATGCAAGGATTTGGTAACCTGGTATAGCAGATTGCGCACTAGTGGGTACCGTACCCCCCTAAAAGTAGAATTACCCATATATATATATATAAGAGTTCTAATATGAGTCTCTCTCTTTTTTCTTAATCTTTTAAAGTTTTTTTCTTCTTTTTTTTACATGAGTTTTTGTTTTTTTCTAAATTAAATCAAATTAAAAAAATATAAATAAAAAATGCTAATGTGAAAAATTGTGGAGAGATCAAAGGGTTCGGTTATATATATATATATATATATATATATATATATATATATAGATAAGATGTAGGGGTGTCAATTCGGGTTAGCGTGTCGGGTTCGTGTCGTGTTGAGGTAGGGGTATTCGACTAAATGACTTAACCCTAACCCGACCCATTTAATAATCGTGTCATGATCCTTCAACCCTAACCCGACCTGTTAATAAGGCGGGTTAACCTGACCTAACCCATTTGACACGCTTAATAAACGAGTCATGTTGGGTTGACACGAATGTAACACAACTCATTTCAACTTGCATAATATTAAATATAACATCCATCTAGAAATAATTTTTTTTACACCCCCACAAAGCAATGCATACACTTCAAGTCTTCAACCCACATTCAAAATAATATAGTTCAACAAAAATATAACATTCATCTAGAAATAAGTTCTTTACACTTTAAAAGAAGTGCATACACTTCAACCCAAATTCAAAATAACAAAGTTTAACAAAAATAAAATAACATAGTTCAACAAAAATATAATATACTTGGAACTCACCAAATGCTAAGTATCAATATTGAAAGAATTTGAGCAAATAGTAGACTAATCCTAACTATGACCATGATTATCATCCAAACATTCTTTGTTGATGTTCAAATTCATAACATCTTCCACAAGCTCATCCAATTTCATTTATGCAAGTTCTATGCCCAAAAAAAAAGAAAAAATTATTAGTAGTTCTAGGGTCTGTAAAGTTTCAATTTTTAATTATATTCCTTGTAAATTTTTGTAATTACTCACTTTTCTTTTTTAATTTAAAATATATGTTGGATATAAGAGGTATTTGACAAATCTAAAATAAAATAAATATTTATTTGTTATACGAGTTAAACAGGTTGTATTAAGTGGGTCATTTCGAGTTGACACAATTAAATTGGCGTGTTAAATGTGTCTATTGCGGGTTACACAGGTTGACCCACTTATGACACGTTTCTTATCGTGTCATTTTCGAGTCGACCCGTTTATGACCCAAACCCATTAAGGCCCAATCCTAACCCGAAAAAATTTCTTGTTGAGTTCGTGTCGTGTTCACGGGTTGGGTCGAACATTGACACCCCTAATAAGATGTTCTCAAATGAGGGTTACGGACTCATAGTCGTCATAATTTTGCTGAATTTTCTTTTGCTAAAAATAAAATAAGCAGGTGATATAGGTGGAACCAAAAAAGGAAAAAAGAAAAGAAAAGTTGACTTATAAAACACGCATTGTGAAATTTAACCTAATCACAAACTGTGTTAAAAGGGCTGTTTTATGTTTGTGCTCATAGTATTCCTCGCTCAGTGTCTCTTTGAGCGTGTCTCTATTTGTACCAGATGAGAGAAAGTCGTCCACAACCATTGATTCTCCAATGGAGGAAGAACCATCTTCCGTATGACATTGTACTGAACATCCTGGAAAGACTACCCGTGAAATCAGTGATAAGATTCAAGTTTGTTTGCAAATTTTGGGACTCTTTAATCACCACCCCATATTTCATCTCCAGCCACCTTAATGTCAACAACAAAGATTCCCATGATAATGCTAATGGTTATGTCATACACATGGGTTCTTCTCGGTCTTTTGACAAACAAGTCTGTACGGTTGCTTTAGACCGCACGTTTGATAGGATTTCTGAGGTTCAAATTCCACAGATATTTCTCTTAATTCTATTCGAATGGTCGGTTCTTGCAATGGCTTATTGTGTTTTGCTAATTATGGTCCCCGTAAAGCTATATATTTTTGCAATCCTAGCATTAGAAAATTCAAGACTTTGCCTGAACCTTGCTTAGGCCATTTAAAACATGTTTCACTTGGATTTGCTTATCATTATGAGAATAATGACTACAAGGTTGTGAGGATTTCATCTTCTCCTTGGATGTCAACTATCTCTCTACCTGAGATTGAGGTGTACACATTAAGTTCGGACTCATGGAGAAGCGTTGGAATCGAGTTCACAACCAATGTTATGGTCTATGATTATAATTTTCATTTTTCAATCCCTTTGGTTAGTGGAGCTTTGCACTGGCTGGCACATATCAAAGAAGGAGAAGAGAAGCAGGGCATTGATATCATTATGGCATTTGATGTCAATACTCTAAAATTCAGAAAGCTAGCAGCATTGCCTCATGTTTTTAGCAAGACAAATCCTTGTGATAGATACCTTACATCATTCAAAAGAAAACTGGCTTTGGCTTTCATTACATTTAGAATTGGTGAACACCCTGGCTTCCCGAGCTCCATATGGGTTATGAAGGAGTATGGTGTGGTTGAGTCTTTGATTAAACCTTTTGTTATGCCAATTGAAAGAGTAGCTCTTTGCATTGCCTTTACTGAGCATGGTTCACTTCTAACTTGGTCCATTAACAATCAAGTAGAGAATCATGGATCTAAGTAGTTGATTTTTTTTAACAGTTTTTTATATTTTTCATAAAAATGGTATCAAAATTTTCCCAAAATGGTCTATTAACGGATGCCCTTAGCATTTTTTTTATAAATGCTACAGGGATACCCATTAATCCAGCCATCAACATTTTTTAATCACATCATCAAAAATTGTTATTAAGATTACGATAACAATCAAAATTAAAATTTGTTTTTAGTATTAGAAAAAATGAAAAACCTAGAACCAAAATGAAAAATTTGTTTTTGTTTGTTTTAACTATTCCCAAGATTCTTTTCTTCTATGCGTTTCAGGGTTCCCATAAAACACGGTTATTCTCCACTTGAAATTAGAAGACTCATCAATAACTATTGCATCAATGAAGTTCCACGCATATCCTATGATTTCTAACTTGATATCTTTCTTCCAAAGCATTGCCAAACCTACACAATTTTGAGCTTTTGGAACAATCAAACCAAAAACAAAACCAGCTTTCTCATTCTCTCTTTTCATGGCACTCATCTTTAATTTAGTCTCCATTAAAAAGACTATGTTGGGATCCCAACTCTGCACCATTTCTCGTAGTGCCTTACATATTATCATTATTACCCAACCTTTATTGTGAAGTGTCACAATGTCTTTTTTATCTTCGTAATTTTTCATTTCAGGGCTTGCTGTGACTTGAGCCACATTGTCTACGGAAATGAAACACTTTAGTCGGTGTTCTACTTTTGTTTATATGTGTTTGAAATTTGTTTAGTTCATAGGTTTGTTTATTATTTATTCCCCTTGATGTGCTATATCATAAAAGACTCTTTTTTCATATAATTTTTTATGGTAATTATTGTCATTTTTGTTGTACTTGAATCAAAATTAGATCTGCATAATTAGTAGTTGTTGCATCTTCATCATTATCACAAGTTTAAGATAGAGATTACCCTCATCAATAGCTGTTGCGTCTTCTTCATTGCCAAACTTGATCATCTTGACATACCTTTTATTTATTTGATTGTACCACATGTATTTATTTACTTTTAAGATGGATTCTATTTGAGTGTAAGATTTTTATGTCTTTTGATATAAATTAACTAGCTGGTATGCTAGCCAAACAGCTTGCTTCTTCAGGTTTTTTTTTTTTTTTTTTACTTTGCCTCCAACACTATCATAATTGGTCGTCTCTCTACATATATATATATATATATTGTTTTGTATGATCCAAGCAAGAAAGAGTTTAAGATGCTTGCTGTGTTATTCTCTCAAATTTTTTACAGCATAAACAACTTGCGGTATTGAAGAAATTATTGAATATTTTATATCAATAGCTATTTGTTAATAGGTGTTTGACAACTTTAGACTATGAAAAGTTTTAGGTTAAATGGGTAACAACTTTAATTTTGTTAATTTTTGCTTTCTAAATTACTAATAGTGATTTATCATATTAAATTAGTAGTTTACTAGGTGGTAAATCTACAAACTTCCATGTTTTATTAGAAACTAGTCGCTAATCTGTGCTATGCACAGGAAAGTTCAACAATTTTATTTTAATATATCATACGTATTTGTTTTCTTTATTAAGTACTAACAAATAAAATTGTAATTAATTTCATATTAATCATGATATAATATTATATATGTAATATCCAGAGTATATTTGAACAAATAAATCAATGTTTATAGTAACCTAAGGGTTATACCATAGGTTCATATAACAATTTCCACATTAAAATTGCAATAATATAACATAAAAAAATCACATACGAATAAATACAAAAATAATTTGTTTACGCTTGTATGCTTCCACTTCTCATGGTATACAATTGTATTTTTGTATGATGTAATCTCATTTTTAACCTCAAGGCAAAGTTAAATCATGGTCCCAAAGAGCAACATAAAGTTGTTTTCAGCCCTTGGTAGTGTTCTTTCTTTTCCATGGTACCCTAGATGTCCCAAATATGTAGCTTATATGCCTTGATAAAGAAAATAACTTATTAACTTCCTCGACAATAACAAAGACCTCCACATAAAAATGTCCAATTAATATAATAAAAATCATATTCTTTAGTTTCAATAATCCACAATTGAATTTAGTAACTCAGATTACAGATAACACCAAAAACTTTAAATTACATATTGTCCATGCTTCCCATCATGAAAATCAAAAGATATGAGCATGTGGTTTGTAAATCATCATCTATAGCATTGCCATGTCAAATAAGAAAATGAATATATCAAGTATTGAGAACACAACACAAATGTAAAAACCTGGAATTGAATTAGTTTCCCAATATTAATCTCTTTGATCCTTTTTTTAACTTGGTAAGTATAGCTCTTGATCTAACTTCAAATTAAAATCTGCAAAATAGGAATTTAATATTTTAAAAAAGTTTTAAATACTACCAATATGCATGAGTATTTACTCATCTGATAAATAATTTAACATGCATATGAGTAATCAAGTTAGTGTGTGAAAACTTAATATGAAAAGTTTAATTTGGTACATGCAAAAATGTAAATATGACATTTCAAGTTTAATTTGCATTTAGCAGCATGTGATTTTAGAATCCTTAAAAGTAATGTGCACAACTTTTCTTTTTCTTTTTTTCTCTTTCCAGCTAAATGTGCACAACCATTCTAGAATTTGCAAAGTATATTAAAAGATACTGTAAAATTGGAGGGGGAAAAAAAACCAAAAATAAATTGAAAGAAGTTGGAAACACACACCTAAAAAGAGCCATCAATTCGATAAAGCACTCATTATATATTTATAAATTCATGATCAACTGTATATAAATTGCACATATCAAGAAGCCAACTCTACCTCAAAATGAGAAGTTTGTCTTTGTGAGTTTCTATGGGATTTAGATTAGAGATAAGATTTTTCATTCTTAGATAACATATCTACTTGTTATAATTAGTACATAGCTAAAAAGAAAATCCACTGCAAAAATTTTGCAAAATAATATAAATGATTCCATCAATAAATGTGATTGTGTAACTAGGTTTGTTAATTTTTAATTACCAAAATATCAATCATCTTATCAGATTTTTTGTCCATCCCTTCAAAAGAATCAATAAAAATAAGTGATTGTGCTGTTGGGTTTATTAATTGTCAAGCTCACATTAATCTTCATCCATGGCTTCTTTGGGATGTTGTTGGTCTAATTTCATCATCTATTAATTTTCAGACTTGTACATGCCAATTAGATTTTAGATAATTGTCATGATACCCATTGACAAAGCATCAAACAGGCCAAGAAAAACCGTTTCACAAATTTTTCTTTTAAAGTCATAGATAATAAGGTCATACATAATGGAGTTGTGGCAAACTATAATGGAATAAGCTTCAAAGCCCCAAGATTTATAAGTTTCTTAGGTCAAAAAGTAAATTCTCAATGGCATAATCTATTTATTCTAAAGACAACCTTACACAAATACATCTAAATGCTAATATTTCTATAAAAAAAAATTATAACTTAAAGAAATCAATAAAGACCTATAAAGAATATATAATACAACTTAGCTTTAAGAATTATCAATTACCCTCAAATTAGTCATTTTAATCACAAATTCACATAGAAACGATTATATAAATAAATTCACAGGCTTAAACTTATAGCATAATAACATATTTCCAGTAAATTTTATTTATAATAAGAATTTTTCAACCAACCCAAACATTATGCACTTAAAGCTTCTTCTTCTTCTTCTTTTCTTTTTTTTTTTTTTTTTTTTTTTTTTTTTTTTTTTTTTTTTCCTTCTAGTAGCAAATCTACGTCATGGATGTTAACGGGGATAGAACAATATACTACCACTTTAAAAAGGTGTAGACACAAATACTTACCCCAAAAGAATAAACTTTTGATGGAATCATTGATATGAGAACTTCTACTTTTAAGAACCCCTTCAACAGAAAGAAGAGTTTTGACATTTTGTCTTTGGAGGATAAATTGACCCAAAACTATAATCTCTTTGAATTTCTCTTCCTGTAGGCATTTCAAGGTGGATAATTCCTCTACCTACTATCATCCACTGCACAAAAGAATATATGAAACAAAGAGGAATAAGTTTCATATAATAAAGCTCTAACATAAATTTTCTAATTCCTATTGATCAACAGCAAGTTAGCAACTGATAAGTCTTACTTGGACATCACTGGGTCCAATTGTACACTTATGGCATGCACAATCTTGATGAGTAATGCCTCCCTAAAATCCAAAAAACTCAACTTCAGTTTCTTTACAATTAAACCCGATAATAATCAAGTAATTGAATAGCTCTGAGACAATGTATACCTGTAACATGTACATGACAGTCTCAAAACCTGTAAAACAAAAATCACATCAGAATATACTGAATTAATCATACACCATGAGTCACGATTAATGAATGCACATAACATCAAAAACAACAATGAGTGCAGAACCTTTGTGTGGATGATTTGGAAATCCACCGAGAGGAGTCATTGCAATCCATATCAATCAAAGAAAATTCAAACTTGAAAAAGATCAGATTGGAATTTTTCATACATGAGAAATCGTCCAACATCAGAAAAGGATCCAAATTCTTTAAGCCAATCCTGAAAATTTAATACCCACAAGATAGAAAGTCAAGAACAAAATAACCATGAATAAAAGTTGACACCAACCAACAAAACAGCCATATAAAGATTCTTGAATCCCAAACACACTAAATAAAACCCCAAAATTATTCATAATTTGATTTCTGCAATTTCTCAATAACCAAACAAAAATCATTATTATTATTATAAAAAAAAAAATTTAAAAACCAAAGCAATGACACAAAAAGAGAGAGATGGAATGTTGTAAAGTTGCCAGTTTCACATCAAGGAATTTAGGATTTTGAACATAATGTTGTAACAATGTACAAAAAAGAGAAATCATGAAAATGAAGATAACCTCATCCTGCACAATTAGCTAACGTTACAGCAACCCTATTTAGCTTGGCTGGAATGAAATTCAATTTCCACTAATGCAATCCTAGCAACAAAGCATAAAATATTGAAATAGGAGCAACTAAAAGTCCATAGCTTTAAAATTTGGAGTTAGAAAGAGCATAAAATATTAAAATGGTAGCAACTAAAAGTCAATGTCTTAAAATTTTGGAGTTAGAAGATTGCATAGCAAAGATCACCCGCTGAACATCTATTTCAAAAATAATAGAAAAATGCCAACATTAAGAGCAAATCAGGACACAACTAACAGTTCTAATATTTTTAGAAGAACCTGCAATTATTTGCACAAAGCTACCCTTAATAAATATTCTGAAACCAACAACATTAGTATTTTGCAGAACAGCCCAATATACTTAAAACTATATAACACGTGGTGTATTCCATCTACTCATACCAAGCATGGGTAATAAATTCGTTTCACAATCTAATTGTGAACATCCTAAAAACAAATCAAGTAGAAAGAGAAGGCAACATAACAATCAGCCACACCACAGTACTTCACGAAGAAATCAGAATCAGACATAGTCATTGAAATCACATAGGATAAGCCCCACCCCAAATACTAAAAAACAAACAGACCCATATATGACTCACAACACAAAAGAGGTAGTAATAAAATTTATAAAGAAAAAAAAAAACAGCAATCAAAAGAAACAATACTATTAATTGAATAGAGGTCAAGAGCAATAGGAGTTTAGAGATACTTGAATTGAATCATCTAGCTTCTGTCAGTATTAATATACTGTGAGGAGAGGAAGAGATGAAGGTGGGAAGAGAGAGAGGCTGGCGTTAGAAAGCCAAAGTCTGAAGATTTGAAGTTGTCTTTGGAAGAGAGAGAGAGCTTGGCGTTAGCAAGCTGCTGATTTTTTTGAAACCGTGAAACTGGGGAGAGACAAACGGTTTTGGGTGAGAAAAAAAAAACGTGGGAAGGGGAAGGAATCTGAAACGTGGGGAGGAGAAAGGAAAAATAGAAAGGGTTTAAGGGTTTAGGTTGAAAAGGTTTTGGATTTGGGCTTTATAGTGGAATTAAATTTATAAGAAGTGGGCTTTTATGGTGGAAATATGGCTGGGATTTATTTTATAGGAGTATTTATTAGGATTTTATAATTGATAAAAACTATTTTAAAATTGTTTGGCAAATAAAAAAAGAAGATGGAAATGACATGGTTGCTGATGTGGCTTAACGTAAGCGTAACAATATTAGATTCTACGCTTCAGCTTTTAATAATATATAAATTTGTATATTAATTAGCTACAATGTTATAATGTGATATATATATATATATATATATATATATATATATATATATTTCTAATTTCTAAGGTTTAATTCAAATAATTTTGAATAAGCCCTCTGAAATCAAATTCAATACAAAAGAAATTTTGTTAGGGACTCTGTAAGGCTAAAGGGAGCTTGAAGATAATATAAGTTTTGGCCTCTTGTAATATACTTATATTGTGAGCTTCAGTTGCTACAAGTAGTATTGTAGTAACTTAGATATGAAACTCTAGATGTAACACAAACAGCCAAGGATAACAACATTCACTAATATTTGTCTTTTAATTTAAATGGTATTTTGCATAATTGCTTAGCATTCATTAGATTTCATTTTTAGTAATTTTCCCATGCATCACACGGGTTAGAGACTTGTATATATAAAAGCAGTGACCTCATGTGAGAAAGTATGAATTTCTACCATGTAGCGCTCTCTTTGATAAGGAATTTTTTTCACATAAATTCTTTACTCAAGTGCCACATCAAAAACTGTTACTAAGATTACGATAACAATCAAAATTAAAATTTGTTTTTAGTATTAAAAAAAATGAAAAACCTAGAACCAAAATGAAAAATAAGCGAAAAATGCCATTTTGTTAACTACATTTTGGGGTCATAGTCAATTTAGTCTTTACAATTTATAAAAATAAATTTGGTCTCTATTGTTATTTTCAACTTGTAGTTATTTTGGTCCTAACAGAAAATGTGTACATGGTAAATGGTGTGCTTGCATGACTTATAAAATAATATAAAAATTAATACAACCTCATTATTTTAATAAATAAAAAAGCCAGCTCAAAAAAAAAAAAAAAAAAAACCTGAAGAAAATGAATTAAAAAAAAAATCAAAATTTCCTATTATTTCATTCATTTTCTTGCAATCCAAACACACAAACAAAGAAAAATTGTTTAAAATAAAATGCTGAATATTCAACTTAAAGCACAACAAACCAAATCGCAACAAAAAAAGATGAACCAAAAATGTAGTGAAACGTAACCACAATTGCACAAAGCAACCGTAAAATCTAAATCACAAAGGGCATTAAGAATCAAATGATCCAACGAAAAGGAACTAGATTTAAAAAACCTAACAGCAACGATAAGCAAAAATAAGTAAACAGATTTGCCCGAAGAAATTAACTTGGCTTGTAGGCGGCAAAAAGTGTGTTGTGCTGTGCGAGATGTACTCATATACAATAAAAATTTGGTAAAGCCTCTTAACTCCAGTGGTTGTCTCTTAATTCAAACACACCAACCAATCTCTGCTTCATCTTGTGGTATCTTAAAGAGAATTTGCTTTTTCGAGCTCTCCAGCGAGCATATCTGAGTTCCAGTGGGGTCGTCTAAGTGGTGAAAACTGTGAGAGAGAGCAGATCTAACCCCTTCCTGCACCGTTGTACGTGGTGGCTCAACCCAGATACTTTAATCTAGTCTCACAAGAACCACTCAACTCAGCCTTCTACCCCAATAAATCCATCACACATGACACATCATTCTCGCATCTAAACTCAACTACCATTACAAGTGAACAAATCAAGGTAGCATTTGGCGGGTCAATTTTTTTGTGTTTGGATTGCAAGAAAATGAAAGAAATAATAAGGAATTTTTGAGTTTTTTTTAATAATTTTTTCTTTCGTTTTAAAATCATAAGTTCAGATTTTTTATTTTATTTGAAAGAGGCTTTTTTTAATTTATTAAAATGCTGAGGTGGCACTTTTAATATTTTTTTATAATCCACATAAGCTCATTGTTTTCTATGGAGGCATTTTTCATTAATAAGTTAGGGGTATGGACTAAAATAACTGTATGTCAAAAATATAGGAATCAAATTGATTGTGATTCGAAAATGTAAGAACCAAAATAATATTGTATCTTGAAAAAATATCAAAGCATCCCAAAAAAAGAAAGGTAAGCTGCAAGTAATAAAAACTAAAAAGTACTCCTAAATCCTAATATAAAACCTGTTTCCATCTGACTCTGGTATTCCAGTTTAAGTATTCCTTGCATTGTGTCTTTGACTCCTCTCTCTCTCTCTCTCTTCTTTTGTTGAAAGAAACATGTCCCAAATGAGAGAACCACATGCTACAGGAATCTCTGTCAAATATGGTGAAATATTTGACAGACCACATGCTAAAACTTGTCACAACAAAATGCATGTGCAACATAATGTGTGTCATTGGTCATTTATTAGGGGTCCGTTTGGATACCGCTTATTGTTGAAAACTGAAAACACTGCAGCAAAATAATTTTTAAATGTATGAATAGTGCTGTGAGACCTAGTTTTAAAGTAAAATTTGCTGAAATTCGTACTTGCGAGTCTTGTGAACAGTGCATGGGACCCATAGAAAAAAAAGCAGGCATGCTGGGTTTTCCTTTTTAGTGCTATCCAAACCCAGCCTAGTTCACCCAAGCAGTCCATGTTGTTCATCTCTTTTCCGCAGCTTGTCATTCAATTAAACCAAAACTGGGTTTTCTCTATTATCTTTCTCAGGGAGGCTTAGTTTAGCCCATTTGGTTCGTAGTGTAATTAAAAAGAGGGCAACAGCTTGGCTGGAGAGGCCACAGATCAAGCCAATCC
The DNA here is from genome assembly GCA_030820535.1 of Quercus parvula. NCBI lineage: Eukaryota > Viridiplantae > Streptophyta > Magnoliopsida > Fagales > Fagaceae > Quercus > Quercus parvula. The sequence continues at coordinate 43,542,167 of JAUAME010000003.1, forward strand.
ACAAACCCTGTATAACATAATGCACACAAAGGAAACATTACAAAAATTTTGTAGTTGATTGTTTCTCAAATTTGTGAAGAAGAAAAATCAAATTTTGTACATCTATGCAGACATGTTTAACTGATGTGTAGATACTTTGTTCATAGTATCATGATATAAGCTCACCTTAGCTTGCAGATTCGTCTTAAATCCAAGGACGCATGAAATTGGTAAACCAATGATATAGAAGGTCGCAAAGTTAACATAAACAGCCAAGTGCTGCCAACCATATCCTCTGGCCACCCCTGCAGTGTCAAAACCATTAGCCTTGAAACTGAAAATGTAAATTTGTAATGATGAGGTAGATAGAGCATATTGTAGAAAATTGTATGATTCAGACCTGAAATGACAGCTTGCACTGAATCAATGAATATTGAAATTGCAAGTAGAGGAGTCATTGAAGCAAATTCCTTAATGATTTCAGAGCTATCACTGAAGAAACTAGCCCATATATTGTGACCAAATGCAACAGCCAAAACAAGTGTGACCCCAACAAGGAGAGAGAGCTTTAGACTCACACCTATGGCATTCTTTGCCCGGTTGGGATGGCCTGCTCCCAACTCATTTGACACTCTTGTGCTGTCACAATAAGTTAAATTTTTTAATATTTGGAACATACCGGAGAAAAGACAAAGTTTTGCTCAAAACTAGTTTGAAGAATCTCTTCCAACAAATTATGTGGCTTTTACAGACCATCCACATGTACTTAATCACAGGCCATGTTAAGTCTTCTTAACAAGTCACATGACTAATAAAAAATTCATGTGATTAAAAGTACATGTTGATGGTTATTTCAATCATGGCATAAATAGTGGGTTGGAGGAATTTTCCTTTTTAAGTTTTGTCAACGGAAAAGGAAATGCATAGCTTAAAAAGAATAAGACAATTTAAAACGAAGGTATTATACAAACTAACCTTGCAGCAGCACTGAGACCATATGAGAGCATGTAAGCAATAGCTTCTGTATTCACGCTGAAGTTTTAATCCAAAAAAGAATTATTAAAGCAAAAATATCAAGTCTGTAACTGATACAGCTAGGGAAAATGACCGTGAAGCTTACCACATAGCAATCAATGAAGTGGTTGTTTTTGAGTTTTGCAACAATCCCGCTAAGAGAACCAGAATCTCAAAAGCCCAGTACTCCAAACTGACAAAATTTTCTAATTAGAGGACTTGTGAAAGTTATAAGGTCATGACTATGCTTATGATACCATGTCTTAGGGCTCAACTTATGTACTGGGGTAATTTTGGTCATAATGCTAATTTCAGTATGGACCGGGTTCTTTTAGGCTGTTTAATTTGAGATCAGTTTGGAATTTCATTTGGCCATGGTATATCACTAATATAAAGAAAAATTTCTGAAATTCAGAACACTACATCAATCATTGGTGAGTGTTTAGTTCATATTTTCTATCTTAACAAGATTGCCTCATATTTTGTCATTCTAAAATATATTCTCATATCAAAATAAGCTATGTCATAGTTTTTTCTTTTTCTTTTTTTAATTTTAAAAAAAAGAGCATAATCATTAAGAATGGTGGACACAATAGAATTAAAAGCACACTTACCATACCATTGCTGCAGAGAGAAGGGCTAGTTTCAAGCTTGGAAGAATGTATTGGAATGATTCCAATGAAAATCCCCCCCATGTATGCTCAAATTTCTTTGTACAAGTCACATACATGGCCAACATAAGGACTGATAACCATAATGAAACTGAAGCTGCCAATGGAGCTCCCACAATACTGAGAGATGTCCTGTGTACTAAAGCATATGCAATGCCAATATGAATAACCAATGGTAGACCTGTGAATATGACTAGGGGCCACAAAATAGATTGTGTCTGAAGAAACCTCAAGATGTTTTGCAGGAAGCCATATGCAAATAATCCAGGAATGAGAAACCTTATATAGTGAGCGGCCGTCTTTGCAATCTCAGTTTCTTGATGAAGTAAGATTAGTATAGGTTCTGTATAGAACCAGATAATGGCTATGATGATGGAGAAGAGGAAGGATATGATACAAGAAGCTTGTAGATAAATCCCCAACAGTCTGTATACTTTTGCTCCAAATCCTTGCCCGCAAAGTGTCTCAAGTGATCCGCTTAACCCAATCTAGAATGAAAAAACAAATAATTATAATGTAAGAGTCAACTATGGAGTATCATTGAATAGTTAGCCTTCAATTGAAACCACAGTTCGGTTTGGTTTTGTTTCGAGTGGACAATATCAATTTTGGTCGAAACCATTGGAGCAGCTATCACGCCTCGAACCCAAGTATAAAGATAGGCACGTGACAACTGCTGCACACTCGTAAAGTAAGCACCCTACAAGTGTGCAAGGCCTTCTTAGCAACTAAAATTTATCCTCAAAAATCAAATCAAATAAATCCAAAATACCTCAACAATTTCTTTGTGAAATAGATCTCCAATAATTTAATAGGAACAAAATCCAAACCTCATGTACATAATGCCAATTGGCCAATAAATATAAAACTATTAGAAGACCATCCAATCCCAAAACCACTAAGCTTCTTTTCCTGCTCACAACACAACATCAAAACTCCCAAAACTTGCTATTCTTCACAATCTAAAATTGGAGGGAAAAAGTGGGGGTGAGTTGACAACTCAATAAGTAACCAAAATCCTAATAAATTCTATCAAGCATTAGATTTGTAAAGTAATGTGATGTAATATGAGTCTTCAAAAGTTATGATATACTATGGGTTTTCAAAAATAACTGAAGAAGTTTCATAGTCTTAAAATAATAAGTTGCAAATAGGTCACATACTTTCATCTTACAAATATATCATAGATGGTTTCGAAAGTAGCTAGTTTTTCATATAGCAAAAACTATAACTTACAATAGGTTCCAAAATACATAAGTAGTTTAAGTGACTCAAATTAGTTAAATACTCAAATATTTCCAAAATTACATATGTAGTTTTAAGGACTCAAAATGGTTTAAATACTCAAACGTAATTCATATTCTTAACAATCTTATGACTACGGTCACGTTACATCCTCGTGACTGGGCATCAGAGTACCAATGAATAACCCCCATTAGCTTAGGTATCAGAATACCAATGAATAACCGTCATTGGCTAGATATCAGAGTACCAATGAATAACCCTCATTGATTTGGGTATCAGAATGCCAATGAATAACTCCCATTGGTTTGGGTATCAAAGTATCAAAGTACCCCCTATTGGCTGGGTATCAAAATCAATTCTTAGTCAGATTGTTCATAATCATATATATGAAATCATAGTTTCTAACAAAAATATATTTTATTCAAGCATGTATATGAAAATCATATACTTAGTATTAAAATATATTTGTAATAATCCTTTATTTGAAATCAGTAATACAATAAAAATAAAAATTCTATGTATCAAAGTCAAAACATAGTCAGATTGTCTAAAATCATATATATCAAATCATAGTCCGGACAAAAATATATCTCATTCAGATACATATATATATATATATATTTATAACTATATACTCAGTACTCAACATATTTGTGATAATTCTTTATTCCTTACTTTAAATCAATGTAGCTAAAACAATTAAATAAAATAGTAACAATTGTAAACAAATTTCTGTAGTTAGAATATAGTAGTATAAGCAAAATAAAACTAATTAGGATAAGGTTACTTACCTCCAAAAGCTATTCCAAAAGGAATTTTTTCCTAACACTTCCTCTACAAATCTTTAGATTTCACCTAAAACAATTTTACAAGTACCCTTTACTCAATAATCAAATAATTTAGGAAGAACTTATAATGGTACCCGGCCAGAAGAGAAACTACTAAAAAAAACTAATAATTTCTCATTATTAAATCACAAAAAATCCACATATTCATAATATATATTTCCTTTACTTTTTGGCACCTGCCACCTTTAGTTCACTTTTGAGATAAGGACAAAACTAGATACATGACTATATCATCTAAATCAAGCACCTAGGCTCTTACGGATACACATTTTTTTTTTTTTTTTAACTTGTCAGACCACAACTCCATTAATTCTGTACTATTCCTTTAATAAAGGGCTGTGCAGAAACTTGTCTCACGATAGTCTAAAAATCTGCAAATTCCATCTCCGTTCAATATAACAAAAGGCATAAATAAAGATCAAGTTACTGAACATTGAAGAATTTGTAGTAACATCATCTAGTTTACCGAAAATAAATTCAAACTTTTCTTTGTTTGCATCATTAAAACTCTTGAATAATTAAATAGTTTCACTACTAGCCAAAATACCCACATAAAAAAAAAAAAAAAAAAAAAAAAAAAAAAAAAAAAAAAAAAAAAAAACCTCAAATTCTAAATAAAGCTTAGATTTGACAAGAAAGAGATTATTAGGCTCTTACCTCAAAGGTATAGTCAATCCTTCTCTACTTTAGTCTTTTGGGTATTCTCCTCTCTCAAAATATCTCTCCATATACGTTGACTTAATAAGCATATATATAGCTAGGAATCCTAACAAGTATATCTACCCCTAAATACTCTATAGCTTTAAAAGGTGGTTTATTTGGATATTTTGAAGTGAAAAAGAGGTTGAGGCAAAAGGATCCTTTGTCCCCCTACCTCTTTGTACTGATTATAACGGTTTTCACAAGTTTCATATTGCAAAAAAGAGCAGGATGGAATGGTTTCATGTACCATCCTAAAAGTAACAAAAGTGAATCTGTTTCACCTATGTTTTGTTGATGACCAGTTGATTTTTTATGCTGCTAACAAAGATTCTATTGAGGCTAATAGTCAATTTTTAGTAGAGGTCAAGGCACTGTTTGGTTTGGCAACTAATGTGGGTAAGTTTGAGGTCTCTTTCTCAGAGGTGTCAGCTGAAGTTAAAGACTTGAGAGTGCCCTTGATTTCAAGGAAAACCAACTGTCGCACATTGTAGGCCTTTAGTTGACGGCATCAGTACTATACAGTACTCAAATTGGGCAAGCATTTCATTCTCTGAAAAACTTTATGGAGCAGAGGTAATCAATTCATTCTTGTGGAATGGAGCTACTGACAAACCCCATGCTGCCAGGATTGGTTGGTCTGACATCAATCCTCCTCAAAAAGAGTGTTGGTTGGGTCTTTGCAAGAACATGGCTGCCATTATGTGGTCCATATGGAGGCTATTTGCAACATTAGGTTCTATTTGGGAGGTAACAACTCTTGACGGCTCATGGGGTTGGAGAAAATCCTTTACAAACATTATAACTGGAAAATTAAATGAGAATTTATGTATGACACTGACACTGACACTGCCAGTACCAGTACATCGTCAGCTAAATTGCTTTCTTTCATACCAATTGGACAATAGTATGGCCACCAGCCAGGTAAGAAAAGTTGGTATGCATGTATTCAAGATAAATTGTTTGACATCCAAATTGCATGCTTGGATAAGTTGGAGTGAGCTAACACTTTCTAAAATTTCACTTTTTTATTTTATTTATTTTCCTAGCTTAAATTCTTAGCAAAATAAGCTGTTGAAAATAACCTCATCCTTCACAAGAAGGCTGTTTGATTGAGCAAACCTCAAAATAACTGGTGTAAGATTGTGTGGTTTGCAAATAATATCCCCAAGCACTCCTTTATTTATTTGGTCGGCCATTCAAAACAGGCTCTCCCCACTAAAGATAACCTTGCTGTGGATTGTGGTCTCTGTTGGAGCAAGCCGGAAGCAAGGGACCACTTAATTATTTTTTGAGTGCTCTGTCTCCGAGAGCACAAAACGTGTCTTAAGAACGAATCTATTAGGGACTGGAACTCTGAAATGGTTTGGGTTGTGAATAAGCTCGAAGGTCACAATTTCCAGCAAGGTTGTTTGTAAGCTTGTTTGGTGTGGGATTGTTTACACATGTGACACGTGGGCTGATAGAATTTGCTAGAATCAATGAGAGAAGGATGAGAACAAAATTTTAAAAACAACTTCAACATGAATGAGACCCACCACTTTCTGTTAAAAAAAAAAAAAAAAGATTTTAAATTGGTTTTCCAAACAGGCTCATATGCACTCAAGATCAGCTGGTGCAGAGAGTTCTATTCGAGATTGTCTTGCACAAAAGAAGAACAATAAGGATACCAATATTCAAAGCAGAATTCTTTGTACCCTTTGGATCATCATCCCATACTCTGTGTTTGATTTTAGCTGTTAGTCTAGCCCCCTTTTGTAAATAATATTTTAATGAAGAGGTAAAAATTATAAAATCTTTGCTGTAGGAAAACTAGATAAATAAATGAAATGAAAGACATGAACATGATAGAAAGAGTTACCATGACAGCGAGGCCTGTGACAGCTGCCCACGAGTTTGCAAGAGTTGCACCGGCAAGCTCAAGCTCACCAAAGTGGCCAGCGAACATGGCAGATATTAAGGTTATTAAGTAGGAGAAAACATTGGTGAGAAGCATTGGTAGGGAAAACAACAATTGCGTCTTGGCCTCTTCCACATCCAACACATTCTTACAACACCCTCTATTTGTTTCTTCTTCTTCACTGTGATGGTGATCGCTAGCCTCCAACGAGGGTGTAGCACTATCTGAACTTGTGTTTGGTGACATATTTGGTTTAAGAATTTTTGTTTTTCTTCTACAACCTCTTCTCCATGTAATCTTCTTTAATAGTAAATACAAGTCAGTCTTACTAGGATTTTGACGGATTGAGGTTAGGTGCGTATGGTACATGTTGCTTTGTACCTATCCTTCATTTGGGAGGAAACAATGAAACAAATCTCTAATTAAGGCTTTTAGAGATTGATCAAACTTTCTTTTTATAGAGAAATAATTTCGAAAGAGATTAAATTCTATAAGGATGGGGTGTAAAACTCATATTTTACACCATCTAATAAGTGATTGTCACATCAACATTTTACTTAAAATTCAATACATCCTACCACACCTAATAACATTTCAATAAATTCCCAATTTGGTTAGATTTATATATGGTTATTAGAATTGATTGAGTGTGATTGTGTTTATTTTTAAATATGTGATAAGATGATGTGGCATATATGGCATGTTGGGTAACTCATTTAGAGATACTTTATAACTGCAAAGATAGGTGTAACTTAATCGACATTTTTTAGTATTTCTAACAAAAATCTTCAGGATTCAATTATTCAAATCTCTTTCTCCACGGTAACTTAGAAAAAAAAAATCAATGGATTTGGAAAATGCATGTGGCTATGAGGAAAACCGTTATTAAAAGTCATGGGAACAAATTTCCTATTTCGTGATAACTTCAATTATTTCCATCCACTTAATTGTACAATGACTTCAATTAATACCAACCACCTAAAATGAGGGAAAGTGAAAACATCGTTGTCAAAAAAAGTTACATTAGATATACACCATTGTAAGTTTCTTTAAAAAAACATTTTTCCCTCTCCCCATGTGTGTGTGTTAATACTTAGTATTCTTAAAAAAAAAAGTTACATTACTATTGCAGTTTGCACGTGAAATGTTTGCATTTGCACAAAAGAGATTTAACACCAATCATATGCATCAATTCTTTGTGGACTATTGGAGGATTTCCTATAGTTTGAACTCGGGAGGCCACAAATCAAGAGTTTAGTTTTGTTTATGACAGTTCATTTTTTTGCTTAGGAAATAAAGGTTTTTATTTTATTTTAAATTTTTAAATCTTATTTCTCTTGGAAGTTTTTATGCTGTGTTTATATCGGTTTTCCCACCTTCTATTTTGCATCAGTATAAAGTAGAATTGCTTAGTATACTATTTTAAATATATTGATTTTAGAATAAGTTTAATTTGTGTTTAAGCAATTGAGAGATGTAATGGAGGAGATTTAGGAATTGGCTTTTGCAATTATATATAGTAATGGTAAAAGATATTGATTGATGGGGCATAAACAAAGGGAATTTTGAATCCTCTGTCACAAATTCAAAAACAAAACTCGTTATAGACGAGTGTCACATATTATATTTACATGATTATATATAACCATATTTGTTACTACATGACAAAATTGTCACAAAACTTGTTGTATGCATATATTCTCTTTACACATGTTATTTTTGTGATTTTATAATTGACTAACTCCATGACAATCCACTCATTTACACCTACACCATAAATCAACTAAATGATTCCATGGTCTAACCCAAAAATAGGTGGGCCTCTTCCCCCTCAATGCTTTAGAGTGGAAATACTTCGTGTTTCTGTCTCCAAGCCCAAGCCATTGAAACTTTGCTCGCTGTTGCCACATAACCTCCTCACTATCCAAAAGGTCATTAATCTCCCTTCTTAGCTTATTGATTTCTCTTCCCATACTACCATATGTGTCTCTTGCTACCATATTGTTAAGAGCCTTTTTTTTTTTTTTTGGTCCAATTTGCTTTGGTACCTTCCCAAAGGTGGCCAATTCCACCTATTTAGGTCAGCTGCACACTGATTGAGTCTCTCGGCCATACCACAAGGGGTATCTTGATTTCTACTATTTTCCCAGGCAGTCTCAATTATGTCCTTGCATTCTCTCTTTTTTATCCACATTGCTTCGAAGTGAAATTGGCGTTTTCTAGGATGTCGAGGAGTAAAGGAATCCGAGACTAGCAGAGCAAAGTGATCAAATGTGGAGTCCACAATGTGGTGGACTTGAACCTCCTTGTATTTTTCACCACGTGAAGTCTGGACCAGTATATCCCAAATCCTTGAAATTACAGGAGTCTACTGCTGACCTGGACCCTTCCATTTTCCTTTGGGATCTTTGCACTCCTCCCCATTTTTCATTTACTGATAAAATCTCATTAAAATCTCCAAAACAAATCCATGGCAGTTGGAATCTTCTATTTAGGCTTTTTGACTGTTCCCAAGACTCTTTTCTTTTATGCATTTCACGGTGCCCATAAAACATGGTTATTCTCCACTTGAAATTAGAAGACTCATTAATAACTACTACATCATTGAATTTTCCCGCATATCCCATGATTTTTAACTTGATCTCTTTCTTCCAAAGCAATGTCAAACCTCCACAATTTTGAGCTTTTGGAACAATCAAACCAAAAACAAAACCAGCTTTCTCCTTCTCTCTTTTCATGGCACTCATCTTCAATTTAGTCTCCATTAAAAAGACTATGTTGGGATCCCAGCGCTGCACCATTTCTCACAGTGCCTTAAATATTATCATTATTACCCAACTTTTATTGTGAAGTGTCACAATGTCTTTTTTATCTTCATAATTTTTCATTTCAGGGCTTGTTGTGACTTGAGCCACATTGTCTAAGGAAATGAAACACTTTAGTGGGTGTTCTACTTTTGTTTATATGTGTCTGAAATTTGTTTAGTTCATAGGTTTGTTTATTATTTATTCCCCTTGATGTGCTATATCATAAAAGACTTTATATATATATATATATATATATATATATATATATATATATATATATATATATATATATATATATAATTTTTTATGGTAATTATCGTCATTTTTGTTGTAGTTGAATCAAAATTAGATCTACATAATTAGTAGTAGATGCATCTTCATCATTATCACAAGTTTAAGATAGAGATTACCCTCATCAATAGCTGTTACATCTTCTTCATTGCCAAACTTGATCATCTTGACATACCTTTTATTTATCTGATTGTACCACATGTATTTATTTACTTTTAGAGTGTAAGATTTTTATGTCTTTTGATATAAATTAACTAGTTGGTATGCTAGCCAAATAGCTTGCTTCTTTAGTTTAGTTTAGTTTTTTTTTTCTTTGCCTCCAACACTATCATAATTGGTTCTCTCTCTCTCTCTCTCTCTCTCTATATATATATATATATATATATATATATATATATATATATATTGTTTTGTAGGATCCAAGCAAGAAAGAGTTTAAGATGCTTGCTGTGTTATTCTCTCAAATTTTTTATAGCATAAACAACTTGCATTATTGAAGAAATTATTGAATATTTTATATCAATAGCTATTTGTTAATAAGTGTTTGACAACTTTAGAATATGAAAAGTTTTAGGTTAAATGGGTAACAACTTTAATTTTGTTAATTTTTGCTTTCTAAATTACTAATAGTGATTTATCATATTAAATTGGTAGTTTGTTTGTATATTAATCAGCTACAATGTTGTAATGTTATATATATATATATATATATATATATATATATATATATATATATATATATATATATATATATATATATATATATATATATATATTCTAATTTCTAAGGTTTAATTCAAATAATTTTGAATAAGCCCTCTGAAATCAAATTCAATACAAAAGAAATTTTGTTAGAGATTCTGTAAGGCTAAAGGGAGCTTGAAGATAATATAAGTTTTGGCCTCTTGTAATATATTTATATTGTGAGCTTCAGTTGCTACAAGTAGTATTGCAGTAACTTAGATATGAAACTCTAGATGTAACACAAACAGCTAAGGATAACAACATTCACTAATATTTGTCTTTTAATTTAAATAGTATTTTGCATAATTGCTTAGTATTCATTAGATTTCATTTTCAATAATTTTCCCGTGCATCACATAGGTTAGAGACTTGTATATATAAAAGCAATGACCTCATGTGAGAAAGCATGAATTTCTGCCATGTGGCACTCTCTTTGAGAAGGAATTTTTTTCACATAAATTCTTTACTCAATTGTCACATCAAAAACTGTTATTAAGATTATGATAACAATCAAAATTAAAATTTGTTTTAGTATTAAAAAAAATGAAAACTCAAGTGTCACATCAAAAATTGTTATTAAGATTACGATAACAATCAAAATTAAAATTTGTTTTAGTATTAAAAAAAATGAAAGCCCAAGAACCAAAATGAAAAATTAAGCGAAAAATGTCATTTTTGGGTCATAATCAATTTAGTCCTTATATTTTATAAAAATAAATTTGGTCTCTATTGTTATTTTCAACTTGTAGTTTTTTTGGTCCTAACAGAAAATGCATACATGGTAAATGGTGTGCTTGCATGGCTTATAAAATAATATAAAAATTAATACAACCTCCTTATTTTAATAAATAAATAAAAAGCCAGCTTAAAAAAAAAAAAAAAAAAAATTGGAAATAAAATTTAAACCTGAAGAAAATGAATTAAAAAAAATCAAAATTTCCTATTATTTCTTTCATTTTCTTGCAATCCAAACACACAAACAAAGAAAAATTGTTTAAAATAAAATGCTGAATATTCAACTTAAAGCACAACAAACCAAATCGCAACAAAAAAAGATGAACCAAAAATGTAGTGAAACGTAACCCCAATTGCACAAAGCAACCGTAAAATCTAAATCACAAGGGCATTAAGAATCAAATGATCCAACAAAAAGGAACTAGATTTAAAAAACCTAACAGCAACGATAAGCAAAAATAAGTAAACAGATTTGCCCGAAGAAATTAACTTCGCTTGCAGGCGGCAAAAAGTGTGTTGTGCTGTGCGAGATGTATTCATATACAATAAAAATTTGGTAAAGCCTCTTAACTCCAGTGGTTGTCTCTTAATTCAAACACACCAACCAATCTCTTCTTCAACTTGTGGTATCTCAAAGAGAATTTGCTTTTTCGAGCTCTCCGGCGAGCATATCTGAGTTCCAGTGGGGTCGTCTAAGTGGTGAAAACTGTGAGAGAGAGCAGATCTAACCCCTTCCCGCACCGTTGTACGTGGTGGCTCAACCCAGATACTTTAATCTAGTCTCACAAGAACCACTCAACTCAGCCTTCTACCCCAATAAATCCGTCGCACATGACACATCATTCTCGCATCTAATACCATCACAAGTGAACAAATCAAGGTAGCATTTGGCGAGCCAATTTTTTTTTTTTTGTGTTTGGATAGCAGGAAAATGAAAGAAATAATAAGGAATTTTTGAGTTTTTTTTTTAAAATAATTTTTTCTTTTGTTTTAAAATCATAAGTTCAGATTTTTTTTTTTTTTTGAAAAAGGCTTTTTTTAATTTATTAAAATGCTGAGGTGGCACTTTTAATATTTTTTTTATAAGCCATATAAGCACGTTGTTTTCCATGTAGGCATTTTCCATTAATAAGTTAAGAGTATGGACTAAAATAATAGTACGTTAAAAATGTCGAAATCAAATTAATTGTGATCCAAAAATGTAGAAATCAATTGATTGTGATCCGAAAATGTAGAGATAAGTTGATTGTGATCCAAAGATGTAGGAACCAAAATAGTATTGTATCTTGAAAAAATATCAAAGAATCCCGAAAAATGAAAGGTTAGCCGCAAGTAATAAAAACTGAAAAGTACTTCTATATTCTAATATAAAACCTGTTTCCATCCTACTCTGGTATTTCAGTTTAAGTATCTCTCTCTCTCTCTCTCTCTCTCTCTCTCTCTCTCTCTCTCTCTCTCTCTCTCTCTCTCTCTCAAACAGGTATTGATCATTAATTAAAACCCTAGAAATCATTATCAACAAGAAAGAAAAAAAAAACCTTAAACTTGCAGAACATCCATTTTCGCAAAATGGGTATTCAAGAAAACACCCAAAAGAGAAAAATTGGTTTGAAAAAGTAAGAAATAGAAATTTCAGAAATGTTTGGAAGAACGAACTTGAGTGACAGTTTTGCCATGAGCGTAATGAAGGAGACTTGAAGGGTGAGTCTTCTCATAGTGTAGCTTATAACGTCCTTCTGGGTTTTTGAATTAGATCTTAAGCCCCGGTGATTGAACTGCCATGTTGGCCAATGAGGATGGAGAGAAAGAGAGAAGAAGAGTGACGGCTTAGAGAGAGGGAAACAAATTTTGGGGGGAAAAAAGCTAAGTGAAACACATTAAGAGGGAAACAAATTTTTGGGAAATTTTGGGTGGGAAAAATAAAAGAAGACAAATTTATTTTGAGGAAAAAATAAAAATAAAAGAAGAAAATTTTAAGTAATTACCATTTTTGACTAGCAATTACCATTTTGTCATGCATTTTGTAATTGTACATGAATCAAACACATCTATATATCTAAGTGTGTTAATGAGTGCAAAATATTAAGAATCTATATTAATAAGCAATGAAATAAAATTTAAAAACAAAAAAACAATCACATATACTCAATAAAAATCATCACACAACTTTCTCAAAAAAAAAAAAAAAAAAAAAACAAAATACCACACAACAAAAATTATCACATGTTCTATCTTATTAAAAAAAAAAAAAATGATCATAGCTGTAGGGACTAGGTTTGAACACTGTTCCTAAGAGATGAGTGAATTCAAGCCCAACAAGCCCAACACAATAAATTTGTAGAGAGTGGGTAGAAGAACTGGGCTTTAATGAGTGTAAAAACAGTTAAAGATGATTTAAAGAATGAATAAGTAAAGCGAATATGGACTTGAGCAAGAAATTCAATCCTTGGCACTAGTCCGAGGAGCTTCAACTTATTATTTCTTGAGTAACAGTGAAGATGGTTACAAAGTTAGCTCAAATTGCTACAGTGTTTTCTCTGGTAAAATCTCTAATCCCTTTTCTCAGAGCTCCTTCTTCCTTGTATACTACTTTCCTCCTTCATCTCCACCATACACGTGTAGGTTAGATCTGTCATTGTTGGTCTTTGTCACATCAACCTCCCTCCAAAGCTCTTATGTAGTAGCTGTGAGTCTGAAAAGTCACTACTCAGGTATCATTTCCATATTAATACAGCTAGAGTGTTAGTTGTGGAGCATTTAAAGTGGAGGCAGTAGCTTTTCCTGGAATTTCTCTACTGCCATGCTCTAGCGTGCTTACTTGCTATACTTCTCTTTTTCTTTGGAGTGCTTTGGAAGACTGTCTTTGATGGTAAATCACTTTTATCACTTTTCTTCTACCTCGGCTTTGGTTAGTCGAGGACAGGGTTGTCCTTGGCACGGCTTCCTAGGTTGCCATGATCACCACTGTCTTCTACATATGCAATTATGGGCCTTGACATGAGCCTCAGGCCCAGTACAAAAGGTGGATGTAGATCATTGGGCTCTATGACCCCACAATAGCCCCTCAAAATTATGTTGTCTAGCACCTCAAACAGAAAGGAGGATTTTGATGTCCTCGGGCGTACCTTAGGCTTATCACATCTTGTCTTTTATCGGCGTCAGTGCCTTTTTAACTGCCCAAGGCATGTTCCTGACACTTCGGCATCTGGAGCGCGCCCTCATTAAATTCCTGCGGCTAGTTGCCTCCCACGTTCTACGATGCGATGGCAATCCAACGGTGGAGATTTTTACCAACTCACGAGCGGGAAAACTCCCGCTGCTACTTCAATTTTGGTATAAATACCCATTTAAATCAATTTGCCTAAATTACCTTTGCATTCAAGAGCTCCTGCGCACATATGTTGAATCTGCCAATCTTTCTCACTCACTCATGTCTCTTCAAAAGCCTGTTCGAGGACACTTTCCTCATTCTTGTAAGTTTATCCAAACTTTTCAAATTTTCTTTACTTTCCTTTCTCTGTGTCTTTCTTCCTTCACCTTTTTTCCCGACTCTCTTTAGCTTTTCTGAACTTTTCCTGGGGATAGGTAGATTTAAAAGTTTGGTAGAGTTTAAGGACGGGATAGAAAAATTTAAGGCTGACTACAGGATCCCACCCAACGTGGGCCTGAGATATTGTAATGAAGGCGAATGGCATTTCCTAAGGCAAGGGGGTGAGGTGGTGATTCCCATGATCGCCTTCATAGAAGGTGGCATGACAAAACTCCTTCCCCTTCTTAGGGCAAGCTTCATCCTTCTCCATCCAAACTTCCTCCTCCTCCTCCTCCTAAGCCAACCCTGCTGTCGAGAACTAAGCCTTCTGACCCCAAACGAAAAAGGGAGTCAAAGGGAAAGGAGGTGATAGAGGTTAAGAAGTCTCACCCTACACCAGAAGAGGAAGCCCAACGAGCCGCTAAGCAACAAAAGGTTGGGCACAGGGGACCTGAGAAGAAGGTTGACCCTTTGCCTAAGCCCCAGGCCTGGCTCCCGACTCCAATGCTCAAGGAGGTCCCCCTGATGGACAATGCTTCCATCAGGGACTTCCAGGGAGGCATCGGCAACTATGTGGCCGATGCTTTGGAGAGGACCCTGCTAATACCCTCGGACATGGCTGAGCTGCGATCCTTTAGGAGGCAGGAGGTTTTCCTCAGCCTCAAGAGGTACTTGGGCATGGTAAGGTTTCCAATTTACTTAGTTTAGTTAGTTAGTCCTTTTTTTTTTTTTTTTTTTTTTTTTCAGCCTTTGTTCTCAATTTACCTTGTGTTTGTTCTCTTTTTTAGGCTGTTTGAACCACGTTCAGGATAGAGGAGATGGCTAACAGCTACAGCAGGCAACTGGAAAATGAGAGGAATAGGTGTGTTGCGGCTGTAGAAGCCTTTAACATTGCCAACCAATCAACCCAGGACCTGAGGAACGAGCTGAAGGGGGAGGAGAAAGCAAGGAGGAGTGAGGATTTAGCCCTAGAGAGGGCTCAGAAGCAAGCCAAAGACTAAAGGCTACTCTATCGCAAGGTCGAGGACCAATTGGTTGCTAAAGGGCAAATTAAGTCCCTGAAGAATAAATTAGAAGGTGTAGTGAAAGTCAAGGACACCATGGAGAAAGCCAGGGATGAGGCAGTGAAAGCTCGGGGCAGAGGTGAAGAAAGCTAGGGAGCAGGCAGAGGAGACTAGGAGCAGGCCGAGCAGGAGGCTTATGAGATGGGAGTGGCTGAGACTGAGACCAATCTCAAAGCCCAGGTTTTAGGGGTATACAGGCTCTATTGCCCCCAAGTTTGGGCCGAAGCCCTTAACCGAGCTGGGGTTGAGGCTTCATTTGAATTTAGGAGAGCAGAGAACGTGTATTACCCTCATGCAATCTGAGAGTCTGCTTTTGCTAGTTTTGAAGCTGACACTGCTCCCGAAGCAGCAGAAGCAGGTCAAGATAGTGCCATCAACGCTTCTACTCCTCTTAACAAGCCTGCCGAGGAGACTGAGCATCCTGGGGTGTCAGAAAAAGAGAAAACCATTAACCAAGAAGTACCCCAGGATGTGATGAAGCCTCTAGCTGACCCTTAAGCTCCTTCTACCAAGAAGGAGGCCCCTGAGAAAATGGAGCTAGTCTTGGCCTCCCTTGCTGTGCCAATCAAAGTTGTTCCTCCAAGCCAGGGTTCTAGAGCCTCTGACATAGCCTTTCAGCAGCCTTCCAAGGACAAGTTGACTATAAAGTTGAAGAAATAGGCTGTTTCTGTTTATTTGTACTGCTGTTTTTTCTTTTCTTTTCTTTTTTCTTTTCTTTTCTTTTTCTTTTCTTTTTTTTTTTAGGTGTACTTGATTTTTTTTTTGGTAATGAAATTGCCTTTTTTGTAATGAAATGTGTGCACTTCTTTCAATGATAAGGCCCTTTACTTATATGATTCGTGTTGTTACTAACATTTGAGTAATCCTAGTAGTATGACTCATCTTTCATTGATCATACAATCAAAAAATACTAAGTCCACAGTGTAAATTTCAACTTGGGCTTTAATTGATAATTGAGTAATCTCAGTAATGTAATTTGCCTTCTATTGGGTGGACCACAAAAGAATTTAAGTTTATAAGGTAGATCTTATGCCTTCTGAATTGGTTACCACAATGGGCTAAAGATGCTAAGTTCACAGTACTTATAAAAATAAACCTCCAACTTCTAGGTTCATACATTATGGCTAGGGGTGGCAAAATCAACCCAAACCTATTTGCCCACCTAAACCCACCTAGTTAAATGAGATCCAAACCCACCCAATTATTAATTGGGTTAAATGGGTATTAACCCAATTAAACCCAATTAACATTAATTTTTATTGGGTTTTCATTGGGTACCCAATTAGACCCAATTATGATACAACTATCATTTCTACAAATCACCAAACTCTAAAATGCCCAAAAACCACTAAAATTACCAAAATACCCCTCTCAACCTAAAAAATGACCAAAATAATACCTAAACACTAAAAATGACCAAAATACCCCTAAAACCTAAAAATGATCAAAATATCCATCAAAACCCAAAAAATGACCAAAATACCCCCAAAACCTAAAAATGACCAAAATACCCCCTAAAACCCAAAAATAACCAAAATACCCCCGAACCCCAAAAAAATGACCAAAATACCATCGAAACCTAAAAATTACCAAAATACCCCCAAAACCCAAAAATTGACCAAAATACCCCCAAACCTAAAAACTACCAAAATAACCCCCAAACTTACAAAATGACCAAAATACCCATGAAACCCAAAAAATGACCAAAATACCCCCCAAAACCTAAAAATTACCTAAATACCCCTGAAATCCAAAAAATGACCAAAATACCCCTGAAAACCTAAAAATGACCAAAATACCCTCGAAACCAAAAAAAGACCAAAATCCCTTTGAAACCTAAAAAATGGCCAAAAATAACCCCAAAGCCTAATAAATGACCAAAATAACCTAAAGAATGACCAAAATACCCTCGAAACATAAAAAAAAAAAGGCCAAAATAAGCCCGAAACCTAAAAACTGATCAAATTAATCTAGAAACTTAAAAATGACCAAAATACCCCCCTAAAACTATAAAATGACCAAAAGACCCTCTAAACCTAAAAAATTACCAGAATACCCATGAAACCTAAAAATGACCAAAATACCCCCCCAAAACCTAAAAATTACCTAAATACCCCTGAAATCCAAAAAATGACCAAAATACCCCTGAAAACTTAAAAATGACCAAAATACCCCCGAAACCTAAAAATTACCAAAATCCCTTTGAAACCTAAAAAATGGCCAAAAATAACCCCAAAGCCTAAAAAATGACCAAAATAACCTAAAGAATGACCAAAATACCCTTGAAACATAAAAAAAAGGCCAAAATAAGCCTGAAACCTAAAAACTGATCAAAATAATCTAGAAACTTAAAAATGACCAAAATACCCCCCCAAAACTATAAAATGACCAAAAGACCCTCTAAACCTAAAAAATTACCAGAATACCCATGAAACCTAAAAAATGACCAAAATACCCTCAAAACTATAAAATGACGAAAGTACCCCTAAACCTTTGAAATGACCCAAATAAACCCAAAACCTCTAAAATGGACACAAACAACTTGAAACCTCTAAAATTACCAAAAATACCCTAAAACAACCAAAATACCTCTAAACCTATAAAACGACCAAAATACCCCTCAAAATATCTAAAATGACCAACATACCACTAATCCTATAAGATGAACAAAATACACCCGAAGCCTCTAAAATTACCAAAATAGGGGTTTGGGGTATTTTGGATGTTTCGAGGGTATTTTCGTTAAATTAAAGGTTCTAAAAGTATTTCAGTCATTTTGTAGGTTTTGAGGGAATGTCACTAATTTTTTAGGTTTTAGGAGTGTTTCGTTAACTTTTTGATTTTGGGGCTATTTTTTGTAATTTTCAAGGTTTTGGAGGTCGTTTAATAACTTTTTAGTTTTAGGGGGGATTTGGGTAATTTTTTAGGTTTAGGGTGTATTTTTATCGACTTATAGGTTTAATGGGCATTTTTGTCATTTTATAGGTTTCGGGGTATTTTGGTAATTTTTTAGGTTTAGGGGTTATTTTGGTCATATTTAGGTTTTAGGGGTACTTTGGTAATTTTTTAGGTTTCAGGGGGTATTTTAGTTAATTTTTAGGTTTCGAGGGTATTTCGATCATTTTTTAGATTTCAAGGGTATTTTGATCATTTTTTTGTTTCTAAGTTATTTTGGTCAATTTTAGGCTTCGGGGTTATTTTGGCCATTTTTAAGGTTTCGGGGGTATTTTAGTTATTTTTAGGTTTCGGCGTTATTTTGGATAATTTTTAGGTTTCGAGATTATTTTGGTAATTTTTTAGGTTTCGGGGGTATTTTGGACATTTTTTGGGTTTTGGGGGTATTTTGGTAATTTTTTATATTTTGGGGTATTTTGGTCATTTTTGGTTTCGGGGGTATTTTGGTCATTTTATGGGTTTTGTGGGTATTTTGGTAATTTTTAGGTTTCAAGGGTATTTTTGTCAGTTTTTGGATTCCTGGGGGTAGTTGGTCATTTTGTAGGTTTTGTGATTATTTTGGTAATTTTTTGGTTTCAGGGGTATTTTGGGTTTTTTTAGGTTATGGGGGTATTTTGGTCATTTCGTAGGTTTCGTGATTATTTTGGTCATTTTTAGGTTTTGGGGGTATTTTGGTCATTTTTAGGTTTTAGGAGTATTTTGGTCATTTTTTGGGTTTTGGTGGTATTTTGGTAATTTTTGGTTTCGAGGGTATTTTGGTCATTTTTTGGGTTTCGGGGCTATTCTGGTAATTTTTTGGGTTTTGGGAGTATTTTGGTCATTTTTTAGGTTTCGAGGATATTTGGGTCATTTTTTAGGTTTTTGGAGTATTTTGATCATTTTTTGGGTTTCTAGGGTATTTTGGTCAATTTTTGGGTTTCGGAGTTATTTTGGTCATTTTTTGGATTTCGGGGGTATTTTGGTCATTTTTTGGATTTTTGGGGTGTTTTGGTAATTTTTAGATTCTGGGGTATTTTGGTCATTTTTTAAGATTTTAGAGTATTTTGGTCATTTTCACTTTAGTGGCATTTTGGTAATTTTAATAATTGGGTAATTGGGTGGGTTAGGGTTTACTCATAATAATTGGGTTGGGTTGGATTTGGGTTAGAAACAATTAGTTAAATGAGTTTTAATAGGTAAATGAGTTTTATATACCTAACCTAATTATGCTCATCCCAAACCCACTCATTTGCCATCTCTAATTATGGCAAAACGTGTAAAGGTACACTTTTTATAAACTTATTGACCTCAAGGAGATACTATAGTATTGACTATAAAGGAAAGATAAGCCTAGTGTACCTTGAAATGCTTTAAGTGATACTCATGGACGGACATTTGTTTACACCTTTGTTGAACAAGAATAGGGTAGGTGATCTGAAGAGCTAGGCTCCATTTTGGGTCCTGTTTATCACTTAGGTAAATGTTTAAAGTAGTTAATTTCTTCAAGGCTCGTGGTCCGAGGATCCATGCAATACCTTGGTTCTGTTTAACACTTAGACAATTGCCAGAAGTTATTAGTTTCCCAAGGTTTGTGGTCCGAGGAGTCATGCAAGACCTTGGTTCTGTTTAATACTTAGATAGTTGCCAGAAGTTATTAGTTTCACCAAGGTTTGTGGTCCGAGGAGCCATGCAAGACTTTGGTTCTGTCTAATACTTAGATAGTTGCCAGAAGTTATTAGTTTCCCTAAGGTTTATAGTCCAAGGAGCCATGCAAGACCTTGGTTCTGTCTAATACTTAGATAATTTCTAGAAGTTATTAGTTTCCCCAAGGTTTGTGGTCCGAGGAGCCATACAAGACCTTGGTTCTATCTAATACTTAGATAGTTGCCAGAAGTTATTAGTTTCCCCAAGGTTTGTGGTTCGAGTAGCCATGCAAGACCTTAGTTCTGTCTAATACTTAGATAGTAATGAACTGCATGACACGTAATTGCAATAGATCAGAATGCAAACGAAACTGCTTTCATTAATAATAATACCTTCTTGGGTTATTTACATTCCATGGGAGGAGTACAGCTTTCTCATCTAAGTCTTCTAAATAATATGCACCTATTCCTGCTACTAAAGTGATGCGATATGGTCCTTCCCAGTTTGGCCCCAGCTTTCCCTAGGCTGGGTTCTTGGTACTACCTAAAACTTTTCTTAGCACCAAGTCTCCTGGTGCTAATGGTCGTAGCTTCACATTGGCATCATACCTTTGCTTGAGTTTCTGGTGGTAGTAGGCTAGTTAGATCATTGCCTTTTCTCTTCTCTCTTCAATTAAATCCAAACTCTTTCATAGCAGTTCATCTTTGTTGCTCGGAGTGAAGGTAGTCATTCTCAGCGTTGGAAAGCTAGTCTATAGAGGGATGACAACCTCAACCCTATAAGTCATGGAAAAGGGAGTCTCCCCTGTTGATCGACATGGTGTAGTTCGATGTGTCCACAAGACGTGTGGCAGTTCTTCCACCCATCTTCCCTTCATATCATCCAACATTTTTTTCAGCCCATTGACAATGACCTTATTAACAGTCTCAGCCTGTCCATTTCCTTGGGGGTAGGCAGGAGTGGAATACTTGTTTGTAATTCCCAAATCATAACAATATCTCCTGAAGGCATTGCTATCAAATTGAAGGCCATTATTCGAGATGAAGGTATGAGGGACCCCAAATCGAGTAATGATGTTCTTCTAGATAAACTTCTTAGCATCCACATCCCTGATGTTAACTAGGGGTTCAACTTCGACCCATTTGGTGAAATAGTCTATGCCGACCAATAGGTACCTCTTATTTCCTACCGTTTTAGGGAAAGGGCCTACAATATCTAAGCTCCACTGAGCAAACGGCCAAGGACTAGAGAATGGATTGAGGACCTCACCCGGTTGGTGGATGTTTGGGGCAAACCTTTGGCATTTATCACACTTCTTGACATACTCTTGGGCTTCCTTCTGCATACCCGGCCACCAATTTCCTTGGGCGATGGCTCTATGAGATAGAGATCTTCCTCCTGTGTGACTCCTACAAATTCCTTCATGCAACTCCTCGAGTAGTAACTCTGAAGCTTCGAGATGTATACATAACAAATACAGCCCAGAATAGGAGTGCTTATACAACTTGTGATCCTCGGACAGCCAGAACCGAGGAGTTTTTCTTCGTATTTTTTCAGCTTTTGATTTCTCTTCAGGTAGTGTATCATCTTTAAAAAAGCTCACTATAAGATCCATCCAACTCGGACCTACTTGGACTTGATGGATCTGAACCATGTCCTTCTTGACTCCATCTGCTTTGCACAAGTCCTCAACAAGGATGACTCGAGGTGAACCCTGCGCCGAGGAGTTAGCAAGAATGGCCAATGAATTTGCTTGCGTGTTTCCACTCCTAGAGACGTGTGATACGTCGAAGAATTCAAAATTCGATTATAGGTGCTTGACCTGACTCAAGTCCCCTTGCATTCTCGCATCTTTGGTCTCTAGCTCCCCCTTCACTTGGCCTACAACCAATCTCGAGTCCGAGAACACTTCCACTGCCTTTATCCCCATTTTCTGTACCATGGCCATTCCGTGCAATAAAGCCTTATATTCGGCTTCATTGTTTATGGCCAAGAACCCTAGTCTCAACGATTTCTTTATGATAATCTTCTTAGGAGATATTAGAATTAGCCCTACCCTAGACCCCTTGTGTTCTACCAGGCACTCTCTTGTCGTAGCCTAGCAACCTTAAATTTCCAAGACCCGGCCCTCGAAAGAGAACTTCACCTTCTAATGCAGGGTGGAGGCAACGGCTCCTAGGGTATGAAGCCAAGGTCTGGCCACGATGGCAGCGTAAGGGGAGTAAGTATCCATCACAATGAAGTCAACCTCTACTATCTCTAGGCCGGTTTGCATAGGTAGTCTAATCTGGCCCTTTGGCATGACAATCTTCCCATCAAAGCTCATCAAGGGGGAGCTGTAGGGCGTCAAATCTTTTGGTTTCAGTTTTAGCCCTTTATAGAGATCGGGGTACATGATCTCGGCTCCACTACCATCATCTACCATTACCCTTTTCACATCGTAACCCCCAATCAGAAAAGTGATTACCAACGCATCGTCGTGGGGTTGGATGGTTCCAATTTTGTCTTCCTCGGAGAAACTCAAAATCTGATGATGATACATTTTGGGTCTTTTCAGCTCTGGGCCAGAGTCATCAGCGGGTAGCCGAGCTACAGACATCATCCTAGAAGGGCATGAGCTCATCCTCCCGAGAGTAGCAAAGATTATGTTTATCGTTCCTATGGGTGGTCTTAAAGAAGTGTCTTTTCGAGGCTCTTGGTTTGCCTGGCCTTGGTGACCACTGGAAGGATGCAAAAGGTGCCTCAGTTTCCCTTCTCAAACTAGCTGATCTAGGTGGTTCCAAAGGTTCCTGTAGTTTTCTATAGTATGCCCGTGCTCTTGGTGGTACTGACAATACAGACTCTGATTGCGCTTCATGGAGTCTCCAACCATCTTATTCGGCCACTTGAAGAATAGCTCATTCTTGATTTTCTCCAAAACCTGCTGTACCGGTTCTTTGAACACTGCGTTAACCTTCTGTGTATTGGTTGATCCGTATTGCCCTGCGAAATCTTTCCTCGGACTATTATTGTTGTATCGGTTCGACCTGAAATCCCTCCCCTTTTAAGGGATAATCTTTTCCTTTCCTTTCCCTTGCAGCTGGTCTTCTTCCACTCTTTTGTATTTGTCAATCCGGTCCATAAGCTGACGTACACTGGTGACAGGCTTGCTAGTCAAGGATTTCCTCAAGCCGTGCTCAGTTGGGAGACCGCTTTTAAAAGTGCTGATGGCAACGTCATCAAAGTTGCTGTCCATCTCATTATACATTTCCCAATATCTGTCCGAGTATCCTTTCAGAGTTTCTCCCTTATGCATGGATAATGACAACAACGAACTTAGAGGTCGAGGAACCCTGCTGTTCGTAATGAAGCGAGAGCTAGCCAAAAGTTTGGGTGAGCTACTTATAGGAACCTATGGAGTTCTTCTTCAAGCCGTTGAACCACCTCATCGCTACAGGTCCTAGGCTGGATGGGAAAACCTTACACATCAAAGCTTCGTTCTTGGAATGGACGGCCATTCTCTGATTAAACTAGCTCACATGCTCTACAGGGTCCGACCGAATATTATAAAGGGTGAACGTAAGCTGATGGAACTGCCGAGGTAGCCTAGCCTTTTCTATCTTGTGTGTGAAGGGTGACTTAGAGATCTGATCCAGAACCTTACTCATGACATCAATACCCAGGCCCCTACTAGATAGGCCTTCGTGTTTTCGTCTATGATGGCGCTCGTCTTCATAAGAGAAGGTCTCGCTTGGAGGAGTTCTTGATCTCTGACTGTAATTGCTGTCCTCTTCATCATTAGAGAATATGTCAGAACTGAAAGGAGACCGCCTTCTCTGTGCATGGCGCAGTTTCTTTTTCAAGTCATCTATCTCCTGCTGTATGGTTTGGTTGTTGTTTGACTTTGGGATATGCGATTGCCCACCTGGGAGTGGCTTTTGCTCGTTTAGGTGGTATCCATACTCCCCTCTCGATTCCTTACATTCTCCTGATTTTGTTCATGATTAGGGATTGAAAAATTACCTTGTCGCTGGGATCCTATGGGTTCTATCCATTGGGGACCTGCTTGGCGTGGGTTTTCCAGGTGTGGACCTGATCCTACCATGTCTAACTGTTGCACTCACTAACACACAAATTCTCCCCACAAACGGCGCCAATTGTAAGAACTGGGTTTGAACATTGTTCCTAAGAGATGAGTGAATTCAAGCCTAACAAGCCCAACACAATAAATTTGTAGAGAGTGGGTAGAAGAACTGGGCTTTAATGAGTATAAAAACAGTTGAAGATGATTTAAAGAATGAATAAGTAAAGCAAATTTGGACTTGAGCAAGAAATTTAATCCTTAGCACTAGTCTGAGGAGCTTCAACTTATTATTTCTTGAGTGACATTGAAGATAGTTACACAGTTAGCTCAAATTGCTACAGTGTTTTCTCTGGTAAAATCTCTGATCCCTTTTCTTAGAGCTCCTTCTTCCTTATATACTACTTTCCTCCTTCATCTCTCAGTGTCTCTTTGAGCGTGTCTCTATTTGTACCAGATGAGAGAAAGTCGTCCACAACCACTGATTCTCCAATGGAGGAAGAACCATCTTCCGTATGACAATGTACTGAACATCCTGGAAAGACTACCCATGAAGTCAGTTATAAGATTCAGGTTTGTTTGCAAATTCTGGGACTCTTTAATCACCACCCCATATTTCATCTCCAGCCACCTTAATGTCAACAACAAAGATTCCCATGATAATGCTAAAGGTTATGTCATACACATGGATTCTTCTCGGTCTTCTGACAGACAAGTCTGTACGGTTGCTTTAGACCGCACGTTTGATAGGATTTCTGAGGTTCAAATTCCCATAGATATTTCTCTTAATTCTGTTCGGATGGTCGGTTCCTGCAATGGCTTATTGTGTTTTGCTAATTATGGTCCCCGTAAAGCTATATATTTTTGCAATCCTAGCATTAGAAAATTCAAGACTTTGCCTGAACCTTGCTTAGGCCATTTAAAACATGTTTTACTTGGATTCGCTTATCATTCTGAGAATAATGACTACAAGGTTGTGAGGATTTTATCTTCTCCTTGGATGTCAACTGTCTCTCTGCCTGAGATTGAGGTGTACACATTAAGTTCGGATTCATGGAGAAGCGTTGGAATCGAGTTCGCAACCAATGTTATGGTCAATGATTATAATTTTCGTTTGACAATCCCATTGGTTAGTGGAGCTTTGCACTGGTTGGCACATATGAAAGAAGGAGAAGAGAAGCAGGGCATTGATATCATTATGGCATTTGATATCAATACTGAGAAATTCAGAAAGCTAGCAGCATTGCCTCATGTTTTTATCAAGACAAATCCTTGTGATAGATACCTTACATCATTCAAAAGGAAACTGGCTTTCATTACATTTGGAAGTAGTGAACAACTTGGCTCCCCGTGCTCCATATGGGTTATGAAGGAGTATGGTGTGGTTGAGTCTTGGATTAAACTTTCTGTTATACCATTTGAAAGAGTAGCTCGTTGCATTGCCTTTACCGAGTACGGTTCACTTCTGACTTGGTCCAGCAACGATCAAGTAGAGAATCAGGGATCTAAGTTTGTTTCATTTGATGCTGAAACTCTACATAAGAAGGATCTTGTCATCTTGATATCCAATATACATCATTTGCAGCTACTTTCGTGGAGAGCCTTGTTTTACTTGATGAAGCAAACGTGATATGCTACTAACCAGATGGTGGCGTGCACGTATAAGAAGTGAAGTCATTAGTGGTATGGATGAAGTGAAACCCTTGTTAGTCCTTTTCCTTCAGTAGTTGGCATGATAGCATTGCTAAAAGCTTGATTTTTTTTTTCTTTTTTTGTTTTTTTAATTAAATCTATTACAGGTTTAAAATATCCTTTTGAGGCTATTATAAATTAGTAGTTGATATTTTTAAGTGAATTGTTGCTGTGCTATGGATGGTTGTTATTCCTTTAGTGTTACAAGGAGCTATATTATAGCTCTCCTAGCTTAAAATTTAAAAAAATAAATGACCAAAAAACAGAGCAGAATAATAGAAGGTCTAAAATTGAAAACGTGCTTAGCTGGGTTCCATCACATGTTAATTGTTAGGGGATGTGGATCAACTAATTTAATTTCTTAATATTGTGTTTCTGTTAGTACTATTGTGTTCTTTATGCTAAAGGAGCATGCTATGGTTTATAATAAGGGATTTGTTCACTAAACTTGTTTGGTTAATGAAGAGGAACTTGAAGGCATATTGAGGCACAATTGTTTTTCTTCTGGACATTGATGGGATTTACTGACCCAATTTATTTATGAGAAAATTCGGTTGATGAAGCATCCATATACCACTTTAATTTTATGTCATCCCAAGAATAATTTTGGGCCATGTTTGACTTCTTACATGGACATTTACTAGTCATCTATGTATTTCAGTAGAAGTGGTTCCTTTTTACTTTCAACATCTTGAAACTGACTGATATTCTAATTCTCGAAGTCTTTCTATAGCATGAATCCAATTTTTGTTAATACTAGTGAAATTCATCATGATTTATCCTTTATGTTTGTGGAATAAAAGTTCTTTCTTTGAAAAAAGAAAAAAAATCATAAATTCATTCCTAAACTTCTATTAGAGCAATATAATCTCCCTATACCATTGAACACTATCCGTTGACCTCCCAACTCTATACCAAATCATTTTCATACCCAACATTCTACATCTTTCTGACACCATACATCTCAAGCGATAATCAGATAACTATTTTATGTTGGGAATTTTGTTTTGAAGCTAATCTGCCTAAGTATAGTCTCTCTTTCACAAATCAAAATTCTCTATCTCACTTTTGCTTCACTCTACCCACAAATGATGTAGCCACGTACACCGATCCTCCAAGGGAGGAACAGCCATCTCTCAAACAATGTCATGGTTTACATCCAGTAGAGGCTACCGGTGAAATCATTGATGAGGTTCGGTGTGTTTGTAAAAACTTTGGACTCAAACGCTACTTAGTAATCGCTGTAGGTGTCTATTCTTCTCTGATTCCTGCTAGAACCATTTCCACTTTGATACCATGATAAATTCCTGATGAAGTGAGACCTTTGTTATTCTTTACCTTTAGTAGTAGGCATGATAGTATTGCTAAAAGCTTGATTTAATTTTTTTTTTAATCACATGTTTACATTATCCTTTTGAGGCAATTATAAATTAGTAGTTGATATTTGTAAGTGAATGGTTGCTGTGCTATGGATGATTGTTATTCCTTTAGTATTACAAAGAGTTAGATTATAGCTCTCCTGACTTCAATTTAAAACAATAAATGACCAAAAAACAGAAAAGTATAATAGAAGCTCTAAAACTGAGAACGTTAAAAAAGATACTTAGTAACAGCCCTAACAAACTTTTAATTCATTGACTGGGGAATATACCTTTTCTTTCATGTTAGAGCCATGAAATTAAATGTTATTCGAGCCTCACTGCATACTTCTAGGCTGCATCACTCAATTAGCCCGTGCTCTCCTTCAGTTTGTTATTAGAGTTGTTTGTCCTTGTATCTTTTAATCAAAAAAGTCATTTTGTCCATTAGTTTACTCAAACTATATTTGAGTTGTGTAAGTTCTTGATTGCCAATTGAATAAGTTCTGACAAAATGGCTTACAAGTGATTCAGTGATTGCTTATTGAGTTGTTCTTAACTAAGCTTCTTGAAGCATGTTTGTTTTCTTCCCCAAGTGCATTTGATGCTATTCTGTTCACGGTTGTTTGATGGATGATGACCTAGAGTCCTGCTTTGTTATTGGGATGATCATGCTTGTAGATGAAAGAAAAAAATGACTTCTCAGAATTTTGAAAATTTATACAGAAACTAAGCTAGTGGTCGAAAGAAGTACCAAGTCTGTTTAGTGAAGTTGGTATCTCTGATGATCCATTGATCTTGTACCATGAAAAAATGGTTTATTATACGTATACTTATATTGAGATGCCTGACTTCTATACTCTTGTTGAAGTTGCATATAATTTTTTTTTTTTTTTGGATAAATTAAATAGGATTTGAAACCTTTAGTGTTTGCCTTTTATCATAAGGTCAAGACATCAATTGGTTACTTTTTGTTCTAACTAGAATTCAAACTCAGGTCTCTTATTCAACAACCAGAATTCAAACCCATTGAAGTTGTATGTAGTCAGTTGTCGACAATTTAAAAGTTTGATTAGTCGCATAAAATAAATACATTAACCTTCATGTTTGCATTTAGAGACCATATATTGCTTGTATAATAGCCCTAGTTATCATATTTATTTGAAACTACATTAGAATATAATTTCTCTAATAAATGTGCAGTTTACTAACTATGCACAATAGGAGGCAACCCATTGGAAGAAGATCTGAAAATTATTAATTCTGCAGGACCCATACAGTCATTAGGAGGATTTTACCTTATAAGCCACTTCTAGCATAATGATGATCAAATTTTTGTAGAGTAATTCGATGTGTTTCAACTTATTTATGTATTAATAACCAGGCCACATATTATCTTAATTTGATGTCTTTTGTTGATTCTGAAGTTAAAACCAACACTTTTAACAATAATATAAATGGATTTTGCAAAACAACAAGAATTTTAATGGAACCAATGGATTTTCTTGACTGGTAAGTTCCTTTTAATTATTTAGATTTTTGCTTCCCCCCCCCCCCCCCCCCAAAAAAAAACGACAAATGCACCTTCAGTTATATTCCACCTATTTTGCAACCTGGTGTGGCTTATTGAAGGATGAGCAAAGGAAAAAACAATAAGAGGACTCCTGTGATGCAAACTAGTAGCTACCGGGATACTGTTTGGGCATTGCTCTAGTTGGTAGTTGTTACATTCACTTGCTAGATAGATTTATGAGGATGGTACCGTTGTAGTCTCCAAAATGAAGTGTAATAGCCAAGACTAGAAAATAGAAAGCTCTCTAAATGGGTATGGTTCACTTCTGACTTTTTGCATTGCCTTTACTGAGTATAGTTCAGTTCTGACTTTGTGCATCAACGGTACAGAGAAGAAGAGATATCGTAAGTTTCATTTAATTGATGCCGAAACTCTACAGGAGAAAAAGTTTCATCATATCCAATATCCTTCATTTGTAGCTACTTACATGGAGAGCCTTGTTCTACTCGATTCACCAAATGTGGTATCTTGCTAAGCAGATGGTTGCCTATAAGAAGTGAAGTCCTTAATGGTATGGATGAAGTGAAACCTTTGTTATTCCTTTTCCTTTAGTAGTTGGCATGATAGTATGGTTAAAGCTTCAATTTTTTAGGATTTACATTATCATTTTGTATTTGATATTTTTAATGTAGATGGTTGTTGTGCACATACCTAGATCTGGCAATTTAAACCAAAAAAAAAAAAAAAAAAAAAAACCTAGACAAAATAATCCTTCTTTGCTTGTGTATCCCTCTGGTATTGTTACAAAGAGCTAGCTTAGAGCTCTCCTGACATCAATTTTAAAAAAGAAATGAAAGAAGCTCTAGAATTGAAAATGTGAGCCTATTACCATTCCAAGGTGTTGCTCTTACTTACCTGTTTCACAATACATGGTCTTTGTTGCTTTATATGCTGCATTTTACCTTAATATTGACAAGAGGCTAATTTATATAATACTATCAGTTTCAAGATCTTTGATCTTGAAAAATCATCCTATCGCTGGCCTCTGAGAGATGTTTCTAGATGAGGAATACTATTTTCTCATGCTTAGCTGGGTTCAATAACATGTTTCTGATCAGGGGAAGTGGATCAACAAGTTTAGGTGCATAAATGTTGTGTTTCTGTTGGTACTATTGTGTTCTTTATCCTTAATAAACATGCTATGGTTTATACTACTAAGGAATTTGAAACAGACATGTTTTAAAAAGACTGTCGATTTGCTTTTGATTGTTGATGCTATTGCTAGTTACAACTGCTTGCCTAACCATTTACATATCCTCACCATGGGTCATTGACTTAGAGACCTCTGAAACCATGACTGGTGCTTGTTCCCTACTGCATTCGATGTCTTTTATAATGCATATTTGCCTCTTGTAATTCTCATTCTTGGTCAAGGCTGTTTGTTTACCAGTTGGTCTCTGCTTGAACTTTTTCATCCTTTTATCAATAAACTTGCGAATTACTACTTATGGAAAAAATTCAGTTAACCTACAAAATTTCTTGTATTTTGTGAATCTTCTTGATCTTGCGGCCATGCCAGTGAACATTAAATCATTGCAAAAATCTGTCAAACATGTAGTACGAACCATGATACATTGATAATAAATGTGAAAAGGAGAGTTGAACAGAATAGACAGAAAAAAGGAGACTGGAGAGGGTGCCAAGCAATTTATCCCCTTGAACCTAGGAGAAGAGACTAGTGGTCTACTTGAATGTAGGGTAAGGCTTTGAGCGATGTAATACACGAGAAAGATGGACATGCTTCAGCCTTTCATTTGACTACAGTTGGAGAAGAGTTTACTGGGACCATTACATTTTGCTATCATGGATATCAGTTTCATTTCACTAATAATATGCAAATTTGCTAGTTAAATGCTAAAAGTTATAAACTTTAGGGTGCTAATTAGCAGAATAAAATTTTTATTCATTGCATTACTTTTATTGTACTTTGCACCAACTTCAAGTGTAGTTTGATATTTAACTAAAGTATGAATTAAATTTTTTTTGCATTTTTAAAAATTTAAATTGAACTAATTCAAGCTGATGACTGAACTAAGCTGCCCTCACTACTATTGTAATGATGGAGGCGAAGTGAGGCTTGCAAAATATTACAGATGGTATGAATTTTATGAGCCCACATTGGAACCTTTATGTCTTGTGCTGCATTTTTGAGAGAGGGAGTGCTTGGAATTTTGAACATCACAAAATATTTACTTTGAGATTGAAGTTTCTTTTTCTAAGATGTTTGTCTGTGTGGATGAATGCTGGTTAATGCCTTTTACCGATTTACTGGATTTCTATTACTTCTCATGTATTTTTTTCAATAGGTATTACTTCTGAATTTTAGGAGTTTGCTCTTTTTTAAAATATCCATGTGTTACTCTTGTATTTACAATAGGTGTTTTTCATTTCAATTACAGAAAAAAAGTACAAGGAAAAGCACCTATATATGCATTGGAAGAAGAAGAAGAAGAATCACCTAGCACTTACAACAACTAGGCTACTAGAGAAGCCTCTATGACTACCAAATAAAAGAGCAGAAAATCTGATTGTGCCATTGCAAGCAAAAAATTCCCTTTTTTTTTTAGCCTAAATATTTTAAAAAAGAAGAACAATGCATCCACTTGGGATTGAATCTATGATCTCACCCTCCACCCATCACTTACAAAGAAAGTAAAGGTCATTTGGTCCAAGGAGGAATAATCTTGGTTTTAAAATCGGATTGGACTAGTTGCTCCAACTGGGAGTTGACCCTTAAGCCTGTTCTTTTAACCTCAACAACTGGCCTGGAAAAAGAGTTTTTAACCTGTACAAACCACGGTCAAAATTCTTAGTTTAGAAAACCATGGTCAGTTCTAGCAGCTAAAGCGAGTTGCAGACATCATCCCACCCTCCCTGCCCCTACTTTTTTTAACCCAATATGGCTGAATGAGTTAGATTAGGTTTTGCTATATTTTATTTCTGTTGTTGGATGCTGCCGTGATGGTATTCTAAATTTTATTGAATTTTGTGATCATTGTTGATCATGCTAAATATATGTGATTATAGTGGATTCTCTTAATGTTCTGTTGTTGCTAAATTTCTGTGAATGTTCTGTTGTTCTTTGATTATTGTATACACTTTACTATATACTTGTTGAATGTTATGTTTTTTTATTAGATCTGTATGCACTACTGGTTTAGTGTTAAAACAATTTGGAATGATGTGCTGTTTATTGGTTTTCATCTTATGGAATAAAATGGAAATGGAAACTGGCTCAATTTGATGTAGATTTGGACAATGGTGTTTTCATTGTTTAGGGTGCATTGGTAATGCCAAGAGGTGGTTTAAAGCTTTTGGTGAGTTAAAAAGGCAAGTTCAGTTGGTATCGTAATGCTGTGATTTGGAGTATGATCCCCCATTGCCTCACGTGGCGCTCTGGGGGAGGGGAGTGCTTGGGCTTTTAAGGGTTGCAAAAGATTATTTTTGACTTGATGCTTTTATTTCTCAATTTTTATTTATATATTTATTTTTGGTATAGATGCTTCAAGGTTGTTTTACTTTACTGCTTTGCTTGATTGATGTACTTTTAGTGTTTAATTTTGGTGTGTCGTTGTACACTCCGTGTATATGAGTGGCCAGTGACGGCCTTTAGAAGTTTCATTTAAATTTATAAATGAAATTGTACTTATAAAGAAGACTAACACTACATTAGAATTTTTCTTCAATTAATGATAGTTTTTTAATAGGGAACGACCATTCACCCTGTTAGGTATAACATCATGATGCTTTGGACAGCATGTACGATTGCTTAGTTGTCTCATTGCTTGACAAAGAACGACCTGCAACATAAGTTTGAGTGGGATGTCGTTTACTGGCATGATCTTGTGTAACATGTAATGCCTCAACAACAAATAGGTTAAGAAAAAAGATCTTGTGCTTTTGTGAGCTCCACTACCATATTCTATCTTCAGGAGGCTTGTTTATTGCAAAAACTAGCCTATAATTTGAACAATGTGGAGTACCTTCTTCTTCCATTTGTAAGAATTGACTTTTAGTCTAACTAGTCGTAAACTCACGCATAGCGTGGAAATAAATAATCATTTTATAATTGTAATATAATGTATAATTTTTTCCTCCAAAATTTGTTTAACATAATTTGTTCTCTCTAAAAATTAAACAATTGTTATTCGATCCAATTAGGTCTACTTCAGTCCACTTTGGTCCCATTCAGTCCAATTTGGTCCACTCGGTCAATTTCGATCCCCTTTGGTCCATTTAGACTAATTGGGCCTTAAATTTTTTATTTTATTTTATTTTTTTGTTGGTTGTATTTTCAAGTTTAGTTCAAAAATCCTTTTTTTTCTCTTAATTTTTGGTTTGAAAAGTATGAAATTTTATTATATTTGAGCTAAAACCTTTATTTTTGAGTTAAAAAATACAAAAAAAATAGACATAAATTAGAAATACGGGCCCTAAAAATTCAATAAAAAAGATAAATATTCAAAAGTCCTATTCAATCAATTTTGTCCTCTTCAGTCCACTTTTGTCCTATTTGGTCTACGTTGGTCTTATTGGTTTACATTGGTCCTACTCGGTCTATTATGTCCACTTCGGTTCTATTTAGCCGATATTGGTCCTATTCAGTCCTATTTGTTCCTATTTCAGTCCATATGTCCATTTTGGTCCTAATCTGTCCATTCATTCTTATTCGGTCCACTTCGGTCCTATTCAATTCACCTTGTTCCCATTCAGTTCTATTTTGTCCATTCAGTCCACTTCATTCCATTTGGTCCATTTGTGTCTACTTCGGTCCATTTTTATGCACATACATATAAGTAAAAGATATGTTTGGGTTGTTAGTACCTATTCTAAATCCAAATTTATTAAAAATATATATATATAGATCTCAAACTCGTAATATCTAAAATCTTAAGCATAACATTTATTATTACTACACTTTTGTTGAACCATATTAACATAGCATTCCAGTCCACTTCGGTCCAGCTAAATTTAAGTAAAAGTCTTTCTAAACCTTAAGGCTATAAATATACATATCTAATCTTTAGGGTAGTTACTCATTTGTTTTAATGTTAGGGTCCTGTTAACAGGTGTTGTATAGCACCCGTTAAGAATGAATAAAATAATAAATAAACTACACATGGAGCCACATTTACTGAGGAAAGAGAAATATTTTTGAAAAGTTAAATTTGTTACATAGAAGACAAAAATACCCTTCATCATCTTTTAACTCTTCTAAAATTTTTAGACAATTTTCTATCTCTAACATTTCAATCCCAGGAAAAAAAAAAAAAAAAAAAAAGTCCACCAACACCACCGCAACCACTAGATCTGTAACCCACCCACCACCACCAAATTCGTCTCACTCCCTCTCTGCTATCTCAGATTCTCTCTCGTATCAACCAAGGCCAAAACCTTGAGCTCCACCACCGTTTCTGTTAGCTGTGCTCACTGGTGCCACCACCACTACCTCTATAGCCGTCGCCCTCCTCTTTCTCTCTCTGCCTTTGGTTCTACTTTTCCTTCCTTTATTTTTGGTTGTATTTGGGTTGCTATGGTGAATGGGTTCAATTTGGAACGTGAAAAGCTTGACAATTTGGCTTGGGTTTGAAATTTGGGCATTTGGGTGGTTTTGTAGATCTGAAAAAAAGAAAAAACTCAAAAAGTACAGACTAAGAAATGTTAATGAAGGAAAGGAAGATGAAAGAACTTAAAAGGGTATTTTTGTAAATTGTCCAATTTTTATGCTTTGCTGACAGTTTAAGTGCCACGTTACCCTACTTATTTCTACTCTCAAAAAGCAACTATGTTTTATTAATAAAAAATTCAATCTTAAAGGGTGCTGAACAGCAACCGTTAACAAAAGCCTTAATGTTATTACTTTTAATTTAATTGCATGAGATTGATTATACCTTCAATATATATATATGTGTGTGTGTGTGTGTGTG
Source organism: Quercus parvula (assembly GCA_030820535.1). Classification (NCBI taxonomy): domain Eukaryota; kingdom Viridiplantae; phylum Streptophyta; class Magnoliopsida; order Fagales; family Fagaceae; genus Quercus; species Quercus parvula. The sequence continues at coordinate 43,576,881 of JAUAME010000003.1, forward strand.
TGTGTGTATAATTTTTTTTTAAATAAATTAGTCAAATTCTTCATTCTCTTAAAAGAGATTATTATGATAATCAAAATTTATAACAAACTTATACTGAATATGTATAATATATTTTCTAAATTTTACTGTAAATAATTTGTTCTCCCTAAAAAATTAAACAATTTCAAAAAAGTAATTTCCATCACTCTATTTTTACAAATATATAATTTTGTCATTTTTATGTTTTTGATTTTTTTTTTTTTTGAGAAGATCAATGTTTTTTTATTGATATTATTCTTTTATGAAATGGTTGTATTCTTTTAACTATTTTTATTATGCATTACATTTTCCTAATTTCTTTTGGTACAATTAAAATTTTTAAGTTTCAAAGTTATTATTCATATTCTTATTTTCTTAAGGAGATTATTATGATAACCAAAACTTATTATATAATTACTATTGATGTTACTCAAATAATTAATAGTACTCTCAACCCAAACTTGTATTTTGCCATTCTTAAGTAGGTACATCGAATTGGACCGAAGAGATCTGAAATTGACCAAATGAACCGAATAGACCTAAGTAGACCAAATCGACTGAATAGACCTAAGTGGACCAAATTGGACCGAATAGAACTAAGTGAACTTTATGGACCAAACTGGACCGAATAGATCGAATTTGACTGAATTGATTAAATGGACCAAATTGGACCAAAGTAGACCGAATGGACTTAATTGAATTGAAATGGACTGAAGTAGACCAAATTAGACCAAAGTTGACCGAAGTGGACTAAAGTAGACTGAATCGAACTGAATTAATGAAGTGGACCAAAATACACCAAAATGGACTGAATGCTGATTTGTTATTAGCTTAGCCAAGATTGTGTTTTGATATAAACTCAAATTATTACTTCCAAAATAATCAAGTATTAACTCAAAAAAAATCAAAGCAAATTTATGAGAGAGAGAGAGAGAGAGAGAGAGAGAGAGAGAGAGAGAGAGAGAGAGAGAGAAACCACTTTTCAAGAGAAAATAATAAGAAGTTTATAGAAAATAATATGAGAAGAAAAAAGTAAAAATAAAAAATATTATAATAAACACCAAATTATCCAAGTCATGTTATGTTGATATTATATTTTTATATACTATCTTTATATTTAATGCAATAGGATAAAATCTATGAAATCAAAAAGAAGAAATAAGATAACAACTTAAAAGCACAACTTAATCCATTCAGTCCAAAGTAAAGTTCCAAATAATAATGTAAAAAATTCATCAACCTAAAATTTATTTAAAAAAATTTATGTTTTGGATTTTAAAAAAAAAAAAAATTATTTAAGGAAGCCTCCTTCATTTAAACTTGGTTGTTGGTTTAAGCATTATTGTAATAAAGTCCTTATTTGTTCTATAGAGTGCAGACTCTGCACATTGGTTAACTCTTAATCCTTTTGCAATTTTCACACCCATTATGCATAATAAAGTTTCTCTCCAAATTCAAACTCCTCAAATTTTTTTTATATTGATTGTGAATTTTGAAAATCTAACCGTTAGATTACGTGTTCTTATTATTTCCTTTATGCTTGTAAAATTTCAAGAAGATTAAAGATTAATTACTATGTCATCAAACAAATGTTAAAATTTCAAGTTTTTGAGATCTAAAATTATGTGTATCATGAATTAGGCACAAAAGAGTCAATTTTGTATTGTAATAGCTGATATTTTCCTTACTAGTACTTAGGCCAGTACAAAAATACAAGTATTTTGTGTCGGTTTAAATATCATTCATACCAAGGTTGTTTTAGCTGTACCATGGCAGATATCTGATTTCGGGAGGTTAAAAATGGATATGAGAAAATGAAGAGAAAGTGATAGAAAGTAAAATTCTAAATCTTATTTGTTCTTTGCCCTTTTTCAGTTTGCTGCAAAGGTGTTTAATTGCTGATAAGGGGAAGCAAAATAAAAGAAAGTGGGGATAGAGTTTTCTTTTTTAATATTGGGAAATGAAGATTAAAAAAAAAATTGTGTTTTTGTAAATAACTAACCTGACTTTTTTAATACCAATTAACTTTTATATTACCTTGTTATTTATGTTATCTTTGAATGTGCTATATCAACATTGGAAAAAGTTAACAAATACCCTAAAGACAATTGTTTATAAAATATTAAAAATATTTTATAGGAAAGTAGAAAAGTAGTTGATTTTTTTAACAGCTTTTTATATTTTCCATAAAAGTGGTATAAAATTTTTTTCAAAATTGTCTATTAACAGATGCCCTTAGCATATTTTTTATAAATGCTATAGGGACACCCATTAATCTGGCCATCAACATTTTTTAATCATGTCATCAAAAACTGTTATTAAGATTACGATAACAATCAAAATTAAAATTTGTTTTTAGTATAAAAAAAAAATGAAAACCCAAGAACCAAAATGAAAAATAAGCGAAAAATACCATTTTGTTAACTATATTTTAGGATCATAGTCAATTTAGTTCTTATATTTTTTTAACAGTAAATTTGGTCTCTGTTGTTATTTTCAACTTGCAATTACTTTGGTCCTAACAGAAAATGCATACATGCTAAACGGTGTGCTTCCGTGGCTTATAAAATAATATAAAAATTAATTCAACCTCATTATTTTAATAAATAAAAAAGCCAGCTCAAAAAAAAAAAAAAAAAAATTTGTAGAGAAAATTTTGACCTGAAGAAAATGAATTAAAAAAAAAATCAAAATTTCCTATTATTTCTTTCATTTTCTTGCAATCCAAACACACACAAACAAAGAGAAATTGTTTAAAATAAAATGCTAAATATTCTACTTGCACAACAAAGTGTGTTGTGCTGTGCGAGATATACTCATACACAATAAAAATTTGATAAAGCATTTTAACTCCAGTGGTTGTCTCTTCAAACACACCAACCAATCTCTGCTTCATCTTGTGGTATCTCAAAGAGAATTTGCTTTTTCAATTTCTCCGGCGTGCATATCTGAGTTCCAGTGGGGTCATCTAAGTAGTGAAAACTGTGAGAGAGAGCAAATCTAACCCCTTCCTGCCCCGTTGTACGTGGTGGCTCAACCCAGAAACTGTAATCTAGTCTTACGACAACCACTCAACTCAGCCTTTTACTCCAATAAATCCATCACACATGACACATCATTCTCGCATCTAAACCCAACTACCATCACAAGTGAACAAATCAAGGTAGCATTTGGCGAGCCTTTTTTTTTTTTTTTGTGTGTGTGTGTTTGGATCACAAGAAAATGAAAGAAATAATAAGGAAATTTTGAGTTTTTTTAGTATTTTTTTTTCTTTCGTTTTAAAATCATAAGTTTAGATTTTTTTTTAATTTTTTTTTAATTTTTATGAAAGAGGCTTTTTATTATTATTATTATTATTATTTTAGTTTATTAAAATGCTGAGGTGGCACTTTTAATATATTTTTTTTATAAACCACATAAGCACATTGTTTTCCATGCAAGCATTTTTCATTAATAAGTTAGGAGTATAGACTAAAATAACTGTACGTAAAAAATGTAAGAATCAAATTGATTGTGATCCGAAAATGTAGAGATCAATTGATTGTGATCCGAGAATGTAGGAATCAAAATAGCATTGTATCTTCAAAAAATATCAAAGAATCCTTACAAAAGAAAGGTAAGCATCAAGTAATAAAAACTAAAATGTACTCCTAAATTCTAATATAAAACTTGTTTCCATCTTACTCTGGTATTCTAGTTTAAGTATTCCTTGCTCTGTGTCTTTAACCCTCTCTCTCTCTCTCTCTCTCGTTGAAAAAAATGTCCCAAATGAGAGAACCACTGATTCTCCGACGCAAGAATAACCATCTCCCGTATGACATTGTACTAAACATTCTGGGAAGATTACCTGTGAAATCAGTGGCAAGATTCAGGTGTGTTTGCAAATCCTGGGACTCCTCAATCACCACTCCCTATTTCATCTCCACCCACCTTAATCACAACAATAAAGATCCCTATGAAGATGGGAATGGTTATATCATACACATGGCATCATGGAAAGCACGTCGTGTGATATCTTTTTCTACTTCAATGTCTTCTCCTTCCCCTCCTTCTCTCCCCCCTAAAACATCAATATGTACAGTTGCTTACGGCCACACATTTGATAAGATTTTTGAGATTGAAATTCCTTTTGATTTTTCTTCTAATTGTACTCAAATGGTTGGTTCATGCAATGGCTTATTGTGTCTTGCTGATTCCAATAATGTTATATATTTGTGGAACCCCAGCATTAGAAAATTCAAGAAGTTGCCTCATACTTGCTTGGGAAACTTAAACAATGTTACACTTGGATTTGCTTATTGTTCAGAAAATAATGACTATAAGGTTGTAATGACTTCACATAGCTTTTTGTCTACATATGAGATTGGGATATACACATTAAGTTCAGATTCATGGAGAAGGGTTGAAATTTCGGTGAAAACAAATGTAACCTTCTGTAAAGGTATGCTTTCTCCAATCCCTTTGGTTAGTGGAGCTTTGCACTGGATGCCATATGTTAAAGATGAAGATATTATGGCATTTGATGTCAATAGTGAGAAATTCAGAACGCTAGCAGTGCCTGATGTTTCTATATATGAACCACCTCTTCAAAGAACATGTATTGCATCATTTAGAGGGAAACTGGCTTTCATTGGACGATCTGGCTTCCAATACTCCATATGGGTGATGAGAGACTATGGTGTGGTTGAGTCTTGGAATAAACTTTTTGTTATACCATTTGAAAGGGTAGCTTATTGGATTTGCTTGACCGATTATGGTTCACTTATGGTTGGCTACAAAAATGATCCATTAGAGAGGCAGGGATTGACATATGCTTTAATTGACACTGAAACTCTGGAAGAGAAGAAAGATCTAGATATTCAACATCCTTCATATGTAGCCACTTTCATGGAGAGCCTCGTTTTACTTGACGGAAAAAATTAATGTGGAATCTTATTAACCAGTTCGTGGTGAGCATATAAGATTGAAGTAAATAACTGTATGGATGAAGTAAAACCTTGTTTATTCCTTTTCCTTTAGTAGTTGATAGTTAGGTAGTATTGCTAAAGCTTGACTTTTATTCCATGCTTATATTATCTTTTTGTGGCTATTATAAATTAGTATTTGATATTTGTATGTGAATGGTTGTTGTGGTATGGAAGATTGTTATTCCTTTAGAGTTACGAATAGCTCGATTATTGCTCTTCTGACTTGAATTTAAAGAAGAATTGACTAAAAAAAACATAACTACATAAAAGAATCTCTAGTGATCATGATGCCATTCCAAGTTCATGTTCTTACTTGGTTCAAGCTACATGGACTTTGTTGATTTGTGTACTACATTTAACCTTAATCTATATATATATATCTCTCTCTCTCTAAAAGTTAAAGCATAATATTTATTGTTGTTACACTCCAATTGAGCCACATCATTGATCATGTCACATTTTTTTTTGTCAAAAAAATTATGAAAAATGTTTGTAACTTACTGCATTGTCTTTCTCATTTCTTTCACAAACAGACCAGTTAATACTCTATTATTTGAGGAGAGCTACAAGTTCATCATAATAGTAGGTCCATCATTGCCTTCTTGAGTAAAAACAACTTAGATAACTCACTCAAACCCCACCTTCAAGCCCAAACATTTAACATGACGATTCATCAAGATCAGAAAATTAACCCATCCAATCAACAAGGTTTTTTCTTTAATTGGATGGGAATGAATGAAGAAATACTAAGTCATCCCATATTGAATCTAGAACTTTTGGTTTTCCTAGAATTTGTAATACTTTATAATACATATAAGATTAAACCATGAGTCATACCAATCAAATAACTTTTTTAAAAATTTTAATGTAAACAAAAACATTAATAAACATAAACGCTTCATTGGAAATAAAAAAATCTTTTACATTATCGAATGAAAAAACTCTTGAATTAGAAAAAAGAAATCAATTTATTTTTTTAAAAAGCAATACCTAGTGTTTTAGTCCTAGAAAAGCAGGATCCTATCTAGATTCCATCCTAATTTCTGCATTCTAGTGGTTGTGCTCATCTTGGGGTACGTCTTCCAACTATTCTATTGGTTCCACAGTTGTCTATCTATTTCCGGCATTGTTAGGTGACATTCTTGAGCTACCAGTTGATTCCTTTGCGCTTCTCTCACTACACACTCTGTTGGGAATTTAAAAGTAAGGTGATATGTGGACATAACTGTTGTCCAAGCAATAAGAGTGGGTCCTCTAATTATGGTATTGTTAGCGGACAATCAATCTACTATGATAAAATCTCTCTCTTGTCATTTATGTTGTGTAGGACCCAATAACAACTTGTAGGGATATGGATCCTATTTGGTAGACCTTAGTTCCACCAAAGCCTACCAAAGGAGTGTTTACTGGATGAAGGCGCTCCTTGTCAATTCTCATATGTTGGAAGGGTGAGTAGTAGTGGATATCTACAGAGCTTCCATTGTTTACCAGAATTCTTCTTGTGGTGAAATTAACTATTCTCAAAGTAATGGCCAAATCATCATCATGGGGGTGATTGAATTGTCTGACATCCTCTTCTATGAAGGAAACTGAAGGCTTGTCCATCTTTTGTTGCTTTGATGGACAACCTATAATTTGGACTGTTTGGACCATTTGGAGATAAGTTTTCTTAGCCTCATTGGATGACCCTCATGCTATTGATTCCCCTACAATCACCCTTCTCCAAGAGAGGCTCTTGGGGGGTTCATCCACCCTAACCCTAGGGTCATTCTTCAAAGATTGTTGCTCATCCTTTTGTTCTTGTCTAATGAAATTTTTTAACTTACCATGTTTGATTAGAGCTTCAATTTTTTGCTTCAAGTCATAACATTCATGAGTATCATGTCCGTGATCATGGTGGAATCGACAATACTTATTTTTTGATTGCTTTCTTAAGTCACTTTTCAGCTTTTTAGGTCATCTTAAGGATTGGTCGACCTTAATTTGCATAGGTACTTGATCAACGTACTCCTGGATGATTCCTACCCAGCTAGGATCAAGAAATTTAATAATAAAAAAAATGTTTCAAAAAATTGAAAACTTTTACTCAGACTAAAATTCTATTACCAAAAATTTTAAGAAATTAAAATAAATTTAAAAACAAAGTTTAAATACAAAATTTGTGGTAGCCTAAGGCTACAACCTTACTCAATAGAATAAAAATTACAATATATTTTGAAAATCTAATTGTTGAATTGCATGTTTTTTACACTCTTAATATAAATGTCAAAATTTGTGTCAATTGGATATTATTTACTATATTATCTATAAACTTATATTTTAATCATAATTTTAAATTACAAAAACTAACAATTAAAATAATTTATTAATGGCATAACTATTGATCTTTAATTTTCTTGAAATTTTGAAAGCATGGAGGATATAAGAGAAAGATATAATCCAATGGTGGAATTCTCAAAATTCACCTTAAATAAAAAGTTACTAAGTAAGGTTGTAACTTTAGGCTACAACCAATTTTGTAGTTAAACTTTGTCATAAATTTAATGTTTATTTTAATATTTAATTATCTATTATAATTTTGTATTTTAATACAAAACTTGCACACTAAAATTTCATTGTCATGTGGCTCAAATTGAAAATAATAAAAACCAAATTGATATTTTCATCAAAAAATTATGAAAAATGTTTGTAACTTACCACATTGTATTTTTTTTTTTTTTTGGCTTTAAAATGGAGATATTATATAAAATATACTAGAAAGAAGAGTGCATGGGCACTACATTAGACACAAGTGGGCAAAGCCCACAATATCTTTGTAAAACCTTTTTCAATAAAATGGACAAGTGTTGAAATAACATTTCCCTTTGGTTGGTTACAACTGTTCACGAATTTGGATCTTGAGCAATACCTAGGCATTGCCCTCAATGCACAATACCTTAGGTATTACATCAGATCTCAATCTCTCCTTCATAACAAGTTTATTCATCCAATTATTAGCTTCTCGATAAATGTGATGACTTGAGACCATCTATATATGATCTATTGAGTAGGTACAGTTAATAAAGGAGGGTAGTTAATGTGGGCTATCTATAGGAACATTGATCTACAAAGTAGGAATAATCAATAAATTTGTTAATAATAGAGGATAATGTATCTAGGTTGCCTACAAACACACTGATCCACGAAATAAATTCAATCTATAAATGATGGCATTGAATACAGGCTGCCTACGGATAAACCCAAATTCACACTTAATTTTGTAACTTGTTGACATGAAAATAGAATTGGGTAGAAAGTATCTATGTTGTGAAAGTGGGTTGGGTGTGAACCTAGAATTATTGCAATGAAAGCTTTGAAGTGGTTAGCGCTATTTATGAATTTCTTCCGTTAATAATGAGTATTTTTTTTAAATGATCGAGGATAGAAAATAATGAGTTAGTTTTTAGTCCAATTGAGATCCGCACCATTCAATGACAAATTCAAACTTAAAATGATAACTTTTGATTAATCACAACCTTTAACCTATTAGCATTGGTAGTTTTTATTACACACTATCCTATTAAACACAAAGTACACACATTTCAGTTCAAAAAATAGTTTGTGTATGGTGTGTGCAACAATGTGTGTGTAACAGACATTTCCCATTAGCTTATTGCATTTTCACCTTTTGTACACACATTTTCTTTCTTCTAAGTGCAAATACGGTAATTGGTTGAATGCTTCAATAGCCCAATAGAGTGATATATAGACCAAATCAGACCAACCTGTATTACTATTGCTATATGTGATCAAGATTAGCAAAATCCATGTGATCTTTATCTATGTAGCATCATGAATTAGGAATATTCCATCACATCCAAATATCATTCCTAATTTGTTTTAGTGTCATTGCCTTTTTTTGCTGCTGCACTGACTCAAGTAATAAAACTCCGTCCCATTGTCGCAAATCAATACACTCATTTCATTTCTTTCACAAAACAGACCAATCTCAGTTAGTATGCTTAGTTTACTACTTTGACCAATCTAGATTTGATTGCAAAACTTCATCGAAATATATTTGCTGCTGATCTTATCTAATTCTAGTATCCCAAATGAGAGAACTGTGTACACAACCACCAATCCTCCGACGAAGAAATAACCATATTCCGTATTATATCGCACTGAACATCTTGGCAAAGCTATCAGTGAAATCAGTGATAAGATTCAGATGTGTATATAAATCCTGGGACTTCTCAACAAAGATCGTGATAATGGTTATGTCATACACAAGTCGTCTTCACCTCCTACTCCTATCAATCTAGTCTGTACAGTCGCTTTTGACCACACATTTGATAGGATTTATGAGGTTAGAATTCCTTTTGATTTTTCAGCTAACTGTGCCCAAATAGTCGGTTAGTGCAATGGCTTATTGTGTCTTGCTGATTTTAGAAGTCTCTCCGCTGGCAATAATGATATATATTTGAGGAACCCTAGCGTTAGAAAATTCAAGAAGTTTCCTTGCACTTGTTTAGGAAAGGTAAGCATTGTTACACTCGAATTTGCTTATCATTCTAAAAATAATGATTATAAGGTTGTAAGGATTTCATCTTGTTATATGTCTACTGAAACTCTACATGAGAATGATCCTGCCATCCAACATCCTTCATTTGTAGTTAATTTCATAGAGAGCCTTGTTTTACTTGATGGAGCAAACATGGTAGTTTACTAAGCAAATGGTGGCGTGTGTATAAGAAGTGAAGTCATTAGTAGTATGGATGAAGCTAAACCCTTGCTTTTCCTTTTCGTTTTGTATTAGGCATGATAGTTTTGCTAAAACCTTGAATTTTATCCCAAGTTTACATTATCCTTTTTTTGGCTATTATAAATTAGTATTTGATATTTGCATGTGAATGGTTGTTGTGGTACATGTGATTATTCTTTCATGTTACAAAATAAGAAGCACAGACACTTTATTTTGGATGCCAACCCACCTTGTATACAAGCCATGTCTAGGACACTTTTGCACTAGTATCCCAATTGTTTCGTTTATTATTATTATTATTATTATTATTTTATAAAAAGCAGGACATGAGAGAGACACTTATCTTTTATTTTATTTTTAGTTTCAATCTTGAACACTTATCTAATTTTTAAATATCATTTATTAGTCATGAATTCACTTTATTATCCAGTATTGCTCTTAAATTGATACATGTTTAACGCTATATGCAAAAATAAATGCTTAATTATTTTAAAATAAAAATAAAAATAATTTTATTAATTATTTAATATATGTATCCTGGCATGTCTGGTACCCATACCTATACCCATGTTTGTGTGTGTCTGTGTCTGTGTCTGTGTCTATGCTTCGTAGGTTACAAAGAGCTAGATTATAGCTTCTTGACTTCAATTTAAAAGAAGAAGTGACTAAACATAACTGAATATAAAAGAAGCTCTAAAACTAAGAATGTTGAAAAGGAGCAGGCAAGTGCTTGTTTAGTAAGCCCGACGCCATTCCAATGTAATGTTCTTCTCCCTGGTTGAAGCTACATGGTCTTTGTTGGTTTGCGTACTAAATTTAACCTTAATATTGATAATAAAAAGCTAATTTATATGACAGAGAGTTTGTTCCAAGATTAGTGATCTTTCTATATTATCCTATCTCCTGTCTTTGTGAAATGTATATTTTGGTAAGGAATACTATTTTCTCATGCTTAGCTGGGTTCAATTTCAATCTCGTGTTTATTGTTAGCAAATGCAAATCAACATGTTTAGGTGCTGAGCTGTAATGTTTCTGTTTGTACTATTTTATTCTTTATGCTAAAGAAACATGCTATGGTCTATACTACTAAGGGATTTGTTCACTAAATTTTTGGCGAAAAGCCACTTTTAGTCCCTACATTTTTAGGCGATTTCCATTTTAATCCCTAAGTTTTATTTTTACCGCTTTTAGTCCCTATTTTAAAAAACGCCTCCATTTTAGTCCCTGCCGTTACATCAGAAACGGAGGAAGCTGATGTGGCAAACGGCATGAATAAATAATAGTAAATTAATGTCCACGTGGCCTAAATTAATAATAAAAAATATTTTTTGGCATTAAAAAATGCCACATTAGCATCTAACTTAAAAAAAATTAATTTATTAATTTTAACTAAATAAAAAAATTAAAAACATAATTAAAAACTAAAAACTACATAAATTGAGATCAAAATGTGTCTTAAACAAGAACTCAAACTCAGATTTAAGAACACAAACCCAAAAATTAAAAATCTCAAAATCACCATTTTCTCAAACCCAGCAATATCATCAAATCCTAAAACCTCATAGTATCAAATCAATCCAAAAATACAACATAACCAATCCAAACAAAAAAAATATCAAACTTAGAACAACCCATCAACCACCACGTCTGAAGCAAGCCACGAACCTAGGGACAATCACAGTGACCAAACCCACCAATAAATCACAAACCAAACCACAAATGAAGAACCAAACCACAAAGCAAGCCACGCACCAAACCCAGATCGGAACCACCAACCACTGCCACCCTGACCCGAATTAGAACCACAACCCAACAAAAATCTACCCATGAAACCCATGAATTTAGAACAAACACCGTGGCCCACTCCTAACAAACACAATCAACAACCCCCCCCCCCCCCCCCCCAAAATCCAAGACCAGCAACAAACCCAAATGTGAAAGAGGGAGGGAAAGAGAACTCAACGCCGCCGTGCCGCCACCTTGGACCTAATCTGGTCGGGCTAATGGGTTCGCGATGGGCTAATGGTTTTCAGGTGGATGGGCTATGCGATTTTCAGGTGGATGTGCTCTCTCACGTTTGACCGACGAGAGTTGTAGTGGAACGAGCTTTCCGTCGGAGAAGAGCTCGTTGGTGGGGAGCATGGCCACCGAATCTGGGTTTGCTTTAGGTGGGTTTGCTGGGTTTCCTTCTAAATGAGATGGGTTTGATGGGTTTCTTTTTAAATGAGATGGGTTGTTCCGATTTTGAAATTTTTTTGTTTGGATTGGTTGTGTTGTATTTTTGGATTGATTTGATACTATGAGGTTTTTCGGATTTGATGATATGCTGGGTTTGAGAAAATAGTGATTTTGAGATTTTTAATTTTTGGGTTTGTGTTCTTAGATCTGAGTTTGAGTTCTTATTTAAGACACATTTTGATCTCAATTTATGTAGTTTTTAGTTTTTAATTTTTTTATTTAGTTAAAATTAATAAATTAATTTTTTTAAGTTAGATGTTGATGTGGCATTTTTTAATGCCAAAAAATATTTTTTATTATTAATTTAGGCCACGTGGACATTAATTTACTATTATTTATTCATGTCGTTTGCCATGTCAACTTCCTCCATTTCTGATGTAACGGCAGGGACTAAAATGGAGGCGTTTTTCAGAATAGGGACTAAAAGCGGTAAAAATAAAACTTAGGGACTAAAATGGAAATCGCCTAAAAATGTAGGGATTAAAAGTGGCTTTTCGCCTAAATTTTTTTGGTTAATGAGGAAGAACTTAAAGGCATATAGAGTTGTTGGGGGAGCTAGACAGCGGAGCCACATTGGAATCAAAGGGGGCCTTGGCCCCCCCAAAATATTTGAAAAACAATTAGTGTATATATATAGTAGAGTTATTTTAATAAAAAAGAAGAAGAAGCTATATTCATAATATTTTTACAACAAATTCTAAGTGGTAAGTTGTTATTGGTTATTACGAGTGTGCAAAAAATTATTTAAGTTGTGAATTAAAATTAGAACTAGTAACAATTTACTACTTAAGATTTATTGTGAAATTGTTGTAAAAATATTATAGAGGTTACACTTCTTAAGCAATTATCCTCCTTCACTAAATAACTACGTGTGGTTAAAATCCTTCCTACAAAAGCAAGCGTACAGCTGTGTAGGCTACTCCTACTTTACCATGTACTTTTATTTTATTTTTTATTTTGTTTGATTTGACTTTTCTAATATGTTTATTTGTTCTTAAAATATTAAAATAATCAATATATCATAACATTATCAATGTATATGATTAAAATATATTATTTTTATCATTCAGTTTATAAATAAAATAATATAACATGTATTTGGTTGTAGTTATAGATTATACATATATTGAAATTTGAATGATTGTTTGTCTTTTATTTAAAAATCATTAAATTATTAGAATTTAAAAAAAAAATTAGTCATTATATTTAATGGGTGATAATTTAATTTGAAAAATCTAGGTTCATGGATAAATTTAGGAGATGGTAATTCAGAAATAATACACTTTTGGGTTTTGATTATTTCACATCATCATCACAATAAAACTCAACACTATAGCACACAACACCATTCTCCATGCTTTATAACTTCAACCACGGGTTGTGCATGAGTGACAACCATACCAACAGATCAATGTACAGAAAGATAGAATATATACTAAATACTTTTATGCTGTGAGAACCTTGTAAGGCATGAATTAGAGCAATATTTGAAGGACAAATTCGAGAAAATTTTCTCATTGGCAATATTAGTATGTAAAAATCCCCAAGTGCTCACTGAGCCTTCTTTCTCCATTCGTAGAGATCTAGGATTTATGGGTTATTTAAGGTGATAAGCATAATTTTTCAGTTATTTAAAGTAAAAATTAAGCTAATCAAACTATTGACTAATTCACTATAAATCTCAGTAAATCTATGAATTAAAAACCTCAAATTTCCACACACAAAACTCATAAAACCCAATTAAATACTAAACCCATAAAGCCAGAAGTTCACTCAAAACTGATGGAAAACTCAACTTGGTGAGCGTTGATGGAGGAAGAAGTGGATTAGAAGTTTGATGCATTGGGTTTAGGTTTTATGAGAAAAAAATAAAAGAGGGAGAGTCAAATTGTTGCACGTACGTTGAGGTTGTGGTTGAATGGAGCCGGAGATGGGTGGTGCTGGACCAAAAACGTAACCCAAAATCAAGTCTTTTAAAAGACTAAATCATATTTAAAATTGGAAAAAAAAAAAAAAAAACGTTTTGACAGAGAATTCAAAAACCCAAAACAAAAACAAATCAAATCTAAACCTATCCAACAAAAAAACTCAATCAAAAGTAACATTTCATACCCAAATCTAAAAAATGGAAAAAAAGCAATGTATAGTGCCCAATCGATGCAGTGTTTACCGTTCTGCCTCTTTCTCTGTTTCTTTCTCAGTGTCCTAAGCCTCATCCTCTCTCTATTTCATCACCTCTCTCTTTCTCGGCCTCTCTCTGTTTCATCGCCTCTCTCTATTTCTGACCCAAAATACCAATCTAAATCATAATTAACACCCAATTTATTCCCCAAATAAAAACCAAAAACCCTAAATTTTAAAATTTAAAACAGAACTTTACCTAGCGATTCCAATAGTCGGGTAGTGAGTGGAGGCTTATGGTGATGGCAGAGGCGCCCTTCTCTCTATCTCCGCCTCTCTATTTCTCTGTCTCTCTTTTCTCTCGATCTCTCTCTTTCCTTTCTCCGTAGCAATCTTTTCTTTTTTTCTTTTTTTTAAGCAATTAGTTTCCTTTTATACTAAGGGCTCCCAAATGGTGTTTTAACGTAGTCAACCCTTATAATTTATCACTTTTAAACAGTGTTGCAGCATTACTAAAAAATGTAATGTATCGCTTTTTAAAATGAAACGTGTCTAAATTTTAGATAGACACTTATCCTATTTGTCAACACCTCCTTAATTGTAGGAATCCACTTTCTCTCAGCTTCTGCTATTATATATAGTATATGATATATTGATGTTATATATCTATGGAATCCTAGTATTAGAAAATTCAAGATGTTGCCCGAAACTTGCTTAGGAAAGTTACAGTCTGTTATACTTGGATTTGCATATCATTCCAAGAATAATGACTACAAGGTTGTAAGGATTTCATGTTTGTCTTCGACTACACATGAGATTGAGGTGTATACATTAAGTTTGGATTCATGGAGAAAGCTTGGAATCACGTTCACAACCAATACTATGTTCTATGATTATAGTTTTCTTTCGTCATTCCCATTGGTTAGTGGAGCTTTGCACTGGATGGCACGTAGCATAGAAGAGGAAGAGCAGAGCTTTGATATAATTATGGCATTTGATGTCAATACTGAGAAATTCAGAAAACTAGCACTGCCCGATGGTTTGAAGGATGCGTACTACTCTCAAACATATCTTGCATTATTCAAGAAAAAACTGGCTTTCATTACTTCTGATAGTGGTGAACAACCTAGCTTCCGATACTCCATATGGGTGATGACGGAGTATGGTGTGGTTGAGTCTTGGAATAAACTTTTTGTTGTACCATTTGAAAGAGCTCGCCTTTACCGAGTATGGTTCACTTCTGACATTTTGGTGTATCCATAGTCCGGTAGAAAAGAAGAAATATAAGTTTCATTTGATTAACGCCAAAACACTACAGCAGAAGAAGGATCTTGATATCCAATATCCTTCATTTGTAGCTACTTACATGGAGAGCCTTGTTTTACTTGATGGACCAAACACGATATCATATTAAGCAGATTGTTGCATTTAAGAACTGAAGTCATTAGCGGTATGGATGAAGTGAAACCCCTGTAATTACTTTTCCTTTAATATTAGGCATGATCTAAAAGCTTGATTTTTATCCTGTTTACATTATCCTTTTGTTGCTCTTTTATATTAGCATTTGATATTTTTATGTGGATGGTTGTTGTGGACACAACAAGATCTGGCAATGTTACTAGAAACAATACTTGGCCAAAATATTCTTTTTTTGCTTGTGTTTGCCTTTAATAGTGTTTCAAAGAGCTAGATTAGAGCTCTCCAGAAAAGAATAAAGAAGCTCCAAAACTGAAACTGTTGATATTAGTTGAAACAAGCCATTGACAATGTTAGCCAAGGCAGCATGCATTAAAGATTGTTGAAGTCATGGATCAATGGTGCTTTGTACCATATGGGATCTCCTTACCCAAAAGTAAGGGATGGAAAGTAGAGCAACATATTCAATCCTATTTGTTTGGGTACCCAAGTATGTTTACTTATCAAGAGGTAAAAAACTGTTGACTTGTGCAGAGATGTCGATAAATTTTGGATTCCACAATGCATATAATCCAATACAATTCAACATCCAACCATCCATGGAATGCAATTCTAGCATGTTGCCTTGAGACGTAAATGGCATCTATATTGCTTCACCGAAAGAAAAAATATAAATATATGGTATGACTTAAGCTCAATAAATTAAAGATTAGCTCAAAACAGTTAGAATTCAATTGTAAGAAACAACTCTTACCATTTAATTCTATCATAGAAGTGATTAGCATTTGGAAGTCCTACTTGTCAAACCAAGGGAAGTGCGCCCCTCTTTAGACCCAACCCACAACAAACAAACGAAACGTCAAATTTGAGGAACCACATTCCCAAGATGTCCTTAATCTATTATTTATTTATTTGGTTGGTGAGAGAGCATGGAAAAATAATAATAATAATAATAAAAGTAATTTTTATTTGTGTATTTTTGTTTAGATTTAAAATTCTTGTTTTTGTTCTGATAAAAGGTAAAGTTTTGAATTTGTTGAGGTCCAAAATATAACAAGGAAGTCTAGTCCATGAAGACAAGGAAGGACCCTGGGCCATAACAAAAGGAGGCCCAGCTCATGAAGTTGAAAAGGACCATGGAGGCCCAAAGGCCCAAAAAGAAGGAAGGTGAAAGAAAAAAAGTAAAAAGAGGAGAACCAAGCTTGGGCCACGAACACATCCATCCTCCAAGAAGCAGGTCTTTAGGGAGAAAATCTGAAAATGCTGAGAAGGATGTGTAAGAGTAGACGGAGAAACGGGTGGGTCGGGTTGTGTTTGGGTCGGGTCAATCGGGTTGCGGATCAAAATGGGTCATTTTTAAACGAGTCAATTGGGTTGCGGGTCAATTGAGTCGCAGGTCGAGTTGGGTTGCAGGATGGGTCGAGTTTACCCGTATTTTTCAAACAAGTTTTTTTTTAATATATAGATGCAATCTGTCAATTGTTTCTGAGTTTCTTAACTGTGATTAGATTCTCACTGGTGATACTGTTACCACTTACCAATTACTACTAAACACTTGATACCCAAATTTGGTGCAACTCTTGTTCTAGCTTTCTAGAAGCCAATCTTGGTATAATCTTCGATCTGTTTAAAGTAGGAAGATAAAATGAAGGTGACAAGTAAAGAATGACAAACTATAATGGAGTACATAACATATTAAGTGAAGAAGAATAAGTAAATATTTTTTAAGAATTACACCTCAATCTCAATCTACTCAACCTTGGTAGACGTGGCAAAATGGGCGGTTCGAGTAAGGTCGAGTTAAGGTTTGGTCGATTAGGTCACGGGTCAAAACGGGTCATTTTTAAATGGGTCAATCAAGTTGCAGGTTAATCGGGTTGTGGGTCAACCAAGTTGGGTCAGAAAATTCTGATCCGTTTTGCCATGTCTATGTAAGAGCCAGAAAGTAGTCTAGGAATAAGTCATATGTATCCTTGAAAGAGGCAAGATAAGGAAAGAGCCATTGGATGTCCTATCAAAATCAAGTTCCCGGGAGGCAAAGAGAAGTGAAAGGGACAAGTGATGGCCTTAGGATTAGAACCTGGTGAAGGAACCGAGGGACCTCGGTCAGGGCAGAAGACATGCAGTAAGGGGAAGGATGATCGGAGGTTTTCCAAGCTCACCCATTGCAAGAAGGAATCTATGACATTCCTAGGAAAGGGCCAAACCAAGAGGAGCCAACATCAAGGTTCCAGGACCTTCGAAATGTCCTTTTAGAGCCTTGAATGAAGGCCATGGAATGTTGACCTTTGAGGAGGATCTGATTTGTCCCAAAAGGAAGCTTCTATAAGTGGAAAACCCACCGATGCATTTTCTGGGGGAGAGTTCCCAGAAGAATGAAATGAGAGAAGATGAGGAAAATAACAGTCACCAACGTTTTAGAAAAAGGAGACTAGCCAAAAAACAAGGGGAAAGAACACTAATTTGAAGCCCTTCTAGAGTAGTATAAAAAGAGGGGGGGAGCAAAGAAGGCAGATGTCGACAAGCAAGGTGCAAAAAAGACTAGAAATATAAGAAAGAGAGTTTTGGTGATTAAAGTTGAGTTCATTGAGTTTAAAAGAGCATTGTAAGCAATTCTTACAGTTATAATCATTGAACCACTTGGATTCAATGGTCTCACATTTCACAAGTCTTGGGAGCCCAAAGGGGACTATCCAAGTCTATGATCTTTGAGGATTATTGGATCTTGTGAGACCAAATGTATTTTAACACTTGACTTAATTAAACAAAACTTTCTTGAAGCATTCATAACTATCATCGTTCACTTTTATTCTGTGTACAGGTCAGTTCGTATAAGTCCAACAAGGCTGCGGTGAGCCGAGCCCTATTCACCTAAAACCTACTCTAGCCCCTTCTTAGTGATCCAGGATCCATTCTGTCCAAAAAGGGAACCCACAGAATCTTATTAAGTTCCTCTCTTTTTTCTTTTTTCTTTTTCAAAATTTGCTAAAAGGGTTAGTTTATTTTGCTCTTCTTCTTTTCTTCAAATTTTTTTTTTTTTTTGGTTTAACAAGATGTGATTTTTTTTTTCTTTTTTACTTTTCTTTTTTCTGGGCATGATTTTTCTTTTTTAATAAATTTAGGTGATTGCCTTTATTTATTTTTTGGTTGGTTATTTACCACTTTTTTTGTTCTAATTAGGCTTTAATAAAGGCATATGAGTAAATTTATACCAAACTCATTTTTTTCAATCTCTCCACTTTTCTGCCTCCAATCAAACATAAATGAGGAAAATTAAAATCTTTTCTATCCTTCCACTTTTCCATTCATTTCCCAATTTCTATCTTCCCACTTTTCCATCTCCCCAACCAAAGGAACTCTAAAGGTGTTTGATTCCTAACAAAGTGAAGGAAAGTTAAAGAAAGTGGGATAGATTTTTTCTTTTTCTAATTGGGAAATGAATTTTTTTTTTTTCTTTCAAACCTTTTTTTTTTAATGTTAAAAGGGGTAATTACAGTAAACTTTCTTATAGTTAGACCCGAATTTGCTTTGCCTACCCGTAGTTTGAAAAGTATCACTTTACTCACCTGAGATTTATTCCGTTTGTTTTCCGTAACCCACCTCTATTAAAAATAAAGGTAAATATGTGTTTTTGCACCTTTTTTATGTCTCTCTCCTCCCCCCCCCCCCCCCCCAAAAAAAAACAAAATCAAAAGAAGTTATTTGTAAAAATTTAGAAACTTGACTCAAGAACTCTAATAGATCACAAGATGTCATTGAAACACTGAGAAGAAAACAAAATAAAAGGCATAATATATTGACTCTTAACTCTATCCCTTGTTTCTTCTTATTTGATTTCATTTATTTCTTAGTCTCTCTCTCCCTCTCCACTCCCTCTCTTTGTCTCTTTATCTCTTTGTTCTGTCTTTGTCTCTGTCATCTCTAACTCTAGTTCAAATTGGTGGTAGATTTGGGTCACAATGGAGGAGCACAAGAATGGTTGTATGGGTTTGGGTTTTGATTTATGGACGAGCACGACTGCCTTGGGTCTAGGTTTGAAAGAGAAGCATGACATATGGGTTGTTGTGGTCGATCTATGATTTTGGGTTGTTGAGATGGTCACGTCTTGGTTGCGGTGTTGTCATGCTTGTGGTGGGTCATTGGTGTTGCTGTTGGTGGCTCCATTTCTTCGCTCAAAAACCAAACCCCAAACCCTAAACCCTATGTCTATGCCGCTATTTGTTTGATTTAGAGATTGGGTTTCTTTTAGTTGTTAGGATTTGAAGAATGGAGTTTAGGGCATGGCTACTGAATGGATCATGGGTTTGGATATGTGTAGGTGTGTTGGTTTTTGTATGTCTAAGCTCCTACATCAAATAGAGTAGGAATGACTTTTGTACAAAAGACAAAGGGGACGAAAATGGCTTGCTTCAAGCTACTTAATTAACATCCTTTTGCAGTAGAAGAGACATCTATTCACAATCTTAAATGAGTTAGATTAAATACAGTTCAGATTAAAAATTTAAACCCTCTTCCCAAAAAAGTTGTTGGTCAAAATACTTATGGCGATAAATTAGGAACCAAGATCAGTACAAAACTTTAGAAGAAAAATAATACCATTTATTAAGTTCAAAATTACAGTAGCACTTTTATTAAACGTTGGCTATATGTAAGAGAGGACCAACCACACAATAGGTTGGTTGCTCTAAGCTTTTAATGTTCTGTGAGTAAATGGGTTTAATGAAGTTGGTTCGAATTAGGGGAGGAGTTTTGAGCTTGTTTTTTCGGTTTCTTTGATGGTGGATTTTTTTATTTCAGACAATGAGTTTCTTTGTTGGTGGATTTTGATGGTGGGTTTCTTTGTTTGATGGTGATTTGCTTTTATAGTGTATTTCAGATAGTGGGTTTTTAAGCTGCATTTCTTTGTTTAAAGTGTTTTTATTGGGTTTGAATTGGTTGGATGTTCTTGATTTTTACAAAACTCTCACTTTTTAATTTTATTTTCTCTTGGTTTTGTATGTTTTTTGTTTTTGTTTT
Organism: Quercus parvula; assembly: GCA_030820535.1. NCBI lineage: Eukaryota > Viridiplantae > Streptophyta > Magnoliopsida > Fagales > Fagaceae > Quercus > Quercus parvula. The sequence continues at coordinate 43,597,398 of JAUAME010000003.1, forward strand.
TGTTTTGAGAGGAGAGAGACATAAAAGGGAAGTAAAAATACATATTTACCTATTTTTTTTAACCTAGATGGGTTACGAAAAACAAACAGAGCAAATCTTAAATATGGTTTTAAAAACCGAACTAGACAATTCAATCAAGAACTAGACATCAATCCGGTCCGGTTATTCACAAAAATCGAAAATTAATGAAAAAAAAATTTGTTAATCACCTGTTTAGCTGTGAAACCCGAGAACTGGTCTGGTTAAACCCTTTTTGCAAATTGTAACATCCCACACCTTTTTTTATTAAAAAAAAGGGTAAAGTACTAGATTTTTGAAGCCCACGTGATCCCCCACCTACCCCTTAATTACCTACAACTCCTTTTCTCTCAAAATATCTCTCCCTTCCCTTGGCCGGCCATGCCCTTCTTTCTCTTCTCTTTTCCTTCTTTTCACACAAACATAAACACACACTTATTTCTCCCTCTATCACACTCCCACCAGTCTCCACCACCTCCACACTTATTTTTTTCCCGACAAGTTTTGTTGGAAAAACTCCATAAGAACCTCTTAAACTCCTACATCTCATCTTATTTAAGGTAAGAGCTCTTATATTTTGGTGTGTTTTCATATTTTGCTAGAGGTTCTTCTAATCTAAGTTTTGGAAGTGATATTCAAGTGTTTATGTATATGGGTTTTGTTTTGGTGGACATATTTGGTGAATTATTTTGGATTTTGTACAATGGTAGCCATTTGAGGTTTACCTATGGTAAAGATTTGGGGGTTTTTGCTTGCTAATGTGAGATAGTTGGTAAATCTAATTTTTATTGTTTATTTGGAGCTAGTGGAGGATTTATATTTGGGTTTGTAATGGTGGATATTGTTATATATGTTGTTGTTTCATGGGTCTCTTGAAAATGGTATGTATATATTGTGGGAGAAATTCATAAAGTGTTAGGATCTCTTATGATAAAGGAGAAGGCTTTGAATGACATGATTTAAGTCTATAAATTGGGGTCTATGCCTTGTAAATTATATTGTTGAGAAATTTTGGGAGTAGAATACATTATTTGCGAGGCTAAATACTAGGCTTGCCTAATTAATTGCTTATTTGGCAATTCATAATTTGTAACTAGATAAAATTTCAAGCTTTATGCTTATTGTGATAGGTTTGCTTGATATTGTTTAGGTTCTAGCTAATCTCCTTTGGAGCTTGGAGAATTAAGTTTTTTGCAGGTTGCAAGGTAAGTAGTTTTTAATGGGATTTTTGAAAAATAACCATGTTACATAAACTTCATTTTTGGTTCAAACACATTGTAGAAAATTATTTGTGGAATTATGTTTTCTCAAAAAATATTGTATCGTGACCCTATTATAAATGATTATATATGAAAAGCGCATCATGTTTAATATTTCATATGGGGAAATGCATGATTTGTTAGTATGGAAGAGATAAGCATCTTTGATATGATTCTTGGGAATGGATTTGGTTAGTGTATATCTTGGACTAGATTAGCCCATTGGGCTTAGTGCAGTATACTGTACTTGTAGTTTACTCATATTACTTATACTGCACACATACCTAGCCTATAAAAGACTCTCCACTATACATTATTATTTACACAGAATATACAAATTATTCAGTCTTTCTCTCTCAATTTATATTCTTAACATGGTATCAAAGCCAATGCTCTGACTTTCTGGCACTTGTAGTCTTCTTCGGCGTCTTTCTGCTACCCTTGCCTTCATCCAGTGTCCACTATCAGAAGCAAGTTACCGTCGTCAGACCCACAGCACCAAAAACTCTCAGATCCAGTCTGTCTATCCATCACCTTGCCAAACTAAGTGCACAAATTGATAGATTGCACAATTCCAAGAAAAACTCAAACTAAATCAACTCCATCCAACATCACACGTGCTTCTGCGTGCAATCAGAAGGTTCGATCTCACAGTAACATGCTCCCACATGCCTACACGCGCTACCACCCAAGCTCATGCACCCACGTGCCATTCATTGTCGCATCAGCACATGTCAGCCCTAGTGACATCAGCATCCGTTAACCTTGACCGCCACCGTTGACCGAGGTCAAAATTTTTCAAAGGGGCCTATCTTGCTCAGTTTTTCATGTAGATTCCATTTTTGGGTTCAGTCTCTTCGTTTTAGGTTCCTAAATCCCTCTTTTTGGTCATTTTTTTAATTATGGCTCAATAGAACGAACGAGATATCATACGTCCTATCATCATTATGTTGGATGGTCTTACTAGCTATCATGCATGGTCTCAGAATATGATTGTCTTTCTCAAGGGTCATAAACTGTGGAGATATGTGACTGGTTCAATTCCTAAGTCAGTACCAAAACCTACATCCAAAGCCACAGCTGTTGAAGATGCCTGCAAGACTGTTATTACAATGAATGATTATGAAGAACGCCTAGAGGAATGGAAGAGTATTCAAAGTAAGATCTTGTCTTGGTTTATCAATACCTCTATTCCCTCCATTCATAATCTTCTTCCTTGTATTGAGATTGTTGAGGCTGCTTGGAAACTTCTGGCCAATCGCTATAATTGCACTAATGATTCAAGCCTGGAGTTCCACATTGAATCAAAACTTTATCAAATGCGCCAAGAGATAGGTCAGTCTATTTCTGATTTTTATTCTAAGACTTCTACTATGTGAGAATAACTCTCTGTTACAGATCCTCCACTAGTGTGTTCTATGGACATTGAGCTCTTTGTCAAATATCGGGATCGCCGTAAATTTATGCACTTCATGTTGGGTTTACATGAGGATTTTGAGCCTACTAGGGCTTCTTTGCTTAGCCGATCTCCTATTCCTTCTCTTGATGCTGCAGTCAAGGAGCTCATTTCTGATGAGAACTGTCAGCCTACTCATCACATGTCATCATCTGATCATGTATTGGCTACACCATCTCCACAGCCTCCCGTTGCTGCATTCACTGCTCCTCCATGAATAAACTCTAGGCGTCCCACCTCTTAGTCTATGAGTTTTGCTGTGCCAAAGGCCATGACATCTCAATTTGTCGCAAACTGTAGAAATTTATGCAAGAGCAGAATTAAGCTTCTCTTCGTCAAGCAGCTGTTGTATGTCCTTCAGATCCATCGGTTCCTACAGGTCCATCTTTGGCTTCCTCACTTACTACGGCTGATATTGAGGCAGTAATTCAACATGTTTTATCTCGAACTTCCATTGCCCTTTCTGTCACCTCAAGTAAACAAACTTGGTTTTTTGGTACTGCATATTGTAACCATATGACTCCTAATGAATCCCAATTTTCTGATAAGACGCCCTTAAAACACCCTATCACCATTTATATTGCTGATGGAACTCCTATGCTTGTTAGTCATAAAGGAACAATCTCTTCTCCTTGTTTATCCCTTAGTGACACTTTTCATATCCCAAAGTTATCCCTTAATTTGCTTTCTATTGGTCAACTTTGTGAATTAAGCATAGATCTTCTATTTACTAATCATGATATGGATGTGCAAGATCCCCAGACGGGTCAAGTGCTTGGGATAGGCCGTAAGGTTGGTCGCATGTTTGAGATTCATGACTTGAAGATTCCTTCACAAGTTGTTTCTACGGCTGCTACCACTGCCACCCCCTCACCTGATCTATGGCATGCTCATCTTGGTTATCCATCCTTATCTCATCTTTAGTTGTTAGCTTCTCAAGGTCATTTAGGTTCAGTTCAGTTTCAAAAATTTGATTGTACTTTCTGTCATTTTGACAAACAAACAAAATTGCCCTTTAACAATAGTGACTCCTTTTCTTTTGCACCTTTTGATCTTATACATTCTGATATTTATGGTCCTACACCTGTTCCCACTAAGGGGGGATCTAGATATTTTGTCATATTTGTGGATATTTTTCTCGATATACTTGGATTTATCTTCTTCTTCATAGGTCTGAACTTGTGTTTATTTACCAAATATTTCATAAAATGATTGAAACATAGTTTAATCGCACCGTCAAATTCTTTCGATCAGATAATGCTCAAGAATATAATGATAAATCTTTCCTATCCTTTTTAGACAGTCATGGTACCCTTCCTTAGCGATCTTGTCTTTACACCTCTCAACAAAATGGTCGTGCAAAATGAAAAAATCGTCACATTCTTGATGTTGTCCACACCCTTCTCATTTCTGCCCCTCTTCCTGAGCACTTTTAGGGTGAGGCCGCACTCATTGCTGTGTACACCATTAATCATATTCCTTCACCAACTACATAACAAATCACCATTCGAGCTTCTCTATGGTCAAACCCCTAACTACTCCTCTCTTTGGGTTTTTGGTTTCTTCTTGCTTTGTCTCTCTTCCTTCTAATAAACAAATAAAGCTCTAGCTTTGTGCTCATCTCTGTTGTTTCCTTGGTTATGGTGTATCTCAAAAGGGGTTTTGTTGTTATGATCCCATTTCTCATTGCTTTCATGTCTCCCGTCATGTGGAGTTTTAGGAACATCGTCATTTCACAAGTCTTCAGTAGTTTCCTGCATCCTCTTCCTCAAAGTCTCCCATTTTTACTAATCTTTTCCTCCCTCTCTATCCTAAACTTGTGGAGGATTCTTTGACATCGCCTGCCTCTCCAAACGACTCATCCCCGGTTTTGTCCCAGGCATATGACCCGCTTGTCTTAGATCTTGTGGCACCACCAAGAATGCTTTCCTCAATGGAGACCTCCAAGAAGAAGTGTACATGCAACCACCCCCTAGCTATCCACACTCAGGTAGTTAAGTTTGTCACCTTCGCCGTGCTCTTTATGGCCTCAAGTAGTCTCCTTGAGCTTGGTTTGAAAATTTTAGCTTAGTTGTTGCTCAGCAGGGTTTCACATCGAGTCCTCATGACACTGCTCTCTTTGTCCGAAGATCCTATGCTGGTATCACTCTTATTCTTCTTTATGTTGATGATATGATTATTATTGGAGATGATTCTGCAGGTATCTGCTCTCTTCAACAGTTCCTTAGTCAGTATTTCGAGATGAAAGATTTGGACACTCTCAACTATTTTCTTGGGCTTGAGGTTACCTTATCCTCTAATGGATACTATCTTTCCCAAGTTAAATATGCTTCTGATCTTCTCTCCAAAGCTGGTATCACCGACAACAAGACTGTTTCCACTCCCTTGGAATACAATGCAAAGCTCACACCCTTAGGTGGTGAACCTATCTCCGATGCTACTCACTATCGTTAGTTGGTTGGTAATTTGATCTATCTCACTGTTACTCATTCAAATATTTCACATGTCGTGGGTATGGTTAGTAAGTTCATGGATGCCCCTCGTTCTGTCCACTATGCTGCCATTCTTCAAATTCTTCGATATGTCAAGGGAACACTTTATCATGGTCTCCACTACTCCTCTCGGTCTTTTCTTGAGCTTCATGCTTATTTAGATGTGGATTGGGCAGGTGATTCGACAAATCGATGTTCTATCACAGGTTTCTGTTTCATGTTGGGTACTTCTCTTATCTCATGGTGTAGCAAGAAGCGGGATGTAGTTTCCCATTCTAGTACTGAGGCTGAGTATTGTGCCCTTGCTGACACCACCTACAAGCATGTCTGGCTTCGCTAGCTCTTCGCTGACATAGATGCTCCAGAGCCCACTGCCACTCCTCTTTATTGTGACAATCGTAGTGCTATCTACATTACTCATAATGATGTCTTCCATGAATGCACCAAGCACATTGAGATTAACTGCCATATCACTTGCCAGCATCTCAAGAAAGGCAATCTCAAGTTGTTCTCCATATCCTCTGTTGACCAGCCTGCTAATATCTTCACCAAGTCTCACCCGCCTAGTCGTCTTTGAGATCTTATATCCAAACTCCAGTTGGCTTCCTCCTTGCCACCTCGAGTTTGAGGGGGGATGTTAGTGTATAGCTTGGACTAGATTAGCCCATTGGGCTTAGCTCAATATACTGTACTTGTAGTTTACTCATATTACTTATACTACACACATACCTAGCATATATAAGGCTCTCTATTGTACATTATTATTTACATAAAATATACAGATTATTCACTCTTTCTCTCTCACTTTATATTCTTAACAGATTTTATGGATTTATTGCATTATTTGCAAATTCTAAAGAGTTTTTATCATGACTTGTGATATTTGGGAAATTGATAGATAATCTTATTGACAAGAAATGATTTTGGAAAATTTGAGAACCATGTGAATATTCTGGGTATTTCAAAGGTTTTTGTGAAACTACTCGAAATTGAACCGTGTTTTGATTTCATGTAAACTGTGTGCTCTTCATGTTTTTACCTTTCGGTTGTGACATGTGATTACCCGGTGATTACTCAGCCAGATGCCATAGTCTTGGTGACATTGGTATCTTGGCACCCCGTCCTTGTGGCGGATTGATGTCTTTGTGGCATAAGTGATGTCTTCGTGGCATAACTGATGTCTTTGTCGTGGCATAATTGATGTCTTCGTGGCATAACTTGATGTCTTCGTGGCATACCTAATGTCTTTATGGTGACTTGTCATGTGGTCTTGGGTTGGATTTTCAGGATTTAAAAGGGTGTTTTGATAGCTCACAATAAATAATATGTAGTTTCATGTTAAAATATTTTGAGAAAGCTTGATGCTATATTCTTTTAATCATTCTTGTCAATTTATTAAGAAAAATGGATTTGCATTATCCTAATGGACATTCCCATGTTATAACACGTTTTGTAAATTGCTCATCATCATGAAACTTGCATTTCCCCTACCCCCATTAATTATGCTACTTTCTGGGCTCTGTCTCATTCTATCATTTTACAACTTTTTCAGAGTAAGCAACAATCATTTTGAGACAGCTTTTGGTGGCTAGTAGTAGTTAGAGTAATTACTGATGGAGGCTGAACTTTTGTGATGGAGATATTTAGTTGATCTACATTCTAGAGTAGGCTTGACTTATTCTTTTGTATCTAATAGTGGTCATGACTTTATTTCCACTAATGAGACAAGTATATGATGTGTAATTATATTTATTCAGACCTCTATTCTTTTGTGACCAATGGTTTTTGTAATTATTGCATAGAGTTTTGACTTACTTCGGAAGTATATTTAATGGAATTATTGTGATAATTCTTGGTGTTGATATTTGATATGATTTATTTGGATTGAATAGTCAAAAAGGAAAAATCTACATGTACTTTTGAGATGTCTTTCTCGTGCTTTGGACCTTTTTGGGTTTGGGGCGTGACACAAATATTTGAAGATGGGCTGAAACAATGGATTTTTTTGCAAAAATGCTACATTTTTCATAGATCTAAAGCGGTAGGAGCACAGCCATAACTATGATTTAGGCAGAGAGAGAGAGATCAAAGACTGCAATGTTGTTGTTTGAGAGGGTAGGTGACTAAGGTGAGTGGTAGGAAGTAGGAACTATATATATATATATATATATATATATATATATATATATATATGCGTGTGTGTGTATATATATTATTACTTTTTAATTTATATTAACGGTGGAGAGTGGGATACAAGGAAAATGCTAGGATTACAATTTTGCTACGACTTGTTCACATACCATTTATTTTATAGTATAAGTATTTATATCTAAAAAAAAAAAAAAAAAAAAAAACTTATCAAATCATATTAAATTTCTTTCTAAAAAAAAATCATATTAAATTTTATTTGATGGGAGTCCAATTAAATCCATAATTTTCAATTATATTGTAAAGGATCATAAGGAAAATTGTTATAAAATAATTATCATTTTTGTAAATTTTTTTTATTGTTTATACTTATTTAGTATATGGCATGAATAGTTGAAAACTCATTTAAATATTTGTCTATATATATTTTTATTTTTCTTAATTAAATTATTTATGACATCATCAATTGGACCTTCAATTCGACCCCGGTCAAACTAGATAACTAGGAACCACTCCTTTTTCCATTTTTTTGATTGGTCTGGTTTTTAAAACCATGATCTCAAGTAGATAAAGTGATACTTTTCAAACCATGGTAGGGGTGACAAAATTTGACACAATCCACAAACCCGACATAATCCGCAAACCCAACACAGCTAACCCATTTATAAACTGGTCATGGGTTAAGGCTAAACGAGTTCAGGTCATATTCAGGTTGATACAGTTGACTTGTTTAATAAATAGGTTGTGTTCATGTACAACATGTGAACCTGTTTGACCCGTTTAGGTTATAAAGGTATTACATTTTGTTATTATTATTTTGTTATTATTGCTTAATTTTTTGTTGTAATTATATGTTTATTACTATGTTTATGGTTGTAATTGTATTTTAATTTTAGATATATGGAAATTGATAATAGGTTATTCAAGTTAGGTATGAATTATTAATCAAATAGGTTATTGAACGAGTCATTTGTATTAACCTTTACATGACTTGTTAATTAAACAAGTTAAACGTGTCGTGTTGGTTCGACATGTTTAATAAATGGGTTGGGATAGGGTTGAGGATTTTTGACACATTTACTAAACATGTCAAGTTTGGGTTAACCCATATAGCTGAGTACTAATGGCTCGACATGACACAAATCCAACCCATAAACACGAATTGCCACCCCTAATCTCTATGCTATTATTTTTTTTTTTTTTTATTGGCAAATAAAACACAAACCCAATATGTCTTGAACCCATGACCTTCCTCTCCATATTGCTCTTATAAGATGAGATTTTGGTGCTACACTAACTATATAATTGGGATTTAGTGTCACTCTCTAATTTTAAAAGGGCCAAATGCCAAAACTTAAGTACATTACATTAGATTTCCATAATGTAAGAGAATCTAAAAGAATGTTCATTTTGAACTACTATACAGCAATTCTTTTAGGAACATTTAACCCCAAATTTTAAAATCACTTACATCCTTTAAAATCCCCAAAACACACTCATTAAACAATAAACACCATCTTAACAACCTAAGGGTATTTAAACAGGTTATGTCAGCCCATCAACCTATCATCTAACCCAACATGCTAGAGGCATTGTAGGTTTTGTCAATTGGATAGAGGAAATTTCTTGTATTATTGAGCATGTTTAAGTTCAAGAGGTAATGTTTTTATCCCCATCTAAATGAAATTTCAATCTTTCCTTTAAAAAAAAAAAAATCAAGAAATTGAAAAAGTTTACTCCGACTAAAATTCTATTCCCAAAAATTTTAAGAAATTAAACTAAATTGAATTTTAATTGTTTTAATCAATCTATCATAATTTTGTATGAAACAACGCTTACCATTTAATTCTATCATAGAAGTGATTAGCATTTCGAACTCCTACTTGTTTATGAATAATACATTAGCTAAAGTAACAAAAGTAAAGTTTTTGGATAGATTTAGTTAAAATTGCATTAAACTTAATACTAATGCTCTAAGATTAAGGTAAATATATTTTTGAAAGACTCTTGAACTGAAATGAAAATATTTTCAAAATACAAGAACCAAAATGAAAACACCCAACCAAAAGTTCATTTTTGAAAAAAAATTAAAAAAAAAAAAAAAAATATATATATATATATATATATATATATATATATATATATATATATATGTAAGCCCAAGTAATAAAAAGTACTTCCTAAAAAAATAATAGTAAAAAGAACAACCAATTTTCACAACTATTCTATGTAGCAAACTATGACCGACTTCTTGTCACTTTCATATGAATCCACAATTTTTTTTTTACCACTCATAGTCAGACACATTGAATAGTTGTGAGAATGAATATAAAATTGGTTGACGTCCTAGATTTTTTCATCTAAATATGTGAAACGTAAGAGCTCAAAGAGTTTTTTTTTTTTTTTTTTTCCGAGTTCTTCGGTGAATAGATCTGAGCTTCGATGGGGTCATCTAGGTAAAGGTTTAGTGAAAACTATGAGAGAAAATAGAGGGGGAATGAGCAGACTAACCACATTCAACATTTCTATGTAGAAAGTTAGGCAACGTTTGAAAGAATTATGAAAAATAGCATCTCGAGTTTTAGAAACTCGAAATCTATATTAAAACTCGAGTCCAAAATACTCGCCTTGCAAATGTGAAAATGTTACATAGATCTCGAGTCTTTAAGACTCGAGTTTTATGCAAAAAAAATTTCACCTATAGTGGCGTTTTTAAGCCTTATAGTGACGTTTTAAAGCCCTATAGCGGCGGTATCCTGCAAAAAAAAAAAAAATTTATAAGTACCAAGTTTGGGAGCCCTATAGTGGTGTTTTTAAGCCCTATAGTAACGTTTTTAAACCTTATAGCGGCGTTTTTCTGCAATTTTTGGAAATCGAGTCTTTAAAACTCGATTTTCATGTGGATTTTTTTCCACATCGCACCCATCCTCTTACAAATCGAGACTTAAAAACTCAAGTTTTATCTTAGAACTCAAGTTTTAGACACTCGAGATGCTAGTTTTCAATATTGTTTTGAAACGTGACAACTAACTAAATTTTTTTATATTTATTGTTATTTGGCAAGGACGATCGAAAATAGATCTAACCCCCTTCTGACGTGATGGCTCAACCTAGAAACTTTAATCTAGTCTCACAACAACCACTTCACTCAGCCTTCTACCCCAATAAATCCACCACACATAACACAACAATATTCTCACATCTAAACGCAACTGCCATCACAAGTGAACAAATCAAGGTAGCATTTGGCAAGCCAATATCTTTGTGTTTGGATAGCAAGAAAATGAAAATAATAATTATTATTATAATAGGGACTTTTTTTTTCTTCTTTTAATTCACTTTTTTTTTTTTTTAAATCATCTGTTTAGAATTTTTTTTTTTAAGTGTCATTTTTTAGTTGAATAATGTTATAGTCACAAACTATTTTACAATATTTTTACAAACTATTAATGTGGCAAATTTTTACTAGTTATAATCTATGCCATCACTAGCATCATATTTTTACTTACCAATAATTATTTAAAAAATTCTTAATCCATATAAGTAGTTTGTAAAAATGTTGTAAAATAATTAGTGTAAGCAGTATTACTCTTTTTAATTTAGTAATTAAAATGATATGGTGGCACTTTTGATAAAGAATTCCCAAAAAAGAATTGTAAGCCCCAAGTAATTCTAATAACTAAAAACTACTCCCAAGGCTAAATCCCAAGTAATTCTAATAACTAAAAACTACTCCTAAGGCTAAATCCTAAATAAAACCTGTTTCCATCTGGATCTGGTATCCCAGGAAAAAGTATTCCTTGTTCTGTCTTTTTAACTCTCTCTCTCTCTCTCTCTATCTCTATCTCTCTCTCTGCCACTTCTTACGTTGAAAAAATAATGTCCCACTCCCAGATGGGAGAACCAATTCTCCGACGCAGGATGAATCATCTTCCGTACGACATCGTACTGAACATTTTGGGAAAACTACCTGTGAAATCAGTGATAAGATTAAGGTGCGTTTGCAAATCCTGGGACTCTTTGATCACAACCCCTTCTTTCATCTCCACCCACCTTAATCACATCAACAACAAAAACAACAACAAAGATAATGGTAATGATTATATCATACACATGGTGTCATGGAAAGCACGTCGCGTGGTTTCTTCCTATCGTTCAAAATCTCCTCCTTAAACATCAATCTGTACCGTCGCTTTCAACCACACGTTTGATAAGATTTCTGATATTGAAATTCTTTTTGATTTTTCTTCTGACTATACTCAAATGGTGGGTTCGTGCAATGGCTTATTGTGTCTAGCTGATTCAAATAATGTTATATATTTGTGGAACCCCAGCGATAGAAAATTCAAGAAGTTGCCTCATACTTGCTTAGAAAACTTAAACAATGTTACACTCTGATTTGCTTATTGTTCCGAGAATAATGACTATAAGGTTGTAAGGACTTCACGTAGTACTTTTTTGTCTCCGTCTGAGATTGAGAAGTACACGTTAAGCTAAGATTCATGGAGACGGATTGAAATTTCGGTGACAGCAGATGTTCAGTAAAGATTTGCTTTCTCCAATCCCTTTGGTTAGTGGAGCTTAATTTGCACTGGATTACATAAACAAATATTGTGGCATTTGATGTCAAGAGTAAGAAATTTAGAAAGCTAGCACTGCCTGATGTTTCTATATATGGACAACAGCTTCAAAGAACATGTATTGCATCATTAAGAGGGAAACTGGCTTTCATTGGACAATCTAGCTTCCAATACTCCATATGGGTGATGACAGACTATGGTGTGGTTGAGTCTTGGAATAAACTTTTTGTTGTACCATTTGAAAGGCAAGCTTGTTGGGTTCGCTTGACTGATTATGGTTCACTTATGGTTGGCTACAGAAATGATCCATTTGATAGGCAGGGAATGAAGTATGCTTTAATTGACACTGAAACTCTACAAGAGAAGAAGGATCCCGATATCCAACATCCTTCATTTATAGCCAGTTTCATGGAGAGCCTTGTTTTACTTGATGGAACAAACGTGGAATCTTACTAACTGGTTTGTGGTGAGCATATAAGATTGAAGTCAATAATGGTAAGGATGAAGCTTTTCCTTTAGTAGTAGGCATTTAGTTAGATAGTATTGCTAAAGCTTGACTGTTATCCCATGCTTACATTATCCTTTTGTCACTATTATAAATTAGTATTTGATATTTGTATGTGAATAGATGATCAAGTGCTTAACTATTGTGTTTCTTTCAATACTATGGTGTTCTTTATGCTAAAGAAACATGCTGAGGTTTATACTATTATGGGATTTGTTCAATAAACTTGTTTGGTAAATGAGGTAGAATTTAAAGGCATATAGAGCAGTTAGGTTGTGACAAACATAAATTCATTCCTAAACCTCTATAAGAGCATTAGCAATCTCCCTATGACACTTTACATTGTCCATTGACCTCCCACTCTATAACATTATTTGTATTCCTATCACTATAGATCTTGCAAACACATATTTCTCAAGTCATAATTAGATAACTGTTTTATCTTGGGAATTTTGTTTGAAGCTAAGCTGCCTAAGTACACTCACTCTTTCATAATTTCAATTCTCTTACTTTCCCTTCACTCTCTCTCTACAAATTATGTAGCCATATACACTGATCCTCCAAGGGAGTAACGACTGTCTCCCTAAGGACGTCATGGTTGACACTCTGTTGATGCTGCCTGTGAATCATAGATGAAGGTGCGTTTATAAAAGCCTGGGACTCAAACTCAACATATTAATCCTAGCGGCTTTCTCTTCTACTTTGATTCTTGCTAGAGCCAATGCTGCTCTGATATCTGACATCTAATAATAAGAAAGAAGAAAGAACATAGATGAATAAAAGACAATGGATTGATGGGCCTTTTACCTTGGGCTGAAATTCTTTGTTGTTTGGCATGCAAGCTTTTATTTTTTTATTTTTAAGTATGATCCTTGGTTTGGAGGGGTCGCACTAATATTCTAGTCATATTTCTTTGTGATAGTTTTGGTAAGATAGCCAAATTGGCTTCATCATTGCCAAAGGTTTGTTGAAGCAGAGCTAGAGTTAGTATCTCCCTTTTCTTAATTGTTGGAATAGATTGCTGTTTATGTCCAAGGGCAGTGAAGAGAAAATGTTGATAAGCTGTTGTGGCAGTGTTTAGTTATAATTTGATTATGGCTGCAATTGTTTCCTTGTTTCAGGTTTAATGGCTGACTAAGTAGGTTGTTGAGTTATTAGGATGGTGGGAAGGAAGGTGAAGATGACAGAACAATAATGGGATTTGGAATGGTTATACCACACTGCCTAAGATGGTGAATTTGGTGATAAAGGAATAACTGCACTTTTGGGGCTGTTGAGAATAGCTGAAGTTTTTTTCTTTTTCTTTTTCTTTTTTCTTATTCAATGGCTCCTCGATAGGATGTCTTCTGTAGGCTGCTTCCCTCCTACCCTCCCTTTTGCTCTCCTTTTCTATCCCTTTCTACGAAGTTACAGACGCTGTAGATTTTCCTTTCTTGAAGGTTCTTCATTTTATCTCCAGTGTACTAAAGTCGTACCCAATGTCTATAAATAAATATTTACTTAAAAATAAACTAATAACAAATGGTTTTGATGCATCTTTACTCTATCTGTTCTTTATACACTGTTACAATTGACAGATATGGTTTACAAGTGTTGCTCAAACTTAATGAAAATCTCAAAGTTTTACCTCATCTAGCCTCTTTTAAGATTTAAAACAAACTTAGGTCTTATTTGTTCAAACTGGCCATAAATTAGTGCCTTAAATTCTAATTAGCCCCTTAAACCACTCTGTTTTAAAGCCTCTGCTGCTGTCCAGAAAATTGTTATGACTTGTTTCTGCGCAATTTGCCAGACTTCTTTCCTACTAACCCTGCTATTATGTTCATATAAAAGCCCAAAATCATTTTATAATTCCAGCCCTTAAATTACCGTTTATACTACCCTCGGAAACCAATTAAGAAATTGGAGGAAATTCCAGTGTCCCTGTGCAATCTTCTTATCTGAAACATCTGGTTTTGATAACTTCAATAGTTTCATCAAAGATATACTCACTCCATTTAAACTACTGTTCAAACCACTCCCCTCCTTGCACCTTTACAGACTTTTTTATTGACATTTTTACCCAACATTTTCTACCAATGATGATAGAAGTAGAACAATCAACCCTAAGCAGGTGAGTTAGTTACGGTTCTAAAAACCTTTAATTCATTGACCGTAAAATTTAACATTTCTTTCATGTTGGAGTAATGAGATTAAATGTTCATGTCCCACTGCATACTTGTCAGCGTCACTCAACTAGCCCATGCTCTCTTATTTCATTTTGTTATTGGAGTTGTTTGTCCCTATATCTTTTAATCAAAATAGTCATTTTGTCCATTATAGTACTAAAATTAAATTTGAATTCTGTAAACACTTGATTGGCAGTAGAATAAATTATGACAGAAATGAAAATCAAGACTTACAAGTGGTTTATATTGTGTTGCTCTTAGTCTTCGCTTATTGGAACTTTTCTTTTTCCATCCCGAGTGTATTTGAAGCTTTTCTGTTGAGCGTGTTGCACTGTTGTTTGATGGATGATGACCTGGAGTTCTACCTTGTTATGGAGCTAATCATGCTTGCAGCTGTGAGAAAAAATGGCTTCTCTGAAATTTGAAATTTTATTATTAAACTAACCTAGTGGTAAAAAGAGGTTGGTGAGTCTGTTTGGTCAAGCTGGTATCTTTTATTTTATTATTATTTTTTTTTTTTTTTTTGGGAGAAATAAGCTGGTATTCTGATGTTCTTATGGTCTTGTGGCATGAAAAAGTGGTTTGTTACATGCATACAAGTATTATGAGGCCAAATTTCTGTACTCTTCTTGAAGCTATATACTGATTGTCAATGATGTAGAACTTTAGTTAGCCACTCAAATTTGTTTGCCACTTGTAGGAAATTGTGTGTTCCTGTGCAATCTTCTTAACTGAAAACACCTGGCTTTAATAACTCAAATAGTTTCATCAAAGATGCTGCCACTCCACTTAAATTTCTCTGCCAATTGCTGGATGCAATCTTCTTAACTAAAATACCTGGTTTTGACAACTCCAATAGTTTCATCAAAGAAACAGGCACTCCACTCCACTCCAATAGTTTGATAAATCTACTGTTCACAGAATATACTAAGCTCCAGAATAGCTGGTAGTTGATGCTCCAATATAATCTCAATCCACTCCCCCTCCTTTCACCTTCACAAACATTTTTGTTGACATTTTTCCATGGCATTTTGCTACCATTGAAGCTATAATAATCAGAACTAACAAACCTTTAATTCAATGGCTATGCACATACACTTTCTTTCATGTTTGAGCCATGAAAGACAGGAAGATACTCTTGTTGAAGCTATATATAGTTGGTTGTCAAAAGTGTAGAATTTTAATCAGCCATTTAAAATTTATAAATTAATCTTCATTTTTACATTAGAGACCATAGTGCTTGTAAAATAGCCCTAATTATCATATTTCTTTGACATTAAATTAAAATGTAATGGCTTCTTTAATGTGGCACGTAACTAACTATACACAACAGGAGGTAACATATAGGAAGATCATTACCGATTCTTCAGGACCCATACAATTATTTATTATTATTATTATTATAATTATTTGATCAATAGGGTCCATACAGTCATTAGAGGCAGGTGCATGATAAGTCACTGTTGGCATAGTTGTGGTCAAATGTTTGTTGCGTGGTTTGATGTTTTTCACCATTTTTTTTTTTTTTTTTTTTTTGGTTTAGGTACTACAAAACTAGGCCACATACCATATATTTTGGATGTCTTAATTATTCTAAAGTTTTTTTGAACAATTGGTTAGTTCTTTTAAGTATTTTGACTTTTTGGTGAAATGGCAGCTGCATCTTCAATTAAATTCCCCCATTTTTTGCATCCTACTGTGGTTTAATGAAGGATGAGCAAAGGAAAAAACAATGAGAGGATCCCTGTAATGCGAGCTAGCAGCTGCTCAATTCTGCTTGGACTTAGCTCTAGTTGTTGATTGTTTTGTTCACTTGCAAGAATTCTTCAAGCTACATGTGGAGATTGCTTGAAATTCATTCAAATTAGGTATTTATAACTATCTTAGCAAACAAAAGTCAATTTTATGAAACATAATATAGGAAGAGGAGAAAACTTCATATAAAGGTGATGCTATAAAAGGTTTGCAGCTCATTGTCTCACAAAATTTGCAGTTGTTCATAGATCTAATATTTGTTGTAATTTGCATATTCTTCCTGCTGCAGTCTTGGATGCCTGTAGGAAGGATACTGCTTCTACGTTGTTTAAATAATATGCTCGGTTTGTTAGCAAAAACAACACTTACAATGATTAGCAAACAGAATCCTACCTCTTGGCAAGATGTGGCAGGTGCCTCGATCTACTGCAAACATATGAAACACCATTGTGAGGAACCACATCCCCAAGACACTAAATTTAATATATGGTAGATGTGTTACAGCATGTCTAACTAATGTTAATGACAATCAAATTGCCATATCTTCTGCTTCAACAATCCTATGTTGTATTTCTTTGATCACTGGGTATATTGTAAACTTCTTTGTGCAAGATTGAAAGTAGTTCTTCGACAGTTGGTGATAGAAAATCTAAAGTTGTTTTTATTGAAACATAAATCTGAGCCCAGCAGTCCATGAAGTGAGTATGGTTTTGTCTAAACAACCTAAGGCCTAAGGGTATTTAAACATGTTCTCATCAACCCATTATCTAACCCAGCTTGCTAAAGGCATTCTAGGTTTTGTGAATTGGATAAAGGAAATTCTTTTTATTATTGAGCATGTTTTAGCTCAAGACATCATGTATTTATCCTCTTCTAAAAGAATTTCCAATCTTTCCACAGATTAAAAAAAATTAAAAAAAAAAAGTTTCAAGAAATTGAAAATATTTATTCTGACAAAAACTATATTACCAAAAAATTTAATGTTTACTTTAATTGTTTTAATCATCTATCATAATTTTTTATTTTAATATAAGACCTGCACACTATAGCTTCTTTATCATGTGGCTCAAATTTGAAAATAACAGGAAACAAATTAATTGCTACCAAAATGTAGGGGTCAAATTGACACTAACTGCAAAATGTAAGGAGTAAGGACTGAAATTGTATTTACCAAAAAATTATGAAAAATGTTTGTAAATTAATTGCATTTTCTTTTTCACTTCTTTCACAAATAGACCAGTTAATATTGTATTATTTCAAGACAGTTGCACATGCATCATAATAGTAGGTCCATCATTGCCTTCCTGAGTAAAAACAACTTAGATAACTCAGCCAAACCCCACCTTCTAGCCCAAACATTTAACATAATTTGTTTTTAAAAAAGGCAATACCCAGTGTTTTAGTCCTAGAAAAGCAGGATCCTAGCTGGATATCATCCTAATCCCAGCATTCTAGTGGCTGCTCTCATGGTTGCCAAGATAGTAGGAAGGGTAAAATTTTTTATGTTGGAGTCTTTTGGGGTTGGAAAATGAGTGTGTGAAATCTATTTTCTTGACAACATAATGGAAGATGATTAAAGTTTTGTGCTACTCAATTTACCACAGTTGTGCAGGATATGTAATGAAACCTTTCTAATGGTGAATAGAAACATGTGACAAAGAGATTGAATGACTGATTCCTATGAAAATGTATTGAATTGCACACCTTCTAGTTGACTCCATGGTTTTGCTGATACGAAACACCATGATGAAAAACATTGAAATTAAAATTGGAAAATTACAAGCCAGCTTTATCATTTTCCTGAAAAGCAAGGACTGGCATGGTATAGTAATTATAACTATGGTGTAGGAGCTGGGAGTTACCAGTAAGCTCAAAATGCTACAAGATGGTATCTATTAACTTTGACAATCAAAAATGAAAATTCAAAGGATAAATATATATAAATCGAAAACCTCTATTAAATTTCAAGAAATCACTCTCCGGAATTTTTATTGCATGTTGCAGTGACTCATTATCCCCACAATTAAACTTGCTAAAGGATGAAGCTTTTCACATTCAGTAGCAAATTTTCATTTGCCATTATGCTGAACTTCCAAGGGTGTTAAAGTTTTGGTTACCCGGAAAGCTCTAGCCTATATTCTATATTCTATTTCTTGTATATATATACGAGCAGTAAATGTCAACAACTTCTTATAGTGAAATTTCTTGATGTTAATTTTTTTCCCTGGTTCTGTTATTGATGTTGATTGTAAAGAAACCCAAGAACCATAATTTTAAGCATCTCCATGCTATTTTTTTTATTGGTAAGTTACACACAAACCCAGTGTGTCTTGAACCCATGACTTCCATCTTACTCTTATAAGATGAGATTTTGGTACTACACTTACTATATAATGTTCACTCCCTAATTATATAAAGGGCAAAACTCGGGTACACTGCATTAAATTTCTATAATGTAGGAGAATCTAAAAGAATGTTCATTTTGAGCTACTATAAAGTGATTCTTTTAGGAACTAATTTTTTTGTCACCACATTTGGCCCCAAATTTATAAATCGCTTATATCCTTTAAAATCCCAAAAACGCACTCATTAGACAATAAACACCAACTCCTATTTATAAATAATTACAATTTTTTCTTATAATCAATTTATAAATAATAAGAACACCAAATCGAAAGTCATATTTACTGAAACATAAATCTAACCACATCAGTCCATGAAGTGATTACGTTTTCATCTAAACAATCTAAGGGTGTTTAAATAGGTTTTGTCGACTCATTAACCCATTATCTAATCCAGCATGCTAGAGGCATTATAAGTTTTGTCAATTGGACAGGGGCATTGTAGATTTTTTCAATTGGATAAAGGAAATTTGTTCTATTATTATTGAGCATGTTTAGCTCATGAGGCAAAGGTTTATTCCATCTAAATTAAAATTTAAAACAGTCTTTCAATTAAAAAAAGAAGTTTCAAGAAATTGAGAAATTTTATTCTGACCAAAATCTTATTACCAAAAATATTAAGAAATTAAAATAAATTTTATATTTATTTTGATTGTTATATTCATCTATCATAATTTTGTATTTTTAATAAATGAGGACAATGCATCTAGGCCGCCTACGGACACACCAATCCACGGAGTGAAGTTGAGGGAAAGGGAAGGAAAGTCAAAGAATTGAATTGAATTGAATCTTACCGTTTGAGTTGTTTGGTTTGGCATGTATGTGAACTGAAAAGAAGAATAAGTTTATATATTGGTTAGCTAAATGGGGAAATTATTGTGTACTCCCGGAGTACCATAAATGCGTACTCCTTCCTCTCACATTAATGGTGGGTCCCACTAATTAAATTCATGGTGGGACCCACCATTTATGTGAGAGGAGGGAGTACGCATTTATGGTACTCCGGGAGTATCTAATAATTTTCCAGCTAAATGGTTAGAATAGGCTCACTAATCACTATATTGAATTTTCATTTGCAGTGGGGTTGCTCATATCAGTTTTGTAGCTAAAAAATATGGAGGAATATATATATATATATATATAATAGAAATTTGAATCTTAGAATCTTGAGGACTGAAAAATAACTAAATACATAAATTAAGTGCTTAATGTGGAAGCACCAAAAGCTCAAGTTATGTAACATAGCAAAAATTCATTACTGCATGCTTGAAAAGACCAGATGGTTTTTCCTTAGATCCTTTTTAAATTAGAACTCATTATATAATTTTCATCATTACATTAACAAACAAGAGAAGCTATTCTAAACTTCATTTCTCTTCTTATCATTACCCTTCTATCCCATTTGAGCAAAGTCCCATATAACGTGACTCAAAAGACACATCTTGTCTATGCACAACAAAAACAAATGTACACAAGAGTTACTGCTAGAGCCACTTGCATTCTCCAACTTCCATGCACTTGTGGTCTTCAATCAGCGCAACAATTTGCCAAGGAACATTAAAAGAGGTCTTCCGCTCTAGATTTTGTTGAAATAAGTCTGCAAAAATCAAGCTGTATAGCCACAGTTAATGCCTTTTGCACGGTCAGGCATCTAGCTGCATGCCATTTGGTTGCACATGGAAGAACTGCAACAGCCTGCCATCGCATGATTTGATTTTATAGCCAAAACCACCCCATCCACACCATCTCTGCTAGTGTCCTTCAATTTTCAGCAACATCCACAACCCTCCACAACTTGACAAACTTAACTTGGTGCTTTCCTACAATTACTCTGTAGAGACTTGTGCATACCTGCAAACTCTTTTTTTCACCCTTAAACATCAATCGATAAAAATTTGGACCCTCCATCCATTGGGCCAACCACTACTTCAAAGAGCAAGGAGAAATTAACTCAGTTCCAAGGCTCAAATAATGTAATCCAAAGATTTCAAACAAAAGAGAATGAGCACTGCAGGGCTAAAAGATCCAAGTTTTCCTCTTACCTCATTGCATAAGACACACTTACTCACTCACTATGTTTCATTTCACTATTTTGATTTTATGAGTAAGTCCTCATGCATTCCACACATGTCTCCATCTAAGAGCTATGACCCTCAGAAGCCGCCGGAATCCATTATTGAGCTATGACCCTCATATTAGATTTTCTATACACATGACTAGTTTCACAATCATGAAACTAATCAAGCACTTCTTGTATGTCTATGATAACTAACTTGACTATCAAAATAGTTGTTTCCTAATGATGCCTCAGCATGCTTATAAACAATAATGAATCTCCCACTTGCAAGACCCAAAATATGAATTAAACAAATTTGAGCAAACATTTAATTTACATTTGTAAACACAAAAAATCTCAACATTATTCACAAGCTCAAAATACATAAAAATTCTTTGGACTATCTAAACACAGAAAATCTCCCCATTCCATCCACATGTTTATATAATCCATTGGATTGCCTCGAGGCCATAAATATTGCAATACTCTAAATCAAATTTGCAATTAAATAATATAAAAAAAATTCAATATTGAAACGGAGTATATGTCGTTTGTCGTTACCGGGAGGGAGGCAGATGGCTTGGAGAAACCATGCTCATGGCGGCACCGGCAGCGATGGGATTGCAACACCATTCTCAGCCATGGTTCCGGTAGCTTGTGCAATGAATCTGATTTGGGGTTAGGGACTGAAGAGGCAAGGAGAGAAGTTTGAGGCGAGATGCAGTTTGTGTCATTCCGACGTGAGGCAGAGATGCAACGCCGCTGTCCGTCGTGAGGAAAGTGGCACCGATGAGGCAAGGAGGGAGGGAGAGGGAATATTTTGTGTCTGATAGTACCGTGTGTAGGATTAATTCTGATTTGGGTTTATTTTTTGTTATTTTAATTAGAATCGGTTGATATCATAAATTTTTACAAAATGTTAACGTGATTAACTTCTTTTTAGTTTTAATCTAAATTTATTATTAATATTATTTTTTCATTTACTAATAATTACTCACTATATCAGTAATTTGTAAAAAAATTTGTAAAATAGTTTGTATTTCTAGCATTATATTTTAGTTTTTAAAAAACTGATGTGGAGCTAATATATCAGCAGTTTGTAAAATATTGTAAAATATCTTGTGTCTATAGCATTACTTGTGAAGTGATTATAGTTTCTTCTAAACAACCTAAGGGTATTTAAACAAGTTTTGTCAGCCCACTGACTCATTACTTAAGTACTTAACCCAACATGTTAAATGCATTGTAGGTTTTGTGAATTAGATAGAGGAAAATTCTTATATTATTTAGCATGTTTTAGGTCAAGATGTAATACTTTTGTCTTTGTCTAAATAAAATTTAAATCGTTCCATAAAAAAAGTTTCAAGAAATTGAAAATTTTTACGTAGACAAATTCTATTACCAAAAATTTTAAGAAATTAAAATAAATTTAATGTTTATTTTAATTGTTTTAATCATCTATTATAAATTTTTTATTTTAATACAAAACTTGCACATTACAATTTCTTTGTCATGTGGCTAGTATTGAAAATAATAGGGACCAAATTGATATTTTCACTAAAAAATTATGAAAAATGTTATGTAGCTTACCACTTTGTCTTTCTTTTTTCTTTTTTTTTTTTTTTTTGGAGTGGTTGAAAATGGAGATATTATATAAAATATACAAGAAAGAAGAGTGCATGGGCATTATATTACACACAAGTGGGCTTCACCCACAATATCTTTTTAAAAATTTATCAATAAAGGGGCAAGTGTCGCAATAGCATTTTCCTTTTTGGTTGTTTACAACTATTCATGAATTTGGATCTCGAACAATACTCTAAATTGTAAAAAATTTGGTTGGTTATTGCCACCGATGCACAATATCCTAGGTATTGCATCAGATCTCAATCTACCGTTTATAGCAAGTTTTTCCACACAATTATTAGCTTCTAGATAAATGTGATGAATTGTGACAATCTATGATCTACAGAGTTGGTAGAGTCAATATAGGGGGTAGTTAAAGTGGGTTGTCTATGGGCACACTGATATATAGAGTAGGTATAATTAATAAATTTGTTAATAATAGAGGGCAATGCATCTAGGCCGCCTACAAACACACTAATCCAAGAAGTAAATACAATCTATAAATGAGGTCAATGAATACAAGCCACCTACGGATACACCCAAATTCATACTTAATTTTGCACCTTTTTCACATAAAAACAAAAGTGGATAGAAAGTATCCATGCACAATCCCACACATTAGTACATTGTGAAATTGGGTATGGGTAGGGTGTGAACCTAGAATTATTACAATGAAAACTTGAAGTGGTTAGTGTTTTGAATGCATTTCTTCGGTTAATAAGAGTATTTTTATTTATAAATGATTGAAGATAGAAAACATGCATTAGTTTCTAGGCGATTGAGGTGTGCACCATTCAATTACTAAGATACAAAGTTAAAATGCAAACTTTTAATTAATCACAACCTTTATTTTAGAAAATTTTTAAACTTATTAGCTTAAGTAGTGTTTAATATACGCAGCCTTATTACACACAATGTGCACACATTCCAATTCAAAAAATAATTTATTTATACGGTGTGTGCAACAAAATGTGTGTAAGAGACATCTCCGGCCCCTTAGCTTATTGCCTTTTCACCTTTTAACACACATTTTTTTCTCTCTTCTAAGTGCAAACATGATTAGTGGTAGAATGCTTCAATAGCCCAATAGAGAGATAGACCAAATCAGGCCAGCCTGTATAGCAATATGTAATTAAGATTTACCAAAAACACATGGGCCAAAATGGGCATTTTCCTCTTTTGCCAAAATTTTCCAACAAAATGCCTCCCATCTAAAACTATTTAGAGAAATGGCCCTTTTTTGAAACTCAATTTCTAAAAATTAAGTTTGGACAATCGAGTTATAGGGAACTGAAAAATAAAATAAAAAATAAAATAAAAAAATCTAAGTACAACTTCGCTATAACTCGATTGTCCAAAAATCGAGTTTTACATTTGAAACTCAATTTTCTAAAAATCGAGTTTCAAAACAAAGGCATATCCCTAAATAAACATGGGGCATTTTGTTAGAAAGTTTTGTTGAAATGAGTAAAACCCAATTTTGGCCAAAAAACATGTAATCCTTTTCTTTGTAGCATCACGAATTAGGCATATTCTAGCACATCCAAATATCATTCCTAATTTGTTTTAGTTCCACTGCCGTTTTTTGTTGGTGCACTGACTCAATTAATAAAACTCTGTCCCATTGTCCCAAATAATACTCTCATTTCATTTCTTTCCCAAACAAACCAGTCACAGCCAATATGTTTAGTTTACTATTTTGCCCAATCTAGATTTGATCTTGAAACTTCATTCACATATATTAGCTGTTGATCTGTATTTGATTCTAGTATAATCAGTGATAAGATTCAGATGCGTATGCAAATCCTGGGATTCCTCAATCACCACCCCCTATTTCATCTCAACCCACCTTAATCACAACAACAACAAAGATCGTGATAATGGTTATGTTATACACAAGCCGTCTTCACCTCCTACACCTTCTAACAGCCCAGTCTGTACAGTTGCTTTTGACCACACATTAGATAGTATTTATGAGGTTAGAATTCCCTTTGATTTTTCTTCTGATTGTGCCCAAATAGTCGTGTCACACCCCAAACCCCAAAGTTATATCAAGTTCTAATATCAAGAATTAACATAATAATTCCATTGAATATACTCTCAGAGTAAGTCAGAGCTCTAAGTAATAATTACAAATATCATTGGCCACAAAAGAATAGAGGTCTGAATAGTTAATTACAAATCATCAGCTTGTCTCATCAGAGGGATTAACATCACAACCACTAAAATATACAAAAAAAGGAGTCAAGCCTATTCTAAGATATACACCATCTAATATACCCTTTTCAATTTGTTCAGCCTCCATTAGTAGTTAGTCTAACTACTATTAGCCACCAAAAAGCTGTCACAAAAGGTTGCTGCCTACTCTGAAAAGTTTATAAAATAATGGGATGAGACAGAGCCCAGTAAGTAGCACAATTAATGGGGGTGGGGGAAATGCAAGTTTCATGGTGGTAGAAATTTACAAATCATGCTTTTAATTCGGGAATTTCCAGATAGTTTCTACAAAATCATTTCCCCAAAATATTATGACAAGAATGAATAGATTGACGCAACACAAAGCTTCTCAAAATGCTCTCATGAGATTACATACAACATATTCCTCAAAATATCTTAACGTGAAACTACTTACTATACTATGAGCAATAACAACACCGTTCAAAACCAAAAAATCTAACCCAAGGCCACATGATAATCGCCGACACAAAGCCGGAACTCATCGCCGACACAAAGCCGGAACTCATCGCCGACACAAAGCCGGAACTAATAACCATCACAAAGACGGGTGCTAAGATACCAATGTCACACAGACTATAGTATCTAGCTAGGTAATCACCAAGTAATCACATGTCACAGCACATGGGTAGAACATAAAGAGCTCACATAACTTTAATTCAAAAAAAACATAATTCACTTCTAAGTGGTTTCATAAAATATTTGAATGCCCAAAATATTCGCAAAGTTCTCAAAGCCTTCAACTCATTTCTTGTCAAAAAGATTTTATATTAACTTCCCAAATAACATAGGTCAAGATAAAGCATCTTTATATTTTTGCAAGTAATGCAATAAATCCATATGCAATTCCATACGCATTCTCTAGAATTTAACCAAGGATGCTAGTATTCTCTTTGCTAACAAATCATGCAATTCCCCATATGCAATAAGAATATGCATTTTCATATATAATCATATATAGTAGGGTCACAACACAAGACCTTTTAGAAAAACATAGTTCCACCATTAATTTTCCAAAATGTGTTTGATCCAAAAATAATGTTTATGCAACATGATTATTTTTCCAAAACAAAATCCATTAAAAAGCTACTTACCTCGCAACCCGCAAAAAACCTAATTTTCCAAGCTCCAAAAGAAATTAGCTAGAACCTAAACAATACCAAGCAAACCTATCAAAATAAGTATAAAGCTTGAAATTGTATCTAGCTACATATTAGGAATTGTCAAATAAGCACTAAATTAAGCAAGCCTAGATTTAGCCTCACAAATAATATTTTCCATGCCCAAAGTTTCCCAACCAATTCCTTTACAAGACATAGACTCCCATTATACTTATGAATCATACAAGGTATTATCTCTAACATCAAAACCTCAATAATTTATAAATAGCTTCCACAAGGTTTTCACAACATCATCAAGAGACCCATGACACCAAATCACAATATCCTTTCAAACAAACAATTTAAATCTTCAACTAGCTTCAAATAAACCATAAAATTATATTCACAATTTATTTCACAAGATATACCTCAAAACCCCTAAATTTTCACCATAACAAGCCTTAGATAGCCAACATTGTAAAAATTCATGAACTCACTCATCAAATACATCCACCAAGACCAAAACCCATACATATAACACATGAATATCACTTCTAATGCTCATAAATCACATGAGTATCTTTATTAAGGCTTGGATAAAAATATAACCTCAAGCAAAATATAAAACCCACCAAAAAGATGAGAAAATTTTTACCTCAAAACAAAGATGTGAAAGTGTTTATGGGTTCACATAAACTTTCCGGTGATCTTGCCGGAGAATGATAGTGGAAAATGGTGGTGGTGGTGGTGGTGTGGAAGCACCGGTGGAGAGAATGAGAGTAGAGAGGACCGTATGAGAGAATGAAAAAAAAGAGAAAGAAAAGGGATGTAGTGGATGAGCCGGCCAAAGAGGAAATGTTAGTGTGAAATGAGTGGTGGAGATTGGGGGTTAGTGGGGTTAGGTGGGAGTAAACATGGTTCACAAGGTCTGATTTTTTTTTTTTTTTTTTTTTTAACTGGTGGAACGTTACAAGTCGGCTCATGCAATGGATTATTGTGTCTCGCCGATTTTAGAAGTCTCTCCACCGGCGATAATGATATATATTTGTGGAACCCCAGCATTAGAAAATTCAAGAAGTTGCCTCATACTTGCTTAGGAAAGGTAAGCTTTGTTACACTTGGATTTGCTTATCATTCCGAGAATAATGATTACAAGGTTGTAAGGATTTCATGTCGCTCTTTGTCTACACCTAAGATTGAGGTGTACACGTTAAGCTTAGATGCATGGAGAAGGGTTGAAATTTCGTTGACAGCCAATCTAATATTCCGTAAAAATTTCTATTCGCCAGTTCCTTTGATTAGTGGATCTTTGTACTGGTTTGCATATATAAAAGAAGAGAATTGTAGGAGGGTAATTATTATGGCATTTGATGTCAATATTGAGAAGTTCAAGAAGCTAGCACTGCCCGATGATTGTTTCCATGGAAGATCCCTGCACAGATGTCTTGCATTATTCAAAGGGAAACTAGCTTTCATTAAGTGTGGACGCAATGAACAACGTGACTTCCAATTCTCCATATGGGTGATGAGGGAGTATGGTGTGGTTGAGTCCTTGGATAAGCTTTTTGTTGTACCATTTCAAAGAGTAGCATATTGCATTGCCTTTACCGAGTATGGCTCACTTCTGGCTCGGTGCGTCACTAGAGTAAAGAACCAGGGATCAAAGTTTGTTTTAATTGACACTGAAACTCTACATGAGAAAGATCCTAGCATCCAATGTACTTCATTTGTAGCCAATTTTATTGAGAGCCTCGTTTTACTTGGTGGAGCAAACGTGGAAGCTTACTAAGCAAATGGTGGCGTGCATATAAGAAGTGAAATCATTAGTGGTATGGATAAACCCTTCTTTTCCTTTTCATTTTGTATTAGGCATAATAGTATTGCTAAAAGCTTGAAATTTGTCCAAAGTATACATTTTCTTTTTGTGGCTACTATAAATTTTTAATTGAGATTTGTATGCGAATGGTTGTTGTGGTATGGGTGATTTTTATTCCTTAGTGTTACAAACTAAGAAGCATAAACACTTCATTTTAGGTGCCTACTCATGTTGGATACAAGACACATCTAGGACACTTCTGCACTTGTGTCCCAATTGTTTTGTATTTAAATAATAATAATTGCAAGACATGGGAGAGATAATTATCTTTTATTTCTTTTTAGTTTCAATCTTGAACACTTATCTAATTATTTTCTATTTGCTCTTTTGAATCTTGTTGTGGGTTTGTATTTTAATTTCTAAATTATCATTTATTAGTCATGAATTCACCTTATTATCCATTATTTCTCTTAAATTAATACATGTTTGAAATTATATTAAAAAATAAATGCATAATAATATTTCAAAATAAAAATAAATTAAGTAATTAATTAATATTTCTACCTTGCTGTGTCATGTTCTAATTTTTCAAAAATTGTAATGTTGTATTTGTACCCGTACTCGTGTTCGTGTTTATGCTTCCTAGGTTACAAAGAGCTAGATTATAGCTTCTTGACTTCAAAATTTTTTTTTTTTAAAATGACTAAACATAATCGAATATAAAAGAAGCTCTAAAACTGAGAATGTTGAAAAGGAGAGGCAAGTGCTTGTCTAGTAAGCCTAATGCCGTTCCAAGGTCATGTTCTTCGCTGGTTGAAGCTACATGGTCTTTGTTGGTTTGTGTACCACATTTTAACCTTAATACTGACCATAAAAAGCTAATTTATACGACAGAGTCCGTTCAAAGATGAGTGATATCATCCTATCTCTTGCCATTATGAGATGTATATTTTGATAAGAATGCTATTTTCTCATGCTTAGCTGGGTTCAATCACATGTTTATTGTTAGCAGATGTAAATCAACATGTTTAGGTGCTGAGCTCTAGTGTTTCTGTTAGTACTATTTTATTCTTTATGCTAGAGAAACATGGTCTATACTACTAAGGGATTTGTTCACTAAATTTGTTTGGCTAGAGGATGAAATGGTTTGGAATTTAATGGAATGTAGAAAGTTTGAAGTCCACTCTGATTGTAGGGCTTCCAGAACACCTATTGGAGCTATGTTTCCATGGAGTCCAAAGGGACATATCCTTCAACGTTTCTCTGCGCAAGACTGCAGCTTTAGGAAAGAATTTTTAGACTTAAAAGTGATTGCTTATTGGGTCACTTTTAAACTGGGCTTCTTGGAGCATTTTTTTTTTCTGCCACATGTGTATTTGATGCTTTTCTGCTGAGTCTGTTTGGTCAATGTGGTATTTCTGATGATCTTATGGTCTTGTAATATGAAAAAGTTTTCTTACTTCTATAACATTCCAGATTCTAAATGACCCATACAACCATTAGGAGGTGATTGCGTTATAAGTGACTTTTAGCATAATGGTGATCAAATTTTTGTAGAGTGGTTTGATGTGTTTCACCATCTTTTTTGTTTTAATTAAACCATGCAAGCATCATATTATTTCAATTTGATGTCTTTCGCTGATGCTGAAATTGAAACCAACACTTTACCAATAATATAAATGTATAGATTTTTGCAAAACAACAAGAAATTATACTGGCAACAATGGATTTGAATAACTGGTTAGTTCGTTTAAGTATTTGCATTTTTTCTTTCCCATCCCAAATGACAGATGCATCTTTTGTTAAATTCCCTCATTTTGCGACTTGGTGTGGTCTTATTG
Source organism: Quercus parvula (assembly GCA_030820535.1). Taxonomy (NCBI): domain Eukaryota; kingdom Viridiplantae; phylum Streptophyta; class Magnoliopsida; order Fagales; family Fagaceae; genus Quercus; species Quercus parvula. The sequence continues at coordinate 43,626,855 of JAUAME010000003.1, forward strand.
AAGGATGAGCAAAGGAGAAAAACAAGAGGATCCATATGATGCAAACTGGTAATTGTTTGGGCTTTTTTCTGGTTGTTGGTTCTTATGTTCGCCTTGCTAGAATTCTACTTCAAGCTGCATGTAAAGATGACTTGAAAAGCTCTTTTCATTAGAATGTTTTAAGGCCATTGTTTGCAATTATAATGTGTGTTAATTATTGCATTCTTGACTTCTTTTTACATTGTGCAACATATAACACCACACACATAATTTAAGTCATTTTGGGAGAGCGTCGAGTTTTACTGCTGAGTTTTGGGCTTTGTGTGATGGGCTCAATATCTGTCTTGCTAGGAATTTTCTTGTGAAAAAGTTGAACTTGATGGTAAAGCTGTAGTATAGATGCTTGTTAGTCACAGTCATGCTAACTCTGCTAACTCCCCTCTTGTGGATGATTGCAGGTACCTAGTCTCCCAATTTCACCTGATTCGTATTATGCACTGCTACCATGAAGCGAATAGATGTGCAGAGTGCAGACAGCCTTGCTAGATTGGGAGTTCAGCAAAGTTTATATTTTCTGTTATTTGACAGTCCACCTGTGGACTTAAACCTTGTTTTTAGCCCAAATTTTAATGGTTTGTACCTTAACAGGCATTGTCTTGTAGACTTTGTTCCTATTTAGTTTTTCTGTAATATCAGTATCTTTTTACCAAAAAATTAATTTAAGACATTTTGACTGGTCTTGGAAGTTTATTCGTTTTAAAGGGATGTGATTTAGTTCGTCTTTTTTATTTTATTTTATTTTATAGAAGAACATGGTTCAAGTGGATCAATTATTCCCTAGATCTAATTCAGTATGGGGTCAATATTGTGTGTATGTATATATATATATATGGGTAAATTACAAATTACGCTCCTAAAGTTTGGAAGTATCTGGATTTTACATCTGATGTTTCAAAATTTGGATTTTATCCCCTAAATTTTAAGGGTGTTGAGATTTTACTCCCCTAAAAAAAATTGAAGTTAAATTTTATTTTTAATGATTCCTGCGCTATGTAATCATTGGTCATTAAGGGCAGGTGGTATCCCAAAGTCTATGGGAGAAGACTTGTAGTATTCTCTTTTGGACACCCGTTAGAGGAAGCTTGAAATATCAAGAATAATTTTCAGATAATCCAATGGCACAGCAAAAAAGACAAACATGCAAGGAGGCAAATGATTAGCACAATAAGCCCTTTGTACTCCTAAATAGATGTGGCCGGGAGAAATCCAACCCATCATATGTGATTTACAGCAACCTCATATAGTTTGCTGAATAAAATTTTTACCATTCACTTAAAAAATTGAAATTTTGAGATAAAATTTTGGCCTTTATTAAAATAAATAAAAAATGCTAGAGTGCTCTTCAACGGGTGGAAAGAAAAAGGAAAAATAGAATTTGGAAGTAATAAATAAAGAGAGGGAGAGAAAAAATGTTATTAATTAGGTAAATTAGATGAAAAACAAAGTGTGAAGAAAATTATTTATTAGATGAATCTAAATGTTATTAGATGAAAAAATTATTTAAAAACAAAATGTTATTAAATTAGATGAATCTAAATTTTTATGATGTTATGAAGAAAATTATTTATTTTTCCACTATTGTAAGTTTAATTTTTCCCCCTTATTCAAAGTGTGTTAATATTTGTTCTATGATGAAGTGTGATTTGATTTACTTTTGATGTTATATAAAAAATCCCGTGCATTTGTACGGGTTACAAGCTAGTTAGAATAATGGTTAAGATTATTAGCTCTTCAAATCCTCACTCTAAATGCCAACTCTATATGTCCAATCACATTAAACCACCTGCCTAATAATATCCTACTTTAATTTCAATTTTACACACTCTCTCTCTCGCTGAGGCTTAGCTTTTCTTTGATGGTGATAAGAGGAATTTCAATTTTACACACTCTATCTCTTGTTGAGGCTTAGCTTTTCTTTGATGGTGATAAGAGGTTTTGAGGTTTTTTGGTTGTGACCCATAAGGGTAAACTCTTTCTTCATTGTCTCTTTGGTGATTTCTTGGTAATTTTGAGGTTGTCTCATGTGAGTTTTTTGAGTTAGGTTTATTTATAATGTATGTGTATGTGGGTTTGCTTCAAAGTTGTGCTTTTTGCTGTGATTTTGTGCTTGCATTCTCTTTTTGTAGCATGTAATATTAGAGATTTTAAGGTTTTGTTATGTTGGTATTTGAACAAGGTTGCATCTACAGTCTTGGTTTGCCTAAGTCCAGGTAATCACCCTAGCCTTTTTCCATTCTAAGCCTTTCTTAACTAATACTGTACACACCAAATTTTATTTATGTGTTTGAGGGGATAAATTTGGAGTTTGTCCTCTACCTGAGGTATTTGTAAATGCGTGTCCTTCAAAAACTTCAAGAGTTTTTTTTTTTTTATTCTTGTTTGTTGAACTGCTTTTGTTTTGGGGGTTTGGGTTTATAATTTCCTCTGATTTTCATAGATCATTCATTAAAGTTTTAGTCTTTTTGCAATTGGGTTCTTTGTTATTGATTTATATTGCTCAATTTTGTTAAACTTATTAATAGCTTTGGTTAGTTAATAATCTTGGATTACTTTTTGGGAAAAAAAATAGAAATAGATTTATTTGTAATAAGAATGATATTTCAATTAGAATACTCATGAAGAAAGAACCACAATAAATGCAAAGAAGATGCATTTTAAACCCAATAGCAAAGGGTTTGTGCCAAGATTTTTAGATGGATAGGGGTAGGGTGTTGGTAGTTGGTAGTTGGTACATTGGCCTCATAATGGGAATTTGTACACTAAAAAAGGAAATATCAAGTGAATGGTTGTATATTGTAGTTGGTACATATCGAATGAATGGTCGTATATTGTACGATCATACGATTTCTACTCAGTTCTAAAGAATATATCAATTATAGAGAAAATCAAAATTCTATGATATAAGTTGAGAATTCAATCTTCTATTGTACCCAAAAAATTTACTTTGGTTAGACTCATTAGAGAAGATCATCAAATAATTTTGTTGGTACATTGTTTGCAATACTTATGTAAGAGACTACTTATAAAAAAGTATCATTGTAAGGAACTATGATGATGATGATCTTTTGTTGTTGCGTGGTTCTTCTCATATGTTGTATGGTTTATGTGGTAGCAATTTTGAGTATGTGTGTGTTCCATTCAGTTGCTAAGAACTTTTCAGGGAATAGGAAGAAATTCATTATATTTCCTTTAGTTTTATTATGACTAAGAAGTGGAGAGGAAAACAAGTCAATTTGCATATTGGCTTTCTGAAACTTGGGTTTTGGAAACCAATGCATTATAGAAACTTAGGTTTAGAATATGTTTCGCCTTCGTTGAGTTCAACTATCTTATGTGAAATAGGGAAAATGTTTTGTTTAAAAATATTGTTAATGCTCAATTTAATTTTTTCCCATTCTTGGTGTATTGTTTCTAAAAATTCAGGTGTGTTCTTTTTTGTAATTATCTGGGCTTACCATTCTTTTGGGAAATTATTGCAGCATATTTATTTTCATTATCCACGTCATATTTGAATAAACTATCTAAATATTTTGTGACTTTAATGCATTATAATAATAATAATCAAAGTCTTTTCTAAAACTGTTTATTGTTTATTGAATATAGAAGTCATATAACATTATAAAAATGATTCTTTGTTTGCCTAGGTAATAATACAAATATATGACTATATGAGTATGTTCTCTATTGTTTTAATTAACTAGGAAGTTGCCCGTGTGATGTACGGATAATTTTGTAATATTTTATGTAGGACAGTTTTAGAAAATGTTGTACATATATTATAAAGAAAAAGTAAACTAAATTAGAGTAAAGAAACATATACATTTTGAAATATTAATATTTAGTTTAGTAGTTTCATTGCACATTTGTAGCTTTCTCAAGGTAAGATTAATTAGTTTTTTTTTTTTTTTAAATATGTAAAAAAATAAATGCAAAAGAGTAATTGGACCATAAAAATCAACTAATTTATGTTATGTTTACAAATTGCATATCATTAAATGAATGTATGTCAAACTCTCTCACTGTCTTCCACTCATCAATAATGTGACAGTAAGACATAGCATGGGCAAGTGCGTATGCATGTGTCTTATAAATGATTTAAAATCATGGTAGAATATGGCTTTACATTGCGCATCAAATATTCTCTCTACTTTTATACCCAAAACAAAAACTATCTAACCAAATTATCTAAACCAAAATCATATTTAAGCCCCTAATTTAAAAAAATAATAATAATAATAATAATATTACTCGTAGTGGTTTCAGCAGCTTAACGATGGTCAAAGTCTAGTATGACGAAAGTGGTGGTTCCTCAGATTCCTCTTTCTCTCTCTCACAAATACTGTGTCAATCTCAGGTATATTTTATTTTGGTAATAGTAAAAAAAAAAAAAAAAAAAGCATTTCATTTAACAATCCACAACATTTGCAAAATTAAAGTGCCACATGGCAAGACCCTATGTTCTCCCACATGAGTTTTCTACTTTATATATATATATATATATATATATATTGATTTAAATGACAATCAATTGCCTCCTCCATTATATTAGGATAAAAATAAATAAAATAAAAAACATTCTAGGTTTTAATTATTATCAATAAATCACAATAATTATTCAAACAATAGTAACATTCTTACTCATATATATATATATATATATATATAACATGGAGTCCACAATTATGAGAGTAATATTCAACCGCACAAAGTGTTACACCAAGATTTTTCTTTTCATTTTTCTACTTTATTTTTTATTATGTCAATTTGAATTCATTGTTTTTGTAAAATCCATGTTTGACAAGATTTTTGAGGTTGTACTCCCCTTTGATTTTTCTCCTAGGTGTTCTAGAATAGTTGGTTCCTGCAATAGCTTATTGTGTTTCACCACTTACGTTAATGTTATATATCTGTGGAACCCCATATTAGAAAATTCTAGAGATAGCCTGATACTTGCTTAGGAAAGTTACGGTCTATTATACTCGAATTTGCATATCATTCCGAGAATATTGACTACAAGGTTGTAAGGATTCCATGTTTGTCTTCTACTACACATGAGATTGAGGTGTATACATTAAGTTTGGATTCCTGGAGAAAGATTGGAATCATGTTCACAACCAATACTATGTTCTATGATTATAGTTTTCTTTTGCCATTCCCATTGGTTAGTGGAGCTTTGCATTGGATGGCGCATATCATAGAAGAAGATGAGCGGAGCTTTAATATAGTTATGGCATTTGATATCAATACTGAAAATTCAGAAGGCTAGCACTGCTTGATGGTTTAATGGATGCATACTACTCTCAGATATATCTTGCACTATTCAAGGAAAAACTGGCTTTCATTAATTCTGATAGTGGTGATGAACAACCTGGTCTCTAATACTCCATATGGGTGATGATGGAGTATGGTGTGGTTGATTCTTGGAATAGACTTTTTGTTGTACCATTTGAAAGAGTAGCTTATTTTATTGCCTTTACCAAGTATGGTTCACTTCAGACTTTTTGGTGCATCCACAATCCAGTAGAACATAAGAAATATAAGTTTCTTTTAATTGACACTGAAACTCTACAGCAGAAGAAGGATCATGATATCCAATATTCTTCATATGTAGCTACTTTAGAGCCTTGTTTTACTTGATGGACCAAACGTGTTATCATATTAAGCAGATTGTTACATATAAGAACTGAAGTCATTTTTGTAGTATGAATGGAGTGCAACCCTTGTAATTCCTTTTCCTTTAGTAGTAGGCATGATCCAAATGCTTGATTTTTATCCCGGGTTTACATTATCCTTTTGTGACTACTTTAAATTAATAATTTTATGTGGATGGTTGTTATGCACATACCAAGATCTGGAAATATTAGCAACAAACAGTATTTGGTCAAAATAATCCTTCTTTGTTTTTGTGTTCCTCTGGTAGTGTTATAGAGAGCTAGATTAGAGCTATCCTGGCTCAAGTTAAAATAGGAAATGACCAAAAAACCTGAAAAGAATAAAAGAAGCTCTAAAACTGAAAATGTTCAATAGGAGTAGGTAAGTGCTTGCCTAGTGAGCATGTTATTATTCCAAGATCATGTTCTTACTTCCCTGGTTCACATATTTATGGGTTAATGTTCTAGATTTTGCCTTATTATTTTTTATGATAAGAAGCTAATTTATATGACAGAATTCATTCCAAGATCTGTAATCATGCTAAATCATCCTACCTTTGCCACAGAGAAATGTATTTAGATAATGAATAAAATTTCTCACGCTTAACTGTGTTCAGTGACATGTTTATTGTCCGGGATGTGAATCAACAAGTTTAAGTGTTTAAATGTTGTGGTTTTGTTAGTACTGTTGTGTTCTTCATTCTAAACAAACATGCTATGGTTTATACAAGTAAGGAATTTAAAACAAACATATTTTAAAAAGGGCTGTAGATCTGCTTCTGGTTGTTGATGTTATCGCTAGTCACTACTGCATTTGTAACCATTAACATGTCCTTAACAAGGTTCATTGACTTAGAGAACTCTGAATGCATGAGCGGTGCTTGTTCATTGTATTCTGCATTTGATATCATTTATAATGCATTTTCGTTTCTTATAACATTCTTGGTTAAGCCTCTTTGTTTACCAGTTGCTCTTTGCTTACCTTTCATCCTTTTATCAATAAGCTTGCAACATACTGCTTATTGAAAAGAAAAAAAATCAGGAAACCTGCAAATGTGCTTGTATTCTGTGAGTTTTCTTTATCTTAGTGCTATGCTAGTGAGTAATAAAGCAAGCCTAAAGGCCTAAATATATAACAGATAGTACGAATTTTAATAGCCCACATTGGAACCTTTGTCTGTGTTGCATTTTTTTGGGAGAGCACAAATTATCTACTTTGATGTTGAGGTTTCTTTTTATAAGATGTTTGTGTACATAGATGGATGCTTGTAAATGCCCTTTACCGATTTATTGGATTTTTTATTACTTCTAAAATTTTTATTGATAGGTATTGCTTCTGAATTTTTGGAGCTAGCTCTTTTTAAATATATCCACATGTTACTCTTCTATTTACAATGTACTGGGGTTTCTGTCCTTTCTTAGAGCTTTTTCTTTCAATTAATATTATATATTAAACAAGGTCCTTCACACTTGCCTTCATTTTGCTTTTGAAGATGCATGACCATGTAAATTGGGAATTTTTATTTCAACATGCTGGGAGAATTTACTGTTGGGAAAATGGATTAAATGGATTTTTACTTGCAATAGCACCTTTAGATTATGTTCTCCTAAATTTGGTAGATTCTCTGCTCTTGATTTGCAATAACTGTTGAAGAACCTCCCAATTCTATTTCTGGCAACAGTGATGAAGACAACCCAATATGCACCATTTCATTAATGTCGTAAATGATGTGCACCATTTTGACTTAAGCTGTGGTGTTTTACTCTAGAGTACTAAATAGTGTCATCTGGTTGTGGGTTTAAGTGTCAGTTAGTATTGGAGGGAATATCAGTTAGAGAGGTAGTTATAGTCTCTAAAATCACGGAATCTGATCCGCATAGTTTGGATCTTAATCTATTCTATTTACTGATGGATTGTAATCTATAAATTGGATAGTTCTCATTTAGATATTATTATGAGCTTGTAATTCAGTCTTTCTTTAATAAGATTCATCTTCAACCTCTCGTTTCTCTCTCTCTCTCTCTCTCTCTCTCTCTCTCTCTCTCTCTCTCTCTCTCTCTCTCTCTCTCTCTCTCTCTCTCTCTCTCTCTCTCTCTCTCTCTCTCTCTCTCTCTCTCTGTGTTTTCTTCTTCTTTGTTATACTCTTTTAGAAACTTCACTGATCTTCTTCATTATAGCTTTGTTTCATCACTGTATTCACAGAATATTGAATTTCTTCATGGTATCAGAGCCAATTGTCACTGAAACAATGGCAACAACAACTTCGACAAGCTCAACAATGGCCTCCTCTTCAACATCATCATCAATTTTAAGTTCTTCAGTGAATGTACTCAATCAACCACTTCTTCTCCTCTCTAATATGGCCAACATGATGACCATAAAATTGGATAATACAAACTATATAGTTTGGAAACATCAAATTACAATGGTGCTCAAAACCTACTCTTTGTTTGAGTTGATTGAAGAACCATAATTGATTCCTGGTAAATTTCTTAAAGATCTTTTTAGTTCATACACTGTTGTGGTGAATCCAGATTTCTTGGTGTGGAAATAAAAGGAGAAGGCTTTATTAACATTCATGAGCTCAACCTTGACTCCTTCCATTCTAGCAGTCATTATAAGGTGCTCATCTGCCTTAGAGGTTTGGAAGGTCTTGGAGAACAAATTCTCCTCCATTTTGAGGTCACATGTCATGAACCTAAAAGGTGAGCTTCACAATCTCAAGAAAGGTGCTGAGTCTATGGATGTATATCTGTATAAAATCAAAGTGGTTAGAGACAAATTACTAGTTGTTGGAGTAATTGTGGATGATGAAGAATTGCTCCACATTACTCTCAAGGGACTCCCTAAGGAGTACAATGCATTCAGATTAGCCATAAGAACTAGGAGTACTCTTTTGAGTTTTAATGAACTCTCCATCATGCTTAATGCAGAGGAAGAGTCTCTAAATGAAGGTTCTGAGATAAAAGATTCTATTTTTGCTATGGCAACAACAACTACTCCAAAGTCTAACAACAAAGGCTTTAATCCATCTTCCAATAGAGGAAAAGGTAGAGGTAACTACAATAATAGAGGTGGTAAAGGTGGAAGAGGACCATCTCACTAGTATTCTCAATTCACTCATTTCAATCAGTTTCAACAAGTTCAACCTAATTCTAATGGAGTTAGGTCAGAAAGACCAATCTATTAGATATGTGGGAAGGTTGGTCACTCAGCACTTGATTGTTACCATAGGATGGACTATGCTTATCAGGGAAAGCATCCTCCTACCAAGCTTGTAGCTATGGCCACTGCATCAAATGCTTGTCTCACTCAAGAACAGCCTTGGCTTGCTGATAGTGCTGCTACATATCATGTAACATCCAGTCTGCATCACCTCAATTTTCCTAAACCTTACCATGGTCAAGATCAGATTATTGTGGGCAATGGACAAAATCTTTCTATCAAACACTTAGGTAATGCTTCTCTTTCTCTTCCTCAATCCACAAGTCATCTAAATAATGTGCTTAGAGTCCCTACTATTACATGCAATCTTGCCTCAGTCCATAAAATCTATCATGACAATAACTATTGGTGCTATTTTGATGAAAACATTATTTCCATTCAAGCTTTGGCCATGGGGAAAACACTTTACGAGGGCAGGAGTGAGGATGGTGTTTATCCAATCTACCCTCATAAGGCTGCACAACTTTCTTTGTCTTCTAAAGCTTGTAATAGTGTTTCTAGTAGTGTTTCTAGTAGTACTGTAGATAACTCTTGTACACATTGTTTGTATGGAAAGATGCATAATTTACCATTTTCTAATTCTCAGTTTACTGCATCAAGTCCATTTGAGCTTGTTCATTATGATTTGTGGGGTCTTGCTCCAATGTGTTCAATTAATGGTTTTAAATATTATGTGTTATTCATTGATCATTACACCAAATTTACCTAGATTTATTTGTTAAAATCCAAATTTGAGGTCTTTACCAAGTTTGTTCATTTCAAAGCTACGATTGAAAACCAATTTTTTGCTAAGATTAAGTCTTTAGATCAAATGGTGGGGGTGAGTACACCTCTATTGGGTTCAAGACTTATCTCTTGCAGCATGGTATTACTCATCATCTTTCTTGTCCCTACACTCCACAACAGAATGGTCTTGTTGAAACAAAGCATAGGCACCTTATTGAGACCACTGTTACACTTTTGACACAAGCTAAAATACCATCTTCCTATTGGTCTTATGCTGTCCTCACTTAAGAACCTCCCAATTCTGTTTCTAGCAACAGTGATGAAGACAACCCAATACGCACTGTTTCATTAATGTCTTAAATGATGTGCACCATTTTGACTTAAGCTGTGGTGTTTTACTCCAGAGTACTAAACGGTGTTGTCTAGCTGTCAGTTCAAGTGTCAGTTAGTATTGGAGGGAATATCAGTTAGAGGCAGTTATAGTCCCTGAAATCACGAAATATGATCCGCATAGTTTGGATCTTAATCTATTCTGTTTAGTGATGGATTGTAATCTATAAATAGGATAGTTCTCATTCAAATATTATTATGAGCTTGTAATTCAGTCTTTCTTTAATAAGATTCATCTTCGACCTCCCTCTCTCTCTCTCTCTCTCTCTCTCTCTCTCTCTCTCTCTCTCTCTCTCTCTCTCTCTCTCTCTCTCTCTCTCTCTCTCTCTCTCTCTCTCTGTTTTCTTCTTCTTTGTTATACTCTTCCAGAATCTTCACTGATCTTCTTGGTTATAGCTTTGTTTCATCACTATATTCACAGAATATTGAATTTCTTCAATAACAACCGAACTCATGTGCACACATAGGATTGAACGTGTGACCTCACCATGCAACCATCACTTACAATGGGAAGAAATGTCATTTTGTCCAAAGACGATTAATCTTGGTTTTAAAACCCAAGCTGGACTACTCAGTCCAACTATTTCTTATAACCTAAAAAATTGGCAAGGAAAGAAAGTTTGGAATTGAAGGGAACCACAGTCTAACTACTCGGTTTAGAAAACCATGGCCAGTTCTAGCAATTCGTGGGTTGCAGATTTTTTATTTACTTTTCCCCTAATTTTTTCACCTAATATGTGTGAATGGGTTAGATTAGGTTTCGCTAAAAATCTTCCTACACGTATGAGATTATTGTGTCATTTTGAATGATCTGTTGTTGTTGCGGCTAAATTTCTATGAATGTTATGTTTTGTTCTTTGATTATTGTATACACTAAGGCTTTGTTGTTGTTGTATAGGAATCATGACAGAAATTTAGCAAAACAGAATAGTGTGTATAAATTCGTATACACTACACGAAATATGTAATTGTAGGATTTTTCTTGTGGTCCTGTTCAATCTTCTTAGCCGAAACATTTGGTTTTAATAACTCCAATAATTTCATAAAAGTTATTTCCACTAAACTTAAACTAATGTTCATAGAAAGCTGCCAATTTATGCTCCAGTTTAATCTCAAACCTCTCCTCCCTCCCTGCACCTTTAGAAACCTATAATAGTCAACCCTAAATTAGCAACTTAGTAATAGCCCAACAAACCTTTAATTCATCGACTGTGTGATTTACCTTTTCTTTCTTTTTTTGCTGAATGATTTACCTTTTCTTTCATGTTGGAGCCTTGATGAAGTTAAAATGTTGTTCAAGTCCCACTGCATACTTGTAGGCAGCATCACTCAATCTCTTATGTTAGTTTGTTATTGGAGTTTTTCGGCATATCTTTTAATCAAAACAGTCATTTTGTCCATTATTTTGCTCAAACTATGTAATAGCCATGTAGCTTAACTGGCCCCTCTTATTGTTTTCAACAAAGCCATCTAGGGTTCAAATCCCTTCTACTCTATTGTAACTATCAAATTATTTTGCTCAAACTAAATGTGAATTGTGTAAGTGATGCAAGATCATCTACATGAGTACTCATACTTACAGCCTTGGCATAAAGTAGCAGCAATAGTTCTTAGCTTCAAGCATGATGCAAAAGTACAAGTAGTTATAGCAGCAAGCATCTAACAATGCAACTACAGCCAATTAAGTCAGTAGCTAATAATTGCTTCTATAGTGTAGTGTCTGAAGGGAATTAACCCGAAATTCACAACCTGTGAGAAAAAAAAAATAGAGAAAACACACGCCAAAGAAAAACAATCACACGCACAAGACAATATTTACATAGTTTGACAATTTGCCTATATTCACGAAGTTGCAAGGATTTCACTATTATTAGGGAAAAATACAAAGTGCGGCAGTACAGTTTTTCCTCTCTCTCAAAAAACCAACAACAAACCCTAATCACCAAAGTAACATTCTCTACATCCTGCACACAGGAATCACCAAAGTAACGTTTTCCCGGGGGCACCACACAACATTATTCGGGTCGGGTCGAGTCGGGTCGTCAACTCGATCAAACATAACTAGGCTTCACAAAACCCAACAGTGTCTTGTAATTTTATCCTAATTTGTATAATCATTGAAGTGTAATCTAGTTAGGAGCAATTAGTTATAGATATAGCAGTTGTCAAGCTAGTTAGATATGTGCTGAGTTAAAGGCAAGGGCAATTGATACTTGAGTCCATAGCTATAAATAGCTCATTGTTGTACTTGTAACTCAAATTTGAATGCAATTACACAGATTAGCCTAGTGCCATTTTTAAGAGATCGATTTATCTTAAGAAGGTTTTGTCACACCTTGTTCCTTGTTCTAAGCAACTCTCATTTCCTATAATCAATTCTATGCCTAAACAACAGCCCTTTAGAATCCTTGCATCAGTAAGTACTCGACTGCCAATATAATAAGTTATGATGAAACAAAAATCAAGACTTACAAGTGATTGCATATTGGGTCACTCTTAACCTAGGCTTCTTGGAGCATATCTTTTTGTTCCTGCCCCAAGTGTATTTGATGATTTTCAGTTGAGTGTGTTGAACTGCAGTTTGATGGATGATGATCAAGAGTTCTGCCTTGTTCCTACCCCCAAGTGTTTGATGTTAGTTTCATAAATAATTTGGAAACGATGCTAACTAAAAAAAATTGTTTGAAAATGGGTGTTATTTTTATTTTTATTTTTTTTTAATATGAGTTTATGGTATCACAGAAGGACTAAGGGATTTTAAAAATTCTCATAGTGTAGGTAGGTATTGTCTGAGCCACTGTTTTGATTAAAATTTCCCTACTAATTGTAACTATATGCCATTATTGTTATTATTATAAAATTTCAATTCATTTTTTTGGAAAAAATATTATATATTGATTATGAAGTCAGTAATGTTGGAGACTCCAAATCTATATATCTATATAAATATTTAAAAGTTAAAGCGTAACATTTCAATCCAATTTGGTTTATTTGGTCCATTTCGGTCAACTTTGGTCCATTTAGTCAACTTAGCTTCATTTGGTCCAGTTCAACCCACTTTGGTCCATTCAGTCTAATTTAGTCCACTTAGGTAAATTTCAGTCTATTTGGTCCACTTTATTTTCTGGGTTGAAAAATATGAAATTTTATTTTGTTTGGGAGTTTGATAGACATTAGAAATTAGATATATGAGCCCTAAATAAGCAATAAATATTGATAAATATTGAAAATATTACCTTAAACTTCATATTTTAATAAAATGGGTATTATACTTAAATTTGGAAAGAAAAAAAATGCTACTATTTTAAACTTATATAATAATTTATATTTAATGTAACATGTTATATGTGTTCCATGAATTAGGGGTGTACATTTTTTTTCTTAATATTCTTCATTCATATATAATAATAATATAATTATGAAATTTAAATCTTTTTATTAAATTACATTTCATACACTCACAAATATATATATATATCACTTGGTATTGTTGTTCAATGCAAAATACATTATATGTTCCATTACATAAAAATTATAAAAATATAAAATACTTTTAAATAGAACATGCACTATTTAAAAAGTTTGCGACTAGTGAAGCTTAATAACCAACACTAGAAAGCTCTCTAAAAATTGACTTGACGCTGTGATTCTCCTGTCTGAAGCCAATATTTGTGCAAAACTGTTTGCGTTTCTCCTTTGTGCACTATTGGCTTGTGGATGATTTAATAACTAGAACTTTCTACACTGCTTTTATATTGGGTAAGGAAAGAGTTGATGGGGTACTAAACATATAACTTGGGCCAAAATTAAAGAAAAAAAAATGATCATATCAGTATACCTTTATGGCTTTATCTAACATCCTTCAATAATAGTTGAAACAAGCCCTAGACAATGTCAGCCAAGGCAGCATGCAAAATAATTTTCAAGGCATGGATCAATGGTGCTTGTAGCATATGGGATCTCCTAACCCAAAAGCAAGGGTGGAGGGCAGAATAACTTGTTCAATTTTGTCTGATTGGGTGCCTGAGTGTGTTTACTTATCAACTGATGAAAAATTATTGACTTGTGCGGAGATGTCAATAAAATTCAGATTCCACTTGCATATAACTCAATACAATTCAACATCTAACCATCCATATGAAGCAATTCTACCTTGTTGCCTCAACTTTCAAGTCGCAAACGACATCTCTATTGCTTCACCAAAACAATAATATTAGTATGCGATACAACTATGAGTACGATTGAAGCTCAACAAACCTTTACCCTACTTGGAAGGCAATTGTATTAAACATCTCTTACCGTTCAACTCTAACATAGAAGTGACTAGTATTTAGCAACAAGAAATTCTATTTGGCAAGCTAAGGAATGTGCCTACCAACTCATTGCAAATGTATGAAACGCCAATTTGAGGAACCACATCCCTCAGAAATCCTTAGTTTTTTGTTCGGAGCATTAGTAAATGAAAGTGTAATTTTGCTTATAGCATTTGATGTTTGTATATCAAATTCTTGTTTCTATGCGGTTTGATTCAAGAGAAAATTTGGGAAAAGTGATAGGAGGTAAAGTTTTGTATCTTAATAGTTCTTTCCCCCTTTTTTAGTTTGTTATAAAGATGTTTGAATGATAAGAAATTGAATGAAAATAAAAGTATGTGGTGGTTGGTTTTTTCTTTTCTTATTTTTAAAAAAATTGAAAAATGAAGATTTTTTTGTGTGTTTTTGTAATATAATAAAGTGAGGTTTTTTTTTAATACCAATTTTTTTTTTCTTCATAATTTTGTGAGTTGGGTCATCTTGCTGTTTGTTAATAACATCGTCAAATTCAAAATCAGTTAGATGCAAGCAATGACCAAAATAAAATGAGTGCATATTATGTCCGAATGGAGTGTAAAACTTGTATTTTACACCCTCCAATCACATTGTGTCACATCAGTTTATTGCAAATTAAAGAATAAAGTTTACCACAAACAATCAACATATATATTTTTGCCAAAATCTCATCTTCCTCAATCACCCAAACCTCTGAGCCACCTGAGAGACTTAGACACCACCCCAGCCGATGAAGACACTGCCCCAGTCCTCGCTCAATTGCCGAAAATTGCCTTCTTTGTCTCGCCTCTTCCTCTTCCGGTTCAAACTTTCTAAGATTTGCTCTCTACCACAATATATACTCAACTTGGGCGAGTCACCAACTTTTCTCTCCAAGTCAAACTGAGCCATCAAGCCCAATTCAAGTCTCCTTGCTTGGATCTAATCCAACAACCAAATCTCTCTCCTTTTAGATATGTTTTTCCTTCACCCTCACTCTTTCTTTCTATCTCTATCTTCATCTCCAACAACCCAAATCCAAATTTAAAAGCCAAATATATATATATATATATATATATATATATATATATATATATATATATATATATATATATGCATACGTAGCATAATGCAATTGGAGAGTGTAAAATTGGAGGTGATATTATATGCAACAAATGCATGATAAAGTTTCTCATAAAGTGGAGATTTTACACCCTAAATAATGTTTTCTTAAATAAAATACTTTTGAAAAACTCAATAACCAAAATCAAAAACTTATCAACACACAAGATGTAAAATGGGAAACCATAAGACAAAAGGTGCAATTGTATATATGTGTGTATATATATATATATATATATATATGTGCATACATAGCATAATGCAATTGGAGAGTGTAAAATTAGAGGTGAAATTATTTGCATCCGATGCATGATAAAGTTTCTCATAAAGTGGAGATTTTATACGCTAAACCCATATGTGTGTGTGTGTATATACACACACATATTCGTAGCATAATGCTATAGGAGAGTGTAAAATTGAAGGTGATATTATATGCATCCGATGCGTGATAAAATTTCTCATAAAATGAAGATTTTACACCCTAAGTAATGTTTTCTTAAATAAGATACTTTAGAAAAACTCAATAACCAAAATTAAAAACTTATCAACACACAAGATGTAAAATGGGAAACCCATAAAACAAAAGGTCCAATTTTCTTAAATAAATTTTTTTATTTTAAAAAAAAAAGTAATAAAACTTTGTGGCATTAATTATTAATTCCATTTTCTCTTACAATCCCCAAATACAGAAGAGCATTGAGAAGATTGTCTGATCTGTACCTCAATAATCTTAGTATCCCCAAATGAGAGAACCACCTGTTCTCCGACACAGGAAGATTAACCATCTCCCTTACGACATCGTACTAAGCATCCTCAGAAGACTACCAGTGAAATCAGTCATAAGATTCAAGTGCGTTTCCAAATCCTTGGACTCCTCGATCACTATTCACGATTCCATCTACACCCACCTTAATCAGAACAACAACAACAAAGATGATGATCATCATCGTTATCTCATACACATGCCGGTTCCACTTCCTTGTACTAACAGGTCAGTCTATACTGTCGCTTTCGACCGCACTTTTGATAAGGTTTCTGAGTTTCAAATTCCCAAAGATATTTCTTTTAATGGTGTCCAAATAGTGGGTTCGTGCAATGGCTTATTGTGTCTCGTTGATAACGATAATCATATATATATATATATATATATATATATATTTGTGGAAGCCAGCATTAAAAAATTCAAGAACTTGCCTGTTGCTTAGGAATGTTAATTAATGTTACCCTCGGATTTCATGTTCTCCTTGGTTGTCAGCTGTGTGTCTGAATGGGATTGAGGTGTACACATTAAGTTCGGATTCACGGAGAAGGGTTAGAATCGCAACCAATGGTATCTACTTTTTTCAAAATGATCTTTTCCCAGCCCCATTGATTAGTGGAGTTTTACACTGGATGACACTTATCATAGAAGGAGAACACACGAGGGTAAAGGTATGATTATGTCATTTGATGTCAATAGTGAGGGATTCAGAAAGCTATCACTGCCTCATGCTTCTATCGATACCAACACTATTCATTCATGTCTTGCATCATTCAAGGGGAAACTGGCTTTAATTACACATGGACGTAGTGAACAACTTGGTGTTGGACACTCCATATGGGTGATGAGGGAGTATGGTGTGGCTCAGTCTTGGAATAAAATTTTTTTTCTACCATATGAAACACTGTCTGATTGTTCTGCCTTTACCTAGTGTGGTTCACTTCTGATTTATAGGGACATCTCCACTGGACTAAATAATCCTAAATCTAAATATGAGTTTATTTTAGTTGTCACTGAAACTCTATAGGAGAAGAAGGATCCTGATATCCAATATCCTTCGCTTGTAGCTACTTTCATGGAGAGCCTTGTTTAACTTGATGGAGCAAACATGGTGTCTTACTAGCAGACAGTTGCATAAAAGAAGTGAAGTCATTAGTGGTATTCCTTTTCCTTTACTAGAAGGTATGATTGTATTGCTAAAAGCTTAATTTCAACCGTTGGTTTACATTATCCTTTTGTGGCTATATTATATATTAGTATTTGATATCTGTATGTGGATGGGTGCTATGCACATACTCAAGCCATACTTGGCCACTGTAACCCTTCTATGCTTACCTGTTCCTCTGGCAGTGTTGCAAAGAGCTAGATTAGAGCTCTCTTGCCTGCCTTCAATTTAAAAGAAGAAATAACTTAACATAAGAGAATAGGAGTAGCCAACTATTTCTTTAGTGAGCATGATGCCATTCCAAGGTCATGTTCTTACTTCCTTGGTTCAAGCTACATGGTCTTTGTTGGTTTGTGTACTACATTTAACCTTAATATTGACAATAAGAAGCTAATTTATTTAACACGCAATCGGTTCCAAGATACCTGATCTCACTATATCTTCTTATCTCTAGCCTTTCTGAGAGGAATCTAGATAAGGAATTCAATCATCTCATGCTTAGCTGGGTTCAATCACATGTTTATTGTAAACAAAAGTGAATCAAGAAGTTTCGGTGCTAAAATATTGATTTTCTGTTAGTACCATTGATGGGTAAGTAGGATTTCATTTATAATAAAAAAGACATTACTGGTGGTGTACTACGATCCTCAAAAAGTATATCTTTCAATAAAATCTATAAAACTAGAGAATGAATGACTACTTAAGGAAGCCATCCACTCATACAATAGGCATAGAAAAAGAACTTTCACATCCAGTCTTGATTGTTAGTACTGTTGTGCTCTTAGGTGCTAGGTTGTGCTGTATCTCAAAAGAAAAAAAAAATGGTGCTAGGTTGTGAGGTACATTTGTTTTACTCCTAGGCATTGATAGGATTTTACTGACCCAATTTATTAATGAGAAATTCTTGTTGATGAAGCATCTGTATACCACTTTAGTTGTATGTCATCCCAAGTTGGAACAATCAATAATTAAGTTCTTATAAATAAAATATATATATTTCTGCAAAATTAGCTATGCCACTTGGCGTAGTGTGAGACATTGACTATACATTTGTACAAAGTTAGCTATGTCACCTAGCATAATATGTGACATTCAAGGGTGTTCAACATTTTACATTCTCTCAACTTCAACTTTTATATATTATATTAAAATTAGATTAGTGGCATATTGGTGTTAAGTATTCAAGCAAGATTGCTGTTGGAGCTGTATTCTAGGCTGAAATATAAGGAAGATAGAGACTAGTAGTAATGGAAGATTGTCAACAGTGAAATTACAGTGAGATGTTCTGCACCATGACTTTTTGGGAAAGCCTAAAGAGCTAGTTGATCATATTGTTTTTTTTTCAACTTAGGATCTGTTTGAAATCCACTTATTTTGTTGTAACTGAAAACTTTTTACTGAAAGTACTATAGATAAATGTAAAAATTAGCTGAAATAATATAATAGGGTCATGAATAGTACCAAAAATAAGCTGAATAGTGAAATTATTTTCATTTTTCATTTGTATCTAAATGGAGGCTAAATGTTATTCAAGTCCCACTGCGTACTTGTAGGCAGTATCACTCAATTAGCCCATGCTCTCCTATGACTGGATAAAGTTGCAAAGGGAACTATGTGAGTCAAAATACCAAGGAAATGGTAAATGATCGGCACAATTACTTTATAGGAAGGCCCTATTTATAATAGTGATCCCTCCCTTCAATAGTAGGATTATGTGGTGGAGAAGAGATACTTCCCATTAAGTGTCTCCTCTACCTTTTAGGGAGGTAAGTGGATTGTTAGGTGAGAAGCATTGCTAAGGCCGGTCATTTAGTCATAAATGCAACCCTTGGTAGGTGGGAATACTCATTTAATGCGGAGATGACTATTGTTGGATTTAGCTGCTATCTCGTATGGTTCGTTGGGTGTGTTTTCATTGGATTGTGGCCCTCCATTAGTTTTTCCATGGGTTGCTTAAGTCATTAGTCATGTACCGAGGTGGTGAATCTCCTCAACAGGTATTAAATTGTAGTGAAGAACATCGCCGGGCTGGGATCCATGGTCCCCAATAGCACTTGGATCTCACCCTTTCTTGGTTCTCGGTCAGCACTCCTTGTTGGTATATTGGGTGGGCTCTAAGCTTCTCCACCTTGAGTACTTCACTGCATAGAGTTGCTTGGAGTTAATAGCATCAACCACTAAAAGGAAAATCGCAAATTCCCAACCAAATTTTTTATTAATTTCTATATATTAAAAGGATTCTAAAAGTTATCTTTTTATTTCAAAAATACCCATAATTTAATTAACTTATCCTTATTCCTAAAACATAAAAATGAGGTTAAAATAGTAAATTGATCAAAAGAATTGTCATGTTTATAAAATTACTCCATGTTCTATAAAGCTTCCCACTACTCCATGAACACAACCAAAACTACCCCATGTTCCTATATAATAATAATAATAAGAGCGTCATTGCATGCGCAAAGCATGTGTAATGAGGCTAGTCTATATTAAGTCTTCTACAAGAGTGGATTATTTGACATTTAAATGGATTCCCAAATTTGTCCATTGACAAAAAAAAATTAACTCATAATGGGACTATACCAACAAAAGAAAAATTCAAATCCTTCTAATAACATCAATCAGCATCAAGCTGTGAAGCAGGATGTTGGGGATGAGTTGCATTTGTGCAAGAATCTAAAGATTACTATCAAAAATCGGCTTCTCTGCAGTTTTAGGAGAGTTTAGTTTCTATTTCTATTTTTGATACAGGTTAGTTCCGTTAGTTTAGGTGTGTGTTTGCTCTGTTTTTTTCTTTTAGCACATCATATCAAGTAGGAATAGGATAGGATTGAAGAATAAAAATTCTGCACCTTCAGCCTTTACACGGGCTTATAAAAAATGTTGACTGTCTTTAGAGCATTCAACTCATAGCTTTGAACATTTATAAGACAGTCAACATTGTATGTAAGATAACCATCGTATATTCTTAATGTGATAGTCACTTCATAGGTATAAGTGCTTGTGGGGTGTGGGAGGCAAATGTTGAAATTTAAGTCTTGAGGAGGGTGCTTCACATACATATACATTTAGATTAAGATAAAGTAGAATTTCTATCTTATATAAATAAATAAAACATTGTATATAAGATGCCATATATGGGAATTTCTTCCAAGGAAAGATATTCAAAAAAATGTTGTGTTGGACAAAGTTTAATTTGCTCTCTCAACTATTAATTGTGTTAGTTAGTCAATCAACTTTCAGAACCAATACAATGATATCTCTGAGTCTACCACCTATTTATCTTTTAATGGAACTAATAGTTGAAATTGACTTAATTTTTAAATTTTTTTACATTTTCTATAATAACCTTTTCGATTGTGCAATTTTCCACATTTTGTATTAACTTAAAAAAAATAATAAAAAAATGAAATAAAATAAAATCTAAGGATCAAATTGATATTGGAAGTTAAAGGGACTAAATTAACATAATTAATAATTGAGAGACCAAATTGAACAACTAAAAACTTGAAATTTTACATATTTTATCAACTTTTACAAATTTATCATTTAAGGTAAATAGGCAAAAATCCTAATTAACCAATTTGGAGCAATGTTTGATTCCAAAATAGCCTATCTGAACCCATTACAAATGTATCCTTACAAAGCTAGACTCTAGATTTCTTCATCTTTAAAATTCATGGCCTTGAAAGTGAAAGGATCCAAATCCATACTGAAAAGAATAAGCAGTAAGAATTTTGATTAAAAAAAAGCAAGCAACCAGCAACCGAGTAGTGTAGTAGTAATCTCCTTGTATTCAATTTTCTTAGTGTAATTGCGTTGTATTTCATCTTCAACTTTTGTATTTGACTCTTGTATTGTGATCTTCAATTCAATTCAAGTACGTTTCATCACTTTCTTAGTTCTTGATCCTAATTACTTTAATCAAATCAATATACTTAGTTTGTCAATCTCTCATCATAATACTTCAGTTGTCAATCTTACTTGCTTTAATTTTAATATTGCTATCGTATTTATTTGAATCTCATATGGCAAAAAAAGTCATTAAAGCATTACTGAACCCATCAAATTTTAGTTGAAGTTGAATTTGTTCCTCAAGTTTGAAAAAAAAAATTTAATATAACAAATTGACTACCACATAGAAATAATTTTTATAACAAACACAGAGTTGATATTATACATAGCTTATACTCCTCTTTTATAAGCAAACTAGCGGAGTACCCATGCGTCAAGCTGATAATGTTGTAAGCTACTACATGAATTCAATAAAGAAAAATGGAAGCATCAACTCATGTGAAGTTATATAGGGGTAAAATTAATGGTCATTGAGCCAAAAATTTGCTGCATCAATACAATTTCCATTAACATAACATTTATCCTTGGCTCCACAAATTGTAGATGACTTCAATAAAACAAAAAGGAATCACAAGTTCAATTGAAGTTAAATAACGACAACACTAATTGTCACTAAGAAAAACGAAAGAAAAAATGCATTAGGCTTTGGAAGCACTAACTGCATATGCCACTTGCGATTCTCTTTCAATGTTTTAGAGTATTAAGCTCCACCACAGGAGATTTATCTATATAGAGAGAGGATGAATCAAATGAAAACTAAAAAATAAAATACCCATTGGAAGCCTTTTGTCAAACACCTGGCCAATATAGTCATTTGTTCTTACTAACATAATCCTTATGGAAAGGGGGGGAAAACATATTTAAAGAGGCATATAAAGAAACTTGAACATAAGAACAAATGATGACTTTCTTATCCATTCGTAAGTTAATTTACTTCCACCAATGTCAATTAGAGGTTGATATATCATACAACCAACATCAGCATGAGCAACAATAAAGAAAACCCAATGAACGCGAGCTATGTATTTGTAACTATAAGTGCTTTCAATCAACTTTTCCCAAATTTAATTGTTTCTAATACCAAACAAAATAAGGAAAAAAATTATAAAGTCATCAAGATAGAAATATAATTAATCAATTTTCTTTCAAGCATTTTATCAAACATTATGGATTCAAAATAATATAGATACCTACTCATGGGCTCTTTGCAATGTGAATCAATTACAAAAATCATGCATACATGGGTGTGTGTTGTGATTGCAAATGACATGGAAGAGCTCGATCTTTTAGTTAAGCTTCTCCCTCACGGATCTTTCTACATGCCCAATAAAAATAGATTATTTAATCAACTCAGTCTTAACCTTAGGATCCAAATAGTATCAAATTGGACAATTTTTCTTAATCACATCCCTGTGTAACATATTTATACCACTCACCTAAAGACCAAATTTTAAACTATAGAAACGATGTGGGTCACAAAATATCATAACCAATAAAGATATCAAAGCAAAACAAACAAACCACTTCTATTAGCAGAAACCCAATACCAAACATAAATTTTTTTTTTTTTTTTTTAAAAAATGAACAAATTGAGTTAGTATTTTGTACCTCTTAGATACAGAAGAAGGTATTGATATTCATTGCCCAGTGGTTGTTGCTCCTTTGGTTTAGTATTTGGTACCATAACTGGTGAAGTTGAAGCTTTGTTTTTTCTGAGCCTATGTTCATTTAAACATTGCAGACCATAAACTCAGTACTTGAATTAAAAAAATGAACTAAAAGAAACAAAGAGAGAATCAGCAAGCAATATAAGGAGAGAAACACAAAAGTATGTGTTAAATTGAAGGGGAATTGAAGAGTTAAGAGAGTGAAAGAGGTAGCAGCCAAGAGTGAGAGAGAGAGAGAGACGTGAACTGGTTTTGAAAATCATTTCATTTTTTAAGAGGAATACAAAGAACTGTAACAAGGTGGTTGGATTCCAATTCATTAATTGGATTTGGGCTTTTTAAATGCCAGCCCATTTCTTAAGCTAAATGCAAGCTTAGAGTGACATATGGGAAGACCTCATGCACTCCTGCATGAAACTTTTGCTTTCGTATATACTAGTGGAGTACCCACGGGATGCGCAAATAATGTTGTAAGATGCTATATAAGAAGGTTTACTAGAATGTTAAACTTATTTGAAAGTAATAACATGAAAGAAGACCTTTTTTATCCATTCAAAAAAAAAATATTAGATAAACTTTCAATTAGAATTTCTCTTCTTTTTTTTTTTTTTTTTTTAAGGATAAGTAAATTAGAATCATTTAATCTACTAATGACATTCACTAATTAGTTACATGTTGCATCAATACAAATTTCCATAAACAATACATCTATCCTTGGCTTCACAAATTGTCGATGACTTCAATAAAGAAAAAAGGAAGCATCAACTCACTTGAAGTTATATAGGAGCAACACTAATTGTCATTGAGCCAAAAAAATTGTAGTTACATGCTGCATCAATATAATTTTCAATTAGCATAACATTTATCATTGGCTCCACAAATTGCAAATGACTCCAATATAACAAAAAAAAGTACCAATTCAGTTGAAGTTAAATAAAGACATTACTATTTGTCACAAAGTAAAACAAAAGGAAAAATGTGTTGGACTTAGGAAGTACTAACTGCATATGCTACTTGCGATTCTCTTTCAATGTTTTAGAGCATTAAGCTCCACCACAGGAGATTTATTTGTATAGAAACAAAAGAAGACGGATCAAATGAGAATTAAAAAATAAAATACTTATTGGAAGCCTTTTGTCAAACACGTGGCAAATATAGTCATTTATTCTTACTGACATAATCCTTATGGAAAAATAAACAAAAGAAACGGTTTAATAGAGCCTAAATATTATCAACCAAGTCAAACCCTGTAGTTTAGGCCAAATGAGTTAATAGCAAAATGATCAAATGTATGGGAAAGAGTAGAGACAGAAATAGCAAATGTTAAGAGGTTAGAAGAGATTGTGTAACAGTTCAGGCATGCTAAAAGACAGATTGAAGAGAGTAAACTAATGTGGCAGTTAATAGGAGAGTCTTACCAGCTGAAAGAATGTAGAGTCTTTCAATTCGATGTGCCACTTGGAAAAGCCTAGTCTTTAAAGCCAAAATCTAAGATATTGAATTGCTGTAGATACAACAAGAATTGACTGAAAGCCAAAAGCACTTTTGCTTGCTTTATGAACTAATATATAATCCTTTTGCAACAAACCTTGCATACGACCTAAGCTGCATAAAGAGGCATATTGTATTATAGCATCAGTAAATGTAAAGGAAGAGCAAGGCAAACAAAGGATCTTGACTGTCCTACACAAATTGCACTTGTAAAGCAATACCAAAACAAAAGAAATCATTAATAACAATCATTAGTGAACTATCCTACACAGATTGCACTTGTAAAGCAATACCAAGCCAAAAGAAATCATTAATAACAATCATTAGTGAAACTAAATATAACAATCATTGAAATATATTGTCTTCTTCTTCAAAGTAAAAATAAAATAATCATATCCATATTACTCTTAGGTTTTGTCATAATTAGCATTAATGCACACACTTTGCATTTTTCACATGTATTCTTAGGTTGAAGGACATAACTCTTAAATATTCCCATCTAGGAAGTTATTTTGTGCTTAAAATAAATATTATTGGATAATATGGGGTGTCACTTTAGAGGCTTCTAAAGAAACTTGAACATAGGTATTAAGCCTAAGCACATCTCATTTCACAAACTTAAGATAATTTACTTCCATCTACATGGTAAAAGTCTTCATTAAGCAAGACATATATAATATGTGCAGATTGTGGTAATTGTTTTAAAAATTCACTTTCAAATTATCCTTAACCCTCAATGATTAAAAACATATTATTCAACTTTAAAAAAATAACCACTTTCTTATCCATAGGTAAGTTAATTTGTTTCCACCTATGTCGATTAAAGGCTGATACATCATACAACCAACATCAGCATGAGCAACAATAAAGAAAACCCAATGAACTCAAGCAATGTATAAGTAATTGTAAGTGCTTTCAATCAACTTTTCCCAAATTTAATTGTTTATAATCCAAACAAAATAAAAAACAAATGAAAATAAATTAAAAATTCATCAAGATAGAAATATAATTGATCAATTTTCTTTCAAGCATTTTATCAAACATTATGGATTCAAAATAAAATATATACCTTCTCCTGGGCTCTTTGCAATTCGAATCCACTACAAAAATTTTGCCTCCACTAGCACTTTGATCCAATCCGCATGGATATATGAGTCTACGTTGTGATTGCACGTGACATGGAAGAGCTCAATATTTTAGTCAAGCTTCTCCCTTACAGATCTTTCTACATGCCCAACAAAAGCAAATTATTCAATCAACTCAGTCTTAGCCTTAGGATCCAAACTGTATCAAATTTGACAATTTCTCTTAATCACATCCCCATGTAACATATTTTAACCACTAACCTAAAGACCAAGTTATAAATTATAGAAATGGTGTGGATTAGAATCCAATAAATATATCAAAGCAACACAAACAAACCACTTCGATAAGCAAAAACCCATTACCAAACAACAACAAAAAATGAACAAACAAAGTTAGTATTTTGTACCTCTTAGATATAGAAGAAGGTTTTGATATTCCTCAGTGGTTGTTCCTTCGGTTCAGTATTTTGTACCGCAACAGATAAAGTTGAAGCTTTGATTTTCCCAAGTTTCTATTCCCATAAACATTGCAGACCAAAAACTCAATACTTGATAAAAAAGTAAAAAATAAAAAATAAAAAATAAAAAAAGAACTAAGGGTGTGTTTGTTTGGAGGTGGAATAGGATGGATGAAAAACTTTGAAGAGAAAATAGGAAGAGAAACTTTTTTGGAGTTTGTTTGGTTATGTGGGGAGAAAAGAAAATAAATAATGGGGTCCAAGTTTTTTTTATCCAGGCTCACCATAAAGTTTTCTCACCAAGTTTCCAAAAATACCCTTCACGTTGGAATTCACCTCCAAGTCGCCAACGTGTTGGCTTCTTTTTTCTTTTTTTCCTTTGATTTTTTCTTTCTTTGTTATGTGTTGGCTTCCTCCTTTTTCTTTTTTCTTTTTTTTTTTCCTTTGATTTTTTTTTCTTTGTTACTAACTAACGTATTGGTTTTTTTATTCTTTGATTTTTGTTGGACGTGTAGCTTTCTTTCTTTATTTCTTTCTTTCTTTCTTTCTATATATATATATATATATATATTTTGGTGCTATATGTTTATTTTCTCATTAATTTTGGTTGGTTTTTGTTTTTGTTCAAACAGTTTTGGGTTTACTTTTTATGCTTTTTTTTTTTTTAACTTTAATAAAGTGTCTATTTATACACAATATTCTTTAAAGTATAATGTGTTACTTTTTGTTTTATTTAATAGGGACATGATGGTAAATTTATACAAATTTTATTTTCAACTAAATAAAAAAGTTTTTCATCCCTTCACTTTTCCACCCTCCCAACCAAACACAAATGAGGGAACCTAAAATCTTTTTTGTTCTCCTACTTTTCCATCATCTCTCTATTTTCTATCCTGCCACTTCTCCATCCTCCCAACTAAATAGGCCCTAAAAGAAACACAGAGAGAGAGAGAGAGAGAGAGAAAGAGAGAGAGAGAGAGAGAGTCAACAATCAAATAGAAGGAGAGAAACACAAAAGTGTGTTTTAAATTGAAGGGGAACTGAAAAATTTAAAGAGTGAAAGAGGTAGCAGTCGAGAGAGACAGAGAGAGAACGTGAATTGGTTTTGTTGAACATTTCAGTTTTTAAGATAAGTGCAAAGAAGTGAAAGAGCAGTAACAGAGTGGTTGGGTTATAATTCATTAATTGGGCTTAGGCTTTTTAAATGTTAAACCATTGAGAGAGAAAAAAAAAATCTATAGATAAGGTTACCATGTGGCAAATAATGCATAAGACATCCCATGTATATATACTAATATACATACAAACATATTCCATTAGGTAAAGTTCATTGTTCCCATTAATATTAAGCCTCTCATACCCACATTTGATCACCTCGGTGGTCAAAGTATCCCGTGACCTTTTGGATTAGATTGATTCAATTGAGTTTCTTGAGTTGTGTCGTTTTTTTTTTTTTTTTTTCCCTTAAAGCCCTAATTTGATGTACCAACACCAAGTTCTTGGGATTCAGTTTTTTTGTCCCTTCTTTTCTGTAAACCATAACTCCTCAACTTCAAATTCTTTCAAAGAAGGGTTTAAAACCTAACCCCTTCCTCTCTATTCTCCCCTCATCCAAACACACAAAAATAAGCGTCCAAGTGACATCCCACCCAAACACATAACATAACATCCATGTAGTTGAGTTTTATATATTACACAGAAATAAGTGTCCAAGGGGATGATCATCACAATTCTTATTTGAGAGATTTTTCACATTGCTGAATTGATTTGGGTGAGACTTTCTTACCTATGATGAAATATGCCGACCTCCAACCTCCAGAGTTAGATCTGAGGACTTGCCGGCCTATGTAGTCAACGGCGGCATTTGCAACTGTGTCCAATAGCAGTGGCTTTTCAGTGGACATTTCTTGAACCACACGACACAGTTAACAACTGTGTTGCTTCTCTACTCTTCTTACTTCAACAATAATTCCACATTTTCATGGAGTTGGTATTTTATTTTGTTTTTATTTTGTTTGAGAAACATGCAGTTGGTAGATAGCTACTTAGCTGGTGTTGCCGTTGATTGTTTTAATTATTATTATATTATATTATTATTATATTTTGTAGGAGAAGTGTTAAAAGGATATCCTCGATATGCCATCATTGTCACCACTAAAATATTATATTATATTATATTATAGGATAAAGTATTGTCTGATGTTACGTTTACAACATTTTTACAACAAATCACAGGTGATTAATTGTTATTCGTTCAAATTTTAAACTAATATTAATATTACTTTTTTACCCCAACAATAACAACAAGTAATAACCTGTCATTTAGGATTTGTTATAAAAATATTATAGATATATCATTTTTTTTAAATATTATTTTCATTTCTAAACTTTCATAGAAGTTTATTTTTCATCTTTAAACTATACAAAAATAATACACTTCTCGTCCTTTTGTTAATGTACATTAGTTCATGTCCTATATAGCCTAACAATGTGCTAAACAGTAGGCTAACATAGCATATGACTTCTACCAAACTACTTAAATTTTTATTTTTTTGATGGGCCAAACCATTTAATTTTAAAAAATATGAACATTTGGCGTACAATTATTGGCACGTGTAGAATAAATATTACAATAAAATATTTATTTCAATGTAAATATTTATTCCACATGTAAATATTCAAATGTGACTATTTTACATTGAAATTATTACAGTGAAATATTTTACATTGAAAAATGCCCCTCACTACTAGGGATGGCAATGGGGCGGGGCGGGGCCGAAGGATGGGGTCTTCGTCCCCGCCCCGCATGGTTTTGTCTTACCTCATCCCCACCCCGCCCCGCATGACGGGAAATACTTTCTCACCCCATTTCTGCCCCTTGGGGCCCTGCGAAACCTCGTCCCACCCCGTAAAACTCTACTTTTTGTTAATTTGTCCTACAATTAGTACAATTTTTTAATGAAACCTATTTCATTAATAAAAATATACTTGAAATTACAACTAAATTTATCCCATCAAATCAAATTAATTTTTAGAAAAAAATTGAATAATATATCCTAGTGTTTAACAAGAGAATCATAAAAAATAATAATAATAAAATAAAAATCTCATAGTATAACATATAACAAAATAAAGGCAGAGAATCACATTAAGTAAAATAAAATATGCTAATATTAATATGTTTGTTTAAATAGTAGGATTTTAGGGTATGAAAAATTTACAATTATAACCCTTAGTAACGCGAGGCGGGGCAAGGATGGGGAGGGGCGTGGTGCGGGGCTAAAATCTTGCCCCATCCCTGCCCACCGCCTTTGTGAGGCGGGGAAAACCCGCGCGGGGCGAAGCGGGGAAGGGCGGGTTAAGCGGGGCGAGGAAAAATTTCCATCCCTACTCACTCCCAATGATACATCCGAATCTCGTTGTGGCGGCAATGATTGCCTACCCAGACACTGCCGTCTTAGTCCTTCACCTTCCCTCCCTTAACCCATGCTCATTAATCTGCCTTGCCTTGCCTCACTTCCCACTTTGCTCATGTTAGGAAAAATTCTATTTCTTTGCAGGAATTTCGTCAAGCATATAGTCAATAAATCAACCAAATAACCAATAGAACAATAATCATTTCACAAACCCAAATCAAAAAGTTCTACTTTAATACCATATCCACCACAATTGCATAACTTCTAAAATAAATAAAAATAAAAAAAAGCCAAATAAACACTGACACACACAGATAACTAAAGGGATGCTTGAATTTGAAGGAGATTATGGCCATGGATTTCTTTGCAACTGCTTTAGTAACAACGGTGTCATAGAAGAAATTTATTTATTTATTATTATTATTATTATTTTTTAAGAACTGGGTTTAGAGTTATACTTGTTACCTTGGGAATTGATGTGTGGGGTTCACTGGCAAATTGTGATGACCGGTAAAAACCACCGGTTTATTGGTGATGAGGACTCACCGGCGAGGGTGGTGTGGATGGGAATTTCATGGTTGGGGTCACCAATCACCAATTAGGGGAGGCGATTTCACGGTTGGACTATAGTGCTAGGGTTTCACATTGGATATTTTGAATTTTGCCGTAAAGCTCTACTGAGATAGTGAAGGGTATTTTTGTCTCAATGTAATATGTAATCCACATGTGCCAATTGTATGCCAAGTGTCCATACTTTTTTAAATTAAATGGTTTGGTTGAAAAGGATAACATTTTATAAAATTTAGGAAAAAAAATTAAAAGTTTAAGGGAATAAAAAAAAAACTTTTGTAAAAGTTTAAAGATGAAAATAATATTTTACCCAAAAATATATTAAGTTAATTGAAATATCATCATCACTTTCATGTAGATGATATTATGTTTTAGAGAAATGATATGTCCATAACATTTTCACAACATTTTTACAACAAATTCTAAGTGGCAGATTGTTACTAGTTGTTATTGTTGGGGCAAAAAAGTAATCTTAGTGTTAGGTTTAAATTTGAACCAATAACAACTAACCATCTATAATTTGTTATAAAAATATTGTGAAAATGTTGTGAACCTAGCATCTCTCTATTTTTTATTGGCTTTTTAAAATTTCTGTTATGACCAACCTAACTAGCAACAGAGTAAGTTGATAATTTACATAAGGAATTTACTTTCTGGCCCCTCTCAATTTTTAGAATTCAACTTTTCAACATTTAATATTTATACCTTAATCCAAATAAAAAACTTAAATAGGTGCAATTGATAAATAAAATAAAAATAAAAATAAAAAAAAATAAAAAATAAAAACAAACAAACAAAACAAAAAACCCAATTCTTAGCTTTAAATCATCGGATTTCAACATTAAAAACATAATAGGGTAAATTATAAAGTTGGTCCGTATCCTCTATATAATTTTTCAATTTAATCCATAACATTTCAATTGTATCAATTTGGTCCTTAACATTTTCAGTGTCATGTCAATTTAATCCCTGTCGTTATCATTTGGATGAAAAAAATACGATGTGTTAAACAGATTAATAAAAAATTATTTTTCATGCCACATCAATTGCCAATTGTATCACCACGTCAATTTTTTTTTTTTTTTAAACCCAAATTTTGTGTCCTGAAATCAAGTTTGGGGAAATTTCTAAAATCTCTCTCTCTTTCTCTCTCCCTCTCTTCTCCCTTATCCTCACTCTCACCAACCCCACTTCTACTAGTCCCACCACTTGAGTTCCAATTTGATTGCTTTCCACTCCACTGTGGTTTTCAACATTCTCTATTGGGTTTCTTGGCTTGAACCCAAAGCCCTCAAATTAGGCTCAATTGCACTTACCTGATAACTACTACTATCAGTAACTACAGGAGCACGACACAATGAACAATTCTTGTTTGATATTAACTAGGTATATATATATATATATGTGTGTGTGTGTGTGTGTGTGTGTGTGTGTGTGCAAGGTACATGAAAAGCATGACAACACTTAGGTAAAAGTCTAAGACTTCATCTTCTTCAAACTCATTTGAGAAAACTAAGCACTCTGTCCCATATATCAACCCCTCCTCTTTTCTATACTTACTCACCGTCTTAATCGCACATTTTCTTCATTTATGAGCCCTTCTTGGATAGCGATTCGAAGTGATGGAATTTGTCGCTCTAAAGGCAGGACTACTTCAACACCATATACTAATGAATACGGAGTGACTTGCGTGGGAGTCATGTATGTTGTTCAGTATGCCTATAAAGCTTCTCCAATCTTTTCATGCCAATCCCTCTTCGAGCGCTCTACTACCTTTTTCAACAAATTGCAAAGCGTCTTGTTGAAAGCCTCAGCAAGACCATTGGCTGGCGCATTATACATGGATGACTTGTATTGCTTGAACTTGAACTTCTCGCATAGTTGGGTCACCAAACTATTGTAGAATGGTTTACCGTTATCTGTGATGATATAGCGAAGGACACCATACCGATAGATCAAGTGAGTCTAGATGAAGTTCACCACATTTTCCTTTTTTACTTCCCTGAGAGGTATGGCTTCCGCCCATTTAGAAAAATAGTCGGTTGTAGCTAATATGTACAGGTGACCCCCCGACGACTTAGGCAATGGTCCTACAACATCGAGTACCCATGCATCAAAAGGCCAAGATGCGACTGTAGGGTGCAGGGGCTCCGGTGGTTGATGGATGTAGTTCACATGAAGTTGGCATGCTTCACATGTCTTTGCATGGTCCATACAATCCTTAACCATGGTGGGCCAATAATAACCCATTCGTTTTATCCGATGATACAATTTGAGGCCAGACTAATGGGCACCACACACTCCCGAATTAGCTTCTTCCATGGCTTGATCACCTTCTTCCTTGCCAAGGCATCGTAAGAATAAACCGTAGAATGACCTCTTGTATAATGTGCCCTTGTAGTGTATAAAACGAGGCGCCCTTCTCCATACCTCAATCTTGTGGCGGGGATCTTCGGGTAGCTTACCATGTTCCAAGTAATCAATTAGGGGTTGGCGTTAATCCTCATCCTCCACTATAGATATTGATATGGCACTCGCGTATTCTTCCGTGTAAGAGAGCACCCAACGGTTGCAAACAGGGACATTTGCCTTTTCACCCTCCGACAGAGCCAACGTGGTGGCTAGATTGGCTACAGCATCTGCCATCCTATTCTCGTTCCTAGGGATATGCTCCAAGGAAACTCCGTCAAACTTCTTAATTAGTCGCGTAGCCATTTGAAAGTAAGGAATGAAACCCTCATTTTTAACTTCATAGTGTGTTAAAAGTTAATTGATTACCAACTTGGAATCGCCGTAGACTTCTAAGCATGATATCTTCATATCGAGGGCCATCTGGAGACCTGCAATAAGGGCTTGATACTCAACAACGTTGTTTGAACATGGTTCACTAAGCACAAAGGCAAATGGTAACACTTGTTTCTGCGGTGACACAAAAACAATCCCAGCGCCGGAATCTTCTTGCCGCACGGCCCCATCAAAGAACATCATCCAAGGTGGGAGGACTTCAGTGTACAATACATTTTTATCTGGAAAATCATCTGAGAGCTCCCAATCGGCAGGAATGGGATGATCAGCAAGGAAATTTGCTAGTCCTTGCCCCTTGATGGCCTTTTGGGGCACATACACGATTTCAAACTCTTGAAAGGCCACAACCCATTTTGCCAACCGACCAGACATAATTGCCCTAGACAAGACGTATTTTACTAGATCTATCTTTGCAACTAAGTGTATTACATGTGCTTGCATGTAATGCCTTAATTTTTGAATGGAGAAGAAAAGCGCAAGACACATCTTCTCTATTGAAGAATACCTCAATTCTACCACAGTTAGCTTTCGACTAAGGTAATACAATGCTTTCTCTTTCTCTTCTTCATTTTTTTGAGCTAAGAGGGCCCCAAGTGATTGTTCTTGTGCAGCAATGTAGAGCACTAGAGGTTTTCCTGGCATAGGCACTCCTAAGACAGGTGGGTTAAGCAGATACCTTTTAATGCTCTCAAATGCATTCCTGCAAGCCTCATCCCATTCAAAGGTGGTATCTTTCCTCATCAATCAACCAAATGGTTGACACCATCCTACTAGTTTCGATATGAAACATCGAATGTATAAAAGATGGCCTTGTAAGCTTCATGTGATGTTGATTGCCTTTGTCTTGCAACCATCAGCACGAGAGTTCCATAAGCACATCCTCACTGCCTTTGCCCCTGCTTTCGTTTCTTGATCGTTAGTACGAGAGCTTCATCCGCGCATGATTCCCACAGCCATCGTCTTGCAACCATCAGCTGTCTTCTTTAAGCCGTGACATTGAAGAGAGCTATATGGCAACAATATTTTTCTTCTTTAAGTCTAAGGTCATGTGTACTGCGGCTTATTAACCATTAAATATAGTATTCAAGTTCAAAACCACAAAGAAGCCACCATGCTTCTCGTGAAATTAAAGTGTGGGGCGTGTCAGTAATATGGCATGGGCTATTACATGCAAAACCATGAAATTCACGAAAGTAGGGCCTTCTCCCTTATAGAAGTGGGGTCGATGAACAAGCAAGTATTTCTTAGTACTAAGTGGGACACACAGAACTAGTGCATGTTCGTTGGGAGCGTCAAAAAAACATTGTGACATTTTAAGCTTGGCGAATACAGGGAATTGGAGTACCTAAAGTCAAAAGGCTCAATGTCACGGCTTAAAGAAGACAGCTGATGGTTGCAAGACGATGGCTATGGGAATCATGCGCGGATGAAGCTCTCGTACTAACGATCACGAAACGAAGGCAGGGGCAAAGGCAGTGAGGATGTGCTTATGGAACTCTCACGTCGATGGTTGCAAGACAAAGGCAATGGCAAAGGCAGTGAGGAGGACGTGCTGACGGAACTCTCGCACTGTTGGTTGCAAGACGAGGGCAGTGGCAAAGGCAATCAGAAGGATGCACCGGCGATGCTCTCGCAATGATGGAAGGATGCGCCAACGAAGCTTTTGCACTGATGATCGCGGGACGAAGGCAGTGGCAAAAGGAAGTCAGAAGGATGCACGGATGATGCTCTCGCAATGATGGAAGGATGCGCCGGCGAAGCTCTTGCATTGATGATCATGGGACGAAGGCAGTGGCAAAAGGAGTCAAAAGGATGCACCGACGAAGCTCTCGCGCTAATGGAAGGATGCGCCGACGAAGCTCTCGCACTAATGGCCACAAGACGAAGTCAGTGAGAAGATTGCGCAGATGAAGCACTCACACCAATGGTCGCGAAACAAGGGACAGTGGAATGGATGCGCTGATGACGCTTACAAACTTGGAGTCCAGAGGTGACAAGAGGACCGCTGTGCTCGAATCCGTCGGACGTCAAGATAAGAAGGACAAGATGGTAGACTCACTTGAAACTGAGGCTTGGCTCACACAGTACCAGCTTCTATGACCTTGGCTCATGCAGCACCAACTTCTATGACCTGCACAGCGTAAATCAAGGGGTTATAAATAAAAATAAAAATAAAAATAATACAAAGACAAGCATAAGAAAGAATGAGAAAGAGAGAAGATGCCTGCTATGGCTGAAGAAAAAATAATAATAATTCAAGAAAAGAAAAAAAACGGCGCTCAATTGCCTCTAACCAATAAAACATCACCTCCTTTTATAGAGGTGATACTCGCAAGAAACCCTAGTGATTCGCAAAAGGGCGGCTAAAGAAAAAAAATGTTTGCCGAACAAGACAATTGTGGCACCGACCTACCTAACAAAACTAAGGTGGGATTGCAAGAAGTCTTTTGTGTGTGATCAGGCCCGTGAAAGTGAAGCCCCAGTGTTCAAAAAAAGGGGTGCGTCCTCCATATGGTAAAACAATGAAAAGATACCTTGGATGGTAAAGTTGTAATATACAGCATTGGATGAAGGAAGCCCAAATTCCGCTTGGATGAAAGCCTTGTGTACCAGTAAAACCAAGTTCATTATTAAAATTAAAAATAAAATAAAATAAAAGGATACTTCAAGCCTCGTCTCCTTCGCATCAAAAAGACGCAAAGACGAATCTTGAAGTGGAGGCATTTGTAGACGTCAAAATTTTATGATGAATTCACAATTGTCCGACTGTTCATGGTAAAATATTTGTGATCAAATTAATCTCTAATTGATGATGTAGACTATCAGCAAATGAAATCAAGTCACATGGCAACATCAAATGAAGAGAGCCATATGGCAGTGTCAGAAGAAAAGACCTATATGAAAAGTTCTTATTAAATGAAATACCAAATTAAATTCATATATGATTCAACTCTCAATAAATGCTGAAAGAAAATTTCAAATTAAATAGCATTGAGTTGCCTATAAATAAAGGCCTCTCATATGAGAAAAGGAGAAGACTGAGAGAGAAAACACTATCGACACTCTACCAAAATAGAGAGTCATCTCTAAAGTTCACAAGAATTCCATTGTTCATCACAGCCTATTCCTACTTCTGCAAATCAAAGTGGGGATTCTCCTTTAACCTATTTCAAGATCAAGCCAACGGCCATCGCATCAAATCAAGCACGTTCAACTATTCATTCAACTTGAAGACATCAAATCACGATTCAAGATCAAGCTTCCTTCGGATCGTAACGTTTCTTGGAGATCGAATCAGAGGAATTCATTATACTCTTTCATTGTAAAGATTTATACAGAGAATTGTACTCACACACATATATACAAATCAAATAAAAATTGATTATTTGTTACATTATTTCGTGATCGTGTGATTCTTCTTTTACGAAAATTGTGTGTACAAGGCTATAGATAAAAAAAACTCTCAATCAACCAATTTGGAGCAACATTTACATTCAAAATAGGTTTAGCCTATCCAAGCCCATTACAAATGTATCCTCACAAAACTATACCCAAACTTCAAAAATTCATGACCTTGAAAGTTGAAGGGAAAGGAACCAACCATATTATGTCTTAGTACATCATCATTTTCCTTCCACTTGTTTCTTTTCTTTTTTTCTTCTTTTTCACTTTAATTTAACAAATAACATAGAGCATTCACATGCCTAAATACAATTTAAATTTAATTACAACAAAGTGACTAAATTTAAATTTAAATTGTACTTGGCCTATTATAAATATAAGATTTTGCAAAATACAAGTAGGCAGTAAATGCAACTGCACTAATTCCAGCAAGTAGCCAATAAAAATAGTCAAGATGTGCCTGATTAAGATTATCAGCAAACCAACTATCTTTTCCATCCCCGCCAGTCACCTCCTCAATGACAGAGACAAGAAAGCTGCTTAAAAAATTCCCGACCCCCAAAATACTAAGATAGAGGGCAAGACCAACACTTCTTAATTCACTTGGGACCTGATCATAGAAGAATTCTTGTAGCCCAACAATGGTGAAAACATCAGCAATTCCAAACAAAACATATTGAGGAAGAAGCCACCACACACTCATTGGAATAGTCACATCTGGCATATCAACCAGCCCATATTCTTTAGCAGTTTTGAGCCTTTTTATTTCAACGAGAGCTGCAACTACCATGCAAATGATAGATAAAAGCATCCCAGTTCCAATTCTCTGTAGCATTGTGATTCCAAAAGGTTTAGTGGTGATAGCTCTTGCTATAGGAACAAAAATACGATCATATACAGGAATGAAAAAAACAATGGCCAGGCCCATGAAGAATTGTAGTGAAGCAGCTGGTATCTCAAAGCCAGGAAAAATTGTTCTATCAAGAGTAGCCCCTTGCTTGGTAAAGAAAGTTGAGGTTTGTGCAAACACAATAGCATAACCTAAGCTCGTAGCCCAAATTGGAATAAGCCTAAGAACGGCCTTTGCTTCTTCAACATCACTAATAGTACATACATTGCCTTGCAAGGCTTTGTTAAGGAACCTGTCACATTAGTGGATCCAAATCATTCTATAAAAGGAGATTAGATCTAAAAAATGAATTAAAATTTGTTTTCTTGATCTGAAAGAAGAGCAAAACTTGTTCACTATTAGTTGGGAAACAAGTGGTATGACTGTTTTTTAATTAGTAATATATCAAAATTCTGATAGTTTTCTAGAAAATTGTCTGTAAGTCCCAAGCTAATTCAGTGGAGCATAGGTAAAATGAATGGTTTACGCAGCAAACTAGCTCTAGCGAATTGGTCGAGTTAATTTTGTTCAAGTTCGATGTTTTCGGGTTTAGGTAAGATTGGGTTCAAGTCAACAATGGGTTGTACTATATGTGTTGCAAAACCTATAAGCTATTACCCTTATACATTCTTTTTAGGATCAGGTCAATCTAGTTTGACCTTTTTTTTCACATGCAAATAATAATAATAATAAGTAAAAATGAAATTTGATCAAATTGACTGTCTTCTTTTCAATACAAATAAGTGAATAAATAATAAAAATACTCTGAAGTAAAAGTTAAAATAAAACACATTTTTTTATGAGAATACACAAAATTATAAGTGTACATAGTCTATGGTTCACTAAATTGAAGTCTTCAAGGCTCCACTATGTTAAGAAAGAATCTATAGGTGTTCCTAACAAGAAAAGAGCTTAAAATAGAAAGGAAAAATAAATAAATAAATAAAAAGAAGTGAAACTGCCAAAACATTTTTTCACAAGATCAAAGAGCCAAAGTAAGCGAAAGTTTTTCCTTTGAAAATAAAAAGAGTTGACCCATGTGACTTGCAGATCGACCCGAACAGATATTTCAGCAAGTCTGGATTTGGGTCAACCCAATTTTTTTATGGGTACAAAAGCCATACTAATACCAATATTTTTCTTTTGGGCTTATTAATTAAGTCCAAGTCTAATTTTATTATGTCTAGTCGAAACCCATAAATAAGCTTTTGGATTAAATATGTTTATTACATGTTAAAATAAGGTTTTAATTTTCTTCTCAAGTATTATCTCTTCAACAAGTTAACCACCTTTATATCATATTTGTATACAATGTTTCTTTTTTTTTTCTTTTTTTTTTCTTTTTGGTACAAAATATACCATATTAAAGAGGTAAGTAAGTCTTTAAAATAAAACTGAATATTATTGCTCTCTTACTTGAATTGTTCAGAGTTATGCTGTGGCAAGGTTCTGCAAGCTTCCTCTTCAATAGCTATTTCTGATGGTTTAGCCTGCCGATTCTTAATTGCGGCAACAAACACTTGACCAATTCTCACAAATGGGCTTTTCACCTCTTTGACACTATATCGATAAGTTCTAGTACCAAGCAAGAAGACACCTAAGGCAATGACCATCGCCACACAGGGGATTCCAAATCCTAGACCCCAACTAAGGTTTTCTTGTACATAGGTTAGGATCAATATTGCCACAGAAGAACCTGCACATAGTCCAAAATACCACCAATTGAAGAATGAGCTTTTGGCTTGGCATTCCACCGGATCTTCTCCATCAAACTGGTCAGCTCCAAAAGCTTGAACGCAAGGCTTATGTCCACCTTGCCCAACTGCTACTAGATATAGAGAGATGAAGAATAAATTCACTTGGAGCTCGGAAGAAGCTAATGTAACTTTGTTCTTGCCCACGTAATTAGAGGTACTGATAGAAGGAAGCATAGCTGACAGAGTCAGCAAGCCCAGTCCCTGTGATTAATCCCAATCTAAGTCATGGTTGGTTAAAGTAAAAAAAAACAAGCGCCTAAGTTTAAAATATAATGCTGAAATATTTAATGTTTAGTTTGTGAAGATTTGGTTTTGAAAGCTGATGCTATCCTGTCATAAAACCGTGTGTTGTTTGAAAGACCTTTTGTTTCTATGAAAATGTACTAATAATCTCTAGCAGAATTCTTGTATGCAAAGGCTTTTGACATTTTTGAGGAAGAGGACTGAGACTGAGTCAACTTTGGCAATACTCTCCATTTTGTTCCTTTCTTTGGTAAAGGTGGGCAGTTCTTACATGGGTTGGGATTATATGAGTGCATCAACTACGCCTGACACTAGGATGCAAACATATATCCATGGAATTTTGGTATGGGCCAAGTTACAGTACTAATATATTTATTAAGACAACCCCACACACATATATACAAATATGTTTTTTATTATTATATACACACATTTTTTTTTATTTGGTAAGTTATATATATATACACACCAAGAAAAAAAAAAAAAAACTTAGTATTTTCCATCACAATTATGTTTGATAGCAATCTTTCATAAAATAAAATTCATTTTTACCATTTTTAAAGTGAAATTATTAAAAAGTTTCATTTTTTATATAAATTATCAAATTTTATACTAAAGTAAAATACTATTTCAATTGAACTAATAAAATTTTCAAAAACATAAATGATCTAAAACTTGAAGGAAGAAGTTAAGTTCCAAACATATTTGAAGTTATCTTGTTCTAACCCATTATATGATAATTAAAAAGACATTTCATGTGTAGTTTTAGTGACAATATTTTGTTAATGAGTCAATGATTTGTTAATTACCACATGACGGATTGTAAAAGATATAAATTCAAATATATTTGGTACCAAACTTTATTAAACATTTAATAAATATAAGATCATATTTTACAATAAAAAATAGAATTACAAAAAATAATATAATGTTTCTGTAAATATTAAACCAAAATTTTTTTTTTAAGTCTAAATCAAACATTTAGGAGGGCAACTCTTATTTGTTTAGACTAAATTTTAAAAATATTAAAATAATTATATATTTTTTTAAATTCAAAGGCCCCCCACTCTTACACATAGCTACGCCTTACACATGGCTACGCCCCTGTCGGTGCACTAACGTGGACACAGACCATGTCCTTCTTACATAGCCTTTGTGGAAAAGTCAAGACCAGGACAATGGTTGTAGGTTTGCTACAGGAGCTATTTGGAAAACAAGTGCCTATGCACTTGTGCTGCCTATGAGATCTTTGCAACTTGCTAGTTTTTCTGCCATGAAATTGACACTTTTCTCCCACTTTTCACCTAGAATTTCTCATATTTTTCTATCCTTTCATTTTTC
The DNA here is from genome assembly GCA_030820535.1 of Quercus parvula. NCBI lineage: Eukaryota > Viridiplantae > Streptophyta > Magnoliopsida > Fagales > Fagaceae > Quercus > Quercus parvula. The sequence goes on from JAUAME010000003.1 coordinate 43,667,220, forward strand.
ATCCTCTTTATTTTCACTCCAAACAAACATAACCTAAGGAGGAAGAGAGAGAGAGATATACGCACCAGAATGTAAATGCAAGAAGCAATAATAATGGTGCGGTAGCGCCCCAGATAAGAATCAGCTACGAATGCTCCTAAAAGAGGAAGCAACGATGCCGTTCCTGACCAAGTGTTGACGTTCTCGGCTGCAGTGGCTGTTGATTGCCCCAGCTGATCAGTCAAGTACATGACCAGGTTGCAGCTAATCCCATAATATGCAAACCTCTCCGCCACTTCCACACCTAATATAAACAATCATATTCAAACATAATACTATTTTTATGCCCAAAAACACAAAAGGAGATGATCATCACATTTCTTAATTATTTGAGAGATTTTTCACTTTGTTGAATTGATTTGGGTGAGACTTTCCTACCTATGATGAAACATGCAGACCTCCAACCTCCGGAATTGGATCTGAGGACTCGCTGGCCTTTGTAGTCAACGACGGCATTTGCAACTGTGTCTAATAGCAGTGGCGTTTCAATGGACATTTCTTAAACCACACGACAAAGTTAACAACCTCACACAACCCCACTTCGAAATCTGAGAGTTAAGTTGAAAGGGAGAGAGCTAAGTGTTGCTTCTAGATCCACTCTTCTTACTTCAAGTCTTCAACAACCATTGGAGTAGGTTGCTCGCTTTGCTGTACAGCAATTCCTCTTTCAAATAAAAAATTAAAAAATCGCTTTTGCTATTTGTTTTATATTCTGGCTGAATGTGTGTTTTTATTTTTATTTTTGAGGGAAAATATTTTGGCCGAGTGTGATTGCTTTAAACAGTTGTCAGGGTTGACTATACTTTATTATTATACTCCCACTAGAACCACGCTGAGTTATTTAGAGATAATTGCTGCAGAGACTAACACCATGGGAAATTACGATGTTATTCTATTTTACAATTTTAAAAAGTTATTTTATCATTATATCATACAATTTTATAATATTTTCACATCTCAAACTTCTACTTCTCTCTTTTACTCATTAAAATAATATATCTACATAATAAAATAATATATCTCAAAGTTATATTTATTCTCTTCCATCTCTTTCCTCTCTCTACATAATAAAATATTATTATTTTTTTACAATAATTGCAACAGTATAATTCTATGTTTAGAATTGCATTGTAGCAGTATTGCAAAAAAATTTGCAATACTGTTGTTTAGCATTCCCCAATGTAGATAGTTTTAGGGCTTAAAATTCCAAATAACCCTTAGATTTGGCATTAGCATCCCTCAATGCTAATGCTCTAACCGATTCAATAATAAAAATAATAAATATTATTATTAATTGAATAAGGGAGCTTAGTCCATATATGTTTAAAGCTCAATCCAATATCCAGTCTAAAACTCATATTTTTTATTATTTTCAATGTAAGACTCAAGGATTTTCATCACTTATAATCCAATTTCAAGTGAACATAGAAAACATCAATTTCTTATTCACTCCATGCTATTTTTCCAACAATCTCCCACATGAATAGAATTTTTTTTTTTTTTGAGAAAGACATGAATAGAAATTGATAAAGCACAATGTAAATGATGAAGCAGATACAGAGAGAGTAGAAGAAAAGTTACTGTATCGAGAGAGGTGGCTTTTGGTTTTGAACCTTCCTTTGTGAAAAACTATCGGATATACTAGCTAATTAGTGAACACAATATTTTTGAACTGTTAGCCATTTGTGTATACCAGGACAATAGAATTCACATAGCTCCTTTTTGAACATTCTTCGATTCTTATAGTTGTGTTTATTTCGACTCTGAACATATCCTGGTAAATTCATGAAGTACTCTAGAGAATTCAACCTTAAAAACTCTCATGGAAGTAGCTCACTTCACACTCATATAGATGATTCTTATTAAGAATATCCTGCTATTCTCCACTCAGAATTCCAAGATATAAGAATCATTAAAAGAAAAGCTTACCCTGAAAATCGCTTATAGGAATCACTATTTCATCATAGGAATTGATGGAAGATATAATCTCCATAATGATAAAAAATAGTCTTCACAATTTTGTTGTCCCTTTAAAAACCTAGATCTTGGGGTCTCCAGTCGACTAGGTGGGGGTTACTATCATAGAAACTTTAGGTAATACACTTTAACCCCATTCCTCTCAATGAGTAGTTTACTAGCTCTCTACTCAATTGATTGATTACGGATCCGTTTTATAATCTAGAAGTACTTCCATTAGAGAGCAACTGCCTTATGGTAATATGTCTCTGACAAATATGTCAAGACCTACCATCACTATGTGTACTACCAACACACTTAATTGGTAATTACACATTTAAAAATAGGTAGCATATTTCTCATGTCATTGTTTTGTATCTCAATCAAAACCTCTTTAAATAAGCCACATTCCCCCCCCCCCCCCCCTAAAGAAGACACCCCCACATTTAAAGAATTATAAAAAGTTATTTGGCTTTTCCATAATTCATAGTGTCTTTACATATTTTCTTTCATTCCTCTTTGTTTCGTCCAAATGGATTGCACCATTCGCTTCACACATCACCGTTTTTGCAGAATCATTTCAATTCCACTCAATGTTATCAATGATCATAATCACATATGTTCATTAAACGCGTAATATAACATTGGGTCAACAAATAGTTATTGCAAAGAGACAATTTCACAAAACAGTGAATACAAATGATGGTTAATCCAATTCATCACGATCATAAAGGTTAAAGTAATATAGTAATATACTAGTTTAGAGCATCTTCAATGGCTTCTTTAAAGTCACTTTTAAAGCATCAACACCCCAAAAACTCATTCCAATAGCTTCTCTATCTCTATTTTTTAGAGTAAAGTTGCTACACAGTGCTTCTCTATAAGTAGAGAACACTGTAATTTTTACTATTCTTCATTCAAATGTTTTTTTTATTATAATAATCAGGTATTAAATAAAAAAATATTTGAAGATATATAATTGTTAAAAAAAGAATAAAGAATGAATAAATAATTAATAAAAAAATAATATTTAAATGAGATAGAAAATATGATAAAAAATCTATAAGAAAATGTATTTGAAAAAATGAATGATTAAAAAATAAAAATTACAGTTCATCTTCCAAAGATTACAAAAATTTAAAGAATAAGTTAGAGATGCTCTTAAATTTATATTACACGTTCACATGGCTATTTAAGCATATTAAAAGATCTTACTACTCTAGTCTGTCACTCCATATAGCTAGGCCATGTGGTATCCTTTTCCTTCTGTAATAACTAATATGCCGAACTACTTTTTCCAAAAAGCAGTCAAGAGGAAAAGTGTAAAGAATCATCTACACAAATAAAGAGAAGCAGAAAATAATAAATAATTCTAGATATTTTACGTTCCCGTTTGGTTTCAGCTAAAGTGGCGTTTTGCATTTTTTTTTTTTTTTTTTCTTCCTTGCAAGTAAACAGTAAAATCATATGTTTGTACTCTATAGAGGACAAAAAATACTTTTTATATATTATTCATAGGTCCTACAACACTATTTATATATTTAAAAATTATTTTATTATAATATTTTTAATTTTTAATTTTAATAACAATAAATTTAATCCAAATGAACAATCCATCAACTACACATATAAGTCAACTGAAGTATGCTTTTACGATACAAAAGTACAAAACTACAAGCTATATATTTATATAAAAGTAATCTCAGTATCACACACCTACGGTACACACAACTACAATAACACACTTAAATTATTACAAACCAAATCCACACTTGGCAATAATCCAGATTCACTCTATATTAATTTTGAATAGCCCATTGCTCATATAACCCTTTCCCACGTACATGCCATTCTTTGTGAGCACAAACTTGTCAAATTCAATGACCAATTTGAAACCATTCTTACTCAACAGTGAGCAAGAAACAAGATCCTTTCGAATATCTTGCACATGCAGCACATCATGCAAAGTAAGTTTCTTGCCTGAAGTCATCTTCAATATTACCTTTCCTTTTCCTACAACCTTAGAGGTTGAGGAATTCCCCATGAATATTTCTTCTCCATTGTCCACAGGATGGTATGAAGAAAACAAATTCTGATCTATACATACATGGCGAGTAGACCCAGGGTCCATCCACCATTTCTTGGTTTCTCCTTCTACTAAGTTCACTTCAGAAATCATTGCAGAAAGGTCTATATCATCCACATCTTTAGAAAAATTTTCCACTTCAATAATGTTGGCTTGAGAGCCTGTCTTGGTCCCTTGATCTTGACGCTTATGACAATCCTTAGCCGATGCCCCATCTTGCCACACACATAGCATTTTCCACTAAACTTAGTAAAGTTACCCCCACTAGTTCCTTGCTTTGAGCTTTCACCAGAGTACTTCCTCTTATTCTTATTATGCTCCACAAAGTTTGCTTTAGATTCCATGCAGTGATTCCTTACTGCTCTTTCTGAAGAACGATTATCTTCCTCAATTCTCAATCTTACAATCAAGTCTTCTAGCCGCATCTCCTTGCGCTTATGCTTCAAGTAATTTTTGAAATCTTTCCAAGATGGAGGCAATTTCTCAATGATAGCAGCCACTTGAAAAGACTCACTTACAGACATACCCTCAGCATGTATTTCATGTAAGATTACCTGTAGCTCTTGCACTTGACTAAGCACAGTTTTGGAATCCACCATATTATAATCCAGAAGTTTGCCCACAATGAACCTTTTAGTTTCAGCATCTTCTGTCTTATATTTCTTATCCAAGGAATCTCACAACTCTTCTGCTGTCTTGATTGAACTAAACACACTATACAGTGTGTTGTCCAATCTATTCAGAATATAGTCTTTGAAGAGGAAGTCAGTATATTTCCATGCTTCCACGGTAGCAACCACTTGCCTATCGGTCTCATTTTCCTTGAGTTTTGGAGCATTCTCATACAAGAATTTTGCCAAATGAAGGTCGTGAGATAGAACATAATTTGTTGTTGCCCTCTCTTAAACTAAGTACCATTGAATTTCTCTGGCTTTTCTCCATGATTAATAGGAACAGTAACAGGGGCAGCATCAGGCACAGGCACAGTTTCATTCGACCTTTCTATTAAAAACAAAACTCCATCAGATTGAATTCCCAAAATCCAACCGAAGCATTGTTTTATATTACACAACAGTCTAGAGAAAATTGACACGGCACTGCATTCAAGTATTACTTTAAAGCAAAAATTATATAACAATTAATAGGCCATCTAGTCTCTAAGTAATGTCAGAATATACAAAGGATTTAGATAGTAAAAGAATTCTACAGAGGTACCAAAGAAATAAAATCAAAATGGCGTAAATGCTATTTTCATCCCTATATTTTGGGGTTATTTTTATTTTGCTCCCTACATTTCTATTTTAACATTTTTAGTTTCTAATCCAATTAATGCTTGTTATTTTAGTCTTTTCTGTCACTGAACTAATAGAAAAAACTGACGTGACAAACAGAGTGTACTGTTGACGCAATAAATACTGACATAACAAATAAAATAATAATAAAAAATTTATTTATCATTTAATAAATACCAAATCAGCATAAAATAATAATAAATGCCATGATAATTTAGAATTTTAAATTTTAATTGATCAATTTAAAAAAAAAATTAAAAAAAAAAAAAAAACATGAATTTAGATCTAACATCCTGTTCATTAAGAACACAGAAGAACACAACCCAAAAAAAATCATATAGACCCAAAAAATCAAATACAAACAACACAAGAAAATCTGCAAAAGCTCCTTGGGATTCTCTATTTCGTTGGCTTGGGTGGCTTTGTCTGGGGGAGGAGGAAGAGGTTTTGATACTTCAATCTCATACAAGGAATACATGACTGAACTATATGCGTGCCAGAAGAAAACGTATACCTTGTTCAATTTTGCCGCTGATTGAGATTGCTGTGGATCTTCACGCTGCGATTATGACGGCGGTGACTTGGATTCCTTTATTTCCGAAGCCATCCTCTCCGTTTGGTGAAAATAAACAAAAACCCTTGTTGATCTAATTCCAGGAGGCCCATCTTTGAGAACTTTCAATATCCTTCGCAACCCAGCTTTCTCTACCGTCCGATTGGCGAGGAGATGGAAGCTTCTTTTGCGACCGGGAGTAGAAGTGAAAGTGAAAGGGCTACCTCAACGCCCTCAGTGAACATAGCTGGCTCGAAGTGGAGTTGATGAGGCACATGAAAACTCGCCGGAGACCCTCGCCAGTATGGTTGGATTCTGTTTGTGTTGTTTGTGTTTGATTTTCTGGAGATTCTGTTTGTGTTGTTTGTGTTGTTTGATTTTAAATTTTTTTGAATAAAGGTTATGGTTGCTTTGGAAGGTGGAAAATGAATGAAAATGTCAGATTTTCTTGTGTTGTTTTTGTTTGATTTTTTGGGTTTTTATGATTTTTTTTTGGATGGTGTTCTTTTGTGTTCTTGACGTAGAGAATGTTAGATTTAAATTTATATGTTTTTTAATTTTATTTTTTATTTTTTTTTAAATTGATCAATTAAAATTTAAAATTCTAAATTGACATGATATTTATTATTATATTATTATTTTATGCTGATTAGGTATTTCTTAAATAATAAATAATTTTTTATTATTATTTTATTCATCACGTCAGTATTTATTGTGTCAACAGTGCACTTCATTTATCACATCAGATGTTTTTGTTAGTTGAGTGACGAAAATGACTAAAATAACAAGCGTTAATTAGATTAAAGAATAAAAATAATAAAATAAAAATTTATGAACCAAAATAAAAATAACTCCAAAATATAAGAATGAAAATTTATGGATGAAAAGAGCATTTACGATCAAAATTCAAGAACATAAATCTGCACTAAAAACAAATCAGAGTCTGACAATCACTTTTATAGAGTAGACAATACAAAGCCAACACAGAAAAAGAGATTATAGAGCCACGTGAATCACTGTGTGGTCATAAGCATATATATAATATTTTTATCCAACGAATTTTTAAAATACCAAATTGCAGTCATAATTCGCACAAAGAGTGAACAAAAGTAAACAAACCTCAGCCAAACAATGATTCATATAAGACAAATTAGCCTATTATAATATAATTTAGGCAAGAAGGCAAATACTTGAAAAGTTGAGTTTTTTAGGTTAATATGGTAAAATTTGAACTTTATTTGCATTATTAAAATTGTTGAAAATTATTTAGGATTACGAAGAAAGAAAGTGAATTTCGGTATCACCATTACCGAAATTCAACAATAAAAAGTATGAGAGAGAAGAACAAAAATTGGGAGAGAGAAATGTTGAATTTCGGTAATGTGAATATCGAAATTCTTCTGTCCAATTCCTACTGATCGGGTGTGAAGTGTGCGTAGAGTGCCCAAAGTGAAAAGAAAAAACAAATTGTGGCAATGTCATTGCCGAAACAGGGGAAAAAAAATTTGTAACAATTGTGGCAATGGCATTGCCAAAAATAGGGAAAAAAATGTGATTCTAAAATTTAGGGAGGAGTAAAAAAAAGCTATGTTTACAATATTTTCACAATAAATCACAAGTGATTAGTTATTATTAGTTCAAATTTGAATTTAACACTGAGATTACTTTTTTAATCCAATAATAACAACCTGGCACTTAAAATTTATTGTAAAAATTGTGTACACGTATCATTTCTTTTTTTTTTTTTTTTTTTTAAAAAGTGGAATAGATTTGTGGCAATGGCATTGCCGAAATAGGGGAAAAAAAATTGTGACAAACTAATTGTGGCAATGCCATTGCCGAAATAGGAAAAAAAAAATTTGTGACAAACTAATTGTGGCAATGGCATTATCGAAATACGGGAAAAAAAATGTGACAAACTAATTGTGGCAATGCCATTGCCAAAATAGGGTAAAAAAAAAATTTGTGACAAACTAATTGTGGCAATGGCATTGCCGAAATAGGGAAAAAAAAACTGTGACAAACTTATTGTGGCAATGTCATTGCCGAAATAAGGGGAAAAAATTTTGTGACAAACTAATTGTGGCAATGGCATTGCCGAAATAGGAAGAAAAAAAATTGTGATAAACTAATTGTGGTAATGTCATTGCCGAAATAGGAGAAAAAAATTTGTAACAATTATGGCAATGGCATTGTCGAAAATGGGGAAAAAAAAAGTGGTTCCGAAATCTAGGGAAAAGTAAAAAAAAAAAAAATTGTCACGTCCACAATATTTTTACTACATTTTCACAATAAATTACATGTGATTAGTTATTATTAGTTCAAATTTGAATTTAACACTGAAATTATTTTTTTAATCCAACAATAATAATCTGGCACTTAAAATTTGTTGTAAAAATTGTGGGCACATATCATTTTTGTTGCAATTGGTTTGTAGTAATGGCATTGCCGAAATAGATGAGAGATATAAAAAAAGTACGTATATTGTTAGTCTTTCACCGAAACAGTTTGGTTTGTCACGTTCTTTTAGGGTAAAAGTGCCCTAGTAAACAGACAAAATTATTTCATGTACAATATTCTTATTCTAACTTACACGCTGTCAACTCAAGTACAATATTCTTATTCTAAAGTGATGTAAACAAAAAACAAAAAAAAAAGTACGTAGAACACAAGTACAATATTCTTATTCTAGAGTGCTGTAAACAAAAACAGAAAAAAGTACATAGATTCTAAATAGATAAGGATAGATTAAGTACATTGATTCTTATTTTAAAGCGCACGCTGTAAACAGAAACAAAAAAAGTACATAGATTTTTATAGAAGAAAAAAATGATTAATGTGTAAACAAAACACAAAGAAAGTATATAGATTCTTACGATAGAAAAGAAAAAAAATGACTGATGTGCACACAGTAAACCAAAAAAAGCAAAGAAGGTACATAAATTCTTACCATACGGAAGAAAAAAATGATTGATGTGCACGTTGTAAAAAAAAAAAAAAGGTACATAGATTCTTACATGCACGCTGTAAACAAAAAAAAATAAATAAAGATTCAATAAACCAATCACCTCAACTCCTCATCTCATTTGATTCTTATTCTCAGCATGATTCTTACGTACATAGATTCTTATTCTACAACATCGATTCTTTTCTGTCTTTTTATTCTTCAGTTTGTAATAAAAGGCAAGGCAAGACAAGTGCCCTTTGTCTTTTTGTTTCTCTGAAATATATTTTGTCAGGCTCATATCACACCTAAATCTCCAACACCGATTCTTTTCTGTCTTTTTATTCTTCAGTATCTAATAAAAGGCAAGGCAAGGCAAGTACCCTTTGTCTTTTTATTTCTCCTCCTTTGCTGAAAAATTAGAATTGCATCTCCTCACAATATAAGGTCCTCCATCTAAGGTTCAATAACTCTTTTACTTTACTTCAGTGTGCACAACTAAGGATCGTAAGTTTTTTGTTAATGTAAGTTTTTTTGCTTTGCTTATTAACTTACAGCTCTAGAAATTAATAGATTTATTATTATTATTATTATTATTATATAAACATGTGCTTTGTAAATATTAGAAGCTAATACATTGTAAAATATTATGTATTGTTGTAGTTGCAGTTAATATTATTTGTATGCTTATGATTATTGTTGTTGTCGTTGTTGTTGTTGTTATTCAAATTTTAGATTAATGAATTATTTTTTATGGTTATCTGATTGTGTGTGTGTGTGTGTGTGTGTGTTTTTTTTTTTTTTTTTTTGCAAGTATCACTCTATAATTCTCACTCTTTCAATTGGCATCACAATTGTGGTAAGCATCTCAACTCTCTAATTAAATTTATGTATGTGTTTTGTTAATTTTAAAATTATGGTAACTCATTGTAGCATTTAATATAGGATATATTTGAAATTGAGCAACAATGATATCACATCTCTAATGATGCGAAGGAAAGCAATGTATGTTGCAAGATCCAAATTTATTAATGTCCTAATAATATCTACAATTATTCAATTTACATTAAAATAATTTCAACATTAGCAATATAACATTGTGTGTATATATATATATATATATATATATTTTTTTTTTTTTAATTTAAAAAATCAGGTTTTCACCTTACGAGTGCGACCCCAATCGTTTGCATCTCCCCCCCCCCCCCCCCCCCGCGGAGCAGTTAAGCGAGCGTATCACCCTATATTTGCATCAATGTAGACTATATCATGTTACCCGCCTATCGCATATAGATATTGATTGGAGTCTTGTCACTTCTTTGGTGGAGCGATGGCAACCTGATACCCATACATTTCACCTACCTACCTGTGAAATGTCTATAACTCTACAGGATATAACAATCCTTACAGGATTGCCTATGGATGGCAATGTAGTGTGCGGGCCAACCAATTTGGTATGGGAACAAGTTTGTTTTAATTTACTTGGGGAGATACCACCTGCAACAACATTGACATATGGAAGCCTTAAAATAATATGGGTAAGGAATACATTCTCAAACCTACCAGAGGGTGCCAATGTTATAACAACCTAACAGTATGCTAGGGCATACATGTTTCAGGTTTTCGCTTTACTATTTGGAAATAAGAGCCAAAGTAGATTGCATTGCTGCTTTCTTAAGTTGTTAGATGACTTTGGTGTAGCTGGGGAATATAGCTGGGGTAGTGCCATACTTGCTTTCCTTTATAAAGAGCTGTGTACTGCTTCTATTCAAAAAACCACGGAGATTGCAGGTCATGTTTTCATATTACAATTATGGGCATGGGAGCATCTTCCATATCTAACCCCAATTCCAATAAATCCAATAAATTTAAATGGCGAGGATCTATACGGTTGCAGGTATAATATTTACTTTCTATTTTTAGACAATATTGTATACTGTAGCATTTATCCTTGATACTTCCAAACCCTAAAATCAGTGGCAATCATTAATTGTGTATAGGTGGGATATCAGGAGAACGTTTACTCACACACCAACGCATGTTCTGCGTGCATACCGTTCTAATCACGACACACATAATAATGAACAGGTAATATATCACAATGCATCAATGGTTAATTTACTAGTTATATTATTGTCTTGATTGATTATAACATAGTTATTGTAATTGGAATTGCAGGTTGTTTGGACACCATACGATAATTATTTGCATCCATGGTGTCTTGCAGAAAAACATATATGGACTACAATAGCACCATTGCTATGCTTCCAAATTGTGGAGTATTACTATCCAGAAAGAGTCATGCGACAATTTGGGTTGTTGCAAAGATGTCCAAAGTGGTCTACTAATAATTTCGATAAATCTGTGCATTGTGTAAAGATGACAGGAAAGTCTGAAGTCAATTGGCTTGATAAGCATGAACAATACTACCAGCTTTGGAACATGTGAGCTAAACATATAGTTAGGGATGACAATTTCGATTTAGGTGTGGACTACACAACATGTTACCATCAAAATGGCCACCTATTCACAACACTAGAGGCGGCTGCCCATATGTACCAGGTTATTGTTTTAGCTTGTTCAATAATACTACACTAATATTGAAAACAAATTATTTACACAAACAGAATACTACACTAATATTAATAAGAAATTATTATTTTAGCTTTTTCAATAATACTGCATTAATAAATGTTTTTTTTCTTTTTTCGTGGCAGCAAAATGAGATCAATAATATGTTAAATTTGGCTGTTGCAAACCAACAGAGGAATGATCTCACTGCACAACAAGTCCTTCCACCAATAGTAGAGGGCCTTACCCGGCTAAAGTTATCAATGGAAGAAAATATTTCCTCCGTCCCTACTTAAAGGGTGAGACACTTCGGGCGACGACAAAGGCACCAAGGAAGACAGCCACAAACCTCTACACAACGTGGACAACACAGAAATGATGAAGCTGGACCATCCACCTCTACACAGCCCAATATGTACAGCTCTACCCAAGCTGGGCCGTCAACATTTGCCGATAATGAGCCAACCACCTTAAGTGAGTATAATCCAATTAATGGCAACAAGTACTGTATGAATTTATTTCAACATATTGGGGAAATACCCACTTCAATAGGACAAGGATTTGAGGGATTGTTTAGCTATGACCATTATTCCCAACCTAGTTCAACACCTCTCTCCTATCACCCATCGCCACCTCCATCCTATGCTGGGCAATACAATTATGGCCAAGATAGCTAGTATATCTATGATTTCTGCACACCACAACCTTCCCAACCATCCCTTAATGTTGGTGATTTCTGCACATCACAAAATACATGGACATGTGCTCCAGACTTTGAGGAAGAGGCCTCCGTAACAGACTCTGAGGAAGATGCCTCAAATGAGGACAGTGGGGAAGATGCAGAAGATGCAGAAGAGATGGAGGTGTCTTCAGAGGTTGATATTAGAACACAGTTGAGGCAAATGGGGAAAAGTCTTGCGCAAGCACGAAGGTACCCACAACGAGTAAATAAGCAAGCTCCATGTTGTGGAACACAAGAAAAACTTCATGTACCTCATCGTCGCAATCACTAATCAATGTAAAATGACTGTTTATTAAGAATATAATAAAGTATTATCATTTTTTATGCATCATTGTAGCAAAAAATATTATGCCTAGATAGTATACATAGCACATTATCCTACTAACCGTAAGACCTTTACAAAAATAAGAAATGTGTACACATTTTTTGACATTTGAAATTAGTGCCCAATTAATCTAATCATACATCTATTTACTATAATTGTCCATTCCTACAAATCCATCATAGAATCTATATGTGTAGCCACAACTATAGGCGTATAATAGGCGGAAAAAAAAAGTGTCAAACTTCTATTTTTATAGTTGATCTTTTTTCCTTTGCATGATGGATACTGTGGTGTACATTTCTATTTTTGTTCTCCACAGCCTCTCTTCCAAACCCTCCTAAAAGTGTCAAACAAAAATAAAACTTTCAACATCTAATTTTCGTCCAAATTTACAGCAGCAACTTGTGAGTTAATTTCGGCCAACAAAATTAGTGAATTTAAAAAAACTCAAAACATAAAAGTTGTAGATATTTAAGTCATGGTTCCAGCCCATCTAGCCTTGAGTCAATTGGATTTTTGAAGAGAGAGATACGTCTAAAATACTGATTAGTGCTCAAATCTGATTTTTCCTCTTCAGATTGTGGCCCTTTGATTTCTTTCCTTATTTGAAACTTTAAAACATGGTAAATGACTCAAGCACTCCATAAAAAGTATACATTTTAAGGTGTTAGCGAAATACACACACACACACACAATATCAATATAGACACACACACATACACATATATAGACACGCACGCACTCCATAAAAACTATAATACACAATATATATATATATATATATATATATATATATATATATATATATATATATATATATATATATATATATATATATATAGACACATACACAATCAGAAGCCTTTTATTCTCCAGATTTAGCAATATTCAGCCATAATATATATATTTCCTGTTACTCTCTTGCTGAGCTTTTTTGTCTGTTATGGCACTTCTGCTCATATGGGCGTTTTGCCTTTTCTATTTCACCTTTCTTGTTCTTTAAGACACATCAAGTTTTCTTTTATTTTGTTATTCACAGTATCATGTGATAGAGCCGCACAATGTATAACTCTCAAACTTGAAATATCCAAAACCTCATATTCATAAGAAAAAGAGCAAAAAGCATTATCTAGATTCTACGTAAAAAGAAAAATAAAGGTGAAAAATCAAAAGCCTCAGGCGAAAAATATATATACACACAAAATAAATATAGACACACACACACACACACACACACACATATAGACACACACGCACTCCATAAAAACTATAATACACAATATATATATATATATATATATATATATATATATATATATATATATATATATATATATATATATATATATATATATATATATATATATAGACACACATACACAAACAAAATAAATAAACGTACACCCCAATCCAACTTGTAGTGATAGAAAATATCGTAGCATATGGAATTAGTACCATGTTCTTTCAAATAATACAAACTAACAATATGGTCCAACTCCTAAAAATAATAAAAAATAAAAACAGTCCAACCAATCCATTGAAGTAGATTGAATACTTATGTTGGGTCATTCAGTTTGGCCACTAGTGGAGATAGTCACAGTTCGAGTTGGGCATACAGAGACTGCACAATGATCTTGGTTGATGCTCTGCCCCTTCATCCATTTCATTTCGAAGCTGAGTTAATCTTGGTTGACCTTTTTCATGGCGCAGCTTGACATTAGGATACAAGACCGGGAAATCAGGCTCATTCCAATGTACACTGTCTAGAACCATGCGAAATCTAGGTGCATAGCAAGCAACTTGTTCTTCCAAATAGTAGCAACGGTCGATATATCGCATTGTAGAGATGCCTTGATATTTACACACGACAATGACATGTGAGCACGGAATCTTATAAACCTGCCATTTTTGATAACTACAAGTGCTGGCCCTCATACTTACCTCATGACGATGATTACCCTTATATGTAGAGTTAGGGTTTATTGGTGTTCTGACTTCAAACAAACCATCTTCATGACTGAACACAATAATTGAATGCTTTGGTGCCTTTTTTTCCCATTTATTGAATTTATTCTTTGCATAGGCCATAATGTGTTCACCGGCAGTAATCTCTGCGCATGCCTTAGTATACCGATCGGCAAAGTAGGCTACACAACGGTAGTATGTAAGTTCAATTAACGCAGTAATGGGCAGATTTCTAGCACTCTTTAGAATTTCGTTGAAGCTTTCAGACAAGTTTGTGGTCATTGCCCTATAATGATGTCCACCATCGTGTGCTAACGTCCACTTTTCCACTGGTATTTCCTTTAAATAATTCTCACCATCTGCACTTAATCGAGTAATTTTATCCCTGGTTATTTGATACTTTTGCAACTGATTCTCCATACTTGCCCACATTACCATAGCCTTCAAGTTTTTACTCCCAATTTGTTGATTGAAATTGCTAGCCACATGGCGAAGGCAAAAACGATGATACCAATGTGTCGATTGACATATAGTCTGTATCGCTGTCATTATACCAGGATGACAATCAGATATGACACATAACCCTTCTCGATTAGTGACATTAATCTGAATACAACACAAAAACCAATACTAGCTATCATCAGTTTCCTTCTCCACAATGGCAAAGGCAAGTGGAAAAAGTCTATTGTCACCATCCCACGTTGATGCAATCAGTAACGTACTTTTGTACTTACCATATAGAAAAGTTTCATTTATACTAATCACTGGCCTACAATGTTCAAAACCTTCAATTGATGGACCAAAAACCCAGAAGACTCTCTTGAATATCGCACAACCTGGCATAGTAGCAGGTATTGTTTTCCAAATAACCCTGTTGCCCGGGTTTGAATCAGTCAAAGCTTTTAACCATTTTGGCAATAATTGGTAAGATTTGTCCCAATCACCAAACGCTCTACCAATTGCTTTTTCTTTTGCCTCCCACACCTTAAAATAAGAAGGCCGGTACTGGTACTTATTGTAAAAAGTATGTTGAAGTGAAGCAATCTTTATGGTTGGATCATTTTTGACAACATCCCTCAACTCTTTCTCAATAACATGGGTGTCTAATTGTTCGTGATCTTGTGTGAGCGTGGACTCTGTACATGTGTGTGGACCATTGTATTTCCTAACCTTAAACAACCCATATGTAGCCTGGAAGCATGCTCAAAGACGCCAAGAACAATGTTTGCACCTTACAGACCAAAATTCTGGATCTGACTCTCTTACATAAAATGTTTGGTTCCTCTTGATGTGATAGCGTTTAACAGCAACTTGTAATTCATCCTTATCAGCAAAAGCAAGCCCACATAAAACTCTTGGGTAGGGTCCTAAATACTCTAAGTGGGCTTCTCAAATGGTGGGGTTGGATCAATCATATTATCCCACGTGTTTTGTGAAATCCTTAGTGATGAAGGTTGATGGAATGCCATAGTTGGACTGCTTTCATGATTACCTTCATTTATAGGCTCCTGTTCATCTCCAATATCATCAAGGACCTCTTCATCATCAGGTTGGACATCACTATCCATGACCCGCATCCTTTTTGATAATGCATGGACCGCATTTTCAGTAGTAGCAGCTATACGATGTGTATCATTGGGATCATTAGCAGCTCTCTGAGTGGCGGTTTGGTCATACTGACCTTCAAACTCAATTGGATTATCATAGTCAGCATCACTGGTGTTCATTGGCCGATAAGGAACATGTTGGTCCTCAGTTGCAACATGGGTATATGGAGCATGATAGTCAGCACCGCCAATGTTGATTGGGGAATGAGCCGCATCTTGAGAATAATGACCAATATGAGTGGCATATGGATCATGGAAGTGCCCGCCATGTGAATAACTAAACGATGCACTCGGTCCTTCGTTAGCATATCGAATGGGAAAAACATCTCGGTGGCTTCTTATGGGCTCTACACCCACGTATAACTCTGCACCTACAATTCCGTATTGGCGGTCTAATATATTGAATATTGCATTGACGCCATTATTATCTTCTACCAAAACTTGCTGGTAAGTCACAGGATGTGGATGGCATTGAAAATAAAATCTATACCAAATAGTCAGTTTTGAATCTTCTTTGTTTATATGAAGCGTGGATGCTAATGCATTATATAGACCTTCAAATGTAACACCCTGGCTTAATGGAAGCATAGAAGGAGGTGACACTTCATAATAAACTCCATTTTCTCCATGTTTAATTATTCCACCGGAATGGATGAGAAAAATGAACAACTTTTCTACCATCTACGCTAAAACATAATAATAGTATTAATATATTAACACTATGAACAAATAATTTAACAAAAACAAGATTTTCATGCTTAGCTATGCCCCTAAAACATATCAACATGAACATTATAAAAAGAAAAGTAACTACTTAAGAGATGTAACTCACCTTCTAAGAGATAAAGAACGGATAGATATTTGTAAGTGTTGTTACGTATAGTTGTTTGTAGAATGTATGACACACATGAATTGAAAATAGTTGGTAAAATTATGAGGGGAATAAGAGTGGAGTGGAGTGGAGAAGAGGTTGATGGAAACACAAAACAAATTGCTTCGGTCAAAAAAATACTAAAGAATAAAAAGACAAAAAAAATTTCTTAGGCATGATATGATGAATAGGTGAATATATTCCATTGAGAGAATAAGAATCAGATGAGACGAGGAGTTGAGGTGATTGGTTGATTGAATCTTTGTTTTTTTTTGTTTACAGCGTGCACGTAAGAATTTATGTACTTTTTTTTTTTTTTTTTACAGCGTGCACATTAATCATTTTTTTTCTTCCGTATTGTAAGAATCTATGTTCTTTCTTTGCTTTTTTTGGTTTACCGTGTGCACATCAATTATTTTTTTTCTTCCATATTGTAAGAATCTATGTACTTTCTTTGCTTTTTTTTATTTACAATGTGCACATCAATTATTTTTTTTATTTTCTATTGTAAGAATTTATATACTTTCTTTGTTTTTTGTTTACACATCAATCATTTTTTTCTTCTATAAGAATCTACGTACTTTTTTTTTTTTTTTTTTGGTTTCTGTTTACAGCGTTTACTTTAGAATAAGAATCAATGTACTTGAATCTATCCTTATCTGTTTAGAATCTACGTACTTTTTTTTTTTGTTTTTGTTTACAGGGTGCATAATCAATGTACTTGAAATAGGGTCTGTTTCGTAGGTTACTTTTACCATAAAAGAACGTAACAAACCAAATTATTTCGGTAAAAAAAAATACTGAAAGAATAAGAATATGCGTACTTTTTTTATTAATCTCTCCTCTATTTCAACAATGTCATTGCCACAAACCAATTGCAACAAATTTTTTTTCTTTTTTTTTCAGCAATGCCATTGTCACAAATTCATTCCCACAATTTTTTTTCCCTCAATTTCGACAATGGCATTGCCACAAACCAACTGGAATAAATTTTTTTCCCTCCTATTTTGGCAATGCCATTGCCACAATTCCATTCCACTTTTTTTTGTCATAAAAGAACATGACAAACCAAACTGTTTTGGTAAAAAAAAATACTGAAAGAATAAGAATATGCGTACTTTTTTTCATATCTCTCCTCTATTTCGGCAATGCCATTGCCACAAACAACAATTTTTTATTTTTTTTCCCATCCTATTCAAATTCATTCCCACATTTTTTTCCCCTCAATTTCGGCAATGGCATTGCCACAAACTATGTACTTTTTTTTTGTTTTTGTTTACAACACTTTAGAATAAAAATATTGTACTTGTGTTTAGAATTTTTTTGTTAACATCACTTTAGAATAAGAATATTGTACTTGAGTTTATAGTGTGTAAGTTAGAATAAAAATATTGTACTTGAAATAACTTTGTCTGTTTACTAGGGCATTCTTACTATAAAAGAATGTGACAAACCAAACTGTTTCGATGAAGGACTAACAATATGCGTACTTTTTTTTATATCTCATCTATTTTAGCAATGTCATTGCTACAAATCAATTGCAACAATTTTTTTTATTCCATCCTATTCAAATTCCTTCCCACATTTATTTTTTTTAAGAAATGATATGTGCCCACAATTTTTACAACAAATTTTAAGTACCAGGTTGTTATTGTTGGATTAAAAAAGTAATCTCAGTGTTAAATTCAAATTTGAACTAATAATAACTAATCACATGTGATTTATTGTGAAAATATTGTGAACGTAACACTTTTTTTTTATTCCTCTCCAGATTTCGTAACCATATTTTTTTCCCCCATTTTTGGCAATGCCATTGCTACAATTGTTACAAATTTTTTTTCTTTCCTATTTCGGCAATGGCATTGCCACAAAATTTAACGTACTTTGGGTACTCCACGCACACTTCACACCCACTCAGCAGGAATTGGGTAGAGAAATTTCGGTATTCACATTACTAAAATTTAACATTTTCTCTCTCCCCCTTTTTTTCTTCTCTCTCATACTTTTTGTTGAATTTCGACAATAATGATACCGAAATTCACTATCTTTCCTCACAATCCTAAATAACTTTCAATAGACGCAAATAAAGTTCAATTTTACAATATTAACCCAAAAGGCCCGGAAAAGTCTATGGACTATACTAACAAATCAGACTATACTAACAAAACAATATATATAGGATTGAATTGTCAAACACGAAAACCGATGTTATCAGAGAACCAAATATCACAAATTCACTTTACAAGTTAAAGATAGATATTTGCGATAAACAATAAACCCACAGATTTCAAACCCAGTTTTCAAGTTTTGCCCAGTATATAAGCAATTGCTGATTAACGTACTTCAATAAATACAGAATTCCTTTCACCGTAAATCAAAAGAGTAAATTATAATATGAAATCTGCTTTGAGATTGTTGGATATATTATTACAATTTATTATTGTGATAAAGTAAAAGGAACAATATACAGATTTAAGAATAAACAATAATACAAATAGATGTGATAGGTAAAAACAATAAATAGATACTGAATAAATATAAATAGAAATCTGCAAATAATAAAAGACTCACAGACCAATTGCGTGAAATGATGAACAATCGAGATCAAATCTTGTGTTTTACACAATCTCCTTAAACGAGATTTTGCCCCTCACACTTTCACTGTGGTGCTTTGAAACTCGTGGACGTTTGACTCTTAAGATAAAATGATGTTCAGTACGAAAACGAAATACACAAGGTCGTGCTCTGCGAACTACTCATTGCCTCTTTCTCTCTCTTTGACACAAAATGAATGAACAAAAAATCTCATTGGGAGAGTTTTCTTAGAATTTTTAGAATTTTTTTATTTTATTTTATTTTTATGAATGAGGGACAATGAAATTATACGTAACTTAAAATTGAAACACTATTTCAGAGATAACTGCTGTGCACAGACTACTTGACTCAATAACTGACTCAATAATAAAAATAATAAATATTATTATTAATTGGATAAGTGGGCCTAGTCCACACATACCTAAAGCCCAACCCAATATCCAAACCAAAGTTTATATTTTCTATTATTTCCAATGTGGGACTCAAGGATTTTCACCACTTATTATCCAATTTCAAGTGAACATAGAAAACATCAGTTTCTTATTCACTCATGCTATTTTTCCAACATATTTGTGGAACCCCAGCATTAGAAAATTCAAGAAATTGTCTCCTACTTGCTTAGGAAAGTTAAACCAAGCTACACTCGGATTCGCTTATTGTTCCGATAATAATGACTATAAGGTTGTAAGGACTTCACGTAGTTCTTTGTGTTTGTCTACGTCTGAGATTGAGCTGTACACGTTAAGTTCGGATTCATGGAGAAATTTCAGATGTAATGTTCTGTAGAAATATTCTTTCTCCAATCCCATTGATTAATGGAGCTTTACACTGGGTGGCAAAGAATTGCATGACAGAAACAAATATTATGGCATTTGATGTCAATAGTGAGAAATTCATAAGAAAGCTAGCAGTGCCTGATGGTTCTATCTATGGACCCTTCGAAGATATCTTACATCATTCAGAGGGAAAGCGGCTTTCATTGAACAATCTTCTGTTTGCCAATACTCCATATGGGTGATGAGGGACTATGGTGTGGTTGAGTCTTGGAATAAACTTTTTGTTCTACCATTTGAAAATGAAGATTGTTGGATTTCCTTTACTGATTATGGTTCACTTATGGTTTGCTACAGAAATGATCTAGTAAAGAGGCTGGGATTTAAGTTTGCTTTAATTGACACTGAAACTCCACAAGAGAAGAAGGATTCTGATATCCAACATCCTTCATATGTAGCCACTTTCATGGAGAGCCTTGTTTTACTTGATGGAACAAACGTGAAATCTTACTAACTGGTTCATGGTGAGCATATAAGATTGAAGACAATTATGGTATGGATGAAGTGAAACCCTTGTTTATTCCTTTTCCTTTAGTAGTAGGCATGATAGTTAGGTAGTATTGCTAAAGCTTGACTTTTATTCCATGTTTACATTATCCTTTTGTGGCTATTATAAATTAGTATTTATAAATTATTATTTGATATTTGTATGTGAATGGTTATTATTCCTTTAGAGTTACGGAGCTAGATTATAGCTCTCTTGACTTCAATTTAAAGAAGAACTAACTAACAAAACGTAACTAAATAAAAGAATCTCTAAAAGTGAGAATGTTTAAAAGGAGTAGGCAGATGCTTTTCTAGTGAGCATGATGCCATTCCAAGGTCATGTTCTTACTTGGTTCAAGCTACATGGTCTATGTTGGTTTGTTTACTATGTTTAACCTTAATGTTGACAATAAGAAGCTACTTTGTATGAGAGAGAGTCAGTTCCAAGATAAGTGATCCTATCTCTGTTGCCTCTTAGAGTTTGATCTTGATATGGAATGCTATTTTCTCGTGCTTAGTTGGGTCCAATCACATGTTTATTGTCAGTGGATGTGGATCAACATGTTCAGGTGCTTAACTATTGTGTTTCTTTCAATATTATTGTGTTCTTAATGCTAAAGAAACATGCTAAGGTTTATACTACTAAGGGGTTTGTTCGCAAAACTTGTTTGGTAAATGAGGTAGAACTTAAAGGCATATAGAGCTGTTAGGTTGTGACATACATTTGCTTAATATACCGCTTCAGCTGTATGTCATCCCAAGAATATTTTTGGACCATATTTGGCTTCTTGCATGGACATCAACTAGTCATCTATATATCTGGAAACCCTTTGGAAGAGGTTCCATTTTACTTTCAACAACTTGATATTGACAAATATTTTAATTCTCAAATTCTCTTTCTATAGCACAAGTTTGCTTGTTGTTGATACTAGAGGAATTCATCCTCATTTCTTTTTAAGTTTGTGGCATAAAATTACTTTCTTTGAACAAAGTAAAAAAAATCATAAATTCATTCCTAAACCTCTGTCAGAGCAATAGCAGTCTCCCTATGACATTGTACATTGTCCATTGACCTCCCAACTCTGTAGCATTAGTACTATACATCTTGTAAACACATATTTCTCAAGTAATAATTAGATAACTGTTTTATCTTGGGAATTTATTTGATGCTAACCTGCCTAAGTACACTCACTCTTTCATAATCGCAATTCTCTTACTTTCCCTTCACTCTCTCTCTCTCTACAAATGATGGAGCCATATACACTGATCCTCCAAGGTAGTAACAACTGTCTCCCTAACGACATCATGGTTGACACCCTGGTGATGCTGCCTGTGAAATCATAGATGAGGTTCAGGTGCAAACCCCAAATACAGAAGCATTGAGAAGATCGTCTGATCTGTACCTCAATAATCTAGTACCCCCAAAGTTGAAAGTATTCCTTGCGCTGTGTCTCTTAACTATTAAATGTCCCAAATGAGAGAACCACCGGTTCTCCGACACAGGAAGATTAACCATCTCCCTTACAACATCGTACTGAGCATCCTCAGAAGACTACTGGTGAAATCAGTCATAAGATTCAAGTGCGTTTCCAAAACCTTGGACTCCTCAATCACTAGTCCTGATTTCATCTACACCCACCTTAATCAGAACAGCAACAACTACAACAAAGATGATGATGATCATCGTTATCTCATACGCATGCCGGTTCCCAAATAGTGGGTTTGTGCAATGGCTTATTGTGTCTCGTTGATAACGATAATCATATATATTTGTGGAACCTCAGCATTAAAAAATTCAAGAACTTGCCTGTTACTTGCTTAGGAATGTTAATAAATGTTACCCTCAGATTTGCTTATCATTCTGAGAATAATGACTACAAGGTTGTGAGGATTTCATGTTCTCCTTGGTTGTCAGCTATGTGTCTAAATAGGATTGAGGTGTACACGTTAAGTTCTGATTCATGGAGAATGGTTAGAATTGCAACCAATGGTACCTACTACTTTTAAAATGATCTTTTCCCAACCCCATTAGTTTGTGGAGCTTTACACTGGATGGCACTTATAATAGAAGGAGAACACACGGGTAAAAGTATGATTATGTCATTTGATGTCAATAGTGAGGAATTTAGAAAGCTATCACTGCCTCATGGTTCTACCGATGCCAACACTTTTCATACATGTCTTGCATCATTCAAAGGGGAAACTGGCTTTAATTACACATGGACGTAGTGAACAACTTGGTGTTGGACACTCCATATGGGTGATGAGGGAGTATGGTGTGGCTGAGTCTTGGAATAAAATTTGCTTTCTACCATATGAAAGACTGTCTGATTGTTCTGCTTTTACCATGTGCGGTTCACTTCTGATTTATAGGGACTTCCTCACTGAACCAAATAATCCTAAATCTAAATATGAGTTTCTTTCAGTTGAAACTGAAACTGTACAGGAGAAGAAGGATCTTGATATCCTAGACTCTTGCAATTTTTGTATTTGATTTCTTTTCCCTTGTTCACTCCCTGTGCACTAGGGTGTCCCTTTTTTATCAATATATCTTATTACTTATAAAAAAAAGAAGGATCCTGATGTTCAATATCCTTCACTTGTAGCTACTTTCATGGAGAGCCTTGTTTTACTTGATGGAGCAAACATGGTGTCTTATTAGCAGATGGTTGCATAAAAGAAGTGAAGTCATTAGTGGTATTCCTTTTCCTTTAGTAGAAGGTATGATTGTATTGCTAAAAGCTTAATTTCAACCCCTGGTTTACATTATCCTTTTGTGGCTATATTATATATTAGTATTTGATATCTGTATGCGGATAGTTGTTGAAGAGGATAAAATATGAGATAAGGCTTGACGAGCCTAACAGGCCTATGTCCATGGGCCTGAAGAAGGTCGAGCCCATTCTTGGTGTGGAGCCCCTGACAAAACGAAGGCCCAAACTTGTCCACCACGTTTCAGACTCCTGAAGACTTGCTCTGCAAGGAATAGGTTTGGGCTGCAAGGGCAAGACTTATCCTACAAGGAAAAGGCTTGTCCTGCAAGGATAAGACTTGCTCTACAAGGATAAGACTTGCTCTACAAGGAAAGGAGGCAAGACCTCACTACTATAAAAGCCCCAACATCCTCCTCACATAAAGGTACGTGTAATTGATTCCTCTCTAGCACTCTAGAGTTGTAAAAAGATTTCTGACTTAACCTTCGGAGGGTGTTTGGCCGGCTCCACACCGGTGCCTTCTGTAAGGTGTTCTTGTTTTGTTCTCTTTTGTAGGCGACAGCTACGAGCGCAAGGATCGTGCATCTCACTGGTGAACTTTACGGCATAATCAGTGACGGTCGATGACTATCCACAGCATCATCATATGCGCAAGGATCGTGCATCTCAGTGACGGTCGGTGACTATCCACAGCAAATCATTCAGAACGTGACATTCTTAGTGGTCGACTGTTCATCCGCATATAACGGTATAATAGGGCGACCCACACTGAACTCCTGGAAAGCAGCAACCTCAACATACCACCTAATGATTAAATTCCCTACGGAGTACGGAGTTGGAGAATTGCGAGGAGACCAGGTGGCCGCCTAGGAGTGCTACATTACCATGTTAGAAATGGAGGATCATCAGCAGACCATGTGCATTGGAGAGCAGCGGACCGTCGCAGAGCCGGTAGAAGAGTTGGAAAAGGTCACGCTAGATGAATCGAGACCCGGACGGACAACAAGAATGGGCACCTTGGCCAGCCCGACGGTAGGTCAAGACCTGGCAAACTTTCTAAGGAAGAATCAGGACATATTCGCGTGGAGCCACGAAGACATGCCGGGAATCGATCCGTCAGTGATAGTCCATAGGCTGAATGTTAACCCGGACTCTTCGCCAGTCCGACAGAAGAAGCGTGTGTTCGCGCAAGAACGAGATAAAGCAGTGGCAGAGAGGTTAGAAAGCTGCTGGAGGCGGGTTTCATCCGAGAAGTATACTACCCCGACTGGCTAGCAAATGTGGTCATGGTGAGAAAGAATAGCGGAAAGTGGAGAATGTGCGTCGACTTCATGGACCTTAACAGGGCGTGCCCAAAAGACAGCTATCCACTCCCAAGGATAGACACCCTGGTAGACTCAACGGCCAGACACGAACTCTTGAGTTTTATGGACGCTTTCTCAGGTTATAACCAGATCAAAATGAAGGAGGAGGATCAGGAGAAAACCTTTTTTGTAACCAGCTAGGGACTTTTCTGCTACAAGGTGATGCCATTCGGACTCAAGAATACGGGGGCTACATATCAAAGGTTAATGAACAAAATGTTTGCGCACCAACTTGGTAGGAACGTACAAGTCTATGTCGACGACATGTTGGTGAAGAGCGTGCGCGAGAACGACCACTTGAGCGACCTTCAGGAGACATTCGACACCCTTCGATCGTACAACATGAAGCTGAACCCAAGCAAGTGCGTGTTCGGGGTTACAGCCGGAAAATTCTTGGGCTTCATGGTGTCCCAAAGAGGTATAGAAGTCAACCCAGAGAAGGTGCGGGCCATAATGGAATTAGAGTCCCCGAAGACAGTAAAGGCAGTGCAGAGTTTGAACGGAAAAGTTGCGGCCCTAAACAGATTCGTCTCCAAAGCGACAGATAAGTGTTTGCCTTTCTTCCGAGTACTGAAGAAATCATTTGAGTGGACGGACGAATGTCAGAAGGCCTTCGAGGATTTGAAGAAGTACCTATCGTCCCCACCACTGCTCAGCCCGTCCGTGCTGGGAGAAGAGCTGTACCTCTACATAGCGGTCTCGCAAGCAGCAGTTAGTGCGGCCTTAGTATGGAACGACGGACGCTCGCAACGACCCGTCTATTTCGTAAGCAGGGCGTTCCGAGGAGCAGAAGAAAGGTATCCCCGGATGGAGAAATTGGCTCTTGCCCTCATAACCGCTGTGCGGAAACTCAAACCATATTTCCAAGCTCATATAATCGTAGTTCTGACGGACCAACCTCTGAAGAAAGCAATGAGCAGCCCAGAGGCGGCAGGGAGAATGGCCTTGTGGGCAATTGAGCTAAGCGAATTTGACGTACGGTACCGTCCACGAACTGCAATAAAGGGGCAAGTAGTGGCGGATTTCATAGCCGAGTACACCCAGCCAGGAGACGAAGGGGTTGAAGGACAAAAACTATGGATCATCCACACGGACAGGTCATCAAATCAGCACTCAAGAGGAGCCGGTGTAGTTATGCTAACACCAGAAGGGGATAAGATCGAATGCATGATAAGACTAGATTTCCCTACAACCAACAACAAGGCGGAGTATGAAGCCTTGGTAGCTGGGTTGGATCTCGCAAGGGCCGCGGGTGCTGAGAACGTGATCATACATTGTGACTCCTAGGTGATAACTAGTCAGATTAATGGCGATTTTGAGTGTAGAAATGAGAGGATGAAGAAGTACCTGGGAGAAGTGAAGGGTCGAACCGCCGGCCTCGAGGTCAAATTCGTTCAAATCCCAAGGGAGGAAAACGAGTGCGCCGACCGTTTGGCAAAAGCAGCCTCCGCAGAATTCATGAATGCGCCTAAACAGGTATTATCTTTTGTCCAAACCTGCTCACTTATTGATGACGGGAGACAAATACAGGAGATAGATGTTGAAGAGGATTGGACCGCGCCTCTAAAAGAATATCTACAGTCAGGCTCTTTGCCAGACGGGAAGGACGCTGCAAGAAGATTGAAAGTCCGGGCGTCGCGATTCGTGCTGATCAAGGACGTCTTGTACAAAAGAGGTTTCTCTCGACCTTACCTAAGGTGTCTAAGCCACAGCGAAGCAGAATATGTGATGAAGGAGGTTCACAAGGGGATTTGCGGGAATCACTCAGGAGCACGGTCTTTGGTGCACAAACTGATCCGAGCCGGATACTACTGGCCCACTATGCTCAAAGACACCAAATCATACGTGAAGGCCTGCGATAAGTGTCAGAGGTTCAGTAATCTAATCAGGCAACCATCAGAAGAACTCTCACCTATGACGGCACCTTGGCCGTTCGCGCAATGGGGGTTAGACATCATGGGTCCCTTCCCAACGGCCTTAAGACAGGTAAAGTTTCTGGTGGTCAGTATCGACTACTTCACCAAATGGGTGGAAGCAGAACCCCTCGCCACCATCACAGAGAAAAGCATCCGTACATTTGTGTGGAGAAACATCATATGCCGGTACGGGATTTCGAGGGTGCTTGTCTCTGACAATGAAAAACAGTTCGATAACAGCGCGTTCAGGAATTTCTGCTCAGAGCTAGGCATTCGGAATCATTACTCATCACCAGCACACCCGCAGGCAAACAGACAGGTAGAAGTCACGAACTGGACACTGCTGAAAATCATCAAAACCCGGCTCAAGGGGGCAAAGGATATCTGGCTAGACGAACTGCCAAGCGTCTTATGGGCATATTGGACGACTGCAAGGACACCCACAGGGGAGACCCCATTTCGACTTACATACGGAGCCGATGCAGTCATCCCAGCAGAGATCGGCCTCACCAGCTATCGCGTACAGAGCTACACGAAGGACAAAAACGAAGAAGCTATGCGCCTTCAGCTAGACTTAGTAGACGAGGCCCGAGCAATAGCGGAACAGAGGTTGGCGCGATACCAGAACCTCATGTCAAGGCACTACAACGCTAGGGTAAGGCACAGAGATTTTCAGATCGGCGACCTGGTGCTACGAAAGGTCATGGGCGCTGCTAAAGACCCTACACAAGGAAAACTCTGACCAAATTGGGAAGGACCGTATAGAATCACATCATGGCAGAGGAAGGGCACATACCACCTTGAAACCATGGACGGAAGGAAGCTTCAGCACCCATGGAATACGGAACACCTTCGGAAATACTACTAGTAGAAATGACATTCAACTTCCCCCATTACCTTTTTAAGCCCAAGAGGGGGCAGGTACCTTCTTCTACAGCTTTGAATTTAATGAAGGAACATTCAAGACCTTGCTGCGTGTCCTTACTACTAAAAGATTGCTACCACAAAGTGGACGGACCCCACCAAGGGTCATAAATTTATACGAAGTCCACAAAGTGGACGGACCCCACCAAGGGTCATAAATTTATCCACAAAGTGGACGGACCCCACCAAGGGTCATAATTTTATTCAAGTCCGCAAAGTGGACGGACCCCACCAAGGGTCATAAATTTATTCAAGTCTGCAAAGTGGACGGACCCCACCAAGGGTCATAAATTTATACGAATTCCACAAAGTGGACGGACCCCACCAAGGGTCATAAACTTATACGAGGTCCACAAAGTGGACGGACCCCAACAGGCCAAATTTATTCAAGGGTCATAAATTGGACGGACCCCACCAAGGGTCATAAATTTATTCAAGTCCGCAAAGTGGACGGACCCCACCAAGGGTCATAAATTTATACGAATTCCACAAAGTGGACGGACCCCACCAAGGGTCATAAACTTATACGAGGTCCACAAAGTGGACGGACCCCAACAGGCCAAATTTATTCAAGGGTCATAAATTGGACGGACCCCACCAAGGGTCATAAATTTATTCAAGTCCGCAAAGTGGACGGACCCCACCAAGGGTCATAAACTTATACGAGGTCCACAAAGTGGACGGACCCCAACAGGCCAAATTTATTCAAGTCCGCAAAGTGGACGGACCCCACCAAGGGTCATAAATTTATACAAAGTCCACAAAATGGACGGATCCCACCAAGGGTCATAAACTTATACGAAGTCCACAAAGTGGACGGACCCCAACAGGCCAAATTTATTCAAGTCCGCAAAGTGGACGGACCCCACCAAGGGTTAAAAACTCATACAAAGTCCAAAAAGTGGAAGGACCCGACAAGGGTCGGACTTATATAACTCCAAAAAAAAAAAAAAAAAAAAAAAAAAAAAAGAGAACAAGACCCCAATCCACATAACGAACGGACTCATCCAGTTCATAAAATTATACTAGTCCACAAAGTGGACGGCCATCAGGGCTCACGGTCAAATCCCACGGGATGAACGGACCCAACCAGGGTCGCAAACATTACGAGTCCACAACATGGACAGATCAAATTAAGTAAACATTAAAGCAACATCAAATAAGACGGATCATACACTACAATCATCAACGGAGTATTAAAAGAAGCATTTAAATAAATAAGTTAAATGTCAAATACAACGAGTACAAAACGGCCCGACATACAACGGCCAAAATCCAAAGTGTTTTCAAAATACTTGAAAGAAGTAAATGGTTATATCTACACGTCAGGAATGACGGGGGCTTTGGCTTCAAGGGATTTTCCTTCTTCATGCTGAACCTCGGGGACGACGGGGCCGGGCCTTTCCTCCGCAAAGAGTTCATTTGTATCATCAGAAGCATCTGGCTGAATGGACGTAGCCTCCGCGATGTGGATGTTGACGGCTGAGAAGTCAAGCTTGGGATAGAGAGCTTTGGCTTGACGGAGGGCATCGTCGAAACTGTCGTTGTATGAAACCCCAAGCTCTGTCAAGAGAGCGTCGGAGTCACGATACTCCTGGACGGCCTTCTCTCTGGCTAGACGGAGTTCGTTCTCCTTGTCCTCCAGAACGGCTTTCAACTCCTCCGCCATCTTTTGGTATTCGTCCCTCGTCTGTTCCGTAAGTTTGAGCTTCTGCTTCGTCACCACCTTCCAATTTTTTAGCTTGAGCAGCTCCTCATCCGTCAGCCTGGCCTTTTCGCGGACCCTTTCAAGCGCCATCTCCTGGTGAAGAGCCCGGTCCATCAGGCCCTTCGTCATGAGCATAGCCTGACGACGGAATGGAGCTTAGTTAAAAAATGATAATAACAATAAATAATAAATAAATGAATAGCGACGGACTCTTACTTGGGCAATGCTGAAGAGGCCCGTCTCCCCCATAGCCTCCGTCGAGTGGTTGCCAAGGTCCTCATAGTCCTCGTCCCCGATAATAGAAGAGATCTTCCCCAAAGCATACTTTGGGTCTTCACGGAGGAGGACGGGCGGTTTCTTCTGACTACCCGGAGGAGGAACCATTAGGCCTTTGCCACCCCTAGGTTTGGCCGGGGTCACCGTCTTCTTACCCTCCTCCATAAGACCTATGACGGGCTCCGTCGAAACTTTTTGTTTCTTGGGTGCACGGTCCACCTTAGGCATTGGTCTCTTCGCCAAAGGCCTGCTCGAGCCCGTCCCCATCGCGCCCTCGTCCGTCTCTTTGTTCTTCGCGGCCTTGCTTCTGATGGCAGCCCTTCTCTTCGCGTCGTCCATCTCTGTGAAAATAAGAGTAGACGGGTAAACTTGAAGGAATTGGTCAAGATAGTTGTAAAGGGTGACGGACTTACGCTGACGGGTGCGCTCCTCGTACTTTATCGCCGCCGGAGTGGGCTCGGGTCCGTCGCAATACCAGTGGACGGTATTAAGATTAACCAACTTCACCCATGTCCGTTCCTCTGGCTTTGTCTTTGAAAAAATCCTCTCCAAGAAATTGTACTCCTTTAGATCAACTTGCGGACGCCGTCGCACTGAAAAAAAAGAGAAAATACTCAGGACGGTCGTTAGAGAGTTAAAGAAAAATTACCTTCGTAATACGACGGAGTAAGTTATACCAGACGGGTCCAGGATCCCCCATGTCCTATCAACTGGCATGAAGCCCGTCTCCCCCGGGTGACACATCCAGCCGTCGCCTTCCAGGAAGAAATAACGGCTCTTCCAATCTCGATTGGAGTCAGGGGTCTCATAGATGACCTTCAAGACGGACTTCCTAGGGACGAAGCTATACATCCCTCTTGACTTGTCTATCTCGTCTGGACGGTAGCAGTGGAGGAACTCCCGTACGGTCAACGATCTAGAACCATTAGACATGGCTCCGTACAGGACCTCCATTGCAATGAAAACCCTCCAAGCATTCGGGGATATCTGGCTGACGGACAAACCCAAGTGCCGGAGTAGTTCTCGTTTGAGTCTGTTCAGAGGAAACCTAAGCCCGGCCTTTAGTGCTTGTTCGTACACCCCTAGGTCGTCCACTCCGTTGTAATAACATTTTTCTGACTGGTTGGGTAGACGGATAGGGATGTGGTCGGGTATTTGGTAAATTGCCCTAATTATTTTGAAGTGCACTTCCTTAATTGTGGACCTGAAGTTATTCACCGTCCACTCAGGTAGCATGACGAACTCCCTAAGTCCGTCAGCCCCAACTATTGACTTAAGTCCTTTACCATCGCCGTCAGAACCTTCCTCTGGTTCGGCCAACTCCATATCCTCATCTGTTGAGGACGGTGAAGTGGCAGACGGAGTCCTCTCGCGTAGTTCGTCTGGATCTTTGTAACCCGACGGGTACAATTCCTCATAACCCGCCCCATCGCTGACGAACGACTGGTTACTTGACGCACTAGACATTGCCTACAACGTAGCGACAAAGCCTAAGACTGACGGGTCTAAAATAAAAAAGGAAGAGACGGATGCAAGAAATTTAAAGCTTCTACCATGTCAAGTATAAAAGCTGAAGGTATATCAAAGTGAACGGATAGAATCACTTACCGAGGAAAGGAGTGAGCGGGTAAAAGTCGTTGCTGAAGGATGTGAACGGGTAAGCTCTGACAGGTGACGGACTCGCTCTGACAATGTAGTTTCTGCGTAAAGTAAAAGAAATGAAGGGGAGGGTGCTGGTTTTTATAGATGGAGTGCATGGAAGACAAAGCGGCACTTCGATCCAAGATACGAACCACTCGACGAGCGACACGTGTCATCGCCTTAAATGCCTCTGCAGCTTGTCAGACCTCTATAGACCTGACGGCGCCATGCTCCGTAAACCTCCCTCCAAGGGTCCTCGTCACCATCAACTATAAAGTTCTGACCGTCAGCTTTTAAGTACTGACCGTCAGCTTTTAAGTTCTGACCGTCAACACAGAAGTTCTGACCGTCACCACTTTGACTACGTCACCAACCACTCGTTATTCACGATCACCATTCTAGTTCTTCTTTGTTACCGTTCTTGTATGCCTATCCGTCGCCCCCATGAACATAGGACCGTCGTGATTGTTTTGACCGTCACCCCAATTGACCGTTTGCACAAAAGCGACGGACCAAATGGGGTGAAGGGGGCAGCTGAAGAGGATAAAATATGAGATAAGGCTTGGCGAGCCCAACAGGCCCATGTCCATGGGCCTGAAGAAGGTCGAGCCCATTCTTGGTGTGGAGCCCCTGACAAAACGAAGGCCCAAACTTGTCCACCACGTTTCAGACTCCTGAAGACTTGCTCTGCAAGGAATAGATTTGGGCTGCAAGGACAAGACTTGTCCTACAAGGAAAAGGCTTGTCCTGCAAGGATAAGACTTGCTCTACAAGGAAGAGACTTGCTCTACAAGGAAAGGAGGCAAGACCTCACTACTATAAAAGCCCCAACATCCTCCTCACATAAAGGTACGTGTAATTGATTCCTCTCTAGCACTCTAGAGTTGTAAAAAGATTTCTGACTTAACCTTCGGAGGGTGTTTGGCCGGCTCCATACCGGTGCCTTCTGTAAGGTGTTCTTATTTTGTTCTCTTTTGTAGGCGACGGCTACGAGCGCAAGGATCGTGCATCTCACTGGTGAACTTTACGGCATCATCAGTTGTTATGCACATACTCAAACAATACTTGGCCACTGTAACCCTTCTATGCTTACGTGTTCCTCTGGTAGTGTTGCAAAGAGCTATATTAGAGCTCTCCTGACTTCAATTTAAAAGAAGATATAACCAAACAGAAGAGAATAGGAGTAGCCAACTATTTCTTTAGTAAGCATGATGCCATTCGGTTCCAAGATATCTGATCTCACTATATCTTCTTATCTCTAGCCTTTCTAAGAGGAATCTAGATAAGGAATTCAATTATCTCATGCTTAGCTGGGTTCAATCACATGTTTATTGTAAACAACAGTGAATCAAGAAGTTTCGGTGCTAAAATATTGATTTTCTGTTAGTACGATTGATAGGTGAGTAGGATTTCATTTGTAATAAAAAAGACATTACTGATGGTGTACTACAATCCTCAAAAAGTATAGCTTTCAATAAAATCTATAAAACTAGAGAATGAATGACTACTTAAGGAAGCCATCCACTCATACAATAGGCATAGAAAAAGAAATTTCACGTCCAGTCTTGATTGTTTGCACTGTTGTGCTCTTAGGTGCTAGGTTGTGAGGTACATTTGTTTTACTCCTAGGCATTGATGGGATTTTATTGACCCAATTTGTTAATGAGAAATTACTGTTGATGAAGCATCTGTATACCACTTTAGTTGTATGTCATCCCAAGTTGGAACAATCAATAATTAAGTTCTTATAAATAATATATATATATTTCTGCAAAATTAGCTATGCCACTTGGCGTAGTGTGAGACATTGACTATACATTTGTACAAAGTTAGCTATGTCAACTAGCATAATATGTGACATTCAAGGGTGTTCAACATTTTACGTTCTCTCAACTTCAGCTTTTATATATTATATTAAAATTAGATTAGTGGCATAATGTTGTTAAGTATTCAAGCAAGATTGCTGTTGGAGCTGTATTCTAGGCTGAAATATAAGGAAGATAGAGACTAGTAGTAATGGAAGATTGTCAACAGTGAAAGTACAGTGAGGTGTTATGCACCATGACTTTTTGGAAAAGCTTAAAGAGCTAGTTGATCATATCATTTGTTTTTTCAACTTAATTATTTTTTATGTGTGTTTTTTTTTATCATGATTCTTGGTTTGGGTCCCACTAAGATTGTATCCAAATCTCTTTGAGATAGTTTTGGTGAGATTGAAACATTGGCTTCTTCTTTCGTTGCATTGGCTTCTTCATCATAGGCAAAGATTTGTAGGAGCAGAGAAGAGTTGGGGGTGCTAGAGTTAGCGTCTTCCTTTTCTTAACTGTTGGATTCGGTGAATGTGTATCTTGTAGGAGATGATGAAATCGTTTGTAATTTAATAAAGTATAGGAAGTTTGATGTCCAATATTATTGTAGGGATTTGAAGGAACCAATTGGAGCTATGTTTAGTTTGAAGAAATAACTGCACTTCTGATGGTGTTGAGATTAGCTGAGGGGTTTTTTTTTTTTTTCATTGAAAGGCTCTTCAATAGGATGTCTGCTATAGGCACTTGTTTCCCACCTCTCTCTCTCTCTATCCCTCCCATCCTTTTCTTTCTTCAACTTTCCAGATGCTGTAAATTTTTCTTTCTTGAAGATTCTTCTCTATATCTCCAAGGCAGTAAAGTTATACCCAATTTTTTATAAGGAATCTGTGGATCATCTTCTTATTTTTTTGCCCGTTAGCTCATTCTATGTGGATGCATATGATTCAGCTGTTTGGGATTGATTGGGTCATGCTAGGTTTGGTTGCAGACTTACTTTGTTGTTGGCTGGCACCATTGGCTTGGGAAAAATAATTCCGTTATTTGGAATTTGGTACAAGGTTTGATGTGGACTATTTGGATTGAATGTAATCGGCATTCTTTTAAGGATATCGAGAAATCAATGGCCCAATTGTTAGATTTGTGCCAGCGGACTCTCTTTGATTGGTCTCAATGTTGGGGTCTTTCGGATTGTTCTACTATTATTAATTTTCTTTTTTCTCTTAGAATAGTATTTTGATTCCTTTATTTCTTTTTGTTACTATGCTGTTCTTTGTTCACTACTGTGAACTCCATGTATTTTTTGTTCTTTTCTATTAATAATATTACTTTCCCACCTATCAAAAAAATTAAAAATAATAATAATAATAACAAAAGGTTTTGGTGCATCCTCTCTCTCTCTCTCTCTCCTCTCCTCTTTTTTCTCTATTACAGTTGACGGATGTTGTTTATGGCTATTGCTTAAAGTTTCTGAAAAGCTCAAAGTTTTACCTTGTCAAACCTCTTTTAAGTTTTATAACAAACCTACTTCTTATTTGTTGAAGCACCCCATATAATTTGTGCCTTAAACTTTCTAATTAACCCCTTAAACCACCCTATCTTAAAACCTTTGTGTTGCTTTCTTGAAAATTTCTGCAATTTGTTTACTCACAATTTGTTAGATCTCTTTCCTATAAACCCTGCTATTATGTTCAAAATTTAAGCTCTAAACCCTTCTACAATTCCAAGCCGTTAACTGTTGGATTCAGTTAATGTGTATCTTTGTAGGAGAGGATGAAATAGTTTAGAATTTGATGAAATAAAGAAAGTTTGTATCTATTGGAGCTATGTTTGAGTGGACTCCAAATGTTTCCTTTATGGCTTGTTTGGATTGAGGTGGAGGAAGGAGAGTAGAGTAGAGTAGGCCAAAAATTACTCTAATTTCTGGGCAACGCTACTCTATTCCCTCTCCCTCCCCCTCAATCTAAACAAGCCATTAAAGTTTTCTTGTGCAAGACTGCAGCTTTAGTAAAAAATTTAATAGTAAAGAATATCCTCAATAGAAAATTATTATTATGGACTGGTTGTTGTCCAAGGGCAGTGGATGGAAAATGTTAAAATGGCTGTCACTGTAGTGTTTAGTTGCACTTTGGTTAGGTTGTGAGGTACATTTGTTTGTCTCCTAGGCATTGATGGGATTTTACTAACCTAATTTATTAATGACAAAATCTGGTTGATGAAGCATCTATATACCACTTTAGTTGTATGTCATCCCAAGTTGGAACAATAAATTATTAAGTTCTTATAAATAATAAATTAAAAAAAAAAAAAGGATTTCTGCAAAATTAGCTATGCCACTTGGCGTAGTGAGAGACATTGACTGTACATCTGTACAGAGTTAGCTATGTCACTTGGCATAATATGAGTCATTCAAGGGTGTTCAACATTTAACATTCTCTCAACTTCTGCTTTTATATGTTATATTAAAATTAGATTAGTGGCATAATGGTGTTAAGTATTCAAGCAAGATTGTTGTTGGTGCTGTATTCTTGGCTGAAATATAAGGAAGCTAGGGACTAGTAGTAGTGGAAGATTGTCAACAGTGAGAGTACAGTGAGATCTCCACCATGACTTTTTGGAAAAGATTAAGAAGGTAGTTGATCATATCATTTTTTTTTCATTGATATTGAAGGATTTTATATTTTTTGATGCTAGATGACATGCACGACTTATTTTTGTGTATTTCTTTAATCGTGATCCTTGGTTTGGAGAGGTCTCACTAAGATTGTATCCAAATTTCTTTGAGATGGTCTTTGTAAGATTGCAACATTGGCTTTGTATTTCGTTGCATTGGTTTCTTCATCATAGGAAAAGATTTGTAGGAGCAGAGAAGAGTTCGGGGTGCTAGAGTTAGTGTCTTCCTTTTCTTAACTGTTGTATTTGGCGAATGTGTATCTTGTAGGAGATGATGAAATGGTTTGGAATTTAATGAAGTATAGAAAGTTTGATGTCCAATCTTATTGTAGGGTTTTGAAAGAAACTATTGGAGCTAAGTTTCCACGGAGTTTAAAGAAATAACTGCAGTTTTGATGGTGTTGATAATAGCTTATTTATTTTTTGTTTTTTTTGGTCAAAGGCTGTTCAATAGGATATCTGCTATAGGCTGCCTGCTTCCCACCTCTCTCTCTCTCTCTCTCTCTCCTATCCTTTTCTTTCCTCAACTTTCCACATGCTTGCAATTTTTTCTTTCTTGAAGGTTCTTCCCACCTTTCTCTCTTTCTCTCCTCTTTTTGCTCTGTTACAGTTAACGGATATGGTTTATGGGCATTGCTCAAAGTTTCTAAAAAGCTCAAAGTTTTACCTTGTCAAACCTCTTTTAAGATTTACAACAAACCTACTTCTTATTTGTTTGAAGCACCCCATATAAGTTGTCCCTTAACTTCTAATTAACCCCTTAATCCACCCTATCTTAAAACATTTGCGTTGCTTTCCTGAATATTTCTGCAATTTGTTTCCTCAGAATTTGTTAGACTTCTTTTTTTATAAATCCTTCTATTATAATCAAAATACAAGCTCTAAACCCTTCTACAATTCCTAGCCCTTAACTGTTGGATTCAGTGAATGTGTATCATGTAGGAGACGATGAATTGGTTTGGAATTTAATGAAATAAAGAAAAAATTTTGGGCTTCCAGGGCACCTATTGGAGCCATGTTTAAGTGGAGTCCAAATAAGTCCTTTAAAGGTTTTTTTTTTTGGCTAGAAATTTAAAGTTTTCTTGTGCAAGACTGCAGCTTTAAGAAATATTTCAATAGTAAAGAATATTCTCAATAGAAAACTATTTTTATGGACTGGTTTTTGTCCAAGGGCGGTGGAGAGAAAATGTTAATAAGCTGTCACTGCAGTGTTTAGTTGCACTCTGGTTATGGCTGCAAATGTTTCATTGTTTCAGGTTTATGGGTTGCTGCCTAAGTAGTTTATTGAGATATTAGGATGGTAGGAAGGAAGGTGCAGGAGGCACAACAATAATGGGATTTTTAAT
Source organism: Quercus parvula (assembly GCA_030820535.1). Classification (NCBI taxonomy): domain Eukaryota; kingdom Viridiplantae; phylum Streptophyta; class Magnoliopsida; order Fagales; family Fagaceae; genus Quercus; species Quercus parvula. The sequence goes on from JAUAME010000003.1 coordinate 43,704,452, forward strand.
GATTATATCTCTTTGCCTAAAATGGTGTATTTGGTGAAAGAGAACTGCACTCTTGAGGGTGCTGAGAATAGATGATTAATTTCATTATTATTTCTTTTTTGTGTGGGGGAAGTGGCAGGGTGGATTTCAAAAGCTCTTTTATAGGATATCTGCTATAGGCTGCATCCTCGCTCTCTCTCTCTCCTTTTTCACTGTTACAAACATGCATTTGACGGATATGGATTATGGGCATTGCTTAAAGCATCTGAAAAGCTCAATGTTTTTACCTTGTCAAGCCTCTTTTAACATTTAAAAGTAAAACAAACTCACATCTTATTTGTTGAAGCTCCTTTTATAATTAATTTGTCCCTTAGCTTCTAATTAACCCCTTAAACCACCCTATCTTAAAAACTTTGTTACTATCCAGAAAATTGCTGCGTCTTCTTTTTGCACAATTTGTTAGACTTATACAACCCTGCTATTATGTTGACGATACAAGCTTAAACCCTTTTACAATTCCAAGCCCTTATTATTATCATTTATCCCATCCTTAGCAATCAAATTAGATATTATAGAAAATTCCCCATCTTCTTGTGCAATCTTCTTCTTCATCTTATTGTAGGGAACCTTTTTAAAGAAGAACCCTTTGAAACTGTTCGCAGAATAAACTAAGGGCCAGAATATCAGCCAATTCATGCCCTGTTTCAATCTCATAACAAGCCTGCCTCCTTGCACTTTTACAAACCTCTTTTGTGACATTTTTATTCGGCATTTTGATACCAATGAAACTATTATATTCAGCCCTAAATATTTATAATAATACTAATTATCTCTCAACATGCTACTTTGTAACAGCCCTAGCAAACCTTTAATTTACTAACCAAGCAATGTACCTTTTCTTTCATGTTAGACCCATGAAGTTAAATGTTATTCTGAGTCCCACTGCACACTTGTAGGCAGTATCACTCAATTGGCCCACGCTCTCCTCTGACTGGACAAAGTTGCAAAGGGAACTATTTGGGTCAAAATATCGAGGAAATGGTAAATGATTGGCACAATTAATTTATAGGATATGAGATAATAGTTTACAATGGGAGAACTAGGTTGACAATCAAGATAAAAGAATTTATAGACACAAATTGGAACAAATATGAATCAGCTCTTATTATTCTCTTTGTCTTGGTCGAGGTAGGGGATCATACAATGGATTACACCTCTCTCTCTCTCTCTCTCTCTCTGTTGCTGTGTATTTTTCTAGATCCCCTTCTCAGCTAGAGGAAGGCCCTATTTATATTAGTGATCCCTCCCTTCAGTAGTGGAATTGTGTGGTGGAGAAGAGATACTTGCCCCATTAAGTGTCTCCTCGACCTTTTAGGGAGGTAAGTGGATTGTTGGGTGAAAAACATTGTTTAGACCAGTCATTTAGTCATAAATGCAGCCCTTGGTAGATGGCAATACCCATTTAATGCGGAGGCAACTATTGTTGGATTTAGGCACTATCTCGTATGGTTCGTTGGGTGTATTTTCATTGGATTGTGGCCCTCCATTAGTTCTTTCATGGGTTGCTTAAGTCATCAGTCATGTACCGAGGTTGTGGATCTCCTCAATAAGTATTAAACTGTAGTGAAGAACATTGCTCGCTGGGCTGGGATCCATGGTCCCCTATACTGCTTGGATCTCACCCTTTCTTGGTTCTCGGTCAGCACTCGTTGTTGGTATATTGGGTTGGGCTCTAAGCTTCACCACCCTGAGTAATTCACCGCATAGAGTTTCTTGGAGTTAGCAGCATTAACCACTAGAAGGAAAATCACAAATTCCCAACCAAAATTTTTATTAATCTATATTAAGCCTTCTACAAAAGTGGATTATTTGATCATAAATGGATTCCCAAATTTGTCCAGGGTGCGCAGTGGTTATGGTTATTTGACCATAACCACTGCACACCCTGGGCATGATAGTCACTTCACAAGTATAAGTTTTTGTGAGGTGTAAGGGGAAAAGGGTCGGGGTTTAAGTCTCCAAAAGGAAACTTTACATACATATACATTTAAATTAAGTTAGAGTAAAATTTTTATTTTGTAAAAAAAAAACATTGTATATAAGATGCCATATATGGGAATTTCTTCCAAGGAAAGATATTCAAAAAAATGTTGTGATGGACAAAGTTTAATTTGGTCTCTCAACCATTAATTGTGTTAGTTAGGCCTTGTTTGATTTTAAAAAAATGGTCACTCATCACTTAGTTTTCATCACCCATCACTCATCACTCATCACTCATCACTCAAACTCTATTTTTTCACTCACTCAAAATAAAACATGTTTGGTTTCATTTCTTGTTCCATGTAACTCAAAATTTTGCAATAATAATGGGACCCATTTACTGTACTGGGTCAGACGGAACCCGTGTAAGTTCTCTTTCCTCTTCTTTTTCTTTTTTTCCTCTCTTCACTTCTGCCTTTACTCTCCCAAACCTAAAAATTTCGCCTTTCTCCTCTCTTTCACTCACTGAATCCACCACTTCTCTCTCCCACATTCCTCAAATCAGAAGGAACAAAGAAGCTCCTTCGTAGTCCAGCTCCGGCCATTAGAAGCTCCCTCGCCCACTGTCCAGCTCCAGCCATGAGAAGCTCCCTTGCCATCGATCTCCCTTGTACTCTTGTCCCTTTAATTTTCTTTCTTTCTTTTCGTTTTTTATTTTTTTGGATCAGCGTGTTAGTGTGTGGGTATAGATCGGTTTGCTGGGTTTTATGGGTCAGATCGGTTTGCTGGGTTTCATGGGTCAAATCGATCTCCCCTGTGCTCGGTTTGTTGGGTTTTATGGGTCACTTCTCTGCCTTTATTTTATTTTAATTTGAGTTATGGTGGGCTGGTTGTGGTTGCGGCAGTGGGTGGTTGGTGGTTGTGATTAGGTTGGTTGTGTTGATGGAGTTGGCTGGGTTTGGGGTTACTAGGTCTGTGTTTGGCTGATTTGGGGTTGCTGGGTTTGGGGTTGTTGGGTTCGATGGTGGAGCTCCAATGGTAATAACTCTTAGCCTGTTCTGGATGTGACAATGCATTGGCGAAAGCGCCCACAACTTCATCTAATTTACCAACTTGCCACTGAAACTCAGTTTTTGAGTTTTGAAAACGAGTGAAACCTGTTTTCATTTTTGGTCACTCATCATCCATTTTACTGAGTTTTGAGTGATGAGAACCGTGATTCAAAACTAATCCAAACAAGTGCTGAGCGGTGGGACCCACACAATTTGGATGATGAAAACAAAAAACTAAGTGATATCACTCAAAACTCTCTTCATCCAAACATGCTCTTAGTCACTCAACTTTCAAAACCAGTACAATGATATCCCTGAGTCTACTACTTATTTATCTTTTAATGGAACTAATAGTTGAAATTGACTTAATTTTTAAAATTTTTACATTTTCTATAATAACCTTTTCAATTGAAGTTAAATAAAGACATCACTATTTGTCACAAAGTAAAACAAAAGGAAAAATGTGTTGGACTTAGGAAGTACTAACTGCATATGCTACTTGCGATTCTCTTTCAATGTTTTAGAGCATTAAACTCCACCATAAGAGATTTATTTGTATAGAAACAAAAGAAGACAAATCAATTAGCATTAATGCATATTGCTCTTAGGTTTTGTCATAATTAGCATTAACACACACACTTTGCATTTGTCACATGTATTCTTGGGTTGAAGGACATAACTCTTAAATATTCCCATCTAGGAAGTTATTTTGTGCTTAAAATAAATATTATTGGATAATATGGGGTGTCACTTTATAGGCTTCTAAAGAAACTTGAACATAAGTATTAACCCTAAGCACATCTCATTTCACAGACTTAAGATAATTTGCTTCCATCTAAATGGTAAAAGTCTTCATTAAGCAAGACATATATAATATGTGTAGATTGTGGTGATTGTTTTAAAAATTCGCTTTCAAATTATCTTTAACCCTCAATGGTTAAAACAAATTATTCACCTTTTAAAAAATAACCACTTTCTTATCCATAGGTAAGTTAATTTGTTTCCACCTGTGTCAATTAAAGGTTGATACATCATACAACCAACATCGGCATGAGCAACAATAAAGAAAATCCAATGAACACAAGCAATGTATATGTAATTGTAAGTGCTTTCAATAAACTTTTCCCAAATTTAATTGTTTCTAATCCCAAACAAAATAAAGAAGAAACGAAAATAAATTATAAATTCATCAAGATAGAAATATAATTAATCAATTTTCTTTCAAGCATTTTATCAAACATTATGGATTCAAAAAAAAAAAAAAAAAAAACCCTACTCCTGGGCTCTTTGCAATTTGAATCCACTACAAAAGTTTTGCCTCCACTGGCACTTTGATCCAATCCGCATAGACACATGAGTCTATGCTGTGATTGCACGTGACATGGAAGAGCTCAATCTTTTAGTCAAGATTCTCCCTCATAGATCTTTCTACATGCCCAACAAAAGCAAATTATTCAATCAACTCAATCTTAGCCTTAGGATCCAAACAGTATCAAATTTGACAATTTCCCTTAATCACGTCCCCATGTGACATATTTTAACCACTAACCTAAAGACCAAGTTATAAATTATAGAAATGGTGCGGATCAGAAAATATCTCATCTAATAAATATATCAAGGCAACACAAACAAACCACTTCGATAAGCAAAAACCCATTATCAAACAACAACAAAAAATGAACAAACAGAGTTAGTATTTTGTACCTCTTAGATATAGAAGAAGGTTTTGATATTCCTTAGTGACTGTTCCTTCGGTTTAGTATTTTGTACTGCAATAGGTAAAGTTGAAGCTTTGATTTTCTCAAGTTTTTGTTCCCATAAACATTGCAGACCAAAAACTCAATACCTGGAAAAAGAAAAAAAAGAAAAAAAGAAAAAGAAAAAAGGTGTGTTTGTTTGGAGGTGAAATAAGATGGATGGAAAACTTTGGAAAGAAAATAGAGAGATAAACTTTTTTAGAGTGTATTTGGTTGGATAGACAGGAAGGAAAATAAATGGTAGGACCCAAGTTTTTTTTTACTCCAGGCTTACCATAAAGTTTTCTCCCCAAAATTGGAAGAAAATGGGGAGGAGAAAGCTCATGAAATGAGCTTCTAAAAATGCCCTTCATGTTGGAATTCACCTCCAAGTCTCTTGCGTGTTGGCTTCTTTTTTCTTTTTTTCCTTTGATTTTTTCTTTCCCTGTTACGTGTTGGCTTCCTTTTTTTTTTTTTCCTTCGATTTTTTTTTCTTTCTTTGTTACTAACTAACGTGTTGGTTTTTTTATTCTTTGATTTTTGTTGGACGTGTAGCTTTCTTTCTTTTCTTTTCCTTTTATTATTTATTATTTTTTTATTATTATTTTTTTTGTGGTGCTAATATGTTTATTTTCTCATTAATTTTGGTTGGTTTTTGTTTTTGTTCAAACAGTTTTGGGTTTATTTCTTTTACTATTTTTTTTTAATTTAATACACAATTTTCTTTAAAGTATAATGTGTTACTTTTTGTTTTATTTAATAGGGATATGATGGTAAATTTATACAAATTTTATTTTCAACTAAATAAAAAAGTTTTTCATCTCTCCACTTTTCCATCCTCCTAACCAAACACAAATATAGAATCTAAAATATTTTCTATCCTCCCACTTTTCCATTATCTCTATATTTTCTATCCTCCTACTTTTCCATCCTCCCTACTAAATAGACCATAAAAGAAACAGAGAGAGAGAGAGAGAGAGAGAGAGAGAGAGTCAACAATCAAATAGAAGGAGAGAAACACAAAAGTGTGATTTAAATTGAAGGGGAACTGATTTAAATTGAAGGGGAACTGAAAAATTTAAAGAGTGAAAGAGGTAGCAATCAAGAGAGATAGAGAGAGAATGTGAATTGGTTTTGTTGAACATTTCAATTTTCAAGATGAGTACAAAGAAGTGAAATAGCTGTAACAGAGTGGTTGGGTTATAATTCATTAATCGGGCTTGGGCTTTTAAAAGTCAACTCATTTTTTAAGCTAAATGCAAGTTTAGAGTCCCATATGGTAAGACCTTATACACTTATGCATGAAGTCTCTACTTTTTTATATATATTGATATTGATTGATTGATGATTTGAGTTCATCCTAACCTTTTCCACCAATGGGTAAAAGGATAAATAAGAAAATAGTGAGGTTGTGACGGGATTAGGAGAGAAAAAAAAATCTACAAATAAGGTTACCATGTGGCAAATGATGCATAAGGCATCCCATGTATATTTACATACAAACATATTCCATTAGGTTGGGTTTATTGTTCCCATTAATATTAAGCCTCTCATACCCACATTTGATCACCTGGGTGGTCAAAGTATCCCGTGACCTTTTGGATTAGATTGATTCAATTAGCTTTTTCTTTTTTTTCCTAAAGCCCTAATTTGATGTACCAACACCAAGTTCTTGGGATTCAGTTTTTCCTTCCCTTCTTTTCTGTAAACTATAACTCCTCAACTTCAAATTCATTCAAAGAAGGGTTTAAAACCTACCCCCTTTCCCTCTATTCTCCCCTCATCCAAACACAGAGAAATAAGTGTCCAAGTGACATCCCACCCAAACACATAACATAACATCCATGTAGTTGAGTTTTAAGTGTGGGCTTTTAAAAGGTGTTCAAACGCCACCTCCCCCTCCTCTACTATCTATTTATCTATATATAAAATAAATAAATAAATAAATAAAACAAATAAAAAAGTGCTGGCTTCTAGAAATTCTATATTAGAAAACTAGAATTTCAAGATATGATGTCATTAGGTCAAATGTTTTTGCTTAGCATGAAACATTTGAACCCTAGGTTGAGGCTGTTGAGCACACCAAAAGATGACAAGGAGTACAAAAATTTACTAACAGCCAAGTGACTGAATTCAAATTGTACTTTTCCTATTATTATAAATATAAGATTTTGCAAAATACAAGTAGGCAGCAAATGCAATTGCACCAAGTCCAGCAAGTAGCCAATAAAAATAGTCAAGATGTGCCCGATTAAGATTATCAGCAAACCAACTATCTTTGCCATCCCCACCAGTTGCCTCCTCAATGAAAGAGATAAGAAAGCTGCTTAAAAAATTCCCGACCCCAAAAATACTAAGATAGAGGGCGAGACCCACACTTCTTAATTCAATTGGGACCTGATCATAGAAGAATTCTTGTAGCCCGACCATGGTGAAAACATCAGCAATTCCTGACAAAACATATTGAGGAAGAAGCCACCACACACTCATTGGAATAGTTACATCTAGCATATCAACCAACCCATATTCTTTAGCAGTTTTGAGCCTTTTTATTTCAATTAGAGCTGCAACTACCATGCAAATGATAGATAAAAGCATCCCAATTCCAATTCTCTGTAGCATTGTGATTCCAAAGGGTTTAGTGGTGATAGCTCTTGCTATAGGAACAAAAATGCAGTCATATACAGGAATGAAAAAGACCATGGCCAGGCCACCAAAGAATTGTAGTGAAGCAGCTGGTATCTCAAAGCCAGGAAAAATTGTTCTATCAAGAGTAGCCCCTTGCTTGGTAAAGAAAGTTGAGGTTTGTGCAAACACAATAGCATAACCTAAGCTCGTAGCCCAAATTGGAACAAGCCTAAGAACTGCCTTTGCTTCTTCAACATCATTGACAGTACATACCTTGTCTTGCAAGGCTCTGTTAAGGAACCTGTCACATTAGAGGATCCAAATCATTCTGGAAAAGGAGATTAGATCTAAAAAATGATTTAAAATTTGTTTTAGTAAAGTAAACCAAAATTATTTCAACTGAAAGAAGAGCAAGACTTATTCATTAGTTGGAAAACAGGTGGTATGATTATTTTTGTTATTAGTACTATGATAAAAGTTGTGATAGTGTTGGAGAAAACAGTCTATAAGTCCCAAGCCAATTCAATGGAGCATAGGTAAAATGAATGGTATATGTAGCATACTAGCTTTCACAAACGGGTCAAGTTGATTGGGTTCGAGTTCGGCATTGGCGGGTTTAGGTAAGATTGTGTTCAAGTTAACAATGGGTCGTACTGAGTTGCAAAACCTAAATCCCCTATCCATTCTTTTTAGGGTCAGGCCAAGCTAGTTTGACTAGTTTTTTTCATATGCAAATAATAATAATAAGTAAAAATAAATTTGAACAAATTTTGTGTCTTCTTTTCAATACTAATAAGTGAACAAATAAAGAAAACACTCATAAGTTAAAAATAATACACAATTTTAAGTTTACATAGTCTTAAGGTTCACTAAACTAAAATCTTCAAGGCTCCAAAACAAGAAGTGAAAGTGCGAAAACATTTTTACAGAGGATCAAATGGCCAAAACAAGCTAAATTTTTTCCTTTCAAAATAAAAAGAGTTGACTTGTGTGACTTACGGGTTGACCTGGATAGGAATTTCAGCAGGTAGGACTGAGGTCAACCTTTTTTTTTTTTTTTTTTTTTTTACGGGTACAAAAGCCTTACTCATACTGATATTTTTCTTTTGGGTTCGCATGGCTTATTAAGTCCAAGTCCAATTTTACCATGTATAGTCATTACCCACAAATAAACTTCTGGATTAAATGTGTTTATTATATGTTATATTAAGGTTTTATCTGTCTCCTCCAAGTATTATCTCTTCAATAACTTAACCTCCTGGACCCCTTATATCATGTTTATATATAAAGTTTCTATTTAATTTTTTGGGACAAGAAATACCATATTAGAGAGGTAGTAAGTCTTTAAAATAAAAATGAATATTGCTCTCTTACTTGAATTGTTCAGAGCTATGCTGTGGCAGGGTTCTGCAAGCTTCCTCTTCAATAACTATTTCTGATGGTTTAGCCCGCCGATTCTTAATTGCTGTAACAAACACCTGACCGATTCTCACAAATGGGCTTTTCACCTTTTTGATACTATATCTATAAGTTCTAGTACCAAGCAAGAAGACACCTAAGGCAATGACCATCACAACACAGGGGATTCCAAATCCTAGACCCCAACTAAGGTTTTCTTGTACAAAGCTTACGATCAACATTGCCACAGAAGAACCTGCACATATTCCAAAATACCACCAATTGAAGAATGAGCTTTTGGCTCGGCATTCCACCGGATCTTCTCCATCAAACTGGTCAGCTCCAAAGGCTTGAACACAAGGCTTGTGTCCACCTTGCCCAACTGCTACTAGATATAGAGAGATGAAGAATAAATTCACTTGGAGCTCAGAAGAACCTAATCTAACTTTGTTGGTGCCCAAGTAATTAGAAGTACTGATAGAAGGAATCATAGCTGACAGAGTTAGCAAGCCGAGTCCCTGTGATTAATCCCAATCTAAGTCATATGCATAGTTAAACTAAAAAATAAAATGCCGAAGTTTAAAAATTAATGCTAAAATAGTAATGTTTGGTTTGGAAAGATTTGGTTCCGAAAGCTGATGCTTTCTTGTCATAAAACAGTGTGTTTTTGAAAGACCTTTTGTTTCCATGAAAATGTACTAATCTCTAGCAGAATTCTTGTATGCAAAGGATTTTGAGGAAGAGAGCTGAGTCAACTTTGGCAATACTCTCCATTTTGTTGCTTTCTCTGGTATTATTAAAGGTGGGCAATTCATTCATGGGTTGAGATTGTATCCAATGCACTAATACACTAGACATAAGTCACACTAGACATAAGCCGTGTCCTTATTACATAGCCTTTGTGGAAAAGTCAAGACCAGGACAATAATGGTTGTCTAAGGGTTGCTCCAGGAGTTATTGGAAAAGAAGTGCCTATGCACTTGTGCTGCTATGAGATCTTTGCAACTTGCTAATTTTTCTCCCACTTTTGGCAAGGGATGCTTAAATAGAATTAAGGGGGAGAGAGAGAGAGAGATACGCACCAGAATGTAAATGCAAGAAGCAATAATAATGGTGCGGTAGCGCCCCAGATAAGAATCAGCTACGAAAGCTCCTAAAAGCGGAAGCAACGATGCAGTTCCGGACCAAGTGTTGATGTTCTCAGCTGCAGTGGCTGTTGATTGCCCCAGCTGCTCAGTCAAGTACATGATCAGGTTGCAGTTAATCCCATAATATGCAAACCTCTCAGCCACTTCCACGCCTAATATAAACCATCAAATTCATCATATTACTATTTTTATGCCCAAAAACACTAAAGGGGATGGTCATCTTTATTCTTATTTGAGAGATTTTGTTGAATTGATTTGGGTGAGACTTTCTTACCTATGATGAAATATGCCGACCTCCAGCCTCCAGAGTTGGATCTGAGGACTCGCCGGCCTTTGTAGTCAACGGCGGCATTTGCAACTGTGTCCAATAGCAGTGGCTTTTCAGTGGACATTTCTTGAACTACACCACACAGTTAACAACTGTGTTGCTTCTCTACTCTTCTTACTTCAACAATAATTCCACATTTTCATGTAGTTGGCATTTTATTTTATTTTTTGAGAAACATGTAGTTGGTACTTGGTAGTTAGCTGGTTCCTGGTGGCGTTGCTGTTGATTGTTTTAATTATTATTATATTATTATCATATTTTGTAGGAGAAGTATTAAAAGGATATCCTGGATATGCCATCATCGTCACCACTAAAATATTATATTATATTATTATCATATTACAGTGAGACAAAAATACCCACTCCCAATGATAGATCCGAATCTCTCATGAATCTGCCTTGCCTTGCCTCACTTCCCACTTTGCTTATGGTAAATTGGTAGGCAAAATTCTATTTCTTTTCAGGAATTTCGTCAAGCATATAGTCAATAAATCACCCAAATAACCAATAGAACAATAATCGTTTCACAAACCCAAATCAAAAGGTTCTACCTTAATACCATATCCACCACAATTGCATAACTTCTAAAATAAATAAAAAGCAAAAAAGCCAAACAAACACTGACACACACAGAGAACTAAAGGGATGCTTGAATTTGAAGGAGATTATGGCCATGGATTTATCTGCTACTGCTTTAGTAACAACGGTGTCATAGAAGAAATTTATTTATTTATTTATTATTATTTTTTTTTTTTAAGAACTGGGTTTGGAGCTATACTTGTTACCTTGGGAATTGATGCTTGGGGTTCACCGGCAGATTGTGACGATCAGCAAACACCACCGATGAATCGGTGATGTGGACTTGTCGGCGTGGATGGGAATTTCATGGTGGGGGTTCACGGTTGGACTATAGCACTATGGTTTCACGTTGGATATTTCTCAATGTAATATATAATCCACATGTGCCAATAAGTGTATGACAAGTGTCTATACATTTTAAAATTAAATGGTTTGGTTTAACCATGTCAACCTATTATTAAGCCACATAGATCATAAACTAACCGACATTAACTAAAAGATGAAAAGTGAAAGTTTAAGATTAAGAACAAAAAACACTTTTGAAAATTTAAAAACGAAAAACAAACTTTTGTAAAAGTTTAAGGATGGAAATGATATTTTACTCAAAAATATATTAAGTTAATTGGAATATCATCATCACTTTCATGTAGATGATATTATTTTTATTATTTATCAATTATTGTAACATCAATTATAGGCGGCCATGAACCCCCTGGCTATTTAAAATTTCAGTTAAGACCAACCTAACTAGCAAGAGAGTAAGTTGATAATTTACAGAAGGAATTTACTTGCTGGCCACCTCTCAATTTTTAGAATTCAACTTCTCAACATCTAACATTTAGACCCTGATCCAAATAAAAATTTAAATCGATACATCTGGTAAATAAAAATAAAATTAAAAAAAAAAACCCAATTCTCAGCTTTAAATCACTGGATTTCAACATTAAAATGTAAGATAAATTTAGAATTGCGGAATAAAATAAACATACTTCTAGGAATAGTTGTTTAAGTCTATAAAGAAAAGAAGACTCACTATATGATGATAGTGTATATAAAATGGTTTTCTAGTATATGGCCTTTACTTCACACATATCCTTTTGATGGAAACACAAGCTATATATAGAGGCTAGACTAGGGACCCTTTTAGGTGAAAATTTTCTTAACTCTCCTTCCATCAAGGAGCTTAAAAATTGTAACTTCATGAAATTTTATTAACCAAAGAGATTATACCAATTGAGAGTTACTAGAGGATGTTACACCTAACATGTAACTTTCACAAATAGGAAACTTAAGACATGAAATAAGAAACTTAAGACATGAGTTTCATCTTCACTCAAATGTGGGCCACATAAAATTCTCTTTAAGGAAATATAATCCTACATTCTCCCACTTGGCCCACATGAAATCCAAATAACTCAATAAGTGATTACACTACGCTATAGCCACAATATTATCCATGTCATTAGTTAGGAAATGCTCCCACTCAAATAAAGAATCCAATATATGAATCATGGCGGTAATCCCCTTAAGTATAATGAGTATTTCCTTCCATGTATTACAATATAATGTAATCCTTACACAAGTACTTTATGGGCCATTAATTCTTTATGAATGGACTACCTATTAGCCATTTGGGTCCTCCTCTAAACATCCCCACGGATATATTGTCCTTTATTTATTCCCATGGATTAAATAAACTTTATATATATATATATATATATATATATATATATATATATATATATATATTTTTTTTTTATGAGCACAAAATATATATTTTCTTTTATTCTCTAAGAACAAGCAAATATGTGTCCCAAATACAAAATAACTAAAGAGAAATTAAACATCAAATAAGCTATTAAGTCCTATATGTTCCACGTGAGTCTTCTTTTCTCCAAAGACTTAAACAACTATGACTTGACTGGAGGTATGTTTATTTTATTCCACAATTCTAAATTTATCTTACATTTGGTATCAGAGCCCCCTTAATGCTATGTTGTTTAGTAATTTGTTCATTCATAGGTTTTTCTATGACTTGGCTAAATTTTTGATGCACATATGGATTTAAGAATATAAAGTATTTGTAGTGCATATTCTTTTGTGCTAGGACCTTTTGGCTAAATTAACTATGCCACCAAAATTTGGCCCTTTAACAAACATAAGCAAACCCAATTTTAAGAGGCATGGAATAATGATTTTTATGTCATGTATCTCATGTGTGGGTCATAGCATATAGTAAAGAAGTCTATCACTGAAATAGCTTTTAGCATCGTTTGGGCTGGATGGCTTGAATATGGGATAGTTTTCAGATACAAACGAGTAGATGACTATCTATAGAAAATTATTCCTTTTGCATTTAGTATTGGCCGAATGTTTCTGTAGAGAAAATGATTGGTTTTTCAAATTTAAGCTTCTCATGAAAGTGGACATCTGTCATGATAACTTTGCATATAGATTATTATGCTTCTTTGTTTTTTAGTAGAACTTATCTTGTCTGACTTACATATAATGTGCAGTGATTTTATAAAGTTTGTAACTATATATAAAAATTTGATCAATACATAGTTAAAATTTATGATATTTTTAGTGTATTTACAATTTCTTACACTTATCTTGTCTTTAAATATCATTTTATGGTATATTTTAATTGACATGATCAGTATGACGTTTAGTTTACTTTATGATGTTATTTGAAGGGGTGAATATCAAATTTGGTCCCTAAATGTTCTTATTTATATGGGATTTTATGAACATTAAACTTAAGCGATTAGATCACTCCCACCATTTATAGTCAAGTTTATCATTTGGTGCACTTGATTCTGTGGCGACAGGTGGTTCATCCACATGGAGCGCCAAATCAAGATCCATGCATCCTAATAAAAATATAATACTTTCTTTCCAGTCGTTATAGTTGTCACCAATTGACATTGGCACATGTGAAGAATTAGTTATATATGGATTCACCAACTTTGTTGTGCCATTTGGTTTTACTGGGTATATTGTTAATCAGTATATAAGTAGTAGGAATTGCTGCAATAAACAAGAAAAAATAAACTTTAATCCTATGAAATATAAACCTTAATTCTAAATCAACCAATGTCAATTTAGTAGTAAATTCTAACCTTCCTATGGGTAGAGGTGCATCACACATAAATTTACTAAAATACTTTATTAATAAGACTAGTAATTATGAACAATAAGAATAAAATTTTCCATACCTTTGGGCCTAGGAAAATTATATTCTTAATGTGTAATTCACCATCTTATTCCAATTAAATCATAAAAATATAACCTCCCTATGGAGCCAAGTTATTGTTATTCACGAATTAATTACAATTTAGATGTCTTTATTCTTAATGAAGTATTATAAAAATTAACTTGATGTGATTATCATTATGGCTTAAGATGCTATGGCTATTCTCAAGTCATTTTGATAGTCACCCCATCAAATGACATCATAAAGATAAACTAATGTCATATTGATCATGTCAATTAAAATAAACCATAAAATGATATTTAAAGACAAGTGTAAGAAACTGTAAATACACTAAAAATATCATAAATTTTAACTATGTAATGATCAAATTTTCATATATAGTCACAAACTTTATAAAATCACTCCACACTATATGTACGTTAGACAAGATAAGTTCTGCTAAATAACAAAGAAGCATAATAATTTGTATGCAAAGTTATCATGACAAATGTCCACTTTCATGAGAAGCTTAAATTTGAAAAACCAATCATGATCTCCACATAAACATTCGGCCAATGCCAAATGCAAAAGGAATAATTTTCCATAGAAATTCATCTATATCGAAAACTATCCCATCTTAAAGCCATCCAACCCAAACGATGGTAAAAGCTATTTCAGTGATAGGCTTCAATACTATATGCTATGACCCACACATGAGATACATGGCATAAAACTAACATTATTCCATGCCTCTTAAAACTTTGTTTGCTGATGTTGGCTAAAAGGCCAGATTTTGATGGTATAGTTAATTTAGCCAAAAGGTCCCAGCACAAAAGAATATGCAATGCAAATACTTTATATCCTTAAATCCATATGTGCATTGGAAATTTAGCCAAATCATAGAAAAACCTATGAATGAAAAAATTACTAAACAACATAGCATGAAGGAGGCCCTGATACCAAATGTAAGATAAATTTAGAGTTGCAGAATAAAATAAATATACCTCTAGCCATAGTTGTTTAAGTCTTTGAAAAAAAGAAGACTCACTATATGATGATAGTGTATATAAAAAGGTCTTCTAGTCTATGGCCTTTACCTCACGCATATCATTTTGATGGAAACATAGGCTATATATATAGGCTAGACTAGGGACCCTTTTAGATGAAGATTTTCATAACTCTCCTTCCATCAAGGAGCTTAAAAATTGTAACTTCATGGTGTTTTATTAACCAAAGATGTTATACCAATTGAGAGTTACTAAAGGATGTTACACCTAACATGTAACTTTCACAAATAGGAAACTTAAAACATGAGTTTCATCTTCACTCAAATGTGGGCCACATAAAATTCTCTTTAAGGAAATATAATCCTACATAAAAACATAATAATAATAAATTTTTTTTTATAAATCTGGTTGTTACTGTGCACCTGCCCTTGAGCCACCTACCTCTCCATAGTGACTCCATGATTGTTCTTTGGATCCATCCCAAAATTGAGTTCTACACTTCTACTTTATTTTTAAAAAATACAACTTGATGTTAAAGTACAACGCACATAGATAACTTGAATATATATGTCATCTGGGTTAAATAAAAGAAACAACAATCATGTAATGTCCTTAATATATGTCATTTGGGTTAGATAAAAGCTGAAAAAGTTGCTGCACTATCTAATACTCACCACCACTAGAGGGGGGAAAAAACCCAAAACACCAAATTACTGTCTCTCATCATCAACTCAAAAAACTTTCCAATCCGATAGTGGAGATCAAACCAAATCAACGGTGGAAATCAAATCCATAAAATCAACCCAACCACCACCAATCGCCGCACCCCAACCACCGCAACCCATAAAATTCAGCCCACAACCACACACATACACAAAACCCATAGTATCAACCTGAAAAACTACCACCACTAGCCACTGTACCCACAACCCATAAAGTTCAGCCATTGCAACCTATAAACTTCAGGCCACAACCACAACAACAAAAAAAAAAAAAAAAAAAACCCACAACAACAACCCATAAAACTACTACCACAATAACCATCGGCATAACCCATTTTGGGGCATAGAGAGAGCGAGAGAGTGAGAGACCTGTGTGGTTGTGTGCGGAGGAAAGTGAAGAATAAAAACAAGACAAGGAAGAAGCTTTGTGTGGAGGAAAGTGAAAGAAAAGGAAAAATAAGAGAAGGAAAACAAAAAAGTTTTGGGGTTTGGGTCCTTAGGAGGCAACGTGGAAAGTTTGTATGGAATTTAATTGGATAAATTCCATTCACACCTCCTGAGGTTTGGACTAATGCCAATTAGGTTTAAAACTTTTCAAAACTAATCAACTTGGTCCCTAAAGTCAATTTAGTCCCTAAAACAGTTGAGGAAAAAAAAAAAAAAAAAAAAAACCAACTGTTTAAAGACTAAGTTGGCTTTAGGGACAAAATTGGGTAGTTTTGAAAATCCATGGACCTGGTTGACGTTAACCCAAACTTCAGGATATGTTAGTGGAATTTACCCAATTCAAGTAAAATCGAGTTCTTCCATATATTTTTTATATGGAAAAGCCATGTCAGCAATTTTCATCATGGCACAATGTACGTATAACTCGATTTTAATGATATTGAATTCTACACAAAACTTGATTCTGTTAAAGTCAAGTTTCAAAATAGGTGCATTTTGTTAGATAGTTTTAAAATAGAGGCATTTTATTGCATAGTTTGTAAATTAGGGACAAATGCCCATTTTCCCCTATAAATTAAATAGTGTTATTTATTATACCTTTGATATTGTGAGGGTTCCTTTTTCTTAGCACACAAGCCCAAGGATCCTGGGCCAAATACTTTTGTTTGGTGGATTGGGCTTGGTTCACCGCAGCTAAGTGGGCTGTTTACAAACCAAGTGGTGCACAGAGCAAGGGTCCTACAACATGTATACACTAGCAGGCAAGAATATATGTATTGAACAGCAAGAAAAACAGCAAAAGGAAAATAATGTAATAAAGAAAAAAAGCACACAATGACTGTTAGGGATCCTTAAGTCAATATGAAATATTTGATTATTTTCTTAATTATGGATTACAATGTGCTCACTAAGACGGGGTACAAGATCCAAATAAGTTCAAAAATCACAGACTTAGATGGCTATTCAAGCCTCCAAGACTTGTAAAGTTTGAATCTTTTTGAATCCAAGTATATTCTATAATGGCTGTGTTAGGATACCGGGGAGTATTTCTCTTTCTTTTGCTACTTTTTCTATGTTTTGACAAAGTTTTCTCAATGATTCTGTTATGATTTACTATTGATGACTATCCTCGTTCAATATTGGCTGCTTCTCCTTTTATAGTGTCACTCTAGGGTCCCGCAGTACCACTGATTCCCCCCCCCCTTGGGCTCCCTGGGTACCATAGCCCCTGTTGTTCCAGCCCTTCTGACGACTGATTCTTTCCTTGTTTCTCATAGTTTCCTTCTTTTGGTGCTATTTCCCCAAAAGCCTCTTGCTGACCTTCCATTTTGGGGTGTCTTTGGAGAGCTGACCTTCAATCTCTCTTCCTCCAATGCTTCCACACCTTTACCTTTTCAGGCTTAGCTTTTTGGTTGCCTTTCCTTTTTGTCATTTTCCTTAAGTGAGCCGAATCCTTTCCTGCCAAGTCAAAGGTTTTCCCAACTACTTCTCCTTAACCTTTCTGGGTTACCCGAAGTACCAGCCTTTTGCTCATGAGTTATTGCTCTTCAAGCCCTCTGGTTCTTTGCTGTATTACTGTGTGTTTGAGAATGACATATCTGTCCTTTGTTTCTTGTGCTTTTTGGTTCCCCTTTTGAGTTGTCTCAATCCCACTTTGGCTGTGCTGCACGTCCCAGGGATCTCGGGTCTAGTTCTTTCTACTGGACTCTCTTTGGTCCTCTGATCTTGGCGGGCTGGGCCATTTTCGTTCTTCCCTCTGTTTCATGGGCTCTTAAAACCTGCCCCTTTATGGATTTTGGGCTTCAAATCTTTTAGACCTACCATCCTTTTCTTTTGTGAGCTCAACCTTTTTAATTTTACTTTCCATGGGGTTGGCCCAATGTGCCATTTCTTTGGGCCTTGTGTCATGATTTTTTAGACCTCAACAGATATATTTATACTTGATTTTGAGATAAAGATAATGATTTTTGTTTTTTTTTTGTTTGAGAAGGAATGAATTGCTTAATTGTTTAGTTTTATCTCTTTTCTGTGAATAATAGTTCATACTTCATTGTTTACACAATTTATTTTTATTAACTATCTAGCTAGATTATAAGATCTAATATTCAATAAAAAATATTGAATAAATTTAACAAAGTTCTTAAGCAATAAAAAATATCAAGACTAAAAAAAATACAAGGATGCTTTTCATTTCTGGACCCTTTTTAGTTCTCACTTCTATACTGATATCAATGATATGACTTGGCTTTGAGATTTCTCCATAGATTTATTGAATTTATCTGAGGCATATTCCCATATCGATAGGAGATATCCTCGTGTCAATCGTTGTACTTGAGGATCATAGTCAATGGAAATAATGTGTGTATTTTAGGTTCACATCATTGAGACTTTTTAGGACATTCAATACTTAAAGTTTTGGCATTTGAGATAAAAAATTGATCAATTACCTATAAATGTTGAACACCTTTCTTTTAAAATATGCATCAATTGTGAATAATTTCCTCATATAGTACTCACACTATAAATCACATTAACTTATTTTAACTATTATATAAAAGATGGGTGGTTGTTGACAATTAGACTAAATATTATGAAAAGTCCAAACCCACTTATTACCCCACATGTAGATGAAAGCCAAAACCTTGACTTACTTACAAACTCACTTTCTCTTTCCTAAGGTTGTCAAAATCAGGATTTTACGTAGGATTGTAGGAAGTAGGTGAGATCATAAACCGTAGGATCGGATCGTGGATCATAAGATCCTACATTATTTGAGAAAAAGAAAAAACGAATTGCTATGTTTAATAATCACATAAATTATACGTTCATTTATTAAAAAACCAAAAAATTGCATCTATTTGATATAATTACCATACATCACTACATCCATTTGTAAGCATCATTTAAACGGGCCAAAAACCTCAAAACATGACACTTTACTCTCCACCCATATTCTTATTCCCACCTACCCCTATTATTTGTTCTCCTCTTTCTCCTATGTTACTTTACTTTCCTTTATCTCCCTTTTCTGCTATTCACTTTCTCATTCATTTCAATTCAGACTCTCTAGCTATGAACTATGAATTGTCAATGGATAGGAAGAATAAATATCTACTTCAAATCTTTTTACTTTTTGATATATATTTGTCTCGCTCTTGCAAACCTGTAGGTATCATTGTTGTGGGTTTGTTTTGGTTAAATTTTGTAAAATATCTATCTCTCTTACTTCTCATAAACCTTAAAATAGAAAAATTGGGTCTATTGGAATGTTATTTTTGATTTGGGTCCAACTAAGCCTTCTATCAAGTTAAAAAAGATTACAAAGAAATTAGGATCATTTAGGATCGTCATGATCTACGATTCTACCGATCCTAAACAATCGTAGCGATCCTACCCAAGATCCTTGAAAGATCCGGATCGTTTTGGGTAGGTGAGATCGTAAGATCATAGGAGCTAGATCAAAATTTTGACAACCATGCTCCTCCCCTACATGTAGATTACAATCTGTCTTTCTCCTTCACAGCGTGTAGATGAAACATAGCCAAGACCTTCACTCACTTACAAGCTCTCTTTCTTCGTATAAGTTGGACACTTCAGACCACTCACACTTTTCAACTTCTTTGAAAACAATGGGTTGCACTCCAAATTCAATGATTATTTGAAGCCATAAATGTAGAAGCTTAAGAGTTAAGAGATTTCAATGTTTGGTCTTTTGGGCTTCAATGCAATCACCTCTAGCCAATTATACAATACATTTAACACTAGGTAACTGCCACCTGATATATCCTCTCCCTTTTCATGCTACTTCGATTCTTGCATTGGAAATTTATTTTGTTTATGAAATTGAAGAGTTAGTTTCATTCTCATTAATCTCTCATTAATTGCATGAGATTACATCACGCCTGTCACAAGACAAAATGATTAAGTTGCTCAAATCTATGGAAAGACCTTCCAAACTATATTCATTTCTATTAAAGAGTTCTTAAAAAATGTAATATTAATTTTTATACTTGCTAAGATTTACTTAGAAATTATTCCATGAAAATTTATAAAGTTATATATCGGATAAGGTTTTAGTGTTCACTTGAAGGTGGAAAATTTTCACCATGTGGTAACCAACAATTTCTTTCTATTATATAGGTAAAATTTAATGTGGTAGCTTTGTTATGATATAAATGAAAATTCTCTTGCATTCTTATATATAGGATTGAATATTAAAGAAAATAATAATATTTGTTGTTACACGATTGCCTTTTTCCTTTCTTACATGATTTGTCTCTCTATTTTTAATCTTTAACCCATTGTTGTGATAAAAGAAAACTATGTAATTGACTCAATATATAGTTTTAGGAGATTGATCTTTGTCATAGGTTGTTAGTAAACTAATTTTTAATATATCAAAATGTAAATGATTCTTTACTCTAGTTAATAAATTAATTTGCATTTTCATTGTTGATATAGAATGGTGAACAATAATATTAAATGAAATTATTAAGATATGGAAGGGCAACCCAAACAAAAACCAGGATTATAACGACAGGTAATAAGAAGCCAAAATTTCCCAAACAAAAACAAAAGAGTAGAGAAGCAAGCCAGCAAGTAATAATCACTGTTCCGTTGAAGAAAATGTCCCAAACGACGATTCTCCGACAGAGCATCCTAGACGACGTCGTACTGAACATCAAGTACCGGTGAAATCAGTGATAAGATTCAGGCGCGTTTCCAAATCCTTGGACTCCTCGATCACCACCCCATATTTCATCTTAACCCACCTTAACAATATCAAAGATGATGATCATCGTTATCTCATACACATGCCGCTCAATCTTCGTAGTACTAATACGGCAATCTGTACGGTTGCTTTGTACCGCATGTTTGATACGATTTCTGAGGCAAGAAATCCTTTTGTTTTTTCTTCCGACTTTGCCCAAATTGTGGGTTCCTGCAATGGCTTATTGTGTATCGCTGATTATGGAAATGTTAGAGATATATATATATATATATATTTGTGGAACCCCAGCATTAGAAAATTCAAGAAGTTGCCTCATCCTTGCTTATCAAAGCCAAGCTTTGCTTTACTCGGATTTGCTTATCATTCCCAGAATAATGACTACAAGGTCTCTACATGAGATTGAGGTGGACACATTAAGTTCGGATTCATGGAGAAGGGTTGGATTCAACTTGAAACCCGATCTTAAGTTCTTTGATAAAGATCATTTTTTGCCAACCCCATTGGTTAGTGGAAATTTACACTGGATTGCAGTTATGAGAGAGGGAGAAGAAAATCACAAGAATAAAAATATGATTATGTCATTCGATGTCAATAGTGAGGTTTTCAGAAAGCTAGCACTGCCTCATGTTTCTATCGATGCCAACAACCTTCATAGATGTCTTGCATCATTCAAGGGGAAATTGGCTTTCATTACATCTGAACATATGGGTGATGAGGGAGTATGGTGTGGTTGAGTCTTGGAATAAAATTTTTGTTGTACCATTTCCCCAACAAACTGATTGCATTGCCTTTACCGAGTATGGTTCACTTCTGACTTTTTGCTTCATCCACAGCAGTCCACTAGAGATGCAGAAATACAAATTTCTTTTGATTGATGAGGAAACTCTACAGCAAAGGAAGGATCCTGATATCCAATATCTTTCATCTATTGCTGCTTTCATGGAGAGCCTTGTTTTAATTGATGGAGCAAACGTGGTGTCTTACTAAGCAGATGGTTGCATATAAGAAGTGAAGTCATTAGTGGAATTCCTTTTCCTTTAGTAGAAGGCATGACAGTATTGCTAAATGCTTGATTTTAATCCCAGGTTTGCATTATCCTTTTATGGCTCTATTATTTATATGTTAGTATTTGATATTTTCATGTGGATGGTTGTTGTGCACATTCGAAAGTCCAGCAATGTTAACAAAAAAAAATACTTGGCCAATGTAACCCGTGATATCAATGAGAAGGAGATAATTTTTATGACATTGAGTTGGTTGAGCAATATGTGATCTTCCTATATCATACTATCTCTGGCCTCTGAGAGATGTATCAAGGTGAGGAATGCTATTTTACCATGCTTAGCTGGGTTCAAACACATGTTTGATGTCAGCAGATGTGTATTAACATGTTTAGGGGCTGAAATGTTGTGTTTCTGTTAGTACTGTTGTGTTCTTTATTTTAATGAAACATGGTATGGTTTATACTACTAAGGGATTTGTTTGCTAAACTAGTTTGGCTAATGAGGAAGAACTTAAAGGCATATAGAGATTTTAGGTTGTGAGGAACACTTACTTTTCCTCTGCATTGATGGGATTTTAGTGACCCAATTTATTTATGAGAAAATTCAGTTGATGAAGAATCCATATACCACTTCAGTTGTATGTCATCCCAAGAATATTTTTGTACCATATTTGGTTTCTTGCATGGACATCAACTAGTCATCTATATATTTGGAAACCCTTTGGAAGAGGTTCCATTTTACATTCAACAACTTGATATTGACAAATATTTGAATTCTCAGGCTCTCTTTCTATAGCACAAGTTCGCTTGTTGTTGATACCAGAGGAATTCATCCTGATTTCTTTTTAAGTTTATGGCATGAATTACTTTCTTTGAACAAAGAAAAAAAATCATAAATTCATTCCTAAACCTCTATCAGAGCAATAGTTATAGCAGTATCCCTATGACATTGTACATTGTCCATTGACCTCCCAACTCTGTAGCATTATTTGTATTCCTAGCACTATACATCTTGCAAGCACATATTTTCTCAAGTAATAATTAGATAAATGTTTTATCTTGGGAATATATTTGATGCTAACCCACCTAAGTACACTCACTCTGTCATAATCGTAATTCTCTTACTTTCCTTCTCTCTCTCTCTCGCTCTCTCTCTCTACAAATGATGGGGCCATATTCACCGATCTCCAAGGAAGTAACATCTGTCTCCCTAATGACATCATGGTTGACACCCTGGTGATGCTGCCTTTGAAATCATAGATGAGAGGTTCAGGTGCATTTCTAAAAGCCTGGGACTCAAACTCAGCTTATTAACTGTAGTGGCTCTCTCTTCTACTTTGATTCTTGCTAGAACCAATGCTGCTCTGATATCTGATATCTAATAATAATAAGAAAGAAAAATGAACATAGATGAATAGAAGATAAAGGATTGAAGGGCCTTTTACCTTGGGCTGAAATTC
Source organism: Quercus parvula (assembly GCA_030820535.1). Classification (NCBI taxonomy): domain Eukaryota; kingdom Viridiplantae; phylum Streptophyta; class Magnoliopsida; order Fagales; family Fagaceae; genus Quercus; species Quercus parvula. The sequence continues at coordinate 43,727,847 of JAUAME010000003.1, forward strand.
TAGGTCGTTGGCATGCATGCTTATATTTATTTTTTTAAGCACAATTCTTGGTTTGGAGAGGTCCCACTAATATTCTATCCATATTTCTTTGTGATAGTTTTGGTAAGATTGCCAAATTGGCTTCTTATTTGGTTGCAATGGAGAATCTTCTTCATTGCCAAAGGTTTGTTGAAGTGGAGCAGAGTAAGGGGATCTAGAGTTTGTGTCTTCCTTTTCTTAGTTGTTGGTATAGACTGCTGTTTTATGTCCAAGGGCAGTGGAGAGAAAATGTTGATAGGCTGTTGCTGCAGTGTTTAGTTATAATTTGGTTATGGCTGCAATTGTTTCCTTGTTTCAGGTTTAGCGGTTGACTAAGTAGGTTGTTGAGATATTAGGATGGTGGGAAGGAAGGTGAAGATGGTACAACAATAATGGGATTTGGAATGGTTATACCACACTGCCTAAAATGGTATATTTGGTGAAAAAGAAATAACTGCACTTTTGAGGATGTTGAGAATAGCTGAAGTTCTTTTTTTAGTCAATGACTCCTCAATAGGATGTCTTCTATAGGCTGCTTCCCCTCACCCTCCCTTTCTCTCTCCTTTTCTCCTATCCCTTTCTTTCTATGAATTTACAGACACTGTAGGTCTTATTTGTTGGAATTGGCCATATAATCTGTGCCTTAACTTCTGATTAGCCCCTTAAACCACTCTATTTTAAAGCCTCTCCTGCTGTCCAGAAAATTTTTATGATTTGTTCTGCACAATTTGCCAGACTTCTTTCCTACAAACCTTGCTATTATGTTCATATGAAAGCTCAAAACCCTTTTACAGCTCCAGCCCTTAACTTATCATTTATCCTATCCTCAACAACTAATTAAGAAATTGGAGGAAATTTCCTGCGTTCCTGTGCAATCTGGTTTTGATAACTTCAGTAGTTTCATTTATTAAAAATAAAAAATAAAATAACTTCAATAGTTTCATCAAAGATATAGCCACTCCACTTAAACTACTGTTCAAATGACTCCCCCTCGCACCTTTAGAGACCTTTTTGGAGTTGTATTCTAGGCTGAAATATAAGGAAGATAGGGACTAGTAGTGGTGGAAGATTGTCAATAGTGAGATGTTCTGCACCATGACTTTTTGGAGAAGATTAAGAAGGTAGTTAATCATATAATAGTTTAAAAAAAAAAAAAAAATGCTAGATGACATGCATGATTTATTTTTGTGTGTTTTTTTAATCATGATCCTTGGTTTGGAGAGGTCCTACTAAGATTGTATCCAAATTTCTTTGAGATAGTTTTTATAAGATTGCAACATTGGCTTCTTATTTTGTTGCATTGGCTTCTTCTGTTCTTCATCATAGGAAAAGATCTGTAGGATCAGAGAAGAGTTGGGGGCACTTGAGTTAGTGTCTTCATTTTCATAACTATTGGATACGGCGAATGTGTATCTTGTAGGAGATGATGAAATGGTTTGGAATTTAATGAAGTAGAGAAAGTTTGATTTTAATCTTATTGTAGGTTTTCAAAAGAACCTATTGGAGCTATGTTTCCATGGAGTTTGAAGAAATAACTGCACTTTTGATGGTCTCTCTCTCCCTCCTATCCTTTTCTTTCTTCAATTTTCCAGATGCTGTAGATTTTTCTTTCTTGAAGGTTCTTCCTACCTCTCTCTCTCTCTCCCCTCTTTTTGATCTGTTACAGTTGACTGGTATGGCTTATGGGTATTGCTCAAAGTTTCTGAAAAGCTCAAAGTTTTACCTCGTCAAACCTCTTTTAAGATTTACAAAAAACCTACTCCTTATTTGTTGAAGCACCCCATATAGGTTGTGCCTTAACTTCTAATTAACTACTTAAACCACCCTATTTTAAAACCTTTGTGTTGTTTCTTGAAAATTTCTGCAACTTGTTTCTGCACAATTTGTTAGACTTCTTTTCTATAAATCCTGCTATTATGTTCAAAATACAAGCTCTAAACCCTTCTGTAATTCCTAGCCCTTAACTGTTGGATTTAGTGAATGTGTAACTTGTAGGAGAGGATGAATTGGTTTGGAATTTATGAAATAAAGAAATTTTTATGTCTTCTAGAGCACCTATTGGAGCTAGGATAAACTTTAATAGTAAAAAATATCCTCAATAGAAAACTATTATTATGGACAGGTTTTTGTCCAAGAACAGTGGAGAGAAAATGTTAATAAGCTGTCACTACAGTGTTTAGTTGCACTTTGGTTATGGCTGCAAATGTTTCCTTGTTTCAGGTTTATGGGTTGCTGCCTAAGTAGTTATTGAGATATTAGGATGGTAGGCAGTAAGGTGCAGGAGGCACAACAATAATGGGATTTGGAATGATTATATCACTTTGCCTAAAACGGTTTATTTGGTGAAAGAGAACTGCACTCTTTTATTGGATGTCTGCTATAGGTTGCTTCACCCAACAAACCACCCCCCCCCCCCCCCCCCCCCCCCCGGCGCCAAAAAAAAGGGTTTTGATGCATCCTCACTCTCTCTCTTCTTTTTTACTGTTACAAACTTGCAGTTGACAGATATGGTTTATGGGTATTGCTCAAAGCTTCTGAAAAGCTCAATGCTTTACCATATCAAGCCTCTTTTAACATTTAAAACAAAGCTACATCTTATTTGTTGAAGCTCATTTTATAATTAATTTTATCCTTATCTTCTAATTAACCTCGTAAACCGCCCTATCTTAAAAACTTTGTTACTGTCCAGAAAGTTGCTTCATCTTCTTTCCGCACAATTTGTTAGATTTCTACAACCTTGCAATTCTGTTGACAATACAAGCTCTAAACCCTTTTACAATTCCAAGCCCTTTAAATTATCATTTATCCCATCCTTAGCAATCAAATTAGATATTATAGAAAATTCCCCAGCTTCTTGTGCAATCTTCTTCTTCTTCTTCTTCTTCTTCTTAATGTAGGGAACCTTTTCAAAGAGGAGCCCTTTGGACTCGCCTTCTTGCACAACTTTCTTAACTAAAACATCTGGTTTTAATAACTTCAATAGTTTTGCCCTTTGATGCTGTTCACAGAATAAACTAAGTGCCAGAATATCAGCCAATTCATGCTCCATTTTAATCTCAAACCAAGCCTACCTCCTTGCACCTTTTACTTCGCATTTTGCTACCATTTTTACTTCGCATTTTGTAATAGCCCTAGCAAACCTTTAATTCACTAACCATGCAAAATGCCTTTTCTTTCATGTTAGACCCAAGAAGTTAAATGTCATTCGAGTCCCACTGCATACTTGTAGGCAGTATCACTCAATTAGCCCAGGCTCTCCTCTGTCTGGACAAAGTAGCAAAGGGAATTGTGTGGGTCCAAATACCCCAAGGAAATGGTAAATGATCGACACAATTAATTTTAGAATATGAGCTAATAGTTTACAATGGGGGAAAACTAGGTTGACAATTAGGTTAAAAGAGTTAACAGACACAAATTGGAACTAATATGAATTAGCTTTTATTAATCCCTTCATCTTGTCTGAGGTATAGGATCATACAATGGATTACACCTCTCTCTCTCTCTCTCTCTTTGTTGCTATGTATTTTTCTAGATCCCCTTCTTAGGTGGAGGAGAGTCCTATTTATACTAGTGATCCCTCCCTTCAGTAGTGGGATTGTGTGGTGAAGATTAAGAGATAATTGTCTCATTAAGTGTCTCTTCCACCTTTTAGGGAGGCAAGTACATTGTTGGGTGAGAAGTATTGCTTGGGCTGGTTATTCAATAATAAATGTAGCCCTTGGTAGGTGGGAACACCTTTTAATGCGGAGGCCACAGTTGTTAAATTTAGGCGCTATCTATTCTGGTTTGTTGGGTGTATTTCTATTGGATTGTGGCCCTCCCTTAGTTCTTCCATGGTTTGCTTAAGTTGTTGGTCATGTACCAAGGTTCTGAATCTCCTTGGTAGGTGTTAAACTAAAGCAAAGACCATCGCTGGGCTAGGATCCATGGTCTCACCTTATCATGGTGCTCAGTCAGCCCTCTTGTTGGTACATTAGGTTAGGCTCTAAGCTTCACCACCTATAGTACTTCACTACATAGAGTTGCTTGGAGTCATCAACATTAACCGCTAGAAGGAGAATCGCAAATTCCAAACAAAATTTTTTATTAATCTATATTAAGCCTTCTACAAGTGGATTATTTGACCTCTATTTGGATTCTCAATTAGATCATTGAAGCAAAAAAAAAAAAAAAAAAAAAATCATAATGGGACTATATATATATATATATATATATATATATAAATTCAAATCCTCCTAATAACATCAATTAGCATCAAGCCGTGAGTCAGGTATAAAAATTTTGCACCTTTAGCCTTTCCACAAGCTTATATAAAATGTTGACTTTCTTAAGAGCATTCGATTCATATATATACTTTAATAAAGTTTCAACCCATGACATTTGCTTCTGATAATATGCTCTTTGTCATGAGACTAAGACACCGATCGATTTTTTGGCATAGACAGATATTGAATCTCATATATCTTATTCAATCATCAGAGACTTTATTAGTCGAGCTAACTTGAACCCACTTGCATACAATTCATACGTTAACTATTCATAAGATAGTCAACATTGCATATAAGATGCCATGTATGGGAATTTCTTCCAAGGAAAGATATTAGAAAAAATATTAAAGTATTGGAGAAAGTTCAACTTGGTCTCTCAACCATTGATTGTGTCAATTATTCACTCAACTTTCCAAACCAGTACAATGTCATCTCAGAGTCTACCACCTATTTCTCTTTTGACAAAACTAATAGTTGAAATTGACTTCATTTTAAAATATTTTACATTTTCTATAATAATTGTTTTGCATGTGCTCAATTTGCCACAATAGCTAGTTTTGTATAAACTTAAAAGGGTGAGAAAAACTAAGGATCAGTTGACATTGGAAGTTAAGGGACTAAATTAACATAATTAATGATTGAGAGACCAAATTGAACTACTAAGAACTTGAAATTTGACACGTTTTATCAACTTTACAAGTTTATCATTCAAGGTAAATAGGCTATAGATAAGAAAAAATCTCAATCAACCAATTTGGAGCAACATTTGAATTCAAAATAGGTTTAGCCTATCCAAACCCATTACAAATGTATCCTCACAAAACTAGACCCAAACTTAAATATTCATGACCTTGAAAGTTGAAAGGGAAAGTAACCAACCATATTATGTCTTAGTACATCATCATTTTCCTTCCACCTGTTTCTTTTTCTTTTCTTTTCTTTTTTTCTTTTCTCTTTCAATGATTTTCTTCCTTTTCACTTTAATTTAACAAATAACATAGAGCATTCACATGCCTAAATACAATTTAAATTTACTTACAACAAAGTGACTGAATTTAAATTTAAATTGTACTTGGCCTATTATAAATATAAGATTTTGCAAAATACAAGTAGGCAGTAAATGCAACTGCACTAATTCCAGCAAGTAGCCAATAAAAATAGTCAAGATGTGCCCGATTAAGATTATCAGCAAACCAACTATCTTTACCATCCTCGCCAGTCACCTCCTCAATGACAGAGACAAGAAAGCCGCTTAAAAAATCCCCGACCCCCAAAATACTAAGATAGAGGGCAAGACCAACACTTCTTAATTCACTTGGGACCTGATCATAGAAGAATTCTTGTAGCCCAACAATGGTGAAAATATCAGCAATTCCAGACAAAACATATTGAGGAAGAAGCCACCACACACTCATTGGAATAGTCACGTCTGGCATATCAACCAACCCATATTCTTTAGCAGTTTTAAGCCTTTTTATTTCAACTAGAGCTGCAACTACCATGCAAATGATAGATAAAAGCATCCCAGTTCCAATTCTCTGAAGCATTGTGATTCCAAAAGGTTTAGTGGTGATAGCTCTTGCTATAGGGACAAAAATACGATCATATATAGGAATGAAAAAAACAATGGCCAGGCCGATAAAGAATTGTAGTGAAGCAGCTGGTATCTCAAAGCCAGGAAAAATTGTTCTATCAAGAGTAGCCCCTTGCTTGGTAAAGAAAGTTGAGGTTTGTGCAACCACAATAGCATAACCTAAGCTCGTAGCCCAAATTGGAATAAGCCTAAGAACGGCCTTTGCTTCTTCAACATCACTAATAGTACATACCTTGCCTTGCAAGGCTTTGTTAAGGAACCTGTCACATTATTGGATCCAAATCATTCTATAAAAGGAGATTAGATCTAAAAAAGGAATTAAAATTTGTTTTGTTGATCTGAAAGAAGAGCAAGACTTGTTCATTAGTTGGGAAACAAGTGGTATGACTGTTTTTTAATTAGTAATATATCAAAATTCTGATAGTTCTCTAGAAAATTGTCTATAATGTTGGGTGCACGTGGCACCCTTGGATTCGAGCACACACATTTGTCAAAGCTCATTTATGAGCTTGTTCCAAAAGTCTTCAAAGCTAGCTCTTTTCATTTATTGAGAAATGACCAAAGCATGGGAGAGGTTTGACTACTCTTAATGAGAAGTGATGCAAGCGTGTGGGACACGCTGAAGGAAAAGAAAAGAAGAAGCAAAGGCCATTCGGCCTTGGGGGAAGCTGAAGCAAACAGAGAGCCATTTTTGGGCCATTTTGTGTGAGTTCCCTACAAAGCAAGAAACACAGAAAAAAGAGAGTTTCAACTTAAGAGGTGCAGTCCGAAAAGATAGAGAGAAACACAATGAGAGTGTGAGAAAGTGAAAAAGAAAAAGGAGACATTTTTCTTTACTCAAGTTACACACAAGGAAGATAAATTGGGGGAGTTCTCATAAATTTTTTGAGTGCTACAACCATGGAGAGTTGAAGTATTCAGAGAAACATTTTGCTACTGGTTTTGTGGTGAGATTGTATTTACTCCTTGAGATTTATTTGTTGTATATCCAATTTATTGTGGACTCAAGTTTAGCATAAACTTGATAGTTGTAATCTCTATTTCATAGTGGATATTTTTCGGAACTGCCCCGTGGTTTTCCATTTTACAGCGGAGGGTTTTCCACGTAAAATTTGGTGTTCTTGTGTGATTGTGTTTAAGGAGTCTTTATGAAAGAAAGATAGCTCAAAATAAAGCTTTTATTGCTAGAACGTTTGTGAATTTGAAGCTTAAGGAGGGTAAGTCCAATGCCGAGCACCTTAGTGAGTTCCAAGACTTGGTTAATCAGATGGTTACAATGAAGCTAGTAATAGATGATGAGTTGCAAGCTTTATTGTTTCTAAGTTCCTTAGTTGACAGTTGGGAGACTTTGGTAGTGTCACTTAGTAATTTTGCTCTGAATGGTGTGTTACAACTTGCCATGGTTAAAGATAGTTTGCTTAATGAAGAAAATAGAAGAAAGGATATGGGCAAGGATATTGCACAGGCTCTTGTCATAGAGAACAGGGGGAGAAGTAAGATTAGAAGTTCTAAAGGGCAAGGTAAATCTAGAAGTCGGTCAGAGTCAAAAGGAAAATTCAAGTGCTCTTATTGTGATAAAGAAGGTCACATAAAAAGGAATTGCAAGGCTTGGAAGATCAAACAGAAAGAGGATAAAAATCTAAAAAAGGTGGATGATGAGAATTCCGTTGTTGTTATAGTGTTAGAAGATGAGGTCTTAGCCATAGGACAAGATGATTGTTGTACAGTTTTAGATCCTTATGTTGAATGGGTGATTGATTCAGCTGCTTCCTGCCAAGTCACTCCAAGAAATGAATTATTCACTTCATTCAAAGCGGGGAACTTTGGGAGAGTGAAGATGGGCAATGATAGTTATGCGGACATTGTGGGAATTGGTGATATATGTGTTAGGGCTAACATTGGATACACCTTGATTTTGAAGGATGTGAGACATGTTCCGGATATTCACCTAAATTTGATTTCCACTCATGTTCTTGATAAAGAAGGTTATGGAAATTATTTTCGTGATGGAAAATGGAGACTTAGCAAAGGATCATTGGTGTTTGTTAGAGGGAAAATTTGTTGTACACTTTACAAGATACAAGTAAAGTTGTGCAAGGATGTTGTTAGTGCAGCTCAGGAGGATTCTTTGCCTAACTTGTGGCATAGGTGGCTGACTCACATGAGTGAAAAAGGGTTGCAGATTTTAGCAAAGAAGTCTCTCATTCCCTTTGCCAAAGGTACATCACTCAATTCTTGTGACTTTTGTTTATTTGGTAAACAACATAGAGTCTCATTTAATATACTCTTTACTTGAAAACTCAATGTATTAGATCTTATTTATTTTGATGTATGTGGTCCCATTGATATTGAGACTTTATGTGGCAATAAATATTTTGTTACATTTATTGATGATGCTTCATGAAAGGTGTGAGTTTATGTTTTGAAAACAAAAGACCAGGTATTTGAGCACTTCAAGAAATTCCATGCCGTGGTGGAAAGAGAGAAAGGGAAATCTTTAAAGTGTCTCCGTAGTGATAACGAAGGTGAATACACTTCTAATGAATTCAAGAGTCACTGCTCGGAGAAAGACATTAGACATGAGAAGACAATTCTTGGTACCCTATAGCAAAATGGTGTGGCAGAAAGGATGAATCGCACTATTGTTGAGAAGATCAGATGTATGTTGAGAATGGCTAATTTGCCTAAGTCATTCTGGGGTGAAGTTGTTGTGACTGCATGCTACCTAATTAATAGATCTCCATCAGTTCCTTTGGATTTTGATATTCTAGAAAGAGTATGGACATGAAAAGATATTTCTTACTCTTACTTGAAGGTATTTGGGTGCAAGGCATTTGTACATGTGCCTAAGGAACAAAGATCGAAGCTTGATAGCAAATCCACTCCTTGTATATTTGTTGGATATGGAGATGCAGAATTTGGCTACAAGTTATGGGATCCTAAGGAAAAGAAAATGATCAGAAGTCGAGATGTAGTTTTTCATGAGAATGTAAACTTGACAAACTTTGAGAAAACTGAGAAGCCTAAAGCTACAGTTGGAGGTGTTCTTGATCTTATAGCTAACTCTTCTTCCTTAGATAATGCCACAAATAGGGAAGAGGTACAAAATGAGAATTATGGTGATGAACCAACATAATTTGATGTTGATGAGCCAGCAAGTGTTGATGGTGATGAAGTGACAGATACAAATGGTGTTGAGTAGGGGGAGTAGCCTCCTCCACTAGAGATGGTAGAACCTTAGGTGAGAAGGTCTACTAGAGAGTGTCGTTCATCGACTAGATATCCCACTTCTGAGTATACTATGATTACTAAAGAGGGGGGAGCCAGAAAGTTTTCAGGAAGTACAGTCTTATAAGGATAAGCAAAGCTGGCTGAAGGCTATGCATGAAGAGATGAATTCTTTGAATAAGAATAAGACTTATGACTAGGTGGAACTTTCTAAAGGCAAGAAGGTACTGAGAAACAAATGGGTGTTCAAGCTAAAGAGAGATGGTGACAAGTTAGTGAAGTATAAAGCTCGATTGGTGGTTAAGGGTTTCAGTCAGAAACAAGGGATTGACTTTGATGAGATATTTTCTCCAGTAGTCAAGATGAGTTCCATTCAAGTAGTTTTAGGATTAGTAGCTAGCTTGGATCTTGAGCTTGAGCAACTTGATGTCAAGATTGCTTTTCTTATTGATGATTTGAAAGAAGAAATTTACATGGATTAGCTAGAAGGATTCAAAGTGCAAGGGAAAGAACACATGGTTTGCAAGTTAAAAACGAGTTCTTATGGCTTGAAGCAAGCTCTAAGAAAATGGCACAAGAAGTTTGACTCATTCATGGTGGGTCACGGGAACACAAGGACAAATGCAGATCATTGTGTGTATGTTAGAAAATTTCCCAATGGTAAATTTGTTTTCCCAATGGTAAATTTGTTATTCTTCTGCTATATGTAGATGATATGTTGATAGTAGGACAAGATGCAGGTGTGATTGGAAATTTGAAGAAGGACTTGTTTAAGTCATTTGATATGACAGACTTGGGTCCAGCAAGAAAAATTTTGGGTATGCAGATTTTGTGTGACAGGAAAGCTAAGAAGCTATGATTATCATAAGGAAGTATATTGAGCGGGTTCTTGAAAGGTTCAATATGAAGCATGCCAAGCCAGTCAGTACACCTCTTGGTGCTCATTTCAAGCTAAGAAAGAAATCTTGTTCTTCATCCAAGAAAGAGAAAAAAGATATAGCATCAACCATTTATTCCTTAGCAGTTGGGAGTTTGATGTATGCTATGGTTTGCACACGACCAGATATTGCTCACGTAGTTGGTGTTGTCAGTAGGTTCACGGTTAATCCTGGTAAAGATCACTGGGAAGCAGTGAAATGGATTTTCAAGTATTTGAGAGGTAGCTCTAAATTGTGCTTGACTTTTGGTGATTCTAAACCAATTTTGGAGGGTTTTGTAGATGTAAATTGGGCAGGTGACCTTGATGGTAGGAAATCTACATCGGTGTATTTATTTACTTTTGCAGGGGGAGTTGTATCATGGTAGTCAAGATTGCAAAAGTGTGTTGCCTTATCTACAACTAAGGCTGAGTATATTGCAGCTAATGAAGCAGGTAAAGAGATGCTTTGGTTGAAACGGTTACTCCAAGAATTGGGTTTGAAGCAAGATGGGTATGTAGTTAATTGTGATAATCAGAGTGCTATAGACTTGAGCAAGAATTCTATGTACCATTCACGCTTGAAGCACATTGAGGTGAGATACCATTGGTTGAGACTAGTTGTTGAACAATAGTCATTTGAGTTAGAGAAGATTCACACAGATGAAAATCCAGCTGACATGTTGACCAAGGTTGTGTCTAGAGAAAAGCTAAAGCTTTGTGTTAGGTTGGTCGGCATGAATTCTAATTGAACACTTGGGTTGAAGATCTTCTTCTTCCTTAGTGTGCTGGAGGGGGAGATTGTTGGGTGCACGTGACATCTTTGGATTCCAGCACACACATTTGTCAAAGCTCATTTATGAGCTTGTTCCAAAAGTCTTCAAAGCTAGCTCTTTTCATTTATTAAGAAATGACCAAAGCATGGGAGAGGTCTGACTTCTCTTAATGAGAAGTGATGCAAGGCGTGTGGGACACGCTGAAGGAAAAGAAAAGAAGAAGCAAAGGCCATTCGGCCTTAGGGGAAGCTGAAGCAAATAGAGAGCCATTTTTGGGCCATTTTGTGTGAGTTCTAGAGAGAGCAAGAAACACAGAGAAGAAAGAGTTTCAGCTTGAGAGGTGTAGTCCAAAAAGATAGAGAAAAACACAGTGAGAGTGTGAGAGAGTGAAAAAGAAAAAGGAGACATTTTTCTTTACTCAAGTTACATACAAGGAAGATAAATTGATGGAATTCTCATGGAGTTTTTGAGTGCTACAACCATGGAGAGTTGGAGTATTCAAAGAAAAATTTTGCTACTAGTTTTGTGGTGAGATTGTATTTACTCCTTGAAATTTATTTGTTGTATATCCAATTTATTGTGGACTCAAGTTTAGTATAAACTTGATAATTGTAATCTCTATTTCATAGTGGATATTTTTCGGAGCTACTCCATGGTTTTTCCTTCTACACCGAAGGGTTTTCCACGTAAGATTTGGTGTTCTTGTGTGGTTGTGTTTATGTGGTGCTTGCTAAAATTATTTTGTTTCTATAATATTGCTATTGCTTGGTAGTTATATATTTTAATTCACACATAGACATTGAGGGGATTAGGATTTTTCCCCAACATATAAGTCCCAAGCTAATTCAGTGGAGCATAGGTAAAATGAATGGTTTACATAGCAAACTAGCTCTAGCGAATTGCAAGTTAATTGAGTTCAAGTTCGATATTTTCAGGTTTAGGTAAAACTAGTCACAGACTAGCGCGATGCGCAGGAAAATTTAATATGATTATTTTTTATTAGATAATTATTGAATTAATATATTAGATGGTATATTTTTAAAAGTTCAATATGAGTTATTTGAAATTATGTTTTAAATTAGAAGTTTTTTGTAGTTAGGTATTATGTATAATAAGATATGTATGAAAACACAATGCAATAATTTTTATTTTTTATTTTTTAAATTGATAGTGTGAGAACTATTAGACCAAGTTGTAACTAAGTATACTTTGTTTATGACTATACAGATGTATGCAATTCAACTCTTTTATAGATATATTTTTCTCCAAAACATAGATCCACATCTCTTTCTTCCTCACAATTGAAACTAAGTGAAAAAGTAAATAAAGATAACTATACAATAAATCATATATCATAAAGTGGAAATATAAAATAAAATAAAATGCAAAAAGAAAAAAATTTCTTAAGTATCTATACATAAAAATATTAATAGCTTAATGATGCTCTAGAGTAAATTATATTTTATCTTATTCTCTTTTTGGCATTTTCAATAAAGATGATCAACTAAGCAAAGAAAAAGCTTACCAAGAAAGTTCAAATTAACTAAAAATTTGATGGTGGAGATGCTAGTTATTTATGATATAATGACTAAAATTAAAAAAAAAAAATGTCAAGGAACTTATAGCAAAATGTTTTCTATACAAAATTCCAGTAGAAGGGAGACTAATAGGCCCCCCATTTTCTTCAAGATATAGTGGATTATAAAAGACCATGCATCCTTTGCCTACCATTTTCTCTTTCTCAAATTCACATTACCAAATAAGTATATGAAGCTAAAAACATTGTGAATATATCTCTGTTCAGTGAAAGTCCACTGGTAGGCACATTCAAATTCGTAGCCATGTATAAACTCAAATTTATATTTAAAAAAAAAAAAAAAAAACTACATATTAACCCAAACCAAAATTCAACCAAAGATATAAGAGTGATTTGTGATGGGAAATTTGAAAAATACAACACAAACAAATTAAATAAATAAATAAAACCATCAAACTAAATTAGAGTTATAAGAAAGAACAAAAATAGAGAGAGAGAGAGAGAGAGAGAGAGAGAGTACTCACAATTTTTGTGTAGAAAAAATATGGATTGAATTGAATAAGTGATATAAAATTTATACAAAATAAGATGGGGAGAAGAAGAGTCAAAATATAAGAAAGAGGAAATGGTGAAGAAAGTTTAGAGTAGTAGGGAGATAAAGAGGCAAAGAGGGAAAGGAAAGACTGGAGGAAAAGAAGAAGAGTTTTTTTTTTTTTTTTTTTTTTTTAAGAGAATAGGAAGATGAAAAGTTTAAATATTCAATTTTAACAATTACTTGAAATTAGATAAAAGAAAACGAAATTTTGAAATCAATTTGGATAGTTGAATATAGTCAAACATTTGCATCTAATGAATAGTAACGTTTGTAATGAATAGTCAAACATGTGCATATATCCACTAAAAAGATAATAAATTATTCACTTTTAACAATTAATTGAAATTAGAAAAAAGAAAATGAAAAGTTGAAATCAATTTAGGTAGTTGAATAGTCAAATGTTTGCATTTAAAACAAATGAATAATAACATTTTGAATAGTAATGGAGTGCATTAACATGTTTGTCCATAAACTATATTTGATTATTTTAGATAAAATAAAATAGAAAAATCATAAAGGAAATATATTTTTTAAAGTATAATATGATTGATGAGGTGGCTCAAAATGAATATAGTAACATTAAATTCTACGTCTCAGCTTTTAGATATATATAAATATAGATTGGGTTCAAGTCAACAATGGGTTTTACTAAATGTGTTGCAAAACCTATAAGCTATAACCCTTATACATCCTTTTGAGGGTAGGTCAATCTAGTTTGACCTTATTTTTCACATGCAAATAATAATAATAATAATAAGTAAAAATGAAATTTGATCAAATTGACTATCTTCTTTTCAATACAAATAAGTAAATAAATAATAAAAACACTCTTAAGTAAAAGTTAAAATAAAACACATTTTTTTTTTTATGAGAATACACAAAATTTTAAGTGTACATAGTCTATGGTTCACTAAATTGAAGTTTTCAAGGCTCCACTACGTTAAGAAAGAATCTATAAGTGTTCCTAACAAGAAAAGAGCTTAAAATTAAAAAATTAAAAAAAAAAGAAAAAAATAAGGAAAGAGAAAAAAAAAGTGAAACTTCAAAAACATTTTTTCACAGGATCAAAGAGCCAAAGTAAGCAAAAGTTTTTCCTTTGAAAATAAAAAGAGTTGACCCATGTGACTTGCAGATTGACCCGAATAGATATTTTAGCAAGTATGGATTTAGGTCAACCCAATTTTTTTATGGGTACAAAAGCCATACTAATACCAATATTTTTCTTTTGGGCTTATTAAGTCCAAGTCTAATTTTATTATGTCTAGTCGAAGCCCATAAATAAGCTTTTGGATTAAATATATGTTTATTATATGTTAGAATAAGTTTTTAATTTTCTTCTCCAAGTATTATCTCTTCAACAAGCTAACCTCCTTTATATCATATTTGTATACAAAGTTTCTATTTTTTTTTTTTTTTGGGACAAGAAATACCGTATTAAAGAGGTAGTAAGTCTTTAAAATAAAACTGAATATTATTGCTCTCTTACTTGAATTGTTCAGAGTTATGCTGTGGCAAGGTTCTGCAAGCTTCCTCTTCAATAGCTATTTCTGATGGTTTAGCCTGCCGATTCTTAATTGCGGCAACAAACACTTGACCGATTCTCACAAATGGGCTTTTCACCTCTTTGACACTATATCGATAAGTTCTAGTACCAAGCAAGAAGACACCTAAGGCAATGACCATCGCAACACCGGGGATTCCAAATCCTAGACCCCAACTAAGGTTTTCTTGTACATAGGTTAGGATCAACATTGCCACAGAAGAACCTGCACATAGTCCAAAATACCACCAATTGAAGAATGAGCTTTTGGCTTGGCATTCCACCGGATCTTCTCCATCAAACTGGTCAGCTCCAAGAGCTTGAACGCAAGGCTTATGTCCACCTTGCCCCACTGCTACTAGATATAGAGAGATGAAGAATAAATTCACTTGGAGCTCGGAAGAAGCTAATGTAACTTTGTTCTTGCCCACGTAATTAGAGGTACTGATAGAAGGAAGCATAGCTGACAGAGTCAGCAAGCCTAGTCCCTGTGATTAATCCCAATCTAAGTCATGGAATGCTTAAAGTATTAAAAAAAAAAAAAAAAAAAAAAAAAAAAAAAAAAAAAAAGCTCCTGAGTTTAAAATATAATGCTGTAATATTAATGTTTAGTTTGGGAAGATTTGGTTTTGAAAGCTGATGCTATCCTGTCATAAAACCGTGTGTTGTTTGAAAGACGTTTTGTTTCTATGAAAATGTACTAATAATCTCTAGCAGAGTTCTTGTATGCAAAGGCTTTGACGTTTTTGAGGAAGAGGATTGAGTCAACTTTGGCAATACTCTCCATTTTGTTCCTTTCTTTGGTAAAGGTGGGTAGTTCTTATATGGGTTGGGATTGTATCGAGTGCATTAACTGCTGCGGATACATTAGGATGCTGACATATATCCATATCCTAACATGAACAGTGCACTAATGTGGACACAAACCATGTCCTTCTTACATAGCCTTTGTGGAAAAGTCAAGACCAGGACAATGTTTATCTAAGGTTTGCTACAGGAGTTATTTGGAAAACAAGTGCCCATGCACTTGTGCTGCCTATGAGATCTTTGCAAATTGCTAGTTTTTCTGCTGTGAAATTGATATTTGACTTTTCTCCCACTTTTGGCAAGGGATGCTTAAATGAATTAGGGGTGGGAGAGAGAGAGATACGCACCAGAATGTAAATGCAAGAAGCAATAATAATGGTGCAGTAACGCCCCAGATAAGAATCAGCTACGAATGCTCCTAAAAGAGGAAGCAACGATGCCGTCCCTGACCAAGTGTTGACATTCTCGGCTGCAGTGGCTGTTGATTGCCCCAGCTGCTCAGTTAAGTACATGATCAGGTTGCAGCTAATCCCATAATATGCAAACCTCTCCGCCACTTCCACACCTAATATATAATAATAATATAAACAATCATATTCATACATAATACTAATTTTATGCCCAAAAACACAAAAGGAGATGATCATCACATTTCTTAATTATTTGAGAGATTTTCACTTTGTTGAATTGATTTGGGTGAGACTTTCTTACCTATGATGAAACATGCAGACCTCCAACCTCCGGAATTGGATCTGAGGGCTCGCCGGCCTTTGTAGTCAACGACGGCATTTGCAACTGTGTCTAATAGCAGTGGCGTTTCAATGGACATTTCTTAAACCACACGACAAAGTTAACAACCTCACACAGCCCCACTTTGAAATTTGAGAGTTAAGTTGAAACGAAGAGAGCAAAGTGTTGCTTCTATATCTACTCTTCTTACTTCAATAATCATGGTAGTTGGTTGGTCGCTTTGGGGTACAGCAATTCCTCTTTAAAATAAAAAAATTAAAAAAAAAATCGCTTTTTCTACATGGTGATGTTAACAATTATCATGTGTTGTTTGTTAATATTTTTTTCTGTCTCACTTAAGAAAAAGAAAAAAAATTATCAAAAAAATTACTAAAAGAATAAAAAAAATTGTTAAAAGCAGTCAAAAGTTATCCAAAAAATTGAAAAAGTTGTCAGTAACTGTGTTGTTAATTGATAGTTAACAAGCACCGTTGACTATATTTTACTCCCACGAAAAGCATGCTGAGTTATTTCAATTGAATAATTACTCCATATTAAAAATAAAATAATAAAAAAGTACTGCCCCACTTTAGAATTAATAAAATGTTAATTTTGTTTTACCAAAAAAAAAAAAATGTTAATTTTGTGCAATCATCAAGAACAATACCAATTCCTACACTCCGATTAAAATTTGAATGAGGTTCTAAACTACATAGATATTGGCTGTGGTAAAAAGATGAAATTTGGCTGTGAGTGTGAGTAAAAGTTTGGCTGTGGTGAAAAGATGAAATTTTTTGTTCTTGAGAGAGAGAGAGAGAGAGAGAGAGAGAGAGAGAGAGAGAGAGAGAGAGAGAGAGAGAGAGAGAGAGAGAGAGAGAGAGAGAGAGAGAGAGAGAGAGAGAGAGAGAGAGAGAGAGAGAGAGAGAGAGAGTGACCGTGGCAATTAGGGCTGTAAATGAACCAAGCCGATTATGCACAACTTGAGCTTGGCTCGATAAAAAGCTTGTTCATGTTTGTTTATTTATAAATAAGCCAAGCTTGAGCCTTAGTTTTAGGCTTGTTTAATAAACAAGTTAAGCCCAAGCAAAAAAAATTGTTCATGAACAAGCTCGTGAGCCATTAGGCTTGATACACAACAATTCAAGTATAAACTCATTTATAAGTGTATATGTGTTAGCTAAATATACTCATTACAAATATCTTAATAATGACATGGCCAACATGAGACCACTCCCTATATTACTTTAATTTTTTTCTTTCCCTTTAAACTGATCAAGAACCACTTTAGACTATAGTTACATTTAAAAATAAATAAATAATTAAGTAGGTCACATATGATCTTTCTCTATCAATCATCTAAAGTAAAGTTATGAAACATGTTATATTCTCTCATTCATAATAGTTACAAACATGTATTTTTCTAGTTCTTGACCATCTAACATGAATATGAAAATTGTATCTTGAACCATTGCTAAAGCTATAGATAAAGAATGATGAATGGATGAATTTAATTATGTAAATTACTAATTTGAATAATAGCTAATCATAAGTAAGACTAGATGCATGATAAATGAGTATACTATTTTTTTTCCCTTAATTTTAGAGATTTAAACATTTAATAATGTAATTTTTTCATATCTCAAGCTCAAAAACTTGATCTGAGCTCGAGTTTGAACTTGATATTAAGCTTGAGTTTGACTTGATTAATTATTCAAGCTAAGCAAAGCTCAGCTCAGCTCAAGTTTTTTTGTTTTCCTACGAGCTCGAGCTCAAACTCTATTTTTAGGCTTATCATAATCTCAAGTCAAGCTTGAACTTTTGATTTTTTTTTTTTTATAAACTTAAGTTAAACATGTATTACTCAACAAAACTCGGCTCGTTTACAGTGTAATGAGAATGGAGACGTGAAAATAAGACAAAATTGAAAACTTCAATGAGTGGTATTGCCGTAGAAGTTTAGAACTACTGGAAGTCTATGAAGTGATAGAAGTGGAGGACTAGGTGTGTGGTGGAAAATGAAAGAGGTGGGCCATTTCATTTTTTAATTTTTATTCATAAGTGGTAGCCATCAACAGTCAGGCTTCAGCACAGCACCTGACTTTTTTTTTTCCTAATTCTTGTTTAACAAATAACGTATCTTTCTATCTAATACTAAAAAGTTGAAGCATAATATTTAATGTTATTATGCTCACGTTAACCTATATCAGCAGTCATGTAATTTACATTTTCTTCTATATAGATTTTAAAATAGTTTTTGACAATTTCAAAATACTAATAAATATAAAATATTTCTCATCCCTATCTCCACTATAAAGTTCACTTTTTATAAATTTAATTCTACCACTAGCCTCATCACAAACACTTCGCGCATGCGATGAGGTTTTTATTTTTGGTTTAGTGAAAACATTAGGCTTAATGGTCCTATTTTATAGCAAAAAAAAAAAAAAAAAAATAAAAATACTATCTTTATTTTTTATATATAATTTTTATTTTGAGAATCTAATTTATATGTGAATAAAGTAATTTGACCATATTTTTTAGGCAATGTTTTAGTGGGAGTTAAAGTTATATTTTTACTAAATTGTCCTTTAGTTTTGTCTCTACATAAACATAAGGGTGTAAGGGTATTTTTTAACCAAAAAAATGAGGATCCCAAACAGAGGAAGCTCTTTAAATAATAGTATAGATAAAACCCCACATTTAGGTCATTCCCCTTCCCCACCTTCTATTCTACGGTTTCACACTTATTTCACAACCTTTCTCGTTTCGAAAGGCAGCCTCTCTGTCTCCATTCCTTCCTATCTTCCTCTCCTCACAATATATAAATACTGACAGAGCCTGGATGATTCAGTTGAGGTATCCCTAAATCCCAGTTTATTCTGTGTTCTATTCTTTTGTTAGATGTTTTTTTTTTTTTTTTCCCCTTTTACTTTCTAAATCTTTTTTCTTTAGGGTGTTGAATTTTTTATTGGTGGGTTTTTTAATTGAAGCTTTACCTCTTTTGGGTTTGTTCATTTTGAGTTTTTACATTGGGTCTTATCCTGTGAAAATTTTCTACTTATTGTTGGGTATTGTACATGGCAGATGAAGTGCATTTGTTTTTGGTAAAAAAATCAAAGCTAGGAGAGGAAAGCATGGTGGAGAAAAGAAATCGGATTGCTTTTATCCATGATTGATTAAAAGATGGAACAAATATGGAGGTGATAAATATGTTCACAACCTGTATAATTTTGACCTAGTTAATTTCCTCTCAAATGTTTTCTTTTTCTTTTTCTTTTATGATTTGATAGATAATAGTAACTTAACAAAGATTGGTATTTTGTTGAGTTCATGTTGATTGGTATATTGCTTATTACTATTTTTTAATGAGAAATGGGCTACTCTTTGTTGTTTGAAATTTTTTTTGTGGTTTTATATTTCCAAAAGTGATCTTCCTATAGGTTCCCACTCAATCCTCTACTTAATAGATCTTATATTTTCCCCTGTATTGATTGGTTCCTGTGATTGATTTAATATTATTATAGAGTGAATTGGGGAATTGAACCTTTACTTAGCAGTAGTTGGATTTGAAATAAACTCATTCTGTTTTGTAAAATAGATTAGGTGATTACGATGATTGTTATTACTCATTAGGATGTTATTATCTCATTAGCCAATTGTTTCAGTTATTTTAATTCTAATTAGTTTGCTATTTGAATTATTTTCAATCGGATGTAATCCATATCATGGCTGTATTTTATATGGACAAGTGTAGAAATAAAGATCATTAGAAAAATTAAACCAACACTATCTCTTTTCTCTCATTGAGGAGATTAGTCATCTCAAATTAACTAAAATCCTCTATTCTTTTTAGTTGCTAAGGAAATTTTGCATGCAAGTTACTCATATGCAGTCAACAGATAATTTTGATAAAGGAGGTACAATACTTTTTCCTAATTTACTGTTGATGTATGATATAACACATAAAGTTGTTAATCTAAGCATTTTTTATGTCCTCTTTTTTTGTGTCTCCATCATTATTGTTGCCGATGATGTTTATTACAAAGCCAGTACCCTTTTTCTTTCTGTTTTCATTGGTGGATAGGATTTTCTTTTTTGTGAATTTATGGTTTTCATTTGGTAAAATTTTGGGTTTTAATTATTACCAAAACTAGTTGCGGACCCACGTGTTATGCATGATAAATTTGTTTATGATAGTGTTATTATTATAGATTATTAATTATTAATATTTTTCTATGTATTGCTACTCAAGCTGCATTATATATGTTTGGCCAATATATTACATAATTCATGGTGATTGGAGGTTTTGGTGATGGAATTAGTTTTGTATTATTAAAGATTTGTATTTGGAATAGAATGAGGAAATTTTATTGTAGATTTTTATTTTGGAAACAAAATTTCTACCATACTTGGTTGGCTAATTTGTACATTTCCAAGTGAGCACACTTTGCATGTAACACGTAATTCTTCATTTCCATAAGGGTAAGGGCATTCATGATCCCAATGACTCAATCCATTTTTCTTGCATGCATGGTTTTTTGGGATGCAAAATGTGTTTGTTCCAAAATTTGTATGCCGAAGGATTTGTTGATAGTTTTGTAGCAATTGTTTTCCATCTGTTTGGTTTAGAATTAATTGCAATATTGGATCCATGAAATCAAAGTTTTTTTTATTTCAAAAATATAACAATGACTCTAGAACAATGCACAACTTCATTGGATAAAGTTAATAACAAGAGAAAATATAGGACTACAGTATTTTGTGGCACAATTTTGTACGCGGCAGATTGTGATTAGTAGAGAAAAAGTAGTTCATGTGAAAGTAATAGACATCAGTTGTGAATTCAAAATTGTGTACCTCATTTTGATGTTGCCTAAAAATTTTGGCGATTATCTTCCAACATTGGAAAATATCTCGAGTAATAATTGTGTAGGTAATTCATGTTGTATGCTCATTTTCATAATTGTGTAGAGAGTATTTTAATGATATTTTTGGTTTATATTTTTGAAATTGTTTAGGATTGTAATTTATAGTGCTTTGCTTGTTTTATGGATGAGTAATTGTTTAAGTTATTAGCAATTATTTTTAGTTTTTTTTAATTAATTTATTTAATTATTTATTATTATTATTTTGAGAATAGAAGCTTTTCACATACCCTCCACTATAAAGCTTAAATCTTAAAGTATTGAATATATATTTCAATTGTAACTTACGTTTAATGTTCTCCTCCATAAAGTGTATCATTATTGAGATGTCATGATTTGAATTGATTCGTGCTGCGTAATTTTGATCCGCCAACCTAGCAATTTCTTAAACAATTTTATTGAGTTTTCATTAGCAATCACATATTTCATGTATCTAAATTATCAACAAATGATGAGGGTAGCAAGTAGTTATCATGTGTTAGTTACTTTCATTAATGGTAAAATAACAATTGTGGAGCAAACGAATAGTTCTATATCTTTTGCATAACAGAGTAGTAAATTTTAGATTGAACATGTAACCTATTCAATAAATAGTTGTGACTTTATCTTAACAAACCTATGCCATACACCCACATCCTTGTTTTCCATTCTTTAAAGTAATGTAGAGAAGGTGAGAAATTAATATGACTCCAAAATATTCTATTTCTAATGGCTAATGCTATCATTTATCTTACCTCCAACTATGGGTACAAAATATTCTATTCCTAGGCAGTAGGTAAATTAAGATTGTATTCAACACCTATTTCAATATCCACACCCACAACAATACCAACATGCCAAATCTAGATCACATCTTGAACTGAGCAAACAAAAAATGAACAAAAGAAAAAAGGAAGTGACAATAGCAAAATAAGAACAAATCACTGAGAGTAAAACATTACTCATTTTAGTGTCACCAATGTTAATCACATTAGCACATTGATGATTAAACGTATGGTAGTCCCAAAGCGGAACAATTTCATCACTACTGCTGTAATAAACCATGTTTGTCTAATCTTGATGATGTCGAAAATCGTCAGTAAGCCACACGATACTTATGTGCTCGAGATAATACCTGCGAGACAAAAACAAAGAAAAACCTTAGGAGAGTACCGGTGTGGTACCGGAAAAAGACCCTCCGAAGGTCAAGTTAGACAACTTTCACAACTTTAGAATGACAGAGCTGGGGTGAATTATGCGTATCTTGGTTTGTGAGGGTCTTGGGGTTTTTATAGTAGCATAGAGTTGATATTTTTTCCTTGGCTTAGAAGACCTTTCCTTGTAGGAGAGATTTTATTTTATTTGCGTATCTTATAGGATCCTTTCCTTATGCAACTCTCCAAATTGGAGGTAAAAATGTGGTGCAAGATATTTCCTTTTTAAGTTTCTTGAGTATTACTTAAATTGTGTGGAGGTCACGTGATCTTGTCACCGTCCACGTTTCATCCGTCACCTTAAGGACCATCCTACATTGTGCAGATGCCATGTGACCCTATCATCGTCTGGATTGTACCCGTCCATCTTCTTTTTGTCTTGTAGAAAGAATCCATCCTCATCCACGCACTCCTTGTCACATTCCATCCTGATGTAAAACACGAAGGTACTGTCACTTATGTTTGATCCAGTAAAATGAGACCGTCCATGTTTATTGGAAGCACAACAATAATGGGATTTGGAAGGATTATATCACTTTGCCTGAAATGGTGAAAGAGAACTACACTCTTTTATTGCTTCCCTTCCATCCCTCTAAAAAACAAAGGGTTTTGATGCATCCTCACTCTCTCTTTTCTTTTTCATTGTTACAAACAGAAATGGTTTATGGGTATTGCTCAAAGCTTCTGAAAAGCTCGATGCTTTACCAAGTCAAGCCTCTTTTAGCATTTAAAAGAAACCTACATCTTATTTGTTAAAGCTCATTTTATAATTAATTTTTTCCTTATCTTCTAATTAACCCCGTAAACCGCCCTATCTTAAATACTTTGTTACTGTCCAGAAAGTTGCTTCGTCTTCTTTTTGCACAATTTGTTAGATTTCTACAACCCCGTAATTATGTTGACAATACACGCTTTAAATTCTTTTACAATTCCAAGCCCTTAAAATTATCACTTATCTCATCCTTAGCAATCAAATTAGATATTATAGAAAATTCCCCGGTTTCTTGTGCAATCTTCTTCTTCTTCTTCTTCTTCTTCTTCTTCTTAATGTAGGGAACCTTTTTAAAGAGGAGCCCTTTGAACTCGCCTTCCTGTGCAATCTTCTTAACTAAAACATCTAGTTTTAATAACTTCAATAGTTTCGCCCGTTGAAGCTATTCACAGAATAATCTAAGTGCCAAAATATCAGCCAATTCATGCTCCATTTTAATCTCAAACCAAGCCTGCCTCCTTGCACCTTTACAAACCTCCTTAGTGACATTTTTACTCGGCATTTTGCTACCTATGAAACTATTATAATCAGCATTAAATAATAATAATAATAATAATAATTGTAAGGACCAGATTTGACTTGAATCCAAAACGGGAACGGATCCAGGCTCACGTAGCCCAAACAATGAATTTATAGAGTGCAGGAAATAAAGCTAGTCTGATCTTGGGCCAAGATATTGGGTTTTAGCGTAAAGAGACTAGAGTTACAAGTGTAGTTTATACAAAGAGTCTCCTCGGACATGTCCCAGTGCAGTGATTTTAGAATAATTTTCCGTCCCTTTCCTTTTTCCTTTCTTTGCCTTATATACTATGGCTTCTTTACCTTTTTCCTTATCCACGTGTGGACTTGACGTTGAAAGTCCTTTTTCATCATCTTTCTTGCCCTTTCTTGAATCTTCCATTCGTAGCTGGAAGGCTGCCCGTTTACTGTTCAGACATCACCTCCATATTAATGCGGCCAGAAGGTTAGCTGGGTGGCATTTAATGCGGAGGGGACAGTACCTTAAGATATTTGTTCATGTTCACTATTATCTTCTATTTGATATTTTTCCCTTTCGTTTCGCTGTGGGGTTTGTCTGAGGTGTTATTCTAAAAGACTGATAAGTTCACCAGACACCTCGAATAGAATTCCCGAGGTGACTATAGTCCTCGGACACGGTTAAATCCCCACGAGCGTTCTTCACCTCTCCTCGGAGGAGGACCTTATTTCTTCCTTTGTTGACCGTCCTCGGATACTCTCTCACCCTTAGATAGGACGTTGGGCCTGGCCCCTTCTCACACAGCCCATACATATGAGATCAGATATTGGGCCTGGCCTCTTCCAGCGTGGTTTGAGTACCGGATACAGTTGGCCCCCACAATAATAATAATAATAATTGTTAGCTCTAAACAGGCTAATTTGTAATAGCCCTAGCAAACCTTTAATTCACTAACCATGCAAGATACCTTGTCTTTCATGTTAGACCCATCAAGTTAAATATCATTCAAGTCCCACTGCATACTTTTAGGTAGTATCACTCAATTAGTCCATGCTCTCCTATGTCTAGGCAAAGTAGCCAAGGGAACCATGTGGGTCCAAATACCAAGGAAGTGGTAAGTAATCGGCACAATTAATTTATAGGATATGAGCTAATAGTTTACAATGGGGGAGAACTAGGTTGACAATCAGGTTAAAAGAGCTAACAGAAACAAATTGGAACTAATATGAATTAGCTGTTATTATTCTCTTTATCTTGGCTGAGGTATAGGATCATACAATGGATTACACCTCTCTCTCTCTCTCTCTCTCTCTCTCTCTCTCTCTCTCTCTCTCTCTCTCTCTGTTGCCATGTATTTTTCTAGATCCCCATCTTAGGTGGAGGAGGATTCTATTTATACTAGTGATCTCTCCCTTCAGTAGTAGGATTGTGTGGTGGAGATCAAGAGATACTTGTCCCATCAAGTGTCTCTTCCACCTTTTAGGGAGACAACTGGATTGTTGGGTGAAAAGTATTGTTTGGGTAGGTCATTCAGTAATAAATGTAGCTCTTGATAGGTGGGAACACCATTTAATATGGAGGTAACAGTTGTTAAATTTAGGCACTATCTATTCTGGTTTGCCGGGTGTATTTCTATTGGATTATGGCCCTTGTTTGTTTTTAGACCCCTTAAAAACACAATTGGATTAACCTAGTAATTAGCCAAGTAATTACTTAGTCCAAATTTTAGATCTAGGTTAACACAAATATATAATCATATCAAGTAAAGCAGCAGAAATATAAACAACACAAAAATATGATGACCCAGGAAACCACACGGTAAAAACCTGGAGAGGATTTGACTTAGCTATCCTCAAGGTAAACCTGAATCCACTATGAAAGAATCGAAGTTTTACAATAGGACTTAGACCACTAACATCCTATTGCTACCCACCAGTAGAAACTTACTGACACGACCACGTGCAAGCTCCGAGACCATAAACTCCTTCTTTTTTGGATTTTCCAGCAAGTACAAACACACCCGCTTGTGTTTCTTTAAATTTTTTAATACAACAACTAAATGATCATCAAGTTCTTGAATGAATCTCCTCTTGATAATCTTAAGCTTGTGTAAAGGAAAGCTCCTTACAGATCTCACAAGAGATTTACACAAACCGCAATATGAGCAACCTTTAAAACGTGGCTAGGGTTTTCCTTATATACCTGGGGTAAAAAAATAAAACCCTAAATGTTTTAAATGAGCTAGGGCTAAGTTGGAATTTTGCAAAAAAACACATTCTGGTCGAAATTCGATTGATCGAGCTTGTTCTTCGATTGATCGAGCCAGGCCGAAAGTCACCAAAACTTCTACAGCCACTCGATTCCAACTTTATATTAATGCACACATTTTGAGCGAGTCTAAAACAAGACAAACACTTGTTTTGATTATGGTTTGCCAACATTACACATTAGAGTTCTAAATACATTACTTCCTAAGCCTTTAGAACCTAACAAACTCCCCCTTTGGCAATCCGTGACAAAACACACCTAAAAGCTCAAAGTTTACGAAGAAAAAGCCCTTTACAAACAACATGCTCATTTCAACAAATTCAATCTTAACTACTATCCATTAGTTGCAAGTGTAAACAGTAGCTCAATTGAATCAACTTGTATTTTTCTTGAAACACTAAACAAGATGCATAAACACATGTGTGGAAAATACAAGTAAACAAAATAAATTCTTGAATTCACAAAACACAAAATAAAGACAAATATCAATGAATAACATCATGAATATAAGTCAATAAGCAGTGAAACAAGAAACATATGAAACAATAAAAGTAACTCCCCCTAAAATGAATAGCCCAACAAGAATACATCAAGAGCCAAAAAAGGTAAATACAAAGTGAAGCACCTAGATACAATCTAATCTCCACAGGCTCCAGTGAAAAAAAAATCCCCCTGAAAACAAAAACCTCTACAAGTGTCTCAAAAACCTAAAAGTACTCTCCCTTTTTGTGATGGAATGCCAAAGGGCAGTCAAAATCCATCATCAAAAGGAGGTGGCGGTGAGGATCATCGAAACTATACCAACTCCACGCGCAAGCCATGGATCTCATCGAGCACGTCCACCAAAATCTGTCCATGAGCCACTTGAACGGTCAAGACATGATCCAACGTACGTTGAATGTCTGAATCATCCGAAGTAGTTGGTGGAGGAACATCAGCATCAGCAGTAGCAACACCAGATGCCTCAGTAGTATCAGCACCTGTAGAAGAGGGGGGAGGGGGTACAGCACCAAAAGACACACCTCTAGGACGCGTAGAGCCAACTCTCAAGCGAGTAGCCCTCTGCCTAAGGTGGCAACAATGTAAGCTATAACATGAACGGGTTCACCAGCAGGGAAATCAATTAGACCAAGAAACAACAAAATCCTATGAATGAAACTAGGATGAATAAGAGCATGGGCGACAGCAGAACTCCTATGAACTTCGTTCAAAGAACGAAGAAACAGATAAGGAAAACTAATAGACACACTAGAAACAAGAGCGTACAAAAACACACATTGCTCAAGAGGGATGGTGTAAAGATGAGAGATAGGCCACAAAGAATGATAGGCTATCCTAAAGAAAAGATAGGTAGTCTCAGTAAGCTCAGCGGACATAATCTGAGGATCAGAACCCTACTGGATAGAAGACCTAGTGATTCATCAAGGGGTGGATACTCCTTATAAGGATAGACAGGCTCCTTAACGACTGGAACCCCAAGAGTATCAGCCACTACCCTAGGGGTAATAGTGAACTCAACACCTCGTATCCAACTCCCAACAACGGTGTTGGAATCATAGACGTGGCAAGAGAGGTTCGAGAAGAACTCTCTAATCGGGGCGGTCGGGGGTGGATGATCTACCTCCAATATAGACAACCAGCCTCTACTTTCAAAGTTTGCCTTAATGGCAGGATCCACATCATCTAACACAACAGAACGCTTAGCCCAAATTTTTCTCTTACAGTTCAGTTTCTCAAACACCTCTCTGCATCAGTCATTCCTAAATAGCTCACTCCTAAATGGAGACTCAGAGGAAAGGGAGGGAGTCCTCTTTGCTCTAGTCTTCCTAGGCATGGTGCTAGGATAAGGACAAAGACACAAAGCAGAACAGAAAGAAGAAAAAAAAGAAGGAAAAAATCAAGGGCAAATTGCAAGATAGCACAAAAAAAATAGAACAAAAATCTATATGATGCATGAACAGTTTAAATGTCATAATGCATGCTCTAATGCAGTGAATTTAAGTTCAATGTAAGTTCAAATTCACAAAATTGACTTGAACATAGAGTTTCTAACAAAAGCCTCAAAAATTTGAAAAACCACTTGTTCAATTCACAAAAAATTGACCAATTGATCATCACACAAGATAGAATACATAAAATAATGATCAATTACATCAATTCAACAAGCCAATTTTATCAATTTAAACTAATTTGAACAAAATCCCCAAATTCGGATAAATACAAGCCCTATAATTTTCAATGTCTCACAAAACACCAAATTTATCAAATTAAACATCAAAGATCATGTTTATAACATTATAGGAACAAAACCCAATGATCAATTTCAGAAAAAGTGGTTTGAATCATCAAAAACCCCAATTTGAAAAGTTCCAAAAATCCCAATGAAATGCATGAATATATGCATGAAAACATGAAAATAAATGCAAAAGTAAGGGTAAAATGGACTTACTGGCTTGGAGAGAGGAAAACCTTGCAAAAAGACAGATCAAAAACGACAAAAAAAAAAAGAAGATTTGCCTTGACCAAGTCATATGGAGAGAGAAAAGTTAGAAAACTTTTTGAAAAAGTGTTTGACCCATTTGAAAAACTGGTTTTAAAAAACGTCCCACACGATTTTTGATTGATCAAAGCCATAGGTTCGATTGATCGAAACAGATAGAGGTTCACTCAAAAATTTTGAATCAATTTTGATTGATCGAAAAACAGCCTCGATCGATTGAAATTCCAGAAAAATCACAGTTTTGAAAAAAAAAAAAGCCTAGTTTTTGCATAAAATCCTCCAAGCATTGAAAAATATGAGTAAAATGCATGAGTATGAGATGCAAAGTTTTTCAGAAACACAAATTTTAAACCCAATTTTCCCAAAAATAAGATTTTCAAACATTCTTCATAAATTCTCAAACATCAAATCTGTTTTTCTCAAAAATTCAAAGTATTTGCAAACTTGGTTGGTCAGACCAAAGACACACAATTACATGTACGATGTTTAGCAAAGACTAACTTGTGTAGTGTGTGAAACTAGTAAAAGCTTGAGATACATGTGAGGTAATATGTGAATGGCAATTAAGCACAAAGTCTACAAAATTCATCACATAAGATTTGAAAGAGACTATCACCTAAAGAGTTACATCATATAACTCCCACATCTCCTAGAACATAAGCTTGCAATCATGTAAGTTTCTTGATTTTGCCTCATAGTATACACACCAATTTTAATTGTTCAAAAACTTATTAAAAAGCCGGGATAATGTACACACCAATTTTATTTGTTTGATTTAATGTTAAGTCCAATAATGTACACACCAATTTTAGCATTTAAATCGAGGCTACACCTTATGTTCTTTTTGTGTATGTGCTATACTTTCTCGAGCACAGAATCTTACGATATGCACTAAGGTGTTCATGATTGGCTAGTGAACAGTGGTGAGATGGTTATTTATGCCTTTCTCAAAAGGTTCAAGTCCGACAATCAAAAACATATGACTTCAAGATCAAGACAAAGTGATCAAAACCATAAACATTTTTCCAATACAACATGCACTACAAGGTTTCAACTAGTAAGGTGCAATAAGTAAGCTCATTAAAGCTAAACAAGGTACAAAAGACATGTTATGTGAAAATAAATTGACCAACCTTGTTTTCAAAACCAAGAAAATGGTGCAAAACACAATTTTGCTTCCTTTTTCTTCTTTTTTTATTTTATTTTATTTTTATTTAAAAAAAAAAACCTAGAATAAAATGCATGAATGTTATGCAATGCAAATCCTAAAAACAAAGAAAACAGAAACCAAAGAACAAAGGTCACAAAGAGTATAGCAATAAAACACAAGGACCAAGAAATCCAAGAAGGATCAGGGACACAAAATCACACCAATTACTTGACGAAGAGTCTCAAACTTACTTCTATCAAGAAGTTTGGTAAAAATGTCAGCATTCTAACCTTCAGTAGGGATATACTCAAGACACACAATCTTTCTTTCAACAAGATCCCTAATGAAGTGATATTTAATCTACATGTGCTTAGTCTTAGAATGTTGAACAGGGTTCTTAGAGATATCAATAGCACTAGAGTTATCACAATAAACAACCATGGTATCTTGGGATATCCCATAATTAGTCAAAAGCTTTTCCATCCAAAGAAGCTATGAGCAACAACTTCCAGCAGCAATATATTCTGCCTCTGCAGTAAACAAAGACACATAATTTTGTTTTTTACTCTTCTAAGCAACAACATTAGTTTCTACATAAAAATACCCACCAGTGATGTTTTTTCTATCATCAGCATTATCAACCCAATCAGAATCAGAGAAACCAGCAAGAGACAAATTAGACTCTTTACTATAAAATAATCCACAATCACAAGTTCCACCAATATATTTAATGATTCTTTTTACATCATTCAAGTGTGAAACTTTAGGATTAGATTGAAAACTAGAGCAAACACCAACACTAAAGGTAATATCAGGCCGACTAGCCGTTAAATATAATAGGCATCTAATCATGCTTCTGTATAATGTAACATCAACAGACTCACCTGATGAATCACTTGTCAATTTTGCATTTGCAGCCATTGGTGTCCTCACATGTGCAGCCTTGTCCAGTCTAAATCTCTTGACTAGATTTCTTGCGTACTTTGCTTGATTGATGTAAATTCCTGAGCCCGTTTGCTTCACCTGCAATTCCAAGAAATAAGTTAGTTCACCAACCATACTCATTTCAAACATTGCCTTCATTTCATCTGCAAAAGAATGAGCAAGAAAGTCATTAGTAGCACCAAAAACAATATCATCAACATAAATTTGAGCTACAACAAAACTATTCTTATCCTTTTTTATGAAGAGAGTAGTATCTGCAGATCCTCTCTTGAATCCATGCTTAGTGAGATATGCAGTCAATCTATCATACCAAGCCTGTGGAACTTGTTTCAAACCATAGAGAGCTCTCTTCAACTTGTAAACATCATCCGATCTGTGAGGATCAACAAAACCCTTTGGTTGTTCAACATATACCTCTTCTTGCAACATTTCATTCAAGAAAGCACTCTTGACATTCATTTGATATAGCTTGAAATTCAGATGACTAGCTATAGCCAAAAGTATCCTAATGGATTCCAATCTTGCTACCGGTGCAAAGGTCTCATCAAGGTTAATCCCTTCCACTTGTGTGTAACCTTGAGCAACAAGTCTTGATTTATTTCTGATAACAGTGCCATGTTCATCTGACTTGTTCTTAAAGATCCATTTAGTTCCGATCACATTTACTCCTTTAGGTCTAGGAACTAATTCCCACACATCATTCCGAACAAATTGATGAAGTTCTTCATGCATAGAATTTATCCAATTAGCATCTTGAAGTGCTTCATCTACCTTCTTTGGTTCAAATTGGGACAAATAACATAAGTGCGTAATTACACTTAAATCTTTTGATCTTAATCTCATGTTATCATTCAGGCTTCCCAATATATTTGTGGTAGGATGATTTAGCCTTACTCTAGAGGAAGGACCATTAACAAGAGATGTGGAGGTACCTTTTTGTTCTGATGAAGGACTAAACTCATTTTGTGCTTGTTGAGTCTCATATACCGGTGTGGATGGTTATGAACTTGATGGCATGGAAACTGTATCATTTAGCACCATTAACTCTTCATCACTATGCTTTTCCACATAATCAACAGGGAGAGAGTCATCAACTTCAATAGGCTTGTCTTGTATCGGAGCAGTGTTGTCTGAATGTGCTTCTGAACATACTTCATCATTGATCACAACATTTGAGGATTCCATGACTGTTTTGGTTCTCAGATTATACACTCTATATGCTCTACTAGTAAAGGAGTATCCCAGAAAATATCTCTTGTCACTCTTTGCATCAAATTTTTCTAGGTTCTCTCTATCACATAGAATGTAACAATCACTACCAAATATCCTGAAATATTTGACTACAGGCTTCTTTCCTCTCCAGAGTTCATAGGGAGTCTTCTTGGAATCAGGTCTGAAATACACCCGGTTGAGTGTATGGCAAGTAGTGTTAACTGCTTCTCCCTAGAAGGATTTGGGCAGCTTTTTATTGTGTAGCATGACACGTGCTATCTCCTAAACCCAAGGTTTTGAAACTCGGACTGGACCGTACGGTTCGACCGGAAAAACCTTGAACCATTCAGTTTTGCGATTTTTTTAGCTTCAAGAACCACTCTACAGGTAAAAAGCAGCGAGCCGTGCAAACTATGGTTGGATTGTACGGTTTTGAGAACCGTGATCGGTTTTTGAGGTTCGAATGGTTTCTTACTGCTTTAGCTTTTCCGATGAATTTTGGGTATACTGGTATGAAGTTATGATAAGATCTAGAAGAAATGAAAAGGAAATGAAAGAACACGAAGAAGAACAAAGATAAGAAGGAGATCTGATAATTTTTGGAGGTGCTTAAGCTTCACTGATTCACAATCTTCAAATTTGCAGTAGAGAGAGATAGAGAGCTTTTTTTTTTTTTTTATAATCAAGAGTAGGAACTCTTTTTGATTGATAACACAAACACAAACACAAAGAGACCATTGATGAAAGAGCAAATTGTTGATTGTGGAGAAGAAACTGAGAAAATTGTTGATTGTGGAGAAGAAACCCAGCAAATAGATGTAGGTTACTCCAGGACAAAGACCAAAGTAGAGACAGAGAGTTCACAGAAGAACAAAAAGGAGAAAGATTGAATAATGAATTAAGGCTTCACTGTTTCAGCGGCCAAAAGTAAAGAAAGAAAAGTGGTCAAGGTAGTAGGTGGGGTAGATGGCAAAGAAAAAAATGATTATCCCCATAAGGAGCCATCTTCCTGCAGAACATGTGCAAATGAGCGCAAGGATCTCCAGTGCCATCATACTTGACAAACTCTAGTGCCTTGAACTTGGGATGCTATGACTTGGGGGAAATTGGTCAAATTATCTAGATCAATGCTTCCATAGGCGCTAAAGCCCTCTATGATATGAAGCTTCCCAGCTAGAGTTTCCACTTGGTTCTTAACTTGGCCGTTCCCAGATTCAAGGTTCCTGTCCTTAGAAGGATCCATTTCTTAGTCATTGCCCTGGGGTGGTATATTATGGCCCTAATCCTGTACTAGCGAAGGTTGATTTTCATTCTCGGTTTGGGGACCTCCTTGGCTATGACCAGAAGAGATTTGTCCTCCTCCTACAACTAGCTGTTGCACCATGCGCATCAATTATGACATTTGCTCTTTCATCTAGGCGAACTCGGCAAAACTAACTTCAAGAGTCGAAGGTCCATTGGTAGACATTTCTCTTGCATGGGACCTAGTAATAATGGGATCACGATGTGGCGGTAGCTTAGACTATTTCTTTTTAGCAATATTTTGATCCTTGTGAAGAATGGGAGATGACAAAAATGGGGTGTGTTTAACAAGGTGGAAACACAACACCAAAATCAAGTTAGTTTATGTCCTTGCCATTTAACATGCACCTACCACTTTCAGAAAAATTGGTTTTTCACCCTTGGTCAGGTGTTTATCATAGTGAGTTTCTATTATGATGCAAGATTAATGCACAAGATTGGAAAGTATCCGAAACTTTCATGACATGCTTGACAATGCAGGAAGGACTCATCCTTTGATTTCATGCTTGTACAAAATTTGCTTTTTACAATGATGGGTTTATCGACTCCAATGATGGGCCTTTTACAATATAAGAAATATGACTATGAGGAAAAGCTCGATTTTTGATAATGTTAACTTCTTGGGGAAGCTCTTGGACCTTGGATCTCTTGGTGATTTGGACAGTATGGATCTCTTGGACCTTTGGATCTCTTGAAGGAGCCATTGGATTCTTGTCATCTAGGACCTTTGCCAATTTGGATCCCTTACCAATTTGGACAGCATGGATCTCTTGGCAATTTGGATCTCTTTGTGGACCTTAGTCTCCTAGCAATCTTTATTGGATCTTCCTTGGGAGGATTCTTGGACTCATGATATCTTGGACTTCTTGACAGCTTTTCAACAACATCTCCTCCTGAACGGAGTTTCAATTACTTGCCACAAATTTTATCTTTGCACAATTAGGTGATGGAGCCAATTAATGTATGCATGAGTGCCCTTATAAGGTTGTAAACCCTTAGGGATAGGGTATGATCTAGCATGTACAAGCAACGAGGTTGCTTTTCTTAGGGGTTTAATCATGGATGCTGTGTAAACAGGATCTAAAGAACCTAGAGTAGAGCATAAATTCTTTGACGCAAGCAACAAGGGCGCACCTATTACAAGACACTTTCCCCTGACCTCTAACCCTATAAGGGTATCCTTTCCTAGGCTTAGATGTTCACTCTTTAGGTTTACCTAGTCCTGATGGGCTCTAGGCTTGATCTGTCCTCATAGTTTTGACATAACTAGGCCAATTGTATGCAAAGGCTTAACTAGTAGGTGGTTCCTGTCCTAGGGTACTCAATTGCCATACCCCTCCCTTCATGGAAGTTACGTGGTAGGAAGGATCGAAGGGGCCTTTTCAGCAACTCCTGTCCATCCATGGACCCAGAAGTGCCTACAACATCAGCCTCGAATCTAACTATGTGTAACACTATCGATGTGTGTGTCTAGACATTTGCAGATGGGGTGAGGAAATCCCCAAAGAGATGTGTCTACGCCAACAGTGCGGAGCCCGGGTTCAGTTCAAAAAGGGTGTATATGTCCTGCAATCCTTAATGAAGGGGAAAGACTTTTTCAAAGCACAACATATATATATATATATATATATATATATATATATATATATATATATATATATATATGGAAAGCAAATAAAGGTGTAGCAGAAATTAAATTTTGCTACCCTATGTTTGCATGTGAAGAAAAGCTATAAAGCATGTGAGGAAAGCAGTAAAGCATGTGAGAAAAGCGGTAAAGCCCCGTGTTGAAAATACCTCAAAGCCTCCCTTTTGGAAAAGGTTTTTTTGGGAAAAGATTTTTTGCTTTTTTGAACATAGTCTGTTAGGATATAGTAGCAACCTTTTTTCAAAAGGAAAGTCCCAGAGGCCAATGCCAATTTATATGTTTTTGAAAGCTAATGTCCAAAGATTATGGTTTTATCAAAAGCTCTAAAGGCTAAACTCTCATCGATCCCTAGCGAAGTTGCCAGTCTGTCGACGCCAGCCTTGATCAGAACAGGGCGTAAAACCGACACCATCATCGGAGGCTTTCGTTTGGCCACCCACCATGGCAACAGCTCCCGCACGCAAAGGGCCCCTCTCGAAAGGTGTATATATGGTGTGTTGTTCGCATGGAGCTTCAGGTGTTTTCTCTCTCAGTGGAAGAAGGTAGGTTTACCTTTGGCGTTATGGCAGGAATCTGGGCCAAATTTTAGATGATTACCAAAGGTAAGTGGAGTCGCCACCAATCATTGGGTTTTTCTAAGGTGTGATTGGTCACCTATTTCTAGTTGATTTTATTACCGATCCTAGGTTAAGAAAAATGGCATTCTTAATCTAATATGGATGGAAAAAAATCTTGATTATTAGGTCCAAAAGTTTGGTTACGTGTGGGGAAGGTGTTAGGCACCCCACAATGCTTGTCCAAGGACAGTCCTTTGTTTTGATAAAACCTTAATTTTCTGAGATTGGCAGTAAAAACATGATTTTGGCATCGGCTTTCGGGGCTTTGCATGCATGGGGGCTTTGAGGTTTTGGCTTTTGAATGGGTGTAATTCTAATCTATGCTTTCCTAAGGCATTCGACCAAGTACCAAATTTCCACGGTAAAAATCCGGCAACATGTCACCTTACTTTCGTGGTGGAAATCAGGCATTACTTGCCTTAGGTGACACGGACTGTGACGATCACACTCAGGAACAGGTATATATATACATACATCATGCACAATGCAAGCACACAGAGCAGGAAAGTAAATGCCTACATCCCTAGAGCATGGCCCAAAATATAGGTGCAAAAAAGTAAACAAGGTTCACCATACTCTAGAGATGAGGATGAATGGTACACGGCATGATATACCTAATACAAACCATCTAAGGGAGAAAGGGAGGAGGAAGGAAGGGGTTTAAAAGAGTACATAACCAAAGCGATAGGCTAAACTCCTAAACCAACTGTTTGCAGCCACTTGGCTCATATCGACATGCTTGCGTCCTTGCCCTTTTTGCTTGCGCTTGGGAGACCGTGCCTAAGCTCCATGCGTCCTCACTCCATATATGTACATGCAAAGGCAAAGACAAGAAACCAGCAGACAAACAATGGAAGGAAAAGATGCAAAGAGCATGTGAAAGAGGTATAAAGTAGATTAGCATGATAGACATGGCAAGCATAGCATGAAAGCTAGCAAACAAGTGAAAAGGCACACCAAGCAAGAAAATGAACAAAAGGTGGTGTTTGCAAGGGACAATGTAGGTTTGGATTGGATGTCCATAGCTTCATTGTGTTGAGGTATGGATGACACACTAGGAAGCAAGACTCACGCATGCACATGTACGCAAGCGTGTAAAGATTCATATAAAGCCAACGGGTGGCACAAATAAGCATGGCAAGCATATCATCGCATGGAGCAGAAAAGGGGAAAGGTATGTACGAAGCAACCGGCATCGTGGCAATGCATCCTAAATGGTTACATCCAAACAAAGCCTCATGGGCAATGGATGTAACCACACAACCACAAACCCGCTAAGGGCGTCAAGCATGACAAAGCCTAGAACAAGAGAGGCTAACACAAGCATAAAGCATAGAAGCAAACGAGCAGAGACATGGAAAATGGGAATGATCCAAACCCTTTGATGTGGGCCTCAGTTTACGGATGATGACAAAGACCATAGGGTCTAGATCGAGTCTGAACCAATAGGCCAAAACTCAAGGAAAAAAGATAAAGTGACAAAAAGGCTACAATAGCACATGGCATGACAAACATAGCCTAGGCCTAAGCACATAAACATGGCATGGAGTGCACAAGCACATGGAAGATGGCATAAAGCATGCAGAGAACATAGATCCAAGCACACAAGCATGTGACAACATAGATCTAGACACATAGGCATGGAAACATGCATGTAAACGTGTAGAAACTTGGCACATAATCATGGAAGAACATGAATCCAAGCATATAAGCATGTGAAGACACGGATCTAACCATATAGCATGGAAATAAACACATAAAACACATAGATCCAAGCAAGGCATAACCATAGACATGATATCAAGCATGCGAGCATGTAACCCTAACATCAACCTAGAACAAAAAAAGGCATAAAACATAGGAACACATGGCATAAAGCATAAAGCATGTAGGAAAGACAAATAGACATGTACAAAGCATAGAAGCATGTGGATCTAGCCAAACAACACATGGGAAAAATAGAGCTAGGCACAAACACATGGTATGAGACATGGAAGCATGTGGATCTAAACATCAAAACATAGGAAAAAGAAGATCTAAGCATAGAAAGCATGGCATAAAGCATAAAGCATGTAGATCTAAACATATAAGCATGTAAGGATGTAGATTTGCAAAAAGCATAGAAAGCATCGAGATTTAAGCTAGAAACACAAAGAAATCAAGAAACACGTTAGGAAAGAAATAAATCATGTTATTAAGGCATAAAAGCAAAATAAATGCTAGAAAAAGATTTAGAAGGTTAGGGGTGTGGATAGTAGCCAAAAACTACGTCCACACACCTAAACCCCAAATCCCAAAGTGTAGAACCAAGGAAAGGAAGAATGGGTATAAGAACAATACCTTGTGTTTTTGGTGAAGAGAGAAGAATCAAGAAGTTTTAATGTGTTTTTGGGTGTTTTTTGTGTGTTTTTGGTGTTTGGAAGGGAGAGAAAACGTGTAGAGAAGCTGGAAAAAGAGCAGAAAATCAGAAGAAAAAAAAAATGTTGTCTCCCCCTAGTCTAAGGTGTGCATAGGGCTATTTATAGCCCCGGCGTTGGCGGCTCTTCCAGGACTGCCGGCGTCAAAAGACCTCTGATTGGGTTGATCTTGACACCATTGGAAAGATCTTGATTTTCAGTTTCTAAAAAGGGGTGGAACTCAAGAATACAATGGTCGGATCAAAAGTTATGGCTCTGAAAAGTTAACGGTGCATCTATCGATGCGTTAACCCGGTTTTCGTGATATCTCGACTGTTTAAACTCCGATTTTGAACCATGAATAGTCATTGGAATGAGAATTTGATAATCTTCGTAATGATATTGGTTTCAACCCGTTCTAATGGATGGATCAAAATTATGTTCTTTTTAGGTTCACTTGGAGTCAACTTTGGGTCAAACTTAGTCAAAGTGGCTAAAAATCTCCGACAAGCTCGGATTTGATGAAAAACTATGAAAGATGTCATTTTGTGTGGATTTTGACCTCGTTTGACCTTTGGTCAAACCTAAGGTTGACTAGGGGCATTTTAGTCATTTTGGCAAAAAATGCACTTTAGGTGCTTCGATGTCTGAACAGGTTGCACCACGTCATTCTAGATGTCCTTGCGGCCCCATGGAGAGAAAATGATACTTTTGAATTTTTCGGGGTCCGGCATGCAAATCGAGGGCAGACAAAATACGGTATCAACAGCAGCTTTGAAGCCACGAAAAAAAAAAAAAAACACTTTAGTCACAGCAGCTCTGATACCATGTAAACACAGTAATATTCTGAAATACTTTCTGCCTTACCAAATTTGGTTTAGGCCTTATCATTTATATAAAGTTGTGCAGATACAAGAATTCAAATACAAAAGAGTTTAAATTGAAGATAACTCTATCCTATCCTATCACAATCTAGAATTGTTTACCATTTGAAATTCATAATTAATTTATCTCAGCAGCTAAAGTACAGCACAACATCACAACTGAATTAGTTTTGATTCTTATCCGTAACGAGAACCATTTATCTCTACATGCCCTTAACAACTTCAGAACATCTCCCTTACTACCAACCGGGCAAGGGACTGTAAATACAGTGGTATTTAAGGAAAGCTTAAATTGTTCATGGCCACCACGAAAATTCTATTGGCATCTGAGGCATCAAAATTGTCTTCAATCCTAGTTAACATAATTTTTTTTTGGTAGATATTGGGCAAATACAAGTACTAATTACATGCTGCATCCATAAGAAATTTCATGACAATTCTTTTAAGGCATCTCTAACATCTGACCACCTTGTTAAGTCAAGAAGTCGAGAGGATGCTGCAGATGAAAATCCTCATCTGTAATGATTGATAGAATTCTTGGAAGCTATTAATGGGCGCATATCTAGGAATTTTTTTTTTTTTTTTTTTTTGAGATTTTTATTTACTAGTTTTGATCTCTGTTACATTTCAAATTATTTTGAATACTTTGGATGACATCCGATCCCCGATACTTTCAACAGTTCTTATCATCTAATTCTTTAATTTAGGAGTTTGTAAATGAATTTAGATATTAGAAGAAGTTACTGGATTGGCATTGTTGACGTGGGTGGCTTGAATTGCCACTGAAGCCCAAGCCCATTCTTGTAAGTCAGTCAAGGATGATCAAGTACAACTAGGAATGTATCTCCTAGTACAGCCGACCTATGACAAATATATAAATACATATATTAGGTTTGTGTTGAAAAGCAATAGAGATTATTCCAATTAACCTAGTGAGCAGCAGCCGCATGAGAGAAAATAGAGAAAAGAGAGGCAGCCAGCTTCTATTCTTATTGTTTCTATGAGAGAGTGCTAGGGTGTAATTGGGATTTGGGTTTCTTGAGAGTGTTCTTGTGCACTATTGTATCTCCCTATTTTTTATAGTGAAATTTCTCCGTCGTCTCCGTGGAGGTAGGCAGTTTGCCGAACCACGTAAATTCTTGTGTTCTTTGTGTATGCTAGTTATTTAATTTCCGTTTATTTACTATTATTGATTTGAGTCCGGGGATGCTATTTGCACAACAGGCATTTAGATTTATGATTAGTAAAACCAATAATAAATTAAAGATGTCAGAACTGAAAAAACAGTAACAGAAAATGACGATTTATTGCTTTTTAATGCTATTCGCATTTGATTTTATCGAATTCTCAAGCTTGGTTGCCTCGGTAAAATTTTTAGCCCTTATAACTTCTTTAAACACTTATCCAATTATATATATATATATATATATATATATATATATATATATATATATATATATATATATATATTATATAATTAAACAAATATGTCATTTGAAGAATGGATAACACTAACCATTTTTTTTCCAAAATCGTTCATTCCAATTGCATGTTCAAATAGTGTATAAAAAACCTTGAATGTTTAGACCCTCAATTTACAAATTACCAATTCAAGCTTATTATCAAACAATATATGTGCCGAACATGAACATAAGCTAAAACAGAATTGATAAAAAATCTAAACCATAAATAATCACAACTACAGCAATAATTAAATGGCAAAGATAAAGGGAAGAGAGATGTAAATACAAGGATAACACAACAATGTGTTATCGAAGAGGAAACTGAAACCCTCGGCGTAAAACCTCTCTGCCGCCTTCCAAGTGGTTAATAATCTACTAAAGAATGAAGTTGGGATACATGAATGGTAGAAGACCCTCCAAGCCTAATCTACCCAGTGTACCTAAGCCCTCCAAACTTCTTGCTCCAACGAGATTGCACCGAACCTTTGTCTTCTTTAGCTTACCGGATTCCGCTATAACTTATAATATCAACCAATATCAATTGGTCCCTTCCTAACTGCTTTTGAAGCATCAAATAGCCTTCTCATAGATATGGGTATGGTGAAAAAAGGTTTTGACTAATGTACCTCTCAAGAATGTAACAATGGAAAGGGTGAGAGTTGAGGAATTTGAAAAGTCACTATGTAAAGATTGTGGATGAATCAATCTTGTTTTTCTCTAGGGTTTCTCTCTCACAATTTTTTCTGGAAGGTCTCTACATTTCGTGGGTATAAGGGGTATTTATACTAGTGTGAGAATGGAATGCAAAGAGTCAGGTTTTCAAAACAGAGTTGGTTGGCGACTTGGTCTCACGACTTGACTGAGTCGCAAGTTCAAGCCACGAGCTAATTGAATGGCCAGTTTGGACTTTTTGTCCTATAGTGCTATAGCTGGCATGACGATTTAGCTTCTCTGCATGCTTCACTCGTGTGCATCCTCTGGCGGCTTGCCAGTCGCGAGCCACCCGCAAGATCCAGTCACGAGTCCCTGCTT
Organism: Quercus parvula; assembly: GCA_030820535.1. NCBI lineage: Eukaryota > Viridiplantae > Streptophyta > Magnoliopsida > Fagales > Fagaceae > Quercus > Quercus parvula. The sequence continues at coordinate 43,768,640 of JAUAME010000003.1, forward strand.
TAGTGCACAGTCTTGAGCATTTCTTCACACTCTCTCACACACTACCTTTATATGATTCCCACCTAAATACAGGGTTTCTAAGTGCTAAATTACAAGCAAATTGGCACGGAATAAAGCCAACAAAATGGTTGATTAAATTTAACCTTACAATCTCCCTCTTTGGCTATTTCGTGACAAAACCCTAAAACAAACTCTAGACTTAACAAAACTCACTCACACCTAACTCTAGAATCGGTGAAACACTTGAACCATAAGAACAAGTATCTCCTGAAACACAACACAATCTGATCATTGTATGCAGAAAACTTGTAATGCATATGGAGTAAGCACAATGTGATCAAGATGGAATAAAGCAATAAATCATGGTTTGACTAAAAACGAACAATCACTATAAATAGTAACCACAATGCTCATTCACACAAGGAGTGAACATCCGGACATGCAAGCTAATAAGCTCAATGCAAAGTATCATTTGCATGTCCAACACTCAACCAATGCAACAACATAAGGAAATTTCATTAAGGATATAAAATCCAACAAAGGGCATAAGAGTGAGAGTACTTAAAGTAATGCATGACAAAACAACAAGTACTAAGCTACAAGGCATAGGTACAGACCATGAAAGCCTACAAAAGCATGGATACAAAACCCAAAGAACAAAAAATAAACTAAATATAAACTTATATATTTATGAACCAAAGTACCAAAAGCTTTAAACAAAGTATTAAAAACATATTCACATAAGCACTGTAACCATATCCAAGAATATATATAAGACTATAAGCATATAGCTAAAAACTAGACTAGCAAAACATAAATTTGTTAGGCTATCCAAAAGTATGTGTGAGTGTATGTATCAGCAATTCCCCCTGTCACTATGCACATATGCACACTATCAGCTTCCTCTTGTGTTGCTCTCCCCCTTACTGTATGCTATCTACCATCTCCCCCTTTTTGGCACGAATAGCTAAAGACTGTCCTTTAGCTTTTGTTGAATAGCATCTAACTGTGTCTTAATGGCTGTGAGACACACTTAGTTTTTGGTGGAGTAGAGAAGCCGTTCTAATCTGGAAATCCGCTGAGACACACTCTCAATCAAAGTGCTTAACCTGTCAGCTTAAGAGCTAGGAGGTGCAGATGGTGTGCTAGTTATATGCATCTCAGAAGGAATGGGAGAAATAGTCTCTGTATGCACAGGTGTAGCTGAACCATGACCGGATGAAGTGGCATGAAGGAAAGGTTCACTCTTAGGTGATTTAGAAGAGTGACTTTTGTTGGCTTGAAGAGAAAACATGAACAGTGGACGAAGACGATCCATTTTCTTCCCATCTATTAGTGGACTTACCCCTTCAAGAACCATGATCTTCATAACAAGACCATAAAAAGGAATACATGTTTGTGCTGCTGATCGAGCCGCTGTTTTCCCAATAATCTGAAAGATGTGGGCACATATGTCAATTGGAGCTCCAGTGATGAGATCACATAGGAACTGAGCTCTTTCAAGGTTGATGAATGCAGTGTTTGAGAGTGGATACAGGTTAAAGAACATGATCAATTTAAGAGTATTCAGTTCATGTGCAAACTTTGCAGTGCCTATGGATGTGCCTTTACTCATGACTTCATGATCAAGCCTGAGAACTTGAAGAATGTCTTGTATCTGAGGCTGTCTATCATCATACGGGGTGAGGTCCACATCTGCCGGTCTAGTGATGCAAAGAACCTTTGCAATGTAGTTTGGATTGATGGTGAACTCTTTTTCGCATACCCAACACTTCAACTTAACTTCGGTATATCTAGCATTTGAATAGAATTCCTTGACCAATTCATCAATCGGGTCCTCAAAGTTCTTGAACAGATCAGCCCAATCTTTTGCTTCAAATATCCTAGGAATAAATGTAGTTCCCAAGGTGTCAAATTTGACTACTCGTTCCACCACAGTAGGAGCTTTCTGAAAAATGCTAGAGTGTGTTTATGAATCAAGAGGAGTCTTGAATCTTTCACTGTTTGAGTCTTGAGACGAACGGCGAGTCCGTTTTGCAACAGGAGATGATGGAACATCAATTACAATCTCTTTTCCTCGAGAGGAATGGCGAGACATCTGCAAAAGAACAGACACACAGCAAAGAACCAAGTGCAAAACCACAAGACACAAACATCAACTTGATTAGATCCATGTTAGTCAATGAAATAAGTGCATATTGAAGTCTAGAAAGAGATATCACTCAAATATAATAAATGGATCGAGAATGTAGTATTTAAGCATGAGAAACACTGGTGTGTGTGGTGTGCAGGCACAACTAGGCACAATGTAGCCTACGAAAACCCCAGAAACACAAGTAACTGTCTTTGAGACAAATTACTACAAGCATGAAATGCACAGCACAGCACAGGTTAGAACAGATAACATGCTCAAAACATTACAGATCAATAAACATACTCAAAACTAAAATTCAATCATGATAACACTAAAATGTAGCATCTTAAAAGCATAATCAACAAAACCCATTTATTCAAACTCAACAAAAATAACAAACCCATGTTCAAAACACCATATTTCTCAAATGATCAACAATACCTCACAAAATCATGAAAACACAACTATAAACATGAAGTATAAAGAGAGAATACAAAAGCCCGTACCTTTTTCTAGGAGATTGAAGATGAAAAGATTAGCAACAATGGAGGTTTTTGTGAGAAACACGATGGGTTTGAGAGAGGTTCTATCAAGAAGACAATGAAAAGACACAAAATGTTCGAGGGAAAACCCAAACGTTTTAAAAAACTAACCAAATTATGCAAAACATGCGATTTTCGCAACTGATTTAAGTCGTGAGCAAGCCACCAGGGTAAGTCGCAAGACTCTTTGAAACCAAAATTTTTGAAAATTTTTCTAAGTGTTTTTCGCGACTAGAAGTTCTACTCGCGAGGAAGTCGCAAGGTAAGCCGTGAAAATTTCGGTGTACCCCTCGTGAATAAGTCGTGAGAAATATTAAAAACCCAAATTTTGAAAAATATTCTAAGTATTTTTCGCTAATAGGACATTGACCTGCCAGTGAGTTGCGAAAAATCTCTGTGTGAGCTCACGACTAGGGCATGCGATTGGACCTACCCATGACTGAGTCACCAAAACAGGATAACACTGTTTTTGAAGATTTTGACAATTCTTTGCAAAAACAAAATACTTTCCAAAAACAACTAAAACACTCAAATATCTTTTTGTGTTTGATCAACAAAAAATGAGCATGTGAAAACACATTTAATCAAGTACAATCACATAAATTAATATGGCATTCATTGAACATAGACATGTGTGATGTGTGTGGATATCAACAATGAGATAGTCTTTAGTCTAATGTAAAGTTTCAATGATCAATTCAACCAAGCTATACACAATAAGCACTAGATAAAGTAACCCATCTGAATTATAGAAATATGCATATATGACCTCCCACATAACATGATAACTAAACTTTGAAGCTATTCATTTGGCTCCATATACATCATATCATTTGATCTTTTTGAATCATTACATCTCATTGTGAGATTGATGCCTAAAATTTTTGATATTTTAATTTGATGAGTAAGCTTTTAGCTTTTTGGGCATTATACATTTTATTTTGAGTCGCTTTCCCTTTTTCCTAGTCAAATACTAGTATGTGTGACAGGCTTTTGCAGCTCATTATCTCTTTTCGTTTGGAGATTTACATTTGTTGAGTTTTTTAGCAAAAACAATAAAAGAAAAGAGTGGGAAGATATATAGGCACAAGTCTATGCATGTCTCAAGATCAACAAAACCATTGACTAATCATTCATGACAAGTTTGAAGATCTATTTACAACAGTCACATAGATGCCAAGATTTCTCCCACAAAGATATGAGTGCATAGGGAACAAGCTATACTCGTAAATGCACAAGGCCATTTGTACAAAGGTACAAGGCAAAATATGCTTGTGACAAAACACAACAATGTCGATCAAACTTTTTGGATTTTCTACTTTTTATGTGTTTTTGAATTTTTGACATAAAAATAAGAAAAAATTGATCAAAAACAATAATGTAAAAACATTTAAAGAAAAACAAACAAACAAACAATTTTCAACACAAGTTAGCAAAAAGCACACAACCAAGCATAGTAACAAAACATAGGAAGTATTAACGCATGGACATGTTGTAATGCTTATGCATGAGTACCCTTCTTCACCTACACGTCACATGCGTTTGTGGTGATATCCCTATAGGATTGGGTACGAGTGTTAGGGCTTTCAAACCTTCTAGTGAAGCTTTCCAAGCAGGTGGTGAATGCACCTATCATTTTCATCACATCCATCATTCCGGAATCACCATTTCAACCTCTTGATTGCTCAACAACCCAAGTCCTCTTGTCATTTCTTGGTCCTCTCGACCTTTGAGCACCTGAATTCTTTAATGCTTGCAACTTATGACAATTGGGTCTGGTGTGACCTTGAATTCCATAGTGATGGCAGAAGTGTTGAGTTCTCGGACCTTTTTGTGACTTTGGGAGTATTTCCCATTACCCTTAGGTTTGACCACTGATTGTTTAGGAGACTTAGTCATAAACCTTTGTTCAGTCACATTATTCTTCTTCTCCGACTTCACTTTCTCAGCATTTTTGGCAGCTACCATCGATACTTTAGCTTTCACAAACTTCACTTTCTTGGATATATTAGCAGCCGAACTGCTCTCACCGGTGTATTCCAAATTGCTTTTGTTGGAGAAGGATTTTTGTTGAGAAAGGACATCATCAAGCTTCTTGGTGGAGACTTTCTCTACTTTGACATTTGTTTGAACCACCTCAAGCTCAAGGAATTTCACCTTTGTGTATGCTTCAGTGAACTCCCCATTTAGCGTCTCTATCTCACACTTGGTCTCCTTATATCACACTAGGAGACTTCTATAGTCCTCCTCTGCCTTCTTCATCTTTTTCACAGCTGCCTTGGCCACCCTTGCATATTCTCCCAACTTCTTACAGAGGGAATTGTAGATCTCTTGCAAACCTTCTGATTTCTCATCATCCTCATCATCGAATTCTTCTATAACTTCCATTGATTCCTCATCATTATGCTCTCCAAGCTCTTCAACAAGCTTACTCAAATCATCCATCGATTCAACATGAGCAATAGTCATAAAAGCAGAGTAATTCCCTTCTCCATCACAACTTTCCTCTGAATCAGAATTAGAAGAATCTAAATCACTAAGAGTGGTGGCATACACCTTGCCCTTCATTTTCAAATAATTAGGACATTCCTTCTTGAAATGGCCATGTCCATTGCATTCAAAACAAGTGACTCGTTGAGTGGATTGAGACTCCTTTCCATGTTTCTTTTTGAAATCCTTTTTCTCCTTTCCAAAACTTGGGAATTTTCCTTTCTCAGCAAACTTTCCATTCTTCTTAAATTTCAAGAACTTTCGGAAATTCTTCACAAGATATGCCACATCTTTATCGACAACATCCTCATCCAATGAGTCGTGAGCTTCTATCCTCTCATTGACCGTCTTTAAAGCAAGGGATTTGCTCTTCCTTTGGGATCGCAACGACAGCTCATAAGTCTGAAGCAAGCCAATCAGCTCTTGGACTTTGATATCATCAAGATCCTTACTCTCCTCAATCGCTATAACCTTGGCACGGAAGCTTTCTGGCAATGACCGAAATCTTGGAATCCTCCGTTTTCTCGCCCAAATTAAACTTACCAATGACCACTTCATTCAGCTTACTATAGAAGGAGTTAAAAGACTTGTCCTCACTCATTTTCAGCCCCTCAAACCAAGTGGTCAGCATCTGCAACTTAGTGTCTTTCACTTTCTTCGTTCCTTCATACATGGTCTCCAATATTTCCCATGCCTCCTTGGCAATAGTTACATGAGAAATCATGTGAAACTCATCTGGAGAAACATCACAAAAGATTGCATTCAAAACTTTACTGTTAGCGTTTGATACCGCAAGGACTGCCTTATCCCATGTGCATTTAGCAACCTCCGGCCTAGTCCATCCAACCTCCACTGCATCCCAAACGGTTTCATCAATTGAACACAAGAATGCCCTCATCCGGACTTTCCAAGAGGCATAATTGCTGCCATCAAAATATGGTGAAGCATTTAAAGATTGAGACCAGTCCATCTCAAATGGGGTCAAGGATCGCACTAAGGTAATTAAACCACAGCAAGTGCACCCGCTCTGATACCAATTGAATGTTCAAATAGTGTATTTAACACCTTAAACATTTAAACCCCCAATTTACAAATTACCAGTTCAAGCTTATTATCAAACAATATATGTGCGGAACATGAACATAAGCTAAAACAGAATTGATAAACAATCTAAACCATAAATAATCACAACCACAATAGTAATTAAATCGTAAAGATAAAGGGAAGAGAGATGCAAACACAAGGACAACATAGCGATGTGTTATCAAAGAGGAAATCGAAGCCCTCGGCGTAAAACCTCTCCGCCGCCCTCCAAGCGGTTAATAATCCACTAAAGAATGAAGTTGGGTACATGAACAGCAGAAGAGCCTCCAAGCCTAAGCTACCTAGTATACCTAAGCCCTCTAAACTTCTTGCTCCAACGAGGTTGTGCCGAACCTTTGTCTTCTTTAGCTTACTGGATTCCGCTATAACCCATAGCATCAACCAATATCAATTGGTCCCTTCCTAACTGCTTCCCAAGCACCAAATAGCCTTCTCACAGATATGGGTATAGTGAGAAAAGGTTTTGGCTAATGTACCTCTCAAGGATGTAACAATGGAGAGGGTGAAAGTTGAGGAATTTGAAGAGTCACTATGTAAAGATTGTGGATAAGTCAATCTTGTTTTTCTCTAGGGTTTCACTCTCAAAATTCTATTTGGAAGCTTTCTACATTTTGTGGGTATAAGGGGTATTTATACTAGTGTGAGAATGGAATGCAAAAAGTCAGTTTTTCAAAACAGAACTGGCTAGTGACTTGGCCTCGTGACTTGATTGAGTCGCGAGTTCAAGCCTTGAGCTAACTGAATGGCCAGTCTATACTTTTTGTCCTATAATGCTACAGTTGGCATGACGGTTCAGCTTCTCTACATGCTTCACTCGTGTGCATCCTCTGGTGACTTGCCAGTCACGAGCCACCCGCAAGATCCAGTCGCGAGTCCCTGCTTCAGTGCACAATCTTGAGCATTTTCTTCACACTCTCTCAAACAATACCCTTACATGATTCCCACCTAAATACAAGGTTTCTAAGTGTTGAATTACAAGCAAATTGGCACGAAATAAAACCAACAAAATGGTTGATTAAATTCAACCTTACACCAATATTAGATAGGATGGCATTGTACCTATACATTTGCCACCTCTCCATATCTGGCTTATAGCCATCCAATAACTGGGTTGAACTATTGAAGCATAATTTGATAGAATAAGTGAGAGGAATTTGAACTCTAGATGTCTCTTTGAAAATACTAAGAGATGACAATCGATTAAGTTATAAGGCTCTTGATAAATTTTAAAGGGCTTAAAAATGGGGAAAATTGACATGGAAAAAACTACTTAGTAATATAAAACTTGTTAGATGTCATAAGGTTTGGACTAGTTAGTTTGAGTAAACATAAACTTATCACAACTAGTTGATGTGTAACAATATTTTTATTTTTTATTCTAATAAAAAGTTGATGTGATGATGCAATTGTAGAGGTAATAGTATGTGTAACGGTTGTATGTGACGTCACTCTTACATGGATTTCCCTTTTAAATAACATGGGTTCATGAATAAGGGATTTTACATACAACTATGACAAAAAATAATAAATCCCAATTGAAAAGTCTCCAGCAATGCATAAAACATGAATGTATTAGTTTATCTATGTATTATCCTATTTGTACTTTTCTTATAAAGGCATTTTTGTTACTTGTTTGCAATAATAATCAATCTATATATATATCTAAAAGCTGACGTATATAATTTATTGTTGCTACGCTCCAGTTGAGCCATATCAGCGTCCACGTCATTATCTTTTTTCTTTTCAATTTTCCTATAATTGTTTTTAATATTTTTTTTTAATATTTACACTTCTCCAACATTTCTTCTTCCCTTACCTTTTTATCTCCCCAATACTTCTTCAACCTTTCTCCCTCCCTTACCTTTTTCATCTCCTTTTCATCTCCTCACTACTTCTTCAACCTCTTTCCCTCCCTTACCTTTTCATCTCCCCACTACCCTCTACATTAATATCATTCTTCCCATTTCCCTTCATCTTCCATTATTTTTGTCTCTTCTTATTCACACTCTCTTACTATAAATTTGTCACTATCTCTTCCATTATATGCATAATTTTTCCTCAAAAAAAAAAAAAAAAAAAAAAGTCTCTCTCTCTCTCTCTCTCAAAATTTTTTGGTGGATTTTTTATTTTTCTAGTATCTCTGATTTAGGTTGATAATTTTTTATATTCTTTAAAATTCTACTTTAGGTTAATGCGATTTAGTTTTGTTTTTTAAATTGCTATTTTTTTTCTTCTCTTTGATTGTTAAATTTTATCCTATTGCGTTATAAAGAATTAATGTAGCATATAAAAATATAATATTATTCTATTACATAGCATAATTTGGATAATTTGGTATTTATTCTATTACACAGCATGATTTTTTATAGTGCTTAATTTAGATGTTAAACTATAAGACTTTACTAGTTTTTGTTTATTTTTTAATCCTTTGTAGTGGACAAAGTACTCTTAATAGTTGTATTAGAAGTACTCTATAATGCCATTTATTTAGAGAAAAGCAAAAGTTAGCCAAACGAAAATAATCAGATGGGTGACAAATTTTAGCATTTGCAATTTTATTTTAATTGTTATTATTATTTTATAACAATGCATATATAGAAATTTAATTCTTAGATTTTGCTAATAATTGGTTATTTGATAATATGTTTTGGGTGGGTGAAATTACAATTGCTGCAAAGAAAATAACCTTAATAGATTATCAACAACAAATTGTTTTTCCTAATTGGTCCAATTAATCATTGTTAAGTTTCTTAGTTACGTTTTTCGGTTTTTTGGATTGTAGGCAAAAAAAATAAGGTTTGAGAAAGTTTGTTTACAACTAAAAGAATAATTTATAAATATTATATTCTTTTTAATGATTCACAAATGTTATAAATAAATTTTATTAAAAAATGAATATTTTTGTTAATTTGCCTTTTGAATTTCTGAGAAAAATTGTATTGTTTTCAATTTGGCACAACAAAATTTATATTTATGATTTATGATTGTTCTTATATTACATTTATGATTGTTCCTATAATAAATAAAAATATGATTATGAATACATTATTCTTTACTAAATTTGTTTAAATAGTAAAAATAAATAAATAAATAAAACTACCATAAAAATGATTATCACGCACAACGCGTAGGTTCGCAGCTAGTATCATATACTATATATAAAAGCAGAAACATTTTCCTACAATTAAGGTTGTGTTAATGAGCAATCAATATTATGAGAATCTTGACTAAGTAACCATCTAGTTTAAGTCTAGATTGTGTTTCTCTAAGTTTTTAGAAGTTGGGTTTTCTCTCTAATTTCTTTCTTACAGTAGAATTAGTGTGTCCCTTTGACGAAGGTGCTTGGTATCCTGGGAGTAACATTGTTAATTCTAGGCTTGTTGGGTTCTTTTTTGGGGTTTGGGAAATAGTTTTGAGCGAGTGTGAGGATGGACGATTTGGCTCAGTCATAGAATCGGCTTACTCTGTCAAATAGAGAGGGGCCAGGGTGTTGTTTGCTTAATGATGATAGTAATGAAAAGTTCTCCATTACTGAAAAGTTTTTGACTAAGCGAGCCATCAACATGGAGGTCATAGCTAAGATGTTTAACCCACTATGGAGAGCTAGGAACGGTTTTAAGATTTAGACTTTTGGAGACCACAAAATTCTATTCACCTTTGATAATAGGGAGTATGTGGATAGAATTTTAGAAGGAGAACCATGAACTTCTTACAAACACCTGGTGGTAATGAGTCGATATGAGAACGAGTCCTCGCTTCAAGAAATTTTTTTTGAGAAAACTAAACTATGGGTTCAACTTCATGGAATTCCGATGAAATACATGACAATTGTGGCTACTAAGAAAATTGGCAGTGTTTTAGGGGAGGTTTTCACGCCAACAGACCCAAAAATATTTGATGGTGGTCATTTTATACATATTCAGGTATCCATTGATCTGTCATTACCATTGTGCTGTGGTAGACTAATTTCTATAGGTGAAGGAGGTAAGCAGGTGTGGATATTGTTCAAGTACGAGAGGCTGCCAAATATGTGCTACTAGTGTGGGCGACTTACTCACGACGACAGAGACTGTGAGTTATGGATTGATAGTGAAGGCACTCTCACACCAAAGCAACATGAGTTTGGACCATATTTGAGAGCACCCCCTTTTGTTGCTACAAGACGAAGTGCAATCTTGGTCCCTGGGTTCTATGCCAAAAAGAAGAGGATGAGTTCAGGTACATCGAAGGACAATGATTCAGGCCGAAATTCTAGTTCTGGTAGAGGAAACGCACCGGAGCAATCACATGGAGTAACGGCTGGCAATAATGACAGTATTGAAGCCGAAGATATTGCATCATTAAGGCGTAATGAAGTGGATGGGATTATTAGGGAAGATTCGGCTTTTCAAAACAGAGTTAATGAGATAATTACTAGGGAATTGAAGACTCCTAAGGAAACTAAAATTGCTGTGGAAGTAGATAATGAGGAGTTATGTTTGATATAGGAGTTTGGGGCGGCTAATTTACTGGGATCGAGAAGGAGTATTACAAAACAACCCCTAGTGCACGTGACAACTTAAGTGGTAAATCAAAACCTAATAAGTCACTTGCTAGTACTGAAATTACACCTACTACACGTGCAACACCTACCTGGACACACAAAGAAAGAAGAAAACCCAAGGATAAAATAGCAGCAAGTATTTAGTCACAAGGGAGGAAACGAATGGCTAGGACAGAGGCAGATCACACTGAAGTTTCAACAAAGCGATTCCAAGCAGCCCTTAGTGAAGAAAACAAACCTTTTGGAGTGGCGGGAGCTGATGTTCAACCCCACCAATAGCAGTGAGTTGTTTAGCATGGAACTATTGTGGGCTTGGGAACCTATGTACAGGGAAGGAGCTTGTTGAAATCATATGGGCAAAAGATCCCATTGTGGTGTTTTTAGCTGAGACACTTACAGATGATGCAAGGCTAGAGTTTGTTCAAAGAAGTATTGGTTTTGATCATAGATAGGTTGTACCAAGAGTGAGAAGGGGTGGGGGATTAGTTCTTTATTGGAAAGCATCGATCAATCTAAAGGTGAACCTGATACAGCGAGAAGACATGAAGCTTGGACCAAGCTAAGGGCTTTAAAATCACGACCAGAAAAGCCATGGCTTTGTTACGGGGATTTTAATGAAATTATCAAACAAGATGAGAAACTTGGGGGTGCAAGAAGGCCTTATAATCAGATGCAGCAATTTAGGGAAGTGATTTATGAATGTGGATTCATGGACTTGGGATTTAAGGGCTTTAAATATACTTGGAGCAAGCACTTGGAAAATGGAATTTCAATTTGGGAAAGGCTTGATAGGTGTTTGGTCAATAATAGTTAGTTCATGAAGTTTGGGGGTTCAAGAGTGTACCACTTGTCATGTACTTCATCGGATCATGTTCCAATTCTCATCTCACTATCGGGTTTGAGCCCACCTACTCCGAAAAAAAAATTTTGATTCAAACTAATGTGGCTTTCAAATTCAAGTTGTGAGGAGGTGGTAGTTTCGGCCTGGGGTAGTGGAAGTAGGGTCAATTTTGAGGGTGATATACCGAGTAAAGTGGAAAAGTGTGGAAAGGAGTTGGGTCAATGGGAGAAAAATGTTTTTGGTAATGTGCGATTGGAATTGAACCGTTTGAAAAAAGACCGCTAGAGAAGAGAGAGTAGCCATGGTTAGTGGGAACAAATTTAGGGTAGACAACTTAAAAAAGAGATTGAGGTTTCATAGGATAGGGAAGCGATGATGTGGGCTTAACAATCAAGAATTCTATGTTCGAATGAGGGGGATAAAAATACTAAATATTTCCATTGTTGTGCCACAAGGAGATTCAGGAAAAATTCAATGGAAGGTATTAAAGATGAGGGTAGGGTTTGGAGGCCTAGATAGGAGGAAATAGGTGAAGTTATGGTGAACTATTACAAGTCTCTATTTGCCTCAACAGAGGGGAAGGTCTCCACGGGCATCTTAGATTGTGTGCCCACAGTGATGGATAAGGAGATGAATGAAAGTCTATGTTGTGAGTTTGAGGCAAGTGAAGTAGCTACTGCCCTTCAACAAATGGCGCCCCTCAAAGCACCTGGATCGGATGGTATGCTTCCACTATTTTATCAACATTTTTGGAGCACGATAAATCATGATGTCACCTCATCCATATTGTCATGGCTGAACTTAGGTACTATACCTACTCCCCTAAACCATACTTTTATTATACTTGTTCCTAAAATAAACTCTTCTGAATATGCACACCAATTTTGTCCAATCAGCCTATGTAATGTCCTTTACAAAATTTACTCCAAAGTTCTTGCAAATCACCTTAAAATATTACTTCCATCCATTATCACAGAACAACAATCAGCCTTCACTAAGGGTAGATTAGTTTCGGACAATATTTTGGTGGCTTTTGAGACCTTACATAGTTTACAAAACTATAAGGGGGGTATTTATGGTTACATGGCACTAAAATTGGATATGAGTAAAGCATATGGCTGGGTGGAGTGGTATTATTAGAGGAGATAATGAGGAAGATGGGTTTTAGGGAGAGGTGGATAAATTTTGTAATGGGTTGTGTGAAAATAGTATCATATTCTGTTTTGGTAAATGGAGAACCCTATGGGATAATTTTTCCTACAAGGGGGATTAGGTAGGAGACCCACTTCCCCCCTTCCTATTCCTTCTTTGTACAGAAGGGCTGAATGGCTTAACTAAAAGGGCGGAATTACAAGGTGATATCCATGGTTACTTCCTTTGTAGGAGGGGCCAAAAATTAATGCATCTGGTTTTTGCAAATGATAGTCTTATTTTTTGCAGGGCAATAATGGATGAGTATGACAATGTCTTGGACATACTAAAAGAGTATGAGGAAGCCTCGAGATAAAAAATGAATAGGAGTAAAACCTCCTTGTTCTTTAGCAAGTCTATACCGAAGGAGGTGAAACACGGAAAGGAAAAAAAAGAAAGTTTTAACTACATAAAGGAGAAGGTATGGTGGAAACTTCAAGGGTGGGAAGCAAAATAACAGTCATACAAGCCATCCCCATTTACACTATGGGATGTTTCAAATTGCCGTTGAGTTTGTGCAATGAGATCGAGACTCTAATCAAGAAATTTTGGTGGGGCCAAAGAGATGACCGTAGGAAAATCCATTGGGTTAAATGGGAAGAGATGACAAAATCTAAGACTATTGGATGTATGGGCTTTCGAGATCTTGCTATGTTCAATGATTCCCTCTTAGCAAAGCAAGCATGGCGACTCTTGCATAATAAAACATCACTCTTCTACAAAGTATTTATAGCTTGTTTCTTCCCAAATTCATCACTTATGGAGGCTGCCAATTCAAGGATGGGGTCTTATGCTTGGAAGAGTATCCTCAGAGGAAGAGACATCATTCAAAGGGGGGCATTATGAAGGATAGGAAGTGGAGAAAAAAAAAAAAAAACATTTGGCAGCAATGTTTGCTGCCAAGAAAACTCCCAACTCAACAACCAACTTGCCCCTTGGAGAGTTTTGAAAATCATACCGTAGACACACTTATTGACCCAAGCACAAGACGATGGAATGAAGAGCTGGTTTATGGGTTATTTATGGAAGATGATGCTAAGTTGATCAAGAAAATTCCCCTTAGTGGACAGGTAGCAAAGGACATCCTATACTGGCCTTATTCTACCTCCGAAAATTACTCTTGCAAGTCCAGATACAGATTCCTTAAAGAGGAAGCAGAGCTACAATCAAATCCTCAAGAGCCCCCCCCCCCCCCCCCCCAAAAAAATCTGTGATAAGTGGGTTTAGAAGGAAGTATGGCAGATGCAAGCTCCACTAAAGATCAAAAAATTTCTTTGGAGAGCCTGCCATAACGTACTTCCAACCAAACAAGCGTTGATGCGAAGAAAAATTTTAGAGGACCCAATCTGTGAGAGGTGTAAGAAAACAGTAGAGGACTTAGTGCATGCATTATGGTCATGTCCAGAGCTGGATGTAGTGTGGGCTGATCAGGAAATAAGGGGATTTAGGTGTGAAATTGGTTTCACAGGTGTAAAGGAGCTGTTGTCATGGATGATAAAGGAAGAAAAGTCCCTAGAGCTGTTTGCATACATGGCCTGGAATGTTTGGAATTAAAGGAATAAAGTAAGGCTGAATTTACAGGTCAATTCGCTTCATCAACTTGTTGAACAAACAAATGCGATGTTAGCACAATACCGGGCAAACACATAAGATTCAGGAAGGCAGGTGATGAGCAACAGCAATGGGGGAAATAGATGGAGAGCACCGCAAGCTGGTTTTGTGAAAGTAAACTTTGATGGTGCACTCTTTGGTGACTCAAATAAGTCAGGTGTTGGAATTGTAATAAGAGATAACAATGGTGCTGTTTTAGCTTCATGCTCAAAAAAAAAAAAAAAAAGAAATTAGTCATATAAGGCAAAGGAGACAGAAGCCTTGGCTGCTTTGAAAGCCTTGACATTTGCACATGAGTTGGGGTTCCAAAATGTCATACTCGAAGGTAATGCTCTTGGTTTCATTCAAGCTTTGAAGTCACAAGAGCAGAACTTATGCCCATTGGGTCTGCGGGTGGAGGATGTGAAAGTTTATGCGAATAATTTTAGAAGATTTTCAAGTATACCAAATTTTCAAGTATGGATGGAAGATGTACCTTCTCATATTGTTTTTTTTTTTTTACATTCAGATGTAATTCATTTACCTTAATAAAATTACTCAAGCTCATTCTCAAAAAAAAAAATGTTGTGTTGCCATGTAGGAAAAATGCCCACATTAAATTCTGCCACCTTGACAGTTAGAAAGTGATAAATTATAGTGTTTTTCTACATTAAAATACTGTTTGGTAGCCTCTCAGTATAAAAAGAAAAACAACCACTTAAATCAGTAAATCCCAAAAACTACCCTCTCCCAATAAACCTTTTCTTCTTCTTTGCCTCTTCCTCCGCATTGAAGCCGTTTTCATTGCCTCTCTCAATTCTCAAAACCCCTAAACCATAGCCCATTGCCGTTCTCTCACTCCTTTAGCATCCCACCACCATCATATATCGTTTAGAACAACTATCAAAAGACACACCTAAGATTCTTTAAAAACAATCACAACCAGTTGTTCTACCATTTTTTTTAAAAAAAAGGTCTCATGTAAGGGAAGATAGAGAGAGGCCAAAACCACTACTGGTGAGTTTTTATCTTCGATTTAAGTTTGTTTATTAATTATGATTAGGTTTTGATATTTTGTTTGGATTGGTTTCGATTTTGGTATTTGAATTAAGTTTTTCTCTTCGCTTTTCTGTTTGACATTTTGATCAGGCTTTGATATTTGTTTGGGTCTTTAGGTTATATTTGGTTCACATTATGGTATTTGAGTTATAAATGGTTTTGTTTTGATTATTTGGGTTAAATTTGTTCATGTTTATATATCTATGGTTTCTGGGTTAAAATGTAGTTTCTTTCAGATAGTTTCTAGACAAAGATATAAGCTTTACAAGTCAAGTGGCAATAAAAAATAGTAAATTGGACCCTTTTCCTTAATCAAAGTCCTATAAAAAATAAGATGATGAATTCCAAGAATAGGATTGAGTTAGTTGAGTTCATTTTTTTCACCCAATGAATTACGCATGCTCTCTTTATTTCAATCAATTTGGTTCCTTCCCTTTATAGTTGCAGCTCTATTCCTTTTACATTAAAAAATCAATTTCTCTATGCTTGAAATTTGCATATTTGTTTAATATTAATTCTTCTAGAAGAACTATTTGTCATTGGTCATTCTCTACCCTATTGCTTCCCTTCTAATTGCCATATGCTCTATGTATACTTTGCCCCCATCCTTGCTTCTATGATCGTTTTTCCTGCCCCTATCCCTCCTTTGCAGTAGTATATCTGGAAGGTAAGCACACTCTTTTCCACTTCAACCATTATTTTCTATTCCTGTAACTTCTCACCAATGCTTTTCCCATTTGAATTTCTATATTTAAAATTTTCCCCTCCTGCTGAATTGTCTAGGGTTTTCCTTTAATCCCTATTGAAGGATAGATGGGTTTATTCTCTTTCTTTGGATGCTTTGTCTCAAATTATCATCTATGTATTTTGGTTTGGGTATCATTAGGGATTTTCGCTCTTGGGTAACATTAGGGATTTTCACCTTCACTACTTTTAAATCTGACACTTTATAGTGTAGGATAATTTATAATTTTTTTTCTAAGTGAAATTATGGTTTCTTGGATTATTTGCTATATTTTTAAATTAGGGATTTTCGCTCTTCATTTAAATAGTTAACTTTCACCTTTGCTACTTTTAAATCTAACAATTTATGGTCTCTGTATTTTGGCTTGGGTAACTTTATGGATTTTCATTCCTGATTTTAATAGTCATATTTCACCTTTGCTACTTTTAAATTTCATAGTTTACAATGTAAGGATAATTTATAATTTTTTTTAGAGTGAAATTATGGTTTCCGGGAATATTTGCTGTGTTTTTTTAAATAGAAATAAACAAATAAATAACCAAGAATACTGTGTTTTTGAATATTAAGGGATTATTTCCGAAATATGGTTGTATGGTTTACACTTTAATTCATAGATTCAGATTTTGTTGAATTGTTGAACTACCTTTTATATGGAAACACACTTTCACATATTTACAATATCCATACTATAAAGTTATAATTTACAACTATTTTATGTTGGGTTTAATTTCGTGGCAAATTTGATTGTAAATTTATTCAATCATATTTCCATGTATTTATGTGGGTTTCTAATTGTAAGGGATAAGTGTGAAAGTGTAAAGACTCAAGCTTAAAAGGATGAAAAAGTGGATTTTGTGAGTGTCTCGCGAGAAACTTACCAGCAAAAGAGTTACGTGTAAAGCACATGACTGGAAGATTAAGAGTCATGCTAGGCTGGAGATTTTCGCGAGTGTCTCGTGGGTAAGGCCAACCCACGAAGAACTCGTGAAACTCTCTATTTGGCAAAAAGTGAGATTTTGCTTTACCAAGTCTTTACCCACATTACATATATCCTCATTACTCACAAATTGTAAGGAGTGCCTTTTAAAGAGAAAACCCTAGAAAATACACTTGAGAGTTAGAGATTGTTATACCTACGATCATCTATACATTTTCTTGTTGTTTTCCTCAACTCCTACCACTCCATCTCTACATCCTTGAGAGGTTGATAGCTCAAACACTTACCACACCCATTCTAAGTGTAAAGTGAGATTTTGGTGCTATTGGGAAGTATTGGAAAGAGCCATTCATTGGCAGATGCAAAAGGGCTAAATTGTGGGATCCGGAAAGTTAAAGAAGATAAGGTTCTAAGAAGTCAATTGGTAGCAAAAGGTTGGAGGGCTCAAGTACATGGGGTAGATTAGGCTTGAAGGGTCTTTTGTTATTCATGTACTCCAACTTTATTCTCTAGTGGATTGATTTTGACTTGGAGGATCGTGGAGAGGTTTTTTGCCGAATTCTTCGATAACACGTCTCAGTGTTATCTTGTGTTTGCATCTCTCTTCCCTACTCTTAAGTTTTCTTTTTATTGTTGATAATGGATGAATATGGCTTAGGGTAGTGTTATCAGTTGTTTGCGCTCATTTACTCTTGTTTCGCACTTAATCTAAGTTAGAGTAAAAGAAATCTAGCTGTAATTTTTAATTCAAGGTCTGAACAAGGTCTTGTGTATTTACACAAATTCGAGCTTTCACATACCATTTACAATATTCTCTTTAGCTTCTTCTGTTGTCTCTCTTTCATCTTTCTCTCTTGTATATATAAAAGCAAAGACCTCATATAGGAGAGTATAGGGTTCTGCCATGTGGCTCTTTGTATGAGTAGTATTTCATTTAGCCTTTCACCTCACCTCATCTCCTTATCAATGACCAATTTAAGCCATAAATGTAGAAAATTAAGAAATTTGGTCCCACCTCCTTTTCCAACTTCTTGAACTCTTCCACTTTTAATTTCATTAATTTCAAAAATAAAAGGTTTTCTCCATTCAATGTTAGTTTT
Source organism: Quercus parvula (assembly GCA_030820535.1). NCBI lineage: Eukaryota > Viridiplantae > Streptophyta > Magnoliopsida > Fagales > Fagaceae > Quercus > Quercus parvula. The sequence continues at coordinate 43,786,916 of JAUAME010000003.1, forward strand.
TCATGTTATAATACATGTTATTTTATATATTCTAGTTTCACAAAATATTGAAGGTTAGAGAGAGAGAGAAAGAGAGAGAGAGAGTCAATGTCAAAAAGAGTACGGAATTGGCTTTGGTTTTAGATGCATATGATCTAAACCTCTCAACAATATTGTCAAAACTTGATACAGTGCTTCAATGTTATTTAAGGTTTTAAAAAGGTATGTTTGGGGAAAACATAGAGCTTTTATATGTGTTATTTGTGTTTATTTATATTTTTGGGAAGTGCTTAATCCTTATAAGTGATTAAGTTACTCAAATATATGTAAAATAAAACTTAATGATAGGCCACAAACTAAATGACCCCTTGTGATAGGAATTAATTAATTAATTAGCCAAGTTATTAATTAATCAATTTATCATGCAAAGAGTGGTAGCACAAACAAATTACCGATAAACTAAAAATGCAGCGGAAAATAAATGACACGGTGATTTGTTTACGAATGGGGAAAATCCTAACGGCAAAAACCCCACCGGGTGATTTTCAGGTTACTACTCTCGAAACTCCACTATTATCACAACTAGCGTTTAACCCGCACAATGCGCGGGATCATTTTATACTTTAGGCTCACCTTTACATCATTTACACCATAAAACTCCTTTGATAGGTTTGACCTTTGTGTTGCATGTAAGACATGCAAAAATAATACCCCATCTGTTGTTATCATTAAAAATCTTGGCTTTACATGTCACCAATTAGTTTGATCTATCTGTGATAAAATTGTATATATGTTAACATTATGCTATTCCTTTTTATTTATTTCACAGATTAACAGCTTTCCTAATACTTGAACAACTTGGACTTCAAAAAAGGAAAAAAGTAAAAGACCAAGCACAATAGATTAATAGGTTTCCTGATATTAAGTTTTCCAAAAGTTGGCGATCTCCCATAATGGTTTGCATTTTGATTTTCTCAACTCCAAATATTTGCCTTGTTCATGGCCTTTAGTTGTTATTTGTATAATATAAACCTAAAACGTCAACAATCAAGCTCAATACTTAAAATTAGGACTCAGATTCATTACTTGAAATTAGAACCTTTTTAATGTAGCACCTATAAAAATGCATACTCAGCATTCTCAATTTTCATCAATCATGTATTCCCAAAATAAGGTTGCACTAAACAATGTGGCAATCTAACAGAGACAAATGAATTACAATCTACAATTATAATTGAGTTCAAAATTAGAATCACATATATTACAAAACTTAAATTCATGTTGATATAAGAATCTTAGGATGCTCAGATTACAAAACCATAGCCTAAATACATAAATTTAAATCTCTCATAATCTGAAATAAAATAGAGAATTAAGTAAATAAGAAAAGGGTATGAAGAATAGAACTTGGTGCATAATTCTTAAACATTTTTTATGCATCCAAGTCTTCTATTTTAGCAACTATTTTTCTATTATGTAAGAAAGTTATCCATCCAATACTTTAGGAGGTCCTTTTGACATAATTTCCTTTGTGACTTTTGGAATGTCAAAGTTGATGTAGAGCTTTGTTGCCCATGTGAATGACAATCAATAGTTACCTACAAATTTTTTTAATCAATTAGGCATTAACATTTGTCATGTTTTCCTTTAAAGTATATGAGAATAATATCTAATAATATTTAAAAGAAACACCCAAACGATCAAATAGTTAAACTTAGAGGTGAGAAAAACATAAATTTCATTTCACAAAAATGATATAACTCTCATGCTCAACACATATTGCAAAGATCAAAACCACATCTGTATTTCATGCCTAACTGACAAAACACAAAGTAGCAAGGCACAGATTAATTAAGTTTAAATATAACTTAAGAAACCAAAATGCTCTAAAACAGAAAATGTAGTGAGCTCAAGTATAAGCAAAATCTGGTTTTTGCTTATACTTTACCCAAAGATTTCTATGGGTAATAGTGATATGTGCAATTATTCTCTTTGGACTCTATGATATATCTACTCCCTTTAATTTAATTTAACTTGTCATGATGTTTCTATGGATAATGGTGATCTATGCAACATCTAGCTGAGCTAGTTTTTGGTTTGCACAGCATGTGAAACCAAAAAATGACATCTCTTAATCATTAGAACAGAGATTGCAAACTATTTTTCATGTTGCATCAAATGCTGTGCCCTTTTACTTCCTACTTTTAAAGTCCTACAATAGAAGGTAAGATCCAATTCATGTCTAGTGGAATTTCAAGTGCATTGTATCATGCATGTGACGTGTAACTAGTGTTCACTATCTTTTACTGCTCTACAGGCGCATGATCTGTGCAAAACATCTTGCTTAGCTCCACTATTTATAAGATTTTAGTTTCAAGTTTAACACTTTTACTACTGCTTTGGTATCAGTTTATGGATTTTTGGTTTTCTTTCTTGGCTGTGGTGAGCACTTTTGTATACCTAACTATTCTTAGTGAAACTGCAAAGAAGGCAATCCATATAATTGCAGCCATTATTTCCGATTGCTCAAAAAAAAAAAAAAAAAAAAAGCATAGCAATTTTAAATTTTAGCAAAGAAAGATGAAAGAAATACTACAAACGAAGCCTTAGAAAACGTTGAAAATATGGGTTGAATTGTAAAAGGTAATGCAACAGTTCAGTGAAAATTTAAATCTGAAAAATGAAGGTTTGGACCATGACTAATCAAACCTTGATTCTGCATTTGTTAGTGGTTCATGTACAGCCCAGAATTCAGATAGCTACAAAATCTATCAATAATTAAAATTATTTTAGTAATAGGAGGGGGTAATAATAAGTTGGTTCCCAAAAAAAATTAGTGGAGTACAGAGCAAAAAATGATGATATAAATACCAAGAAGTCTTTTGCTAGCAAACAAAGAAAACCACATCAAGTGTCAAATTCACTTTTTGGAAACTGGAAAAAAACGAATGAAATGTTATTGTCAAAAAAACACTAATGAAATGGTAAAATTAACAAATAAAATAGTAAATATATTGAAGTGGGTGATAGCTGGTGGCTAGAACACGTGAGCCACACATGTGGCAGGAGTTGGAGCAAACCAGCAAATTTTAACGTGAAAAAAGAAACCTTCGACTTAGAGATTCATAAGTAAAAAACTGTAAAAGGGACAAAGAAGTAAGGACGAAGAAGAAGAAGAAAAAGAAGAAGAAAAACCAGACTAAATAGTGAGTCTAGATGCCATATGCCAAGGAGTCAGAGAGAGAGACCAAGAAATGGGTCTCCTTTCATGGTCAACTCCAACTCTCCAATGTAAGTCTGTTCAAAAAAAATTTGTATACATCCTAGTTTTTTTGAATGCCCATTTAATATAACAAAATTCTTCCTAAGTCCATCAAAAACCAATGTAGCTTGATCCAAGTAGGGGGAGAAAAGGAACTCTTGTGTTAGAGCTGTGAAATTATAGAACATAACAAAAAACTTTCATTATAATATAACTTTGTCAATAATATTGGTTAATAAGGTAGGTCTGAGGATCTGAATTATAACACATGGAATCAAGTCAAACCAAGAAATTAAATTAACTTGCATTGTGTACATAACTACTAAAAAATTCGTCTCTTCCCTCCAAAAAAAAAAAAAAACTAATAAAAATTCAAACAAAACAACAAATCATGCATGGTCCTAAAACACAGAACAAAGGATAAGAATTTTCCTAGACTCAAACATGCACGTGGTATAAACTTATAGTAAGCAATTAGCAAAGAAGAAGCAGCACAATTTAACCCCCCACCCCACTCGTATTTTATATGACAACAATATAAATCATATAATAGGTACATTCAAAACAGGATTGGCAGAGTAAAAATTCATCAGTTATAGAATTCAAACATGGTTTCTTCATGTGGGTTTGGCAGCAACAAAAGAAGGAAACCATTTAGGCAATAAAAATAAAGATAAAAGAAGTAAAAAAAAAAAAAAAAAAAAAGGAAAACTATGAACATTAATCTCATGAGCTATTCCTTTTTGTAGATACCAAGGTACTATAACCTAATATACACTATACAAATCACATGCATAAACTAATTAAAATATCGCTTGTCAATCCCTAGCAAATATAGGAAGAACCATGGGACTGCAGTATCATTCTTAATGAACAAAACATGCAACCCACATGATTTTTTTAAAACTGTGATGAGAATTTGTAAAGAATAAAACATGTTAGCCACACGAGTTCTTCAACACCACATTATCTTAAAAGTGAAGTTTAAATTTGAGTCAATTGATGTTTTATAAAAACAAATACCCTAAACAAAATTAAATCTAACACAAATACCCAAAATAAAATAAATCTCTTAAAGCAACTATTTGATTCTAACCAAAAGACTTTAGTTCAAACGAATTCCAACCCAAATTCTAGACTTTAAAGCCGAATTTGTTATTTCTATTTAAAAGCTTTGCCTACCGGTGGGAATACTTTGTTTCCTCTTTCTCGTTGTCCATCTCTTCGTCTTTGTGCGTGACTTACAGTTACCAACTTTCTCTTAATGTTGATTCTAAATGTTTCGGTTTCTTTATATGTAAACAGCAAAAGGTTGTCAATCATAAGGTTTAAGCAAAAACAATCAAAATACCTTAATCTCAGCCAAATACGTATAGCAGAAACAATCCCAAGCCTAAATAATATTTAACGCCAATTTCTTTCTCAAAAAGTAAAAAATGTTTTACAAAATCGAAACTTACTGATAGCAAGTCAGCGAGAGACTGGATGAATCATGATTGTGGAAGGCCAGAATGGCGGTAATGGCAGTCCTCAAATGTTTCCCTCTCTGCCTTATGATCTCTATCAATCGCTGTTTTTGGAATCTAAATATCAACCAAAACATTCAAAAACCTAAAATCAAAATTAAAAGTAGGATTGGATTCTAACCCAAAATATAAATCCAACAAAAGAAAATTTGGGGAATCCTTCTTGACCTTTCAGTTTCAGTCGAATCTCCACTGTGCCGCAAACTTTTTTTTGTCTCCTTCCCTTCTCTGTATCGCTACGAACTCTGCTTGGTTCCTCTATCTTCGTATCCCTTAATCAAAACCAAATCTGACCCAAAATACCAATCTAAATCATAATTAACACCCAATTGATTCTCCAAATAAAAACCCAAAACCCTAAATTTTTAAATTTAAAACAGAACTTACCAGTAGCGATTCCGATGGTCGGGTAGCGAGTGGAGGCATACGGTGATGGCAGAGAATCTGACAGGAAGTGAGAGACATCTTTTCATTCTTGATTGCAAACTGTAGTTTTTGATCTCTCGATCTCTCTCTCCTTCTCCGTTCTCTGCCTCTCTATTTCTCTGTCTCTCTTTTATCTCGGTCTTTCTTTCTCCTTTCTCCGTTCACAATCTTTCTTTTTTTGGGTCTTAAGCGGTTCGTTTTCTTTTATACCAAGAGGGCTCCAAATAGTGTTTAATTTTCACTTTTAAACGGTATCGTAGTGTTACCAAGCAAACGATACACCGTACGATTTTTTTAAGATTAAGTTGTATACGTGTCAGTATTTGAAGGGGTCATTTTTCCTAACGTGTCAACACCACATTAAAAGCTTCTGCTTTTATATATTGTATTAGATAAGCGGTTACAAGCAAGGAATCCCAAGTACCTTACCAACCTACAGTTGAACCCTTACCCCAATACCCAATCGGACTTGTTCTGTAGTGACAGTTTCCCTTTCTGATGCACGGCTCCCAAGTACGTGACTAACCAATTACACGGATCCCAGTACGCGACTTCAATCACCAATCTGAAAAGATTGTTGGCTGCAAAGTTCTTTAGTTCATCCACACTATGAAGATCAGGAAGATGCTTGGTCACAAAACCCTAAGGTGCAAAATACACAGCAACTTCTCTAAGAAAGAGATGAACTAGGTCAAGAACTTTGTCTTTGGTCACAATTTGCTTGAACAGAGTTTGCTCAATGCTTGTGCAACTTATGTACCGTTTGACAGCTCTTAAAATAATCCTTTTATATGTCTAGGGTTAGGAGAAAAGAAGGCCCATAGACAGATTCACAGATCCCAAGAAAATCAGAGTTGAAATCTAAATTTCGTAAACCTCGACAGATAGGAGGTGTCGAGAAGGTATCGACCAGCTATCGAACTTTAATGAATTTGTACTCTTTGCTTGATTTCTTGAACAGACTTGAAGGCTTCAATACTAGATCTTGAAACGTGGTTTCTTGAAGTAGTTTAACACATCCTAAGTCTACCCAAATATAAGTAAAGTGCGTTTTGTCAAAAGATAAGCTAATTACATAAAATCATGACATATGTTCTATAACATGAGAAATACATATGTCCTAACAATCTCCCCCTTTGGCAATCCATGACAAAACCACAACAAACAAATGAACATATGAGAGAAGTCATAAATCACTCAACTCATATTCACTTGTTGAATACAATAAAATCTATCCTAACACAAACTCTTGAAAAACTTTGCAAGAAGAGAGTTTATGGCAAGTAGACTTTGACAACCTGTTTTTCTAAAACACTTTAAACAAAACTCATCAAGGCATCTTTGTGTGAAACAGAAATAATAGATTGCATACAAATAAATAAGAAGCATGTGTATAAAGAGAGAAAAGAACCAACACATGAAAGGGTAGGTGAAAGAAAACATACATCAACAATATATAAGAGAAAATAAGTACAATGTATATCTATAAATGGTCATAAGACCTCATGTACAAGAATCAATGTATCTAAGACAGAAAGAAAAGAAAAGATACATGATATCCTCACTACATCCCTAAAAAAAAATAATAACACTCCCCCTAACAAAATGATCCAAAAAACTAACTCTCCCCCTAAGAGTGACTACTCTCATATCTAAAACTACTCCCATTTTTTATCATGAGTGACAAAGGGTAGAGTGTCAAGTAAACATCTCATCAGTAGAGCTAGCATCTCCATCATCATCTGAAGCATCATCGTCATCACCATCATCATCATCATCATCATCATCCTTAGCATCAAAATTGGAAGCAACAGGATGAGATGGTGAAGGAGTAGGCTCAGGTGCAAAGCCACTCATGGCCGCCTGCTGTCGTGCAATACAATCGACATGAAAATTCACCCGATACAACTCCGTAGAGAGTGTATCCAGGCGAGCATCCATGCCCTGCAGCTGCACCATAACATCTCCCAAAGATACATCACCGGAAGAGGAAGGAGCGGATGCAGATGGAGTAGACCAGGATGGAGCAGAATGAGAGGAGGGTGCTGCTGAATCCGTCTGTCGCGACCGAAACAGGGCCTCATTACATTTAAAGGTAGCGTAGTCTATGGCACACATGATGGAAAAATGGTCGGACGAGGGAAAAGGAACAGAAAAATGGCGTAGAATCCTCGTGATAACGGAAGGAAAGATGAGCTTATCACGGGACGCCGAATCTAAATGAACATCTATAATAGACAGAATAAAATGAGAGGGAAAATCTATAGTAAGATGCTCAAGAAGAGATAGCAAAAATCGAGCACGAGGCTCTGTGATGGAGTTATAATGAGAAAGAGGATGTAAGACAAAAGTCATTACCATGTTAATGAATCTAGGACCTTTAGCAAAAGGTCGACATGGTGTGAAAAGACGCTCACCCCAAACAGTAGGGCGCTCACAAAAAGAAGACATAAGCTCATCCCTGGACACTGTCCTCAGATGCTTATAGCTAAGATAGTCAGGAAACTCTATCCTAGGGACATGAAGCACATCCACAACTAGCTGCGGTGTGACAAGATGCACGTACCTCAGACGCGAGTGAAAAAAAGAAGTACTGAATGATCTATCCCGTGCATGTTGGAGTAAAACTCCTGGATCAACACAAGAGGACATGTGACCGAGACGTCACACAGTGACTCCCATCCCCTACTGTGAATGACAAAGGGAAGGTCGGTGTCGGCAAAGTCCGGCAGTATGACTTGGCATTCCAAATGAATGCCTCGTCTAGAAAAGTTCTCCGAGAATGCCTTGTGGGCATCATCATCACGGAACCAAAGAGAGAAAGGGGCAAAATCAGAAGACGAAGAGGCACCGGAATGAAGAGGGTTCCAGGTCGGAGTGGATTTACGCTTAGGTGCCATAGACACGTCTAACGTAAACAGAAAGAGAATGAGAGAAAGAAAAGACAATCAGAAAAGTCCCAAGCAGTTTCAAATATATCAAGTATATTGAAAAGAAGTACGTATGCATGGGAAATGCATGAACATGTGACATGCAAAAGAAAATGCATCATGGGCTTAGCCCAATCCAAACCTATCAGCACACGAACATAGAGCACATATCTAAATGCATGAAAATATCATTATAATGCTAATGTGATGCAATGTATGAGGTTTTAAACACATTTAAGTGAAAACCCATCCCAAAATTTCAATGAAAGCTCATCAATTTTGAAAAACCCTAAAACCTAGGTTTTAAATCATGAAATGCATGAATGAGAAAGGATTAGGAGCTTACCAAGTATGGAGAAACTTGAAAAAGCTTGAAGAATCCTTGAGAAAGAGGTTTGGAGTGAAAAGGAGAGTGTTTGGGAGAGGAACAGTCGCAGACAGATCGAGAGAGATCGAAGAAATGAGAGAAGAATCGCGATTGAGATATAAATAGAAGCTTCAATAATGCTCGACAGCTGAGGTATCGGGAGGTATCGAGGAAGCTGTTGAGGTAGGTGTTGAGGATCTGGTCTTCGATAGCTAAGGTATCGAGGAAGCTATCGAGCAACAAAGAGCAGATTCAAGAACAGAAGCTCGATTGATCCAGAAGGTGTTAATGAGCTATCGAGGAGGTAGGAGCTTTCTCGATCGATCCACCAGGTATCGAGGAGGTGTCAAGATTGCGTTAAGAAAAAGGCTTGAGAAGCTCGACAGATAGCAAGGTATCGAGGAGGTGTCGAGCCAGTTTTTCAAAACAGTTTTTCAAGAGGAGAAAAACACAGATATGAATGCAATCCAACATACAACTAAACCAATGATCCAATCAACACAAAAATCTCTTAAAATAGTCTCTCAATCTAAAAATTTTGAGCACAAGGATCTCCAAAACACACACACACACTAAACAAGTCTAACCAATTTTATATTTCAAAAATAAGTCATGACAGTTTAGTGAGCATACATTACCACATGTAAAACTTATGATAGCCAAATCACATTGTATATGCGCATGTATCAAGAATAGCAAAGAATATTGAGTGTTGTGTGTGAAAAACATCGCAAGATTGCATCAGTGTATACATGTTATGACGATTTGAGATATGAGATAATCGCTTTAACTCACACACAATCATAACTGCTTGATGTGGACTATCACCCTCAAGGTATATCCTATAACTCCCACATCTCCTAGAATACATACTTGCAATCATATTTAAAAGCATTTTTGATCTTTCAACTTTTGATTTTTCTTTGCATACTTTTCTTTTAAGTATATCATTCATGGGCTTATTAGAGAGAGAAAAGAAATACCCAATGATATTTGATATTCCAATTTTGCTATGCCTAAGCACATAAATCTCATTGACATTACACTTTAGCTATACCGAAGCATACAAAAAGAGTGATATGAGTGTTAAGTATAAGAGACAACTCAATCTTACTCATCACAAACAAGAGCCACAAAGCTCACTTGCTTAGTCGTGTATAGAGATACTCATCTAAGCTACAAACGATACAAAGTTTAGAAAACTTTGTTTCAATGGCCATCCAAGGTACACAAGTACCAATATACACAAAACACACATTGTTTTTGTATTTTTCTGATTTTTCATTTTTTTTATATTTTTTTTTATATTTTTATATCAAAAACAAAATAGACAAAAAAAACTGAAAACAACCAAACAAAAACATGTTAAACAAAACAAAGTATAAAACTAGACTGACTCAAAACTAAAAGCAAAACACATAAGTAATGCAACAAACAAAAACAAGAAGATAGAAGAAAGTGATAAAATCACTTAGAGTTCTTTTTCTTCCACACCTTGGAAGAACTTTTCCTTTGTTTAAACCCATGAACCGGTGGAGAGGGGGAAGAATTGAAACCGTTCAAGTTAGAAAGGAACATGAGGGCCTTGAGAAGATCACCGAGAGGAGCGAGAGATAATTGAAGCTGATTTTGGCTTCCAGACGCTATCATGCCATTGCTCTGTTGAGTAGCTAACCACTTATAGCAATTTGGTCGAGTATGACCAGCAGCTCCACAATGATGACAGAGTTGCTGCTTCTTTTGTTTAGGCTTTTGAGAGTTAGCCTTCTTAGCTTTAGGATTTTTAGCTGCTTTCTTATCTAGTTTAGGGGGTGCTCCTAAGATAGATTTACCCTTGTCTAAGTTCTCACTAGCTTGACTAATTTTAACATCAATGTTCTCAATTTCAGTGTTTTTAGCAAGAGGAACAAAAACAGTAGTACTAGTAGATGCAGTATTAGAGGAAGAAATACCATACCCTAAACCTGTACAGTCTGAAGTAGATTTTTGAATGCTGAGCATCTCGTCTAGCTTAGCGCTTGAAGTCCTCTCCAGTTGAGCTCTGACTTGAAATAGCTCTGCCTCAAGCTTCTTGGTCTTCTCAACCAAGAAATTGTTCTCAAACCTCAGTGCTCTAATAGTTTGATTAGCCTCATCAAACTTTGTGGATAATTCTTCACGGTCAAGTTCCACATCACTGAGTTTCTTGGTGGCCAGCCTATAAAGTTTCTCATATTTTTTAGAAACTTTGTACAATTTCTCATAGGCTGTACAGATATCATCTTGATCACCCATCTTCTCAAATTTAGACTCCACCAATTCTTCTTCTTCGTCCACATCTTCAACAATCCCATCAGTAGGATTGACAGTGGTAGTGAAGGCATTCAAGATTCCGTCATCCTTATTGTCAGAATCTTCCTCAGGCTCAGTGTCGCTCAAGGTAGCAGCAAGTGCCTTACTTTTCCCAATGCTCTTAAGATACGTAGGACACTCATGTTTCATGTGTTGGGGTTTATGCCCTAAAATCCAATTTATTGGCATGTTATAAATAATTAAGTTGTTCAATTATATGAGACTATATATGAACTAATAGGACACCATCTTAGTCCATGAGATGCATAGTATGAGATTTATGTGAAAAGTCACAGAAAGATATAAATCACAAGTTCTTTGTAAACTCAGAATTTTAGTTCGTAGTTAGTGATGAAATTGGGCATTTCATCTGCGAAGACTATAACATATCAACTAAGATGATTTGTCTTGATCATGGAAGTGGAGACTTCTAGTTGATATGTTGATATGTTTTAAGAGTTAAAACATATTGAACTGGACCGCTGTGAGATTTATTATTCTCCTAATCACTGTCAAATGAATAATAAATCTCACGACTTCTATTTACATCAACTCTAAATCCTGAAAGAATAATGGACATGATCGTGAGATGTAGGTTGCTTTGATATATCAGGAGTGAGATCTACAAATTACGGTCAAAACCTCAGTATGTTGGGCAACCGCATTTAGTGTTGATGGAACATATATTTTCAAGATGGAATTCATAATCTCCTAATGGAGATATAAAATATTCCTTTGAGATAAGTTTAATAGGTTTGGTTATTCAGAGTGTTGGGCCCAACCACTTTAGTAAGGAGTTACTAAAGTATATATGTTTATGAAATTGGATTTCATAAATATATATTGAATAACATAAAGGATTAAACCGGGTACTCAAGGATTAAAATGTAGTAATCTTCAAAGTGGCAGTCAATATTCATGACTTTGTATTACTACAAATATTTTAACGAAGGGGTTGCATGTACAATAAAGTCTTGGGATATAATTTATAGATAAGGCCTAGAGTGCAACTATATTTATATAGTGGTATTAAATATAGTTAATGGTAACTTTGGACTTGTCAAGAGTTGACAGAAAAGCCCATGGCCCATTGGAGCTAGTGTCTTATTGGTCCCTTTTGGTCCCCCTCCAAGCCACACACTAAAGCCCAATTGGGAAGGCCCAAAAAGCTAGCCCAATTAGATAATCATTACATATATAAGGAGAGAAACATACAGATTTTCATAAGGCTTTTTCATGAGACTTTTCATTAAGTCTTTTCATGAGAGTTCTCATAAGGAATGAAATGTTTTTATGTGAGTGTTGAACACTCTTTATTCTCTCCTTGGAAACTGATTAAGAGACCACACATCTTGGGCATCAAGTGGAATTGGAGTGAAGATTAAAAGTCTTCCCAAGAACTTCTAATCTTTGGTTTTGAATTTCACCACACCAAGGTACGCATTCTTGTTCTCTAATTCTGAAACTTACGTAGCACATGTTATCATTTTCTAATGAAGTAGATCCATTTTTTTCCGCAGCGCACATCTATTTTTCCAACAAATGGTATCAAAGCGGTCTTCAATTTCGAATCTGTATAACATGTTTTGTGAATTTTAGAATTAGAGATGATAGTTTCATATTGTTAGAAGATTATGTTTTTTAATTTTCTGCATGTTGTTGAAACTATGATTTGATAAAAACTGAAATTGATGTTATGATGTTGTTTAAATTTAAATTTAAGTATGTTAAATTGAATCTTAAGGCTATAGCATCAATAGAATTTAGTTTTGACGTCAATCTCTATCTGTAATGTTCATATGTTGAATGTTTGTTCATGAAAAACGAAGAAAACTGCCTTAGAAAAATTATGGATATTCGAGTTTCACATTTTTCGATCCATTGAAAATCACTTTCAATCGATCGAACAAGTCAGAAGGTTGAGTTTGAATTTTTTAATTTTTTCGATCGATCGAGGGGCACATTGGATTGATCGAAAGAAAGAAAATCAGAATTTTTTTTTTCTAAGTGTTTTCACATGTATAAAGAGCAATGCAATGTGTGATTAAATTACACATTGTTCTAACTAAAAGAACTAATGAGATCAAAGGTGTTAGTTAAATAGAACTCTTAGTCCTAAATGGTTTGGGACTTGTCTTTTAAGAAACATTCTAATGAGATTAGAATTGTTGTATGATTAAAAGTCTTTAACTTAATTTATTTTAATTAGAAGTTTTAATAAGATTAAAGCTTAATTAAAAGGTATATAGTTTCTAATGAGATTAGAATTCTTAATCAAATAAGTTAAGGATAGAGTTCTATAAAACTAATTTTTGATCCATTAGTGTCTAAGGAATCCTAAATAGTTTAGGACTTCCATTTTAGTTAGTGATTCTAATAAGATTAGAGTCTTCAACAAGTGCAAGGTTATTAGTTGTGATGGGATCACAATTATTTAAAGAAAAACCCAAATAATGAGTGGGAGTGCTGAAATAACCCTTTTGTTAAGTTTATTGTAATGTGGATAGATACCTTGTCTTGACTTCGAGTCTTGCATTCCATGCGGAGGGTATTTACTTCACGGATTACAAGGTTAAACTTCTTTGTGATTGCACGAATGTTCGTTACACTATTGTGACGTGACTTAGTTACATCACATTGAATTTAAACAATTAAACACATTTAATGTGTAGGGTTAAAATTGTGATTAGATCACAATGATTTCAACACAATCCACTTGTTTTAAAATTTCTAGTGGGAGAGAGATACAAGGGTTGGATCTCACGGCCTCCATTGTCGGTTCATAGTGGTGTGAGGTAAACATCTCATCTTGGCCTCGAGCCTTGCATTCCATGCGGAGGATGTTTATTTCATAGTACTATAGGATTGAATTTCTTGGTTTATAGTGGTTTGATCAAACACCTTGTCTTAGCTTCGAGCTTTGCATTCCATGCGGAGGGTGTTTTTATCATGGTACTACAAAATAAACTTGTTAAAGGGATGAAATGTGGCTACACATGATTCTAGACAATGGTGTACACTAAACTAAGTTTGATAGTATCCTCTATGCTAAGTTCTTACTATTATTACTTAGAGGCTAAAGAAAAAGTGGCAAATTATTTTTGTTTGGTAAGAGTTACCATGATAGCATTAATAATGAGAATAATTCTGACCTTATCATAGTGGTTGATATTCACTCTATGTTGAGGAATATTAATTGCGGGATTAGGTTGTCGTTGCACCTAATATAAAATGTTTTATGGGTTCCATATTATATGGTTATGGATGCAAAATGATAATGTCCTGGTATTTAAGTTCATTATCTCAAAATAAAGTTGTCATAAATTTTGTTCTCTAGCTACTATTTTAGTTGAATCACATTAACTAAGAAATAATTTTGGACATGGTGCTTAAAGGAGCTGAAGTACATATTTATGTTTCAATTCGGCATTGTCATAATTTCCAATATATGATGCATTTATGGAAGATAGCTTATGATGTAATCATAGTCTCCATTGAAATGCTAATATCTTACATTGGCTTCTATCTCAATTGTGCTACTACATGAGATGCAAGAGTTAGTACTAGACTTAGACTTTATATTAAGTCTAAATGAGATGTTTGGTATGAATCATATTAAGTGCTATGAAAGGCTTAAGGAATTCCAATTCTAAACCATTTTATGAAAATATTTTAATTTTAAAATGAATTGGAATTCTTGGATGTAGAGATTAATTGTTAATCTCATATGGATATAATCCACAAGTCCTTGTTAGATTCATTGATCAATTCAGATTGTTTTGAAAATAAATTCTTTTTTTTTTATGTTATCTGAATTGATGAGTGAGTGCTACACAATGGAAGACATCCTAAAAGCTAAGGCTAAGATCAATATGATTTAATTCGAATTCTTAGCCTAAACTGAAAAATAAGGGTGGTGAGAAGAGGAATTATAATACCAAACAGTTGGACAAGTTAGTTGTCCTAGTAGTTGCCAAAAGGAAATTAGACTCAAAAGTATGATCAAAGGAAAGTGTTTCTTGTTTGGTTAAACTAAGCTTTGTTCATGATTGTTTTCTAGATGGAGATTTACATGTTTTATTTTTTAAAGAGAAAGTTTCCATCCTTTGGTATTGTATGTTTTGGCACTTATGTCTAGATCTTATTAATCTAAATGATATTCAAGATTGGTGAAAGATGGGCTTTTAGAACCATTATTATGTTACATTTCCAATCTATGAATTCTATTTAGAGGATAATATGACCTAGGACTCCTTTATTGTAAAGGAATATAGTGTTAAGTCAGTGCATACATGAAGGAGGAATAAGACTCTTTTAGAAATAGTAAAGTACATGATAAGTATTTCCATTTGCTTATTTCTTTTGGAGATATACTCTAATAATTACTATACATTTTCTAAAATTGATTTCAAAAGTTTGTTCCTATGACATTTGTCAAATTGTGGATTGGGTGAAAACCTAGTATATAATACTTCCACTTTTGGAGGTGTCTAGCATTTGTGTTAGAAAGGAAGTCTAACAAATTGAAATCAAAAGGTAGAAAAATGTGTATTTATGATGGGTATCCAAAAGGAATTGCATAAGATTATTTTGGTAGTCATAAATCTTACAAGATGTTTGTAAAGTACAAATACAAAGTTCTTACAAGATGTTTGTAAAGTACAATTACAAAGTTCTCGATGATAACTATGTGAATAATTTTAAAGAATTGTTCTAGAAGAAAATGTCAGAATTTTTTGTAAGACAACTATAAAGTACATTTAGAAATGAGATGGTTGTATTAGATACACCACAAGGTATTATTCTATATATATATATATATATAGCTAGTACACCGGTACAATATCGTAGTGGGAGGATTGTAAATTCATACTTTTAGGATAAACTTTTGAAGTTATTCCAGAAGGATATGAATTTGATCATCGGTCCTACGTAGAGGCAATAGATAATATGAATATGAATTATTGGATCAAGGTTATGTGAATAGAATTAGATTCTATTTAAAGTCTAGAACTTGTAGAGGCACCTAAAGGCATTGAGCCTATTGTTCTCAAATAGGATTACAAGGAAATAAGATTGATAGATTTGAAGGTACAAACCTTCAAAGTCAAGACTAATAGTGAAAAGATTTATTCAGAAAGAAATGGTTCAACTATGAAAATATTTTTTCCTTAATAGTCAAGTTTGGCTCTATCTAGATTCTCTTATTCATTATATTTCATTTGGATGAAATATGGTAATGGATATCAAGAAAGCTTCATCTAGTAGCAATCTTGAGGAAGACATCTATATAATGTATCTAGACTTGTACATAGCAAAGAACCAATAGTGATTAGTATGTAAGTTGCTTAAATTCCATTTATGGACTAAAGCAAGCATATGAATCATAAAATATCATCTTTGATCAAGCAATCAAATTGTTTGATTTTGATCAAGTATTAAAAGGCCTTAGGTGTGTAAAGCTATATAGAATAATAAATCTCTTAATGTATGTTGATGACATTCTATCATTTAGAATGATGTAGAGTTATTGTCATCAATAAAGTTTTGTTGTCTAGTCCAGTTTGATATAAAGTACTTGGGAAAGACTAGTCACATCCTAAGATTTAAACTTTGTTAAAATTTAGAAATTAGGATGTTAGGTCTATCTCAAACTGCTTAAATAGATTATATTCTAGCCAAGTATAGCATGTAATACTTCAAGCAAGGATTCTTTCCTTTTAATTTTGAAGTTTCTTTATAAAGGATTATGGTCCTTAGATATATAAAAAGGAAGAGCATATTATGATGGTTCCTAATATCATGGATATAGGGAAGTCTTTATGCTATGCTATATACTAGGCTAAATATCTATTTTGCGGTGGGCATGCTAAGCAAATATCAATTGAATCAAAGATCACTTAATTTAGTGGGAGTAAAGCATATACTCATATATCTTAGGAGAATGAGGGATTATATGCTTGTCTACAAAAATGAGGTTTTGATAGATACTAGATGGTACAAACACTGACTTGTAGTTTGATTGTGATTCATGAAATTAGACTTCAAGATATGTGTTTATCCTAGGTGGTGAAAATACATATTAAGCGTATGTATTATCTCATTAGAGAGATATAGGTATGTGTGAAGTAGTAGTAAAAAAAATAATTTATGCAAAAAATTTGGCTGAAACTTGTTTCCAAGCCTTGCCTTAGAGTGATTATGAATTACTCTAAAGGGAGATAAGTGTTGGAAATATGGTAAATTATCTTTGAGGGCAAGTGGGAGATTGTTGGGGTTTATGCCCTAAAATCCAATTTATTGGCATGTTATAAATAATTAAGTTGTTTAATTATATGAGACTATAAATGAACTAATAGAACATCATCTTAGTCCATGAGATGCATAGTATGTGATTTATGTGAAAAGTCATAGAAAGATATAAATCACAAGTTCTTTGTAAACTCAAAATTTTAGTTCGTAGTCGGTGATGAAATTGGGCATTTCATCTGCGAAGACTATAACATATCAACTAAGATGATTTGTCTTGATCATGGAAGTGGAGACTTCTAGTTGATATGTTGATATGTTTTAAGAATTAAAACATATTGAACTAGACCACTGTGAGATTTATTATTCTCCTAACGACTGTCAAATGAATAATAAATCTCACGACTTCTATTTACATCAACTCTAAATCCTGAGAGAATAATGGACCTGATCATGAGATGTAGGTTGCTTTGATATATCAGGAGTGAAATCTATAAATTACGGTCAAAACCTCAGTATGTTAGGCAACCGCATTTAGTGTTGATGGAACATATATTTTCAAGATGGAATTCATAATCTCCTAACGGAGATATAAAATATTCCCTTGAGATAAGTTTAATAGGTTTGGTTATTCAGAGTGTTGGGCCCAACTACTTTAGTAAGGAGTTACTAAAGTATATATATTTATGAAATTGGATTTCATAAATATATATTGAATAACATAAATGATTAAACCGGGTACTCAAGGATTAAAATGTAGTAATCTTCAAAGTGGCAGTCAATATTCATGACTTTGTATTACTACGAATATTTTAACGAAAGGGTTGCATGTATAATAAAGTCTTGGGATATAATTTATAGATAAGGCCTAGAGTGCAACTATATTTATATAGTGGTATTAAATATAGTTAATGGTAACTTTGGACTTGTCAAGAGTTGACAGAAAAGCCCAAGGCACATTGGAGCTAGTGTCTTATTGGTCCCTTTTGATCCCACTCCAAGCCACACACTAAAGCCCAATTGGGAAGGCCCAAAAGGCTAGCCCAATTAGATAATCAGTTATATATATAATGAGAGAAACATACAGATTTTCATAAGGCTTTTTCATGAGACTTTTCATTAAGTCTTTTCATGAGAGTTCTCATAAGGAATGAAATGTTTTTATGTGAGTGTTGGACACTCTTTATTCTCTCCTTGGAAACTGATTAAGAGACTATACATCTTGGGCATCAAGTGAAATTGGAGTGAAGATTAAAAGTCTTCCCAAGAACTTCTGATCTTTGGTTTTGAATTTCACCGCACCAAGGTACGCATTCTTGTTCTCTAATTCTGAAACTTACGTAGCGCATGTTATCATTTTTTAATGAAGTAGATATGTTTTTTTTCGCTGCTAACATCTATTTTTCCAACATCATGTGCTCGAAGCCTTGACATCCAAAGCACTTAGGTCCTGCGGGAACAGTGTACTGACCACCTTCCTTAGCATCCTTCCTCCCTTTGTCTTTCCCTTTAAACTGAGAAGTATTGGATTGCCTATGGTCCTTGTCGAAGTTCCTTCCATTAGCATTCTTCAAAAACTTCTTGAACTACCTTATAATGTAGGACTTCATCTTAGAATCGTCATCATCAGAAGACTCATCTGTGTCACTGCTCTTGACCTTCAGTGCCATGCTCTTGCCTTTACCCGTCTTGTCAATCCTTGTCAATCCTAACTCATAGGTCTGCAAGTTTCCAACCAGCTCAATCAAAGGAATTTTGTCAATATCCTTTGATTCTTCTATTGCCGTAATCTTAGCATGGAATCTCTCGGGTAGAGATCTGAGCACTTTCCTTACAATCTTGGGTTCAAGAATGGTTTCCCCAAGATTAAAGGCTGAGTTTACTATGTCCTTGAGCTTGGTATAGAACTCATCAAACGACTCATCCTCCTCCATCTTTATTTCTTCAAAGCTTGTAGTAAGCCTCTGAAGTTTTGAATCCTTGACAGCCTTTGTACCCTCATAGGTTGTCTGGAGGATGGTCCATGCTTCCTGTGCAGTTTCTGTGGAGGATATCTTCTTAAACTTCTCATTAGTGATTGCACTAAATAATGCATTCAATGCTCTGCTATTGAAGTTAGCCGCCTTGATCTTTGCTTCATCCCAATTGGCTGGCACTTCCTTTGGCTTGGTCCAGCCGATCTCTACAGCTTGCCACACCTTCTCATCTAAAGACTGCAAGAAAGCTCTCATACGTACTTTCCAATATGCATAGTTAGTGCCATCAAATAAAGGAAGTATAATTAATGATTGTCCTCTATCCATGACAACAGGGGTCAATGGATCAACACAGTAAAGATTAAACCTTAATCAGAGTGTGCCCGCTCTGATACCAATTGATAGGCCACAAACTGAATGACCCCTTATGATAGGAATTAATTAATTAATTAGCTAAGTTATTAATTAATCAATTTATCGTGCGAAGCGTGGTAGCACAAACAAATCACCGATAAACTAAAAATGCAGTGGAAAATAAATGACATTGTGATTTGTTTACGAATGGGGAAAAACCTAATGGCAAAAACCCCACCGGGCGATTTTCAGGTCTCCACTCCCGAAACTCCACTATTATCATAACAAGCGGTTACAAGCAAGGAATCCCAAGTATCTTACCAACCTACAGTTGAACCCTTACCACAATATCCAATCAAACTTGTTCTGTAGTGACAGTTTCCCTTTCTGATGCATGGCTCTCAAGTACGTGACTAACCAATTATGCGAATCCCAGTATGCGATTTCAATCACCAATCTGAAAAGATTGTTGGCTGCAAAAATTTTCAATTCATCCACACGATGAAGATCAGGAAGATGCTTGGTCCCAAAACCCTAAGATGCAAAATACACAGCAACTTCTCCAAGAAAGAGATGAACTAGGTCAAGAACTTTGTCTCCGGTCACAATTTGCTTGAAACAGAGTTTGCTCAATGCTTATGCAACTTGTGTACCGTTTGACGGCTCTTAAAACAATCCTTTTATATGTCTAGGGTTAGGAGAAAAGAAGGCCCATAGACAGATTCATGGATCCCAAGAAAATTAGAGTTGAAATCTGAATTTCGTAAATCTCGACAGATAGGAGGTGTTGAGAAGGTATCGACCAGCTGTTGAGCTTTAATGAATTTGCACTCTTTACTTGACTTCTTAAACAGACTTGAAGGCTTCAACACTAGATCTTGAAACGTGGTTTCTTGAAGTAGTTTAACACATCCTAAGTTTATCCAAATACAAGTAAAGTGCATTTTGTTAAAGGATAAGCCAATTACATAAAATCATAACATATGTTCTATAACATAAGAAACACATATGTCCTAATACTTAAGATATGAAATAGTATAATTTTATATTTCTCTATTCAATTTTTCTTATATTTTTAATCTCTTGACATGTATATTTAGTTTTGAAAATTAAAAATTATAAACCCTGAATCTTAGATTTACACTCTTTAAAAGTTCATGTGTTTTCTTTATATATATATATATATAATAAAAAAGGAAATAATAAGAATTTTTATATTAAAAATTGCAAATGTAAGAATCAAATATACATGTACACTTGATAAAAAGAATCAATAGGTATGTAGTGGCATTTTTAGGGTTTAATTAATTATGGTTACTTATTTATGGATATATTGTATTACAATTTTTTTCTTCATTATTTTAGTAACACATAATACATAATCGAAATTAATTTTCTAAATATTATAACACATATGAGTATTATAAAATAACCAACATGTGCATCGCACCAGACATCCGCTAGTAAAATTAATGCTAGGCCCATAACAATTTTACAATAAATTCTAAATCACAAGTTGTTATTGATGAGTTAACAATATTTATTAAATTTATTGTAAGTTGAAAATAACAGGTAGTTAATAATATTTTAGAAAAATCTCAAAGCGTCCCAAGAAAAAAAAAAATAAAAAAAAAGGTAGGAATTGAGATCCCATGCAATAACTATGGCATTGCATAGGGAGCAAGAGCTTTAATATCAGCCATGGATTAAATCTGATGCTTAGAAAATTAACATGTCATATGTCCAAGTTGGCAATCCGCGTGCTTCAATTTCTTGCATTTCTCTTCTCTTTTCAGTTTTCACTTCAGCAGCTCAGTTTCTCTGCTCTTCTCTTAACCTTGACTATGCCTCTAGCAAAGCCATTGCTCCGCCTCGCCGCTTTTGACAAGAGAAGGCTCAGTCTCATCGGATTACCCCAAAATCCACAAATCTCTTTCCCCCTCTACCACCCACACTCTGCTCTGAGCTCTTCTAAAAGCAGCGGATGGTGTCAATTTCAAAGGCTTGTTGTTTGTCTCCGTTGAAGTCCGACCGTTAGATTTTGGTTTGGATCGGTTTGTGGAGCACTCTACTTCGGGCTGTTCCAGCAATTTCCTTAAGGTAGTTTTTCTAAAATTCATTTTCAAAAAATCTATTTAGCGGCTTTGTGCAGGTGTTTTTGGGTAATGGAAAATGTAATTGTTACAGAACTATGCTTATTATTAGTTCTAAGTTTGGAATTTTATGAGTTTTAATCAAAACCCAGATCTTATATTGCCTGCATTTTTTTTCTTTCTATTGTATCAAAATGCTTAAATCCTTGTAATTTGTATTCAATGGGTTATTATTAGGTTCCTAACGATGAAAGATCGAACCTTGTGGAGTTGTCTGTTTGAGTGTTTGACCCAAAAATGAATGTTCAACACACTGAAAAATGCTTTTGATTCACTGACTGTGCAATGTACCTTTTCTTTCATGTTGGAGCATTGATGAAGTTAAATGTTGTTTGAGCCCCACTGCATACTTGTAGGTAGCATCACTCAATTAGCCCATGCTCTCTTATGTCAGTTTGTTATTGGAGTTGTTTATCCTCATATCTTGTAATCAAAACAGTCATTTTGTCCATTATTTTGCTCAAACTAGGCAAGAACCTTGTAGCTTAACTAATCCCTCTTATTGTTTCCCACCAAGCTGCATAGGTTCAGATCCCCTCTACCCCATTGTAACTATCAAATTACTTTGCTCAAACTAAATTTGAATTGTGTAAGTGATGCAGGAGCATCTACATGGCTGCTCATACATACAGCCTTGGCATAAAGTAGCAGCAATAGTCCTTAACTTCAAGCATGACGAAGCAGTACAAGCTGTTTATAGCAGCAAGCATCCAGCAATGCAGCTACAGCCAGTAAGTCAGTAGCTGATGATTGCTTCTATAGTGTAGTGTCTTGTAATTGTATCCTAATATGTGTAATCATTGAAGTGTAATCTAGTTAGGAGCAATTAGTTACAAATATAGCAGCTGTCAGGTTAGATACAAGTGATTGGAATAGTTAGTAGCTTGTAACAAAATGTGTTACTTAGTAAACTAGTACCAGCTGGCATTTGGCCATGTGCTGAGTTAGTTAGAGGCTAGGGCAATTAATGCTTGAGTCCATAGCTATAAATAGCCCATTGTTGTACTTGTAACTCAATTTTGAATGCAATTACACAGATTAGCAAGCCTGGTGCTATTTTTAAGGGATCGATTTATCTTAAGAAGGTTTTGTCACACCTTGTTCCTTGTTCTAAGCAACTCTCATTTCCTATAATCAATTCTAAGCCTAAACAACAGCCTTTTAGAATCCCTGCATCAGTAAGTACTTGATTGCCAATATAATAAGTTATGATGAGATGAAAATCAAGACTTACAAGTGATTGCTTATTGGAGCATATTATTTTTCCTGCCGCAAGTGTATTTGATGTTTTTGAGTTTTTCTGTTGAGTGTGTTGAACTGTTATTTGATGGATGATGGATGATAACCAAGAGTTCTGCCTTTGTTATGGAGCTAATCCTGGTTGTATCTGAATGAAAAAATGGCTTCTCAAATTTTTTATTTTTTTGATAGTTTCAGCAAGATTTGAAACCTTTAGTGTCTAGTTCATAACTTTGATCTTTACGATCAAGCCAAAACCCTAATTGGTTTCTTTTGGGTATAAACTCTAGTCACTTGTTCAAACAACGAGAGACTATTATCAGTTGAGTTAATTGGAATCTACTAAAGCTATGTATAGGTAATTATCAACAATGTTGAAGTTTAATTAGCCACTTAAAATTTATACATTAACCTTCATGTTTAAATTTAGAGACCAGAGCGCTTGCCCTTATTATCATATTTCTTTGAAATTTAATTTGAACATAACTGCTCTAATAAAGTGGCAGCCAACTAGCTATGCACAAGTACAGGAGGCAACGTGTGGGAAGAAGATATGAACATTACAGATTCTACCAGACCCATACGGCCATTAGGAGGTGTTTTCCTGGTTAATTTTTTTAATTATTTTGATTTTTTGCTTTCCCCCAAATGGTAAAATCTCTGATGGTTGTATAAGAGATTTGGGATTCAATTCCCGTCTACACCAAAAACTGATTGGTGTCTTGGTCTGATGATAAAGAGTTATCATCAAGATGTTATAGGTTGAAACTCTTTCTAAAAAAAAAAAAAAAAAAAAATTTATCCATAAAAATTAACTCTCTTTTTTCTTTTTCTTTTTTGAGAAGATCCATAAAAATTAACTTGATTAAGAAGAAAATTGAATTAATCTCCAAAAAAATATTTTTCTTATATACAAATCAACTAATCTGTCAAAAAGTTCGCAATATATTTCAATATGATGTGAAAGTGTTATATTGATTTACACCAGTTACAATTTGGTTCATTCGGTCCAATATAATCCACTCCAGCCATTCAGTCCACAAGGAAAAAAGAAAAATTAAGCCCTCAAAGAGTTAGAAACAAGAAAACTCTGTCACATTATCAATTCCATTTCTTTCACAGACCCTTTGACCAAATACAGAAAACTGTGGCGCATTATCTTTTCTGATCTCATCCCATCTATGTGTCTAAAAATGTCCGAAATGAGAGAACCACCGGTTTTTCTTCGACACAGGAAGAACCATCTCCCACACGACATTGTACTCAACAAGATCCTGACAAGACTTCCCGTGAAATCAGTGATAAGATTCAGGTGCGTTTCCAAATCCTAGGAGTCCTCAATCACCAACCACTATTTCATCTCCACCCATTGTAATAATTTCAACAACAAAGATGATGATGACCATCGTTATCTCATACAAACGCCAGCTTTCGACCACACATTTGATAGGATTTCTGAGTTTGGAATCCCCATAGCTATTAAGGGTGTCCAAATGGTGGGTTTGTGCAATGGTTTATTTTGTCTCGCTGATTCTGCTAATCATATATATTTGTTGAACCCCAGCATTAGAAAATTCAAGAACTTGCCTGTTTCTTGCTTAGAAAACTTACACTTTGCTACACTTGGATTTGCATATCATTCCGAGAACAATGACTACAAGGTTGTTAGGATTTCATCTTTTTCTATGGAGATTGAGGTGTATTCATTAAGTTCGGATTCATGGAGAAGGGTTGGAATTGAGTTCACAACCAAGGGTCCGTCCCCTTTTAGATATTCTCTTTTTGATATCCCCATTGGTTAGTGGAGCTTTACACTAGATGGGAAATGTCATAGAAGGAGAAGATAATCGCAGGGGTCATATCATTATCTCATTCGATGTCAATAGTGATAAATTTAGAAAGCTAGCACTGCCTCATGGTTCTATGGTTGTCGTCTTGTCGATGGTTTTTATACAAGTCTTGCATCATTCAAGGGGAAACTGGCTTTAATTACATGTGGACGTAGTGAACACTCCATATGGGTGATGAGGGAGTATGGTGTGGTTGAGTCTTGGTATAAAATTCTTGTTCTACCATATGAAAAACTATCTTGTTGTGCTGCCTTTACCGAGTGTGGTTCACTTCTAGATTTTAGGGGCGTCGGCCTCTTTCAAAATAAGTTTCTTTTAATTGACATTGAAACTCTACAAGAGAAGAAGGATCCTGATATCTAATATCCTTCATATGTAGCTACTTTCATGGAGAGCCTTGTTTTACTTGATGGAGCTAACTTGGTGTCTTACTAGCAAATGGTTGCAAAAAATAAGTGAAGTCATTAGTGGTATTCCTTTTCCTTTTCGTTTTCCTTTAGTAGAAGGTATGATTGTATTGCTAAAAGCTTAATTTCAACTCCAGGTTTACATTATCCTTTTGTGGCTCTATTATATATTAGTATTTGATATTTGTATGTGGATGGTTGTTTTGTTATGCACAAACTCAAACAATACTTGGCCACTGTAACCCTTCTTTGCTTGTGGGTTCCTCTGGTAGTGTTGCAAAGAGCTAGATTAGAGCTCTCCTGTCTTCAATTTAAAAGAAGAAATGTCATCCCAAGTTGGAGCATTCAATTATTAAGTTATTATGAATAAAAAAAATATTTCTGCAAAATTAGCTGTCACTTGGCGTAGTGTGAGACATTGACTATACGTTTGTACAAAGTTAGCTATGTCACTTGGCATAATATGAGACATGTAAGGGTGTTCAGCATTTAACATTAACATTAAAGTTAGCTATGACGTTTTGGAAAAGCTTGAGTTAGTTGATCATATCATAATTTTATTTTTTTTTATTTTTTTCAATTTTTGTTTTGTTTTTGATATTGAAGGATTTTATATTTTTTGATGCTAGATGACATGGATGATTTATTTTTGTGTGTTTTTTTAATCACGTACCTTGTTTTGGAGAGGTCCCACTAAGATTGTATCCAAATTTCTTTGAGATAGTTTGGGTAAGATTACAACATTGGCTTCTTATTTTGTTGCATTGGCTTCTTCATCATAGGCAAATATTTTTAGGAGCAGAGAAGAGTTGGGGGTGCTAGAGTTAGTGTCTTCCTTTTCTTAATTGCTGGATTCGGTGAATGTGTATCTTGTAGGAAATGATGAAATGGTTTGGAATTTAATTAAGTACAGAAATTTTGATGTCCAATCTTATTGTAGGGATTTGAAAGAACCTATTGGAGCTATGTTTTCAAGGAGTTTAAAGAAATAACTGCACTTTTGATGGTGTTGAGAAGCTGATGGTTTTTTTTTTTTTTTTTGGGTCAAAGGCTCTTCGATAGGATGTCTGCTATAGGCTGCCTGCTTCCCACCTCTCTCTCTCTCTCCTTCTTTCTTGAACTTTCAGGATGCTGTAAATTTTTCTTTCTTAAAGGTTCTTCTCTATATCTCCAGGGCACTAAAGTTGTACTAAATGTTCTATAAATAATAACAAAAGGTTTTGATGCATCCTCTCTCTCTCTCCTCTTTTTGCTCTGTTACAGTTGATCGATATGGTTTATAGGTATTGCTCAAAGTTTTACCTCATCAAACCTCTTTTAATATTTACAACAAACCTACTTCTTATTTGTTGAAGCAGCCCATATAATTTGTGCCTTAACTTCTAATTAACCCCTTAAACCACCCTATCTTAAAACCTTTGTGTTGCTCTCCTGAAAATTTCTGTGACTTGTTTCCACACAATTCGTTAGGCTTCTTTCCTATAAACTCTGCTATTATGTTCCAAATACAAGTTCTAAACCGTTCTACAATTCCATGCCCTTAACTGTTGGATTCAGTTAATGTGCATCTTGTAGGAGAGGATGAAATGGTTTGGAATTTAATGAAATAAAAAAAAAAAAAAAAAAAAAAGTTTGCAGGGATTCCAGAGCACCTATTGGAGCTATGTTTGAGTGGAATCCAAATCTTTCCTTTAAAGTTTTCTTGTGCAAGACTTCAGCTTTAGTAAAAATTTTGATAGTAAAGAATATCCCCAATAGAAAATTTTATTATGGCCTGGTTTTTGTCCAAGGGCAGCAGAGAGAAAATGTTAATAAGCTGTCATTGCAGTGTCTTTGGAAACAAACACTTGCAAAAAGAAACTCAACCAAAAATTAAAGCCCCAGCCACCAAGAAAACATCTCAATTTCTAGGCATTTATACAGAAGCCAAACAAACCAGAAGCACTAACGCTTCTCTTTGCATTGTTGTTTTTGTGAAACCTCGCCAGAGAGGAGAGAAATCGCTACCTTCACCGGGGAGAAGTTGAATCGCCTCCTAAACTGCTAGTTACATAGACGACGGAGCCTCCAAGCTCTTCAACGCCTTTCGGCTCTACGACCCAATTCAGAATGGCCTCATCTCCATCGTCGAGATCCACATCGTCCTCAACCGCCTTAGCATGAAGTGCTCCTTCGACTCAAGATCTGCTATGCTGACTCTGATGATAACGAAAATCCTTTCTCACAGAAGACTGAATAAGTGTTTACCCTTATATATTCTCATCTAATATGAATGAAGCTGAAATCTCTACTGTAGCGGGCAATGTGTTCAAACTTTAGATGTCAAAGCTTTTTTTTTTTTTTTTTGGATGAACTTTATTTATTTTATTTTTTTTTGATGAACTCAAAAACAGCAAAGCTTCTATATATATATATATATATATATATATATATATATATATATATATTTTTTTTTTTTTTTTTTTTTTTTTTTTTTTTTTTTGATTTTCGTCATAAAGGGTATATTATAGCATATTTTACTGTTAGGGACTATTCTCTTAACTTTGGAAAAAAAAAAAAAAAAATCAAATGGCCTGTTTTGGGTTCTTGGCTTTTATTTAGATGTCAGGATAATGAGATTTTTTTCTTGGTGGCTGGAGTTTAATTTTTCATTTTGAATTTTTTTTAAGTGATTGTTTCTAGATAAATTTGATTTTAAAAAAATGAAAAAGTACCAAGAGAAAATGAGATTGAATATATGCGTTGATTATACGTGGATTGGATTTTTTTTTAATTTTTTTTTATTTTTTATAGTTTTAGTTTAAGACAGTGGCAATCCACATGGCAACTTAGGTGACATTAGAATAATTTTTTATTTAAACTGTTAACCATGTCAGCATTTTTCATTTATAATTTAATGGCAAATATCATTTTGACACAACACCAAAAAGTTAATGATTAAATTGACACATTTAAAATGTTAGGGACTAAATTGACATATAGTAGAAATGTTAGAAATGTAACTTACCCTTAATTTTATTATTATTCTTCTTTTGTAGGGGTCGAAGGCTCAGGCTGTCTATAGGCTGCTATGAGCTCCCCCCACACACACCCCCCCCCCCCCCCCCCCCCCCACCAAAAAAAAAAAGAAAAAAAAGAAGGTTTTGATGCATTCTTACGCTCTCTTCTTTTTCACTGTTATAGACTTATGGGCTCTCTTCACCTATGGATCAAATTTTTTTGCTTAGGATAAAACATTTGAATACTGGGTTGAGCACACCAGAAGGAGTCAACTAGTTAAGTTACAAGACTTTATACAAAAATTTACTTACAATAAAGTGGCTGAATTTAAATTGTACTTTGGCCTATTATAAATATAAGATTTTGCAAAATACAAGTAGGCAGCAAATACAGCTGCACTAAGTCCAACAAGTAGCCAATAAAAATAGTCAAGATGTGCTTGATTAAGATTATCCGCAAACCAGCTATCTTTGCCATCCCCACCAGTCACCTCCTCAATGATAGAGACAAGAAAGCTGCTTAAAAAATTCCCGACCCCAAAAATACTGAGATAGAGGGCGAGACCCACACTTCTTAATTCAATTGGGACCTGATCATAGAAGAATTCTTGTAGCCCAACCACGGTGAAAACTTCAGCAATTCCTGACAAAACATATTGAGGAAGAAGCCACCACACACTCATTGGAATAGTCAAATCTGGCATATCAACCAACCCATATTCTTTAGCAGTTTTGAGCCTTTTTATTTCAATTAAAGCTGCAATTATCATGCAAATGACAGATAAAAGCATCCCAATTCCAATTCTCTGTAGCATTGTGATTCCAAAGGGTTTAGTGGTGATATCTCTTGCTATAGGAACAAAAATGCGATCATATACAGGAATGAAAAGAACAATGGCCAGGCTGATAAAGAATTGTAGTGAAGCTGCTGGTATCTCAAAGCCAGGAAAAATTGTTCTATCAAGGGTAGCCCCTTGCTTTGTAAAGAAAGTTGATGTTTGTGCAAACACAATAGCATAACCTAAGCTTGTAACCCAAATTGGAACAAGCCTAAGAACCGCCTTTGCTTCTTCAACCTCACTGACAGTACATACCTCGCATTGCAATGCTTTGTTAAGGAACCTGTCACATTAGTGTATCCAAATCATTATGTAAAAGGAGATTAGATCGAAAAATGGAAAATTTGTTTTAGTTAAGCAAACCAGAATTGTTTCGACTGAACGAAGCGCAAGACTTGTTCATTAGTTGGGAAACATGTGGTATGAATGGTTTTTTTTATTAGTAATATAATCAAAGTTCTGATAGTGTTCTAGAAAACTGTATATAAGTCCCAAGCTAATTCAATGGAGCATAGGTAAAATAAATGGTATAAGTAGCAAAGTATCTCTGGCAAACTAGTCAAGTTGATTGGGTTAAAGTTCGACGTTGTCGGGTTTAGGTAAGATTGGGTTCAAGTCAACAATGTGTTGTACTAAAATGATTGCAAAACTTATATCCCTTGTCCATTCTTTTAGGGTCAAGTCAATCTAGTTTGACCTTTTTTTTTTTTTTTTTTCACGTGGAAATAATAATAACAAAGATAATAATAATAAGTAAAAATGAAATTTGATCAAATTGTCTTTGTCTTCTTCTTCTTTTCAATAGAAATAAGTGAACAAATAACAAAAAGACTCATAAGTAAAAATTAAAATAATACACAAAATTTTAAGTTTATATAGTATAAGGTTCACTAAACTGAAGTCTTCAAGGCTCCACTATGTTTAGAAAGAATCTATAAGTCTCCCTGATAAGAAAACAACTTAAAACAGAAAGGAAATAAAGAAAAAATAACAAGAAGTGAAGGTGCAAAAACATTTTTCCATAGGATCAAAAAGTTTTTCCTTTAAAAACAAAAAAGAGTTTACCCATGTAACTTGCGGGGTTGACCTGGATAGGCATTTCAGCCGATCGGAATTGGGTCAACCCATTTTTTTACGGGCACAAATGCCTTACTCATACTCATATATATATATATATATATATATATATATATATATATATATTTTAGGTTTGCATAGCTTATTAAATCCAATTCCAATTTTACCATGTCTAGTTGAAACCTACATATAAGCTTTTGATTAAATCTGTTTATTATATGTTATATTAAGGTTTTAATTGTCTCCTCCAAGTATTGTCTGTTCAACAATTTAACTTCCTGAACCCTCTTATATCATATTTAGATATAAAGTTTTTATCATATATTTTTTGAGACAAGAATACCATATTAAAGAGGTGGTAAGTCTTTAAAATAAAACTGAATATTGCTCTCTTACTTGAATTGTTCAAAGTTATGCTGTGGCAAGGTTCTGCAAGCTTCCTCTTCACTAGCTATTTCTGATGGTTTAGCCCGCCGATTCTTAACTGCAGTAACAAACACCCGACCAATTCTCACAAAAGGGCTTTTCACCTCTTTGATACTATATCGATAAGTTCTAGTACCAAGCAAGAAGAGACCTAAGGCAATGACCATAACAACACAGGGGATTCCAAATCCTAGACCCCAACTAAGGTTTTCTTGTACATAGCTCATGATCAACGTTGCCACAGAAGAACCTGAACATAGTCCAAAATACCACCAATTGAAGAATGAGCTTTTGGCTCGGCATTCTACCGGATCTTCTACATCAAATTGGTCGGCTCCAAAAGCTTGAATGCAAGGCTTGTGTCCACCTTGCGCAACTGCTACTAGATATAGGGAGATGAAGAATAAAATCACTTGGAGCTCAGAAGAACCTAATGTAACTTTGTTCATGCCCATGTTATTTGAAGTATTGATAGAAGTAAGCATAGCTGACAGAGTCAGCAAGCCTAATCCCTGTGTAAAAAACAAATGCCGAAGATTAAAATATAAAGCTGAAACATTAATGTTTGGTTTGGGAAGATATGATTCTGAAAGCCGATGCTCTCTTGTCATAAAACCGTGTGTTGTTTGAAAGGCCTTTTGTTTCCATGAAAATGTACTAATAATCTCTAGCAGAATTCTTATATGCAAAGTCTTTTGAGGGAGAAGCTAAGTCAATTTTGGCAATACTCTCCATTTTGTTCCTTTCTCTAGTATTAGTAAAGGTGGGCAACTCTTACATGGGTTGGGATTGTGTCCAGTGCATCAGTTGCACCGGACATGATAGGATGCAAACATGTGTTTATATCTTAACATATCCAATCCACTAATGCACAGTACAGAAGTTGTGTCCTTACATAGCCTTTGTGGAAAAGTCAAGACCAGGACAATAATGGTTGTCTGAGGGTTAAGCTACAGGAGTTATTTGGAAAATAAGTGCCTATGCACTTGTGCTGCTATGAGATCTTTGCAACTTACTAGATTTTCTGCTATGAAATTGATATTTGACTTTTCTCCCACTTTTGGCAAGTGATGCTTAAATGGAATTTAGGGGCAGAGATAGAGAGATACGCACCAGAATGTATATGCAAGAAGCAATAATAATGGTGCGGTAGCGCCCCAGATACGAATCAGCTACGAATGCTCCTAAAAGCGGAAGCAACGACGCCATACCCAACCAAGTGTTGACGTTCTCGGCCGCAGTGGCCGTTGACTGCCCCAGCTGCTCAGTCAAGTACATGATCAGGTTGCAGCTAATCCCATAATATGCAAACCTCTCAGCCACTTCCACACCTAATATAAACCATCATATTCATACATAAATACCATTTTTATGCCCCAAAACACAAAAGGGTCATTTAAGATTTTTCACTTTTTTGAATTGATTTAGGTGAGACTTAATTTCTTGCCTATCATGAAACATGCGGACCTCCAACCTCCGGAGTTGGATCTGAGGACTCGCCGGCCTTTGTAGTCAACGGCATTTGTAGCAGTGTCTAATAGCAGTGGCGTTTCAATAGACATTTCTTGAAATTTGAGAGTTATTGAAACTTTGAAACTTGAAACAGGGACAGCCAGAAGTGTGGCTTCTCTACTCTTCTTGCTTCAACCACAATTCCACATTTTCATGTAGGTGGTAATTGGTTTGTCGCTTTGTTGTACAGTACTTCCTTTTTCAAAAGAAAGTAGTAAAAATTAAAATAAACAATTGCTTTTGCGTGTGCATTTGCGTTTGCGTACTGCTTCTTCTTCCTTTTTTTTTTTTTTTTTTTTTTTTTTTGTCATCGTCTGTGTTTGCGTTTTCTTGGTTCCTATACATCATTTATAGGATCCGCAAATATAGATTTTGACAAATATAATTTTAAAATTAGGTCTTACGATAGTATTTACATCTTTAAAAATGATTTTATTATAGTATTTTCAGTAATAAATTTTTATTTTTTAATGATTTTATTATAGTATTTACATCTATTTTGACTGAATGATTGTTTTAAATATATTTAGAGAATTCAGCCTTCGTTTGGATACCGCTTAAAAATAAAAATTATTTCACTTTAGTTTATTTTTGCTACTATTTATAGTTCCCACGGTACTTTTTGGTACTATTTATGGATCTCATTATACTATTTCAACTAACTTTTAACTTTATCTATGGTATTTTCAACAATAAGTTTTCAGTTTCATCAAAATAAGTGATATTCAAACAAATCTTCAGTATAAAGCATCTAAAAAATTTAGTTTTCAACAACTCAAAACACTACTTTATACAGCAAAACAACAAAACTTAAATGAAAATTATTTCACTGTTCAGCTTATTTTTGTTGAATACCAATGAAAAATGAAAATTATTTCACTATTCAGCTTATTTTTGCTACTATTTATAACTTTATGCACTTTTTGGTACTATTTATAGACTTACTATACTATTTCAGCTAATTTTTACCTTTATCTACGTTAATTTCAGCAATAAATTTTCAATTTTAACAAAATAAATGGTATCCAAACAATCTTTTAACAACTCACTGGAATGCTAGAAGCATAGTTTTAAAAACGGACCGGATCGACCGGTTTAACTGAAACCGGCCATTAATCCGATTCGATTATAACCAATAACCAGAAAAGAGCTAAAAACTGAAAATAATTAGAAATCGGTCTGTTCAACCATAAAAACTGGAAACCAGTATGGTTGAACCAGTTATTGGCATGTTTGATGATAGATCAAAACATTGTCGTTTTAAACAACACAACTCTACAACAAAAAGAGGGGGGGGGGGGAAAGAATATGAAATATAGGTAAAAAAAAATTTAGAACCATGATATGTGTTTTACAAAGAGAGTGTGATCCTTCATTATTTCTTGAGGTGGATATCCTTTAGCTTCTTCAACTTCTTTAGCTCACTGATTTTTTATCTTGAGTTTTGTTGCAACGAGAGAGATTGAGAGATAAACTTAAGAGTGGCTGTGGAGCATAGAAGAAGCAGTTTTGGCTTTGGAGACTTCGGAGTTCAAATCAGACTTAAGAATAAAAGGAGAAAATTGAAGTCTAAATTAGTAGGGTTAGGTGAGGTAAGTGTGATAATTAATGGGGGACTGTATTTATTAATTAATACTTTTTTCTTTGTACTTCCTAGTGTTGGAAATTCTGGTTTTGTATCTCATACAAAACACACAGCGAAAGTAACAAAAAAAATTCTATTTCATTCATGATTGATAACATGCACTTTATAAATTTCAAAATTTAAGAATAAGATAGCGTACCTTAGTGTAGTGAAATTCAAAACAAAAGATTATAAGTTCTTGGGAACACTTTTAATCTTTACTCCAATTCCACTTTACACCCAAGAAGTGTGGTCTCTCAATCAGTTTCCAAGAGAGAATAATTAAGTGGCTTCACTCACGCATACACACCATTTCACAATAACATCTCTCTTAAAAATAAAATTCTGTATATTTTTCCCTTTATAACTAACTAATTATCTAATTGGGCTGGCCTATTGGACCTTTCCAATTGGGTTTTAGTATGTGGCTTGGAGTGGGACTAAAAGGAACCATTAAGACACTAGCTCCAATGGACCTTGGGCTTTTCTGTCAACTCTTAACAAGTTCAAAGTTATCATTAATTATATTTAATATCACTATATAAATATAATTGCACTCTAGGCCTTATTAATAAATTATATCCCAAGACTTTATTATACATACAACTCCTTTATAAAATATTCGTAGTAATACAAAATCATGAATGAAGACTGCCACTTTGTGAATTACTACATCTTAATCCTTGAGTATCCCGTTTAATCCTTTAAGTTATTCATCATATATTTATGAAATCCAATTTCATAAATATATACTTTAGTAACTATTTACTAAAGTAGTTAGGCCTAACATTCTGAATAACAAACTCATTAAACTTATCTTAAGGGAATATTTTGTATCTCTGTTATGAGACTATGAATTCCATATTGAGAATATATGTTCCATCAACACTAAATGTGGCTGTCCAACATACTGAGGTTTTGACCGTTACTTTAGATCTCATTCCTGATATATCAAAGTAACCTACACTTCATGATCAGGTCCATTATTCTCTCAGGATTAAGAATTCATGTAAATATATAAGTCGTGAGATTTATTATTCAATTGATAGTCATTAGGAGAATAATAAATATCACAGCAGTCCAGTTCAATATGTTTTAATTCTTAAAACATATCAACATATCAACTAGAAGTCACCACTTCCATGATCAAGACAAATCATCTTAGTTAATATGTTATAGTCTTCGCAAATGAAATGCACAATTTCATCATCGGCTATGAACTAAATTTTGAATTTACAAAAAAATTTTGATTTATATCTTCTGTGACATTTCATATAAATCGCATACTATGCATTTCATGGACTCTATGATAATGTCCGAATATTCATGTTACCATTATTTCAAATAATAATAAAACAACTTTATTAATTACAATATTAAGTCATACATCGTGTCATACATAATATCATACATAGCATTATACAATAGAATTTAAGGGCATTAATCCTAACAATCTCCCACTTCCCTAAAGACTATTGTGTCCTAATCTAACTCTCATTCCCTCCAAATGTGACTTGAAGGTTTTTTGAGGCAAGACTTTGGTAAAAGGATCTGCTAGATTATTTGCACTTTTAATCTTTGCTACCATCACATCTCCACGAGCAATAATATCTCTAATGATGTGGTACTTTCTCTCAATGTGCTTTCCTTTCTTGTGATTCCTTGGATCTTTTGATTATGCAACTGCTCCACTATTGTCGCAAAACAAAGTAATGGGAACTTGCTCAATTCTCACTATACCAAGGTCAGAAAGGAATTTCTTGAGCCATACAGCTTCTTTTGCTGCTTCACAAGCATCAACATATTCTGCTTCCATGGTGGAGTCCGCAATACAAGATTGCTTAACACTCCTCCATATTATGGCTCCACCTCCCAAGGTGAAAACACATCCTAATGTGGACTTTCTGAAATCTAGATCCGATTGAAAGTCTGAATCTGTATAGCCAATGAGAATCAAATACTCACACCGATAAACAAGCATATAATCTCTCGTTCTCCGAAGATACTTGAGAATATGCTTTACAGCTTGCCAATGTTTTGGTCCTGGATTTGATTGATATCGGCTGACCATGCCAATTGAATAACAAATATCTGGTCTAGTACAAAGCATGGCATACATGAGACTTCCCACTGCAGAAGCATAAGGAACTTGTCTTATCATATCTACTTCCTCTTAAGTCTTAGGCCTTTGGTCATTAGAGAGAGGAACTCCATGTCTGAAAGGAAGTAAACCTTTCTTGGAGTTTTGCATGCTAAACCGTTCTAGAACCTTATATATATATCCAGCTTGTGATAAGCCTAACATCTTATTCTTGCAATCTCGCCAAAGCTTGATCCCTAGAATAAAATTAGCCTCACCCAAGTCTTTCATATCAAATTGACTTGACAACCAAACCTTTCCTGATGACATTACCCCTACATCATTTCCAATGAGTAAAATATCATCAACATAAAGCACTAGGAACATTACTACTTTATCTTGATGTCTTTTGTACACACATGATTCATCAAGATTTTGTTCAAAACCAAATGACTTGATTGCTTGATCAAATCTGATGTTCCATGACCTAGATGCTTGCTTAAATCCATAAATGGACCTTTTCAACTTGCATTCCATATGCTCTTGGTTCTTTGCTATGAAACCTTTTGGTTGCATCATATAGATTTCTTCTTCAAGATTGCCATTTAAAAAAGTAGTCTTGACATCCATTTGCCAAATCTCATAATCATAATGAGCAGCAATGGATAAGAGAATTCTGATAGATTTAAGCATGGCTACTGGCGAAAAAGTTTCATCATAGTCAATACCTTCTTTTTGTGTATATCCTTTCGCCACTAGCCTTACTTTAAAGGTTTTAACCTTTTCATCTACCCCTCTCTTCTTCTTGTAAATCCATTTGCAACCAACAGGTTTAATTCCGTTAGGCGCCTTTACAAGATCCCAAACTTGATTGGAATACATGAAATCTAATTCAAATTTCATAACTTTGATCCAATGATGTGCATCTATATCATTCATTGCCTCTTCATAAGTGTAGGGATCCGATTCAGCCTCTTCTGAGATTGCTTCATAAGTTTCTCCCAAACCTATGAATCTTATAGGAGGTCTAAAAATTCTCCCACTACAACGAGGTACCTATATACTAGACATCTCATGAGTAATATCTTGTGCTATATCTAATATAGCCACATCATCCCTAATTTCATCCATTGGTTGTTTATTTACAGGTTAATTCATTTTAGCCAACACTACTTCTAAGAGTATAATTATTCATATAGTCATTTTCCAAGAACTTGGCATTTGTGCTAACAAACACTTTATTATCTTTATGACTATTGAATAAACCTCCAACAGTTCCTTTTGGATACCCTACAAAGAAAACCACTTTTGTTTTAGACTGTAACTTGTCAAACTTTCCTTTCAACACATGTGCTGGACAACCTCAAATATGGAGATGTCTCATACTAGGCTTACGCCCATTCCACAAGTCAACAGGTGTTTTAGGAACAGACTTCGAAAGTACTAAATTCAGAAGATACATTGCAGTATTTAAGGCATATCCCCAAAAAGAAATTGGTAGAGTTGAATAACTCATCATGGACCTAACCATTTCTAAAAAAGTCCTATTCCTTCTTTCTGCTACACCATTTTGTTGTAGAGTTCCAGGTGCAATCATTTGGGATACAATCCCATTTTCAATTAAGTAATCCTTAAAATCCCCAAGAAGGTATTCGCCACCACGATCAGATTGAATGGATTCTCAACTTCAACCCTAAACTCTTTGAACTTTTCAAAGGCTTCAAACTTCCGTTTCATTAGGTACACATAACCAAATCTAGAGTAATCATCGGTAAAAGTGATGAAGTACTCATAACCTCCTCCTGCCTGGATTGACAAAGGACCACATACATCTGAATGTACTAGTTCTAGTAAATCTTGGGCTCTTCTACCTTTTGCATTAAAAAGGTCGTTTGGTCATTTTACCTTCTAAACAAGATTCACAAACTGGAAATTCATCAAAGTCCATGGGCTCTAAGAGTCCATCTTTGATAAGTCTTTGAATCCTATTTGAATTAATATGACCCAAACGCAAGTGCCAAAGATATGTATCACTAGTAGAAGGAAACTTTCTCTTTAATGATTTTACATGAGAATCATTATTTAATTCATAATTATATAATTCATGCTTATTAGGAGTTAAAATATAAAGATCATCCACAATATTGCCATAATAGATAAACATTTTACCCTTCTTTATTACAATATTGTCTTTAAGGATAACACAATATCCATGTTTACCTAAATAAGTTGCAGAAATTAAATTCCTATGAACATTAGGTACATACAGACAGTCTTCCAATATTAAAACTCTAGATTTAAAGCACAAATTAAACACTCTAACAACTTCAACCTGAATTCTGCTCCCATCAGCCAAAGTAAGAAACAATTCCCTTTCATTAAGCTTTTTGGTCTCCTGGAACCCCTGCAAAGAATTGCAGATATGATTAGTACAACTTGAATCCACACACCAGGAATCCGTGGGATTTTGTACTAAACATATTTCAAGGAGGAATGAACTTTTCATACCCTTATTATTGGCAACCTTGAATTTTGGACAATTCCTCTTCTAGTGTCCTTTCTCACCATAATGGAAACATTTTCCTTTGATCTTCTTTCCTTTGTCAACAACCCCTAAGACAATTTGTTTACCCTTTTGCTTGGTGAAGTCCTTCTTCCTCTTCCTCTTACCCTTGCCTTTCGACTTAGGTTGAGAAGTAGAAGCTTCAGCCATGTTAGCATCAACACTAGAAGTACCAAGAATGCCTTCTGCCGCTACCAACTCATTCATTAATTCAAACAAGGTATAAATCTTTTTATTCATATTATAGTTAACTCTGAATTCCTTGAATGATTTCAGTAGTGATTGGAGTATCATATCCACTTGGGATTCTCCATCAATATCGGCACCTAAAACCTCCAATGTATTCAAATTAGAGATCATTGTAAAACAATGCTCCCTAACTGAACCGCCTTCAGCCATTTTGGTATTATAGATTTGCCTCATGGTTTCTTGCCTTGCAAAACGGCCTTGCTGACTAAACATCTCCTTCAAACTTAGCATAATTTTCGGAGCTAGTTCTACATCCTGCATTTGATGTTGTAGAACATCTGAGATAGATGCTAGGATGTAGCACTTGGCCATCTCATTAGATTTATGCCAACGATCATATTGTTATTTTTCCTCAAGAGGAGCATCTAATGAAGGAAAGTTGGGAC
This sequence comes from Quercus parvula, assembly GCA_030820535.1. Classification (NCBI taxonomy): domain Eukaryota; kingdom Viridiplantae; phylum Streptophyta; class Magnoliopsida; order Fagales; family Fagaceae; genus Quercus; species Quercus parvula. The sequence goes on from JAUAME010000003.1 coordinate 43,825,720, forward strand.
ATGGTTTAGTAAGCACATATTTATGCTCTTCAATTGTAAGAACAATGTCCAAATTTCTTTTCTAGTCAATATAGTTGGATCCAGTCAATTTGTTTTGATTAATAATAGTAACAAGTGGGCTAAATGATGCCATGTTCAAATCTGAAAATAATAAACATGAATATAATAAGTAACTGGACATTATCAATTTAGCATATAAACATATAATATAAAACCTTAATAAAACCATAATATAATATATGCAACGACAACCCAATCCCATATTCAATATCCCTTAGCATAGAGTGAACATTAAATACTATGATTGATTGAGAACTATTTTCATTATTAGTGCTATCATGATAACTCTTATCATACACTAATAATATGCCGTTATACATTTGGCCTCTAAATAATAATAGTAAGAACTCAGCATAGAGGATACTATAATATTTAGTCTAGTGTCTACCATTGTCTAGAATCATGTGTAGCAACATTTCATCCCCTTAATTGGCTTATTTTGTAGTACCATGATACAAAACACCCTTCACATGGAATGCAAAACTCAAAGCTAAGACAAGGCGTTTGATCAAACTACAATAAATCAAGAAATTCAATCTTGTAAGACCATGAAATAAATACTCTCCGCATGGAATGCTAAGCTCGAAACAAAGACAAAGTATATATTTCACACTACTATGAACCAACAATGGAGGCCATGAGATGCAACCCTCATATATCTGTCTCCCACTAGATATTTTAAATTAAAGGTTTTTATGATCAAGAACCATATTAATGCTAGAAACCCTTGACAACATAATCCTAATCTCATTAGGAATAAATTTTATTAAATGAATACTTTAATCCTAGCATTAATATATATATATAATGTAATATATGATTATTACATTATAGATAATATATGGATTCAATATGAAATGAAGAACTTCAATCCATAATACATGCAAATTCTTGATGCATATAAAAGCATTACACGACACTTAATGCAAAGAAACATAATCAACAAATGATGCCAACATATACATTTATATCCAAGTGGTGCATGCACGTGACAGTTATATAACAGTTACATTCAATGCACGCTAATAACATAGATGACAAAAACGAATATCATCATCAACTATGAATCCACATATATATTAGACTCATATACTCACATGAATCCACATATTTATTAATAAACACAATCAATGAAACAACTTGAACATCATCATATGAACGAATTCACTAAAGCAATATCAATATAATATAGAAACAAACAACGGTGTCAAGTGCATTAACAACATCAAGAAACCGTTTTCCTTTTTATTCTAAAATCCAATTACATGCTATACAATCATGAGATGAAAACCTGGCTCTGATACCAATTGTTGGAAAATCTGGTTTTGTATCTCATACAAAACACACAGCGGAAGCAACAAAAAAAATCTATTTCATTCATAATTGATAACATACACTATATAAATTTCAGAATTTAAGAACAAGATAGCATACCTTGGTGTAGTGAAATTCAAAACAAAAGATTATAAGTTTTTTGGAACACTTTTAATCTTCACTCTAATTCCACTTTACGCCCAAGAAGTGTGGACTCTCAATCAGTTTCCAAGGGAGAATAATTGAGTGGCATCACTCACACATACACACCATTTCACAATGATGTCTCTCTTAAAAATAAAATTTTGTATGTTTCTTCATTTATAACTAACTAATTATCTAATAAGGTTGGCCTATTGGGCCTTTCCAATTGGGTTTTAGTGTGTGTGACTTGGAGTGGGACCAAATGGGACCAATAAGACACTAGCTCCAATGGGCCTTGGACTTTTCTATCAATTCTTAACAAGTCCAAAGTTATCATTAATTATATTTAATACCACTATATAAATATAATTGCATTCTAGGCCTTATTAATAAATTATATCCCAAGACTTTATTATACATGCAACCCCTTTATAAAATATTTGTAGTAATACAAAATTATGAATGAAGACTGCCACTTTGTGAATTACTACATCTTAATCCTTGAGTACTCGGTTTAATCCTTTAAGTTATTCATCATATATTTATGAAATTCAATTTCATAAATATATACTTTAGTAACTATTTACTAAAGTAGTTAGGCCTAACATTCTGAATAGCAAACCCATTAAACCTATCTCAAGGGAATATTTTGTATTTCTGTTAAGAGACTATGAATTCCATATTGAGAATATATGTTCCATCAGCACTAAATGTAGCTGCCTAACATACTGAGGTTTTGACCGTTATTTTAGATCTCACTCCTGATATATCAAAGCAACCTACACTTCATGATCATGTCTATTATTCTCTCAGGATTAAGAGTTCATGTAAATATATAAGTCGTGAGATTTATTATTCAATTGACAGTCATTAGGAGAATAATAAATCTCACAGCAGTTCAGTTCAATATGTTTTAACTCTTAAAACATATCAACTAGAAGACACCACTTCTATGATCAAGACAAATCATTTTAATTAATATGTTATAGTCTTCGCAGATGAAACGCCCAATTTCATCACCAACTACGAACTAAATTCTGAGTTTACAAAAAACTTGTGATTTATATCTTCTGTGACTTTTCACATAAATTGCATACTATGCATCTCATGGACTCTATGATAATGTCCGAATATTCATGTTACAATTATTTCAAATAATAATAAAACAACTTTATTAATTACAATATTAAGTCATACATCATGTCATATATAATGTCATACATAATATCATACATAACATTATACAATAGGATTTAAGGACATTAATCCTAACACTTGGACCTAGATACCCACGTTACTTTACAGCTCATTTAGTGGGGTTATTTGCATGCTAATCCTAGATAATCACAACACTACAACACCGGATTCAAACCCAAAAAAAAAAAAAAAGAGTTCTTTCTTCTTCTTCTTCTTCTTCTTTCTTTTTCTTTTTCTTTTTTTTTTTTTTTTTTTTGAGAATCCAGTGGAACTAATTATATAAGTACCAAATATATAAATATAATAATAAACCAACCTTACTACAACTTTATTATCTATTGTTAATTTAATACTTTTTTTATTAGAGTTAATTTGATATTTAATGGATATAACTTCTTATATATAAGTTGTAGATTAATTTTCTAAATACAGTACAAGAAAACTAAATATTATTAGTCATAATTTTATTATTTTTTATAATTGTAAAATTATAAAATAAATATTTATGACGTCACTAGTCAGACAATCGATTCAACCTCGGTCGGACCAAAATACTAATAACTAGTCTCTTTTTTGGTTTTTTGACCGTATTGATTTTTAAAACCATGGTTAAAAGTGCTAATGACCCCGAAGAAGCACACTGAGTCAATTGAATAATGACCCCAGATTTAAAAATAAAATAAAATAAAATAAAGTATTGCCCCACATTTGTACACAAGAATTAATAAAATGTTGTTAATAAAATGTTGATTTTGTATTTTTTGTTTTTGGGAATTCATTTTGCATTTTAATGTTGGGGGAGAGTTTGATTTGGTTGTGGTTGATTAGCGGAATGGGTTTCATTGAATTCTGTGGCAATGTAGTGAGAGAAATGACACTTCCAAATGTGAGCAAAAAGAAAAAGTCATTCTTGGAATGATTGAGAATTTGAGACCAAAACGAAATCATATGAATGAAGAGAAATAAGGGAGAGTTAACTTTTGGCCAGAGGAAAGAGAAAAAATTTTTGAAATACATGTGGGTGAGAAGGTGTGTAAAAATGTGTGTAATGTTGTTTAAAAACTGAAAATGAATGTTTGAAATGCCCTACAAAATGGGCCCTAAAGTTTTGAGTTAAAAAATACAAATAAAATAGATATTAAAAATTAGAAATATAAACCCTAAAATACAATAAAAATGATAAATATTCAAAAATTCTCTATAGTCCACTTTGGTCCTATTACGTCTACTTTGGTCCACCACATTTATTGTAAACTTTAGAGGAAAGGGAAATGATTCGAAAATTTTGGGCTAAGCTCTATAGCTTTGAGTTAAAAAATACAAATAAAATAGATATTAAAAATTAGAAATATAAACCCTAAAAATACAATAAAAATTGAAAATTTCTATACAGTCCACTTTAATCATATTCAGTCTACTTTGGTCCTATTATGTCTACTTTGGTCCATCATATTTATTGTGAACTTTTGGCTAGAGGAAAGGGAAACTATCTGAAAATTTTGGGCTAAACTCTATAGTTTTGAGTTAAAAAATACAAATAAAATAGATATTAAAAATTAGAAATGTGAACCTTAAAAATACAATAAAAATGATAAATATTCAACAATTCTATACAATCCGCTTCAATCATGTTCAGTCCACTTTGGTACTATTACGTCTACTTTAGTCCACCACATTTATTGTGGGTAAAGCTCACTTTTAGAGACATGAACCCCAGTCTTTACTCTCCACCTCACAAGAACTTAGTACTTGTGGTTTGACCATCAAACTAAGGGTGCATGATGGTATTGTTACTACACTTATAATTTTAAATAACAATATAGATAGATAAGAATGTCAAATAATATTTAAATGAAATTAAGACGGAGGGGTAACCCAAACAAAAACCAGAAGGACTATATATGTAACATCCCAGTCAGACCCAAAAAAAAAAAAAAAAAGGGGGGGGGGGGGGGTGGGGCAAATATTTTTTGGTTCCCACGTGCCTTCCAACTATCCCACCTAACCCATCCTCCACCACCACATATCTCACAATTCCCTCTTTTCTCTCTTTGGCTGGTCACTCTCATTCTTGTTCTCCTTTTCTTTTTCTTTTTCAATCAACACAACACACATACACACACTCCTCTCCCTCACCCTCCCACCGGTACATTCCTCATCATCACCTCTACCATTTTTTTGGCAAAATCACTGGAAAATCCTCAAGAACATCAAACCTTCACATAAGTTATTTGAGGTAAAAGTTCTAATCTCTTTAAATAAGAAAAAACCTAAAGAAATATAAAAAACGCATTGTTCTCTCACTTCTCTACCGATTCACACTACTCTACCAATCACTTTTCACCACAGCATCAATTTTCAGTTTTTAGTTCACCAAACTTGCAATTGTGCATCAATTTTCTACTATGAACTTATCACTTTTTAGTTTCACGTAGTTAGTTAGCATATAGGTATGAGTATATGAGTATGTGTTATATAGTTTATTGCCTAAACCATATTTTTTCTTCTTTTGTTTATGTTTTTTTTTTATTTATTTATTTGTTTAATGCTTTAAGTTTAAGTCTTTGACCTTTTTTTTAATGTATTTTGAGATTTGTCTTTTTTTTTTTTTTTTAATATGCTGAATTTAAAGACATGTAATAAAATTTTATTTAGCAAAAACTTTGTTGCAATCTTATGACATTCGTTTATTTTGCTTGTGAATTTTATAGAATTTTTAATGCTATTACTTGTAAAACCTTGATTTTGAATTATAACCTTGATTTTTAATGCAATTAATTTAGGCATATGCCTTTTTTGTCTTAATTTACATATTCATGCTATGATTTCTCAAACTTATATGTATATATAATTTTCAGAATTTTTTTATTTGACCCTGTAGTTCGACTATTGACCCACTAGTTGAATCAGTGACTTGACTCATAGACTGGGTCAACCTCCGGTCCGGGTTTAATAACTATGCTATTGAATGAAAATGTGTCCATTGATCGAAAATGTACCTATTGACTGAAAATGTGTCTATTAACCGAAAATGTGCATATTGAATGAATGTATTTGTAAAAGATTCATAATCCTTAGGGTATAAATAGAATTTCATATTTATTTAGTAACTTCTTCTCTTTCATCTTTCTTAAAAACACAAGAAACCTGTGAGTCTTCTCCAAAATTGCTATTTGTAAGTCTAGTTTTTTTTTTTTATTTAAATAAAAAAAAATAAGAATTTGATAGGCTAAGAATATATTGATCCATTGTGATAAATTAACCAATTAATTAGCCTAGTGAATTAATTAAGTTAATTAACATGCAATAAATGTGGTAGCACAAACAAATCACAAAATAACTAAATGCAGCAGAAATTAAATTTGACATGGGTGATTTTTTTTCGAATGGGGAAAACCAACATGGCAAAAATCTCATTGAATGATTTTAAGGTCACCACTTCCGAGAATTCACTATTATCACAATAAGCGGTTACAAGTAAAGGAATCCTAGTACCTTATACCAACCTATAGTTGAAATCTTACCCCAATACCCAATTAGACTTGTTATGTAGTGACAACCTCTCCTTTTCAATGTACGGCTCCAAGTACGTGACTAACCAATTGTGCGGATCCTAGTACGCGACTTCAATCACCAACTAGAGAAGGATGTTGGCTATAAAGTTCTTCAGTTCATCACATGATGAAGATCAAGAAGCTCTTTGGTCACAAAACCCTACAGTGTACAAACACAGTAGCTTTTTCAAGAGATAGATGAATTAGGGTAAATTTTGTCTCCAGTCACAATTTGCATGAACAAAACTTTGCTCTGCACTTGTGCAACTTGTGTCAATTTTGATGGTCTTTAAAATAATCCTTATATATGTTTAGGGTTGTGAGAAAAGAAAGCCCAAACATACATTCACAGATTGGATGAAAATCAGCTTGAAAAACTGAACTTCATAAACCTCGACAGATACCCTAGCTATTGAGCAGCTGTCGAGCCACGGGCTGAAATAGCTCTTTAAGCCTTGATAGATGCTAGCTGTCGAGCTTTAATGAACAACACTTTCTTATTTGATTCTTGGACAGACTTGCATGGCTTTAACAATTGAACTTGAAACCTTGTTTCTTGAAGCATTAAACACATCCTAGATCTACCCAATTACAAGTAAAGTGTGTTTTGTCAAAGTTTTAGTCAATTACATAAAATAGTGGCATATGTTCCTAACATTGAATCACATATATCATAACAATCTCCTCATTTGGCAATCCGTGACAAAACCACAACAAACAAATGAATATATAAGAAAAGTCATAAATCACTCAACTCATACTCACTTGTTGAATTCAATAAAATCTATCCTAACACAAACTCTTGAAAAATTTTGTAAAAGAGTTTATGGCAAGTAGACTTTGACAACTTGTTTTTTTGAAACACTTTAAACAAAACTCATCATGGCATCTTGTGTGAAACAGAAATAATAGATTGCATACAAGATATAAGAAACATGTGCATAAAGAGAGAAAAGAAACAACATATGTAAGGGTAGGTGAAAAACATACATCAATATATAAAAAATATAAGTACAATGTATGTCAAAATGGTCACAAGACCCATGTACAAGAGATAAATGTATCTAAAGTAGAGAGAAAAGGAAAAGATACATAAAATCCTCACTACATCCCTCACAATATGAACACTCCTCCTAACAAAAATCTCCTATACTAACCCTCCCCCTATGAGTATGACTACTCTCATATCCAAAACTATTCCCCCTTTTTGTCACGAGTAACAAAGGGTAAGAGTATCAAGTAGACATTTCATCAGCACTGGAAGAGCTAGCATCTCCATCCTCAGCATCATCATTGTCATCGAAGTCATCATCGTCCTCGGATGCCTTGTCGTCCTCAAATGTTTCAGGAGGAGGAGAGGGGGACTCCACAAAGCCACCAAGGCGAGCTTGTCATCTAGCAATGCGTCCGACACGGGTGTTCACCTAACACAACTCATTAGTGAGAGTGTCAAGGCAAGCATCCATGCGCTGGAGCTGTGCCATGATCACATCGATGGTCACACCACTTGCTGAGGAAGAGGGAGCGGAGGTGGATGGAGCTGAAGGAGTGAGAGGAGCTGTCGACCCGAACCGCCTTGAACGTAGTTACGCCTCACTCCATTTAACGATAGCGGCATCTATGGCACCCATAACATGGAAGTGATCGGACACGGGAAAGGGAATAGAAAAATGGCGTAAAATCCTCGTGATAGCCGAAGGGAATATAAGCTTATCATAGGTCACCAAATCCCTATATACATTTATGATGGAAAGAATGAAATGAGAGGGAAAATCTATAGAAAGATGCTCTAAAAAAGAAAGCAAAAACTGAGCACGGGCTCTGTAATAGATTTATAGTGAGATAAAGGATGTAAAACAAAAGTCATGACCATGTTAAGAAACCTAGGGCCTTTAGCAAAGGCCTATATTAGCACGGATGGACAGGTGACTGGGACGTCACACAATGACCCCTATTCCCTACTGTAGATGACAGTGGAAAGGTCAGTGTTAGAGAAGTCCGATAAAATAACTTGGCATTCCAAATGAATACCTTGTCTAGAAAAGTTTTCGAAGAAGTTCGATTTGGCCTCTCATCACGGAACCGAACAGAAGATGGCGTAGGATCAAATAAAGAAGATGCCCCGGAACGAAGAGGGTTGTGGGATGGAGTGGATTTGCGTCTAGGTGCCACAAAAGCAGACTAACGCAAGAAGGAGAGAGAAAGGGAGAAAGAGACAATCAGAAAAGTCCCAAAATAGTTCAATATATAAGAATATAGAGAATGTAAAGTACGTATGCATGAAAATGCATGAGCATGTGATATACAACAGTAAAAACATCATAGACTCAGCCCAATCTAATCCAACCAGCACACAAGTTTGCAACAAAGTAAACACGCATCCAAGAATGCATGAAACAATGTTATAATGCAAATGAGATGCAATGCACGATGTTTTAAGATCAAAAATACAAAACTCATCCCAAAAAATTTGTAAAAACCTCTTTGGTTGTGAAATCCCCCAAAGTTTTCATCAAACCTCAAAAGTTAGGTCACAAAAGATGAAATGCATGAAGAAACGAAAGAAAAGAGATCTTACCAGAAGAAGAAAAATCAATCTAGGCCAAAAATCCTTTAGGAAGAGGTTTGGGTGAATAAGAGAGGTTTGGGAGGTGAAAAGACACAAAGGAATTGAGAGAGATCGAGGAAATGAGATCTGAAATCCTGAAAACCCTTTATATAGAAGCTCAATAATTCTCAACAGATCAAGAGGTGTCGAGCTTTAAAGTGTCAACAGATGCAGCTATTGAGCAAGTGTCCATAGGTGTCCACAGCAAAAAGAAGTTTGATGGATCGAGGAGCTATTAAGGGGATAGAAAGTTGCTCGATAGATCGACCTAGATATCGAGAGGTATTGAGATTGCGATAAAAAGAAGCTGAAGAGCTCGATAGATAAGCTAAGTGTCGAGAGGTATCGAGGAGCTATCGATTGCTTAAAAATAGTTTTTCAAGAAGAGAAAAACACAAACATGAATGCAATCAAACATGCAATTCAATCAAGGATCCAAACAACATTTTAAGCTCTCAAAATCATCTCTCAACATAAAAAATGTTAAGCACATAGATCTCAAAACACATACACACACACACACACTAAACAAGTCTAACCAATTTTATATTTTAAAAACAAGTTAAAACAGTTTAGTGAGGATACATTAACACATGTAAACCTTGTGATAACCAAATCATATTGTACTAGCACATGTATCAAGAGTAGTAAAGAATATTGTGTGTTGTGTGTGAAGAATATCGCAAGATTGTATAAGTGTCTGCATGTTATGATGATTTGAGATATGAGAAAATTACTTTAACTCACACATAATCATAACTGTTTGATGGGGACTATTACCTTTAAGGTACATCTTATAACTCCCACATCTCCTAGAATACACACTTGCAATCATATATAAAGCATTTTGATCTTTTTACTTTTATTTTTCTTTGCATATTTTTCTTTTAAGAATACCATGCATGGGCATATATGAGATAGAAAGAAATACCCAATTATGTTAAACATTTGACATTTCACTTTTTCTATGCCGAAGCACACAAATGTCATTTCATGATTGGTGGGCAATAGTGGTGAGATGATTATTTATGCCTTTCTTTTAGGATTTTCTAGTCTTTCCTATCAAAAAGAGTGATACGAGTGTTAAGTACAAGAGATTACTTAATCTTACTCATCACAAACACGAGCTATAAAGCTCACTTGCTTAGTTGCGCATAGAGATGCTTATCTAAGTTACAAAAGATACAAAGTTTAGAAAATTTTGTTTCAATGGTCATCCAAGGCACACAAGTACTAACGTACACAAAACACACACTGTTTTTGTATTTTTTTTTTCAATTTATTTTATTTTATTTTTGTATAAAAAACAAAATAAACAATACTGAAAACAAACAAACAAAAACATGTTAAACAAAGCAAAGCAAAAAACTAGACTAACTCAAAACATGAAAGCAAAACACACAAGTAATGCAAACATAAAAATAAGAAGAGAGAGAGAAAAAGTGATAAAATCACTTGGAACCCTTTTCCTTCCACACTTTGGAGGAACCTTTCCTTTGAGTAAACCCTTGAACCGGTGGTGAGGGGGAAGAATTGAAATCGTTCAAGTTTGAAAGGAACATGAAGGCTTTAAGAAGATCTCCAAGGGGAGCAAAAAAGGATGGAAAATGATTCTGGTTTCCCGATGCGATCATGTCGTTGCTCTGTTAAGTGGCTAACCATTTATAGCAATTAGGTCAAGTATGATCGGCTGCTCCACAGTGATGACAGAGATGCTGCTTCTTCTATTTAAGCTTTTGAGCGTTACCCTTCTTAGCCCTAGGGTTTTTACTATCTTTCTTATCAAGCTTAGGAGGTGCTCCTAAGATAGATTTACCATTATCTATATTCTCACTAACTAAAATAGTTTTGACATTAGAGTTCTCAGTTTCAACATTATTGCTAGGAGGAACAAAAACAATAGTACTAGCAAAAGCAATACTAGAAGAGGAGAAATCATACCCTAAACCGGTTGGATCAGAAGCAGATTTTTGAATACTGAGCATCTCCTCAAGCTTTGCACTTAAAGTCCTCTCCAATTGAGCTCTGACTTGAAACAACACCGTTTCAAGTTTCTTGGTCATCTCAGTCAAGAAATTATTCTCAAACCTCAATGCTTTAATAGTCTGATAGGCTTCATCAAACTTTGTGGAAAGCTCTTCACGATCAAGCTCCACGTCACTGAGCTTCTTGGTTGCTATTCTGTAATGTTTTTCATGTTTCTCAGAAACCTTGTACAATTTCTCATAGGTTGTATGGATATCATCTTGATTATCCATTTTCTCGAACTTAGAATCCACTAAGTCCTATTCTTCATCTACATCTTCAACAATCCTCTCAGTAGGATTAACAATAGCAGTGAATGCATATAGAATTCCATCATCCTCGTTTTTTGAATCATCCTCAAGTTTAGTGTCACTCAATGTAGCAACAAGTACCTTGCTCTTCCCAATGCTCTTGAGATATGTAGGGCACTCCTGTTTTACATGTTCAAAGCCTTGACACCCGAAGCACTTTGGTACTAAGGGAACAGTGTACTGACTGCCATCCCTAGCATCCTTCTTCCTTTGTCTTGGCTCTTAAACTGTGAGGAGCTAGATTGCCTACGGTCCTTGTCAAAGCCTTTCTCATTGGCATTCTTCATAAACTTCTTGAATTGTCTTGTAATATAGGACTTCATCTTAGAATCTTCATCGTCTGAAGACTCATCAGTATCACTGCTCTTGGCCTTCAATGCCATGTTTTTGCCCTTACCCAACTTACTAATCCTCGTTAAACCTAACTCATAGGTCTGCAGATTACCAACCAACTCTGCTTGGTTTCCCCAAGATTAAAAATTGATTTCACTATGTCCTTGAGTTTGGCATAGAACTCATCAAATGACTCATCCTCATCTTCCTCCATTTTAATCTCTTCGAAACTAGTAGTAAGCCTTTGAAACTTCGAGTCCTTGACAACCTTTGTTCCCTCATAAGTTGTCTAAAGAATGGTCCATGCTTCCTTCGCAGTTTCGGTGAAGGATATCTTCTTGAACTCCTCATTTGGGACTACACTGAATAAGGCATTCAATGCCTTGCTGTTGAAGTTTGTCGCTTTGATTTTAGCATTATCTCAATTGGCTGACGCTTCCTTCGACTTGGTCCAGCCTATCTTCACAGCTTGCCACACTTTCTCACCTAAAGACTGCAAGAAAACTCTCATGCGTACTTTCCAGTATGCATAGTTAGTGCCATCAAATAAAGGAGGTATAATAAGAGACTATCCTTTATCCATAACAAACAGGGGTCAATTGATCACACAGCAAAGATTAACTCTAATTAGAGTGTGCCTGCTCTGATACCACTTGATAGGCCAAGAATATATTGATCCCTTGTGATAAATTAACCAATTAATTAGCCAAGTGAATTAATTAAGTTAATTAACATGCAATAAGCGTGGTAGTACAAACAAATCACCAAATAACTAAATGTAACAGAAATTAAATTTGACACGGGTGATTTGTTTTCGAATAGGGAAAACCAACATGGCAAAAACTCCACTGGGTGATTTTAAGGTCACCACTCCCGAGAATTCACTATTATCACAACAAGCGATTACAAGTAAAGGAATTCCAATACCTTATACCAACCTACAGTTGAACCCTTACCTCAATACCCAATTGGACTTATTCTACAGTGACAATCTCTCCTTTTCAATGCACGACTCCTAGTATGTGACTAACCAATTGCGTGGATCCTAGTACGCAACTTCAATCACCAACTAGAGAAGGATGTTGGCTGCAAAGTTCATCAGTTCATCACACGATGAAGATCAAGAAGCTCCTTAGTCACAAAACCCAACAGTCTACAGACACAGCAGCTTCTTCAAGAGATAGATAAACTAGGGCAAATTCCGTCTTTAGTCACAATTTGCATGAACAAAATTTTGCTCCACACTTGTGCAAATTGTGTCACCTTTGACGGCCCTTAAAATAATCCTTATATATGTTTAGAGTTATGAGAAAAGAAAGCCCAAACATACACTCACAGATTGGATGAAAATTAGCTTGAAAAACTGAACTTCATAAACCTGAACAAATACCCTAGCTGTTGAGCAGTTGTCAAGCCACGAGCTGAAATAGCTCTTTGAGCCTCGATAGATGCTAGCCGTCGAGCTTTAATGAACAACACTTTCTCACTTGATTTTTGGACTGACTTGCATGGCTTTAACACTTGAACTTAAAACCTTGTTTCTTGAAGCATTAAACACATTCTAGATCTATCCAATTACAAGTAAAGTGCGTTTTGTTAAAAGATTAGCCAATTACATAAAATAGTGACATATGTTCCTAATATTGAATCACATATGTCCTAACAAAATTAAAATATGTAAATGTTTTTCCCTCATCTCTAAAAAAAAAAAATAGAGAATTCTGCAACTTTATATCCCCTAGGAAACTCTACACACGGGGCCTATAACATCTGCGAAATGCAGGGCCATATTTTTTATCAAGATAATCTAGTATTTGATCGACCCCATATCCATATCTATCATTAGCATTGACACCTTCTAGTGGCCTAATTGGATCTTTGTAATGATGCCTTTCTCCATATGGTTTGATCCCTACTCTTCCATTATCTTGGCCATTCCTATCATAGCCAAACCTATTGTTTTCATTCCTTTGTCTTCTACGTGAGTGTCTACCTCCACCTTCATTCCTAAGGCCATTATTCCTCGGAAAAACTACATGACCACACTGTTTCATTCTTGGTGGAGATCCTCATTGAAGAAGAAACCAATCATATCTTGGTCCTTCCCCTCCGCCATTTTCATATTCATTGGCAAATGGGTGTGCAAAAGCTCCCTCTTTATACACCTTACAATGCTATTTCAAATTCTCTTCTCTATGCCTTATCAAATGCTTTTTTTCTAACAATTTTTTTTGTTTTTGTTTTAATATATACATTTTATGTGAAAAGGTGAGTAGATACTAAAACTTAAAGGTTAAAAGGAAAAGGCACAACTGTTCAGTATTTTTAAATGTATACGTGACATAAATTTATGTAGTCATGAGGCGCAATAAGAAGTGATTAACAAAAAGTCAAACGTTTCAGCTATTAATTATTATAAACTAGAATTATTGGCACCATGTGTAGCACCTTCTTTTTTATTTAAAATATTTTTATTTTTATTGGTAAGAATTTAAGTTTGAGTGTCATTAATGTTTTGTACAACTTAAATATAAAATATGTTTATATATTAAAAAATATAACTAAAAGAGCTGTTAAATCCATTGATAAAGTATGTTTGTTTGAATTAAAATTTTCCCAAGTAATTTTCATAACCCTCTCCTTGATACAAGATCTGTGTAGGTTAGGAAATCTAGAGAGAGAGAGAGAGAGAGAGAGAGAGAGGGAATTGTAAGAAAAAAAAAATTCTCTAACTTTTCTTCCATGATACTTCCATGTTTCCTTTCAAACCTTAAAAACCCATGATGGGGCTACCATGAGTTAAGTCCTCATATGCTAATAAAAATGGAGAAGTTGGACCTAAATTGATAATAGTATTTAATAATATAAATTTTCATGAAAATGTTGAAAGGTTCTATATCTTATTTTATTTCTATTGTACTTTCATTTTTCGGCAAAAATATCCGGTTTGTCTCTAAAGTTTGCATAAAGTTCATTTTTGAGACCTTTTTTTTCTTTTTTTTTTCTTTTTTTTTTCTGGCTCTAAATTTTGGTTTAGTGACCTCTTTAGGGTGGCAATAATTCGTGAGGAGTGTAGGGTAAGAAATTTACATCACTTTCACCTGGGCATCACTTATAGCACCATTAATACCACTAGGACTGGCTCAACAAATTTTGGGCCCAAAAACTTATAGCACCATTAATACCACTAGGACTGGCTCAACAAATTTTGGGCCCAAAAACTTTAAGTGGGACAAAAACAAGAGTATAAGAGCTAAGAAGAACAAAAAAAATTAAATAAATAAAAGAAATGGAGAGTAAATAGAAGCTAACATGAAGATCAAAGTAGGGTTGGCTCACATACATTATATCTCCATAGAATAAAAAATGACTAAAGTTTAAATCCCTCACCGACATTATTGTAACTACTACGAATTTGCCAATTATGAGTTGGGCACTTTAGCCATTCAGCCATAGATGTTTAGCAAGGATCCTCGTACATGGTGAATAACCAAATTCAAATTGAAATGATATCCTTAAAATAAATCAATACAATTTAGGAGGACTCAATGAAAGGACATCAATTCAAATCCTAGATTTTCGAATTTAGAGAGATATTGAGAGAGATTAAGAATTCTCACTAGTTCTGAGATTCATGGACCCAATTCAATTCAGTGGGATCTTTCATTCACATTTTTTTTTCCATCAAGAACTTATAGCTATTACTTTGACACAAAACAAGCGTTCGATCCAATGCTTTATTTCTGTCCTAGTTGATCTCAATTCTACATTAGAAGTATATTGATTTTTACCCAATAACCAAATACTTCTGTCTCTAAATATTGTATATTTGATTCCATTCATAAATCAATTTTTTCCCTATGAGTTTTATTGAATTATAAATAATAATAATAATAAAAAGTGAGAAGTGAGAGAAAAAAATTTGGGATTTAATTTATTCGAGAATTAATATGGAAAGATAGAATGAAACTCTATTTCTCTTCTCATTTTTTTTTTTTTTTGGGAGAGGCGTGTTTTAAATGAAACTCTATTTCTCTTCTCACAAGAAACAGAGAACGCCAGTCTCTCTGAGTCTGTTTAGTTCCTCTCTCTCTCTCTCTCTCTCTCTCTGAGCGTATCTCGTTTCTAAATGTCCCAAATGACAAAACTCCGACACAGGAAGAACCAACTACCGTTTGACATCGTACTGAACATCCTGGCTAGACTGCCGGTGAAATCAGTGACAAGATTCAGGTGCGTTTGCAAATCCTGGGACTCCTCAATCACCACCCCTTATTTCATCTCCACCCACCTTAATCACAACAAAAATCATGGTAATGGTTGTGTCATACACATGCCATCAGTAAGACACACTAACTCTTCTTCCAACACTAACAGACCTGTCTGTACGGTGGCTTTGGACCGCACGTTTGATAGGATTTCTGAGATTGGAGTTCCTTTTGATTTTCCTAATGCTTATTTCCAAATAGTGGGTTCTTGCAATGGCTTATTGTGTCTCGCTAATTCTGGCAGCTCCACTTGCGCTAATGATATATATTTGTGGAACCCGAGTATTAGAAAATTCAAGAAATTGCCTCATACTTGCTTACGACAGTTAAGGTTTGTTAAACTCGGATTTGCTTATCATTCCCAGAACAATGACTACAAGGTTGTGAGGATTTCATTTTTTAGTTTCTTTCTAGCTCTAGCTCTACCTCTGCCTCTACCTCTGCCTCTGCCTCTGCCTGAGGTTGAGGTGTACACATTAAGTTCGGATTCATGGAGAAGGGTTGGAATTGAGTTCACAACCGGTGTAGTGAATTGTCCAAATGATCTTTCGCCAGCTCCATTGGTTAGTGGTGCTTTACACTGGTTGGCATTTGTAGTAGAAGGAGAAGAAAATCGCAAGGGTAAAAATATGATTTTGTCATTTGATGTCAATAGTGAGAAATTCGGAAAGCTAGAACTGCCTAATGGTTCCACCAACACCCTTCAAAGATGTCTTTCATCATTCAAGGGGAAACTGGCTTTTATTACAAGTGAACATAGTGAACAATCTGGCTTTCAATTCTCAATATGGGCGTTAAGGGAGTATGGTGTGGTTGAGTCTTGGAATAAACTTTTTGTTGTACCATCTGAAAGGGTGGCTTGTTGGATTTCCTTGATCGATTATGGTTCACTTATGGTTTGGTACAGAAATGATCCAGGAGAGAGGCAAGGATTTAAGCATGCTTTAATTGACATTGAAACTCTACAAGAGAAGAAGGATCTCGATATCCAACATCCTTCATATGTAACCACTTTCATGGAGAGCCTTGTTTTACTTGATGGAACAAATGTGGAATCTTACTAACGGGTTGGTGGTGTGCATATAAGATTGAAGTCATGGTGGTATGGATGAAGTGAAATCCTTGTTTATTTCTTTTTCTTTAGTAGTTGGCATGACAGTTAGATAGTATTGCTAAAGCTTGACGTTTATTCCATGTTTACATTATCCTTTTGTGGCTATTATAAATAAGTATTTGATATTTGTATGTGAATGGTTGTTGTGGTATGGATGATTGTTATTCCTTTAGGGTTACGAAGAGCTAGATTATAGCTCTTCTGACTTCAATTTAAAGAAGAATTGACTGAAAAAACATAACGAGATAAAAAAATATCTAAAAGTGAGAATGTTTAAAAGGAGTGGGCAAGTGCTCGTCTAGTGAGCACGATGCCATTCCAAGGTCATGTTCTTACTTCCTTAGTTCAAGCTACATGGTCTTTGTTGGTTTGTGTACTGCATTTAACCTTAATATTGATGATAAGAAGCTACTTTATATGAGAGAGAGTTGGTTCCAAGATAAGCAATCCTATCTCTCTTGCCTAGTTGTATCTTGATATGGAATGCTATTTTCTCATGCTTAGCTGGGTCCAATCACAAGTTTATTGTCGACGTATGTGCATCAACTTGTTTAAGTGCTTAAATATTGTGTTTCTTTCAATGCTATTGTGTTCTTTATACTAAATAACATGCTAAGATTTATACTACTAAGGGATTTGTTCATTAAACTTGTTTGGCAAATGAGGTAGAACTTAAAAGGCATGTAGAGTTAGAGCAATTACATCAGTCTAGCTATAATTGTGCAAAATGGAAAAAGTTGATAATTTTACACGATTTGAACAAAAAAACGCCCCCATCAGCTTGTGCATAATTGTGCATTTATGCACAATTGCTACAGTAGCCGTGCATATATGCACGGCTACTGTAGCATGTGTATTGATTATTTTATTAATTTCCGTTCGCCCCTTTTTTTCTCTCTCTTCTCTGTGCGCAACGAACTCAGTGAACTCCTCATCTTCTTTTTCCTCAGATGCACACAAACACATCCGCACAAACAAATCAACACACACACAGACAAATCAACACACACAAACCAACAGAGAGATAGATCGGTGCTTGACTGGAACGATCGGTGCTTGACTTCTTATGGTTCACGCGCCGTTCAAGGCTTGTAGATCGGAGAGTGGTTTGAGCGTAGAGAGTATCGGTGGAGCTTGGAAGCTTCGTTTCCTTTAAGGATCGGAAATGGTGGAAGTTTGTGGGTGGGTGTCACGGTGGAGCTTGGAAGCTCCGTTTCCTTTAAGGATCGGAGATGGTGGCAGTCTGTAGGTGGGTGAAACGGTGGAGATTGGAAGCTCCGTTTCCTTTAAAAGGATCGGAGATGGTGGAAGTGGGTGGGTGTCACGGTGGAGCTTGGCTCCGTTTCCTTTAAGGATCGGAGATGGTGGCAGTCTGTGGGTGGGTCAAACGGTGGAGCTTGGAAGCTCCGGTTCCTTTAAAAGGATCGGAGATGGTGGAAGTGGGTGGGTGTCACGTTGGAGCTTGGAAGCTCCGTTTCCTTTAAGGATCGGAGATGGTGGCAGTTGTGGGTGGGTGAAACGGTGGAGCTTGGAAGCTGGATGGGTGTCACGGTGTTGATGAGGATCGGAGATGGAAGCTTGAGATTCGGCCATGGGAGATTCAGAGATTTGAGATTCGGCCATGGTAGATTCAGAGATTAGAGAGAGGGTGTAGATGAGAGATGGGTGTAGATGAGAGATGGATCTGAAAAAATGAGAGAGAGAGAGAGAGAGAGAGAGAGAGAGAGATTATATAAAGGTAGTTGAGAGGAATTATAAAAAAATTGAGGGGAAATAATATTTTATTGATATATTTTGTAAAATAGATAAACTGATGTGAATGTTTTGTAAAAATGATAGTGTAAAATAGAAAAAGTGGGTTTTAAGTGTAAAATAGACGGAATATTATGCACCGACTGATGTAATTGCTCTTAGTGTCTTCCTTTTCTTAGTTGTTGGTATAGACTGCTGTTGTATGTCCAAGGGCAATGGAGAGAAAATGTCGATAAGCTGTTGCTGCAGTGTTTAGTTATAATTTGGTTATGGCTGCAACTGTTTCCTTGTTTCAGGTTCATCTGCTGACTAAGTAGGTTGTTGGGATATTAGGATGATAGGAAGGTAGGTGCTGAAGGCACAACAATAATGGGATTTGGAATGGTTATACTTATACCGCACTGCCTAAAATGGTGTATTTGGTGAAAAAGAAATAACTGCACTTTTGCGGCTGTTGAGAATAGCTGAAGTTCTTTTTTTAGTCTATGGCTCCTCGATAGGATGTCTGCTATAGTCTGCTTCCCCCCACCCTCCCTTTCTCTCTCCTTTTCTCCTATCCCTTTCTTTCTACGACTTTACCGATGCTGTAAATTTTTCTTAAATAACAAATGGTTTGACGCATCCTTACTGTTGCTGTTCTTTCTATACTGTTACAGTTGACTAATATAGTTTACAAGTATTGCTCAAACTTATTGAAAAACTCAAAGTTTTACCTCGTCAAGCCTCTTTTAAGATTTAAAACAAACCTAGGTCTTATTTGTTGGAACTGTACTTATAATGTGTGCCTTAGCTTCTGATTAGCTCCATAAACCACTCTATTTTAAAGCCTCTGCTGCTGTCCAGAAATTTGTTATGACTTGTTTCTGCACAATTTGACAGACTTCTGTCCTACAAACCCTGCTATTATGTTCATATAAAATCTCAAAACCCTTTGACAGTTCCAGCCCTTAAATTACCATTTATCCTATTATCAGCAACCAATTAAGAAATTTTAGGAAATTTCCTGTGTTCCTGTGAAATTTCTTAACTGAAACATCTGGTTTTGATAACTTTAATAGTTTCATCAAAGATATAGCCATTCTACTTAAACTACTGTTCAAATCACTCCCCCTTCTTGCACCTTTACAGACCTTTTTATTGACATTTTGACTTGGCATCTACTTATGAAGCTTGTAACAATCAACCCTAAGCAGGCTACTTATTAACAGCCATAAAAACCCTTTAATCCACTAACTGTACAATGTATCATTTCTTTCATGTTGGAACGATAACATTAAATGTTCATGTCCCACTGCATACTTGTAGGCAGCAATGACATACTAGTGTACTGCCTTGTTATGGAGCTAATAATGCTTGTAGCTGTGAGAAAAAATGGCTTCTCTGAAACTCAAAATTATATTATGAAACTAACCTAGTTGTCAAAACTCAAAAGAAGTGGGTGAGTCTGTTTGTCTGTTTGGTCAAGCTGGTACTTCTGATTTTTTTTTTTTTTTTTTTTTTTTGGAGAAAAAAGCTGATTCATTTATTTATTTTATGATCTTATGCTCGTGTTACTCTTGTAGCATGAAAAAGTGGTTTGTTATATGCGTACATATACTATGATGCCAAATTTCTGTACTCTCCTTGAAGCTATATTCTGGTTGTCAATAATGTAGAACTTTAATTAGCCACTCAATTGTAAGAAATTTCATGTATTCCTGTGCAATCTTCTTAACTGAAAACGTCTGGCTTTAGTAACTGCAATAGTTTCATCAAAGATACAGCCACTCCGCTTATATTTGTTTGCCAATTGCAGGATGCAATCATTTTAACTGAAATTCCTGGTTTTGATAACTCCAAAAGTTTCTTCAAAGATACAGCCACTCCAGTCCACTCCAATATTTTGATAAATCTACCGTTCACAGAATAAACTAAGCTCCAGAATAGCTGGCAGTTGATGCTCCAATTTAATCTCAAGCCACTCCCCTTCCTTGCACCTTTACAAACATTTCTGTTGACATTTTTGCTTGGAATTTTGCTACCATTGAAGCTATAATAATCATACCTAACAAACCTTTAATTCAATGTCTGTGCACCTACGTTTTCTTTTCCATGTTTGAGCCATGAACTTACAAGTTATGTCCACTGCGTACTTGTAGGCAGTATCATTCAATTAACCTAGACCCTCTTATGTCAGTTTGTTATTGGAGTTGTTTGTCCTTATATCTTGAAATCAAAATGGTCATTTTGCCCAATATTTTACTCAGAATACATTTTAACTGTGTAAGCGCTTGATTGCCAATAGAATAAGTTATGATAGAAACAAAAATCAAGACATACAAGTGATTGCTTATTTGGTTGCTCTTAACCTAGGTTTCTTGGAGTTTCTTCTTTTTTTTTTTTTTTTTTTTTTTTTTTGCCCCAAGTGTATTTGATGCTTTTCTGTTGAATATGTTGCATTGTTGTTTGATGGATGATGACCTAGAGTTCTGCCTTGTTATGGAGCTAATCATGTTTGTACCTTTAAGAAAGAATGGCTTCTCATAATTTTGAAAATTTTATTGTGAAACTAATCTAGTGGTCAAAAGAAATGGGTGGGTCTCTTTGGTCAAGCTGGTATTTATATGATCTTATGGTCTTGTAGCATGAAAATGTTGTTTGTTATGTGCATACTAATATTAAGATACTCTTGTTGAAGCTCCAAATATGCCTCATTTCAATCCTATGCTATACAGGATTGACACACTTCAAGATCCAAGACTAAAAACATGATATTATGTCAGGAACTAACCCAATGTCTTTTTTCCCAGCTCAAAAAGTCAAAAACTCCACTCTGTTCAACCCATATGCCAGTCTGCTTCATATGGCTCTAACATATGCTTCTTTCAATCACCAAAATCTGCAAAAAAATTATAAATTGCCAGTTAATACTCTAGTATTTTTGCTTGGTTAACGGCTATAAATATTATCAATGTAGGATGCTAACATTAATACTAACATGCAATTGAAAAAATAGCCACTGGATTTCAAGAGAGCTACAAATGCATCATAATAGTAGGTCCATCATTTCCTTCCTGTGTAAAAACAGCTAGAAGCTCAATCAAACCCCACCCTCTAAGCCAAACATTTAACATTTTTTTTTAAAGGCAATACCTAGTGTTTTAGTCCTAGAAAAGCAGGTCCTGGATACCACCAACCTAATTTATGCATTCTAGTGGCAGTTCTCACGATCGTCCTTGCCAAATATCAATAAATATAAAAAAAATTTAGTTAGTTGTCACGTTTCAAAACAATGTTTAAAACTAGCATCTCGAGTGTCTAAAACTCGAGTTCCAAGATAAAACTCGAGTTTTTAAGTCTCGATTTGTAAGAGGATAGGTTTGACGTGGTAAAAAATCCATGTGAAAATTGAGTTTTAAAGACTTGATTTCCATAAATTGTATAAAAACGCTGCTATAGGGCTTTAAAACGTCACTATAGGGCTTAAAAACACCACTATAGGGCTCCCAAACCTGGTACTTACATTTTTTTTTTTTACAGGAAAACGCCGCTATAGAGCTTTAAAATGTCACTGTAAGGCTTAAAAACGCCACTATAGGTGAAATTTTTTTTTTGCATAAAACTCGAGTCTTAAAGACTCGAGATTTATGTAGCATTTTCACATTTGCAAAGCGAGTCTTTCGGACTCGAGTTTTAATATGGATCTCAAGATGCTATTTTCCATTATTCTTTCAAATGTTGTCTAACTTACTACATAGAAAAGCTACACAATGCTAGTTTGCTCATTTCCCCTAGTTCTCACGGTTGCCAAGATAGCAGAAAAGGTAAAAGTGTTATTTTAGAGTCTTTTGGGGTTGAAAAATGAGTGTGTGAAAATACGAGCCATGAACTTCTTAGTTCTTATAGTGAAATTTTTTAGGGAAATTACACTTTACCTCCCTAACTTATACCCATGATTACAATTTGCACTCTTAATTTTTTTTTTTTGTTAAAACTATCATTTTTGTCTCAAAAAGTTTGCATAATTAATGTTCATTTTTGTGACTCAATTAAATAATAATAATTGGCTCTAAATTTGGGTTTTATAACCACTTTAAGGTGGGAAAATGTGAGGACTGAGTGCAGGGTGATAAATTTTTGTCATCTTGGAGTAACATCACTAACACCACTAATCCATTAATACCACTTTTTATTATGCTTTAATAATAGTAGTAATTGTGAAAATCTTTGTGTCATATCACATTTTGTGTGTGTGTGTGTGTGTAGGCTAAGCGTTGTTTGGGTCGGGTCTCAGGCGGGTCTCTCCTTTTTTTCTTTTTCTTTTTTAATAATTATTTTAGGGTATAATTCATTATATTTTCTTTCCTTGTTGATTTTTTTTCTTTTTTTTTTTGAGAAATTCGTTGAATGAAGTTGACAAAGCATGTTTCTTTCCTTAGACATCCATTTTAGGAATTTGAATCCTATATGGAAAATATAGGATTTTAATGAGTTGTTTGAAAATGATATTGACTTTGCATTAGGAAATTTTATTATCTCCTTAATTTAACTACCTCCTAATAAGCAATCAAATTTCAAATTCAGAGACCCTTAGTAGGAAGCATGCTAATTAGATCATTTTGTAAACTTCCTAATCTAGCACATTTCATTTATACTTAACTTTTTGAATTTGGAAATCCACGTGAGTGGAATCCCTTAGTTAAGAAAGTACAATATGAAATTAAGCTCTTGTAAGTTTTCATTCTCTATGCCTCTGTGATTTTTTTAGTTAATTAGTTTTTTTTTTTTTTTTTGGGTGTACATTTTATCTGGGATTTGCTATGATTTTTGTTGGGAAATTAATTAGTTATTTTCAATTCAATTGGTAAAGTCATAGTGTTTTTCCAAATATAATCGGGTTAGTCAATGTTGAATTTTAAATTTGAATCTTAAAATTCAATTTGGGAATTGCAAAGGCTTTAACGAGGTGACTACAAATAAAATCTTTCCGTTGGAATTAAGAATTTAAATTCAAATTTAAGTTGACATTACTATTTGGAAAGTTTTTAATAAGTTATTAAATATTTTCTCAAATAAGTCGGGTCATTAATGTCAAGAGATTTCCTTTTAGAGTAATGCTAGAAATACAAGCTTTTTTACGAAAATTTTTATAAACTGCTGATATGGTGAGTGGTTATTGGTAAATAATAAAGTGATGTTAATGGTGGACCTAGATAAAAACCAATAAGAAGTTGAACACATCAATAGTTTGTAAAAATATTATAAAATAGTTTGTGACTGTAGCATTAATTTGAATTGAAAATAAAATATGGAAAGTATAAAAGACTAGCCTCTGAGCACACACGTGAGTGCGTGCTCAGAGGCTTTTCTATTTTTTAGATAAAGATTAATAATTTACATTTATTATAATTTAGAAATATAATTTTTTTCAAACAAATAAAAATGATAAACTTTAAAGATAAGCCGTAACTATAATTTCTTTTTTAAACGTGAAGAAAAAAAAATCCTAAATTTTAGGAACTCTATTTTTTTAATTCAAAATGAAATTTGTTATTTGACATTTATGACCCTATTTTTAAAAGAAGTTATCCTTCATTAATGAGGGTATTTTTGAACCACATAAAAATCCAACTGAAAAAGAGGAATCCTCTTATATATAGTATAGATGATAAAATCTTAAATGATGTGATTAGATTAGGTTTTAAATTGAAAAAAGGAAATAAGAGGCCAATTTATAATAGGAACTGATTTTTTTTTTTAATTTTTAATTGGAAATAAAAATATATAACATCAAGCCTGCCAACGATGTTAAAAAAAAAAAAAAAAAAAAAAAAAAGGATTGATGTCAAGTTAAACCCAAATCCAACTCGAAAATAGCAAAATATATAAGAGAAATACCCAAACCCAACCCAAACTTCCACCTGGCTCTTCTAAAGCCCTTCGACTTGGGTCATGTTGGGTGGGTTTTTGAGTTGGACGGGTTCTGTTGTTAGCCCTAAATTTTATATATATTTCTTTTTTTTAAGGTGGGCTAGGCCTATAATATTTTTGTGAAGACAAAAGCCTTGTAATTTAACTAGTTGACACTTCCTTGTGTTTCTAACATAAACTTAAGGTTCAAATCCTTATTTCCTTCTTGTAATTATCAAATAATAATAATAATAATAATAAATTCTAAAAAAAAAAACCTCATTAAAAGTAAAAATAAAAAAAATAAAAAATAAAAAAAACAACAACACAATTGTATAGAGATTCCCCTTTTTGGTTGGTTATTGTCTTACACCTAAGTGAGCATGCTTGCACAACTTTTAGCTATTGAATATATGTGTGATCTAGTGAGACCATCCATGGTTTTTATAGTAAGAAAAAGTATATAATGTTTTGAACGCATGCAACACTTAATTTACAATATATGAGCCCCATTCACATGTGAGATCCACATATTATAAATGTAATGCTTGATGCTTTTGAAACACTAAATACCACCTCCTATTGTAAGTACATGCACTCAATCAATAAAGAATGATGATAAGGTTATAATGGTTAGCCATTATAACACAAGGTTAAAAATATTGTCTTGCACAGGCGAGTTTTAGGGCTCGTTTGGTACATGCACATGTTTTCAATTTTTAAACAATATTACACGTATTATTATACACTTTTTTACTTACATGTATTTCCAAAAAAATTGTAAACTATTGTTTAAATACATATATCAAACGGCGCTTTACATTGAGTGGTGTTTAATTGTATGAAACTCACCTCTTCTCAACGAGTTTCATATGATAGTAGAACTTATCTCCTATATCCTCAAATACTTTTTTTTGGAGAAAAATAACGTTTCAATTTATGACATTTGCTTCTAATAATTACTCTGTATTATTAGACCAAGACACCTGTTAATTTTTAGTGTAAACCGGAATATACCCGCAATCTCTCATGCAACAAGTTTAGCAAACCGGTACCCATAAATACTTTTATTTTTTAATCAGCGAGAAAATGGAAAACACCAGTAGTCTCAGTCTGTTTTGACCGATCTGGATTTGATCTTCGAACCTCAACAACGTGTGTTTAGCAGCCGATCTGAATCTGAATCGAAAATGTCCCAGACGAGAGAACCACCGACTCTCCGACACAGGAACAACCATCTTCCTTACGACGTCGTACTGAACATCCTGGGACAGCTACCGGTGAAATCAGTGATGAGATTAAGGTGTGTTTCCAAATCCTTGTACTCCTCAATCGCTAGTCCCGATTTCATCTCCACCCACAACAACAACAACAACAACATAAATCATGATAATGCTCATGTCATACACATAGAGTCGGAGAGTACACGTGTCACTAACAGACAAGTCTGTATGGTCGCTTTGGCCCGCACGTTTGATAGGATTTCTGAGATTGGAGTTCCTTTTGATTTTCCTACTAAGTGTGTCCAAATAGTGGGTTCCTGCAATGGCTTATTGTGTCTCGCTGATTATCCACCCGGTAATGTTGTCTATTTGTGGAACCCCAGTATTAGAAGATTCAAGAAGCTGCCTCATCCTTGCTTAGGATTGCTAAAACATGTTACACTCGGATTTGCTTTTTGTTCCAACAGTAATGACTATAAAGTTGTAAGGACTTCAGGTAGTTCTTTGTCCACGTCTGAGATTGAGATGTACTCGTTAAGTTCGAATTCGTGGAAAAGGGTCGAAATTTCGGTGACAACAGATGTAATTTTCTGTAAAAATTTGGTTTCTCCAATCCCATTTGTTAGTGGGGCTTTACACTGGATGGCATCTGTTAAAGAAGAGAATCGCATGACGGAAACTGATATTATGGCGTTTGATGTCAATAGTGAGAAATTCAGAAAGCTAGCACTGCCTCATGGTTCTATCGATGGACCACTCCTTCAAAGATGTGTCGCATCGTTCAGAGGGAAACTGGCTTTCTTTGAAGAATCTGGCTTCCAGTACTCCATTTGGGTGATGGGAGACTATGGTGTGGTTGAGTCTTGGAATAAGCTTTTTGTTGTACCATTTGAAAGGGTATCTTGTTGGATTTCCTTGACCGATTATGGTTCACTTATGGTTTGGTACAGAAATGATCAAGCAGAGGGGCAGGGATTTGAGCATGCTTTAATTGACATTGAAACATTACAAGAGAAGAAGGACCCCGATATCCAACATCCTTCATATGTAGCCGCTTTCATGGAGAGTCTTGTTTTACTTGATGGAACAAATGTGGAATCTTACTGATGGGTTGGTGGTGAGCATATAAATTGAAGACATGGTGGTATGGATGAAGTGAAACCCTTGTTTATTCCTTTTCCTTTAGTAGTTGGCATGATAGCTAGATAGTATTGCTAAAGCTTGACTTTTATTCCATGTTTACATTACATTATCCTTTTGGGGCTATTATAAATAAGTATTTGATATTTGTATGTGAATGGTTGTTGTGGTATGGATGATTGTTATTCCTTTAGAGTTACAAAGAGCTAGATTAAAGCTCTCCTGACTTCAATTTAAAGAAGAATTGACTAAAAAAAACATAACAAAATAAAAGAATATCTAAAAGTGAGCACGATGCTATTCCAAGGTCATGTTCATACTTCCTTAGTTCAAGCTACATGGTCTTTGTTGGTTTGTGTCCTACATTTAACCTTAATATTGACAATTAGAATATGAGTGAGAGTTGGTTCCAAGATAAGCAATCCAATCTCTCTTGCCTCTAAGAGTTGTATCTTGATAAGGAATGGTATTTTCTCATGCTTAGCTGGGTCCAATCACATGTTTAGGTGCTTAAATATTGTATTTCTTTCAATACTATTCTGTTCTTTATGCTAAAGTAACATGCTAAGGTTTATACTACTAAGGGATTTGTTCACTAAACTTGTTTGGTAAATGAGGTAGAACTTAAAAGGCATGTAGAGCTGTTAGGTTGTGAGTCTTGTGACATACATTTACTTTTCTCCAGGGCATTGGTGGGATTTTGGTGACCCAATTTGTTTATGAGAAAATTCAGTTGATGAAACATCCATATACCACTTTACTTGTATGTAATCCCAAGAATATTTTTGGACCATATTGGCTTCTTGCATGGACATCAACTAGTCATATCCAAAAACCCTTTGGAAGAGGTTCCATTTTACTTTCAACAACTTGATATTGACAAATATTTTAATTCTCAAACTCTCTTTCTATAGCACAAATCCACTTCTTGTTGATACTAGAGGAACTCATCCTGATTTCTTTTAAAGTTCGTGGTATAAAATTACTTTCTTTGAACAAAGAAAAGAATGCATCAATTCATTCCTAAACCTCTATCAGAGAAATAGCAGTCTCCCTTGTACATTGTCCATTGTCCTTGTAGGCAGCATCACTCAATTAGCCCATGCTCTCTTATGTCATTTTGTTCTTGGAGCTGTTTGTCCTTATATTTTGGAATCAAAACAGTCATTTTGTCTGTTATGGCACTTCAATTAAATTTGAATTGTGTAAGTACTTGATTTCCAATAGAATAAGTTATGAAAAAAATGAAAATCAAGACTTACAAGTAGTTTCTTATTATGTTGCGTTGCTCTTAGCCTACACTTCTTGGATCCTTTTTCTTTTTTTTTTTCTTTTTTGGGAGAAAAAAGCTGGTATTTCTGATGATCATATGGTCTTGTTACTCTTGTAGCATGATAAAGTGGTTTGTTATATGTATACAAATATTATGATGCCAAATTTCTGTACTCTTCTTGAAGCTATATACTGGTTGCCAATAATGTAAAACTTTAATTTGTCACTCAAATTTGTTTGCCAATTGTAGGAAATTTCATGTGTTCCTGTGCAATCCTTTTAACTGAAAACACTGGGCTTTAATAACTCCAATAGTTTCATCAAAGACACAGTCACTCCACTTAAATTTGTTTGCCAATTGCAGGATGCAATCTTCTAAACTGAAACACTTGGTTTTCATAACTCCAAAAGTTTCATCAAAGATACAGGCACTCCACTCCAATAGTTTGATAACTCTACTGTTCACAGAATAAACTAAGCTCCTGAATAGCTGGCAGTTGATGCTCCAGTTTAATCTCAAGCCACTTCCCCCTCCTTGAACCTTTACAAACATTTTTGTTGACATTTTTGCTTGGCACTTTGCTACCATTGAAACTATAATAATCAGAACTACAAACCTTTAATTCAATGGCTGTGCACGTATGTTTTCTTCCATGTTTGAGCCATGAAGTTACAAGTTATGTCCACTGCATACTTGTAGGCAGTATCACTCAAAAAGCCCAGTCTCTCTTATGTCAGTTTGTTATTGGAGTTGTTTGTCCGTATATCTTGAAATCAAAATGGTCATTGTGTCCAATATTTTAACTCAAGACTGCATTTGAAAAGTGTAAGTGCTTGATTGCCAATAGAATTAGTTATGATAGAAACAAAAATCAAAACATACAAGTGATTGCTTTTTTCGTTACTCTTAACCTAGTCTTCTTGCTTGGAGCTGCCTTTTTTTTTTTTTTTTTTTTTGTGTGTGTGTGTGTGTGTTGCCCCAAGTTTATTGATGCTTTTTTGTTGGATGTGCTGCACATTTTTTTTATGGATGATGACCTAGAGTTCTGCCTTGTCATGGAGCTAATCATTTTTGTACCTTTAAGAAAGAATGGCTTCTCAGAAAAATTCTGGATTAAATTTAACTTCTTGCATTGACATCAACTAGTCTAGTCTCAACATACAGTCTGTTTGTGGAATAAAAGTTATATATATCATAAATTCATTTTCCGAAAGCTTAATTTGTTAGGAAATGTTGAATTCAATTATTTAATTATTATTCTAACAAGATTGAAGTTGAAACAATCAAATATGATTTTCTAGGCTCAAAGGGCTAAGAACTATTCAAAGATAAAATTTCATAAAGTATGTAACAAAAGGCCATCTACAATGACTCAAAAGAGGCTATTTAATATAGCCTTTAGTAACCCTAGAATTCTAGTCCTTTAACTTACATATAGCAATTAAATCTTAACCATAGCTAGTCTCAGTTGTTTTCTTTTTAATTTATTTTTTAAGTGTCCAATGTTGAAGTAATTTGTATTGTTCAATGTCAGAGATAACAACCAGATTTCTTTATGATGGTTTTGGTAAAATTGCCAAATTGGCTTCTTGTTTTTCCTTATTTTGATAAGTAATAATATTTACTCAAAAAGAATCAAGTACACAGGTTGTATACTAGCTAAAGTTTATATAGGAGATCTAAAATTACAATGAACAATAAAATCAAATAATATTTGAAAAGAAAATTTCCTTGAAGCAACCATCCACTCAAGCAAGGTCTTCAAAACTTTTTCTTTTAATTCTAAAGTTGGCTTCTTATTTGGTTGCATTGGCGAATCTTTATCACAGCCAAAGATTTTTTGAAGCAGAGTATCGTTGGAGGAGCAAGGCTTGGTGCCTTCCTTTTCTAAATTGTTGGATTTAGTGAAGGTTCATCTTGGAGGAGAGGATTGCGTGGTTTGGAGTTAAATGGAATATAGAAAGTTTGATGTCCACTCTTATTGTAGGCTTTCAGAGAACCTATTGGAGCTATGTTTCTGTGGAATCCAGTGGTGTCCTTTAATGTTTCTTTGTGCAAGACTGCGGCTTTAGGAAAGATTTTAATTAGTAAAGAATATCCAAATGTAGTGGAGAGAAAATGTTGATAAGTTGTTGCTGTTTAGTTATAATTTGGTTATGGCTGCAAATGATTCCTTGTTTCAGGTTTGAGATATTAGGATGGTAGGAAGGAAGGTGCAGAAGGCACAACAATAATGGGATTTGGAATGGTTATATCACTTTGCCTAAATGGTGTATTTTGTTAAAAGAAAAAACTGCACTTTTAAGGCTGTTGAGAATAGCTGAACTTTTTTTTCTATGGGGTCAAAGGCTCTTTGATAGGATGTCTGTCTTTGACCTTCCAGATGCTGTAATTTTGCTTGAAGGTTCTTCTCAATATCTCCAGGGCACTAAAGTTTTACCCAATGTTTTATAACTAAGAACAAAATTTTTTGATGCATCCTCACTCTCTCCTTTTTGCACTGTCACAGTTGATGGATATGGTTTATGGATATTGCTCAAAGCTTCTGAAAAGCTCAAAATTTTTTCTCATCAAGCCTCTTTTAAGATTTAAAACAAGCCTACGTCTTATTTGTTGAAGCAGCCCTTATAATTTGTGCCTTAACTTCTAATTTACCCCTTTAACCACCCTATCTTAAAACTTTTGCTGCTTTCCTGAAAATTGATGTGACTTGTTTCTGCACAATTTGTTATGACTTCTTTCCTATAAACCCTGCTATTATGTTCAAAATACAAGCTCTGACTCCTTTTACAATTCCAAGCTCTTAACTTATCATTTATCCTATCCTTAGCAACCAAATAAGAAAGTGTAGGAAATTTCTGGGTTCCTGTGCAATCTTCTTTGGCTGAAACACCTGGTTTTGATAACTCCAATAGTTTCATGAAACATACAGCCACTTCACATAAAATTTTGGAAAATAAAAATTCTATTGTTCACAAAATAAACTAAGCCCCTGAATTGCCACCTATTCCTACATCATTTTAATCTCAAACGCCACCCCCCCCCCCCCCAAAACAACTCCCTCAAACCTTTGTATTGACATTTTTAGTCAGCACTTTGCTACCAATGAAACTATAATAATTAGCCCTAAACAGGGTACTCCCTACAGCCCTAACAAACATTTAATTCACTGACTGTGCACTGTAACTTTTCTTTCATGTTAGTGCCATTATGTTAAATGTTATTTGAGTCCCAATGCATACTTGTAGGCAGCATCTTTCAATTAGCCCATGTTCTCCTAATCCTAAGTCAGTTTGTTATAGGAGTTGTTTGTCCTTATTATACATTGTAATGAGAACAGTCATTGTACATTAAGGTACTCAAAATTTGAATTGTATATGTACTTGATTGCTAATTGAATTACTTCTACCAAAATGAAAATCAAGACTTACAACTGATTGCTTATTGAGTCACTCTTAACCTATGCTATTTGGAGCTTTTTTTTTCATGCCCCAAGTGTATTTGATGCTTTTCTGCTGCGTGCGGTGCACTGTTGTTTGATGGATGATGACCTAGAGTCCTGCCTTGTTATGGTCTTGTAGCTGAAATTAAAAATGACTTCTCAGAATTTTAAATTTTAATAGTGAAACTAACCTAGTGGTCAAAAGAGGTGGGTGAGTCTGTTTGGTCAAGCTGGTAGTACTTATGATCTATTGGACTTGTAACATGAAAAAGTGGATATGCATACTAACATTAAGATGCCTAATTTCTATACTCTTGTTAAAGTGATATATAGTTGGTTGTCAATAATGAAGAAGATTAATTAGCCACTCAAAATTAATACATTAACCTTTAGAGATCTTAGTTCTTGTATAATAGCCCTAAAAAATTTAGAATATGAGTGCTCTTATGAAGTGGCAGGTAACTAACTATGCACAATCGGAGGCAGTCTATGCAAAGAAGATATGAACAGTATAGATTCTGCAGGACCCATAAAGTCACTAGGTGGCATTTGCCTCGATTTTAGCATAATGGTCCTCAAATTTTCTTTTTTCTTTTTAGAATCAATGGTGATCGAATTTATGTTGAGTGGTTTTGATGTGTTTCACCATCCTTTTGCATTATCAAACCCATTCCTTATATTATCTTTATTTAATGCGCTTTGTTGATTCTGAAATTGAAACCAACACTTAACAATAAGATTCATGGATAGACTTTAGCATAACTGGTTATTTATGCCCTCCTGGCTTTGTCTCGTTGTCTATTTTGTAATCAATCACTTCCATCCAAATTAGCTCCTTATTGTACTGGCAATGGTGGACCAATTAACTGGCTAGTTCCTTTTTAAGTATTTTGATTTTTTTTTTTTCCCTTTAAACAACACTTGCGTCTTCAGTTAAATTCCCCCAAGTTTGCATTCTGGTGTGGTTTATTGAAGAATGAGCATAGGAGAAAACAATGAGAGGACCCTGTGATGCAAATTAACATATTGTTTGGGATTTGCTGTGGTAAACTGGTAGTTACCTTCACTTGCTAGACTTCTACTTCAAGCTGCATGTGGAGATTAATCAAAAAACACTTAATATAGGTACTTACAAGTGTTTCAGGCCCAGGTTTGTAATTGTTATTTTTGTTAATTACTACACTCTTTACCTCTTTTTACATTGTGCTAATACATGGCAACAAACAATCAATTCAAGTCATTTGGACAGATCATGGAAGCTTAGTCATTGTATTTAGAGGTCTGCCTTTTGGATTTTAATTTTTTTGTTAAGGATCTTGTTCCAGCAGATGCAAAGGTGCTTCTGTTGTCCTAGTAAAAGCTTTTTCATTTTGAGAGTCGAGCCAATTCAGGTTTGTATGGCAGATCCCCCAGTTATTCATGCTATTCACAGGTAATACTATTCTCTGTAGCTTGGCATCACTTATCAGTCCTCAATGTACAATCGAGTGACCTAGAATGTGTTTGAAGTATGTCACTTTTTGTCCCATCTTTAAGCAAGTAAGTTGGCCAAACGCACAATATAACGCAATTTGTTACATCCTGTCTTGTTGTGTGGCAATATAGTTGTACACTAATGAATTAGCAAGAGTCTTTAAGAAAAATGAATGACGGCTTTGTTTTCCTGTGATACAGATTAAAATGAAACCAAACACTGGTAGAAAAAAAGAATGTCATGTTGTAAGGATATTGTAATACAAAGAAAAATTTCTAGCTCCACCACTGAGTAGAGCATCAACCAGTTATGATTCTAGTGTTCTACATGAATTAAGTATAAGTTTAATCAGCTCTTGGCCTTCCTTTGTAAGCTGGTTTTCAATAGTAAGTTCTACCCATGGGTTTGTAACATTTGGTATTGAGCCAACCACCACTCCGAGTAATCGGGTGTAGCTTATTGAGTATGAGATCAAATAAGTTACAACCAAAAGAACTAATAACCAAAAAACTACATCCCGAAAGCAGCTTATGAATGTTTTTGGGAAGTAGCCAAAGAATGACTTTTTCATAATTTGATTAAAAAAAAAAAAAAAGCAAAGCAAAAACACAAAGCAAATATGAAATATCCCAAAATCAATTGAAACTATGAATTGAAAAAAGAAAAAAAAAAGTTGAAACTATGAATTGAAACTTAAAACCAATAATAATCAAAGCAAATATGAAAATTGAAAGTTAGAACCAATAATAATCAAACCTGAACTAAAAGAGAACTCTCTAGAAATAAGTCCTTACCTCTTCGTGTGGCTTTTTATCTACTTTATAGGTTTTCCATTTTTTGTGTGGCTTTTAATTCTCCAAAGCCCAAGTAAAAGTATAGAGTACACCCAAAATTTATGTGAAAACTTCACACCTTTAAGTGCCTCATAGATGGTGCACTCCAAATATCAATCACACTTGGCTTGTCACCATTGATTCTATCCTAGTCCTACCCAGATATCAAAATCTAGTCCACCAAATTCTAAACTAACTTCAACCTATTCCACTTACATAAAAATCAGAAGACTCACCAGACATCATTAATTGTTTCCACACAAAAATTCCTAAAAATTGAGACTGGGAAAAAGAAAAAACAAAACAACATTGAAACATAGTCCATACGCATTGATCATCAATACCCAAAACATTTTCCCACATTTACTAAAACATATTCACAAAAAAGATGTCTACCCATCTCACATTGCACCATTCCTAATCAAATTTGATTTATTTTCACAAATTATCTCTGTTTCTTTAATTTCCTCATATCCAATTTCACAATCTCTTCTCTCTTATATGAACAAAACACATAAAAATAAAAACAACCCAAGAAGAAGATTAGTTTGGTGCATGAAAATTGCAATTTTTTTTTTAAGCCAAAACTATTAGATGATTACCTAGGAATGGGAGGAGAAGAAGAGGAACAACATTGGAGTAGTAGTGATGACTGAAGAAGAACTTCTACATTTCTTTTTTTGTTTTTCTTTTTTAAAGCTTTAGAGAACAATTACAGACTCACTTTCTTCTCAGTTTCTCTGACTTTGTGTGTGTGTCTGTGTTGTTGATGTGCTTGTTTATTGATTTAAAAACCAACTTATTGTGAAGGAGGGGGGAAAAAGAAGAAGAAGAAGAGAGTCGATTGCCATATTTTAATAGAAGTGATTGTAGCAAATTTAAAATTTTAGTAGTGGTTTAGTGGATGTAAATTTATTCTGTAATTGGTTATTTAGAAGTTAGAAATGTAATTTTACTTGACTATGCTCTAATTTTGTCTAGGTACGAGGGTATTTTGGAACCAAAAATATTCGGTCAAAACAAGGAAAGCCCCTTATATAGTGGTATAGATAAGATTTTTCAGTCTACAAACTAAATGCTGTACATGGAAAAATCACCAAACCTCTCAATCTCAAACAAATTCGTTTTCTCTGGGACACAAAATTTTCGATTTTGTAATATGTAATACATGACACACATAACAAAAAACACAAACACACTCACAAAATCTCTAAATTAAAACCCACACCTCCAAACACTCAACTCACCAATTAAGTCCCCGTTTGTTTCAGCTTTTAGGAGCTGAAACACACGTTTCTGTAAAAGCTAGAGCAACTTGTGCATTTAGTTCAACCCAAAGCACAACTTTTTGGAAAATGTTGTGTTTTGGGCTAAGGCTGAAAATGCGCTGAGAATGCGCAAAACTTATGGAGCTCTGGAGGTTCATAAACAAAAAGTCCATGCATGTTCTGGAACTATCCGTTGGGCTCTTCCTTCAATTACCATATTACACTTGATAAAAAGTCCTCAGTTCTCACACCTGAAGCTCATTCCTCTCATCGTACTGCTACAAACACAGCACCACCCTCATCGGTCTACCACCACAATCAACAAAACCCATTTCAACATTTGATAATCCAAACACAAAATCAACAAAACCAAACCAAAAATAACTCAAAATCAACACAAAACAACTTAAAATCAACTCAAACCCCATTGGAAAACCCATCCCAAACCTAACTCAAAATCAACCCAAAACAAAATCAACTCAAAATCAAACCCAAAATCCACAGAAGAAAAAAAAAAAAAAAAAAAAAAAAACCCAAAATCCCAAAATCCTTGTTTCAATCATCCTCATCTTCATCTTCAAGAAGGTGATGATGATCATGATCATCATCATCATCATCATCATCTTCTTTGGAGTGTGAAAAAAAAAAGGAATAAAGAAGGAAAGACGAAATAAGGAAATAAAGAAAAAAAGACAAAAAAAAGAGATGCATAGACTTCATCATCATCGTCATCTTCTTCTTCATCATCATTAGCTTTCGAACTGTCAAAAAAAAAAAAAAAAAGAGATGCAGAGACTTTGAGGGATGAGAGAGGGGTTTGAAGTGTGTGGAACATTCTAGACTAGAGTGTGAAGTGGAAGGGAAAAGGACGAAATAAGGAAATAAAGAAAAAAAAAAGTAAGGACACGTGCGTGGAGGAAGTGGCACGGAAAAAGAGGAAAGAAGGAAATAAGGAAAAAAAATAATGGGTACGTGTGTGGAGGAGAAAAAAAGAGGGAAAAAAAAGAAGGAAATATGGATTAAAAAAAATAAAATAAAATAAGGGAAAATAAAATAAAGAATAAGAAATTAAAATTGAGAAATACTGTCACAATATTTTCATAATAAATTTTAAGTAATAGGTTATTATTAGTTAATATTGGTGAGAAAAAAATAATTTGTTTAGAAAGAGAAAAAAATAGTTATAATAGTACGTTCAAATTAAAATCAGTATAAATTATCACAATATTTTCACAATAAATCTTAAGCGGTTGGTTATTATTAGCTAATATTGGTGAGAAAAAAATAATTTCACAATATTGATTTAAGTATGAAATAAACTTCCTTATATATACATTGTCCTTTTTGGTAATTTATCTTTCAAACTGTCATTTTTATTTTATAAGTGCTAGCCAAACACTCAACTTTTTCAAAAAGTACTTCTTTTTATCAAATACTCAGATTTTTGAAAAAGTACTTTTTCATTATGCACTTTTTGAAAACTCCACTTTTTCGTTATGCACTTTTCAAAAAGCTTAACCAAACTCACCCTAACCCTAACGGCTGGAACTCAAATTTTGCTCCCATAGTTGTGCAATGATGTAATCCCGAAGTAGCCTCCATTAAAGGCTTACGACCACATCAAATTACTATGAACACCCACCAAGATGTGTTGTAGATTTTTAACTTTTGTATCTTTTTATCGTAGTAGTAGTAGTAATCCAAAACTCTTGTTAGAGATGTGGTTTTATTTTATTTTTAATAAGAATCACAGTTTCAAAATATATACATGTGTTACATATTTTTAACTCCCTTCAGTTATTTTAGTCGTAGTTATCCGAAACTCTTATCAAAGATAACATGAATTTTTTTTTAATTAAAGAATTTGAACGTGGGTTTTTCTTTTTTTTTTTGACAGGGCTGAAAGTGGGTTGGGTTAGGATGTGGTATCTGAAATTTTTTAACTTCAGTTTTTTTAGTAGAGTAGTTATCCAAAACTCTTGTCAAAGATAACAAATTTTTTTTTTAAAGAATCTAAACGTTGGTTGGGTTTGGACGTGGTATTTGAAGTTTTTTGGATTTGTCTCTAACTTTCAATTTTATTAGTATAGTAGTTATCCGAAAGGTTTGTTATAGAATTGAAAGTTTTTTTTTTTTAATAATTTTTATTAATAAAAAAAATTGAACGTGGTTTTTTTTTTTTATCCGAAACTTTTTTATATGGGAGTTATCCAAAAATTTTGTTATAGAATTGAAAGTGGTTTTTTTTTTTTTTTTTTTTTTTACATATCTAACCCTACCTTAAGTTTTACAAACTAGTAAATTTGAGGGTATTTTGAGCATCAAAATTGAGGAATTCAAATAGAGGAATCCCCTTAAATAGTAGTATAAATTAGATAAACTAAACTTTTTTTAAAAAATAAAAAATAAACAATTTCTTAATACGAAATAATTTTCAGAATTAAATGTTAATACGAACCTGCAGCCCAATTTTAATAACATCTTCAGTAGCCTCCACCCAATTGGACTTGACTATGGCCCTAATATACTATCATCATGGCCCCTCTAACACAACCGTCGGTCCTGGTCTTCTAGCCCTCGTTAGAACCACCGACTAAAAAAATACAACTTAATACGGCCGGACACACTGACCTAATTTAACTCCTTTTTTTTTTTTTTTTTTTTTTTGAGAAACAATTTAACTCCTAAATTAATATTGTGTTGTCAAACATATCCTGGATATAAAAGGAAAAAGTTTTGAGTTGTCAAACCTGTCCTAATAGCAACATCACACTCAACTTATTCCGTAGCAATTAATTATTAAATTCAAAAACAATACCACTCACAACTAAGCAGATTCCGAATAGGAATTGGATTTCTGGAGAATCTGTGTTTTTGTTCTTCCATGCAAGTTCGGATTGAACAGTAATCGCTATTCCCTTCT
Organism: Quercus parvula; assembly: GCA_030820535.1. Classification (NCBI taxonomy): domain Eukaryota; kingdom Viridiplantae; phylum Streptophyta; class Magnoliopsida; order Fagales; family Fagaceae; genus Quercus; species Quercus parvula. The sequence goes on from JAUAME010000003.1 coordinate 43,863,865, forward strand.
ACTATTTAAGTCCAACACTGTCTTCTCTTTCTCTTGCATTAATTCTATTTCTCAGCTTGATGGAAGGGTTTCCAAGGTCCTCTAGACCTAGTGTTTCTGGGTCTTCTAAGGCTAAGCAACTACTCGCTGCTTTATCGCTTTCTTCTACGCCAGAGAAGAGAAACGCAGCCATTGCAGCCATGTTGAAGCGCAAGAGTGCTATGCTTCCATCGGTTTCTTCCAAGTTCATGACAAAGAATATCGCTACTAATGGTCAAATGAGTTTACAAAGAGAACCCGTCTTTTATGATTTTCTCTCTGCGATGGAAAAGAGAGATCGTGAATGTCAACCAAGACAAGCAAAGCTATCTAAGACCAACAACCAACCTGAATTGGAAGAGGTCTCAACAGATTTGAAGTTGGGTTGCGGTCCATGCATCACCCAGAAGAGAAAATCACCAGAAAATTTTGCTAGTAATGTCTCTCTTTCGTATCAAGCTTCTGGAATCAAAAGAATGAAACTTAAGAGTGATCTTGAAAAAGAAGAAAGGCAAGGAGGTGTTTCATTGGAGTTGAAGCTTGGCTATGACGATCATTGGGTTATGAGGAAGAGGATCAAGGCAGACTATACTAATGAACAATGGTTTAGTCTCTTTTTGGAGACAACCTATGTAGGGAAAAGGATTTTGACAGCATGCGAGCAAAAACGCATTGAAGATGCAATAATTAAGCATGGGCTAGAGATACCAGTGGTTGTTTGGGATTTTGATACCAAATCCGAACATCTACTTCTCATGAAACAGAGAACAAATGGGAGCAATGTCATCATGGAAGATTGGATCAATGAATTTGTGTTAAGGAGAGGTATAAAAGAAGGTGATGAGATTGGACTATTTTGGGATGAAAGCAATTTAAGATTCAATTTTAGCATTCTCAAGCGGAATTTCAGCAGGAAATCCTCCCTCAACTAGTTTTCTTGGGCAATCCTTAATTTCTATACAAATTTATTTTCGGAGTTATTTTATTGTTTTTTTTTTTTTAAATAAATGGATAGGATTTCAACCTATGACTTTTATGATAATTGCATTCATCATGAGACAAAGTTCTTATTTAACGGAAAAAAAAATTTATTAGTTGAGCTAACTAGCCACCCGATTTTGTATTACTTTATTTATTTATTTATTTTTGTTGAGTAAATGTTATAATATTTCTATTTTGTTGTGATATTGTAGTAGATTGTGAGACTGTTAGTTTAGCTTCTCCTTTTTAATGTAATAATTAGGGGTGTTCGCGATGCGGTGCAATGCGGTTTTGGGCCATTTTTAACACCGCATTTTGTGATGCGGTTTAATTAAAACCATAACTACACCGCACCTTATTTTTGTGGTCACATGTGCGGTGCGGTGCGGTTTAAAGTTTAGCTAAAACCATAACCGCACCGCTCCTCATTTTTGCCGTCAAATATGCGGTGCAGTGTATAAGATGCAGTTTTAATGATTTAAAGTTGGTATATTTTTCATATTTTGGGTTTTTTCTACCCAACCCAAAACTAATTTTTCCCTTTCTTTTGGTCCAAGTTTTAAACTATTGAAGTAATTTTTCTTTATTTTGGATTGGCTTTCATAATCAACACTTGTTAGGGTTATCAAACTTTTTTTTTTTTTTTTTGAAAACTAGGGTTATTAAACTATTAATAATATATTTAATATTAAAAATATTAATATATAGAGAAAGTGCGGTGCGGTTTTCTTATTATAAAATCACAAACCGCACTGCACCATGCGGTGTGGTGCAATGTGATGCAGTTATGCCATTTTGCAAGCGGTTTTGATGCGGTTTATGTGGTTTGGTGAACACCCCTAGTAATAATTGATTGAAAACCCATGCAATACAAAAGAAAAATCAATAAAATATATATATTAATAGTTGGGTCATATATTAAAGAATCTATGTCACACATCATATAATAAAAGTTGGATCTTTAGAAGTCATGATTGTATCAAGTGATTAAATAAGACTGTAAACACAAAATCTTAAGTTTGAAAATCAAACAATTGAATATGTTTCACAAATATAAATTTGTATTGATGAACTTGTAGGTACAATTCTCTATGTTTAGATTGTAATACAATAGAATAATCCTCTAATTCAACCTCCGTAGAAAAGTCTTTAATTCAAGTATTGCGTCGATGTAGTCTTGACTCAAACACGAGATGTCCTCCACTTGGATCCTTAGAAGTCATGATTGTATCAAGTGATTAATTAAGACTTTAAACACAAAATCTCAAGTTTGAAAATCAAACAATTAAATATGTTTCACAAATGTAAATTTGTATTGATGAACTTGTAAGTACAATTCTCTATATTTAGATTTTAATACAATAGAATAATCATTTGATTCGATCTCCTTAGAAAAGTCTTCAATTCAGGTATTGCGTCGATGTAGTCTTGACTCGAACATGAGATGTCCTCCACTTGGATTGGAAAGTGGATTGAAAGATCTTTGGAATGAAATTGTGCCGGATCTCTAGTTGTGTGCTTGTTAGAGATTTCTTGTTCTTCGTGTTCTTCGTAGATTCTTCGAATGTTCTTGATCATCGAAAATTTGTAGTGAAAGTTTTTTATGACTTTAGAGCTTGAATCTGATGAAGTTTCAATGGATCCAAGTCTTTGAAGTTTCTAGAGGCTTTGAAGCAATAGAACTTTAAGACTTGCAAAAATGATTTGGATGAATGTTCTTCGAATGTTCTTTGTCTTCGAAGATTTGTAGTGGAAGTTCTTTGGGGCTTTAGAGGCTTGGATCCATAGAGCTTCACTAATTTGTAGTCTCTTGGTGTTAATGGAGGCTTTTAAGATTGATTCCAATGAACTTTGAGATGTAGAAGGATAACTTTAATGATTTTGCTTCAAATGTTTTTGAGATTCGAAAGTTGAAGTTCTTAATGTTCTTGGAGGCTTTGGAGCTTGATTCCAGCTAAGCTTTAAGACTTCTGAATGTTTCTGAATGTTCTCAATAAGATTGAGGAAAGTCTCTATTTATAAAGGATTTAAAGACATGCGATTGGCTCCCATTGGTGACACGTGTCATAATTTAAAGGAGGGACTTTATGTCTTGTTCTCCAAGGGACACTTGGTATTATTTGATTAGCAAAAGTGTTTTAATTTAAAATAATACATGACAGCTTTTAATTAGGCTGCTTCTATCATTTAAATTAACACATGTTGATGTGTGATTGACCCTTAAGTATTCTTTGTAATTTTTATTAATACAAGAGAAGCTTTTTACTTTGAAAAGCATCCTAATACTAAAGTTTCTTGGCTATGACTTATTTCAATCCAAAGCCTTTTAGTTAAACTTACTAACCCTTTGGGTATTTTGTTTTGTAAATTAACCCAGAGGAGCGGTTAAAATCAATCTCTAGAAGCTTTTGTGTGAGATATTTGTTCTTGCTTTTATCTCACTTTCTTGTTGTTTTTATATTTTTTTCTACTTCAAATAATCTTCTTTGTAGTTAACTTTACTATTTGATTGATTAGAAAGCATGCTAGGTTGTTTATATTAGGTTTTGATTGGTGTGTGTTTGCTGAGTTTTTGGATAGGGATGCATATGCATCTCCATGACCCTACGTACACATACTTAGGCATACAAAGCGTGGTCAACCTAGAAACCTAGATTTGTTTTTTCTTACTATTGTTTGTTTGTGATATTGTGTTGCTTATTTAGATGGGTATTGGACAATCTCCTAGGATTTGTATGGGAAGTACTCTTAGGGGGAAGAAATCCCATCCCACCTAGGCATCTAGGGTTTTATTTCCCTTTTGATTTATGTCATCCATTTTATTTTCAAGCAACCCCTTCCCCTTTTACTTTCTTGCAATTATATATGTAAATATATATATATACTATATCTAGACACCTAAATAAACAAGATCTGTTACCCATCTCTCTTAAATGATTCTTAAACCTCAAAGTAGGGCACAAAATGGCTATGTCACCTTAAGGATGGTTGATGGCTTAGAACTCCCATTTCTTTAGGGTGAAGAATCCATAGGGCTTGAAAAGAGATTAAGGTTTATTTAAAAGAGACTTAAAAAAATCGTTTTCTAGTGAACCTTTACAATATTTCAACACTTTTAATTTCAGCTCTTTACATGAAAGTCATTTATATTTCAACTTTTTACATTAAAGTCATTTATTTTTTTGCTGTTTACTTTTATGCTATTTCAATTTCTGCACTTTACTTTCCTTATTATTTATTTTTCTGCACTTTATTATTGTTGTTCCCTCATTGATGATATTGCCATAAAATAAAATTGGTTGGGTAGAATGATTTCTTTACAAACTTTTCTAAGGAAATGCTTTAAAAAAAAATGTTTTCTTGTTTTCTTGCAAAATTTCAAAAATATTGTCTAAAATGATATTGTTTTCAAAAAATGTTCTTTTACCACGTTGGGATTTCTTTCATAAGAAAAATGATCTTTTGAACAAGTATTTTAAACTTGCCTCTGTATAAAAATCATGAGATTTTTTCTTGAAGCCCAAAACTTTTTTTCTTTCAGAATAAAAACCCCTGAACTTTTTTAGAAATCTTTTCTCATCAAATCTTTTTTCTATCAAAATCATGTCACTTTTCAAAAAAACTCTTTTTCTAAAGAATAAAAACTTGTTTTGCCTTTGCAACTTTGCTTGTTCAATAATGGACTTTCTTTAAAAAGAATGTTGAAAACCATTTTCTTAAAACTTCTCAATAAAATCCGTTCTTTCAAAAATTTGTCTTTTTCTAATCTTTCTTTAAAAAAAATAATAAGAAGAAGAAGGATACGATGTAAATTTTGTTTATACTTTGAAATTTAAAACTTTTCCTTAGAATAGATTTGTTAAAAATTTGTGCCTATGGTTCATTCACTTTGAACCCATAGAATGTCAAATAAGCTTACATTGTCCCTTTCAAATTCCTTGGCACTAACCTATTATTTTGGTAATCTTTTTTGCGTGATTAAATGAGGAAATGTGGATAACAACAAGGTGCTACTCTTTCAACTCCCTTCTTTATTTTTGTGTTAAAGTTTGTTGTATATAGTAGATAATTTTCACATGCTACTTGCATATTAAATATTCTAATCACATGTTCTTATAGGTTTTTGTATGCTCCCTCACATGTTATTTACATATATAGCTCACAAGTTTTGTTTGTAATTATCCTTTGAAGGTAATATTCACATGCTAGTTATAAGTAAATAATTATATATATATATATTAAAATATTTTCAAAAAATAAAAATGTTGAGTATTCAATTTATTCGCAAAAAGATAATGTTTGGGATAAATTAAAATGAGATACTATTTTCGGATAGGCATTGTGGGGTGCCTAACATCTTCAAGGGACTCACATTCATACACCCCACCCTAGAATCACAAGCACACAAAGTGTCACTTCGCCAAGGACCCAATATGCGACTCTAAAAAAGGAATTCCCGGAAAAGAGGCTGCAAAATTTTTGGGCGTCCACACACACTCTAACATGCATCTAAAATAATCAACATAACATACCATCCATTCTTATCACATGGTATAAAATCCTACCATTCATCTAGCACATGTATATCCAAGGGCAACAAGCATATCACAAGGCGATATCATCAAAAGTTATGTTATCAAACATATTTAATAAAAAATATTTAATCATTCAAGTATAACATCATGGCATCAATCAAGCAAACTCATCATGTTCATTGATCATATCATGTTCATCAATCAAATCAAATGCATGTTCATGCAATTATGCATGACTTACCTCACTACATCACAACACCTATGCATCAATGCATGTTTCTGTTCTATGCATGTTCATGTTATTCTCAAAGATGTAAACCCAAATCATCCATCTAACAATTAAACAAAGCTAAGCATGTTATACCACTGACCTAACAATTTAAGCATGCAAAACTATACCAAATAGAAACAAAATGAGAGGAAATTGAATAAAACAAACAGAACTTGAAAGAACCTATATTTGGGTTTCTAGGCATGAGCATATGTGCGCATGCACAGGGTATGCGTGCACATCCCATGTTCATGCGTACGCAGGTTACAAGTATGTGTATGCATGCATGAAGCATGCGTACACATACACACCCAGAAAAACAAACCCAGAAAACACAGGATAGACAAACAAAATGGGAAATCTAGCAACCTATCATGCTCATAATACAAAGACTAAACAACCTAAACTAAAGACAGAGATAACAAACAAATAAACAAGAAAATGAGAGTGACAAAGTTTGAAACTTTACCCCAAACACTAGAACTCTTTAGAGTTTTGATTTGACTATTCTCTTTAGTCAACCTAATTAAGAACAAAACCAAGAAGGTTAGTAAGCTTAAACCAAGCGTACGCATACTTAAAGTCATGCGTGCACATGCATAGGGTTTTTCGTGCACATTTCCTTACCAAAATCATCGTTCAAGTAAAAGTTTTACTAGATTAGGCCCCAAATTAATCTTAGGCTTTCGAATGATGTCGTCATTGGGGAATAGGAGCTCGAGTTCTAAGGGGTACAAAATGTGATGTTTACATGCGTGCACTAGTTGCACACCAAGCATTATGCCGGTGTCAGCAATTTTGCCTTTTTTTTCCATCTTTTTCAGTTTTAACTTCGGTCGCTCATTTGAAGGTCTTTTTGGACTCCATTTGACCTAATTTCAATGGCATTGGAAATATATGGATATCCAGTTTCTAGAACACCTAAGATTTCAAGGATCAGATGGTTAAAGGGAATTCAATATTATTTGCAATGGCGTTGGTTCCAACCTATTCTGATGGTTGGATCAAAATTAGATTTTTGGTCGCTGACAATAGTCAACCTTATGTTGAATTTGGTCAAAGTTGGTAAAAAAATTCAATAGCCTCGGGTTTGATGTAAAAACATGAAAAATGCTATTTCAGTGTAGTTTTGACTAATTTTGACGTTCGGTCAACTTTGGGTTGACTAGGGGCATTTTGACCTAAAATGGCATTTTGAGTGCTCTAATGCCCAAATGAGTTTAAGTACGATGATATAAATATTCCCATAGTCCTTCAATGAGAAAATAAATTTTTTGGAATTTCAACACATAAATCGAGGATAAAAAAATACGGTATCGAGGGTCATTTGTATCATCCAAGTTTTGAGTTTGTCATTTTCCTCCTTTAAATTAATATTCATTGTCAAAAGGTGGTCCTTTCATAGAAAATGATGTCTAATACATAGATGGGAAGAGTCCTACCCGTTGGGGGGGGGGGGGGGGGGGGGGGGTGGGAATTGTGTGGGAAACTTCCATAAAATTGCTCAGGACTTTGCAGAATTTATGGAGTATTTAGTGCATAACGTGGACTTTTGCTATAGAAACCAATTTTTACACAAAGAAATTCACATACTCTCCTACAAATTCAGTAATTTATCTAAGTTAGACTACGAAAACATGAATAATTTTAGGACTACACATCCTTTTATCACAACTGTCTTATAACAACCGTTTTATCTGACTGATGTGAGTGCTAGGCAAAAAAAAAAAAAGTTGGTCCATATGAAATTAATAAATAACCAATTACAATTTACCATAAAGGACAGTTATAACAAAAAGTGTAGGAAAGTATTACAAGAATTATTCCCAAAACGAATCTAATTGACTGAAAGAATTATTGGCACTTTCAGTGTGACCGGACTTCTTCAATAACGACATAGGTCCTACATTTCGCATTTCCCCTCTTTGTCTTTACCTTGGAATATTGAAAGGTAAAAGAGTAAGATTGTGGACTATTTGTTAGAAATCATAATCCAAAAGTTGTGGTGGGATTTCTACTTTGGACAATGAGTCAATCAATATATCTTACTTTTAAGGCATCAATATTCCATACAAGTTCACTCTCTTCCCTAATTTTTTCTTTCCCATTCGATTTCTTATCATCTCTTGCAATTCTTCTCTGCCTTATATCAGAACCCATCAGTCATCGTCTGTTTTAAATCTTCGCAACCTTATCTTCTCTTCATAGCTCACGATGGCTTTGCTGATCCACGAAGGATCCTCCTTATTTTCTTCCACTCACCAATGGAATTATGATGTCTTCTTGAGTTTTAGAGGTGAAGATACCCGTTATGGATTTATGAGCCATTTATATCAAGTTTTGTGCGATAAGGGCTTTAATACCTTAATTGATGATAATCTTCAAAAGGGTGAGGAAATTTCAGCAAAACTTTTCAAAACCATTAAATTGTCAATGATTTTAATTATTGTATTCTCTGAAAATTATGCATCATCTACTTGGTGTTTGGATAAATTAGTCAAAATTCTAGAGTGTAAAAATAATTGCAAGTTGGTCTTACCGATTTTTTACAAAGTGGATCCATCAGAAGTACGCAGACAAGAGGAAAAGTTTGGGATAGCGTTAGCTAAACATGAAGAAAAATTCAACGGTAACATGGATAAAGTGCAAAGGTGGAAGGTAGCTCTGAATGAAGCTGGTTCTTTGTCTGGATTGCATTACAGAGATGGGTATGTATCTCATGAGTCCTCTCAAGCTTCATGAGGTTAATACTGTAAATGGCTTCTCATTATTCATAACCACTACATGCAAATTATGAGAGTATTTTATTTTGCATAGGTACATATATATTACTTTCGTGTCATTCGTTTTTACAAAAGCATTTGGACGACTCACGACTCATATCCATCCGAACAGAATCTTGTTGAGTTTGTATATGAAATCAAACCCAAAAGGTGTCATCGTAGACATTGACCTTCTTATAAGCCAAGACCACAAAATCCTACGGTCATAAAAAGGTGGGTAGTTCATGTAGAATGCATTTGTTGTCCTCACAAATCTGGTATTTCTTACTTTCCATTTCAAACTGCTAAGTCTTCCTCAGTCCATGATAACTCCAAGCCCCTGCCTTTACTAGCTCTTTTCCCCTCTTCTTCTGCCTCAGATATGGATAGGAGGAATTTCAACAATGAAGGAGATTTGGGGATTTCAATAGAAACAACAAATATTGCGTTTGACACTGCTTGGAGGAGGGACTTCGATCCTGATGAGTTTAAATTGAATTTACCCCCAAAAGCGATTTTCTCCTCAATTACAATATGATGACCCCTGCTGGTGTCAAAAAACCAAATATGAGTCTCCGGGGTGTATTTTAGTGAATGCTGGTAGGTTTTCTTTGGTCCCATTTTTACTGCATCATTCTCCCACTTCTAGTGGCTCAGCTATGGGTCGCGGGTTTCGAGGCTTTTGAAGGAATTTCATGATGATTTGAGTTTATCACCAAATGATTCATGATGCAGTAGAACGCCAGCCTCCTCTGGTCCCTGATACAACTAATGGATCTGATTATCACTTGGGCCAGCCAGATTTGGCATTAGGCTCAACTTTTAGTGGTGTGTCGCATTTGGGTTTGTCTTCGAGACTTCGATGGCCCATGACTTAATTTGTAAGTGATGACTCTGATTTCAATGTGTCCACCGTCGAAGAATATGAGGATACCTTGATCAAACTTCAAACAATTATGCCTTTCTTCTTTCCTTTGATTCCCATCTCTCCAATTCCAATTTAGCACCTTTCACTTGTAAGTATTACAACTCCAAACCCTTCTCTATATTTTTTTTTTTTGGGGTATTTGAATGGTGTTGTTTTTAGTGATATTGAGTGATTGCTTTGTTTCTTGGACATTATATACCTAAAGGAAGTGCTTTTAGGTCTTGTGAATGGGGATTGTTTTAGCTTCTGTTATGGAGGTTTTTGTTATGTTGTGTATGCTTTCATATTTTATGAGTAATAGGGTCATGACCTTTGTAGTCATGTGGTACTTATTTAGCTTAAAAATGGTTTATAAAGTTGAAAGAGAGTTTTTTTTTGGAGTGGAAGATTGTTACCCCGTTGAGACGGTAGCCTGATATGTCTTCTTCTTCTTCCTTTTTTTTTCTTTTTTTTTTTTTTTTTTGGGAGTAATAGCTATAGAAACAATTCCAAGAGAGAATGACAGTTTTATAGTGCAAAATTTGATTATTCATTGAGATAGACGTGCGACATAATTAAATTATGCAGCTTGGAAGGCCTGTAACCAAAAACAATATAAATATTAGAGGACTGCATGCCTATAGCAAGGGATTCTATTCAATGCTTGTGAATGTATTTTGGTAATTAGCTTGTATAACTTCTTGGCCAGTTAAAGTCAATTAATAATATTTTAGTGATCTTTGATTAACTTTGTAAATATTTTGAAACTATTTCTTTACTTTTAGATTAAACTAGTAGAATACATGCAAATGATATTTTACATAAGGCCAAAATATTCGCCACTCCAACTAGCGAAGTGCCTACATTGGGTTTCTGACAAAGTGACAATAGAAACAGGACCTCAGTGGATTGATCTGTGAGATGGCTTGATCATGCACTACGTTGAGTCCAGTAAGAGTTGTGAGGTATAAGTTACATAATCTGACAACCGTATTTGGACATCATAAGTAACATAATCCCCCTCCCCCTCTTTACTGGCCTTGATTTGTTTCATAATCTGACAACTATATTTGTCATATATCACTGAACCATACATATCACCAGTTATCAAATGCAATGATTTTTCAAAATTTATAGGAAACAAATTTCAAATCACTAATTTATCAGATGTAACGGATTTTCAAAAATTGATAGGAAACAAATGTCAAAGTAGCTTCATTTTTCTAAGGTCTTTTTCCTCATTTGGCCCCATCATCCACAAACGGAGGGAGGGTGAGAGAGTGTCTTTTCCACTTTCCGTTGAGTTGGCAAGGAAACTAATTTTCAAAGTGGTCATTAGCAAATGAGTTATTTGCTCACGAAGTCACAATAAATACAAAACCAAGACTTACCGCAATGACACAAAGTGTAGGAAAGTATTACAAGAATTATTCCCAAAACAAATCTAATTGAGTGAAATAGTTATTGGCACTTTCGGTGTGACCGGACTTCTTCAATAACGACATAGGTCCTACATTTCGCATTTTCCCTCTTTGTCTTTTTACCTTGGAATATTGAAAGGTAAAAGAGTAAGATTGTCAAAGTTTTGAAACCCGGACCATTCATTAAACCGTAAAAGAGAGAGGTTCAAAATTTTTAAGGTCGAACCGGGATCGAACTGTGATGACGTTATAATTAATTTAATAATTATTTAAAATATAAATAATTATAATAAATTAGTACAAATATTAAAAAAAATTAACTAAAATAGTGCAATTAAATATAGAGATATATTATTCCTTTATAGAAACAAAAAGATCTATCTTTCAAATGTATTTTCTATATCATAATTTATAACTTTAAGAAATATTAAATCCTAGTATTTTTTATGTTGATTAGTTAAATTTGTGATAATATCTAATAATATAATAATTAGAATAAAAATATACATATAAAAAATGGTTTTTGTGTAATTGTGTTGCATGACCGCAACATGGCACTTATAAAATTATGAATGCATTAATTTTTTTTTTTTAGAGAAATGATATGTTCATAACATTTTCACAATATTTTTACAACATATCTTAAGTAGTAGGTAGTTACTGGTTGTTATTGTTTGAGCAAAAAAGTAATCTAAGCGTTAGATTCAAATTTAAACCAATAACAATTAACCACTTATAATTTATTGTGAAAATATTGTAATATTATTGTAAAAATTGTATTTTTTTTTTTTTTTTAAGGGACGAAAGGATGATATTTGGATTTTGGGTTGCATTGCATGTCTACAACGTGGCCACCAGTAATATAAGAATCAACTATTTTCTTTTAAATAAAAACAAAACATAAAAAGTTAAACACTTCAACCACTAGCAAAGCAAAACGTGGACCTCCAATAAATTCTCCCACCTACCCCAACAACTACCTTGATCACTTCTCTTTCTTTGCTCTTGGCCGCTGAAGCTATCGTTCATTATTCAAAATTTTTCCTTTGTTCTTCTGTGAGCTCTCTGTCTCTACATCTGTTTGCTGGGTTTCTTCTCCACAATCAACAATTTGCTCTTTCATCAGTGGTCTTTTTGTGTTTATGTCTGTGTTTGTTTTTGTGTTATCAATCAAAAAGAGTTCCTTCTCTTGATTATAAAAAAAAACAAAAAAGCTCTCGGTCCCTCTCTGCTGCAGATTTGAAGATTGTGAATCAGTGAAGCTTAATCACCTCCAAAAATTATCAGATCTCCTTCTAATCTTTGTTCTTCTTCGTGTTCTTTCATTTCTTCTAAATCTGATCATAACTTCACACCGGTATACCCAAAATTCACCGAAAAAGCTAAAGCAAAAAGAAACCGTTCGAACCTCAAAAACTGGTCACGGGTCTCTGCTTTCTTCCTATAGACCGGTTCTTGAATCTAAAAAAATCGCAAAACTAAGAGGTTCACGGTTTTTCCGATCGGACCGTACAGTCTGGTCCAGGTTTCAAAGCCCTGAGATTGTGGACTATTTGTTAGAAATCATTATCCAAAAGTTGTGGTGGGATTTCTACTTTGGACAATGAGTCAATCAATATATCTTACTTTTAAGGCATCAATATTCCATACAAGTTCACTCCCTTCCCTAATCTTTTCTTTCCTAGTCGATTTCCAATCATCTCTTGCAATTCTTCTCTGCCTTATATCAGAACCCATCGGTCCTCGTCTATTTTAAGTCCTCGCAACCTTACCTTCTCTTCATAGCTCACAATGGCTTTGCTGACCCACGAAGGATCCTCCTTGATTTCTTCCACTCACCAATGGAATTATGATGTCTTCTTGAGCTTTAGAGGTGAAGATACCCGATATGGATTTATGAGCCATTTATATCAAGTTTTGTGTGATAAGGGCTTTAATACCTTCATCGATGGTAATCTTCAAAAGGGTGAAGAAATTTCAGCAGAACTTCTCAAAACTATTGAATCGTCAATGATTTTAATTATCGTATTCTCTGAAAACTATGCATCATCTACTTGGTGTTTAGATGAATTAGTCAAGATTCTTGAGTGTAAAAATAATTGCAAGTTGATCTTACCAATTTTTTACAAAGTGAATCCATCAGAAGTAGGCAAACAAGAGGGAAAGTTTGGGATAGCATTAGCTAAACATGAAGAAAAACTCAACAGCAACATGGGTAAAGTGCAAAGGTGGAGGGTAGCTCTGAATGAAGCTGGTTCTTTGTCTGGATTACATTACAGAGATGGGTATGTGTCTCATGAGTCCTCTCAAGCTTCATAAGGTTAATATTGTAAATGGCCTCTCATTATTCATAACCACTACATGCAAATTATGAAAGTATTTTATTTTGCATAGGTACATATATATTAGTGTGTGTGCGCTTTGTGATGCATGTGTTTGTGTGTGAATCTTCCTTTCCCACTTGATGCAAGAATGAAATAATTTTAACATGATTCCTTGGTAGTACTAAAATTATATATAATTGATTTTGTATAAAACTTCCATTCAATTTCTCTTTTGTATTTTTTTGGTTTTTATACTTTGATAGTTGAAGGGAGAGGGTTTCAAACTTTGGATATCTCCGTTAAAACCATTAGGAGGTACCAATCTATAATATTGTTGGCAATAAGTTTCTCTAACACTAGGAGGTACCAATATATATATATATATATATATTAATAGCCAAAATTGAGATAAAATTTAATTAGATTTCAAATTGGAATTCAATTAAAGTCTAATTTTGTGTTACATGTCCCATCTAATCTAAAATTTTAAATTTTTGTGTCAAGTGAGTTAATTCGGTGTAAAAATTAAATTTCAATTAGAGTTTAATTTTGCATCGCATGTCTCATCTAATCTAAGTTTTTTTTTTTTTTTTGAGAAAGAAGTTTTTTAATTTTTGTATCAAATGAATTAATTCAGTATAGAAAATGAGGAGTCCAATATATGTAAACCATAAAAATCATAATCATCTATATAGCTTTATATATAAAATTAGAAGAAAAGAGAGTTTGAATGATTTTATATTTATGAGCTTTTTTTTTTTTTTTTTTTTTTGTGTAACTAAAAGTAATTCAAATCTATAAGTCATTTATGTAATAACCATGACTAAGTACGGTCCATTATTAACTAAGTAATATATACTTAGAGAAAATTCAAACAGAATCAAAATTGGATTTTGCTTGTGCTAACTTTTCATAAAAAATAAATTGTTTAGATTTTTGTTGTTATTTTTTCTCTAAACTAATGAGCATATTTTTTTATATTATTTCTATTTAGATATTTTGTATGCGAAAATCTTGAACCTAAAAAACTGTAATTGAGCTGAATGGTCTCATGCACCTATCTCCATTCAATTTAGGAGATGTTATTGGACCAATCTATTCTTTTTATTTTGTGTTGTATTTAGTATAATTTCAAGTACAATGATTGTGAATTGATATTGTATATGTAGTATCCAATAGTAATTTTCAAAATTATATACGTAATGTAATGAGAAACTTTGGATAACTAACATCATAAAAATTGCAAGAAAAAACTATTTTAGTACCTCCAAATGTCCTGATCATATTAATATTTTATATGTTTAATAATCCAAACTAACATTAATAGCACCATAAAATTTATCATTTCCGTGCATAAACACAAATTACATACTAGTTGAACTATAATGTTGTTGGCAATAACTCATTCTCTCTCAAAAACTTATTTTCCATTCCATAATTGAGCTAGTATTGTGTTATAAGGAGACAATATCTATTTTCTTACACAATATCTATTTTCTTACTTTTAAATCTTTGAGTCATTCTAGGGGTAATTATTATTGAAAACTTTTTTCTCTTAAGTTTTACTCTTTTTTTTTTTCTTTAAGTTTTACTCTAATGGTGGATGGTTTCCACATAATTTACTTATATCTTGAAACGTAAATATTTTTTTGAAACATAAATATTAAATTTTATGAACTAATTATATAGCCAAATTAAAAGATTATGAAGCGTAAACTATCTTAAATCTCATTTATCATAGTTAATGTTTTCAAATATCTCAATCAAGACATTTTGTAAAATAAATAAGAGAGTTACACACAATTGCCAAAGAAAATTGTTGGTCCCACAATTAAAAAATATTAATAAAATCTTTGAACAATTTACAAAAAATTAGCTAGCTCACAAAAAATCATATAATTTTCACTTTATCATTTTAATCACTCAAAAGAACTTACATAAAGAAAAAAAAATTATAATAACAAGATATATATATATATATATATATATCTCACTGGTACAATACTTTAAGTGTGCCACTACAAGAGATCCTGAAAATGACAAAATTTAGGTATAGTACTTTAAGTATTGTTCCTTAAGTTTCTCTTTTAAAATTCAGTCATGTGGCTACTTAACTAAAAAATACACTTCCATCTTATAAGAAAAAATCCACGTAGCAAAATCTTTAGAGATGAACCTAAGAAACATAGATGAATCTAAGAAACACCACCTAAGTACTGTACCTAAATCTTGCCCTCTTGAATATACATCTCAATCGCTGCAACCGTTCACTACCCCACAACCCCCAGATACAATAACCTATCCACATTCGTTGTAAGACACTTTAGTTTGCTATACACCATAGAGCAAAAGCTCCACCAAAGAAACACAATTCTTTGTCCAAAACTAATCTCTACAAAAAATACCACTCTATACACATATTCTCCTATAATAGTTGTATATCCACTAAGTATAGGAAATGGGTCTCCACTAAGCTTTTTCAATGAATTATCTATAAGTATAACCTCAAAAATTTCAAATAAAAACCCAATTTGACTATCGAAGATGTTATTTTATTAAAAAATATATATTTAAGTTGCACATTATATCAAAATAAAAAACAACTAGTCTAACTCATTACATGCTTCTTATGCTTTGTGATTTGTAGCAACCTTGAATCGAAATTTATCCAAGGAATTATGGAAAAGATATCGAGTACTAAGTTAAAATGCACAAGGTTATTTGTTGCTAAATACCCCGTTGGAGTAGATACTCATGCAAAGGCCATAGAAATGTTGGTAGGTATTGAGTCAACTGATTTTCGAATAGTAGGGATTCATGGCCTTGGGGGAATAGGTAAGACTACAATTGCAAAGGCTGTTTATAACAGGATTGTTGATCATTTTGAAAGAAGTAGCTTTTTAGAGAATGTTAAAGAAAAATCTAGGACAATCGATGGCATAATACAACTACAGAAGACACTTCTTTATGAGATCTTGGAAGATAAAGATTTGAAGGTGGACAACATTTCCAAAGGGATCAATGTGATAAAGGAAAGACTTAGTTGTAAAAGGATTCTTTTAATACTTGATGACGTGGATAAATTGAAACAAATAGAAAACTTGCTTGGAAAATGTAATTGGTTTGCTTCAGGAAGTAAAGTCATTATAACAACAAGAGATGAACACTTGTTAACCATTCTTGGAAAAGTTTGTACAACTTATAAGGTCAAGGAATTAGACAAACATGAAGCTCTTCAACTTTTTGAAAAGCATGCTTTCCTGGGAAACAAACTTGAGAAAGATTATTATGAACTTGCAAACCAAGTTATAAATTATGCCAAAGGCCTTCCCCTAGCTCTTGTAATAATAGGTTCTAATTTGTGTGGAAGATCTAAATTTGAATGGAAAAGTGCATTAGATAAGTATGAAAAAATTCTCAATGAAGATATTCAAGAAATACTCAAAATTAGTTATGATGGATTGGAAGGAACCGAACAAGATATTTTTCTCGATATTGCATGTTTCTTCAAAGGATGGCACAAGGATCTTGTTGTAAATATATTAGATGCCTGTGAATCATATCCAAATTCTGGTATTTCAAGACTTGTTAATAAGTCTCTTATAACTATTGATCAACATGACACATTTTCGATGCATGACTTGATACAACAAATGGGTAAGGAAATTGTTCGACGTGAATCACCACAAATCCTTGGAAAACGTAGCAGGTTATGGCATTACAAGGATGCTCATGAAATACTAACTGAAAATAAGGTATAAATTATTTTTTTTTCTTCAAATTTGCCTCTTTTTTTGTCACCATTTTTTTTAACATTGCATAAAACCCATGTTTGTTAGTATCATTTTTTTTAAAAAAATAAAATCTCAAAATCATTGTATACTTATTTCACTGTATTCTTTATCCAATTAGGGGTCAAACAAGATTCGAGGCATAATGTTGTATTCGCCTAAACCAGTAACAGTACGATTTCACAATGAAGGTTTCCAAAGGATGGAAAATCTCAAATTTCTTATAGTTTATAATATAAATATTTGTGAAGCACTTAAATATCTTCCAAATGGGTTAAGGTTTCTTCAATGGGGCAATTATCCTTTTCCCTTGCCATCCAAATATTGTCCTCAAAAACTTGTTGCTCTCGAGATGCCAGGTAGTCACATCAGATTGGAAAAGCTATTCAAGCAGGTATGATTATTATAATATTCATAATTTCATTAAATTTATATTTTTAACTTTGTTGAAAATAAAATTTGATTTTTTTTCCAGGATTTCCAGTTTGAAAATTTGAAACGTATCAATCTCAAATCATGTGAATTTATTAAGAGATTACCAAAATTATGCACCCCAAACTTGGAGATATTGGACCTTTTTGGTTGTGTAAATTTAGTTGAGATTCATGAATCAATTGGATTTCTTGATAAGCTTAAAACATGGAGTCTCTCTTATTGCGAAAGGCTTAAAATTCTTCCAAGCAACCTCATGTTGAAATCTCTTAATTCTTTCGATCTTGTTAGATGTTCAAAACTTGAGAAGTTCCCTAATATTCATCCGGAAATGAAATGTTTAAGAGATTTAGATTTGCAAGAGAGTGGCATTAGAGAGTTGCCTTCATCAATTGGATATCTAGGTGGGGTTACAAAATTATGCCTACTTTATTGCCCAAATCTTAGGGATCTTCCGGACACCATTTATAAATTGCAACAACTTCAGGATTTATCAATTCCCACTACCCGTTTGAGATTGACATGCAATTCTTTTGATAGCATTTCTGGATATGGGTTTTTGATGATGGAACATCTAGATCTCGAACACTGTCTAAATCTAAATAAATTAGACTTTTTGATGCAGCCTGATTACTTCCCTGCATTGAAAAGTATATCTCTATCTAGAACCAATATTATTACCATCCCTGAAAGCATAGGTAGATTTCCTAGATTAGGCTCACTTTCTATTCAAAATTGCAAGCAACTACGTGAAATTCTATGCCTTCCAAAATCGATAAAATGTGTAGATGCAACAGATTGCTTCAAATTGGATCTACATTCATTATTGAGTCAGGTCTATCTCTCAACTTATAAGTAATTTTGTTACTTCCCTAAAAAAATATAATATACTTTCTAAACTGAAGTTTCTTAAATTTTCTAATTGCATGCAGGTTGAAGTAATTATGGGGATTTTACCAAATACATTATGGGAAGGTGCAAGAACCAACCTATTAATAAATACAGAGTTATCTGATGACTTTGCATCTAAAACTGAATCAGAAGATGAGGGAATTACTCATTTTATTATAGCACCAGGAGTTGAGATTCCAAAGTGGTGTAATCATCAGAGTGTTGGAAATTACATATCATTCTGGGTTGGTCGCAAATTTCCAAAAATCGCTCTCTGTATTGCTCTTGGACAGAATGAGTCACATCAGCATGTTACAGTTTACTTTTACATCAATGGTTGTGGAAATTATGTCTATTTGAGTAGCACTTTTGAAGAAAATTCTAGTCATCTATGGTTAGTTCCTTTGTGTCATTCGTTTTTACAAAATCATTTGGACGACTCATATCCATCTGAACAGAATCATGTTGAGTTTGTATATGAAATCAAACCCAAAAGGTATCATCGTAGACATTGTCCTTCTTATAAGCCAAGACCACAAAATCCTACCGTCATAAAAAGGTGGGGAGTTCATGTAGAATGCATTTGTTGTTCTCACATATCTGGTATTTCTTACTTTCCATTTCAAAGTGCTAAGTCTTCCTCAGTCCATGATAACTCCAAGCCCCTGCCTTTACTAGCTCTTTTCCCCTCTTCTTCTGCCTCAGATATGGATAGGAGGAACTTCAACAATGAAGGAGATTTGGGGATTTCAATAGAAACAACAAATATTGCGTTTGTCGCTGCTTGCAGGAGGGACTTTGATCCTGATGAGTTTAAATTGACTTTACCACCAAAAGCGATTTCCTCCCCACAATTACAATATGATGATCCCTGCTGGTGTCAAAAAACCAAATATGATTCTCCAGGGTGTATTTTAGTGAATGCTGGTGGGTCTTCTTTGGTCACTGATGGCGCTGAGCTCCCACTTTTACTACATCGTTCTCCTACTTCTAGTGGCTCAGCTTTGGGTCGCAGGTTTTGAGGCTTTTGAAGGAATTTCATAATGATTTGAGTTTATCACCAATTGATTCATGATGCAGTAGAACGTCAGCCTCCTCTGGTCCCTGATACAACTAATGGATCTGATTTTGGCTTGGGCCAGCCAGATTTGGCATTAGGCTCAACTGTTAGTGGTGCGTGTGTTGCATTTGGGTTTGTCTTCAATGGCCCCTGACTTTGTAAATGATGACTCTGATTTCAATGTGTCCACCGTCAAAGAATATGAGGATACCTTGATCAAACTTCAAACAATTATGCCTGTCTTCTTTCCTTTGATTCCCATCTCTCCAATTCCAATTTAGCACCCTTCACTTGTAAGTATTACAACTCCAAACCCTTCTCTATTTTTTTTTTTTTTTGGGGTATTTGAATGGTGTTGTTTTTAGTGATATTGAGTGATTGCTTTGTTTCTTGGACATTATATACCTAAAGGAAGTGCTTTTAGGTCTTGTGAATGGGGATTGTTTTAGCTTCTGTTATGAAGGTTTTTGTTATGTTGTGTATGCTTTCATATTTTATGAGTAATAGGGTCATGACCTTGGTAGTCATGTGATACTTATTTAGCTTAAAAATGGTTTATAAAGTTGAAAGAAAGATTTTTTTTTGGAGCGGAAGATTGTTACCCTGTTGAGACAGTAGCCTGATATGTCTTCTTCTTCTTCCTTTTTTTTGTGGGGGGGGGGGGGGGGGGGTGGGAGAAATAGCAATAGAAACAGTTCCAAGAGAGAATGACAGTTTTATAGTGCAAAATTTGATTATTCATTGAGATAGCCATGCGACATAATTAAATTCTGCAGCTTGGAAGGCCTTTCACTAAAAACAATATAAATATTAGAGGACTGCATGCCTATAGCAAGGGATTCTATTCAATGCTTGTGGTTGTCTTTTGGTAATTAGCTTGTATAACTTCTTGGCCAGTTAAAGTCAATTAATAATATTTTAGTGATCTTTGACTAACTTTGTAAATATTTTGAAATTATTTCTTTACTTTTAGATTAAACTAGTAGAATACATGCAAATGATATTTTACATAAGGCCAAAATATTGGCCACTCCAACTAGTGAAGTGCCTACATTGGGTTTCTGACAAAGTGACAATAGAAACAGGACCTCAGTGGATTGATCTGTGAGATGGCTTGATCATGCACTACATTGAGTCCAGTAAGAGTTGTAAGGTATAAGTTACATAATCTGACAACCATATTTGGACATCATAAGTTACATAATCCCCCTCCCCCTCTTTACTGGCCTTGATTTGTTTCATAATCTGACAACTATATTTGTCATATATCACTGACAAAAAAAATTTGTCACAGATTTAGTGCAAAATGTTTAATGTGGCCTATCTCATATGCAACCTATTAAAAATGAGAATTTCAGATTAGGAATTAGAAGAATTGAAGATCCAATGCTTGATCTTTAATATCAAATGTTGACTTAGGTCTGAGGGTGTATAGTTGGTTCCTGACTTTGCTAGTTGGCATGCATTTGTTTAAGCTTATTAGTTGGGTTTTTTTATTTTATTTTAAGTCAGTTTATGTAGAAGTTTTTAAACATTCACTTTATTTATTGAATGCGAAGGTTAAAAAAAATAAATAAAAAATAAAAAATAAAAACCTGTTTCACGTGTCTACACATTTCTTGGCAACAATTTCACTACTTCTTTCGAAAGTAGTTATGTTTGAATACAGTTAGATGACCCTAGGTTCACATGTTAAGGATACTTAATAGGATTAGGTGTTTCAGGTTTCGAAATTCTACTCTGGCAATGAGGATGCAGAATTATCATCATTAGCAACAAATGGCTCCTGGCATTATTATTTGAAAAAATTTATGATAAATTTTTGTTGTGGATGTTGGTTCTATTTTTTGGTGAACGAGGCTCAACAATTTAAACAAATTTCTTAAAAATAAAAGGAGATAGAACATGGAACTTTTAGGTGCAATTGTGAAACTTTAATTTTACCTGATATTTAGGCTGCTCACTGGGAGGAATCAATCACAGAAATACACACATATGTAGTGAAAGTAAAATGTGAGGTTCACCATGCCTGGCCTTCTGCTGATGCCATCCCTACTTTAGTAAAGGTGGAGGTCTGAAAGAATTTGGTATTGCCAATAGTTGCTGGTAGTATAGGCATTCTTGAGTTTCATAATCTATAAAAATGGCTGGAATTATATGTGGATTTCAGTCATATTTAGGAGCTTATTGTCATGGATGATCTCCTCTCCACTATTGATGGTATTGAAGGACGATATATCCAAATGAAAGAAGTTCATGAAAAGCGCAATAATGTATAACTTGTGAATGCTATTTTTGATAGGAATTGGAATGTGCATTTTTTATTTATTGTTGGATTAAAATGGTGTTTGAAACTTACCTATCAAAAATAAAATATTAATAATAATAATTAAATGAGTTGAACCAAGCTGAGTTGCCATTTGAAATCCTTCAACTAACTTGGGTTTATTGTATTGCTTTGAGTTAAGCTTCAGCCTCTCTAGCAGTGCAGTATTCTATAGATTGGATTATTGCTACTCATTAGATAATGATTAAATTGGATTATGATTGGTGTCTTTGGAAGTGGAGTTAATAATTTTGTTTATTAAAGTTCATAGAATTTCATGGAAATTTAAAAATAAATAAATAAATAAAGTGCATAAGAAACAAAATAACTCAGCTAATAAATATTGAAACCTAAAAGGGCTACGCTGGATCCTATGCCTTAAATAGTTTTACTATATTAAGAAGTGAAGAATTTGATTATGCATATATTTATCAGACATGTTATGCCTAACCAATACATATTACAGCAGGAATTTGATTATGCATATATTAATCAGTTTGTTGAGATGAGGTCCCACTTCAAGAATGGCCTGGTCAATCATTCTTTTGCTGCAGCATTAGGGAACACCTTATGGTAGTTTCGTTTTGTTTAATCTACCGTGTATGTCAACTGTTACCATCTGTTTGTTTTCTTTTTAATTATTTTATATGTTTATACAGCCAAGCTTAGCCCACAGTTTATTTATTTATTTTTATCTATCATATCTTCCAATTCAGAAGCTAACAACATGTACAATACACCAAAAAGGGGAGGGATAAACGGAGTCCCTTAGTATTTGTGAAAACAGAGAAAACAAAGTAATTTGAGATAGTAATAATAATAAAATAAATATTTAAAAAAAAAAAAATGAAGATGTGTATAACCTTCATTGCACTTACCTGATTTCTACCTATTTAGTAGTTGGGTAATTGGTTTGGGGATGGATATCATATTGATGTACATTGCTCAAGCAATATTGGTGTTTGAAATGTTCAATTGGGAAATGTCTAACATTGCAGTGATTTTGGGATGTTTTGGTGTGTGATATTTTACTAGCTAGGTTAGCTAGTCAATCAGAACATGTTGGCCAAAAATTGATCTGATGGGCTTCCTAGAATACCTTTGATTGGGATCTCTAGAAGAATATAATACATTTTCGATTGATTGCCAGTTTTTTTTCTTAAATGATATAAAAGAACAAGTTTTTAGTTGTTTGTTTGTTTGTTTCTCTGTTAATTGGAACTAGAATTAACAGGATTGTAGGGCCACAACTTCATCTTTGTTAGGATAACAACGGGGAAATTTGCTATGTAACATGATTTGTGAAACATATTCGTTAGTAAGCACGTTTTCAAAACTTATTAACAAACTAGTATCTAGAGCCTCAAAGGCTTGAGTTCAGTGATAAAACTCGAGTCTTGTAGACTCAAATTCATAGATGATGTGGATAAATAATCCGCGTGGAACTGGAGTCTCTCAAACTGAATTTCCATAGAGAAAAACCAAGAAAGTGAACCAGACCTCTGTTCTCGAAAAGAAGAAGACGCTGGAGAAAGAAGAAGATCTAGGGTTCTCTGAATCTGATCTGAGAAGGAGTATTTACTGATTTTTGGGTTTGGGTGTTTGAGAAATGAGATTTTTGGATATGAGAATATATGAATCCCTGGAGGTGTGTTTTGATTTGTGTTGGAGAAAGAAGAAGAAAGAAGGGAGATTGATTTGGGTCTGGAGAAAGAAGAAGAAAACAGGAAGAACAGGAGAATGAGCAAGAAAGAAGAAAGAAGAAAGCAGGAAGTTGAGTTTCATGTGGATTTTATATCCACCTCAGCTTTGCCACCACTTAGAACTCAGAGTCTCATGAAACTCGTGTCTCTAAAATTCGAGAGGCTAATTTGCAAAATTGTTAGTAAAATGGTATAAAAGGGCAAAAAAATCCGGATAACAACTATAACTGCTGATGAAATTCCTTTATCCCTAAAGCTTTTGTTTTTTTGTCCCTAAGATATATCTTTGTATGCTTTGAGGTCCTCTGTTTATTACTTTGAATTGATAAACTATATATATTTGGTGCAAACGGGTAAAAATGTAAACTATATATCCCAAGCGAGTGACCTTGTAAATGACCTTTTTATATCTTAGTTTATATATATATATATATATATATATATATATATTCTTTATATGATAATGCTATTCATAAATTACTTTCTGTTCAGTACCACCTCCAAATTTCATATCAAGATTGTCTGGCCATGGTGGAATAGCTTGAGCACCAGTTTCAACATGAAAGACTTGCTTAAATGGATTGTGGTTTTTCTGTTTGGTATGATTCTGCCTTAAATCTGCACAACCGTTCCTTGGAATTTTAGGGGATTTCACCATGTATTGCATTGTCCATTGTGATATAGGAGATTTCAAATAATAATTTTGGGGGTTACGTGGTACTTTACCTCTTGCAAAGCCAGGTAAAATCTTATATCCGAGTTTTTTTTCTTTTTTTTTGTTCAAATATTAAAATTGCTCTTTAGATGACTTTTCTTCTATGCAGTTAAACTTTCTTGTTTACCACTAACCCTTTCTTTCTGTTCAGTGCCACCTCCAAATTTCATATCAAGATTACCTGGGCCATGGTGGAATAGCTTGAGCACCAGTTTCAACATGAAAGACTTTGCTTAAATGGATTTTGGTTTTCCTGTTTGGTATGATTCTGCCTTAAATCTGCACAACCGTTCCTTGGATTTTTAGGGGATTTCACCATGTATTGTGTAAAGTTATGTTTTTTTACTGAACAGAAACTGTTCAGTTGCTCTTCTTTTTTTTTTTTTTTCTTCTTTTTCTGTTTTTTTCGTCCACAGTACACAAATTTTTTGCTAAAATCTGTGTTACTTTTTTGTTTGCATATACACAATTTTTTTGCTAAAAAAATATGTTGCTTCTTTGTTTTATTTAATGGAGACATAATTGTAAATTTATACCAACTTCACTTTTTAATTCTCTCATTTTTCTTCTCAACTAAACAAATAAGTTTTTCATCTCTCCACTTTTTTATTCTCACAACCAAACACAAATAGAAGAAAACTATATTTCTTCTATCATCCCACTTTTCTATCCCCTCCCCATTTTCTATCATTTCACTTTTCCACTCCTCCAACCAAATGAACCTGTAAGGTGTCGAAGATTGTTCAACACAGTGGATTTTGCGACTAGCTCGGAACTAGCTCGAGACTAGATCTCTCAAGAAAGTCATGTGAGTAGCACATGTGAAAGTTCAAAAGTCAAGATGTCTTGTGAGTATCTCACGACTTAGTCAACTCGCAAAGTGATCCACAAGACACTCTAGACAACTGGATTTTAAGTGTGACATTTCGTCTCCTTCATCCACACTATATATACCCTCATTACTCACAAAATTGTAAAGAGGCTATCAAAAGAAAAACCCTAGATAGAGTTTTTCACAAAACCCACCTTTTAGAGAGAGCTACTCATCTTAAATGAAAATTCCTTTGTAGTCTCTTCTACCCTCCTCTCCCATTGTAATACCTTGATAAAATATTTTACCCAAATACAATCCACCCTCATTTAGAGTGTTGAGAGAGTTTAGAGCTTGGGAAGTATTGGGTCTTTGCCAAATTAAGCTGGTAAGCTTTGGCAATGCAATCGGGCAATATTGCGAGATCAGGTAAGCTAGTGAAGACAAAACTTCGAGAAGTCTATTGGTAACCGGAGCTTTAAGAGCTCAATTACTTTGGGTAGATTAGGCTTGGAATGTCATTTTGATATTCTTGTACTTCAACTTATTAATCATTTTGGCTTGGGGAGCTGCAGAGAGGTTTTTATGCCGAGTTCTTCGATTTTCCTGTTCAATAACACATTGCATGATATTTTGGGTTTGAGTTCCCTACTGCCCTTTATATTATTTTCTTGCACATATATGTTCATCCATGCAATTGTTAAATGTTTTGATTAATTAATTTGCTAATCACATATATTCCGCCGTAAGGGTGTTTAGATTAAAATTAATCAAGCCACAATTAAAATTTAGGAGTCTAAACTAGCACTAGTACTTATACTATTGAGCTTTCATAACTAAATAATAAATCAATGAAAAATCAACAAAACAAAAGTCTTGTCTATACATACTCATCTTAGGTGGGTTTAACTTTATATATAATTTTTCCCATTTATCTTCCTTTATTTTGGATCTTTTTATTCCCATCTTTTTACTGTAAATTTGCCAATCTCTTTCATTCTATGCATATTTTTCTCGCACCAAAAGATTATTTCTCTCTCTCCCTCTCTCTCTCTCTCTCTCTCTCTCCCACACACACTCACAAAAAATTATTTTTTTGGATTTTTATTTTCCTTGCATCTCTAGCTTAGATTAATGAATATTTGTATTTTTTAGAACTTTACTTTTGGTCGTTTACAATTGAAAAATGAAATCAATGAAGAATAAAAAGTATTAAAAAAATTGTCTATAAAAAAGTATTCACAAATTTTGCTTAATACAACCTGACAACTGCCTTATGGGAGGATCTCATACTAGAGGTTTGTACCCCCATTGTCCTATTATTGACTAATTCATACAACACTAAATGCTTTTAATGAATGATGATTATTTTTGACTTGATTTGAGAAAAAATCATATTATTATATGTCATATTTTGTGTTGTTATTAGGTTTTGGTTTATTTGGAAAACAATAGGATAGTCTGGACAATATGATGAATAATAATTAGTGCAGTTGAAGAAGATATTCTTTGTGCAGTTTCCTTTCAATGTTTGTGAATATTTTGTTTAACAAATTAGCAATAAAGTATTCTATCTTTGTTATATGATATTCTTAGATACTTGAGTAATTTTTTTAAGCTTTTACAATATTTTACATTGCTCTTTGTCTTCCTTATCTCATTAGTGTATTCTTTGAGATAATTTTTTTTTTAAAAATCATCTATTTATCTATTAATTTTTCACATATTGGATTAATGTTAGATTAGATTATGACAGTATTAACACAATACTTTTTTTTTTTAATTATCTCATTTTTCCCCCTTTGGACCCACATGTCATTGAAACATAGGTCTCATGAGACCGTCTCATAAGATACTTTCTCTACAATCGTTATGTATAAAGCTATAACCCTCACTTTTGCTTCGGAACAACGACATATTTCTATTGCGTTACTTTAAAAACTTATTAAAATTTTTTATTTGATTATGCAATGGATATTTGGCTTGATTATATCACATTTGATATGTTTTACATATTATAAAGAATGAGTTGACTTTGATGTAAATTTTATTTTTCCTTTCTTTTTTATTATGAATTGTAGTTTTGTTGAATTTTATTAATTTTATTATATATTTTGATTCTATGGTAGAAAAATTTTGAGAAAGTTTGTTTAAAACTAGAAGAATAATTTCTAAATTTTATATACTTTTTAATGATACATAAAATGTTATAAATAACTTTTATAAAATAATTATCTTTTAAATTCCTGAAAAAAAAATTATATTGTTTTCATTTTTGACACTACAAAAATTATATATATTACATTTGTGATTGTCCCTATGATAAATGAAAATATGATTATGAAATACATTATTATTTATTAAATTAGTCTAAATTGCCAAAAATAAATTTAATGAGACCACCCTAAAAATATTATTACACATAACACATAGATCCGCGACTGGTATGAAATAAAAATTAAAGATTTTAGCATGTGAAAGAAAAGTTAAGACTTTAGCATGTGATTGAAGAAAAAGCAACAATGAGAATTTTTTTTTTGGTATACATATTCTTATATCAAACATGAGTTTCATATGATCACTGCGAAGAAAATAAAAATCAGGAATTTAGAAGATCATGGATCCTCATGTTCAAAATTAAGAAAAAGAAAAGATGGCATATATCATCATAAGGCAATATTGGAATCAAGCGTTCATATTTCATATGTACATCTTAACAAAGAAGTTCTAGATCAAACCTGGAAGTGTCATATGAGCATCACGAAGAACATGTTAATATGCATTAGAAAAATGTTATGATATGTCACGTGAGAACAAAAATTTGTATGTTGAATTAAGAAAATGAAAAGAAAAACATGTCAGTATTTTACATCATAATCCATATTAAAATTCTTAGATATAATATTTTTTGAAATTTGTTGGAAGCTTGTGAAGATCTAGAAATCGAAGGTTTTGAAATCCTCCATATATCTAGTCCTTTCCCACGTTGGCCATTATGTCTTAGCGATTCCCATTTCTACCATTGCATCAAAGTCCACTTTTAGTACAAGCTGTGTGTTTTATCCTTCCGCACTTCATTATCTTACAAAGCAGTTGAGGCCTTGATTTGTGCCCATAAGTGGTTGAGGTTTAAACATTTAATTCAAGCATTAGACCTTCGGGAAAATATAAATGAAGTAGAGGTTATGAACTTGAATCGCAAGCACATTATTTGTTCATTTTGTTTTCGTAATTTATTTATGAGCTTTTATTTACTTACATGAGTTACACCTATTTTGTTTTTTCTTTTAGAACCTTGCATCAAAAAGCTCAAATAGCTAAGGATCCTATTGCCTTGGGTTGAGTCAATAATTCAATTGCTCTTAAAACGTAAGTGAAAGTTCAAGTGGATTTGTTATGAATGCCATGAAATTCTACAACTAAATTGCAAATTAATTGATGAGTTTCTCTATTTTTAGAATTTTGGAAGCTGCATGCTATAGCTACTGCTCAATAAATTGGACTAATGTAATTAAATGGATAACTCATGCATAGCATACAACTATGCTATAACTTAAATATTCCATAGTCTACGGATATGTGATGTGTATTGGACTAGTGGGTACAAAGGGACACTAAACTTTTTGATTTTGATAATTTTATTTTTAATTTTCTTGTTTGAGGCAATAATGCAATTGCTCTTAATATGTTTGTGAAAATTCAAGTGGCTCTGATATGGATGCCATGAAATTCTACAACTAGTATGACAAATATGTGTTTCTCTATTTTTTAGAATTTTGCAAGGGGTTTAGTATTTTGGAAGCTGCATGTTATAGCTACTGCTCAATAAACAGGATAATGCATAAGTTCGACTAATGCTGTGGATAGTATACATAGTATAGCATTGATTTTTGCCAATTGTAATTTTTTTTTTATATCTAAAACTATGTAATTAAGTGGATAACTCGTGTAACTAAGTCCATCATTTTCTTGGTTCTTAGCTTTTTGATTTGGATAAATTGTTTAGTTTTTTGGGGAAGGGGCACATGAAGATATTTAAGTGCTCATTCCACCTAGGGCCACATTTATGTTCATTCCAAGTTATTCTATTAATAGTATCAAAAAATACAGTGGGATCCATGAATAATACAACTACAAAGAGATTTATGAATAGTATCAAAAAGTATAGTAGGACCCATAAATAGTAGCAAAAAATAAACTGAATAGTAAAATAAGCTAGTTTTTTCCCGTTTGGGATCCGCTTATTTTGCTGAAATTGAAAGCTTTTTGCTGAAAGTACTGTAAATAAAAGTAAAAATTAGCTGAAATAGTATAGTGAAACCTATGAATAATACCAAAAAAATGCAGTGACACACCTAAAATGGAATTGACAACATTGACGTGAATCTGTTATTTTTTAGAGTAATGATATAGACACAAACTATTTTATAAATATTTTACAAACGGTTGATGTGACATGCTCCATCTCTGCTTTTTAAAAACTAAAATGCCACATCAAATATTAACAAATAAAACTAAAAGAAAAAAGAAAAACTCAAATCAGAGCTAACTTCTAAACCTTCTCTCTTCACCTCCTCAAATATACTGCAGATGACATGGAGACTCCATGCTCATGGCGGCACTAGCAACGATGGGATTGCAACACCGTTCTCAACCATAGTTCCTGCGGCTTCTGCAATGATTCCAGCGAGTTCTATGGCAGTAACGTTACTGTGGACAAATTACGGTGAGTCTACTAGCGGCGAGTTGTGCAACGATTTGGGATTAGAGATTGAAGAGCCGTCGATCTATCGCGAGGTAGAGGAGAAGCAATGCTGTAAGTTATACCAGAATTTTTATTTGGGGTTCTTCGTGAGGCAGAGAAGCAGAGAAGTTTGAGGCGAGCTACAGCAAAGTTCTGTCATGAGGCAGAGAAGTTTGAGGCGAGCTGCAACGAAGTTTCGTCATGAGGCTGCGATGAGCGTCATCATTCCGTCATGAGGTAGAGACGTTTGAGGCTAGGGTTTTAGAAATCTTGGTTTTCTTTTAGATGGTGTCCGATACGTTTGTTTAGGATTAAAGGTCCGTTTGGATACCGCTTATTTTGCGGAAAATTGAAAACATTATAGCAAAATAATTTTTAAATGTGTGAATAGTACTGTGGGACTTATTTTTAATGAAAGTTTTGTTGAAAATAGATATTTGTGAGTCCTATGAACAATGTATGGGATCTACTGATAGACACATTCCAGTGGAGGTGGAAGCTTGTCAAAGCGGTAGTGGGTCCCATGCACAGTGCATGGGACCCATTGACAAACAACATCCCATGTGATGGAGCGCTTCTCAATAAAAATAAAAATAAAACGAAAACGCAAACGCACAGGTAGAGACACAATCCAAATGCATACTAAGGGTCTGTTTAGATACCCTTTATTGTTGAAAACTAAAAACTTATTACTGAAAACACTGTAGCAAAATAATTTTTAAATGTGTGAATAGTACCATGGGACCCAGTTTTAAAGCAAAATTTGCTGAATTTTGTACTTGCAGATTTCGTGAACAGTGCTCGGGATCCAGGGAAAAAATGCCCAGCAGATTTCACATGTGTCACGTGAGATGCATGAGTCACTTATGTCAAGCTCCCCACATAAACAACATACACAAAAAATGTGGACTCGACTAGGCCATGCACAAGTGATAGCGCTCAAGCAAAAATAGGAAATGTAAGTGGATGCAAGATGTTTCTTTCCCAAGTGGTTGATCACTCAGAATTAACTTGTAAGAAGGAAGCAATTTTTTAGGAGTGATGAAGTTTTATCTCTTTCAATCGTGGAGGCTGGAATCCAGTCTTGCCAAGAATCATGAATATCCTAGTGTCGAACTATCGTGGGCTTGGGAACCTACGTACAAGAAAGAAGCTTGGAGATATAATCCAGGCAAAAGATCCTTCTGTTGTGTTTATAGTTGTGGGGCAACATTGATTTTGATCACAAGCGGATGGTTCCTAGAGAAGGGCGTGGTGGTGGACTTGCACTGTTTTGGAAGTCTTCGGTCAACCTCACCATTGAGGATTCATCCAAATACTTTATCGATACTTGTATTGACAAATATTCTGACAATGCTTGGTGATTCACTGGTTTTTATGGGGAACCTGAGACTTCAAGACGAATTGAGGCATGGAATAGTCTTTAAAGATTGAAACACACCTTGGATATTCCTTGATTGTGTGTTGGGGATTCTAAGGAGCTATTGAGACAAGATGAAAAATTAGGAGGAGCATTATGCAATCACCAACAAATGCAATTGTTTAGAGATGCTATAGAGGAATGTGGGTTTATGGACCTTGACTTTATTGGGCCAAAATTTACATGGAGCAAACATTTTGAGAATGGGCATTCTATATGGGAGAGACTTGATAGAGGTTCAGCTACTAATAATTGGTTCCTAAAGTTTCTAGGTACATGGTTTCATCATCTTCATTGTAATTCTTTGGATCACTCTCCCCTATTAATAAATCTTTTAGGTCTTGATCATCCGCCAAGGGAAAAAAAAATTTCAATTCAAAGAAATGTACTTGTCCAATTCCCGTTGTTCTGAGATAATGGAAGCTTCATGGAATTTGGGAATGCATGAATTGGGAGACAACACTATCCTATCCTAAAAAGAGTGGAGAAATGTGGAAAAGACCTCTCGTGGAAAAGACCTCTCATTGTAAAACCTGAATGTTTTTGGAAATGTTAGGAAGGAACTGGAGAAGAAAAAAATTCTATTGATACAAGCAGAAATGGAAGATTTTATTAGTGGCTCAAACTACAAGATTAGAGAGTTGAAAGCTAAGACAAATATCCTCCTTGACAAAAAAGCCCGATTCTAGAGCCACTGATCCTAAGTACTTTGGCTGAAAGGTGGAGACAACAACACCAAATTCTTCCATAGCAAGGCCATAAAACGACATAGAAAAAATTCCATTGGAGGCATTTTTGATGAAGATGATTGCTGGAATGAACAACCAGATGGTATTGCTTCGGTCCTACTAAAATACTATCAAGATCTCTTTTCTTTTGCCAACCCGAAATCATCCACAGCCACTCGCACCCATGTCCCCCATGTGATTACTGAAGACATGAACAATATGCTAATAGGAAATTTTCTGGAGAGTGAAGTGGTCACGGCCTTAAAGCAAATGCCACCACTAAAAGCACCTAGACCTTATGGGATACCTCCACTTTTCTACCAACATTTTCGACAGGTTATGGATCTGGATGTGGTAAGCTCTGTTCTCCCTTGGCTCAATTCAGGTACTCTCTCACACCCTATCAACCACACTTTCATTACTTTCATTCATAAAATCACAAACCCTAAATATGTTCATGAGTACCGCCCTATTAGCATGTGTAATGTGCTGTACAAAATTTTCTCCAAGGTACTTGCAAATAGATTGAAAAAAAATCTTGCTAAAAATTATAACAAAACATCAATCTGGCTTTGCAAAAAATTGCCTGATTTTTGACAACATCCTTATTGCTTTTGAAACACTTCTTGTATGAAATCACATAATTCAGGTGACTTTGGGTACATGGCTCTGAAATTGGACATGAACAAGACTTATAACAGGGTGGAATGGTCATTTTTGGAAGACCTTATGCGAAGGATGGGATTCAATAAGAGGTGGATTGGGTTGGTTATGGTCTGCATTAAAATTATTTCTTACTCCATCCTCATCAATGGTGAGCCAAAAGGTTTGATCCATCCTACTAGAGCTATTAGGCAAAGGGACCCACTATCTCCTTAGAGCATTCTTATCAAGAATGCTAAATTTTAACATCAAATTTGTTAAAAGAACACTACATCAAGAATGCTAAATGCTATTACTTTTAACATCTGGCTACAGTGGGTTGCTATCTCTAGCAGCCCACTGTAGCAAGATGGGGAAAAAAAAACTATTTGTTTAATACTTGTAACCCTTATTGTCTTCCTTATCTACTTCAAGTAAATTAATAGTCTCTCTGTCATGAGGTTCTAAGTGTAAATTTGATCGTGCAATGAGGTTCTGTGTTTACTGTCTAGTGACTAATGATTAATTACCATACACAAATTTGTCCCTATTTAGAAAGCAACATATTCAATTCAGCAAAACTCAAGGGATTGAAAAAAGAGATTTACTATAAATTCAAGATCTAAGAAGTGATCATTGATTCATTACCAAACAGGGAGAAACAGAGAATCGTTTCTCACACGGTTCATGCCCCACAACTAACATTATTTTTGATATCACACGGTTCACACCCCACAACTAACATGGCAGTTAATTCATCAAAAATACATGGTAGTTTATTGAAAACATAAAGAAAGGATAAAAGAAGAATATTTAAATGAAGTGTTAAATAATAGAATTTTTGATGTTACGTGTATTATAAAGTGAGATATTAAAATTAATAAAGTAATTTTTTGAGATGTTAAATGGTATAGTTTATAAATTTTTTGATGAGAATGCACTTATGACAAAGAAATTAGGACTATTTATTTATTTATAAAATTTCTCCATTCGGCACTATAAAAGGGAGAAGCAAGCTTATCCTATCAAAGGTAAAGTACCGAAGTCTAAAGTAAAGCTCTATGTTCAACATAGAACGCCTATTCCATTCTCTCCTATTTACACTCCCAAATAAGGGAATGAATTTTCCATTTCCTCAATTAAAACTCCCAAATAAGGGAATTGAAGAATATTTTAAAATTATTATTTTCATTCTTTTCCATTCCATTCTATTCCCTCTTTCATATTAACTTAAAAATTAATAAGATAAATTAACTTAATAATTTATTAATGAGAGTTTGTAGGAAAGAAAATTCTCACTTGGCATAACCACAACTTTTAAACTTCAGTTCTTATTATGTAGTATATAATATTTCTTTACACATAAGAAACAAGTGATGTTTGAAAGATTTTTCTTGTCTGTTCAGAATTATAATAATTTCTAAATTTCTAATATCTAACCCTTACAATTATTGATGGGATACAAATTTAGGATGAGAATTTAAAAAGCTTCATTGATTTTTTTTTTTTTTGTTATTCATTTATTTATTTTTCGAATTGCTTCAGTCATCTATTAGAACAAAAAACCTATGAAAGAGTATAATATAATTATTATGAAAATTACACAAATTTGACTCATCAATCACCACTCCCTATTTCATCTCTACCCACCTCAATCACACCAAAAACAACGTAAATCGTGACAATGCTTGTGTCATACACCTGCCCTGCTCTTCTCGGCCTACAATACCAGCCTGTACGGTCGCTTTGGACCGCTCGTTTGACACGATATCTGAGATTCGAGTTCCTTTTGATTTTCCTCATCCGCGTCTCCAAATAGTGGGTTCCTTCAATGGCTTGTTGTGTCTCGCTGAGCTTGTTTACGGTGATGTTATATATTTGTGGAACCCCAGCGTTAGAAAATTCAAGAAGTTGCCCGATCCTTGCTTAGGAAACTCTAAGTTTGTTAAAATGGGATTCGCTTATCATTCCGAGAATAATGACTACAAGGTTGTCAGGATTTCATTTCCTCCGTCTGCATAGGTGGTTGAAGTGTACACATTAAGTTCGGGTTCATGGAGAAGGGTTGAAACATCGTTGGGAGCCAATGGTGTCTACTACTACTTTAGAAGATCCCTTTTGCCAACCCCATTGGTCAGTGGAGCCTTACACTGGATAGCAAATGAAGGAGAGGAGAAACTCAAAGACAGAATGATTGGGTCATTTGATGTCAATAGTGAGAAATTCAGAAAGCTAGCACTGCCCCCTGGTCATATCGAAGCCAAAACCTTTGAAACACATGTTTCATCATTCAAGGGGAAACTGGCTTTTATTAGAAGTGAACGTCTTGGCCGTGTCTTCTCAATATGGGTGATGAGGGAGTCGGAGTATGGTGTGGTTGACTCTTGGACTAAACTTTTTGTTGTACCATTTCAAAGAATATCTCATTGCACTGCCTTTACCGACTATGGTTCACTTCTGGTGTTTTCGTACATCTACACAAATAGAATCAAGTCTGGCCAAAAGTTTGTTTTAGTTGACATTGAAACACTACAGGAGAAAAATGATCTTGGTATCCAAAGATCTCTATCTGCAGCTACTTTCATGGAGAGTCTTGTTTTGCTTGATGGAGCAAATGTTGTATCTTACTAAACAGTGGTATGGATGAACTGAAACCCCTGTTATTCTTTTTCCTTTCGTTGTAGGCGTGATAGTATTGTTAAAAGCTTCATATTTTATCCCATGTTTACATCATGCTTCTGTGACTATTGTAAATTAGTATTTGAGATTTGTGTGTGAATGGTTGCTGCGTTATGGATGTTGTTATTCCTTTTCCTTTAGTAGTACTTGTCTAGCGAGCATGTTGCCCTTCCAAGGTCATATGTCTTACTTCCCTGGTTCAAGCTACATGGTCTTTTTTGTTTGTGTATTACATTTAACCTTAATCTCAATTGGAAGGAGCTAATTTTTATGACATTGAGTCGGTTGTGCAATACGTGATCTTCCTATATCATACTATCTCTAGCCTCTTAAGAGATGTATCAAGGTGAGGAACACTATTTTACCATGCTTAGCTGGGTTAAATCACATGTTTGATGTCAGTGGATGTGGATTAACAAGTTTAGGAGCTGAAATGTTACGTTTCTGTTTGTACTGTTGTGTTCTTTATTTGAAAGAAACATGCTATGAGGGATTTGTTCACTAAACTTGTTTGGTTAATGACGAAAAACTTAAAGGCATATATATATATATATATATATAGAGAGCTGTTAGGTTGTGAGGTACAGACATTTGTTTTTTCTCTGCTTTGATGCTGTTTTAGTGACCCAATTTATTTATTAGAAAATTCGGTTGATGAAGCATCCATACACCGCTTTAGCTGTATGTCATTCGAAGAAAACTTTTGGACCAAATTTAACTTCTTGCATTGACATCAACTAGTGTAGTCATCTATATATTTGGAAATCCTTTGGTGGTGGTTCCCTTTTACTTTCGACATAAATTCATCTTGCAAAAGCTTAAGTTGTTAGGAAATGGTAAATTCAATCATTTAACCATTATTCTAACAAGATTAAAGTTGAAACAATCAAAAATGATTTTCTAGGCTCAAAGTGCTAAGAAATATTCAAAGATAAAATTTCATAAAGTAGGTAAGTAAAGGCCATCTTTTTTTTTTTTTTTTTTTTTTTGATAAGTAGTAAGTAAAGGCCATCTATAACGACTCAAAAGAGGCTATTTAGAATAGCCTTTAATAACCCTAGAATTCTAGACCTTTAACTTACCTATAACAATTATATCTTAACTACAGCTAGTCTCAATTGTTTTCTTTTTAATTTCCTTTTTAAGTGTCTAACGTTGAAGGAATTTGTATTGTTTGATGCCAGAGATGACAGCCAGATTTCTTTGTGATGGTTTTGGTAAGATTGCCAAATTGGCTTTTTTTTTTTAAAAGTAATAATATTTACTCAAAAAGAATCAAGTACACTGGTTGTGTACTACCATCCACTCAAGCAAAGTCTTCAAAAAATTTGCTTTTAATTCTAAAGTTGGTTTCTTATTTGTTTGCATTGGCGAATCTTCATCATAGGCAAAGATTTGTTGAAGCAGAGCATCGTAGGGGGAGCAAGGGTTAGTGCCTTCCTTTTCTTAATTGTTGGATTCAATGAAGGTTCATCTTGGAGGAGAGGATGGCGTGGTTTGGAGTTAAATGGAATATAGAAAGCTTGATGTCCACTCTTATTGTAGGGCTTTCAGAGCACCTATTGGAGCTATGTTTCTGTGGAATCCAATGGTGTCCTCTAATGCTCTTTGTGCAAGACTGCAGCTTTAGGAAAAATTTTAATTAGTAAAGAATATCCAAAGGTAGTGGAGAGAAAATATTGATAAATTGTTGCTGTTTAGTTATAATTTGGTTATGGCTGCAAATGTTTCTTTGTTTCAGGTTTACTGGCTGCCTTAGTAGGTTGTTGAGATATTAGGATGGTAGGAAGGAAGGTGCAGAAGGCACAACAATTGGAATGGTTTTATCACTTTGCCTAAACTTGCACACCTAGCTTGGCAAACTACGCCTCATCACAAGCCTCTACCCACCAAGTAGTGTCGCCATCAAGTCCTAAACATTGTCATCATTCCAATTCATCACCCACTACAATTATGATTTATGTGCAAAACCAACAGAGATTTAGACTTGGGCACTTTTTCTGTAATTATCATAAAAACTCAAAGGAGGGAGGAAGTGCGGTGTCACTGGTAAGTTTATTTGCCTGATGTAGAATTTTGTATCAAAAACAAACCATTTGATGTTCATAGTTTTTGAATTGCCATATTCAAGGGGTGCTACTTGGTTCGGTTCAGGTTGTTCCGATTATATTCCCTACAACTAAGTCGCTGTAATTTGGTTTAGCATTGATTTCAGTTCTTCCGCTTCTACAAAATTGATTTGGAACCCCATCAAAGGCCAAAAAGCTATAAATTTGGTTTTGTTTGTGTCAATTTTGTCATGCAAATTAAGAATCAACGTACCTTAACATGTAATTATCCCTCATCTTTCAAAAATAAATCAATTTTTTTAGATAAAACAACTTAAATCATTTTAAGTTCACTTGATTTAGAACAAAATTGACTTATCTTCTAAGTTAAGAGAAAAAATTGACGCAATAATAATTAATTAATGAAATTGGCGCATGCGCACGCACACACACACATATATATACACACACTAATAAAATTGAAACCATCCACATTATTGGAGAACCAAAAGTGTAATTTGACCCAAGTTAAGAATTTCCTGTGAACAAAATCAGATCAAATGTTATTCTTTCTTTCTTTCTTTTCCTTTTTTTCCTCTAGTTGGGTTAAGTTTGGTTACAACTCACAAGAATCTTTTTACATACCTCCCCACCCCCCCCCCCCCCCCCCCCCCAAAAAAAAAAAAAAAAACAACTACAACAACAACAACTTATAAAATCTCTCTTTTCTTCCCCCTTATTGGGTTCAGTTTGGTTACAACTACTAAACTTTTTTTTCCTCCTCAAAATTAAAAAAATTAATGCAATTGAATGTCATTCGTTTCTCAAACCTCTCAAAATAAATATATACACACACACAAGAAATAAATACATTTCTAGTAAGCATATGAAAACTATTTTTTAAATAAAATTAAACTAATTTGTCAAAAAACTTTAAATATATTCGTAAAAAATATATATATATATTTCAATTTTCAACAGTGTCAAAATGTTATATACCCATGATTTTATAAAATATTAGCCGTATATACATTCAACTATAAGGCTTGCAATTTCAAATTTAAGGGGGTGTTTGGTACATGTGTTTGAAAATATGTGTTTTGTTATTTGAAAACATGTGTTGAAATATGTGTGGATAAAAAAATGTATGAAAATATATATAATATTGTTTAAAAACTGAAAACATGTGTTTAAGTTGCCATGCCAAACAAGGTCCCATTCCATAATATATATATAGGTTGTATAAACATTAAAATTTAAGAGTTACTACATCCCAATCACGTAGAAAGCTCCCTACTGGCTCTGTGATTCCTCTATCTGAAGCCATATATGTGCCTAAATTTGTGCAAAGCTCTTTGTTTTCTGAAAACACAGCTTGTGGATGATTCAATAACAATGACATTGTACATTGCTTTTACATCTGGTAAGCAAAGCATTATAGATATTGTGCCAAAAGTAGAGAGGGGGGAAGAGGGAAGGAAAAAAAAACAAGCATAACAGTAGACCTTTATCTAACATCCTTCCATATTATTAATCAAAAAAGAAAAACAAAAATCCATCAACGTTAGTTGAAACAAGCCCTTGACAATGTCAGCAAAGGCAGCATGCAATATAATTTGTTTAAGTCATGGATCGATGGTGCTTAATTGTAGCAAATGGGATGTCACCCAAAAATAAGGGTTGGAAGGTAGAACAACATGTTCAACCTTGTCTGTTTGGATCCCCAAATATGTTTACTTATCACGAGGTAAAAAATTGTTAAGAGTTGCATGTCGATAAATTTCAGATTCCAGTCATTCCACCATGCATATAACTCTAACGCAATCCAACCTTCCATGGGAAGCAATTCTAGCATGCTTCCTCAAGTGGCATGAAAACATCTCTTACCCTTAACTCTGACATATAAGTGATTAGCAAACAGAATTCCTATCTCTCGGTAAGATATAAGAGGAGCTCCCCAGCCTACTACAAAAACGCCATTGTGAGGAACCACATCCCCAATATGCAAAATTTGATATGTAGACAGTATGCTACAGCATGTCAAATTAATGTCATTGACTTCCACCATGTATTCTGTTTCAACAATCTTATGTATTCCTTTTATCACCGGGTATATTGTGAGCTTCTCCATGCAAGACTGAAATTAATTCTTCTACAGTTCGTGACACAAAATCTACATTGGGAAGATGAAGACCCTTATGATATTCCTCTAAATTAAACTCACTCCCTTTTAATGTTTTCCCGTAACTCTCAGTGGCTGATCTAGGGTGTCCTCTTGCAATCGATGCCTGCAAATCCATTGAAAGATGTTATTC
Source organism: Quercus parvula (assembly GCA_030820535.1). Classification (NCBI taxonomy): domain Eukaryota; kingdom Viridiplantae; phylum Streptophyta; class Magnoliopsida; order Fagales; family Fagaceae; genus Quercus; species Quercus parvula. The sequence goes on from JAUAME010000003.1 coordinate 43,903,389, forward strand.
AATGCAAAAATTTTAAAATACTACAATTAAAGTCCTGTTAACATTTTTTTTAAATTACTACATGTTTTAAATTAATTTTTTAATCATTAACTATAAAATTAGAAACTTGGTCTTAAATTATATACTTCTATCAAGTAACAATTGTTTTTTTTTTACTATTCATGTCTCAAATAGAAACTTGGGCTTAAACTATATACTTCTATCAAGAAAGTAACAATAATTTTTTTGCTTTTACTATTTATTTTATTATTCAATTTCAATGATAATAGTGATCTTTTTCTTTCATTTACAGTGAGAGTTTTAGACTAAGTGAGCAAATTTCACCTTTGAAGAGGCGTTGGTTAATTTAAAACTATCAAAAACCAAATTACTCTTTCTGTAGCATATAATGATTCATCTTAACTTCTGGATAAAGGAAGCTGGAATTTATAATATACAGCCTGGAATGCTTCTGTGTGTATTTAACAAGAATCGGCATGCATAAAATACTGCAATATTACAGCATATGGAAGCTACAAGAAGTATCATTTCAATCTTAAACAGGATTGACACACTTCAAAGGCATTTCAAGATCCAAAACTTTAATGAAAGATATATATTAAGGCTTGACAGGAACTAACCCAATGTCCTTTTCCCAACTCAAAAAGCCAAAATCTCCATTCCCTTGTATCCTCCCCATTAATTTTGACAGATATGTTGGTCCACCTAGTGTGATGAAACTCCACTTTGTCCAACCCATATGCCAGTCCACTTCCTATTGCTTTGACATATGCTTCTTTCAAACACCAATATCTGCAAAAAAGTATAAATTGTCAGTTAATACTCTAGTATTTCTGGTTGGTTCACAACTAAAATATTATCAGGTAGGACACTAACATTAGTTCTATATGCAATTAAAAGAATAATCAAAGTTGCTCTTGTGGAAGAGGAAGGAACCCTTTTTCTTTCTTTCTTTTTTCAGAGGGGGGAAGAGGAGGGGGTAAGTTTTCTACCCACTGGAATTTCAAGAGAGCTACAAATGCATCATAATAGTAGGTCAATCATTGTCTTCCCGAGTATAAACAGGTAAAATTAATCAATCAAAGCAGGCTGCTGGCTGGATACCGTCCTAATTTCAGCATATGTGTGTGTGTAATCTATTTTCTAGACAACAGAATGCACCTTAGATGTAAGCTTATTACAGTTTTGTGCTACTCAATTTACTACTGTTGTGCAAAATGGGGTGAAAGCATGATAACGGTGGTGAATATTAAAAGAAAATATCATTAAAAAGAGATTGAACAATTGATTTCTAAGAAAATATACTAAATTGCACACCTTCTAGTTGGCTCAATGGTTTTGCTGATAAGAATCATCTTATAGATGAAGTGCAATTTTACCTATAAAACTCAGCCAAAATACCATCACAAGAGCCGGCATTCACTATATTATCCCATTCCAAACTTGAAAAGTATGAGGAGAAGTTCTGAATGAATACTAGAACTGTCTCCTTTGGGGGAATGTCATAAGAAACTATGTCCAACCCTACAAGGCAAAAAGGTTCAGATGCTATAGCCACATAGTCACCATGATGGGATACACTGAAATTAAAATTGGGAAATTCCAAGCCAGCATTATCATTTTCCTGAAAAGGACAAACGTGGTATAGTAAATATAATTATGGCATTGGAGCTACAAGTAAGCTGAAAAAGATATAAGATGATATCTATCAACTCTCACAAACAAAAATGTGAAAAGTAAAGGGTGAAAACAGAGAAGGGGGAGAGGAGAAGAAGAAAAAGAAAACTACGATCTTTGTTGAAAGTTGTTATTTTTTAATGGAGAACCTCTTTTAAATTTCAAGAAATTAATATCCAGAACTTCTATTGCATATTGAAGTGACTAATTATCCCCAAAATCAAAACTGCTTAAAGGATGAAGTTTTTCATATACAGTAACAAATTTCATTTGTCATCGTGCTCACATTCCAGGGCGTTTTCTACATTTAAAGTTTTAGATTCCCAAAACTCACTCTGGTATTCCACTTCATGTATAAATGTTGAGTACCAAATGTCCGCAACTTCTTACAGTGAAATTTCATAATGTTAAATTTTTTTCTTGGTTTTGTTCATGATGTTGATTGTAAAGAAGCCCAAGAACAATCACTTTGAGCATCAGGTAGGGCACAAAAAAGGCTTTTTTTTTTGGGTAAGTTACGCATGAACCTGAACCCATGATCTTACCATGTACCTTGCTCTGTCAAGGGAAGGTTTTAGTGCGTAACTTACCCAAAAAAAAAAGCCTTTTTAGTGCAAAAGTCCACCATCTTTCTAATATCTATTAGGTTTGATTTCTCCCTCCCTCCTCCCCCGACTATCAAATTATCAAAAATATGTTATGTTTGTTTCTTATATAAACTTTTTTGCTTGAAATGTTTTTGAAAGTCATGGTTATTGACAATTGATAATTATAGGTACAAGAAGTGCATCATATCAAATATGAAATGAGTTGCAACATTGAATCTACATCAGGATTCATGGAAAAGACATAATGAAAACTATGACATGCATGACACAGTAATTATATATGATATAAACCGAATAATAAAAGTGGAAAAGGAACAGATCTATTCAGTTTTATTTATATATATACAAACACACACAGTAAATTTGGGTAAAAGAACAAATTATCACACTATCACAAATGGCAGAAGTATCCTCTGCATTCTAGAAACTTCCTCCTATGTTAGTCTCTCTCTCTCTCTCTCTCTCTCTCTCTCTCTCTCTCTCTTTACCCCTTATTGATAATTGAAATTTTCCTGCTGCTCTATAGAATATTACTTCATTGTGTCTAGACTTGGCTTAAGTAGCAAAGGGATGGGTGAGATTGTTGTAAGACTTACTTTCTTTTTTCTTTTCCTTTTTTGAGAAACCTACTATTTTTATTAACTTTTGCTATATAGAATATTCATTAACTTTTGATAAGACTTAATTGCCAAAGCCTCAATTTGGTTGTTCATAGCCAAGCCAATATAAATGGACCATTATGCACTTATCCCAATTATCTCTGATGCAGCAAATTTCAGATTGTCATTCCATCATAATTATAATTATCAGTTGAAAATCTTTTTGCCAAAAACCATTTTTTCCTAAATGCAGTTGAATTCATGAGAACAAATCAGTTCTTTATGCTAAGACTATTTTTTCCTAATTAAGTTGAGTCCATGGGGAAAACAGTGGGTAATTACACACACCCAGTGGATCTCAAACTCATGGCCTCACTCTGCAACTTACTCTTACAAGGAGAGGAGGTGCCATTTGAGCAAGAGCTTATTAGCATGTTGGTCACATGATGATTACTCCTGCTTAATAATTACATAGTCGATACTAGATCATTTGATGGGATTGAAGCATACTCTTCAAAATTATTTGTTTAACTAGTTGAGAAAAATTGGGGATGTTTGTTGTTTTTCTCTTTTAGGGTTCATTGATCTTTGTAATTTTACGTGTAACATTTCTTATCCCTACATTATACTTTAATTGATGTCTTAAGAATAAGATGCAAAAACTTAACATCAAATATAAAACCCAAAATTGACTTGAATTTCATATTTAAATTTGAACCTGACCACATAATCACCAAGTGTCCCAAAATTGGGTAACACACACATATTATCTGTTGAATTCAAATAATAATAATAATAATAATAATAAAATTGTTAGCTATGGTTATACCAGATATGGCTTGCCCTCAAATGTGCGATTTATGGTGATTTCATCAAATGGGATTCCCAGCACTTCATGTACAAGAGCATACTGAAGCAATCGGCTTACGAGTGCCCGTTTTCTATCCTCCATTCTCACAAACCTACCAATGTGAAGGCGAATTGAAAGGTCATGGACTCTTACACAAACAATTCAACATTTCTTTCTTTGATAAATAAGCTGAAATTTTATTAATAAATCAGAACATAGTACAACAAAAGTCATCATCATACAGCAACAAGCTGCAAACAAGGAAACTAAAGTACAAATACGGTGAAAAAAACAATTCTACATTGTTAAAACACCCTACAAACTACAATCTACTAAACCAACTTCATATAACTAAACAAAGATCAACCAAGATATAACATTGATAAAAAAAAAAAATCAAACTCAATCACCTCTAGGAAAGACAACAAGATTAAATCTTGAACAAAATAATTATGCTATTGCAGTTATATATGTTCAGAATTCCAATTGTTAATTTTCTTAGAGAAAACCAGAGCTTCACTGCATGATTCCGAAAGACCCATCAAAAACTATTATTGAAAAGGACAGATATTGATGATGTATGTGAATTTCAATGACAACTCGTTATTAAAATATATATATTTAAGAATAGCATAGAACAGAATTAGTTTTCTTTTAATTTTCCCAGAAAGCAAACAGAGAGTAAAGGAGAGAAAAGAGAAGCAAAAACCTTGTAACAGAGGAGCGTTGATGTTGAGGGAGAAGAGAGAGGGCAAAGCAGAAGTCATTGGGAGATGGGTCCCACTTTGATATGTCCACTACCCATCTCTGTACTCCTTTCTCCATTTTTAGAATTAATTAAAAGCTTTGCTCTCTCTCTCTCTCCCTCTCTTCAGATTTCTCTCTGGGTTTTTTTGGGGGGGGACAAATTTCTGTGTGTTTTGATTATAGCACAACCGGTATTCCACTTTGGGTAGTAATCACAGGCCTGTTAATTTATTTTTATAAAGGGAAAAAAATTTGGTCAAAATTGCCTCTAAATCTTATATATGTTTAATATCTTTAGTATTTTTTTAATATATAAATAGAGTTTCAACCTTTGTCACTAGATCAAGACATCAATTTGTATAGGTGAAAAATGAACTATATATCTCTTATTTTAAGATAATAGATAAATGATATGTCCACAATATTTTTACAATATTTTTACAACAAATCCTAAGTGGCAGGTTGTTACTAGTGTTAGATTCAAATTTGAACTAATAACAACTAACCACTTATGATTTGTTGTAAAATTATTGTGGACGTAGCATCTCTCAAGATAATATTTTTAGTATTTGAATTTTTTTTAGAATAGTATTTGAAGTTTCAAATGGGCAATTTTAGTCCGACCGCTTTCAAAAATGAGTTTTATTAGTTTTGCCTGGATCTAATTCTGCTAATTATATTTATATATATATATATATATATATATATATATATATATTTAGAAAGTTTCAATTTATGGAGTCCACTCTTGATAATAGTTTTTTATCATTAGATCAAAATACCAATCGATTTTTTGCTAATTTTATATTATGTCTGGCCTAAAAACAAGGTGGCCTAATTTATCTTATCAAACAATGGCCTATTTTAATGATGTGTCATCCAGTTTTTATTTTATTTTTTAAAAGTACACAATACCCAAACCAAACATATTTGTGTGCCCGAATTTAACATTCCCCAGTTAATTAATTATGAGTTTGGGGTTTTAAAATTTTAGTTTAGCTTCTAGACAATTCCTCAAGTATATAGCTATATTATATATGAAATTTCATTTGTTATCCTATGATGGAAACTATATTATATATAATGAATGGAATGTGATAATGTTATAGACTTTTGCTACCTCATGTTAGGTTGCAACTCATCCAAGACCATTAAAAATGTGTCCGAAAACTACTTTGTAGATTGCAATGAAGCTACATCGTCGAAACTGAGATCCAATTATGGTTAACAATCCGCTCTTAAAATTATGATTTCTAGACACCCTCAAGCAGTTGTTGATCCACTCAATACTTTGTACGAAGAAAGCAAATGATCTCACAATATGAACTTGGGATGCTTTAGGGTTTAATCAATGCTAGATTGGGAGGGGAGATTTGAGATTGCAATTTGAAATTGGGGAAATTTTCATACTAAGTTGCCTAGGGCTTGTAATGGAGAAATGTGATATTGGGGCAAAAATACGGGTTTGAGTTGAGAAATCTAATGTATGGCCTTTAAGATGTAAAATAGATTTCATGTTACTAAAAATAAACCAACTTATTATTCTATTAGCTACAAACATAGAAAAATTAACAAAACTAGATAGAAGAAGGATGATGAGATTCAACAAGCATTCAAAGATCCATTGCATGTTCCAAATGGACCTATTACCAGAGCAAGATCCAAGAAGATCAAAGAAGCACTTAATGGGCTGATTCAAGAGATTTTGGCAGATTCTAACGCAGGACATTCCAAGCTTGGCCCAAAGGAAGATGAAGGTGTAATAAATTTAATCCAAACTATTAAGGGCTGATCTGCTTTGATTGGGCGTGATTTATGGCGTGGATCAATGGCTGATTGACTTTCCAGCCCCATATTAGTCAATAGTCATCTTTCCTATTCTGAAGCTTATTATTTTAGACCAGATCTACCTTAATTTTAGGCTTTTATTATTTAGAACGTTTTTTAGTTATTTTCCTATTTTGGATATGCTAATTTCAGACCAAATCAATTTTTATTTAGGGTTTTATTATTTAGTACGTTTTTCATATTTTCTATTTCCGGTCATGCCTTATAAGTAGCATGCACTCATTGTAATAGAGATATATCATTGAATAAAAATCAGAAAATGTGAGGCTTTGCTCTTCTTTTGGTTCTTCAAGAACTATGAACTTATCAAGGATTCTTCCTTATGGCATTCAAACTTTATACCTCTGGTTCGTGATTCAATTATAATCACTGGGTCAAGGTGTTATAGTTATACATTTGGTTCACGTTTCGATTATAAACGTTGGGTTAAGGTTTTCTATCAAAAATATGAATTTTAGCTTTCTTGGGCAATTATTCCAATACTGTTTGTTGGGTCTTAAAGCATGTCGATTGAGGTTCACAGCATTTGGTATCAGAGCACAGGTTCTAAAATCAGTTTTCTATCCCTTTTATCTTTTGTTTCCTGTTATCATCCCATCTTGTTCCTTTTGTGTTCTTTATTCCTTGTTCTTATTTTGTGATGTGCACTAGGTCAAAATCGTGCACCAAGCTCCCAAAAAAAAAAAAAAAAAAAAAAAAAGAGAGACTTCAGAAAAGAAATAGAAAATAGAAAAAAATATTGTTCGTAGTTTCAATTCTCTCAAATCAAAATATTATTTTCTTTTGTCCTCTTCCTTTGATTTAGTGTTTCTGTCATATTTTCTTGCCATTAGTATTAGTTTAAATACTACAAGTTGAATTTCTTGATCAAGTTTATTAGTTTAAGCAAAACTGAAAAAAGGAAGCTACGAGTGGTAAACGGCAAGAGAGTGTGAAACTAATATTGGGAAAAAGCCAATTTAAGAGTGAAACACGAGTGTGAGTGACATAATTTGAGTGCAAACACGTGAGGGAGTGTTGTGAGGAATTATTTCTAACATTTCTTTGTAGTTTCAAAATATGTCTTCCAAGGGCGAAACATCAAATAGGGAAGGAGGGGAGGAGTCATCCCTCATGTTGCAAGCCATGCAACAACAGTTTGAGCGCATGAACGTGGTGTTTAATGATATTCAGGATCGGATGGATAGGCAAAACGCTGTTATTGCTTCTTTGCGTGAGGAGCATCCCCGAAGAGCCCCTAATGCTAGAAGGCAAGGAAGGCATGCGCGCATTGATGATTCTGATGACTACCATAAGGATGAATTTGAAGATGAAGATGATCAAGCTTCATTGAACAATGAGGGCAGGTTTGCACCAATGGGAGAAAGGCGTGGTAGAGGTTTCCGAAGAGATCCAAAATGGCTAGATGGAACTAACAGAAACCTAGGAAACATAAAAATGAAGATATCATCGTTCCAAGGGAAAAATGATCCAGAAGTGTAAGAGTGGGAGAAGAAGGTGGAGTTCATCTTTGAGTGCCACAACTACTCTGAGAAGAAAAAGGTAAAATTAGCTGTGATTGAGTTTACTGACTATGATATTATATGGTGGGATCAACTTGTGATGAACAAAATGAGAAACTATGAGAGGCCTATTGAGACGTGGCGGAAATGAAGGCCACCATGAGAAGGCGGTTTGTCCCTAGTCACTACTATAGAGACTTGTAGCAGAAATTACAAAGTCTTACTCAAGGCTATATGAGTGTGGATGACTATCACAAGGAGATGGAGATTGCCATGATTCGGGCTAATGTAGAGGAGGATAGAGAAGCTACTATGGCAAGGTTTCTGAATGGGCTAAATCAGGACATTGCCAATGTGGTGGAGTTACAACACTATGTGGAGTTGGAGGACATGGTGCACATGGCAATAAAGGTTGAACGGCAGCTTAAAAGGAAAGGAACTCAGTCTTTTCAAAATACGGGCTCTTCTGCTTTATGGAGGTCAAATGGGAGGAAAGACGAAGGGGCTGTTTTTAAATCCAAAACTGAACCACCAAAAAGGAGAGATGAAGCTCCTATTGTCAACAAAGGTAAAAATG